>CM067084.1:11693384-14093384 GCA_034008185.1 Gorsachius magnificus | reverse complement strand
AAAAGCAAGCATGTAATGCCGAGGGATGCCTTAATTTCCTTGTGTTGTCTGCATCTTCCAAAGAAATGTCAGTGCTGAGCCCTTCCCTGGACGATGTAAGGGATGGTGGCATCTGAGCTTTTCTCCCCACTCTGCTGAGGTGGCAGGCTGTAGCTTTAGGATTTTCATAGAATCATAGAATGTTTTGGGTTGGAAGGGACCCCTAGAGGCCATCTAGTCCAACCCCCCTGCAGGGAGCAGGGACACCGCTAACCAGATCAGGTTGCTCACAGCCCCGTCCAACCTGGCCTTGAATGTTCCCAGGGATGGGGCCTCCACCACCTCTCTGGGCAACCCGTTCCAGTGTTTCACCACCCTCATTGTAAAGAATTTCTTCCTTATAGCCAGTCTACACCTACCCTGTTTTAGTTTAAAGCCATTACCTCTTGTCCTGTCACAGCTGGCCCTACTAAAGAGATTATCCCCATCTTTCCTACAGGCCCCCTTTAGGTACTGAAAGGCCACAATCAGGTCTCCCCGCAGCCTTCTCTTCTCCAGGCTGAACAAGCCCAACTCCCTCAGCCTGTCCTCACAGGAGAGGTGCTCCAGCCCTCAGATCATTTTAGTAGCTCTCCTCTGGACCCGCTCCAACAGTTCCATGTCCTTCTTGTGCTGAGGGCTCCAGAGCTGGACGCAGGGCTCCAGGTGAGGTCTCACCAGAGCAGAGCAGAGGGGCAGAATCCCCTCCCTCGACCTGCTGGCCACGCTTCTCCTGATGCAGCCCAGGGTACGGTTGGCCTTCTGGGCTGCCATCGCACATTGCCGGCTCGTGTCCAGCTTTTCATCCACCAGCACCCCCAGGTCCCTCTCGGCAGGGCTGCTCTCAATCCTTTCTTCCCCCAGCCTGTATTGATACTGGGGGTTACCCCGACCCAGGTGCGGGACCTTGCACTTGGCCTTGTTGAACCTCATGAGGTTCACACGGGCCCACCTCTCCAGCCTGTCCAGGTCTCTCTGGATGACATCCCGTCCTTCTGGTGTGTCAACCGCACCACTCAGCTTGGTGTCATTTTGAACTGCTGCACTGTTAGCAAGCGAGGAAGGTGGAGCGTTCGTGTTTCTAGGCACTTTTCGCAGCACTGGGAAAGCAATGCCAGGGCACAGGCATGGGCATTTTTAGGAACCTTTGTTTATTGTTCCTACTGACCTGCACTCCCATCACAAAGACGATAAACTACAAAGCCCACACTTTGAAAGATCCGAGAATTTGAACAGTTGTATAGGATTTTTAATGTAGAACTCAGGCTTGCTGGTTTGGAAAGTGGTTGCTCCTGTACATAGGCTAGGCAGTTGGTAGGTGAGCTGTAAATCTGCCTCTGTTCTATCTGCCGGTCTTGAACTCAGCTGAGGTCTTTTTCTCCTGTGCAACCCTAGAAGAAGCAATTCTTGAAATAACATTTCAGCACCATAAACACTTCTCATCTGATGCTCTGACATTTGGTGTTGGCAGCTCAGCCTGCCTCCTTGAGGAGCGTGCGCGGGGCTGTCACCATTCAGCCCATCCTCCTTTCCTGCGCAGCTAGCTCAGGTAAAAACCACCTTTCTCTCAAGACTGTTCCAAGTGGCTCCTTAGCATGGCTAAGCCTCAGAAACTCCATCATGCAAATATAAACTTGCTCTTAGGTCAACGTTTAAAGCATCGTTTTCATTGTTTTTAAAAATCCTATTACTCGTAGAGGAATGATAAATAATCCAGTGGTCGGGAACCACATCGTTCTGGCTCAGGGAGCTGTTACCGCAACAGATGATGCTTTAGGTCGATGGAGGTGTATGTGATGTACTTTTGTACTCTTGGATCTAGCAGTTCACCTAATATTTCAATGTAATTGAAGCCCGCTGAAGTCTGCAAGAGATGTCATTCAGTTCGTAAGTACTTCCCCCACCTCGAGTGGAAACATTTATAGTCAGAAGCAATGCCTTGATATGTTTTACTACTGTCATATTGATAGGAAAAAAATACAGAGCTATAAAGAGGTTGTGTGCATTAATTATTTATCTTGCAATCAAGAAAGTATAAAAATAACCCAGGGTGGAAATTGGGAAGGGTTGTAAAGGAAAGCACTGGCTCTTTCAGTTTGAATAATGCAGACCCCGCTCAGGCTTTCACCGCAGAACATGACGTCTAATCCCAGCACAAGTAAATACATATTTTTTTTCTCTAAAACAGATTTAAAAATCATGCAGCTCTTGAGAGGAGACTAATTGTGCTCACTTAGCTGCAAGTGAATAATTAAACTGTGAGGAGTTATTATTTTCCTGGCTCCTCTGTAATGTTTCTTACTTATTAATTCTTAGATATTCAACTTTTAGACTTTTTAGTATCAATCAAGGTTGGCTTCTATTGTCTGAAAAATAAAATATGTAAAAGAAAAACTGCCACAGATTTAAATACTTTGTATTGTTACAGTATAAATATCGCCATTGTAATTAAACCACTTGGAAATATCAACCATCAACTTTTTCTCTCAGGGACGCAGCCACCTATGGGATTTTTGTGATCTCCCCAGAGACCCAGTGTGCCTTGCTTCTTCTGATTGTTTTTGAAATAAAATTATCTTTTAGTCCTTTAAAATTGTTTGCTTTATCTGCTACTAAATACACACATAGTAACTGCTGTGGGATCAAAACAAACAAACAAGTTACTCCTCCTATGCGTGGAGTTTTGATGGGATTTGCAGTTTGGCAAAAATCAGTAATCTGACTCTTACTGTATTTGGGATCATGGTGGATTAAGATAGATCCCTTTGGCCTGGATCAACAACCTGCAAGGTATCTGCAAATCAGAGGAAAGGGTGAATAGGAAAGAGACTGGAAAAGGATGAGAGAAGGCACCCGAGAAGGCAGGTAGCCTGGTCCTGAGGGCAGAACTAACAACACCCGTGTTGCTCCTTACAGACATTAGCCTAGCACCCTCTTCAAAGTCTCCACTGACAGAGCTTCTGTCCCCTAATGAGGGTTAGGGCAGATTTTTTTCCTGTTAGAAATGTTTTCCTGATGGCCAACTCACTCCACCAGCTGCCTGTGACTTTGTCCTTAACGTGCTGCCTTTGTGGGGAGAGCGGGATGATGCCAGGTTGAGGAAGTGAAAGGGGGCTGGGAGGGAAGTGCTCAGGTCGTGGGAAGAAGGTCATGGAGATGAAGGGCCTGGATGGAGACCCCTGGGAGGATTAGAAGGAGGAGAAAGCGTTACCCATCCAGGCTCCTTGTCACCATGTTTCTTGCTACTGCTGGTTTGAACTTTCTGGTATTTTTGAGATGCTTTAGACAGATATTGAATAAGAGCAAAGTTTGGAATCTAAGCACAAGTGGTGGAGAAACCTCTGGGTCCCATCTGCAGAACTAAAAAAAGAGTAATATGTTGACAGAAAGACGTGACCATAATTCCCTTTTCCTGTCTTTTCTACCCTCACAGATGAACAAGAGCCAGCAGTCAGCAGCGATTCAGATATTTCATTGATTATGGCAATGGAGGTTGGACTGTCCGATGTGGAGCTTTCCACTGATCAAGACTGTGAAGAGGTGAAGTCTTGAAAAACAAACAGAGATCCAACTACCAGGAAGGTTCACAGGGAGGGACCGAGTCAGCTTTCTAGGATTTGGATCAGTCATGCACATGCCTCCAGAGCACTGTCACTCCTGCACACTCCATTCTGAGATGGTCACGAAAAGCAATAGCAACAGTTGTGTCTGCCTGGATGCGGTTTCATCATCTACATACGTTCATTTTGTTCACATGGGAGATGAACGCCTCCAGTTTACCCATGTGCTTGAGAGCAGTCATGTAACTCTTCAGTGGCTCATAAATACGCAACTGAAATGACAGCCTTGAGTGTTTTCTACACTTGTTTGATCAGGTTTTTGTTTCTTTTTTTTGAGAAGACATATGTTTGTTACAGTTTTTTGTTTGTTCATAGTTTGTTATGGATGGACGCTCTGTTTTTGTTGACTGACCCCAGCTTTTTCAAGAGTTCAATCCAGAAATCTGAATTCCCTTTCACTGGCCATTTCATGATCTAACTCCAGGATTTATCATTGCCTTGTTTCTGCATGAAGTGCACGTGGCTTCAGAAGGATGGTGCACCAGCACCCTGCATTAATGTGAAGCCTGCTTTCATTAAGTGGGAGCCTTGGAAATGGTATATTCTGAAGGACTTCATTTGTAAGAGAGCTCTGAATTAACAGAGATGGCTGAGATTTGGATTAAAACTGCATTAAGTTGGATTTTACTTAGAGCTCCGTTCTAGACAAGTATCGTACAGTGTGAAGGGCGAAAGAAAAGCTTAAAGCTTCACTCCATCCTTGTAGTCCTTTGCTATATTTTATGCTATTAGCAGTTGTCAGGACATTAATGGTCTTCCTTCAAGTCACAATTCAGTAGCTGGAAAAGAAAGATCTAGTATAACATCATGTCTTTTCTTAATTTTATAGACCAAAATCTGACCGGTAGGCTAAAGGCGTGTCTGAGAGGTTTCCAGAGGCTGCTTGTTAACAGCTGTGCATTACGTGAATGGCAAGAATATTCTTAGAAAGGCTTTGGAGATGCTGATATCAGTGTCAGAAATTGCTAATGAAGCAGGAGGCAGCTGGTTGAAATGTTTGGGGTTTTTTTCTTAGTGCGTTTCACTTCTTATGTGTTGAGGGCAGTCTTTGCCTGCTTGTTATCGAACACAAGAGTTCAGGTGGTTTGTTGTCCTCCAGAGTCCCTGTCAACATTGTCGCCAGCATAATGGAATACTTGCAATTTGCATATATATATATATATATACACACACCAAAATATTTTGGGTGGAGGGGAGGGAATTTGAAGATAAACAGAACATAAATCAAAACACCTAAATGATCATGACCTCCAATGATTATTTAGTTCATCCTGAGCTCTGCTTTCCAGAGGAAAGCTTATCATTACTTGTTCAGTGTACGATTTTGTTTTTCAGTCAAAATACTCAACTGTGAAGAAGCATTTTTAGCTTACTGTTATACAAGAGTAAATGGTTCCCGTTGACAGTCAGATGATTTGAATCACATTACTGCCTCCTGAGTAAGTCCATAGAATCAACAATTCATCTTGCATCGAAATTTCATGGAGAGGTCAAACATTTTGACTTGATGGTGTCATGGCAGCATCTCAAAATGAAACTATTAGGCTTCTTGCTGCATTTAATCTCATTGTGGATTTACTTGTTAGATGTGGAAACCAACTTCCAGCCAAAATTTGGTTTGTCAGATCTTAGTCAGGAACAAATGTGTTCAGAACTATCCCTGAAATTTTGGCCAACTTGCTTCTTTAGCACAGGAGGAAGGAAAAATGATACTCCGTGCTTTTCGGTCCAGTTAGAACTCAGTTGGGTTTATAGGTTAATTTTTTTGATGTTCTTAGTCCCTAAATTGCAGGATAACTTTGAGACAAAGGAGCACAGCCTAATCATCCTTCAAAACCATGATCCGGAAATGTGCTGTTACATTTTTATAAGCCATTTGAAAGGACATCTCTTTTTAATTAAAGAGATGCAGGCAGCTGGAAATCTGCTTGGTTTAAAAAGAAAGTTAGAGATCGTTCCAGAGGGCACAGCTAGGTCAGCCTTGGCAATATTTGTGGTTCTGTAATCATATTTTCCTTATTCTTTAATGTCTTCTCTGTTCCTTGCTGCTATGGGAAAGGCCCACAGCATCAGGGGAACCGATGCTGAAATTCACCCCTGCACAACAGAGTCTGCACAGGGTACCGCATCAGCTCCACTTAAGCTCTGGAAATAACGCTGAAACGGGATGTAAGTGGTGCTTACACCAAATATTGGCCCTTCACACAGGAATGAAACTCACCTCTAAATGACTGCAGGGGAAAGAGTGAAGTGGGTTGCACACAGTCAGGTCAGTCTCCCTGTGGAAAGTACACACACTGGAACACTTCCTTCTCTAGCGCTGGAGCCCGGGTGCTGCATGTCACAGGAACATCACAGACACGATGTCCGAGTTGTCAGCAATTCTTTAGCATCCACCCCCCGCTGCAGCCCAGCACACAGACAAAAAACTCCTGGCCAAACTGTCTTGGTTTCAGAGGAGCTGTCAGCAAAGTCTTTGTTTTATTTCACAAACTTAATTAAGTTAATCTCCATGGATAGATTGACCAATGATCTGTTGCCATAACGGAGCCACCCGCAACGCAGCAGAGCAAGCAAGGTCTGTGGAAAAGCAAGGCAGGAGGTGAAACTCCCAGCTGATGCTGAGCTGGGTCCTTTGCCCAGCAAAATCATTAAAGGGAGCTGTGCTCAAAGGGCAATCACATAGATGGTAACCGAGACCCTGCCCCTATTCCTAGGAGTTAGTGAAGGATTTCGGAGAGGGATTGCACTGTGCATGCCCTTTTCCTAAGTATCCCAGAGTAGATGTAGACCCTCGGGGTCTACAGGTGGCCACTGGCAGAGGCCAGGGCTGGGCTGGGTGCGACGTTTTCACGTATCGCCATACTGTGGTCTTTCAAAAGAGGTGGCCCAGCAAATCTGGGTCAGGATCCTTTCTGCTTGTTTTCCCAGGTTTTTTTTTTTTTTACCCGCAGTTTCACTCAGGAAAGATGTCTTTCCATCCCTGTCCTCAGGTGTTGTACGGCTCTGAGCGCTGATGAAGTGATTGCAAGTGCAAAGCCAGGTTACACATCCTTGGAGCCAGAACTTAGGAAAGCACTTAAGTAAATGTTTTATTCCGTCCTTCTTCAGAAACACACTTACGACTAATTTTGGACTTGTACCAAAATCATGTGATTTTCAACAGGTCTTCTATGAGCATAATTAAGCCCCTGTGTCAAATGGAAATGTTTTCCTAAAGCAGGACCTGGCTGACAATATTCTTTGTATATATAACCTGTGAAATGCCTTGGGAATTTGAGGTGCTTCATAAATATTAAGACCCTCAGATGTATGTTTGTAACATGTGTGAAAGCCTTAATTCTGCAGATCTGTATGCCCATGCACATTTTTGGTTACGTGAGTCTCTCCACTGAGATTCCTCACAGGGTAAAATTAAACCTCCCCATTTGCAGCTTTGGGCAAGATTAGTCCCATCCTGAGCATTGTGTGAGTCCTCAGTAATGCTGCCCACTAAGCCTGGGCTCCGGCATTAAATATGTGGGCTTCTAATGCCAGGGACACAGCACCGCCTGTTCAAGAAGCAAAAGCAGCCTTTAGCAGCAGCCAGGAAAAAAAACCCAAAATCCTCTGGTGCCCTCTGACGAACAAGTGCTCGTGCACATAATTCTGCAGGCTGACGCCGTGACTGCCCGCCCGCGGCGTGGGTGGCTTTGCTGCGGCTGCCACCGGCCGGGGCGGAGGGGCACCTCCTGCCCTGGGCCAGTGGCCAGAGGACGGTGCGGCTCTCTGAGGAAGGTGCTGTCGTCATTAAGCTGATCCCGTGTCTCTCCCAGCTCTTCCTGTCCTGTCATCTGAGGCTCTTTTCTTTCCCGTGAGCGAGCAGTCGGTGGCAGAAGTGTTCGCCTGAGTGAGGCTCATCTTCATTCAGGCTGGGCTGTGGGATGAAACCTGGACAGACAGAGACTGCGCTCTGCGTATCCTTCGATCTTGATGGGTTTCACTGAACTGCCTTCCCAAAGGGCTGTTCAATAGGTAGGACACATAAGAATTTACACGGGCAGAATTTTGCCCTCACAAATGTGTGTGTGCGGATGTGCAAGGCACCCGCTCTGCAGCCCTTCCCCGTGGCTGACCCATTCTGGTGGGGATACAGGTCTGGCACTTGCTGAGCGTTTGGGGGTTTTTTTATTTATTTTCTGATGGGTTTCAAGCCTCAAAACCAGGATTAGGACAATCATAGCCCTGTGGTTCGTTCTTTAAGCATTCTATAGAATTGAATTGCCATGTATGCATGTAAAAGTACAGATATGACTATGGAAACCGATTTTAATGGAAACAGAAGCAGCTGCCAGTTTTAGGCTTTTTATAGGAGGGAGATTGTGGCACTAAAGAAAAAGGCTTTATAGAGGCAATTTGGAAAAAAAAAAATAAAAATTGAAATCACATACCATAAGAGGTCCCTCAGCTCTCACTACTTTAATGACCCCTGGATCAGATCCAGGGGAAGTCATTGCAAGAAGGGCAGTACTTCGCCTCCTGTTGAATGAGTCATTTGGGATACGTTCTGATTTTGTTAAAAAAATGAACCCAAGCACCAGAGATGGATCCAGCTCTGAACTGAATCTTTCTCAAAGAATATGCATTTTGTGATCCAGACTTTTTGTTGTCAAACCTGTTAACCCACCTTCTCTCCTTTCCCCCTTGCTAAATAAAAAGAATTGCTTGACCAATTTGAAAACCGTCTCGCTCAGGAGGCCTTTGCATATGGACTGGCAGGTATCTGCAGATCACTTAGCACTTCTGTGTACTTCTAGTCATCAGTACAACACAGTTACAGATTTTCCATCAAGTGTGTTTTATTTGCCGTTCTTGTTAAACCTGGCATGCAGTCGTTGTATAGATTTTCCAGAGTTTTGCCTTACAAATTTTTCCTTTGAATATACACCACAGCCCTTTGAGCGGATTCTGTGATTAAAAGGCAAAGACTGGGGCACAAGGCTTTATACATCAAACTCTGGACTGCAAGTCCTTGTTGTGGCAATTGGTCTGTACCGAAACGACGACAGAAGTTAAGCGTAACAGCAGGAAATGCCTTCAGCCCAGGCAGCTGGGAATCTCCCAGGCTTGCTTTGTAAGAGAGAGGCTCGTTCCTTCGTGGTCTCGGTCTCTGTAGAAAAGCTCATGACTAAGCATATAGATTGAAACAAGCCAGGAACAGGTATTTATAGGCTTTGCGAACCAAGAAAACCAATGGTCATCTATGGATTTCTATTTGTTAGCAATAATGGACTTTTTTTAACCATTTGTTGTTCTTGTAGATCCCTGTTGTAGGGCCAAAGTTACCAGTCTGCTAGGAATAGGGGCCAGGACGAGCTGACTCTCTAAAGAGAAGAGGGAGGGCTCGGCTTGCCGTTGGGATGCATCCATTTCATGGGACTGAAATGGCAGAGGAATCCAGCCTGTTCCTTCCCGGCCCCTCTCGCAAATGTTTGCTCTCGTGTCAGCCTTTGTTGCAGGGGAAGGAGATCGTGGGATCAAACTTAACGCAGTGCCGCTTCCTCGCTTGCATTTTGTGCTGCCTGTATCTCTTGTAGCGGGTTGGACTGCTCTGGTTCAGCACGGGGGAAAGGAGCCAGCCTAAGCTCAGTTTAAGGGCTTAATGAAAGACAGCCTCGAGTTGTGCCAGGGCAGGTTTAGGTGGGACGTTAGGAAAAATTTTTTCACTGAAAGGGTTGTCAGGCATTGGAATGGGCTGCCCAGGGAGGTGGTCGAGTCCCCATCCCTGGAGGTATTTAAAAGCCGGGCAGATGAGGTGCTTAGGGACATGGTTTAGTGGTGGGATGGCAGGGTTAGGTTAACGGTTGGACTTGATGATCTGAAAGCTCTTTTCCAACCTAAATGATTCTATGATAGGCCATGGGGGTTTGGCAGATTCAGGGCAGCCGAGTTTCTTCATAACCGGTGCTGACTGGGATTGCTGCTTCATTGAAGAACGCTGAGCGTTGACTCATTCGTTGTATAGATGCAAAATGTGTGAGCGTATATGGGGCAACGAGCGTGACAGAAATTAATCGGCTTGGTGAACGCAAGCGGCGAAAAACTATGTCATGAACTATTTCAGGGGCGAGGGAAAATTGAGGGTGGAGGTGTTGTTTTAGCAGACTTTTTAGAGAGAGACAAATTGACCCGACGCAAACACTTCTTTTATTTTACCAAGCTGTTACCTGAACTAATTGATAGCTTTGCAGTTGAAAGAGGAACGCCAGATGGACAACTTAGTCTGGATTTGTTTGCGTGGCAGATGGCGGCTGCGGGCTGGGACGGGGCAAGGGAGGGAGGCGGCCGCCCTCGGCCACGCAGCTTCCCCCACCCGGCTGGAAACCCGCTCCGCTCCCTTTCTCCTCTTCTTCAGCACTTCTTTTTCAAGGAAAAAAAAAACCAATACCCTTCTGAGCAGGAGCTATGTTACAAAGGGAGAAAACAGAGAAGAAAGATGAATGAAAGATGTTGTGGATTTTGAATGAAAATTTTGAATGAAAAGAATGAAGTTGAGTTTTTTTCCATCTGAAATTAATCTTGCCTCTCTCAACTATTTTAATTGTGAATTGGTGGAAGTTATTTCTTCCTGGCGTGAATGCAAAAAAAAAAAAAAAAGGGGGGGGTAGGGAAAAAAAAAAAGAAATAGCGTTTTCCCTTTCTTGTTTGTTTCTTGATTTTTCAGTCCTGTGTAGCATTAAAAACAACAGCAAGATGGAGAGGCTGGTTTGCTCTGAATGTATACAGCTATTTCGGATGTCAGATATGTTTTGTATGTGTACGTAATACCATCCTTCTTGTTTCATGTTAGGAACCTGAAATGACTGTACCGTTTTATAATTAGAAATGTAAAGAGGGGACAGTGGGTGGGAGGGCCTGTTATTTTTATAGCAAGATGTTCCTTGTATTTAGTGAACATTTAAAATGGTTTTGTACTTGTCAAAATATACATTCCATCCATTTCCAGAAGAGAATTATTTTTGTTTAGAGTAGTTTATAAGAAAACCAAAAAAAAGTGGCGTCCCATTTGTACGCGGTTCATGAGCAGAGCAGAAGTATCCTGGTTTTCAGTGCTGGCTCCAGGGCTTTTTTCCAGCCGTGTCTCTTCTCACACGCTGCAAGGCCATACCAGCAAATGCCAATGTTAAAAAGGGGGAAAAGAAAAAAAAAAAAAATCCCAAACAAAATAAATACCATATTATGGATCAATGCACAGCTTACTGAAATAACTTCCAGTTTGGAGACAACGGTCTGTCCCAGTGAAATTCCCCGCAGTAATCCATCCTGCTCTGGACGGCAGGAGTGGATTTTCTGGGAGGCCTCCAGCCCTGCCCCGGGGGCTGCCGGGGGGCTGGCAGCCCTGGCGAGCTGGGGGGCGCCCCGGGCTGTCACACTCGCCCGCTGCGGCTCTGGTTGCACTGTGGTTCCCTGGGGCTGGGAGCCTGCTTGTGACTGACGCTGTGGGGCTGGCACGGCAGTCAGTCTCTGCAGGCTGACCAGGTTGTGTTTCCTTTGGCTGTGGAAATGGCCCTTCAAAAAAAAAAATTCCTTTCTCCAGACAGCTGCACTTTGGTTTGTGAAACACCTAGCAAAGGACCCCAGCAAAATCACACCGTGGCATTTGCACAGGCCGTTCTTTTTCCTGTAGCTAGCTCCCCCCCCGCCTCAGCCCCTTGCTACCTGTGACTTGCTGCCGACACAGTGCCGTAGCAGTTTGTGGAGAGAGCCTTTTTTTTCTAGCATTTCTTTCTGTACAGTATTGCAAATACACTTTAACTCTTTGCTGATATTTTATAACCTATACATCTTCCCCTCCAATGCACTTTATCTCTCTTGAAAATGTGGGAGTCGGAGAACTACCATCTTAAAAGGGATTTGCCCGAAATCATGAGGCACACTTTTTTTTTTTTTTTTTTTTGGTCCTTCTTGCTTTGTTATATATGTAAATGCTAAAGAGCATGGACAGTGACTCAGCTGGGGGAAGTACTGAAACGTTGAGGCTGGTATTTGGAAGCATTATTCAGTAGTACAACACGGCTATTTTTGTTATATAGAGGATTATAATGTAAATACGTGAGACTGTGTTATTATGTACTAGTAAAATATTGCAACTCTCAAAGTTAAGATGGTGAATTCCGAGGAATTTTATTGCAAGTTTTTTAATAAAACGAATCTGATTACTGTGTCGTACATGTTTTCTAACCGACTGTGTGAAGCTGGCATATCCTGGCAGGTGAAACGTCCTGATTGTTTCTTCCTGAGCTCGGCCGCTAGAGGCTTTGGCATCCAGCGAGGGCAGAAGCTCCAGTGGGAAGGGACCCGGGTGGTAGCCTGGCCTCTGTGCCACCACGCCAGCCCCGGTCACTGCTCTGGTCCCCCCCTATCCTTCAGCTGCTTTTGGTCGGAAAGCAGTGGCTGCGTGGGAGGTAAATGCCACCACTTCCCCAAGGGAGACCTCCAGCCTCACCCCAGCTGCTGGGCACAATGCATTAAAATAGCTTTAAAAGGTGATGGCTCTGCCATGCCTCGGTGGGAGTTGCTCCGCCATCGTGAGGGGTCGCCCGGCTGCTCTCCCTCGCTCGATCGGCCGCCACTCCGCGTCCCTGGGAGCGGGGGTACACAGGAGAGCCCCGGGGGTTGTCACGCCATCCCAGCATTAGGTGTGCTGCTTACAAGAGGTTTAAGCCACAGTAAAAATCCTGTCTGAAAGAAATTTAAGAGACTTAAAAGTTTTCAAGTAGATGCAAAAGAAGCCAAGCAGAAATCCCTGAAGGAGGGCCAAATCCTAGCTCGAGCCGCAGCCCTGCTGCGGGGGCCTAGCCTGCCCCCCTCCCCTGGCCCACGTTTTGTGCTTGCTGGCCGGTGCCGCCAGCACGGGCACCTCTGTCTCCCCGGCTGCAGCGGTGCATTCGAGGCATCGACGTGCAAGATCGGTTGGGGCCCTAACGCTGAGTTCACCCAGGAGCGAGGAAGGCGGCAGCCATGGGGTGGGTTGCAGCCATGGGGTGGGTCACACCCAGCGCCCCCGCGCCTCCTTGCTCCCACGCACCCACCCTCCCGCTGGGCTTTGCTCTTGCTGTTCACGCCGGAGGGGCGGCAAGCTGGCTCGGAGCAGGAAAACCACGTGTGACTTAACGTGGCTTTATCAGCAACGCCAGGAATTATTTTTCCCCTCCCAACCCACATCAGCCAGTCGGCGGCACAGCTGGGAGCTCCTCGTCCCAACCAGCCCCGCTCCAAGGGCAGAAGCCCTCCGCACCAAAACAAACCCCAGGCCGCCGTCGGAGGGAGATCTGAGGTATCGCTAGCCAAGGAATCTGCTCTCCCTCTTCCCGACCCATCTCCCTCCCTGCCCGCTGCTTTCTTCTCTGCCTTCATTTAATAACGGGCCAGGGGAGCGAGCGGGGCCGGTTTTCCTTGGCAGGCAGCAGCGTGCAGTTGCTATGAGATCTGCACACACAACACAGCTGCCGCCGGTGCGGCAGATCCGGCGGGAGGCAGCGTGCGCGCGCGCTCGAGTAGCACAGCAAAAGTCACGCAGCGCGGAGCTGCTGGGAATGGCATCAGGGCTATAAATAACGAGGGGCGTAAGGCAATCAATGCCAGGATGCAAGCACATACTTAGGGCTTGGGTTACATCACTCTCTTCTCTGCTGTGTATGGGATTCATTCCTGGTCAAAACAGACGAATAAAGCAGGGCTGCTCTACCATCTGGGTTGTTTGCTTTTTTTTTTCTCTCCAGAAGGAATAAGGCAAATTGTATTTGCTCCTGTGATTCAAGGAGGTGACCCTCAGACCTGCCACTGTCAATGGGGCTGACTGGGGGGCTCAAAGGGTATTTATCCCGATCTGCACCGTGCAATGATTTGCATGATCCAGGGTCCCTTCTGACCCGTGATCCCCAACCTGTGCTAGGAAAGGAAGCGAGCTTCGTGCTGCATGTGTGAGGGTGCCCGAAGGGGAGCCGCAGTCATCTGTGCCAGGTCTTGGGGAGCCACTCTGGAAAAAAAACCACTCTGAGGACGCAGTTCTGTGACACCAGCAGATCAGGTCTGGGGGGCATCCCAGAGGGAATAAGAGGACTTCACAGGCCAAAAGAAATGTAATGGGTTGGTGTATTTATCATAGATAAGCTGTAGGAAATCAGTGCTCCATAAGTGAGGGTGTAATTTTACAACACGCTCATTTGTCAGCCTCTGATCCCCGTGCAAATAAGCTGCTGGCAAGCCCTGGCAGCAGTGGATGTGGGCAAAGTGTCACCACCCTCATGTGCCTGGGTGACCCTCTGCTGCAGGCCATGACATTGCTCCTCTGGCCATCCTCCTGGACACCTGCATCTCAGCAGCTTGGCTTTATAGGCCATCCTCTCACCTCAAGAGCAAAGACAGGCCTGCAGGGGAGGCCGGCAGCAACTCGTGGTGGCTGAAGCCCAGGCAGATGTCCCTCCTCCTGCTCCAGCTAGGAAGCATGGTGGCTCCTGGTACTGGTAGAGGAACAGAGCAGCCATCTGGGAGTGGTAACGCCATGGATGCGTTGGCAGAGCCCCAGAGCGCCTCTGGCAGAGCCCCCAGCGCAGATGAAGTTGTTCCTCTGTCCCTGCTTGGGGCAGCCGCACTGGCTCGGACCAGCAGCCCGCGTCTGACTCAGCCCAGGCCAGGAGCAGACGCCCACGAATGAGGGACACAGGCCAGTCGCCCCCGCCGTGGCGCTCCTGGTTTCGCAGAGCTCCTGGTTTCGCAGAGCTCCTGGTTTCGCAGAGCTCAGGTATATCCCTGCGGTGTCGACGCTTCCCGGCTGCAGGGGCCGAGCTTGCCCAGTGGTGTTTTGTGGGACACTGCTCCATGCCTCGGCGCATCCTCGCTGCCTTTCCCCAGACCCCGCTGTCCTTCCCTTAACTGGACGGCGTGGGGGGGTCCCAGCCCGAGCGCGATGGGGACGCAGCCCAGGCATCACCCAGCGCTCTGGCAGGCAACCGTCCCCGCTGCCAGGGGTTTGGGATGTTACCCACATGCACCCACCCGCAGAGCAAGCGCTGCACCCCAGCCAGGCACCCCGGGGCTCCCCCAAAGGCCGGGGGGGTGCCCGGAGGGGGCGCACCCCTTCGGACGGGGGTGAGATTTGGTGCTTTCTGCCAGCCCCGGCTTCCGGGGGCCCGGGGGGGGGGCCCCCGGGCCGGAAAAAAAAACCGAGCGATCACGGGCGCTAGGGAGCCGGCGGCCCCGGCCCGCCCGCCGGGCCCGATGCCCGGAGCGGCCGCGTTTAGCGAGCGAACGAGCGATCCTTCCCCGCGCCACCGGAGCGCCAGGCCCCGCGGGGGGGGGAGCCCTTCCCGGCGCTTCTTCCCCTGCAGCCGGGGCCCCGCCGTCCCCCCCAGCCGACGAAGCAGGCAGGCTCCCCCGCGCCGCCAGCCCAAAGGCTCCCTCTCCTTCCCAGCTGGTGTGAAAGCACAGGGAGTGTGTGTGTGTGTCCCCCCCCAAAAAAACCCCTCCGAGCCCCTCCAGGTCTGGAGCAGCACAGCCCCGTGCGGGATGCTTACCTGCAGGGCTGCAATAGCCGTGACAGACATTTGGAGAGGGCCCCCGGCCACCCAGGGGGGGATTTTTAGGAAAGCCCAGGAACGCCGTAGGTGCAGCCGGGGTTGTGCTTACTGGCGAAAAAAAAAAAAAACCAACTTCTTTATTTGCTTATGCTCAGTGAAGTCCTAAATACAACCAGCTGCCAAAATTCCCGGGATGCACGTGACAGCTCGTTAGCAATGGCCAGCCCCGCTCATTCCTGCGGAGCCAGGTGTGCGGGAGGGGGATGATCCGCAGGCTGGGAAGCCAGTTCCTGTGGGGCTGGTGGTATAAAGCAAGCCCACCAAGCCTGCAAAAGGAAAGGGCTGCTGGTCTGTTTTTCTTTGTCTTGCTGTGTGTTAGGGGCTTGCTTTGCCTTCTTTTTGGCGGAAGAAAAGGGCTTAGAGCAGTGCTGGGGAGTTGTTCTTCAGGGGGTGAAGAAAGACCTTGCTCTGTGCTTTCACTGGTAGGAAAATATATTTTTTTTCCCCTGAAGCTGGTTGTCCCTTGTTGGAGCAGCTTGCCTAGCTCATGGTCTAAAGTGCTCCTTGAGTGCACCTGGTGTATTGCTGCCTGGGACCCTTCACTTTGCTTGGGTTTCTCATGCACCCCTTGTTAAAAGGCAAAGTGGGTTTTTTTCCCAAAAAAGTGTGGGTGGTTTTTTTCCCAAAAATAACTTGGGGTGGGGGACTCCCTGGTGGCTGTCTCCTTGTCAGGGTGAGGAGGGAGCATTGCTCAGAGCTGGGGTCCTGCTTGGTGTTGTGACTGCCTTGGGCCAGCCATAGAGCTGAGCTGTGCCTCCCTGGGACTCCTGCAGAGTGGGGCTCGGGGGGCCAGTGGGCAGTAAGGGGGCAGGTGGGTTTCACTCCTGCTTCTGCTAAGCCTGATGATTTCCCCCAAGCTCTCCCGCTCACCAAGAGGGATGCAGCCACCGCTGGGGGTGGTTGGGCTGATGCAGTTCACAGCAGAAATGTCCATCAGCAGTGGTGATGTCTTAAATGCCCTTGGGGAGCGATGCTCCCACTGCAGGTGGGTGATGTGGGAGGGCTGAGTGGGCAGGGGTGAGAGCCCCAGTGTTGCTTTTCACAGGCAGATGGGTGTTAAAAGGTCCTGAAGACATCAAACCCACCTCAGTTTGGGTTCTGTAGGACCTCTGACAGCCCTTGTGTAGTATGGGCTTAATTTGGGCAAAGCACTGATGGAGCGTTGCGTGAACCCACTGAGCGCATCCTCAGGTAAAGAGCACAGAGCCAGCAAATGGCCTGGGGGGGCAGGGTGTGTGGTTATTGCCTGAACACCGTACGCATGTTTTGTTGGCAGCCAGGCTCCATCAGTGGCGAAGTAGCTTTGCTCTGACCACAAGAGCTTCTCTCTCCGGTGTTGAAGATGATAATCTTATGCGGCGGTGAGATCATCTCCCTCGAGATGAAATCTTGCCAGTGAAGGAGCAAATCCATGCTGCTGAATCTCGCTCCTCAGAGCAATGCAGTTAAACAGAGCAATGCAGAAATGCATTCGACTGTCTGAGAGGTGTGAAGTCTGACTCCACACAAGTGACACATTAAATACAAACCGCGTGTGGGGCGTAAATACAATTTGCTCTTTCTGGCAGAAGAGTGTCAGCTTACTTTGGTTTGCGCTTGATTGTAATGCCAGAAACCTTCCTAAATACCATTACTCTTGCTGGTGTTAGGAAACTTGTCTTGTTTATTTTCTAATTTGGATGGAAAGGGAGATTACTCCTGCCTCTTGCTTTATGCAATGCTTGCTGATAGCCAGAGAATCAAATGTTTTTCTTTTGCTTTAAATACTTTACTGTAAATGTGGCCACCCTGTTCCCTTCTCACTAACTCCGATACCCCCTTTCAAAGGACTGTATGGTCCTCTGACACCCAACAGGGGGTGCAGAAACTGCACTTATTCCAAGAACCTGAGTGACAGCCTGTATTGAAGTATTTAAAGCTTGGACAGCATCTGTGCTTCCATTTTCTCCCCTCCAGAAGGAGGTGACACTGCTGACCCTTTTTTTTTTTAAAAAAAAAAAAAAGCCTTTGAGCGCACCAGCTCAGCGGGAGGTGCTGTTCAGGACTTCCTTGCTGGAGGGATGCTCGTGGCCAGAGGAGAAGACCAATAGCTTGGGCTGGGTCAGCATCTAGGTGGGAGAGGCCCATGGGACTGGATATTTTGAGTTTGATGGAGAAGCGGGCAGCAGGAGCCAGACCTATGAGCTGCTTGCAGACCTACCGGGTGCCTTTCTTTCCTACACGTGTAAGATGTGACAGTAGATGGAGTCCCCTGGATTTCCCTTCCTTTGTATGATTTGCAGCCTGGAGCCTCCTGGCCAAACCCAGTTTGCTGTTACAACCCCACAGGTGCCAATGGCTTTATCCCTGACTCCCATGCAATGAGATCGCAGTCAGGCCTCCTTTTCCCCAGGTTATGCTGTATGTCCTGCATTGCTCACTTCTGCAGAAGTCTTGATGCTCAGGAGCATTTCCCCTCCTTCACTGTCTTGTTCTCAATTACTGCTGTAATTTGTTTGTGTTGACCTGACTTGGAGCTTGTCATGTGGCAACAAATTCTCACATGGAAACAGCTGCAAACTCGTTAAGCCTTAAAAGAAATGCCTCTTTAAAATAGCTACAGCGGAGCAGGATACTCAGAAAAATCTGATATATGCACTGCCTTTTCTGATGTGGTCCAACTTGCACAGCGGAAGAAATGAGGAAGAAAGAAGGGGCATACCAGGTGACACAGCCCCTGCATTTCTTTATGCCCCAGCAATATTTATGTGGGCGCAACAGCTTCAGCAGGGAACATGCCCTGGCTGGTGGTGAGGACTGAGTCCTGAATAGCTGCTGCAGGTGGCTCACCCAGCCCTGGGGATGCTCAAAGCCTGGGGCTGTGTCTTGGTTTAAGCTGGGGTTGAGTTAATTTTCTTCTTAGTAGCTGGCATAGGGCTGTGTTTTGGATTTAGGGTTGATAACACCCAGATGGTTTAGTTGTTGCTGAGCAGTGCTTACACTAAGTCAAGGACTTTTCAGCTTCCCCTGCCCTGCCAGGTGCACAAGTAGCTGGGAGGGGGCACAGCCAGGACAGCTGACCCCAACTGTCCACAGGGCTATTCCAGACCATAGGACATCCTGCTCAGTGTACAAGCTGGGGGAAGAAGGAAGGGGGGGATGTTCAGAGCTATGGTGTTTGTCTTTCCAATTAACCATTATGTGTGATGGAGCCCTGCTGTCCTGGAGATGGCTGAACACCTGCCTGCCCATGGAAAGTAGTGAGTGAATTCCTTGCTTTGCATGTGCTCCCCATGTCCCAGCCCGAGGGAAACTGTCCCCCCATCAGTCAGGCTTCCTGCTGCCAATGCCTACATCTAGGAAACCAGATAAATGTGAGCATCATCCAAAACAGTCCAACAGGGCATGTCAGGCACTGGACAGGCCTCCTAGCACCTCTCCCAGTCCCTTTTCCTTTGCAGGGAGCAATCTCTTGAAAGTGTCTTAGGCAGTATGTGAAGGGGGAGGGCAGGAGTCCTCTCTGCGGTGCCCTTCTGAGGCATCCTGGCCAGGAGCTAGCAGCAAATCACTGGTAAAAGGCAGAGCAGTTACTTTGATGTATTTTACAGTGCGTTTTTCTTTTTCTATTCTTTTAGTGTAAGTTTTCAGCTGTTTGTATTCCAGTCACACAGGAGGAGCTATTTCCTGCAGCAACATCTCTCTGTCGGCCGTGCTCATGCAGCTCTGGCCTGGTTTTTGCTCCTTACAAAAAAAATGGAGGAAAAGGTGATTCTCTGTTTGGGGTGTATATGAATGAGCTTGAAGCATGGTGGATGTTTTTTGGTTTGGGATTATTTTTTTTCCATGGAAAAGCTTTGCTCTTTGGCTGTGGGGAGTCTATAATCACTCTATAGTTTGTACTCCACAGAAATTGAGGCCCACCTGCCTATCTCGGTGATGGTTATCATCTACCTTCACTTATCTGCTTGCTTGCACACTTGGAGCATCACAAGCCCAGGTTCCTGGGCAATGTGATGGTCGGGAAGTTTGCCCTACAGGGAGGCAACGCAAAGCCCATGTTGGTGATGCATGTTAGCAAGGCTGCCTCTTGCAGCCCATTTTTGGGAGCTGCTGTGGGCAGGGGAGCCATGGCTGCCCACCAAGCTGGCTGCTTGGGGGGGGCTGGAATAACACTGGGGTTTGTGTTGGCTTCCCTTTGGTCCTGTGTCTGCAGTGCTTTGGGTGCCTCAGCAAACTGATACCTGCCATAAAAAGCACCCAGAGCACTTTCCACCCCCATTAAAGACGGCTGTCAAAATGTGTGTTACTTGGTTTGTACAGGAAGCTTAAGGGATGTGTAAAAACACCATTGCAGAAAACAATCATATAGTTATTTACTCCTGCTTGAAATAAAGGCATGAAAGAGATGAAACCTAAAAGCAATGAAAGGAAATCAAAACACAAGCTCCTCGGGCTTAAAGCTTTCTGCTGCTCACTTGCTAGCTGGTGGGGCCCTGGAGAAAGGCTTTCTGCCAGCCATGAGTATTACTGCAGTGCCCAGTTAGAGATGCTATGAATGTTTTATGTCTCGCTCTAGAGTAGCTCGTAACATCTCCTCGGGAAGGCTGAGTGCCAGGCCCTCGGCTGACAGAAATTGATGTAGCACCACTGACTTTGGAAGCAGGCTGCCCCTGCCATGGGCTCAGCCGGCTCCCTCCCAGCCCAGTGCTGGCAGGTATCTTGTGCATGGAATAAGGTCAGAAGATATCCAAGCAACAGGGTAAGAAATGAAGGAAAACCCTGCTTCTGCTAGGAGGGAAAAACAAGACTGGCATCTTAAAGCAAGCAGGGGAGCAGGCACTAGAGACTTGGGCAGCAGAAGGCAGTGGGGAAGGTATGGAGCCTGGCCCTGCAGGCTGGAAAGGCAGCAGGAGGGACAGTGTTTTTTAACAGCCCCTGTCCCACTGGTGCCTCTGTCCCCAACAGGGCAGGATGGCTGTGATGGCTTAGCAGCTGCCTGGACTCCTGCAGGTGATGCCCATCTGCGGTCAGGGGTAATCAGTAGCACTGTGGCATTAAGTAAATGATTAATTATGGTGTGTCACAGGGCTGTAGTTGAAAGGGTTTTTCTTGATTTCAAGCCCTAATTAATACATTGCTGCAATAGCTAGCCCAGCAAGTCCAGGTGATAGATATTAGCAGGCTGGGTGAGTGTGAGAGCTGGGGGATGGCTGATAGGAAGGAGACAGCTCGACCTTTTCTTAAGTGCCATTTCTGTGTGTTATAGCAGCTTAGTGCTACAATAGCTTTTATTTCTTCCTTGTTCAGAGAACAGAGAGGGTCAAGGCTCTTCAGGAGCCGAGGTGTGGGCTCCTGGCCTCACTGCCTCCGCAGAGCTTCCTGGCTACCCACATCCAGGCCAGGTACGGAGATACTCTGCTGCCCGCTTGCACTCAGGTCAGATCTACACTTGAGGGCATTTGTGCCGAGCAATAAATCAACTGCTTAGATGCTTTCTTTCCAGTATGCAGCCAGAGTTTCCATTGCGTTTCAGACCAATCTGCTATTGGAAAGAAAAAAAATTATTAAAAATAAAACCCAGGGACTGCAGGAATTGGGGATTTGTTCCTTGGAAAGTTTTGACGCCTCCTGACTTGCATTAAAGCTGATTGATGGGGGCTCAGGTTGCATGATCCTTCATAAGAGACAGGCAGTTTGCAGGAATAGCTTCTTTTCCAATGATGTGCCCCTTCAACAGGCAGGACTTAGAGACTGTAAAGGGATTTAAACACAGGCAAAATCTACCCTCTGAGGATATCCCCATCAGCCCTCTCTGAAGTGATGCACAACTAAGTTATGTGTGAGAACAAGGCAGTTCACAAAAGACTGATGCCTTCCCCACCCCCAATAGCTCCTGTATCCTTGGACCCTACCAAACAGAGCCACTAACTGGGTCTGTGGGTCTTCTCTTCAAAAGAACCTCTAGGGAGAGCAGATGAGAGCTGAGACTGGAGCAGTGGACTTTACTACAGGCTTCTATTACCTGTAGGACTGGCATGGGGGGTGGGGGAGGGGAGGTGGAATTTCTCTTCCAGGCTTTCAGCTGCACATCTAAGAGCGGGCACTCGCAAGGCTCTGGTTTTGTTTCCACCAGCCCAATAATGCATTTTGGAAATGTTTCTATGAGAGCCAAGTAAAAGGATTTCCCCTCCAGTTCTTAATATCCCACTACATTGTTGGAACACCTTGTTTCCCACATTTACTTGCTTTTCTAAAGAGAGCCCCAAAGGCGGGTGAACAAAAGCCTTTGCCCGCTCTGACTCCCTTTCCCTCTCGCGTGATGCTTCAGTGCAGCTTTGAATGAGGCTCCCGTATCAGCCCACAGGGATTTTGCAGGCTCCGTAGCGCAGTGTCTGAGTCATACTCTAAAAATAGCAGGAAAAATGTCAGCCTAGCCAAAGTCATTGGCTGATTAACAATGAAGTTTCATGATTCCAGCTACCTCCAGATATAATCTTGATCTTAGCTATATATCTGAGCTCTAAAAAAAAAAAAAAAATAACTTATGCGTAGGGACTTTAAATATAAAGGAAAAAATGTTAGAGGTAATGCAGAAACAGCTTTCCCTATCCTTGCCAGGAAGGTATGTGATGAACACAGTGAGCAGGTAGCAAAGGGCTAGAGGGACTGTCCAGCTGGAAGTGCAGCATGTCCCTTCTAGCAAGAAGAAAAAGAAATTAAAAACTGGACAGGACTGAAGATGAAGCAAATCTTTGGTCCTTGGAGGCAATGCAGTATGGTGGCTGTGGTCTCCTGTCAGAGTAGGAGATGGTCTGTGGGCAACCAGAGGCCAGGCTCTGGGATGTGGTGGAGGAGCAGCCATGGTGCCTGTCCCCAGCCCTGGGAGCTGCCAGGCAGGGACGGGTGGGAAGCCCTCTTGTTGGGAGGAGCTGGGCTTGCCCAAGGGGGCAGCTCTGCTTTACAAAGGCTGATCCAGTTTAAGTCCCCCTCCAGCACCAGTTCGCAGTGTCATGGTGGTGCCTGTGGGCAAGCAGCCGGTCTTGGAGCTGCAGTTAGAGATGGGGGCTTGGCCAGAGGTGCTGATGGAGGCAGGAGAGAAGACCCCAGCACCAGAAATATGTCTGCTGCAAGGGCTGAGGGCATACCTGAAAGAGCATCTGGCAACAGCTCCTTCAAGAGCCTTGGAAAGCAAGTAAGATGGAACTACCAGCTCTAAAAGCTAACGTGGTGCCAGCGCAGGGGCTGCAATGCGGCAGCAGCCCCTCGTGACGGCTGTGTCTCCCTTGAGCCAGGCACACCAAGCGGCTTGCAGGACTGAGACCCTGGGGAAAGGAGCTGAAATACCTCATCTGGAGAAACAAGGGGATGAATGAATAGCAAGCAGATTGGGCACTGGTGCCTGACAGCTACTGTCAGATAGTATATGCTTTGCTGGCTGAGTTACCTGTTCCTATATTAATTCTGGAAATGGCTTTGCTCCTGGTTGCTGGCTTCTTACAGGGGGGCTCAACCAAAGGCTGCTGCCCATATGGCCAAGCGGAGAAGAGGAGGGATGTTCAGATGTAACCAAGCTGTTGGAAATGGCAAGGACAAGGGCTGTGACACAGACACCCTGTCCAGTAACTGGTCTGCTTTGTGTGCCAGGGACAGAGTGTTTTATTTTACTGCAGCTTCGGCAGTCCCATCGTCACCAGTACAGTGCCTGGGCTAGTTATACTGGCAGTCAGGACTGTAACAACGGAAGTATGAATGGGCACACTGCCTCTGCATACAGTCCTTAAGTCATCCTGGCAAGTAAGTGAGGTTCTCTACAGCTTATTTTCAGGCAGTGAGTATGTTAAGTCACATGAAAAGATGTCTACCTAGGGTGAATAGCTGAACAAAATTGCCATTAATGGCAAGAAGGGGAGGGGGGAAGCTTTTATTCTGATATTCCTGAGGAGCTTTCCTTTGAAAGAGGAAGGAGACACAACCCCCTGCCAGACCTCATCACGCTTGATGCAGCGCAGCAGGATGCTCTCTGCAGGCACATGCTGCAAATAGCTTTTCCACCTCAGAAGACATCACCTTCCCCCTGCACATTACAGCTCTGGTGGGCCCATGAGGGTGAAACTACATAAAATAAAGGTGCTGGGGTGGGATTCACCCTGTGAGAGGCCCTGGTGCCTCCATGGTGTGGATGTGCCTCTGCCTCCAGCCAAGCAGATGCTGGTGGGAAAGCTGCTGACACTGCTGGTGTCGCTCCCAGTGTTTGCCCTTTAAAGATGGACCCATGGCATTGCCTGTCTGAGCCAGGGGGTGGGAGGGCTGGGTTGCACCCATTGGGGAGGGGGTCACATTTGCCACCCTGTGGTGCTGCAGGGGTGTCCCAGGTAAGGCCATGATGGCCAGGCTGCAAGTGCCAAGCCATCCCTTGAGTTGATGGCTCTGCAGGGACATCCTCTGCCCCCAACACTTCTTGTTCCTCCTGAACTCACTACCTTGCTCCTTTTAAATTTAAGGTCACTGACGCATGGAGGAGCTACCTTCTTGTCAGCATGCTGAGCCTCATGGATGAACCAGCACTGCCTCCAAGGCTGATGCTCAGCCACTTGGCGTGCAAAACAGTGAGGATGTGCAAACAACTTGCTCACCTGAGTCCCTCATTTGCCAGGTAAAGGTTTCTGTTTCTTGCAGAGGAATCCTGACTCCTCTCCAAAGGCACTTCCCTCCCGGTGCACTGCAAAAAGCTTTGTGTGACCCAGTAAGGGAAGGTGGCAGAGCTTGCTTGACCCTCTTCTGGGATTTTAAATCATACCCCTTGTTCACAGTGCCATAGAAAGGTATGTTTTCGTGACAAGTGGAGTGACCCCCCTTTTCCAGCTTCTATCCAGGCCTAGCTGCTATTGGAGATTAAAGAGAGGTGAGAGAGCAGCTGTATGCTCCTCGGAGAGGATGCAGAGGTGGGAGTGGGTGGATTGCTTCATGCGCTCTGAAATCCAGACCTGCTGGAGCAGGGGATCTGGATCAAGCAGTACAGGAAAGCTGCTGGAAGTGACCTGGCTGGTATCTGAATGGATGTAATTATTAGAAAGAGGTTTAAATGTTCAAAGGGATAAAATGTTTAAATCTTTCACTGATGCTTCTTACTACTGAAATGTATGCTATGAAAAAGAAAATATTTCTGCCAACGGACTTATAAATAAGTATTCTTCCATGATCTCTGAGCTTTAGCAGATGCATTTTTGTAAGCTGAATAAATGCAAATTAGCAATAAAGTTTTCCTGATTTGGCAGTCCTTCCTCTTGCACTGAGGACAAAGAGGCGCAGCAGATAACGGGGTATGTTTGTCTGTGCTAGGAGAGGCCTCTTCCTTCTCAATAATCAAAGAATAATTTTTTTTATGTCATCTTGGTGTGGTAATATACTCCCACAATCTATCAGTCTTCCCCTGCACTGTAACCCCCATAAATAAGTTTGAAAGGTGTGATTGGTTAAGCAGGCAGTGCAGCTTTATCAAATAAATATTTCAGGGGCACAGATAATAAAGCAGAGTGAGGCAGGGGGAAAGAAAATCTCCTCCATGATGGGCCTCTGTATTCTGGCCATTACCAGACCACCTTCCAGGTGAACAAACATGTGGGCACCCCTGGCTATCCAGGCTGCCAGCATACAGGGAGACTGGCCAAGTTGGGATGTGTGGAAACAAAATACCAAGTCATTAAATATAGATCCCAACAGTCTAGAGACACATCTGAAATACCTTGGTGTAAGTCTGTTGACATGCTGATTGGCACCAGGTGGAAGGCGCTGTCGTCTTCCCCATGGCGTCACTCCAGTTTCACCCCAGGCTGGCTCTGTTGGACTAAGCAATGATTGGCAATCAATGGCAAATCCCCAAGTCTCCAAATTATCCCTGCTGCCATGTTCATTAACTGAGATGCAGCCACTAAAGTATCATTTGAAAATGTTTATAATAGCAATCATTTTTAATTTTGTGCTTCCGCAAAGCACAGGTCTACATATGAAAATTAAGGTAGGTTATGGGAGGTTGTGGATTTACACTGCAATATTTGTATCTGGATGATTCCTTAAAGCGTAATCTTATTCTGGGGGGGAAAAAAGGAGTCCTTTGATCCAGATCAGCATAATCCACTTTCAGTGTAATCCACTTTCAGATTTATGCTTGATGAAAGCAAAATTATTCTTAAATAAATGTGTCTGAATATGGAGTTATTTTGGAATGATTACACAGGTCATTCATTACATTGGAATTTTGTTCTTTGAACAGATTACCCAGATTCCACTGGTATATTTTTTTCCATCTATTTTTCTCCTTCTCCCATTACTTTGATACTCAGGTACTAAAGAGCACATGGGAAATGCTGAGAGACTGACTTAGAGCTGGCAGCCGGCCCATGAAAACCTCACCAGGTCAGAACAATTTTTCTTTGGCACTGTTTTTTTTTTTCCTGCTTTTTGAAACTATACTGGCACTTTATTATTGAGACCATCAGGGGGTAAATGCCTCTCTACAAATCAGCTGGGTTTGGGCTTTTCTTTTTTTTTTACTGGAAAAGTAGGGGAAACAGGTGTGTGACTATTTTGTGTGTTCTCCACCTGTGGCTGGACCTCCTGGTTCTTGTCTATGTTAAATGTTATGGCCTATGTTACCCTCTCATTATCCTGATGAGGGCCTGTACAGGAGAGCATTCTTGAGGTCCTTCTGCATTAGGAAGGCACATTTCTGCATCCTCCGAGCCAAGCGAGAGACAACTCTAAGTTGAAGAATAATTTACCTTGTCAATGATCACCCATTTACATGAAATTACCAATGAGGGTGGTGGCAATTCATGGATCCCTTCAGTGTTGTTCTTGACCCGGTTTGCGTTTGATGTCTGAAGATGTGGGAAGTTCCCTTTACATTTTTGGGGACACTTAATGCTCTCACAGATTTGAACCAAGGGTGTCATACTTTTGCAGGCACAATCAGAGGGTTTGGGTCTAAAGCGAGTGGCAAAGTCGTGTTGAACAGGTAGCGCACTTAGTGTTACAGACAGCTGAACTGTTGAGACTTGCAGGGGTGGCTCCAAAAGGCATTTTTGACGATGTCATCAGCTTTTACAAAAACAATTAGAGAAGAAAACACTATAAAAATGTAGATGGGTAAGAAAGCCCGTGACAGCTTTGTTGAAACACGCAGGCAACAGGACCTTCGGTTACCCAAAATTTGTTTGTGTATGCATTTGTGTGAGCCTGTCTTCATCTTCTATAGCAATTTCCTTCGGTCTCAAGAGCTTGCTTCCTTCTTTTTCCTTGCTTTTTTAGAGAAGGAAAAAAAATAATCAGCCTGATCAAGACACACATGACTTTCCAGCGTCTGAAAAGCTCTGTGTCTGTTCTTGCCTTTATAGCAATTACACTTCATCTTTTCGGAGCAAACCACAAATAGTCAGTCATGAAGCTGTACAGAGAATGAAAAGTGTTCCTGGCTTCTTCTCTCTCAGATTTCAGCACATGGACTTCTGAGGTTTTTCTATTCTATATATACATAACTTCCTTGATTCCACAACTGGTTTTCTTGGCTACAGAAATATCACTTCTGTGCATAGATAAGCTGTTGGAAAAACTGAGTTCTGAGATATAAAATGGTTATTTCTCCTAAATTATTTGTTGTTAAATTTTGGAAATTGAATGCTTGAGCCTCCATCCCACACCACAAAACTGATATATGCAATGGCACAGACTTTGATCTTTCTGTGGAAGCTATCTGTGCTTCCATAGGAAAAAAGTAAAATGTTTTATGGTCATTATTTTCAAGCCTAATTTTCAGCTGTGAGCTGTGGACTTTTGAGATAGTTGCTGCACACACTTGCTTCCAAGTGGGGAAGAGAGGTGTTGTCCACTTCCCTGCCCTCACAAACACCAGGCTCATTACACGGGCTGAGGCCTGAGCAGCACCACCACCATCTCTGAGGATCAGAGTCACAGATAAGATGCTTTAGGAACAAAACTGAATGTGGGGATTGTGTATTAGTCATGTTTGTGACTTTTTTCTTTTTTTAATTTATTTTTTTATTACCATCCCTTTTTTTTTTTTTAAAATGTGCATCCGAGTGATGCCTTTTTTATCACAGGGGAATAGACTGAGCCAGCCATGCAAGTCCCGGCAACGGGGGGCGCAGAGGTTGACCTTCCATCCCTACGAGCAAGCGTGCGAAGGGCAGCACGCTGTGGCCTCCCGGCCCTCCTGCGGGCTCCAGGCATCACCAGTGTGCGGCATCGGCAGTGTCACCGCCCTCCCAGTGACACCTGTCTGCCCCTTCACTCCCAGAGCAAAGAAGATGGGGACAGGAGCTCCTCTAGCTAAAGGATCACATAAGATCTTTGGGGGGAAAAACCCCAATCCTCAGGTCATCAGGTATTTCACCGGTGTTTGGCAGCTTCTGGAAGGGGACAATACCAAAGTCATTAGCGCAGGTTTACAAAGCTGTTAATAATGCACATGCATACAATATACATAATACATAGTAAATTAATTCTGCAGAGAAACTAATGGAGTTTATCAGTGGGGGACATTTAGAATAGCACAGAGTTATTTCACAGTTTCTAACCAGTAAAAATGTTCACTTGTTAAAAGGCTGTGGGCTGCTGTTAATAGAAAATTTTAATGTTTTGTATCTAAACTTGTTTCAGCCTTGGAATTGGTTTAAGATAGATTATGAGTTACTTAGAAAGGAGCTTTATCTTTCTGTATGTTGGTGTGTTTATGGACTGCTCTGTATAATTCATAGCTGATATCTTATGGGGTAGTGTTTCCAAAAAGTATCTTATATTTTCAACTATATGCTTACTTAGTCATCAGCTATGCTGAGTAGTTAACGTCTCTAGTGCTCTACCTGTTGTGAAACAACTTCGTACTTAGTCATACCTAGAAAAATTAATGAAAGTGGTGAAAGCGGTTTCCTGTTGTGGTTATGTGCCACTAACAACTCTGTTTCCAGGATGCCACATAGAAGAAGAAAAAAAAAAAAAAACCAAAAAACAAAAAAACAAACAAAAAACACAGAAGCAGCTTTTTTGTGTTTTCATGGAGCATATAATACTACTTTAAATGTGTATTTCTTGACAAATTATTTTGAAAGATTCACTCAATACACCCTTCCCCCTGCCGCCCCTTACATGACAAGATAGAGATTTCAAAAATAATCAACTTCAGTAAGACGGCCATGATGTGCACATTGATATACTTACTAGCTGTGAGATAATGACTTTTCTCCATGAGTCTGTTCAGTTTGGTAGTGGAAGAATTTATTTACGTACTGGCGTATCTTATTCCCTTCCTTTTTCATTGTGGTTGTCATCTTTCATTTATTCTCTGTCATCTTTGATCTGTTAACTATTTTCCTCTTTTCTTTCCAGTGGTACTTTTGTCCCTCCTGATAGAAAACCCTTTCTGCACTGGTTCCTTGAATTCATTGTTCTTCTGGTGTTTCGTCACCACCTTCAGTTGTACTTCAGGCCTCATCCAATCGATTTTCCTTTCCCACTTCAATCAAATGACTCCTCCTCCTTCAACTTCTGAATTATTTATATTCTCCAGATCACATTGTTTTTGCTGTTCTTGGTGAGCTGGTTTGGTTTTCCCTTTGCCAGTACCATGTCTCATTCTTTTCTCTGTAACAGGCAAATAATTATGCTGCTCAAATCGGGCTGATGCTGAGCAGGATGATTAATGAGGATAAGGCTGTCTTCGTGTGAAGTGATCTCTCATCAGAAGGTGTTTGGTATTTTGGGGGGTTTGGTTTTTTAACATAGAATGGTTTGGTTTGGAGGGGACCTTAAAGATCATCTAGTTCCAACCCCCCTGCCATGGGCAGGGACACCTTCTGCTAGACCAGGTTGCTCAAAGGCCTGCCCAACCTGGCCTTGCAATTTTTATTTTTTTAATTTTCTTTTTAACCTTGCAATTTTGCATTGAAAGTAGGCAATTTAATTCTGCTGTGGCGGAGTCAGCCTGACCTGCTTAACAGGCAGCTGAGCAGCCAGCCTATACCAGAGGCTGTTCCCCTGATTTCAGACGTGCTCCCAGGACAGTACGGTATTTGGATACCTTGCTGGTATAAATCCAGGTAACTCAGCCCTCGTACTTAGTACCTAGGACTGGTGTATGGCTTGTACAGGCACAAAACAAAGTTGGGTGATCCACAGCTGTATTGGAATCAACAGTAACCTTGTCTAAGAACAAACACATTGGTTTACGATTTTTCTATGATAAATTACCATTTTTCTTATTACTTAACATTCCTTTCCACATCACCTCCAGCCCCTGTATGAAAAAGTGATGTACAGGTGAAGTTTGTCGCACCTGTGTCTCCGTAGGCAATTCTCAGCATCCCTATTCACCACCACCTAAAATAACCACAAGTAAATGATGCCTTTGGGGATGCAGTTCAACAATACGGTACTTGTAACTTAGGGTTCTGTACTGGATCAGATCCTTTGGAACATCTGACTCTTCCAGTCTTGTCCAAAACCTGTGTCTGATTAACTTTGTGACAAGCTTGGGGCTGGATCAAACATTTTGTCCTTTACAGCCAGCACAGGGCTGGCATTATGACCATGCTCTGACTAATTTGATGGCAATGTGATCCTGTGTGGATCAGCCCGATACCGCTGGGTGGGCTGGTAGTGCTGAACCTAGCGTTACTGACCAGGGGAGCAGAGCTCCTGGGTCAGGCTCACATTAATTGCAAGCTCCACCTCGCAAGCAGGAACGCTCTGCATAGGAGGCAGCTGCCTGCAAACAACCTCAGGTTTCCACGGGGTCCAGCCCCACAGTCTGCCATGTGGAGAAACAGCTCCTGAGCTGGGCAGAGGATTTCTGACGCTTCTGCGTGCTGTTTCAATGTCTTCTGGTTATACAGGAAGGCAAAGCAAGGTCAGGCTGTGCGCTGCATACTGATGCAGGAGCAAGAGTAAATTGGCCCAGAAAACCCAGAAAATCACTTGATTTGCATGTCTGCAATTTTGTGTGAGGAAATCTGGTTCGAGATGCTATGGGTACTGGTTTTGCTTCCATGCCTTCATTAGAGGGTTGAGTGATACATGCATTGCAAACTAAAAAACAAGTTAATGAGTTAAGTGAAGACTTTTAATTCCTTTTTGTTCCTTTTTGTGTGCGTACACATGCAGTCATGATGGAGAGGGTGGAAAATAATGCAGTGATAGAGAAGACAGTGGCACTCTTAGGAAGCCATGGGCCTAGACAGTCACTAGCCAAAGTACCAAGAGATTTGCCTTCAACTGAGGTTGAAAGCCACAGCCAGAAAGAAACCACCCCTGACAAAAGGGGGTCGTCTAGGGGAGCTATCAAAGGGGAGACAGTTTGAGCAGAAAGGGAGGCAAAGCACAGGGCACATCACTCTGGTAGCGTGTGCCGGGATCCAGCAGAGTTGGCTTTGCATCCACCTTGGCACGATTTATCGCAATGTTTTTGTTGACTGAATTCTCCTGTGATGCAAGAAAGCAGGTGCCAAGGCACTGAAAGAATCTTCCAGTGTTGAAACACTGTGATAGTTTGACATGCTGCCTCGGTCCTTACTTTTATGTCTTCCTTTTTGTCTTTCAGTTGTTCTCCACCCCTTCTTCCACATGCTTCTATTAGTTGCTTTCCTGTTTCTCTGCTTTGTATTTCTATATTATGTATCTTCTTATCTTCTTTTTCCTTCAGTGTTAAACTATTTCCTTCTGCATTCTCCTTCTTCCATTTCTCTCATTCCTTTCTTTCACTTCTGTTTGTCAATAGCCAAGAATGGGTTGAAGAGTGATGTAACTTCCTCTCTTAGTCCCTGGCAGAGAATACCAGAATGGCTCAAAGGCACAGTTTTGCCCTGAACTCTGATGCTATCGAGCGATGACATATGAGGGCGTCACCAGTGACAGCAAATATTTTGCATACTTGCATCCAGACAGGGTATGAGGCTCCATCAAGCATGTTTTTGTTGGGTTTAAGGGTGCTTTTGCCGTTTCTGCATATGCGTGTGGGAAGAGGTGCCCTGGTGCTTTATACTAATAATGTTTTGATCCAGTGCCGCAAATAAGGGAAAGCCTGTCCTTGCCTCAGGGGGGGCACTGTGGGAAGACATTAGGACCCTCGTGAATGCCTGGAAAGCAGGCAAGTGCAGAGCTGAATTAACCTGGAGCCTAGATTGCCATGCAACTTTACAGCCATGGAGGCTAGGCTAGCTCTAGCTCAGCACACCCCTCATACCAGAGGCTGGCTGTGTGACGGTAAGGAGAATGGTGGAGAAGCTGGCTGAGCGCCCGGGCGAGCACTGCAGCCAGTAAAAGCAGGCATTTTGTGCAGAGACAGAAACCCTGATCCCAGATTCTCAGCAGCCGCTTGGTGGGCAGCCAGGAAGAGCGGGACGGAGGGAGAGCAGCAGCCAGGAGCCTGCCAAAGAGCTGCTTTTGTCTGCACTGCTCAAATTGTGCAGGGCTTACTGTGGCTTAATTAATAAAGAAACCCAAATGAAGACAAGCTCCCTGCAGCTTTTACCACGCAGCAGCTGGGCTGCAGCAGCAGGTCTTCTCCATCATGAGAAACAATAGTGGGAGCTGGTTTTGCCTGGGGTGGCAGGGTAAGGTAGCGAAGACTAAAGCTGTGCTGGGTATAAGGAGAACAAAATGACAGCTATTAGCCTTTTAATTGGATATTAACTTAAAATGAGAGCTTTGATTTTACCTTGGAGTTAGTTCAATAGCATACATGGCTCGGAAGCCTCCCAGTTCTTTCTTTCTTACATCTGAACTTTAACCTTCCTGTTTGTCTCTGTTTTCTGAGACATCTAAAACTGCAAGTGTCTCCGAAGTGTTGCAATTCAGGATTGTTGGAAATTCTGTCATGGGAATGTGACCATAGTATGACAAATGCCTTTTAAAAATAAAATTAACAAATGGGTTGCTAGATATTGATTGCCACCCTTTATTATTGGCAAATGCATCTTCTACATCATATATAAATACATGCATACAGATTAACAAAATGTATATCTCTATATTTACAAATTTTCACATTATTTCAGTGTTATTTTTTTCTTTGCATAAGTTATTACAGTTGTCATGAGCTAAAATCCTTACCACAAACAGGGCTGTTGGGGGGGGTTCCCCCGCACTCCGAAGTGTAATGTGTAAAATAAAGTTTAAATCACTACGTAAGGTTCTACAAATATACTTTAACTGGCAGTGGCAATCAAGGTGGCAGTTCAGCTGGGAGAACGTATCAGCCATACTAGACTTCTGAAAGGGTCAAGAACAGATTTGGGTATGTGTGGTAGAAAGCACAGGCATGCTCCTCTCTGCTACAGCAGATTTAATTTCTATGATGGCCTAAAGGCCTTCTCTAACACAAATTTCCACCCCCAAAAAAATTAGCAGCTCTTCATACAGATATACTTCTTCGTGACTATTGATTTCTAACATCTCTCTGATACGTCGCTCTCTATAGTAAAAATGTGCTGTGTTTTTAGAACAAAAACTTTTTAAAGCTTCTGACGTGTTTAACAGAAGTTTAATTTCTGATACAGATCAACTTTTACAGATCCTTTCTGCCACATCAGGGAAAGTGAGGAGAGTAAAAAGCTGTCAGAATTACCATAGGACATTTAACAAAACTACACAAACCACTACACATGCTGTTGTCAAGACTATCTTGGACATAACAGTCCATGTGAATTGCAAATTGAATGAACAGCAAAATAAAATATTAGTTGTACTGAAAGTTCTTGGCATAGTCTGTGTTGTAGTTCAGGTTGTAATCCAGTTGCCATAGCTCTGCATGTCCATGGCTTGTCACATGTGCGTGACTTTCTCGACAGATTTCTTTTAGAGCTGATAATTTCCATGACTGCTCTCAGCGCCTGTTTTCAAGCACAAGAGGAAAACTTGAAGAAATTCCACGTCTTGGTTTTTGAGGTCTGCACCACTGGGAATTACCCACATGAAAATGGTCCAAACTATACTTCTCTACAGAAAGCTACTGCTAAATACACGTAGTCAACTGCAGCATCTGATTTATTGTGTATAGTTTTTCCTAGGCAGTGGGGTGCAAGGGGAATTGTTATAAATGACTGAAGAATCATTTTTAAGTATTCCTGAGAGGCAGTTTATTCTTACCAGCACCTACTGGTCCCTTATTCCCTCACTCTAAATTCTTCCCATACAGCTGCATCAGCACAGGGAGTACAGAGCAGCTCCTCCTGCAGGAGCCGTTAGCATGAGACATAATCATGAGCAAACGCATGAAGTAATTGCCCAGCCTCCAACGGCAATTTATTCCAGGGGGAAGGGGATGTGAGTTGTTATATTCGGCAATATACCATGCGTTAAGCATTTTTATTTTCAAACAATCAACCTCTGTATTTTTCCATAGCTTGCACAGTGAAGCGTGTGTGCTAGTAATGTGTTCCTTGGCCAGCAGGGAGCTGTGGAGAAATTGCATCGACTGTGCTGGTTTCTGCACTCTTATTTGAGCTGTTCGCTATGGATGTATTGTAATACCAGAATAAACTGCCACTCTCTTCTGCCTATGGGGTTAAGAGGTGGGTGGAAGAAAGTAAAGAGGATCTTAACAAAAACCCACCAAATTTTGCAGGCTGGGACTAGAGATGTGAGAATGACCAGATGAAACACAAAGGCTGAGGGGTGAGTCGTGACTCCTGGTTTCAGCTGGGATAGAGTTAATTTTCTTCACAGAAGCTAGCATAGTACTGTGCTTTGGATTCAGTGCTAGAAGAATGTTGATAACACGCTGATGTTTTTAGTTGTTGCCAAGTAATGCTCAGACTGCTCAAGGACTTTTTGAGCTTTTCCTGCTCGGCCAGGTGCATAACAAGCTGGGAGTACAGCACAGCTAGGACCCAAACTGTCCAAAGAGCTATTCCATACCATCTAACGTCATGCTCGGGGGGGGGTTAGTCGGTCGGGTCGTCGGGTCAATCAGTCGGTCGCGGGCAGAGTGGTCGCAGCTTGGGCTGTGTGATCGCGGCTCGGGACGGGCTGGGCATCGGTCAGCGGGTGGTGAGCAATTGCATTGTGCATCACTTGTTTTATATATTCTGTATATTTTCTTACCATTATTATTATTATTATTATTATTGTTATTCCTCTCTCTTATTAAACTGTCTCTATCTCAACCCATGGGTCTTACTTTTTTTCTTTTCTCTGATTCTCTCCCCCATCCCACTGAGGGAGGGGGGGGAGTGAGCGAGCGGCTGCATGGTGCTTAGTTGCCAGATGGGTTAAACCACGACACCACCATTCACCAAAGCATGGTAACAGCCCCCTGTAGTGACCTCTGCAACCGCAGATGGCTCAGGAGCCGGCCGCTGGTGCCAAGTTGATGAAGCAACATGCCTGTGGCCAGGCATATTCCAACTCATTTCCCCTCAGCTACCTCCTTGGAGGGAGGTAGGGTAAAGCTGGTCATTGAACGGAGATGGGCTAGGTCTGAGCTTCAAGCAAATGAAGGGAGACAGTCAGGTTGGTTTGTTTTGAGAGGGATCAGAGTAGGCCTTCCGTGCTTCTTCACAAAATTGTTTCATACCTTTTCTCTTCCTGTAGTAATCAAAGATTTTTTATCCCCTTCCACCTAAATATCCTCTTCCAAATTTCCTAAGAATTAAAGATTTATTGAGATGGAATCGCATTGTCTTACACTGAGTACTACCTCATCCCAAAATTATAGGCATGCATTTCAAAGCCTCCTTTGGCCACACCTTTTTGGCAAACACTGAAACGTATGTTTTCTTTTTTGATCTACAAAACCAATAATAATAAAAACTTGCATGCTTTTTCTTTCTTTCAGGTTTCAGAGAGCTAAACGCACAATGTCATCTTGTAAGCCCATGATTACACACAGGCAATGGTGCTCTAAGAAACTGAAAAATATCTCAACGTTATCCAGGTCAGTGTTTCTTTACATGTTCTGTTCAGAACATTAGCACAAACCAATCCACTTATTTGGTTTTGCAAGGCTATGTGGATCAACTGCTATGGCAAACCTAGCCTCCTGGGTTACAGCCGGTACAATGACATTATTTAGGGGGGATTTTAATGTGTTCAACTGGAACCGATGCAATGTTTTCAAAGAAAGTCAGCTCTCCAAATTTCAGTATCTTAAATCATCTTGGTGTTGTCTATGTTATTTTCAATAAGCAGGCGAGTAACTAGTAAAAAATTTATTACCTATCATTTAGATGTCAAATCAAGCATATTTTATCAGCATTTCAGTAACCATCTAGTTCCTTTAAGAACACATAACAGAAATTTCTAGTACCAATTCAGATACCAGCTGCCACATAATAAATTTTTAAGCATTTAGTCACAAAAAGCAAGATTCCTTCTTGATGTATCTTCACGGATTGCACTGGAGTTGTATTAGGAATTTATTTTGTGTATGCCACATATTCTTATTTTTTGTAAGTAGAGGATATCTCGGAGACATTTAAAAAGAAAAACAAAAATTAAAAAGGTAAAATGAAACAAAAATACACTGCGCAATAATTTGTGGAATACTTAATGTAGTGATTATTCAATTATACTCTATTTGCCCCAGTTGTTCTTTTAAAAAGGGCCCTGGTAAGATCATCAAGGATTTTAATCTAAAAATTATGCCCCCAGTTTGACCCATGTTCAAAAGACTATTGTACATGTGGCATTGCATCAGAACTAAGTATCAAAGTTAATTGGTTTTCTGAAGAGCCAGTTCAACAAAAGAGACATTAGTAGAACCCAGAGCACGTATTTGTATTAACTTCATTAAAAACAAAACAACCAAACAAAAACCCCACAAATAAACAAAACCCCACCCCCATTTACAGACTCTTTCCGAACAGACACATCCACACCCACAAATTACGTTACCATCTCTATGCCAACAATTGCCAAATCAACATCTTTGTCAACTCCCTCCATAATCACATTGGATTATTTGGTAAAAGGTAAGGGTTATCACAAATAAACAGAAGAATTGTAATTATTACAATACATTATTATGACTGTTATTTATTGAGTTTGTAAGCCAAAAAATTCTGTATTCTGCTTCATGACGTCTCCCTGTCCAGTTATGGTTTGGAGATCTCTGAGCCAGTTTCAGCAACCAGAAATGTTGGTGGAGACCCCAGACTAACAGTGAGGAAAGCACTAAGGTAAACTAACTGTAAATTAAATTAACTCTGTAAATCATTCAATACACAAGTGAGTAAACAGACAGACCAGTACCCTGGCTTTTCCCTGCGTTTCCATAGGTCTAATGTAGGTTCGTTTCTCATCTTTGATGGAATGTTGCTTCTCTAAATAATTTCAAATCAGATGTGCGACCTATTTTAGCATAACACAGATAACAAAAACAATGCATGGAAAAGCAAGGAATGTCATTGGAGACTAAACAAAATTTATTCTGAATTCAAGGATAAACAAACCTAACCAGTTTATGAATGGGCGAAGTTCATTAAGTCTTATGATACCTAATAATGTATTTAAATTCAGATACTTAGCATAAGTAATGAAGAGGTTCTGGGGTAAGTAATTACTGAGTATTAACACTCCGAAAGCCAAATTAAGTCCAGCATTTCTCTGTTGTCCAACAAAACTTGTTGTCCCTCAAGAAATCTATCAACTGGTTCAAGTTATTAATTACAAGAGTACATAATGAAAGCACCAAAATCTTTAAAAGAAACCTCATTCCTTGCCAGTGTTTTTCTTCAAACTTTCTCACTCCTGTCACTCTGAAGAAGCAGGGCCCGTGAAGCTGCTTGCTGAACTGGTTCAGTGACTCCTCATCCGTCTGACTGCTGGTGGCTCCTGAAGGTGCTAACAGGAAGGTGCAAGATCAAGTTGGATCACCGAATCTGAGAGAAAGGGGCAGACTGTGCTGTTTCTAGTGTCTCGCTGAAGTATGATAACAGTGCCTTTTCCGGGATGCTGTTGCATTTAAAATATCAGCTGCCATCAAACGCTTGTTGGCTTTCCAGTTATGTCAGTAACATCAGCTCAGCTGTCTGTAGCCTCCTAAGGCGTACTCAAAGGGCTGTTGTTTTTCTTCTCAGTTTCAAGATTATGTCAGCTTTGTTTTGTTGTAGGAAATTTTAATAACGTCTTTGGAGTTTAAATTTTTAAGCTTTTACTATTTTCATTCCACTGGAAGATAGCAGATGTTGAAATTTTTATACGTTTGTCCTTATACTGATGTAGTTCCCACATTTAAAAACAACAAGCTTTGTTAATTAGTTAGTTAGACCTAACAAACTATGGACTAGTTAGTCTATCACTGAGCTTTGCTACAATAACAGAATGATTAATCTGCCACAACGTTAACAAATAGTTCCAGGATAAAAATACTGTATTTTATTGTGAACAGATGCTATACAGTCTCATGGCAGTAGGTCCTGTCAAACAAAGCTTGTTTCTTTTTTTGGCAGGGTAGAAGCTTCAGTCAATAGAGACATCAGAGTTAGTATCCTATGTCTGGATTTTGCCAAAGCAATTTTAATTGTAAACCGTAAATATGGAGTTAACTTGATTGTAACAGCTGGGTATAAAACGAACCACAGAGAGATTTCAGAACAAGGGGGTAACAGTGAGTTTGATGGTTTGTAGCAGTCCATGTAGAATTTTAATATTATACATGATCAATACTGTGCTAAAGGATCTTTAATGACAATGTTTCTAAATGACACAGGGATTGACAAGATAATAAATAGTGATGTAAGGTCACTGCTGTATCAGGACCCAGATCATTCTACTACAGCCCAGTGCTTATGTCCCTAAACCAGATATAAGGCAAAGAGTGCCAGTTATATCCAAAATACAGGTGACTGCTTTGGAAAGCTCTTCCCCCATGAAGATTTTGGGAAAAATGCTCAATGTGTTCCCAGTGCAGTGCTGTGTCAAAAAGGATGATTCAGAGTTTCTCCAAAGTAGCAAAGACATTGCTTCTGTCAAAAGAAAAATTGGTAAAGCTCTGTTAGAATACTGTGTCCAATTCTGATAGCTACAATTCAGAAATTACCAGTGTTCAAAGGATAGTATAGACGTGACAGGAGAGCTGGAAACTGTGAGTCTTATCTGAGACCTCATGAAGCAAGGTCAGCTACAAATGTACGTGTGGGTTGTGGGCAGGCAGCTGCCTTACCTGTGGAGAGCCTGGTACACCAACAGTGCTTTATAAAGAGTAATCAGTGCGATACCTAAGGGTAGTTAAATATAACCTCTTGCCAGAAAGTAGAAGACTGCTTTTTATCAACCTGTAACAAGTTTTCCCTTTGCCACGGGAGACTGGCAGAATCTCACAAAAGATGGGCCAAAAAAAGCTGCCATTCACAATGAGAGAAAAAGCAGTAAGTGGCATATTCAAGAAAAGCTGTTGTAATTATAGGGATGTGCAAAAAATGCATCGCAGAGTATGAAATGGTTTTATTTTACTCTTCCTTAGAAATGTAGGTTCCTCATCCAAACTGAACACTTGCAGTCAGTTTGTTTGTCCTGAATTTGACAGTCTTCCCAGGTAATGAAAATGTTCTGGGAAGAGAAACAGGCAACTGCATGTTATCTTTAAAGCTGATGTTTCCTCTCAGATACACAAATGCAAAAGAATTCAGCTGTAGCAGACCTCCTGGTAGGTAGGGAGCTTTAGTAGAAGCCTCTTGTTGAACATGGGTAACTTAGGGAGCCACTGTCGAAATGCTTCTGCCAGAGGGCTGGGTGCTGTCCCTGCTGCCTTGCCGCGTGCCTGAGACCATTCAAACACTGCTCTTCTGTTCCACCTCTGGTGTGCCAAGCTCCAGAACGAGCTGCTAGAGCTCAGTGTGGATCTACCCTGCTGCTCTGTAGGTACCTGGAAGAAATACCAGACATTTCCCTTCTAAGAATCACCACAACGATAGGAACAGAATGCCCTGCTGCTAGCCTGTTGTTTTGAAATCACCTTTCACTTGAGCTAAATTAATGCAGAAGCCAATCAATGTTTTCAGTTATGGCATACAAGACAGGTGAGAAAGGTTACGGAAAGGAAAATGGTAAAAAAGAAAAAAAGTGAGATTTTAACCTCTGCAAAGCAGCAAATCCAAAAATCTTCTGCTGGCATCTTTTTAATGAGGTGCAGATGCTGCTCTAGCCTATGCAGGTAGGGCAGACGCTGTCCTCTTGGGTCACTTTCATACTGGGAAACATGCCCCCAACTCTTGTTTCAAACTCCTGGGGCTTGTTTGGGATTCTTTCAGATTCCTTCTCACTCCTTGACTTTGAAATATTTTGTTTTCAGCTTCCCTTGGGAGACATTGTGACACTGTCCTCCTGGGATAGTAAATGATATTTCTGGTGGCTTGGTACTGAATAGCTGCCTCAATCCTACAGAAATTAACTCTTTCCTGTCAGGCAGGTCATGTTCCAACTTGGAGTAAAGACTTGACATGTGTTGAATCTTCTGTTTCATACAAAACATACATCTTACAGCAGGCGGTTGACACAAACGGGACTTGTGTATGCAACCAATCCATTAACAGCTGTTGAGTCTAGACCCAAGGAGTATGGAATGATTCGGGGATGATAAAGGGACCCTGGTCCTGCTTTTGAAGGACACTGCTGTCACAGCTGAGAAGTGGGGAGCTGCACGTAGCGCATGCTGTGATTTGCTTACTTTTACTCGCAGACTTGCTGGACAACCCAAAGCAGGAATTACTTCATATGATGCAGTTCGCTCACCTGTAAAAGCACTCGTAATCCGTACTTGCAGGAGCGTGATGAAAGTGGCATTATTTTTGAGTGCTTTGAGTGTCTCCAATAGGGGGGTGTTATGGGCATATAAACACTAAGGTTTGTGCCACCTGAGTTGACCACGCGCTAAGAAATCTCCGATACTTTTTTCCCCCAGCTTTCTCTTTCATCCCACGTCACACCTAAAGCGATGTCCTCCAGCCTTTTAAAGCTTTAGTGCTATTTATAAGCTAAAACACTTCTCAAAAAAAATCTAAACACCCACCTCTCCATGTCCAATAAGGTATTGATTTACAGCAGTTGAAGGCTCTAAGCTTCTAGATAATAATGGCCAGGTGCTTCTCCATGCTAAGGTGGGTCCTCGTGTTGGACCCATACGGCTTTTGTCCCAACCTAAACAATGTCTGCATTTCTCAAAGATAATTTTTGACATCCTGATATTTTATCTTTGCTCCTAGTCAACAACATGGCTGTCCTGAACCACTAGCCAATGCTAGTTGGCTGCATCTAAAAAAGAGGTCCATTGTAAGAAGGTCTTCCGGGGAATAAATGGTAAAATATCTGCTTTATTTCATCTTTTTCCTCCTCGAGTAGTGTTATTGTCCGTTAGCCTGATGACATTGCGCAGAATGGCTGGCCTTCTAGAATGATGTTTATTTTCTTCCCTGAGATGTTTATAATACAGCATTATAAGAAATAACTCCTTGTTTTGGATTGGTATCTGCTCCTGATTTCTTTAATTCATTTTTTGAAATTGAATGGCATATGTTGACATTTTAAATCTAATGGCATAGAGATCTTCAAACAGTCCCATTTGGTGTAAAGACCACACCGAGGTTCCAACCTGATAAGGTTTTTCAACAAAATATTACAAAACAAGCTGGGGCATTTATACCATTATCTGCATCTAAGTTTGTTGTTTTTTTTTTTAATTCCTAACTCCTATTATAACTCACAAGACTGTCCAGAAGTTCTTTATTTTGTTCCCAAACTACATGATGAGAAAGAAACTTTCTAATGGAGCACTAAGATCCAAAAAGTACACATAGGCAAGCATTTTACATGAGGGATAAAAATATGCAAGAGAATATAATACAGGAGAAAATATTTGCACTGGCTTCAACAAAAAGGTCAGCTGTGATAGCACAATGCCTACTTTTCATTATGGCGAAAGCAGATCAGGTTTCCATTTAAAAATGCCTTGATACTGTCTACACCACAGCAACAAAAAGACGCAATATAACTTCATTTTAAATGCCATTTACTTGAGCGATGACATTTTCTTTATTTCCAGTTTTATTCAAATGTTCTAGAACACTTAATGGAAAATAAATAGAAAGGATGTTAGAAATTACGTTCTTTATGCCATGGAAGGTATGTCACCCTATTCGCATCTAAAACTGACTAATTGGCACGAATAAGGCCGGGCAGCTGTTCTCAGTGCTTACAGTTTTGCATGCAAAACTGCCTGTGCCCACTGTTGAAAAGTAAATCAGGAATGGGGAGCAGGGGTTCCCAGCCCCTGAAAATGCTCTTTTCCTTCTTGAGGTCAACTGCACGGTTCGCAAAGAAAATGAACTTCATCACCGGCTCTGACTGCAGCAGAGTTTGGTTATTCTTTCCTAAAATGTCGGCGCGGCCTTAGTAGCAGGTTGTTGGATGTGATGACATCACTAATATGTAATGGCATCGGTACACCTATGACAACACAGGAGCATTGCTGAGCCTTGTGTGTGCGTGATATCCAGCCTTTACTAAAGGAAGCTACTAGGAATTTTTGCTGCTACTTTTAGCCAGGCTAGAATTTAACTTTCAATCTACTTGGCATGAAGGTTTTAACTACAGCTGGTTAAAAAAAAAAAAAAATTAAAAAAAAAATCCAGGCATTTCTTCTCAAAGCTATAAGAGATTTCCTTGTTCAGAGATTTTCTTTAAAATTACTACACCCCTCCCAAAATCTTCCAGTTAAAAGGATGAGGTCATTTCAACAGTACTAAAATTCAAAATAATCTGATTCTATAAATTTGGAAAGGGTGAAGACGTTCTTCTGAGTTCCCATTTAGATCGCAGCCTTCCTGCTGTAGCGGCAGTGACAAATATTCCCCGTGGAGCAGTGGGACTGACAGCAGTGCTATCAATTTTTAAGTGTTCCTCAAGGTCGGTCACTTCCCTCTCTTGAACTTTTTACCTACACAGTAACAGCTGCATGACTGCTACCCCAGACGAAGAGTCATTTCTCCCATGACCATGTGTCCACCTCCCCATCACAAGCACTGGGCATCCAGTTCCAGGCCAGCACCAGGTGATGAAAGGCTGAACACGACTGCAAAGCTACGGCCTTGCCTATGGAAAGTTTGTGCTTGGAACACGGTTTTAGTATTTTCTTTAATAGAATCATAGAATGTTTTTGCAGGGAGCAGGGACACCGCTAACCAGATCAGGTTGCTCACAGCCCCGTCCAACCTGGCCTTGAATGTTCCCAGGGATGGGGCCTCCACCACCTCTCTGGGCAACCCGTTCTTTGGGGTTTAATTTACTCTTCTCAACGTCTTTAATAAACCAAAGTATCTGATTAGAGAGTAACAGTTTCCTGACTAAAGGGAGGCCGCCAAGTCAAATTGGAAATCAAAATAGTGTTCAGAGCTGCGAGGGTACACAACTTGTTATCGGTACATCCTATGTGCTGGTTTATTTTAGGGCTTTTCAGACCCCCAAAAAATTCTCCCCTGCCTTAGGCCGCAGGCACGATGTGGCCTTCGGCACCGGGGGTGAACTTTGGGCACGTCAAAGGGGGCTGCGGCCGGAGGGCAGTCCCACCGCCTCGCGCGGGTGGCTTCCTTCAGAGCCGGGGCCAGGGTCGGGCCGCCAGCCCGCCACGGCTGCTGGAGGGGCAAAGGCCCCTCGGCGCCCCGAGGCAAAGCGGGGGAACGGACGGCGACGCGGGGCGCCCCGGCCCCCCGCCGGTGGGACCGCCCGCTGCAACGCCCGCCCTGAGGAAACGGCCGCGCCGCCGCCCCGCCCCCCCTCCCGGCGCGCGGCGGCCCCGCCCCACCCTGCGCGCAGGTGCGGGGAGCGGGGAGCGCGGAGCGCGCGCCCCCCCCGCCCCCCCCCAACTCCCGCCAGGCAGAGCGCGCGGCGGCGGCCGCCGGCGTTGTGCAGGGAGGCGAGCGCGCGGCGGCCGGGCCGCCCGTGCGTGCGTGAGTCACCGCGCCCCGCAGCCAGGCAGCCGGCCGGGCCGGCCTTTGTCTGCGCCGGGAGCATGTGGGTGAACCCCGAGGAGGTGCTGCTGGCGAACGCCCTGTGGGTGACGGAGCGGGCCAACCCCTTCCCCCGGAACGGCCCTCGGGGAGCCGTGAGGCGAGGCGTCGCGCGCGGGCGCGGGGGCCCCCCCCTGGCCCCCCGCGCCTGCGCAAGGGCGGCGGGGGCCCCGGGCGCCTCCTTTGGTGCTCAGGTGCTCGGCCGTGTGGAATACGCCAAGGTTTCCCTGAGGATTGACGCCCTGTAGAAGCTGTGTGTGGGGTGTGGGGGGGTGATCACCGCTGTCTGGCGCCGTCCTACGTCAGGGTGTGACTTGCCCAGATGCTTGGCAGGGTTTTATTTTTGAACAGGCGTTGCTTAGAATAAGACCAAGTTGTAATTCACAAAGGTGTACTATGGGAACAGATCTCCTTCGGCTTCTCCGTGTTCTTCGGGATGCCCTTGTAAAGCATGTTCCCTGAACGCTTTGGTTTCGACCGCTGGCAGCTGGAGCCACTTTGGTGGATGTTTGGGTCATATGCATCTTGATCTCTGTAATCCCATGCATATACATTTGTCAAAACCTTTCGTCATTTTTAGGCAACGTGCATGCATTTCTATAAAATTGGAGATACAGAACCCGATGGCGGTGCCACCGGTCCTTCTTGAATTAGCAGAAAATAGTCAGACTCGTTCTCTGAAGAGCTGTGGTTTTTTCCTTACCCACTTGCCCTGCAACTAGTTCTTCAGGCTAATCAAAATAAACATACGGACTACATCTATGTTTGGTTCAAGGTCCTGTGCGTATTTACCAGGAGATTAAGTGTTTCTTCAGCCTTTGAATGCTCTATGGACTTGTAAACAATTTATAATCTAAACTAGCGCACCACTATAAAGTGTGTTTTCATGTAGGCTCTTGAGATCTTCAGATGTCTTCAGTGTTGTGTGTTGATAAACCACCTCATTCTTGCGTGGAAAGTGACCGGCAGCCACCCCATGCTGGCTGTAGATTATTTTTTTAAAAAAATTTTTGATTTATGGACAGTATTGACAAATCCATAAGAATTTCTTGCCTTAAAAGTTTGCCCCTGCTGCGTTTACTGAGGAGTCCCCTGCAGACTGTCCTTTCATGTATTACCCCCAGGCCTCTCTCTTCCTCTATCAGTAGGTGGTCTGAAAAGGCATTTTTGTACCTTTCTGACTTTGTTATCATTCAGTTAGAGATCGTTTGAGATACCCAGTCAGTTTTCCAAACATTTCTTAGTTATTGGGGAACCACTTTGAGAATTTGGGTTTCTCTCTTCAACCTGTTTGCACAGTGCATGTTTATCTAGGCCTTCTTGCAGTTGTATGTGTAGTGGTCTGATTGATGATACCACTGTACAGATGGAGAGATCACTTTTGAGGATTTAGTCCTTGAGCAAGAGTGGGATTCATAAACGTACATTCCTTTTCTGTGAAGGTCAGATAAGCCAGCAGCATTTGTTTGGAGTTCAGAATACAGAAGTAGTTCTGTCTTTGTTTCTGCATTTTTTCCCCCCTTGGAATTTAAATTTATGTGCGCTGTATCCGTTATTTTAGTATGTGAATGTGGTCTATATAGCGAATGTTGATTTAGAACATGAAAGTTCCATGTGTGTTTTGAAAACTGCTTTCCACGTAGCTTTTGTTAGTGTCTGTGCTTTGCCTGGATTTGCAGCTGCTGTGGGATTGAGGTAGTAGCAACATGTAGCTAAACAATTTCTAGGGTTTTTGTTTGTGTGGGGAAGGGCTGGAAAAAGAGTTGTGGCTTTTTTTCAGTATGTTGCCAGAGCCATAACTAAACAAACACCCACTAATAGCATGCAGTAAGTTATTAGTGCTGGCAGTGTTTAAAGGGCTGTATGGGAACTTGTCAGACCTTGCCGTTTTAGCACACGGGTTTTTGACAGCAGTTGACAAAAGGTGGGAGAGGAAGAAAGGGATGTAGAGTATCCAGGCCACTCCCAGCTTGATAGGCACAGTAATAAATGGAATTTAGGATCATTTGCTTTTCATGGAAATACTGGTGTTTTAGACTGGTTGTTCTAACAGCTGTGGTCTGCCCATTGAGGGCCAAGGCAGGTGAAGGAAGCCAATGGATTCTTGGTAGGTAAAACTGGTTAAAGCCAAGGTATTGAGGGACCTAGCTGATCCTGAGGGTTCAAAATAAATAAATCTGCTAAAACCGTCAACAAGGTACATTATAATAATGATAGCATTTAGGATGACCTTGTGTAAGTTCTGTAGATCATGACAATACAGGTTTCGTGACAGAGGTGGAGGTTAACTGGTTGAAAGTATAGAAACAGGAAAAGTAGTACCATTTGTGAGTGTCTTTTTCGTTTGGTGTTTTTTTGTTAATTGCCCTTTCTGTAGTGACATAATGCTGAAACTTGCTCAGATATAATCTAAAAAGTTATCCAGCCATCAACACGGTATAAAATCTGGCCTGGTTGCTCTGTGGGAAACCAGATTATGTGTCCTTGAAGTTGACTACAAACGTTGTATGTAAGATTTTTCACTGTGGTGGGAGTGGTCTGAATTTATATATACAGGAGAGGATGTAAATACAGCTGTCACTTTTTTGTGTGATCTAACTTCTGCTGACTTGTACTCCCTCATTATTGACTCTTGAAGTCATTTGTCTTAAATTGTAGAATGACAATTGACTTTCAAACTGATGAGGCTGTGGGCTTGATGGCATGAGATGGCTTCACCCTGGAACTTAAGCAGTGGTTCGTCAATGAGAAGCATGGATTCCATGCATTCATTGCCCTCAGTGCTAGGTTTGCTGCGAAACTAACCCATCAGCAACCTGGTGAGGGTTAAGTGTAGTGCCCTTCTCTCCATCTTGCTAACATGTCAAACTTGGAAAAGCTTAAGTTGGGTCCATACTGTCATGCAGTCGTATTGGCATAGCTGAAGGAAGAGAGCGAGCGCTTTCCTCTAGGTGAGTAGGAATGAGGAGGGAAGACGGGGGACAGCCCTCATCAGACAGCACTGTGGCTGGATGCTCTGACTGAAAATGTGGCTGAAGGCTGATGCGTACCCTCGAAGCAGCTGCCAAGGTCTCAGTGTCCTCCATCACTTACTACCATCCTCTGGACAGAGGTTACCATCACTGGAGCAGAGTCCAGAAGATTGAATCCTTTAGGTGTTTTGACATGTCTCAGTCTAAAACCAAGTAGTTTATATAGCCTTGGGGGTGGGTGAAAGTAATTCTCAGTAGCTTTATGTTGAAGCAGAAGAGCTTCTACTCACATTACCTATTCTCCTGGATCCACTCTGCATACAGCAACCCTTTGCACGAATAGGAGGAAATTGCTTTGGAGGAAGGGGTGAAATATCAGCCCTTTCTGCACCGATTCTCTCCTCTTGGCCTCAATTTATGTAACTTAGTTGAACGGAGGAGGCTCTCTTATTTAAACGCTCGTTTGGACTTTGGAGACATTTTCCGCACTTAGTTCAATATTGGATTGTAACAAGTTAGAAGCATGATGATCATCTTGTTATGTGTTAGGGTAGTGCTTAATTAGTGAGTCCCTTGATGTCATCTCTGCTAACAGAATGTATCTGATTAATAGTTTACCGAAGAGATACAGCTTTTCTACTAAGCAGTGTGGATCTGTTTCTATACTGAATTAAGGCCTGGACCCTTTTAAATGATTGTGTCTATGGCAGTACCAGTCACATCAATATGACTTTCCTTTGTAAGCATGCCTTAACTGAAGGGTTGTTTGCGTTTTGTTTTCCTTTCTAACAAAATAAAAATGGGAAAGACTTATAAATTGGATTTTAAATTGGATTTTCACAGCTGTTCTGCAAACTCGCATTATCTTGCATCACTGCATTAATCTTCCAGGACAAGACCAAAAAATGTACTTTTCTGCTTTAAAAGTATTTGATGGTTGATGAGCTTTCTCCATAATGAAATTGTTTCATGCCTTGCACATAATGCCATCCCTGTATGTTGCTTCTCTGTGACCCTCGCTCAAGAGTTCCCCTGTTGGTGAACAAAAGGAAGATGAAAAGTGTCTTTTATTTCCTCTTACCAGTTTTCCCAAAGGTGCCAGATGTTTTTAACCCTCTCTCCTTCATACCTATTCTGCTTCCTGCTTGTTGGCTGCCTTCCCTGGGCAGCCTGTATGAAATACTTCCTTCTCCAGGGATCCAGTGGGTTACACAGCAGCCTGCATCAGCTGAAGCAGAGGCATTTGGAGAGAACATGAACCCAGATCTCTCCCATCATTTGGGCACTGTGCCCTGTAAGACCGTATTACTTTCATGGATGTAAGGATCTTGAACATGTCATAAAGTTTATAAATAACTAAAAGGCTCATGGTTTTGTGTTAAGTATATCTTGCATTCTGATGCAATAAATAGGTTAAAAAATGTCTAACTGCTTTCTGCTGTGCTGTGGTAATGCTTGCCAGACTCTCTTATTTGGGAACAACATTGCAAGGAATTAGTGCGACTAATAGTTCAGGGCAGAGCAGGGTACTCACTTGGACCTCACATGAAGAGAGATTGAGGGTGTAGTAGGATTGCTTGTGACTGCCATGCTCCTTTTGCGTGTGTGTTTGTGTGTGAAGTGGAGATGAAATTCTAAGTAATTTTGTTTAAAATGTTACTGTAAGATCTCTTTGAATCTCAAGGCAAATAAATTGTTCTTAGTTTGCAGGAACTGTTTTTAGGAATGAATTATTTTGCAGATAGGGTATTTATGCTTACAGCTGGGACAGTGCATGTGTGAGAGATACATCACGAGTTTTAAGTCCATGAGATGATGCCAAAGATGATTCAAATGCTTAAGCAGAAGAGAGCAGATGGAAATTTGCTGACTTCTGATGATAAAAGAAATTGATGAAGTACTATCTTTCTCCCCAGATATTTCTGCAGAAGGGGTTATTGTGTAATTTCCACATTGGAAAGGCAGGAAGGAGAGGTTCTGAGCTCGGCTGGCTGATGCAGGTCTTCAATGTCAAATCTAATATTTTTAATACTGTGACAGTGTTCTAACTCAGAATACTTTTCTGCAGCCTTGCTGGACAGCACTATTAATAGCTCAAATTTGGAGATAAGATTCTATCTTGCTCTCAACCTCTCAGTTCAGAGGGTTGAGGAAGAGGTTGCTTGAAAACCTGCTTATACTTCAGATTTAGAAAAGCTTTTGGCCAGTACATGATCTGCCTGATGAAAGGATGGTACATGCGTTAACAAACTTGACACTTTCTGTCCTTGTTGACTCAGGTGATTGGGATTTTGCATGTCAAACTTGGTACGCTTGAGTAGAAAGCATGTGCTTTTTGATACTTGAAATACCGCATTTATCAAAGTGCATGCAATTAGCATAACTGACATGAGTGGTCAACCTATCCATCAGCTTTACATGTTCATTTTGCCTCATGAGGTGGAACGTGGTCTCTTCCACTCCACTCTGTCATTTGGTGTTACACCAAATCTGCTCCGATGCTGCTGAGCTTCTCATTAGGATCCGCCGTGAGTGCATTTGCTTCTTCACAGCAGTAGATTTCCACTTCAGAAGGCCATGCAGATGTCTAGGGTTGAACTGCTGTTTGATCCTCCAGATTGACTCACCAGTCTTTCCATTGAATTCCCAGATGCTTTCACGGGTCCTTAGTTGGAAGGTGTCTCATTTCCTGCCTAATGCTTCTCTGGATCTCTGGTTCTTACAGGCAATGCGCAGTTTGCACAGATACAGTGCCTGAGATGTTGCTTGGTATAGCTCTGGTTTCTGTACTGTAATGTCTCTTGGTCAAAGACTTTACTTGATGTTACTTCATCTTTTACGCTTTGAGTAGTGTGACCCATCTGAGGTGAGCTGTCATTTGCCATTTTTGCCTTCTGACGTAATGTTATCGCTTGACACGTGTCTGATCAATGTTGATATTCAGTAATCTGCTTTTGCATTTTGCCTTTAAATCTGGTGCTGAGGAGTTCTGGAGGACTTCTTCAAAATCTTTCCATTTGTTTTCTTTTCAAAAGAAAGGTTGTAAGTGTTTCCTAGGCAAGATTTCTGATTGTTCTTTATTTTTTAATTTTTTCTGAAGCGTCCAGATAGGGGTGTATGAATTCCTACCACAACAGCCGTCTTAGTTTCAGCTAATGAATTCTTAATGTGGTTTTGGTTCTTTCCTCACAGTCTTGTCTTGTCCTTGCCCTCTGCATTTTCCAGTATTTATTGAAATCTAATCTGTCTGCAGGTATTTAGTCAGAACAGTTAGAATTTGAATAATTTTTTTTCTGAAACTATTGCTTCTCTTCAGATTTAGCTTGTATTTGACCATGCTGTGCTTCAGGACTGTTCCTTAGTTCAAGCTGAATTTACCATGCATGCTTCAGTTCTCAATTTGTACCATTGATTTTGAATCTGAATTTTTATTTAGTTTTGGGTTTTTTCTTCAATTGCTCATACTTACTTTATTTGTTCTTTAATCTTATATAGATATCTGAATCTTATGTTGGTGCAGATGTAGTTGATTTAAATTTTGCTCTTGGATGAAGTCTGTTTTATTTGCTTATGCTACCCTGAGAGAATGGGATATTTAACAAGAATTAGTTCTGAGTAGAATTCAGTGACTTCCCTGCTGTTTTGGTCAATTGTTCTTGGTCATGGTTTCACCAAGTGTGGGGTTTTCTTGTTTGTTTTTTGTGGTTAGTTGTTTTGTTGTTTGTGTTTGTTTTTTTTTTTACAAACTTATGAGTAAATTTCTATATCCTACTTTGACAGCATTTTTTAACTCCATCTGTATTCTTCTTACTGTTTCTCCATCGCTTCATATAGCCTGGTGTGATTGACATGTAGTATAAAATTTATTTTCTTCAGGTGTGTGAGAGTATTTGTTTGGCTTTTTGTCCAAATAGCAATTTCCTCTGAGTTGTAAGCCTTCACATACCTGTAACTGTCTAGCATGTCCTCTCAGTGCTCATCTCTACTCAGCCTTTTCCTGCTTCTGCTAGGTTTTTGTTTCAGGTCAGGTCTAGTGGGTTTGTTTCTGGGAACTTACTGTTTGGATTTATTATTGTGTGAGTTACTGTGCCTGGGCATTTCATCATCTGTAAACTGGGCCTGGGTGGAAATAAAGGCAATTCTTTTGCTCTGTGTGTGAGCATCTGTATGTAGTGATAAATGTATTGTAATGCACGTTCTGGTTGCCTCTGTTGAAAAGAAAAATAGCATAGTTTTACAGCCCTAAAAAATATTTTAAATGTTGCTTAGTAGATAACACTGACAAATGTGGTTACGTTTACAATGATTAGGGCCCTATAGCTTAGCAAATGAAGTTACAAAAAGTTCTAAAAGCTGAAAATCTAAACCTAGTCAGATTTATGTTTGAGTTAAGGTCAGATTTTTACAGGGGTAGTCATGAGTTGTTTGGACACCTTGGCAAGTACTGTGGTAGACATTCAATTGCTGATCACTTTTAAATTAAGATGTTTAGAACATAATCTAATTCAATCACAGTCGTTAAACTTGAAGGGAGGATGAAAGCTTTATCCTCGGTTGCTGCGTTACCCTGCAGTAGTAAAGCCAGATAATCACACTGGCCCTTCCCGAGTTCTTTTTTTTTTTTTTTTTTAATAAAGATTAGTGTTTAGGTTTTCAATCTTCTCTCATTTGTATTTCTCAGCCTGAAGACAGAAGCAGCAAGTACTGGTTTTGCTTCCTGTCTTGCTACATGTCCATAGAGTGACAGTACTTCCTCAGAGTCAGTTCCACTTGAACGTGTTTGAAAACTCGTGTGCAAAGGAAACTCAGCAAATCACTGCTCTATCAAACTGCATTGGTAGAAAGAAAGCAACAAAGGCAGGTGTTTGGGAAGACTTAATAAATTTTAGGTGTTAATTTCAATTTTATTTAGTTGTTTTTCTTGATAGCACATTACATGTCCATATAAGCAAATGCTATATAACCCACATGCGAAGACAGTTATAAAATAAGTATTTAGAGGTTATTTTGCTTTCTTTTATATGAATGAACACCTATAAAACAAAACGGTATAACCTTTCATAAAGTTCCAAAGGTGGTGTTCACAATGAAGAGGATGTTGTCATGCTTTTGTGGGTACTATTACCGGGATTGGAAGTTTAACATTGCAATTATTTTTGAGTGGTGTATAATATTTACTATTATTTTAGGCTCTCTCATGGAATTAAATCAAATAGAGATGACACCACCACCCACCCCCACCACCCATTAAAAGGATTTGTCCATAGTATTACCCATGGAGTTCAGATTGTTGCTCTAGGTTGAGTTTTGACATACAAGTAATTGGATGACCTCACCTTGTAATAACAAATGAGCGAGCTAATAACATAAACTCGTGGGCTGCCTTGAGAAAGAATGGAAGAGTAATGATTCATTGTAGTTACTAGGAAAAACAATAGCTTGTACTGTATGTTTGTTATGAGTTATTGTTTTTATACTTCAGGAAGTAACACTTCAACTTTAGGAAGAATTTATTCATTGTCCATGAAATCAATGTAAAACTGATTGCTCAGGGTGCAAGTATGACTTAAGTCGACTCTACTGATTGAGGCTTTCTCGGAAATCAGCTGACATCTACAATCCAAATAGGTCCCTTGGATGTTTCGGGTTTATGACCGGAGCTCATTATGCCTTAGAGGAAAGAGAAGGGGTCATCAGCACACTTTAACTACTGGGAACTGTTTAAGCAGTGTGTGTTTCATGCAGCGTTGGAATGTCACAATGCCTGTTTTGAGAAATTCTTACTAATGACACATGTGACTTTGCAAGCTTTCCTAGTTGCAGTGTTGCACTCATACACAAATAGGCTGCTGACATCCATGGGACTATTTGAGTGATAGCTCATGAGCATGACTCCAAGAGTCACAGTCTGACCTGTATTAAATTGTAGCTCTTTTGGACGGTGTAATTCTGTATTTTCAATATGTGCTTAAAGGATGTATGCTGTTCATTGAGGGATTTTTAAGATAAAAATCTCTTAACAGAACGTGTCTTGAGGTTATATTAGTGTAGAGCTGGGAGAAGGATGGGACAGGGCAGGGCTCGGTTCCCAGGATCCAGGTGAATAACACATGCTTGTCCTCTGGGAAGAGGAGAGCACGTGGCAGCATCAGGCACAACAGTGGCACCAGCTGCAGAGCGACCTTCTTCCAGCTCTAGGCAAGGTTTGATGCAAGTCACCCATGAGACTGCAGAAAGGACGTTATCACAGGTCACTGGTGTCCATTGAGAGCAACTCAAGTCTGAGGGCTGCCTGGTTAAAGCTGAATGGGAAGTGTCACTGTCTGATATTGTCCCGAGCTTTTTGATAGTGTTTGCTGTGCAGCAAAGCCATGGCTGCTGGTAATTTTTAAGGTTTGCAATGTCATTATCATTCATAAACAGTAAATAAATTGTCTATGTTGTCTTAATAAGGTGCCCTAGAGGTAATATATAATCCAGGTCCTCACTCTTGAATATGTAATCCAATTTAGTTTGAGAACCCTGTGTATTTTAGCAGGTAAAACACCACAGGCTCACAAACATAATCCTAAGATTGCTGTCAGGGGGAATGCAGAAAGGTGATAAAGACTACTTGATCTTTGTGTGTGTTTAACTTAAATCAGTGTGTGACTTCTTGTGAAAGAGGGTTACTATTTGTCAGTAAGGCAATCCTTTTATTAAAAAAAAGATTGTTCATGTATAAGGTGAATAAACTTGCTTTTCCTTTAAAAACACCAGTAATTGGCATTTTGCAAAGAAACTTGTACATTTTTATGAAAGATAAAAAAATAATCACTATGATATTTTAAAAGAAAGGCAAGAAAGAGGGAGAAATATTCCTGCAGGAAAGATCTGTGCCACAGATATCCAAACAGCTCAGAACATTGTGACTTAATACAGGTATTTGAGTCCATGTACTCTGAAGTGTGTGTGTTTTCAGGGTGGTAGTTGGCCCACTGCAGGTCATCCCTTGACTTCATTACCGTGTGTGGGCAATTTGTAATCAGTCTGGACTGTAAGCTGTCTGGAATGGTGGTCCCCAAAGAGCAGAGAGTGCAGTGGTGCTTGGAGGAGTCTTAACTGGCTGAATCAATTGGCTTAGTTTTCATATCAAGATGACTTACCTTTCTGGAAAATACCCTTTGGTCAGTCAGATAAAAGTCATTTGGCTTAAAGGGGTTCAGTGTTATGCAGGAGGTCAGGCTTCGTGTGGTCATAATCCCTTCTAGCAAAAAAAAGGTTTGAAAATGGGTTGCTAGTGTAAGGATACAAGTACAGTACATCATAATTGAATGCCAGAATACAGAATACTAGTCTGTATACTTTGTGCAATGTAGGCTCTCCCTCTCCAGCTTACATCTAAATGTGAGGCACAGTGGTCAGATAAGTAAAATGCAGTATGATTTCTTCCTTCAGCACAATTGCATCAGGTAACTGAACCCCTTTCCAGTAATACCCTCTAGTGCATTGTATGTCCTTCCAGTAACACGGCGCATGATCAGTTGCCCAGGCTGTCCTAGCTAGTTGTGGCTTTGTATTCCCTGGTTTAAGACATTATATTTCACTGCTTTTCCTCTGCTACTACCTATATTTTACAGAAAAGAATGAAAATATTGAAGAATTTTCTGGACCTTTGTTTTAGAATGCAAGTTTGCAAAAGAGGAAGCTGACTTTGTTAAAGAAGTTGTATCAGACAAAATGAAGGCACTATCCCTCCCTTTTCCCCTCCTGCCCCCATATATAGGTGTGGTTGCTCTAAGCATTTGGCGTGTGTGTCTGATGGGACTGTTCCTTGGTATAAGGTTACTTGTGCTTGAGTGCCTTCAGGATCGGGGCTGTCATCAGTTAGCCAGATACTAATCCTGCAAACTTTAACATGTGGTTTAAACCTTTGCTTATGAAAACTGCTCGCTTGAACAAGGGCTTGCAAATTTAGTATTCTTACATTAAGAATTCCTTCCCTTATTTCACTGTGTAGTCAGAAACCTGATGAAATAATGGGGAAAAAAATTGCAATCGGTGTAGTCACATGATTTGATGCCTGGATAATTCGCTGGCTCTTGCCCAAGGACCAGTCTAATCTAAGGAAGAGGATTCTTTGTTGCCTGGTCTGTTTCTATAGAAACTTTCGGCCACTTATTTTTAAATCATGTCTCAAAAGGTACTTCTTGTATGAAGAATTAATGAGCACTATTAAAATCAATTGTTACTCTTTTTTATTTTATTTTGTTATGATCACTTCATGTAGAGATTCCTCAGAGAGATTATCAGTTCGAACTGCTGTGATTTCATTCTGGTTGCATCGCATGTGTGCATTAAAAAAAAAAAGCAAACACAAAACAACCAGAAAAACCAAAACCAAAAACCCAAACCCAAAAAACCAACACTGACCTACAATGCAAAATGGAACATTTCCTGAAGGACAGCAGTCAGGGATAGTTGCATGATTGCAAGATTAAATATTAATTGGCTTTAATGTATATAAGAATACATAAATTGTCTTTTAAACATAAAATGTATCATCTATCAAAACAGCTATTTCATGATAGAAGTAAAATTTTACTCATAAACTGTCTCTCGCGATTAACTTGGTAAGCTAAACTTTGAATTTCCATGGGGTCTTCTGGAGTTCTGTGAATTTTCTTCCTTTAACCTCACTGCATGGATATTTCTGCAACCTATTTCCATTGCTGAAAAGGCACTGGGCAACTCCTACTTACTGCACCAGTGGAAAGTGTTCCTTCTTTTCTTTTCCTCCCGCCTGTTGTCTCAGTGCTGGCTAGTCTCTCCACATTTCTTGAGTACACTGCTTTATCCTACATTGTTTCTGTTTGGTGGGGCAGGGTGATGATGTTCTCCTTCTCCCATCTCCAGTATCTCAGGGAGAAGGAGGTAGGATGCGAAGCTCCTCTTAACTTGATGTTGTTGTGAATAGGTTTGTTCGGGCTCTCTGACCATAGCTGTGTATCCCAGTTTTTACAGCGGCAGTGCCCTCTTAGAACTAGTGGCAGAATTGGTTGGTAGGACCACCCACACACCAACAGATTTGGAAACACAGCAGGAGGGAAGAAACAAGCCTATTTTTAAAGATTACAGGGACTTAACGGTGTATCTGTACCTTGGAGAAGACTACATTTGGCCAGCATACAACTTTATTTAGATATTACATCATGCCTGTTGCATATTTAGTACTGTCAGTAGACACATGAAGCTGCCAAGCATGAAGAATCTTTGGCATAAGCCCTGCTACATGTTTGCAGCAAACCCAGGTGATTAGCGCAGTGTAGTGTCTGCCTTGGTCTGCACTCCAGTTGAGCGATACTCCTGAGCTTAGTAGTAGCTTTAAGCATTTGAAGATCATTGCCCATGTTTGAGGGACCAGGGCCATACTGGTTTTGTGAAGCTAGCATGGAGAGTATATGTAACAAAAAAATGTTTAAAAGAACATTATACCCTACTTTGGTCTGTTGAGTTTGAAAGTATCTAGGAGGGCTGGTGAAAGATTGATCAGAGGCAGCTTGTCAGTGTATACCAGTAATGAAAACACGTGAGAGATGAGGGTTTAAGATGGCAATAGGAACAACTAAAACTAGTTAGACTAATGAACATTGGGACATTTTACATTACTATTTTGCGTTCATATCCTATAATCAGGAGGCAGCGCCCTGACACTGCTTGCTGACGAATCACCTGATGTTGTGTCCAGACTTGTTTCTTGCGTATTTCAGAATTCTTGGATTAAAAAGTGGTGGATATTAATGCATTGGGCAGGAGGAGATTACATTTTATCTGGCCTGTGAAGATCTGTATGAAACAAAACACAAATAAGAAACATAAAATGGGGTAGTACAAAATTGCTGATAGGTGGGGTATTTCCAAATATCAGTTTCAGTTCAGATTTAGGGGATCTACTAAGATGGAAAATGGGTAGTGCTTTTATAGCTGTATGATGTATAAAGCAAATCTGAAAGAAGAATAGTAAGAAAAGCAGTCTTCTGTCCCAGTTATGACAGTCCAGAATGAGGAACTAATAAAACTATGACAGTAAAAGATGAAAACAGCCACTTGAGAAGAGGATTTTAACAGCAGTGTTTTAGAATGGTTTTTTTGTGAGTGCAGTCTATTTCAGCTGTTCAAAAAACCCTAATTTCTACCCCAATAAATATTTGCAGGAAAACAATCGTTGAAAGTTCATCCATCTGTTTTCAATATGTGAATTTGCTGAGAACTTCAACATGAGAATTTAAATCCGACATCTCTGCAGGGAAGATAAAAATTCTTTGTGGAGGTGAAAAGGGAGAGAACTTTTACATCTTTTAAAAATAAACAGGGCTTCTTGTGGGAGAGGATTTGGGGGGTTAGAGTTTGGTTTGTGTGTAACTTCTTATTAAAGTAGGTTCTAGAATTTGTGGAAACATAGTGAGGAATTATTGGTAGCATTCGGTATGCAACTGTTGATGGCCCCCTCAGCAGCAAAGAATTTTCAAAGCTACTTCAGGAAAACAGTGTGGCTTTGTCTTTCATCAGTATCCTTTCAGCTGAGAAACAGCCTGACTGTTAAGCATTTTGATCCTTTCTGCCCTAGAGAATCAGACCATTAAGTAGCATAATTATTTTTGCTGGAAGTCTTAGTTTTTCCTAGCTGACATTTGAGTTTTCAACCTTTCCAGGGTGTATTGTCTGGGTTTTTTTGTTGGTGTTGCAGTGGTTGTTTTGTTTGTTTTTCCCCAGGGCTCCAAAAGTATATGAAACACAGAAAAGAACTAAACAGCTGTTAAACATGGTTTTATAAAACAGCTACCTTCTGCTTTGCTGCAGTTTGTCTGCCTTTATGAATCAATATATGTTTAAAAGTTGAAGTCTTGTTGAAACTGAAGGTTTTGCCCTCTTGAGTCACCTTCCCTCTTCGTGACATAAGGCAACAAGTGTGGAGATGAATACATAGGTCTGCATTTTGCTGTGGAGGATGAAACGGAAGCGGTGTGTGTGTGTATGTGCTGTGGAACCCGCTCCTGTGGGATCTTGGATAAACACTGTGTATTAATCAGAATTTCCTGTTCCATAGGTCTCCTTGTGGGTACTCTTGATGTCGTTTTGGACTCCAGTGCCAGAGTGGCACCGTATCGAATCCTCTACCAAGCACCAGACTCCTTGGTCTATTGGACTATCGCCTGTGGTAAGGACAAACATACTGACGTGGATTTTTATTCTTCCTGAGTACTGTGCCACATAACTAATAGAGCATCCTGCCTGCTGAGCACAGTCATTTCAGGACAAATAAATGGGTCAGGATGAAAACCTGCTCTAGTGGCTAAAATAAGAAGCTCTAGAGCTTCTGATACTCAGACCTTGAATGCCAGCATGTGTGTATGTGTTATGCACAGTGACTGAGTAAAACCAGAGATGGCCATGGAACAGAGAGAGAAGCCTCTGTTACGTCCCAAGTATGTTCCCTTCATCTCCCAAATATGTTGCCAGACAAGCAGTCTAGTATCCATCCCTCATCCTTGCATGTTCTTCTCCATGGCCATGGCTCACTCATACAGCAGTTTTAAAGCGCAGAATTCCTGGATGATGTGGTATCTCTAAAGAGTATGGTAGGAGGAGTACCTGGATTATAGCCCCCAGATTACCCAGACTGGGCACTTGGCTTCCCTTGAAACCAGGAAGATAGTGCAACCCCATCTCTCACCTAAGTACTGAATATCGCTATGGCATTTCCTGGATAGTGATCTTAGTCTTCTCTAGGATAAATACTATCTAGATCCCAGGGATGCCCATCTCCTGGACATTTATTTCAGTGTGTTGTCCTTCTAAATATGATGTAATTAGAAATTCAGCAAGATGGTAGCTAGGTTAGAGTTAAATACAGAAGTGTATGTTCTTACATAGGTGCAACAACTCTTAAGAGTTTTGGGCCTTAAGGCTCAAACTTTGACAGCTCTAACTGTAAGGCTGTTACTTATTATAGTAGTTGGTGAAATCAATGAAGTTGATATTTTGGTACATTGAGTAGGATTTTTGCATGCATCAGATCCTGTAAATACTAAATGCTTATTTCTGTGCTCGGGTACCTACTGCAAGCAGCATAAAGCAGTATGTAGTTAGTCTCTGGTTCTGTTTGCCAGCTCGGAAAATAGTGTCTGAAGCTGAATACAGAAGGTCCAGGTTATTTAGCTTTGATCGTCCAAGCTTGTAAGGTCAGTTCCTCAGTTTGATAATATTGCTTTCCAGTCTTAGCAAACGGAAATTTCTGAATGCATCTCTTCTAGCTCTGAAGTTTCAAACACTGTTTTAGGCAGCAGAACTCTGTTCATTTGAAAGAAAATTGAAAAAGGACAAATGGGAAGTATACACATGCCTGTCATCTCTTAAATAGGCTAGTAACTTTCAGTACCTGTCAGTGTTTCATCACTGCTGCCTGACATTCAAAGATACTAGTTAATGAAGCTGTAGACTTCTGGCCTAACAGTGCCCTCTCATCTGTGCCCGTTCTCCTGATAAAATTTGACATTTAGATTATTTTGATTACTTCCTTCAGGCAGATCCTCTCTTTTGGGAAAGGAAGAAGAGGAGGAATGGATGAAGGTTTGCCATGGATCTAATAATTTTAGCAATTCGAAGCAGGCTTTATTCTTATGAGCATATGATTTGTGTGTCTGGCAAAGGTGATATCAAAGCTGTGTCATGTTCTGAATCCAATAGGAAGTTTTTGAATAGCTTGTCTTAGAACAAGTGTTTCTTGCTCCTTTTGATGGTATCAGACCTGAAAGAACTACAGCTAATAGTAAAAACAGATATTAATGAAATTGTCAATATTATGAAGGTCCTTTCCAAATCTTCATTTAAGTCCTTGCTTTGTACTGTCAGCTACTCTGCTGTGACCATAAGTATTGGGACCTTGCACGTCAGCTTTCCATGGATCTCAGTCATGAGACAATGTGCACATGCAGTCCCTTCTTCCCTTCATCCAAATGTTGGCATGCAACAATTAGTAAGCACCTCTGTCCTATAAACTTGAAAGGAAGCAACTGAGGGCACAAAGACTTGTTTCCAAAGAAGATAACGTATCACAAAATTCTCAAGAAAATAGTGTTTTTTCAGACACTCGTACTTAGAAATTAATTTTTAAGACTTTGGAAATAGGCCATGTGACTTTTCTTTAAGTGCACTTTTAGGTTTTTTGCATGACACCTATAGATAACTACTATAATTTCATACCTACAGTGTGTGTCCTCAGATAACCAGGGACACACACTTGAAGGCAGATGATTTATGGCCCCAGAATAAACAAATGTAACATACATGTAGAAGTTTATGCTGCTGCTGAACTGTGAGGGTTTTGTTTCTTTTCTGTGACAGGTATTGCAGGTTTTACTTAGAAATACGGTACTCTGTTTACATTTAAGCTAGTTTTAATAAACATGCTCTTCACTTATGAATCTTAACCCTAATTGAAATTGCTCAAGTAGTTAACTTATATATCTGTGCTGCCATTTGGTGGAGTGTTTCCAGAATTTTTAGTTTCCTAATATCTAGCTAGTTGATTGGCTTAGTTATTTTTGTTAAATTATAAGACTGCACTAGCTTAGGCTCATCCCCTGAGGGGAATAGTGTGGCTCTTACAGGAAAGTAAAATTTTACAGAGAGCAAATTATTTATCTAAGCAACCTTGAAGCTGAGCAGCCCAGCGTTACCCAAGGCTCTGCACTGTGGCTATGATATGAACTTGCAACTGAAGCAATTCCTTCTGAATTGATCAAGGGTTGTTACCATTGTACTGGTTACTGAGGGATTTGGCTGCATTTAGCTATGCAACTCTGGTTTGTCCTGCATTGTACAGTTGTCCCTCCCTGTTTCCTAGGAGTAGACTGCTGGTTATTTGGTACTTGTAATCTCTTATTTTTACAGAAACTTGTCATACTTTCCTCTGCCTTCCATAAAGCAATAATCTCCATCTTCAGTAAGTAGCTATGCAGAGTGACTGGAACAAATGTGATTGTTTCCTGGTTCATTTATGCTGTGTGATGTTTGGTCTTGTTCTGTAAAAGACTATTCGGAGGGTGTAACATAATTCAAGGGGTTTTGTTTGCTCTAAAATGACTATTTAAGTTATGTTTAGACCCCAGATTTGTTTATAATTAATTTTGGATGGGAATATTCTTGGGTATTAACTCTACTGTTAGAGTGCTGTTGAGTTTACCAGCCGTAACTATTTTCTCCTCCCTCTCTGCGCAAACTGAGGCTCTTGAACCTGCAATTACTGGAAAGAAGGATTTTAGGCTCCCTGAAGTGTTACATGTTCTCTTGCAGTGCATTCTGTTAAGGCAGCAGTTCAGGTTGACTAGTAAGCATCTCAGGTAAGTATCTGCTTGGGAGAGAAGACTGGACGTGACAGCCTCATCAGCTGTCTTCAAGCCATTCCTATTCCTCAGTCACTGACTGAAACCGTACTAAGATCATACTTCTGAGTGTGTTTAAAAGCATGTTCTTATGACTTGTTAATTTTCTTCTCAGTCCTGAACTTGGTCACATTCCCTCTGTACCTTCACCTCTTACCTTAAACAAACCAACCCAGATGCTAGAAACCTAACCCTGACACCCAGAGATGTTCCCCTGTTGCTCATGCTGTTACTCCACCCTACCTGCCAGGCAATTGCCCCTTCTCATCCTCTCTCCAGCACCACGCATCCTTCTTCCATCCAGCTCTTCTGGTCTAGACCTCCCTTAGCTCTCCAACTTCTGTTTGACACACTAGTTTCCTCCCTGAAGACTGAGGAAGAATAGCTCAGTCTGCTAGGGATGCTGGCCAACATTACACCATTTCAGCCATGTAGCACACCACAAGCTGAGCATACCATTTAGAGGAGGGGAAGGAGTGATTAGTAGCCTACTGTATGTGTTGTAGCTATTTTCCCTTTTATTTCCTGCCAGTTTTGAGGGCTCTGTATTCTCAAGTGCAGTGGTTTAACTGCCAAATGGTTTTTTTTCCCTTCCCCGAGAGTTAGAGATATTGCTTAATTTAACTAAAATGCCAGTGATGGCAAAATGATGAATACTTGTAATATGCTAAAATAGGCAAAGGCTTGCCAGCAGGAGAGTTAAAATAGACCTGTATTTTAACACATCGCAGCAAAAGTGTTTTTTAACCCTGAGTGAACAAAGCAAAGAGAAAGGTCTAGACTGTGATGATAAATTGATGAGGACTGGGGTGTGGGTTTTGGCCTGATTGCATGATCTGCTGTAGATGAGACTGGGAGACTAAACAGTAAGATAGTGGAGATAAAAGGCAATGGAAATAAGGCAGTGGGTTGTTACAGATTGAGAATAATCAACCAAAGCTGTTTCATAAGAAGTGATGAAAAATAATTGATGAACTGCAAACAAGAAATAGACAGCTTTAAGAAATAGTTCATTGTGATAGTGTGTCTGCACTGCTTGTCACTGCTCTTCAAGATGAGCAATTTTTCTTATGACAGTCTAGTTTTATATACATAGCTCATGTACTTCATCATTGCTTTTTACAGCAGTGTAAAAGCCAAGAAGAAATAAGTTAGTCTTCAGACCACCTCCTGAGTTCCAGAAAGGTCTGGTTGCCTCCGGTAGTGTTAAGGAGAAGCAGCAGTGGCGATCACTTGTGGTTCTGAAATACTGGTTACATATGCAGGCTATTCTGCAACTTGATTTATGTATCCAAACTACAGCTAGAATTGTGAAATTCCCCCTGCAAGTTGCACCGAATGTTGTGTTCTGTTGCTTTCGTTGGAGTTGTGTAAAGCTCTGATTATATACCATAGAAAGAATATTTTTTTTGCCATCATTTGTTGCTGAACAACAAGGAAAACGGTTGTTCAGTATGTATTCAAGATGGTTGCATTGAGGAGTTCTACAAACCATGGAAACACTTAGCGCAGATATGTAACAATTTGTGCCGGTAGTGAAGCTGAAGAAGTTACTAGCAACAGCTTGTTGTAATTGAACCTCTTTCTAATGGTTGCCTCACATGAGCCCCTTCACTTTGTTGGGTTCTGTAGGTGTTAGTTAACAGGTGGGTACATTTGCTTGCTAGTTCTGTGTAAAATGAGCAAAACCTGTGATTTGAACAAAAAGATGACGGAGTATTGATGCTATTTGCTACCTGGATTGAGGTACTTGTAATCAAGCTTCAGGTACAGATGTTCCTATGTGAACACGTAATATGTGTTTTCTGAAATACTTACTTAAAAGTCCTGGTTTTGACATAATTCCTCAACATCCTTTTTTGGGGGAACAATTTTTTTTGAGTGCTTGAATTTATTCTTCCTTCAGGCTGGGCACAGAAAGATCTTGAAGAGCACCAACAACTTTATTCTGTAAGATGTTGAGAACGGGGTCAAAATGGAAATATATTTATCACAACCCATCTCGAGTAAAGTAGAAGCAAAAATTTACATACATAAACTCTAGTTCATACAGGAAGCTTTTTCCATCCCTGTTCTGTACTACTTTACAGACTACATGAATACTGATTCCTCAGTATCAAAGACACTTGACCCCTTTTGGCCTCCGAAGCAAAGTAGGGTCATTGAATTTTAGTTTATTCTTTCATCATTAAAAGTAAACCACCTCTGACAGCCCTCTTCCCCTAAAAAGATACAGCTTGCTCAGATGCCTTCCAGCACTGTTCTTTTGAGGGAGAGACCTTGTAATAGACTTGTCAGGAAAATGATCCTTTTCAGTTTTTACTCTTGAAATTTTATCATTGTTTGATAACTTATAGATGTATGGTGAAGGGAACCAATGGTAGAATATACAACTGTTGGGGGTTTTTTATCAGTTCTTAACAGATGCCAGTAATACCTTTGCTAACTCTTTAATGTGACATTGGGCTGCTCAGTGTCATTATTGTAGTTAGAATTCTAAATGTAGGGGGGTTTTGGTCATGATACAGACATAAGTAACTTGTGCTTCTCACAGAATAATCTTGAAGGTTCCTACCTATTTATTATGAAATTAAAGACTATTGGAGAAAATTTTGGAATTTCCAGGGACACAGCATCTGGTGAAATACTGCATCTCCAGTTACTGCCGAGTTTTACTAGAGTCTCTTGTTTATGATTAAGAGGACATTGACACTGGTGACATTTATTTTGTGACTTTTTCGCATTTTTTTTCTATACACAGGTTGCTCAAGGAAGGAAATCACTGAACACTGGGAATGGCTTGAACAGAACTTGTTGCAAACTCTTTCAATCTTTGAAAATGAGAATGACATAAATACATTTGTCAGAGGAAAAATACAGGTACTTAAATATATTGTTATAAATGTTAATGATAAATGTGACTGTGGAAGGAAAACTGATGTGAAATCTAAACAAACTTGACCTGGTAGTCCCCAGGCTGCTCTACCTTTTTGAAGGAAAACCAGATTCTAAGTAGCAACGTGTGTAAAAATTAGGTAAACTGGGATTAGCGCGCATAACTGCAGCAGTATGATTAAAATATATATACATTAAAAAAAAACAAATTAAGCAGAGCTTCAAACACACATTCTAAAATTAATTGCACTGTTGCTTCTGTCTTCAACAGTTTTCTATGTAGCTGCTTTTCTAGTGCAAAGCTTTAATTTGTTTTCATGCTTTCATTGTATAATGTCACTTTACCCTCTTCTGTGTAGTTAAATCCTGTAGTGTTGGCATTTACACTTCACATAGATGTTAGGGGTTGCTGGTTGGTTGATATTTCAGTCGGTTCGTTTGGTTTTGTGGGGGGTGTTTTTGTAGGTTTTACCAGAATTTCTTCATATAGGAGAGATAGCTATACTGGTAAAAAGTACTTTATCCCCACTAAGAACTACCTAAAAATAAATATTTTCGTAAAAGATTGATTGTAAGCAAAATTACTGGACGTACTTGGTGTGTATCCTAAGCATTGGCTTTGTCTCATTCCTCTTTTTAACATTTCATGTAGTAAGTCAACTGTCTTAAGAATCCCCTAGTTGTTTGTGTTGTACTAATGAATCAGGTGTGAGGGCTATAGATGATCATAGAAACACCTTATGCAAGAAGACATCTGTCGTGTGAAATATAATCCTTTGAGGAAATTGTTACTTTTTAGAGTTGGACAAATATTAAATGTGAATGACAGTTCACTGTCTTATATTCTGCTTTTCATGTAAATGGAGCAATTGAAGGCAAGAAGTAACTTTCATTTTTGTAACTTAAACATAGAAGGGAATGGAGAACACTTATAGAAGAGACTGGGAAAATGAGCAGACCAGAACTGCAGTATAGAACAGAGGAACCATAGTCTTTGAGGTATCAAAAAGCAGCTTTTCACCAGACTGCTGCCATTTCACACCTAAAAGTGTGAATGATTTTTCCATCCTGCTAGTTAATCTAACAGGAGATACTGGGTGTTTTTCCTCTTGCTCTTCTCTTTTGCTCAAGATCCAGTAGAGGGGTCATAAAAATTGTTGATATTTTCCCTAATGAATGACAGATCCTTTTTTCCTTTGACTTGTTTCCTTCTTTTTAGAAAAAAAATTTCTAGTGAAATCCTCTCTTGGTCTCTTCAGGGAGCATATTTATGTGGAAGCGGAAAATTTTACAAATTATAGGTGCTTTACAGAGTTCTTAGGAGTATTTTGAGATAGGCTGGTTAGTTTAAAACAGGGTACTAGCGAGTGGTTGGTGTTTGGTTGCTTTTAGCATAGGCATGGTAGGGAGCAAGGTCGTCAGAAAGACAGCCTTGGATAAAGTAAATAGCTATATAAGCAAAAGAATGAAGAGAAGAATTAAAGGATAAGCAAAAGCCTTTCGTAACATTTCAGTTACTGTTGTGGTCTCTGGCCCAGACGGCAAATGGTAATACAGATATCTGATAACCCACGGCAACTAACATGCTATGTACTTCTTTCACTCCCTACTAGGGCATCATCGCCGAGTACAACAAAATCAATGGTATCAAGGAGGATGACGATACAGAAAAATTTAAGGAAGCCATAGTGAAATTTCACAAGCTATTTGGGATGCCGGAAGAAGAGAAATTAGTGAACTACTACTCTTGCAGTTACTGGAAGGGGAAAGTTCCCCGTCAGGGCTGGGTGTATCTCAGCATTAATCACCTTTGCTTTTATTCTTTCCTCATGGGCAGGGAAGGTATGTTTTACAGTGGAATGGTGGTCTGTGCATCCAAGAATTCTAAGGAAAAAAGTCTGTGGTTTGTTACTGTTCACCTGCTGAACTGCTGGGGGTGCAAAGACACTGCTGAGAAAAAGAGGAGCAGGGAGCAATTCCCTGATTGTCATGCTGCTTAACTGTGTGCTTGTTCCCTTGTTTGTTTTGTGTTTCTCAAAGTAGTTCTCTGTAAGACTGGGAATTGTTTAGAGGCATGGTTCACTTCAGGGACTGTGCCCAAAAGGGAGTAGGAATGAGATCACACTGGTTTTGGCTCCTCCTGCTCTTATACAATCCTCCTGGCAGACTTCGCAACCTCAAATGCCACATTTACTCTTATACAACACCAGAGCATCACAAAGGGCTCAGAGGAGGCCCGGGATCAAAAGCTACATAGTGTGGATGCAATCCATCTGCTCTAGAGAGACTTAATTCTAAGCAGTATGGAGGTGAGCGAGTCTGCAGTACTCCGTTGTGGGCAACGGATCAGTCCTAGGTCTTTCCATTTAGCTGTGTAGACATACCCTAGCAAAAGACTGGAAGTTTTTTTTGACAAAAATAAATGTAGATTTAGTCCCTGTTTTAAGGGACTAACCTAACCTGTAGTGGTGTTGGAAGAAAAGCCAAGGAACTGTCATTACTGTAATACTTGAAACTTTTTAATGTATAAAAATAATGGAACCCTGTCTGATGTGTTTAGACTACATTGCTTTGCTTCCATAGGAAAAGAGGACATCAGAGTCTGAGCGAGTGCTGTGACAATGATAAGTTATGTTAGCCCACCTAGCTCTGTAATGCTTTTGTGTGGTGTTCTGTCCAGAAGTAAATGATACTTAAACTCTATTTAATCTGCTGTTTGTCAGGTGATAATAGTTTGTTTGTACAAGCTGGGTCTATTGATGCTGTCCTCCCAGCTTTTCAAGATGCAAGAAAATTTCAGCTGAATACACTTTATATGAAGAAGATAAATGGGTTTGAACAGGCTGAATTTTGTACTGAATCTTTTATTTGTTTGCTTCTTTTCAGCAAAGTTAGTTATCCGCTGGGTCGATATCACTCAACTTGAGAAGAATGCTACACTGCTCTTCCCTGATATGATCAAAGTGAGCACAAGGTCAAGCGAACATTTCTTCTCAGTATTCCTTAATATCAGTGAGACATTTAAACTAATGGAACAGCTTGCCAATATAGCTATGCGACAGCTTTTGGACAATGAAGGATTTGAACAAGACAGATCATTACCCAAACTGAAAAAGAAATCCCCCAAAAAAGTATCTGCACTAAAACGGTAAGTAGCACTGGCTCTTAGTAGTTTGTTTCTCCTCAGTCCTTTTGCTTGCAGCGCTTTGTCCACAAGTTTTCTTAATGTTGCTGCCATTTAATGTTACTCCAAAAGGAATGATTGATTCCAGCAGTGGCAAAATGTGAGTAATTACTTAAATATAATTACTTGGTCTCCTATCAAAATAGGAAAGCGAAAACATTTTAATGTGAATATGTTGCAAAAATAAAAGAAACAACACTGTCTGCGTTGGCTACCTGTTGTAAGGCCCTTTTATGTTACCAGAGGAAGGTAATGAAGTGATTTCAGTGTTATTAAGAAATGTGCCTAACATTCATGGTTGGTCCTATAACTGGAATTGAAAAATGACTCTAGATCATGAATTCCATCTAGAACTTATTTTAGGTAACAGAGATACAAAAAATGACATAAAATTCTAAGGGATGAAAAAGTAATCTGGAAAATAGTTCTGCTTCCTTTATAGATATCATACTGCAACTTGATAGTTTCTTGTTAATTTTTTCATTGTTTTATATGTTGATCATGTTAGTGAACCATACAGCACTGCAACCAGTGCTTGTTTATATTTCTCATTACTTAGTGACATCTGACATGCATTATACACTTAGGTTTGTCTTTCAGTGTTTTACACTGAATGCATTATCAGGACTAAGTCTTGAAATTTTAACAAACTCTACCCCTAAGGATTCCATCATGTTGATAAATAAGCCTCAAAGAAGCATTTTTGGTGTAATATTGCATAGGGTTTAATAATTTAATAATAAATGGATTCACACTATATATATTCTCAGAAAGTAGGGCTGAATGTGAAAGGATCACCCAGTCTGTCCCCTCTGAGAAGTCGGGATCAATGTACCTAAGTTATTCATGGCAGATTTTTTTTTATGTAGTTTTACAGTCTTCCAGCAGCAGTTGTATATCCCCTAGATGCAAACTGTTTCCACTGTTTGTTTTGCTGTACACTCAGTGCTTAACTGAGTTTGATGTTGCAGGGAACTTGCAATTATTTGTAGAAAATATACAAATGTCTTAAAATGTATTATATATTTCTTAAAATAAGAAAAGACTTTCTGTGCGTTTTTTTAGGGATCTTGATGCCAGAGCAAAGAGTGAGAGATACCGTGCATTGTTCCGACTTCCAAAGGATGAGAAATTAGATGGACACACAGACTGTACTCTCTGGACTCCATTCAACAAAATGCATATTTTGGGTCAGATGTTTGTTTCTACAAACTACATTTGCTTTACTAGTAAAGAAGAGAACTTGTGCAGCCTTATTATCCCTCTTCGAGAGGTAAATATTTGTATTTGCAAATTTCTAGGGCAAATAATAAAGCAGTATCCTATTGGAAATTGCATCCTAACTGATATTTTTTTTTCCATTATTGGAGAAAAACCTCTTGTCATCCCTTTGATCTCTTGTGAGCATACTATTCTGATGTGTTTAAGTAATATTTAATGACTGTGAATCTTAGTTCAAAGTTCTTACTACTAAAATTCACAGAGTTTTTTTTCTGTCAGTTTTTACAACCCTTGTGAGTCATTCCTCTCCCATAATTTATATTCTGATTTACAGCCCCATGGTACATATTTGTGCCTCCTAGGGAGGAATGGACAATAACAATTCCTAGATCTATGAGTGGAACTACTGTTAAAGAATCTGTCAGATAAGATTTGCTGTTGTCAGATGTAAAAAGATTCATAAGCCTAAAGATTGGAATTGTCTTTCACACGGACTTGCAATTGTTTATTCCTGTATATGGAAAATATGTCAGCATTTTGCAAATTGGTATGCTTCCCTTTTTAAAGCTGGCTGCTTAAAGCAGATGTTCAGTAAAAAGAATTTAAGTTTGATGCAATAAAAAAAATATGTTGGGGAGGTTTTTTATGATTGACTTGATTTGCGGGTTAATGGAAAAACATTTAAAGTCTGTCTTGGAAATAGAAGCAAAGCTGGTATAACCAAGGGCAGTGTGGCTTTACTGAAGAACATTGGAGTATTTCAAGGCACTGTTTTTCCGCACAAATCATTAAGAGTAAAAACAAATGGTATTTGTTTGGAAACTTTGAAGTACAGCTTCTCCACAGTGTGTTGCAATGACTTTGGTTATTTGAGGAGGGACATTCAATTACGGTTGCACTGTTTGTCTGGAACTCTGAGGGAACAACGGTCCTTCAGGTAAAGTGGTGGCAGAGGAGAACAAAGTCTGCATTTAACAGGACCTTTTTTCCTGGATGCAGGTTCAGCAACTGTTTTTGATAACCACAGCCACGGCAGCATGGATTCAAAGCAGCTCTAAAGCTTTAAGAGAAAGAAATAGCTGGAGGGATAAGTGCTTTTGTGAGAACGGGTTAAGTCTCAACACCAGCAAGAACAGTAACACACTGGGTAGTGCTAGTCCTCAGAACAACTGATCAGTACCCTTAATAATTAAAGGGAAGCTTTCTATTTAATTAAAGCTTTGGGTCAGACCCTAACCTAATTCCAGTATTCTGTGATATCCTGGAGCTGTTTTGACAGATGAGACAATAAAAAAGCTTTGGTTCAGAAGTGATGATTGGAAAATACAATTTTCAGTGGCTGACTGCACTGCTTACTGCACCCAGTAGGTGCAGTCTCCAAGATCAGCACTTCAGATATGTGTGTGTGTCTACTGGAATGGGAAATAAGTGGAGGTTTGCTCCCATTATAGCAGAGCATGCTTGCTATATCTGTCCTGTGCCTCTAGAACTTGCCTTCCTTTTGTGCTGATTACGCTCAAACAGTTTTTAAGTGGGACAGAAAAATGACATAGGAACATTTTTAGGCATTTTCAATGTGGTGTTAGTGAAGCTCCTTTAAGTTAATGAAGAATAGATTTGTAGTAACAGAAAAATAAAAGGAAGTTTGAAGGATAGAGAAGTGATTTAGCACCTGATCTGTGCATTGCAGTCTTTAAATACCTCTTCAAAGAAAGTGCTATGTGAAAAATGGTTATTCTATCATTTTAGCTAGAGAAATATTAGTATTACAGCAATAACATCTTACTGTTGATCTATATTTTAAAACAGGTTTTTAAAAAAGAGCAAAAGTAAGGGTCCTGGTAAACTGAAATGTGCCCTCTTCTATTCTGAAGGCTGTAAGACAGTTTTCATTACCTAGGAAATTTTTTTAAAGTCATAAAAGCAGTGGTTAAAAGAACTTATAACTGTGACTTGTGTTTTGTTCAATGTATGAACTGTGTAAACTTGATTGATTGGTTTATTTATGTGTAAGGCAAATAATTGGTAATGTTTAGAACACACGGCTGTTAGATAATTCATCCACAGTGTATGACTTGGCCCTGAGGTTTCTTTGTCTTAATGTGCTTTACTGAAAGCTCAGGGGACTTGTGCCCTGTACTCAGTAGACTATGGTGCGAGTACTGTTTACAGGTTGGAGTTCAGTTAGCTTAGTGACCATTTCACTAGCAACTGAAGGCCAAACAGAAACCTCCACCTCACAAAGTTAGATGCTTTCCTTTGTAAGGGAAGACATAGGGTTCGTTTCCCATTGCAGGTTTTTGTCTGCTGTGAAAATACAGTGGCAATAATGGTTGTTATCGCAGTGTGCAACTATAATATAGTACAACAGGAGTATTATCAAAAAAATGGCTTATTCACATATATTGGCAATAAAAAGTAAGCAAGAATCTCTGTTGATTCAGCCTGTACTGGTGTGAGTGAGCAGGAGAGATTTGGAGGTCCTACCAAAAAAAGCCCATAAATCTCCATCCCACAGAAGAAATTTTGTTTTACTGATTCTTTTAAAATAAAGCCTGAGGAAAATAAACTAAGCAGTGCAAAGGAGTTTTTCTGGAGAATGTACTGAAGACAGTTGTTTGAGGGATGACAGTCTTCATCTTTCAGACTTATAAGTCCTTGTATCCAAATCCTGTTTTCCTAGAGGGACGTCCATAGTGATTTGATATAAGGAGGGGAGAAGCATGGGTTTATTGTATTAAGAAGATTTCCTAGCCCAAGCAACTTGATTAATTAAAGATCTTAATCTCTAGCTGCTGTTTCTCCCTAGGTGACAATAGTGGAAAAGGCAGACAGCTCCAGTGTGTTGCCCAGCCCATTGTCAATCAGCACGAAAAACAGAATGACGTTCCTCTTTGCCAACTTGAAAGACAGAGACTTTCTTGTACAGAGGATCTCAGACTTTCTGCAACAAACCACTTCAAAAATATACTTGGAAAAAAATATTTCTGGAAGCTATATCAGCTCAGATGATGAGGTATGTGGAGGAACATGAATCGTTTACTATAAGGGGATTTTAACTGGTATGGGGAGAGGGAAGCCAGGAAAAACCTTTTAAGTTTTTGTAAAGCTCAGCCTTTGTACACACAAATGTTGCCTCTCTTTTGTTAATGCCTTTAGCTTCCTTAAGCTGCACAGTTAAAAAGTTACAATTAGGATATCTATTTTTTTCATGTTAGACCTAAGAGAAATCACCATTACTGTGGAAGAGCTACTCTAACTCTTGCTGCCACATTCTGAAATTCCGGTGTATCTTGCTGGAAAGTGTCATAGTTAACTAACTGGTTAATTGCATAATACTGTTTAATATCTGTTGACTTGTCCAAGTCAAAATGTGATTTTGGAATTTTAGTAATTTGAAGACATTATCAGTTAATATGAAACTTTTTATTCAAGACTTTAGCTGCTAAATCTCATCCTTTGATTCTTCAGAAAATTATGTCTGAGCTGAGTAAGTTTGTGTGCACACTGCTAGCAAACTTTGGAACATTTGAACTAAAAAAAAAAAAACCAAATCTGTCTCGGACATCAGATGGCCCTATTCTGAACTGCCTCCCTTTTTACCTATGTAAAGTAAATGGTTCTTAAAAGATATGATTAGATAAACTTTTTTCAGGCATGTTGAATATCAAGGCTTCTGCTGAATTCCTAGGTTTTATGTATGAAATTTAGGTGCTTCAAATCACTTCAGATCTGTTAAACTGAGCAAAGTTCAGATCTCAAAGTGGAAAAGGCTTTTTTGGTGTATCATTTTGGTTTAATATAGGAAGATCTTGCATTCCAAGGCTGTACTAAGCCATACCTTAGTATTGTGCTGAGTAGCCCTACCCTGTTTGCCGTGTAAATCTTAAAAGTCAGTTTTCTACTTGCTTTTTTGATGGTGAGGTATAATTGGTGTGTTGTTGTAGTTTTATACCAGAGCACATATGCATATATGTATAATGCTGAAACTTCGTCTTGCCTTTTGCCCTAAATGGATCTGCATATTCTACCTACTGGTTTATAAACACAAATTAATAATTGCAAGCATTATTATTATATTTAGTAATATCACTACATACATAGACATGCATGACTACTAATTTCAATTTCAGGCATTTGGTTTGAACTGCTATATGAGATTTTACTGTGATAAATTTTCAGAGCCATTTGAGAAGTCAGAAAATCCTTTTTCTTCCAAACCACAATCTGACAGTGTTGAACTTTCTGTAGAACTTTTTTTTAAGTGAGGGAAACAAAATAAATTATTTTGTATATGTCTATATAAACATATATACAGATATAAACATGTGTGTATGTGTACACACACACATATAAATATATGTTATATCTTACGTTCTGGACAGTCAAGGAGCCACCTGGGGAGTAAACAGTCCTCTGATGTTGACAGGAGACCAAGGGAGCTGATTTAATTGCCATGGACTACTTAAAGTTAACACTACTTTAACAATTCTAATTATAGGATTTGATTTTGGGCAGGGGGAGCTATTGAGAAACTGGAAACAATTTCATTATTCTATACTGGTTTAATTTCTGCTGTCATATGCTCAGCCTGTGAATATACCTGCGTGATTTAATTTGTTCAGTTTTTGTTAGCTGTTAGCATGTATAAATTTTGTAGTAAAATGCAGTAAAAAGTCCAGACTCTGGCTTAGCCCCATGTCTGTATTGTTTGTGACTGCTTTCTACAGGTGTTCACAAGATCGAGTAGTTTAATTTCTGCCAGCCCTCATAAAAGCCTCAGCTCTGAGTCGGAGGGAGATCGACAGTTCAATCTCAACGACAATGGCGTTCCAACAGCAACTCAAGCTTTAATGACAATGTATCGGCGGAGGTCACCTGAGGAGTTCAACCCCAAGCTGGTAAAATGCACCTCGGAGTACTGTACCTGACTGAAAAAGTTGTTAAATTATGTTTTCTTTAAAATCCATGTTTCTGACCCAGAAGAGTTTCATTCTGCCACAGACAGTTAAAGGCAGTGTTTTTCACAGAAACAAAGTGTTGAACATTGCTGCCATTTTAACAATGCAAACAACTTCACTACATAAAAGAGCAAAGCTGGATGTAAATCAGAGAGAGGTTATATACCTGCTCTTAAGTACAACTGTTTGAACAGTATTCTTTTTAAAAGCAAGGTTTGCTGGGATAGAAACTAAGAAATGGGAGGAGGCAGCCCATTAAGAAGAGAATTGGACTGTAGCAAAGTTATTTCTTGCTCACTTGGAAAGTTAGGACATTGCAGACTTCTTAGCGTTTTGGTGGGGCAGAGTGTTAGAAAGAGAAGCTGCATCTTTATGCCTGCCTTTCTTTGCTTTTAGGCTAAAGAGTTTTTGAAGGAACAGGCCTGGAAGATTCACTTTGCTGAGTATGGCCAAGGAGTCTGTATGTATCGTACAGAGAAAACCAGAGACCTTGTGCTGAAAGGCATTCCAGAAAGCATGAGAGGGGAACTTTGGCTACTATTTTCAGGTAGGTATTCATTTGAATGTGACTATGGGATAGAAACAAAAGCATGAGGGAAGAAAGGATATCAAAGGTGTTTAAAGGTGCAGATAATAAGCATCTAAAAATATTTGGATCAAGTAAGGCTGTGATTGTTAGCAGGTGCCAGACTGGTTTAGAGAAGAGTTCTGTTTAGGCCAGTAAATACCCTGTCTCAAACAGGTTCAAATAATTGGGGAAGAATAGAAAAAAAGCAGAACGTGCACTCTGTTACCAGAAGCCAGCAGTCTAGGGGCTTCTAGATGTTCAACAACCACCAGCAGGCCAACTTCCCATTGGTTTAATCATTTCTGAATCCAATTAAACTTTTGGCCTTCACGGCAAGTTGTTGCAAGGAATTCCAAAGTATAAGCATGTTGCATGTAACCACTATCTATCTTTTTTTAAATAATTTTTTTTAAAAGTTCTTTTATAATTTTATTAGGTGCTCCCAGTATATGAAAAATGGTGAGAAGATATTTCTGTCCATCTTCTGTGCTATCAAGGATTCTCTAGATCTGTGTTCCCTTAGGCTGTTTTTCAAAGTTGAAGAATTTTACTCATTTTATTGCTAGTTATATGGAAAGCAGTCCATACTCACGCTTTCTTCATAACCTTTCGCTTACTGTATGCCTTCTAGCTCTGTGCCTCCTTGAGATAGTTACCACAGCTGCCCGCACTGTTTAGGATATGAGCACACCAGGGACTTCATATGATGATCTAATGATGCTTTCTGGGTTTTTTCTGTTTCTTCCCTAATAATGCTTAATCTTTTACATCTTCTCTTTGCTGGGCATTAAAAAAGTGTTTTCAGAAAATATATACAGAATGCACAGATCTGTCATGTGTCTGATTAATAGCTAGTTTGGACCAATTTTCATGGTGTATGTATAATTAGTGTTTTCCATGTGCATTACTTTGTGCTGCTGACACTTGATTTCCTTTGTTGCTGAGATTTTCATTTCCAGAGAAGTTTTAAAGTCAGCAGTGAAATCTCATAGCAACTCTGTGAGCATACAGTAGTATCCCTAAGACAGGCTAAGTGCTCTGCCCAAGATGAGAGTCATTTTCAGAAGCAAGAATAGAGCTCGAGAGTTCCTGTCACTTGTTTTTGGCTGAGTTATCATACTTTCTGCAACCAAACATTAATCTACTCCCTCCTCAGGGCGAGTAGCTTTCTCAGAGGCATGTTCTGAGTTACTTAGGATGATCACTTTAGCCTGAAGAAGAGAAGACTGAGAGGTGATGTCATCAACATTTATAAATATCTTAAGGGTGGATGTCATGAGGATGGAGCCAGACTCTTCTCAGTGGTGCCCAGCAACAGGACAAGGGGCAATGGGCACAAACTGAGACATAAGAGGTTTCAGTTGAATATGAGGAAGAACTTCTTTACTCTGAGGGTGACAGAGCTCTGGCATATTCAAAGCCCACCTGGACGATGTCCTGTGCAACCTGCTCTGGGTGAACCTGCTTTAGCAGGGGGGTTGGACTGGATGATCTCCCGAGGTCCCTTCCAACCCTCGCCATTCTGTGATCAAACCCACAGCCATCTGCAGAGATGCTCATGGTACCATGTGACTGCACAGCTGGTTTGTTCTTCATGCCTTCTGTTTTCATTTTGGCTGAAAGAGAAAGACACTTTATCTTCTGCATTTTCTTTTTTTAAACCTCATTAAAAAATGCCTCTAGAGGAGAAGACAAGAAGGGGTGATACCTCAATCACCTAAGCACATCCTCTTTTTTTTTTTAATCACTTTTACAAAGCTAACATTTCATAGTTGCTTTCGAAGTGCTCGTTGGTAACATTCAAGATGAAAGGGTAGCAGAAGATCATGGTGTTGGGATACTGTCTCTGCTAACCCTTGCTTTTTTCTGCTGGTTTTAATACTGTTCTCCCACTCCCAGGAGCCATTAATGAAATGGCCACTCATCCTGGCTATTATGAGGACCTAGTGGAGAAATCGATGGGGAAGTATAACCTTGCTACAGAAGAGATAGAGAGGGATCTGCATCGCTCCCTTCCAGAACACCCTGCATTCCAGAACGAGATGGGTATTGCTGCTCTAAGGAGAGTCTTGACAGCTTATGCTTTTAGAAATCCAAATATAGGATATTGTCAGGTAATTGAAATATCTTGGCACTCCTTCAGTTTCTGGAATTCCAGTTCTTTCATTGTACTCCTGTTTCTTAAGTCATGTACACAAGTATTTGGCTGTGTAAAGTACACAGATACATGTATAATGCTGTAAGGTAAAGCCTCAGTGCTGCAGAATTACAGTAATGCTGAGGTCAGAGGGATTTGACACAAGGACATACTCCAGCAGAAGTATTAGCAGTGTATGCTGAGATGTGCATAGTTTTCTGTAAGCATATTTTCTGCCCATAAATCTAGAGACTGGACAGAAGATACCAACAGAGCTGTCCTGAAGTGCATCTACAGAAAATGAGAAATGGACCCTGAAAAAAGGATCTTTCCTTTTAAGCGGGAGAAAAAAGCCCTTTAATTGTTTGGCCTTAATTTTTTACCTACTTATTCAATGTATTAGTTGTAATAACCATCCAGAATCTCCTTTACTTTTTTCAATGATGCCATTCAGTCATTCAAAACAAAACAAAAGAAAAAAAATAATAAAGCACCCTAGAAAATATTTTACCGCTGTGCATCACAGCCATTTACCAGTAGAGTTAATGCTGACCAGTGCATGCTTTTAGAGTTCTATGCCTGTGATCCAAGTTATTTTTTAGGTTCTGGTCCCAAATCATTCTTTCTTGCTATGTAACTGACTTATCACCTGGGCCCTTTTTTTGCCTTTATACCTATTTTTGCAAAAAGGAAACTTGATTTTGTGAGTATTGGGAAGCCTGATTAATGTCTGACTGTTAAGAACTCCTAGATACACCACAAGTAAATGAAAGTGCAAGCAATTCTCACAGACACAATCATAAATTGTTTAATAACAAATATAATGCTGAGTAATAGCTACAGTAACTTTTTGTAAAGGTTGTTTAACAGAGGAACAGTAGAAAGACACTGTGATTCTGGTTGCTAAAGCTGTCACAGTAACTGTTAATAGCCTTAGGACTTAGCCTATGGCATTCAGAAGGCTGATTCCAGTTACAGTGAGAATTCAGGCACTGAAGTATTTCATACATGGTAGACAAGATAAAAAGGAATAGCATGGACTTTGGCAGAGTTGTAACATTGTTCTGAGTTTGAGTTGAAACCTTAGTTGCTGTTTCAAACAGGTAATGCTCAAGCTGGAGTCTTAAAATGTTATGGGATCTGCAATGAGCAGCAAATTCCTTAGGAGGCACGCTGAGAAGAAAATGGTACCAAAATACTTAATTTCTTCAGACTAACAGAGGTCTAGTCAAAGGCTGTAAGCAAACAATTCAAAGGTCATTGTACAGTGCTCTGATACTTGAAATGGAGTGAAACAGGTCATAAAAAACTGTCAAACATCGAGAGTGAGCAACAGCGAGACACTTGTTTCGCTATGCTCTGGCTGTTCGTAACTGACAGTATTACAGGCATTTTCCTCAGCTCACAGGTGCTGTGTCTTGACCTTTTCCTAGGAGCAGAAAGCATGGGGCGTGCAGACTGCCTCTGCAAGGAGTGGTACAGCAGCGGCCATCGTTAGTGCTATAGGAAGCATTTTGTCTGCATCAGACCCAGATTCCTCAAGAGCACCTATTGTCAGAATATCAGTAGCAGTGTAACTGGGTACTTGCAGACCCGAGTAGGCCCTTGATTATGAAAAAAATCTTGATTTATTTTTTTCTTAAAAAAAAAACCCTAAAAAAACCAACCTAACAATTTTTTAGTGGTTTATCTGAGGCTTTCTTAAGCCTTCCTTTGAGCACTGGGAAAACACTGCCTGCTGTTTTTACAGGAAAACACTTGAACAGTTTGGGGTCTGCAGGGGGAGATGTAGCTAATTTCCTAACCATAGTAACCAGTTACCATGCTAGATATTGAATAAATGGGTCTAGCAATTTATGTTTTTCTTTCTTTTAGGCTATGAACATTGTCACTTCAGTACTGCTCCTTTATGCAAAAGAGGAGGAAGCTTTCTGGCTGCTGGTGGCTCTGTGTGAGCGTATGCTACCTGACTACTACAACACAAGAGTTGTTGGTACGTTACGGGGAAATTTTCCAAAATGACAGTACAAAAATTAGCCAAATTGATTGGTATTATTTGTGTTGAAATAAGCATATGTGTAGATATATGTGTGGCATAGATAAAACTGTGAATGTTAGTGGCAAGGCAGCTTGCTCAGGAGCATAGAAGCAATTCCCTAAACAGATACTGTGATAGTAATAGTTTTTCACTTACTTAGGATTAGATGGCATTCTACAGTGGGCTTAAACTAAGTAAATAAAAAAGAGATGGGAGGCTGAAATTTGAATTTTAGATGATCCAGTTATCTAATTAAGTTAAGGTGGAAACAGGAGCTTCGGCAAATTGCAGTAGAAGTCTTTCTGCCTGTTTGCCTCTGATTTGAAACAACACAAGTATCTGAAAGCTACTGTTGTCAGATGACAGTTTCCTTGTGTATGTGGAAGTGAGTGGCTCTTCAGTTTATCATGGAAGCTGTCCTTAATGTAGCTCAGAAATGCCTGAGATACTTATTCAGCCTTAGAAATTATTCTTCCTGTCCTGCTTAAGGCACTGTTGTTATGGCATAGACATGTATAACACAGAGTTCTTTTGAAATAAATCCAAACCCACACAGACTGTCACCCTGGCCTCCTCCAATAGGTGATGCTGGGAAGTCTTACTCTAATTAGTAATGGTAAGTGCTAAGCCATCATGTAACTTCTGTAGGTGCTAGACCAAATGGACCCTTTGTTAGCTCTTATGAAGTGTATAATTAAAATTAAAAAAAAGTACAGTTCAATTTGTATGTACAGCTTGGTGGTGGAATAGAATCTGTTATTTATCTGAAAGTGACAAAGTGTGTGTAAGCATTGTGTAGAATATTCTTAGGTTTTATATTTATATAGAGGGAATATATGTATATATATTTTTCTCCCCTAAATGGTGATATGGTCAGTTGCTCCTGAATTAACGGACATCCAATCTTATTTATTTTCAACAGGAGCATTGGTGGATCAGGGTGTCTTTGAAGAGTTGGCTCGTGACTATGTTCCACAGCTTTATGACTGCATGCAGGACTTGGGTGTAATATCCACCATTTCCCTGTCCTGGTTCCTCACTCTGTTCCTCAGTGTAATGCCATTTGAGAGTGCAGTCGTGGTTGTGGATTGTTTCTTCTGTGAAGGAATAAAGGTGATATTTCAGTTAGCACTCGCTGTCCTCGATGCTAATGTAGACAAGCTGCTTAACTGTAAAGATGATGGAGAAGCCATGACAGTCTTGGGAAGGTATTTATTACAGAAAATAAAGTCTCTTAATTTTATTTTTCTTTTTGCTTACTTTTCTGATTTGTGTTCTTCTGTGTTAAAATACTCAATTTAAACCAGTACAATATATGTAAATCTTTTACACACTTACAGTCCCTTTTCACTCCTATAAGGTACTCTTTAGGTAATCTTAAAATGATGTTGCGTGACCAACAAGATATAAATTATTTTTTCAAGACATTCAAATAAATTTCCCAAACCTGGTTATAGAAACCTGTTTTGGTTGATTATTTTAGTTGATTGTATGGATTTTGTTATATCACCTTTTGCCTTTTAAATACTGCTAAGAAAAAGCCTTGATCTCAAGGGAAAATGTTTTGGGAATGGACTAAACAGAACTCAGAAGACTTAAGTAGGCTCTTGAATGATTAGATTTCAGTGAAATAGGCAGCCAATAAATAGACTGGATCGAGTCATTTAATACAAACTTATACTGCTGGAGTGTAACCTCTGATTTCCTCGTGTTTGGTAGTAGTGTTTAGTTTTCAAGATGCTGCTGAAGCTTTGGAGTTTTGTTCCTAATAAGTTTCATTGATACAGCCTCTCTGAAGTCTGGTTTTAATTTCTTTGGGATCAAAGATGACTGTGGTGGTTGTGTTTTCTCTGAAGTAAGCCCCAGTGCTTGCTCAGTCTTTTAAGTGGTCTGCAGCTGCAGGGTAGAAGGCAGATGATCTACAGGAGCTGCACTGGTGGGAAGAACAAGCCCTGAAAGCCCCTTGCAGTGAGGCTAGGCAGTAGTAGGATGGGGGGTATGTAGACTGAAGCACACTGCCCCTTGTTCCCGTGGTATCATAATTCCCTTAGCATATTTAAACAGCCAGAAACAACAAACCTGTTCAGTAAGCCAGTCATTTGCAACTTATTTGAGCTATTTCTTGGTAAGTATCATGAATTGCCAGGGTTACCTTCGAGGTCTTTGAGAAAAACCAGTGTTAGGATTTGTCAAATTACTGATGTAAAAAATCATGTAGTTCATTAGTAGAGTGTGGCTTGATCATTTTTACATTTAATATTAACCTATACGTAACCCTTATTCTATTAACCCTCAAAAGCGAGGGGGTACAAATGAATCTCGGGTTTCTAATTTCTTTTTTTTTTCCCTATCAGATATTTGGACAGTGTAACTAACAAGGACAGCACTCTTCCACCCATTCCTCATCTTCACTCCCTGCTCAGTGATGATGTAGAGCCTTATCCTGAGGTGGATATCTTCAGACTAATCAGGTCTTCCTATGAGGTAGGATAGGATTTCTTAACAGGAACTTGCCAACCCACACTGGTTCTGCTTTACAGAGGAATTTGATAATGTATAGTTCAGCTTTGCTTGGAACTGAAAGAACATTAAAGAAATACAGACTGATCTCAGAAGTCTGAAATGGGGCAGGGGAGAGAGGTTAGTCTTTCTTTTTCTTTTAACCAAAACTTTTAATTGGAGTTGTTGTGTACAGAAGCCTGCAGCATCAAAGGAAAGCAGCCCACAACCAAAAAGTGACTTACAAGCAAAAGGCTGAACTTGTAATTCAAAAAAGGTTAATTCTCATCTAAGCTTTTTCCTGCTTTTCCAAACTGAAATATTCGTGAAATCTGTATGATTTCAGAAGACCTTTCTACTATCAGCAGAACTTTTTCTTTTACCTTTTTTTTTTTTTTTTTCAGCAAATGCTGATTATGACCATGGGTCCCTAGCGTCTGTATTATCACCAAAGCTAAAAAAATTTCAAGTGAAAGGAGTTGGTAATAACTAATATCTGTAAAGCACAGGACAAAGCCTGCATAAAACCTAAAGTTTGAAAAACAGTTTCATTGTCCTTAAATTTTGAAAATAAGCTGTCAGTTATAAGTATGATTACACTGACATATTTAATTTTTCAGAAAAATTAAAGAATAACTTCTAAAGAGCTACTCTCCTTAATTTTCTTTTTTTCCTTCTATTGACATGGAGGATAAATTAGTATTTTTAGTTCAGGATGTGGATTCATACTTGGCAGTATGACAGCTGTTCCAGAGGCACTTCTTACGTCTCTAAAACCTCCTTGCTTTAATAACATGATACCTATTTAACAAGGAAGTCAGTAGTCCTTTGTGTATTCTATGCTGAAGGGCAAACTGAATCAAGTTAGGTGGATGGTTCTTCTCCTTCACACAATGTTAGAATGGGGAGAAGGACATTTACATTAAATAGTTTCCCTGGTGTTTCTCTGATTTCCTCATCATGAAGACGGCTTGCATTGATTTATCTGCTTGTAGATGAATAACCTGACTCCTTGCAGAGCCAGTCTGTCTTTCTGGGGCTTATGGAGCACAGAACCCTGTAGCTCCTTCTAGATAAATAACCAGCTGTAATCCAGTATAATTAGGCAAAACAAATAGCGTGGGGAGTGAAGAATTTTGAGGAAAGCGGGAATCTGTTGCAAAGAGAGAATTAGTTTCAGGAGAGTCATTGTTGGTTGATTTGATTATTTAAAAAAAAAAACAAAAAAAACCAACAAAAAACCCCAATTCAGTAGTAAACTATCAAGATTAAAAAAAAAACCCTCAAGGCATCTGTTACTCAATGATTGTTATGTTCCTCAATCAGTTGTGTGCAGTTGTTGCAGCTACAAAGAGAGAAATATCAAGTAAGCGAGCATATCTTTGCTATTTTTAGAATTTAAGCTGTTCAAGGTACTCTTGTTGGGTAACCATGTATCCTTAATCTTCTAGACATTTATTGTTTATGAAAAAATAGGAAGACGTACAGCTGCAAAAAATTCTTTTTCTTGGAGTTCTTTGCCCCCTGTCAAATGCACGCACACCACCCCCAAGGGGGATGAAAACCTTGTCCCTTGCAGACTGTCATATGATATTTGTCATGGGAGGTGATGAGTCTGAGAACTTGGTAAGGCATATCACTGGCAAAAGCATCATATTTGGATTTTTTAACTTTCTATCATTCTCTGATCCTGTCCAGTTCTTGGGTATTCATGTCAGATTGCATGTATGAGAAGTCTCTGGTGAAAGCTGAAGTGATGCAGAGGAATTTTTTGGTAATTAAGTGATTAGTACCCCTCTCTGTGATGATATTGAACTGTCTTTCTGCTTTTAAAAGAGAAACATTCTTGAAATAAGGGAATATACATAACAAGTATGTTTTACCCTGCCAGTAATTTTTTCATTTACTGAAAATACTTTTTTTTTGTAAGAAATCTCTTTTTTCATTCAATTTTACAATTAATTCAGAAGCCACAGAGCCTGGCGTTATAATAATTACAATAGAAGTGGCTGAAATAATGCATAATCACTACAGCTTTAAAAGCCTGTGCATAGAATCATAGAATCAAAAAATCATTTGGTTGGAAAAGACCTTTAAGATCATCCAGTCCAACCGTACCTGTCCACTACTAAACCCTGTCCCTAAGCACCTCATCTACCTGTCTTCTAAATGGGGACTCGACCACTTCCCTGGGCAGCCCATTCCAGTGCTTGATAACTCTTTCGGTGAAGAAATTTTCCCCAATATCCAATCTAAACCTCTCCTGGCACAACTTGAGGCCATTTCCTCTTGTCCTATCTCTTGTTTCTTGGGAGAAGAGACCGACCCCCACGTCACTCCCCCCTCCTGTCAGGCAGTTGTAGAGGGTGATAAGGTCTCCCCTCCGCCTCCTCTTCTCCAGGCTGAACACCCCCAGTTCCCTCAGCCACTCCTCATAAGACTTGGGCGCCGGAACCATAGCTCCCTAGCTGTCAATGAAGTGTAGACTCAGATATTCAGAGCTGTTATGTGCTTAACTCCTTTGGTTTGTGTGTTAGTTAATTTGGAAAAAAATAGGCCTTAAACGCTTAAGCTACATTTATAGTAGTATCTGGATGTTGGCCATTTTAACTAAACAACTGATAGTCAAAAGGTCTATGCTGTTGAAAGGTTTGATACAGTTTTGACCTAGAACAAGAGACAGGCTTCCAACAATTCCTTGTATGGTTTGAAAGTTAACATGGGCAAGGGACCACTCCCAGAAGGTAATTGCATGCAACTTTCCTTTTCTGTAGGGTACATGAGTTTTAGTTGTATGGATGTGGACAGACCATCTCATTTGGCCTCCAGGACAGAGAATCAGCCCTGATTACTGGAATAGATATGGCCTCAGAGCCACAAAAGACCTCTCTTTTCAAGGTTTTGTGACCTCTGTGATGCTTAATATTCATGGATGTTTATCTAGATTCCATTTTTTTGAGAGACTTATTTATTTGCAAAATGCTCCAAGTACATGAAACATCTTTTTACTCCCGAGGTACATAATAAATATGCACAGCCTTACAGATAAATGCAGCTTTAACGTTAATTTGATCACACAAGAATGTGCTAGCAAACTGACCTGCTTATGTAGATGCATTTGCACTGGAGATACAAATCCGTCCTGTATGAAAACATACCTTGCCACCCCCTTTTAGGTTTATAAGTGGCATACTTGATGTCTGGCATTATTGTTCCTGCTGATCATCTGTGCATTTCTAAGTATGTTACAAGTGTTTTCTTGATGGCAAAAAACCTTCTTATAGTTCACAAAAATAAATCTTCGGGATTAGGCATTCGACTACATATGAAAACATAGGATGTTATTCCTAACAGGTTTTCCGCTTCTGTGGTATATGCAGGAGCTCCCTGAAACTGTTACATGCATTGTAAAAAAAAAAAAAACAAACAAAACCAAACCAAAACAAAACAAAAACTTCTGAAAATAAGACTGAGGCACTTGAGAGAATCTTCTTCCTAGTGGAGGTTGCATTCTTGATGCTTGGTTTCAGATCCTCAGGAATGTAAGGACTCCTATACTGTCTCAGCTGTTAGAGATCCCATTAGTCCAAATATCTTCTCTCTCTGTAGCAATTAAGAGATATTCCAGGACAAGCTGAAACAAAACCCTGCAGGAGGAGTTACGAAACAATCTATTCATAGCGATTTTTCCAAGCAAGAAATTTCTAACTACTGAGATTATGGTTTGAAATATGAGGATTTGTAACTTAATAAAGACCTTTCAAGTTAAATGAAAACAAGTCATTGGGAAAAATAAAATCTAGTGATATATTCTTAAAGTCTTTGTAACTTTGTCACGTGTTAGAAAAATGCCTTAACAGCAGATTTTAAATATACCATTTGTGGTGTATCACATAATTAAATTAATTTCTCAAATACATTAAAGACAAGCTAAGTATTCCAAATATGAATACGCAGGCTATCCTGTACTACTTTTTCTGTTTTTAAGAAATTTGGAAGTATCCGAGCGGATTTAATTGAACAAATGAGATTCAAACAAAGGCTGAAAGTTATCCAAACCCTTGAGGATACTACAAAGCGCAATGTGGTAAGTACTGAAATAATGTTCTTTGCAAAGATTAAGGTCAATCAGTATCTGAAATTTAAATAAGCTTTTCAGTGAGACATGGATTTCAAATCTGTAACTATTAATGTTATGTTTCAAAAGGTACGAACTATTGTGACAGAGACTTCTTTTACTGTCGATGAACTGGAGGAACTGTATGCTCTTTTCAAGGTAAAGCTAAGTGAAGATAAGATCATGTGCCTGCAGGAAATGCAGATGTTTATTTTCGATACGGGACCGTGTCTTTTTCTAAAGACCAGGTTGTCTGTGAGTTACTTACTATCAGGTATCTTAATACAAATTTGCATTAGCTGCTGTATTATTGAATACACAAAAAAAATCCTACCAATTTTTAAAAGCTCAGTAAATAAATTATTTGTCCATGGAAAAAATGAATATACTGATGAAAACTATTATAATGAAAAAGTGAATAGACACAGGCTTTTGATCAGTCTTTAGAAACATACGTATGTCTCTCTCTCTACCAGACCCAAGTTTTGGTATTTAGCACAGGAACACCTTTATTCTATTATCTCAGACAGTTTAGTACTTCCATATCGCCATAGCTGATTTTGGCCATTGTTAATGCTTTAGCGTATACTGTATTACATGGAATTTTAGCATCGCAGTGATCTGTCTTTGAAAGTTGATTGTACAGCAATACCATTAGATCCACAAATTTAAAGGTGAGCAGTTAAGATGCTTTAGCTTCACCTTCATGCACGGTGCCTTAAAACAAGATACTTTCTTCCTCTGTTTTGTTACAACGGAGATTTTTTTTGTTATACCATGAAGAATTTCTTTTCTTTCAGCTTCCCATCTGTAATGTAAGGTCTTATAATTGTCCAAATCCTGCAATGCCTTTTTTCAGTCTTCCATGGAACCAGTGAGAGCAAGTCAGACAGTCCACTCTGGCTGATCACTGTGCAGTGCTAGGATCTCTTTCTCTAAGCTTCTGAATTGTTTTGAATTGGATTCCACCGAAATCGGCTCCAGAGCTTTCACTGACTTCAGTAAGACTGAAAGAGTAGGACTTTATAGAGTAATTTTTGAGACTATACAGTTCAACAAAAAATATATCAAATAAACAGCTATTTTCATATGCTCTGAAATTAAAGATTTCATGAGAGTCCCCTTTCTGACTTGACTGCGTGGTGAGGTTGAAGGGGGTGACTAAGCACAAGAAGCCTGTGTATATATGCAAGTCACAGCTGCTTACTGCTCTGTTCAAAACAGTTACTTCGTGTTTCATCTGCCTGGGAGGCAGAAAAAGTTTTGCTTTATCTTTTTTTGTAGATGTCTTTTTGTCCTGGCTAGAGCAGAAACCTCTTGTAGAAGTTCAAGGGCTAGATAGATGGAAATACATCTGCTAGTCTTGTGTTGTTTTACGGATGTGTGTGTATGAGTAGTTTGGATTTTTTTTTTTTTTTAATCATTGATAGCAATGAGTTGTTTACAGAGGTGATGACAATCTCACAGCATTTGCCTTCTGTTCAGGCAGAACATCTGACTAGCTGCTACTGGGGAGGAAACAGCAATGCTATTGACCGACACGATCCCAGCCTGCCTTACCTGGAGCAGTACCGTATTGACTTTGAGCAGTTCAAGGGGATGTTCACTCTCCTCTTCCCTTGGGCATGTGGAACTCATTCAGATGTATTAGCTGCGCGCTTATTCAGGCTTCTTGATGAAAACGGAGACTTGCTCATCAACTTCCGTGAATTCGTCTCTGGGCTAAGTAAGGAGAGTTCACAGCACTCTCTCTCAAAATAATCTGACCAAAGCAGTTTGTTTCTAAAAGGGGATCCAGTCCTTCAGAAACACAGATGATATATTAGATAGATATATTAGCTATCAGATAATGAGTTTGAGTTTGACATGGACCAATTTGTGTAAGTCACCTTGTTTTAAGAGCTGTTCATGCTACTGTTCAGTTCATTTTATCATGCCTGTGACAACAGTTCCCTCTGGGGTTTAGGCTGGTCTCAGTAGGTGCATCTACATTAGCCAGTGGTGTATTGCACTGGGAGAAAGACCACCACATCCCTTAGGGTCTGAGGTTTTCCCTGACCACTGACTCTCAACACGAAAATAATCTGCAGCTTGTGTGCTTAATGGTGTGATTACTTCTAATCAAAGTATTTTCTTTGGGAAAGTCTTTTGTTATGTTCTTCTGTAGTGTTCCTCTCTCAATGACACTGCATTTTGTTATCTGATCCTTAAACTCTCCCTGAAAGTTGTGAATTTATACCTTTGATTAATGCTACCTGCTTTGGAAAGGGGAGAGAAGCAGCATTTGCTCCCTTGGTTGTTCAGGAAGAAGACTTTTGAGAAATTTATGTGCACATACAAGGGGCAGGGGAAGGATAGAGTGAAGATGCTAGTTTTGTTTGCCCTTGAATAAAAGTGCTTATCTTTAGAAGTCAGCCGACACCCCACATATATGTATCCCTATGTGAGAGGAAGGTATCACACCTCACAGTATGTGCAGTGAGGGGTACTACCTATATTACTTCTGAAATCAATAACCAAGACTGCAGACTAAGAGAAGGGAGCAGGATGGAAGTCACCTGAAAAGGAGAAAGTGGAGGTGCAGGTTAGATAGGCAGGCTGACTGTCGTTAATGGAGATTACGGCCCGTGCAAGTGTTGAAGAAGCAAGATTTCAAGACATGAAAGTCAGTATCGCAACAAAGGGAATGTGCAAGCCCTAGGATTAACATGAAGCAAAGATGAGGCAGGAGCCAGCCACCCCTTTTTTGAACAGAGAAGGAATTATTCCCTGCAAATGACCAACATCTCACCAGCTGTTGTGTGTTTGCCCGGCAACCTGACATTTCCTCCAGCTTTACATTGTGGTCCTTTTTGAGAGAGAAAAGCTTTCCCAGTCTTTCAGCAATTGTTTGTAACAGCATTTTTAAGCATTAGGGCTCCAAATGCAGCCTTGCATTAAAACCTCTGTACAGCAGTGGTTAACACCTGTTCTCTCACAGGTGCAAAAGAGCTATGTGACAGTAAAACTGATTGCACACCTCCCCTTCACACCATCAAAACAGTGCTTCCTATGATGCAGTGAATTGTATTTGAGGGACTGTGTGCCAGGTAACACTTAACGGCCTTTTGACACATGACCCATGGATTAACTACCCTTGCTGCTTACAGGATGCTGTTAATAACAATCAACTGATTGTTGGTTGAGACAGCATTTTTTAGAACCAATAATGAGTAATAAGAACAAGGAACAGTGTTGAACACTGTGAACAGAAATTATTATAAAATGCACAAATGTGGCTATAAGCCAACATGACTGAACCAAAATCTTCAATGGGCTAAGCAATCAAAACTGCTTAGTCAGCAGAACCACATTTTTTCAGAAACTTAAGTCCAGTGTGGCATAGCTTGAAAACTTGGGTTTGTTTTTTCAAAAGTCAACACCCCTGACCGCCTTTTTTGTTTAAGCAGCACATGAAGGGTAGCAAGGACCACACAGCAAACAAAAACAACATGGGATTTGTTTGAGCGTATTTCACCATGCCCCAGGACTTTTAAAAATTCCACAAACAACAGCTGCTTCAGTCTGCATCACCAAACCAATATGCCTTGGCTAGGAAAATATCCTAAATGAGGAATATCTTCTGTTGGAGAAAGACGCCTTTTCCTTGTGGTTGTCCCGGAAAGCATGATCAGAGCATGGGCATTCTGGAAGTGACCTGTGAGCACAGTCCTCGCTCTTCTTACCATGTCCAAACAGCAGTATTGGATGCTGGCCCTGGTTACTCAAGTCTGTCTTTCCTAAAGGAAGCGTCCTGTTCAAGTACACCCTAGGCATGGCCCATCTCAGAGGGTGCTTGTTGATGGCTGAAGCAGCCATGGCACCTAATGCATTTCTGTTTCACAACTCTCAATGTCCTTATTCCACATAGCCCTAAGGATTTGTTCCCCTGAAGCCTCTCTGATGCCGCTGACTCCTTCTAGGAGCTCCATGAAGAGGAGGTAAAAAGGGGTGCTGTGTGTCCCAGCATGGGCTCATGGCCCTTTCTTCTGTGTCAGCATGAAATCCTTGGGATAAGAGAGCATTGCAATTGCAACTGGGAATCTCCATTTCCTTTTCGTAGACCCTGCAGCAAAAAGGTCAAGAACCTCCTACTTCAGACGCATCTCAGCTGAGCAGAGATGGAACAACCTGGCATATTCTTCTGTACATTTACTTTGTGTTGTGTCACTGCAAGTTGAGATAAAGGGGTGATCTTGATTACTTTGCTCTAGGAGTTGTGCTGCTCAGAAAGGGTTGTCAGCCTTGGTTATGAGCTGTTTGGGGTATTCACTCGTGAAGAAGCTCACCTGCACCCCATACCACACTGGATTATAGCATGTCAGTTGTTGACTCAGGATCCCAGTAAACTAGAGAGATTTCCACATAGACTCAAAGTGGCCTCCTGCCTCTCATCATGTTTTTGCAGTACTCCCTTCTTGGAGCATGCAGCTTTTCCACCTCTCCAGTGAGTGCTGGTAACTGCAGCGCTCACCACAGCCTCATGCTAAGTCAGCACCATGAAAACTGTCTCTCAAGTGATACCTGAGTGTATTTTTTTTTTTCTGAAAACAGCTTTTCGACAAGCACAGGTTGCAGGAGGATGTTCAGAAAGCAGAGTGTTAACCTCACCACTCCTCTGATCCTTCCAGGGAGCTAAATGCTGTACAAAGACTTTACACCCCTCCACCTGTGTTCAGGAGAGGGGCAACTGAGGCCAACACTTTCATGTTGCTACTAAGTTTTACATTAACAGAATAAAGTTCTAACCTGTGTAATTACTTTGTTAATGGTCTCAAAGGAGACGGGGAAAACTCTGCACATATGACATTATACCCAGAAAAAACTTGACAACTGCATAATGTTGACAGAAGAACAGTCAGAAAGGGGGGGTCGGTGAAGGTTGTTCGTAGTCATGCCATGAAAAGGGGTTTGGTGGTCAAGCCCTGAAAGGGGTAAGAGCAGCTGTGTGTCAGGACATTGGCTGCAGTGTGAAGGTGAAAACTTTCACAGTTGCTGTTTCAGGTAGAAGGATTCAAGGGGTATAGTCGTGCTCTCTTCAAAGCACAGTTTCTTCTCTCACCACCAAGTAAATTTAAAACTTCTGAATAAAAGCTGGTGATGCATCATCTGAGACTCGTACTGCAAAAAAAAAAAGGCTTGTTGAAGGTTTTAAGACCTGTGACTCCAGAGTGCCAGGAAGGAATTATTTCTGGTTGGGCCTAAGAATGGTCTTACCCCTCCCCAGTGCTGTTCACAGGCCCTCAGCAGGGCCACCTGCTTTGCTCTTCGGGGATGCAGGAGGCCACTGAATTCTCTGGGCTCTTCTATGAAATTATCCCTGTACTGCAGCAGGCAGGTCAAAATGGTGACGTGAGCTGAGGTATCCACCCATACAAAGGTCTCCTCTAACTCCATAATAGGGGCACCATCTACAAGAGGTCTGTTTCTCTTCTGTTGTCTTTGTGAATGTAGCCTAATGTTTTATTGTTTAATACAGCATCAATCCTCAGATTGTGGGTATCCCATGGCAGCTGTCAGGCAGTTCCTGCAAATTGCCAGTAGGCTGTTCTTCCCTTTGTAAAACTTTCTGACCTCTCCCAGGGGAGACCCAGAGGAGTGTCTCTTGAGAGAGTCCAGATAACATCTTTGGTAGATGTGTCCTGCATTGCATTGTCTTCATTCATGTACGTTTTGAGGAGGAAAAGGACCTGGCTTTAGGAAGCACACACAGATTCATCTCGGGCAAAAAGCAGTAGCAGTTGAGCTTTTTCAGTTCTCTTCGCATCTGGGGACAGAGAGAGGAACAAGCATACATGTGTCACCAGATATCCTGTGCCCTGACGCCTATTTTGGTGAATGCATCCCTAGCTGTTGCTGGAGGACGCAGAACTGCAGCCTGTGCTCTGGTTATTTCATGTCGCCTTTAGCAGCGAGGTGCTTCATGTGATACCTGGGTGCATAACATAAGACATAGTTTCCCAAGAAGAGAAAGCATTATCTGTATGGTGTGGTACACCAGGTAGGAACAGAAGGTGCTTAAAAAAGACCAAGTTGAAAGCAAAATGGCTAATGTAGAGGTACTCAATTCTTTGGCCTGACATCTGTATTTATTCTAGTCTTAAGCTTTACAGTAGACTGTGGTTGTTAGTATTTGCCAAACCACGCTTTGCAGTTTGCATAGCAGAGGTAAGTTAATATGGTAGCCTGTAAGGTAAAATAAATCTCTGCATAACCTAATTAATGAAGGTTAATTCATTTATTTGTGAATTACATGTCATAACAAGCAAGGTTTATGAAGAAGTCTGATTATCAGTTATTTCAGTACTTTAAAATTAACTAATATCCATTTAATTAATTGGAAGAAGGGGCTAAAATAGACCACTTGGTTTTCACACAGCTAATTGTAGTTTTGGCTGGAAAGGAATAGGAATTGAGGTGGATAAATCAGTAGAAAGTATTGCCTGAACGTCAGTTTAGTCTGTGGCTAAGCTCTGATAAATACTGTTTACTTGAATTTCTCTCTTTTTTTGGTAAATATCTTATTGTTCTAAATCATGTGATGTTTTATTATTGGGTCCTCAGATCAGAAAGTTTGAAGTCCACACAAAAGGGTCGTCTTAATGTTCAGCTGGAGGCCTTTCTGAGTGGTAATGTGATGATCACAGACTATTTTTGAGCATTATAAAATAGACATATAATGAAGGACCCAAGGTTGAAGTACAAAATTCAGGGCAAGGTGGTCTGTGTTCCCTTGCTATTTCTACTGCAGACTGTATGATCTTAGAAGTCAAGTGACTGCCTTATGATCTTAGGCTGTAAAGGGAGTACAGTGCTGCCCAGAGTGAATGTAGCAGCTTCTGAAATGAAATGTTGTAGCAATAATAAATAGAATGGCATTGAATGCTGAATATTAACATCCAGTATATAACGCTGTTTAGGTGCGGCATGCCACGGAGATCTTACAGAGAAGCTGAAGCTCCTGTATAAAATGCATGTTTTGCCTGGTAAGTAAATGATGTTACGATAGCTGTCGTCTTGTTGGGAACAGAAATTTGGAGCAGAGTTGTTTATGACTAGCTTTCCCAATTAAAAATTAATCTGTGGGAATTATTGTAGCTGTTTATGCAGCAGTAAAATAAGAGAGCTTCTGCCATAACCAGACATGGATTTGGAAAGTCTGAAAGCACCCATGCAGCCCTCTATTGCTGCAGCCACAAAACAGGCCATTTATGTGTGTCTCTTGCCTGTTTAGCTGGGGTTGGTGACTTCCCCTGCGCATAACAAATACAGCTTTCTTCAGCATTTGTTACCATAATGCACTTTATTTAACAGTGAAGCTAGCTTGCAGTGTTCCTGCGTGCCCTGGCTACTCATTTTTGTCCCCAGACTTTCTTCTTGGTTTCCTCTCTGGGCTGATACAAGTGTTTGCAGAGGGAAGCTCCAGGTTGTTTCATGGATATGTTGTCCAGGGAGCTGTACAAACCGCTGGGCTCTACTATGTGAGAAAGGCGGTTTAGGGTGGAGAGGTGATGGAAACATCTCAAAACAGTTTTGCTCCTGAAGAAAATTACGTCCTAGAACTACATCCTCTCTGGCTTGTCACACGTGTGCCATAAGCAACCTATCGCTGTCCCCACCAAATCTGCGATTTAAGTATGTTGCAACTGTTTGGGTAGTTTAATTCTCATGCACGTTTACATCCCCTAGCAAAGATACCTAAAGGCTTTGAGAGGACATTCACCTTCACATGCTTTGAACATGTGTTCTTGATTGCTTCCAACTGGCTTTGCTGGAGGTAGGCTTGAGAGATTCACCAATTTAACTGGAAAAAACCCAAAACTTTGCTGAACTATAGCAGAAGAGATCCATGTTTAAGAATGCCGTTTCTGGTATTTGGCAACTGGTAAGCTTGTACCAAATTGTGACAGACTGTTTTCAGCAAGGAAAGGATTCATACCCTGCTTAGGACATGCTGAGCTGCACAGAAGAAAGTAATGGAAGTAGACATGGGAAGATGGGCAAGCCAGCCTCTGAAGGCAATCAGCTACTTGTTGGTCAGTATTGGATATCGGGGAGGAGACAGTACAGGTCCAGTTGTTCTCTCCTGTGAGCTGAAAAGAGGTGATTCCTAACCCATCACATCCTCGTACTTTTACTTCTAGAAACTGACTTTCTAAATGTATCAATGGAAATATGTTCTAGTTTTTAATTAAAGCGTAGAATTTTTAATGAAAGAATTTTATTATATTGCTTAGATCCGTCCCCTGAGCAAGAAGAGCCAGACTCTGCTTTTGAAGCTACTCAGTACTTTTTTGAAGACATCACGCCAGAATGTACACACGGTAGGCATCTTTTGTCTCGGGCATGAAAAGATGAGGTAATGCATTTCAAACAACATGTCTTTTTAGGAAGCTGCTTTTTTATTGAATTAAACTTTGTAAGTGAAGTATTCACTGTAAAAAGAAGTATGTAGTCTTTGTATATATTTTGATATCCTTAGAGGTTCAGGCATGTGTACGCTAAGAACTCTCCTGGACTGTGCATTGCAAAAGTACTGAATAATGTCATCAGTGTGTTGCCATAGAAGTAATTTTGCAATAAGTGCAGCATATATGCCTTGATGGAGAATAAGAATAAATATATTGGCTTTCAAGATACATTTGGATCAGAACTTAAAATACTCTAAAAAACCTGAAGCCAAAAGATGTATCAATGTGGTTCAGCTGTTTGAAATCTTTTTGTGCCCTAATGAGAACCTGGGTCTCATCGCTGTTGTCTTAAATGGCATTCTCTTTCTTGAGATATTTGATGGTAAATTTCTCTCTGATTCAAGAAAAACATCACCCATCCTTCAGATTACAGGGGGAAGAAAGGTTGTCTGAAAATACAGATAAAAATTAGTAGACTAGGGATGACAATTTTAAGTCCTGGTAGGCAACAGAAGATGCATTAACAATCACCAAACATACGTCATGCTAGAAGCTGTTTGTGTTGTGGTAACACAGGCTAATCATTGTGCTACACAAACAAAACCTGGGATGGTCCCTGTCTTAGTATTGATATTATTAATTATATGGAATTTGTCAACAGATTTAAGAATAAGCAAAAATCGTATTTTAGTCCTATCCTTTTTACTGTGCATTTTCTGCAGCGTAATGTTTTCTTTATTTTGCACTGTGCCATGAAAAGTATGGATGTATCTAAAACCACACTGATCTCTCTCTCCCCCCACCCCTCCACTTCCTAGTTGTTGGCCTAGGCAGCAGGAACAAACACGGAGTAGATGATGGGTTTGTTACAGTGAGTCTGAAAACAGACAAAGGTATGTATGGTGGCTGCATTTGAATTACATCTTGCATTTCTTGTAAAGATGGTCCTTTTGAAAATGGAAAGAAAAGTATTAATTTAAGGTTTCTTCATGGACTTCCCCTGCATCTCTGGGTAATTCATTGACGATAGGCAAGAAGAGCTCACAAGAGAATCGAAATTATCTGAGAATGTGGAGCCAAGAGAATAAATCCAAAGCAAAAAACACAAAGGACTTGCCCAAACTGAATCAGGTACTTCTGCTGACTCTTAACTTATTTTTCATTAACTTTCAACTTTCTTCACATACCTATAAATATTCAATACATTAACACGGGATAAAGATTTTGAGACAGACACTTTTTACCAGAGCATGTCAGCTGATTACGTAAGTTAGTTGTTTTCAATGTACTGTAACTGTCTTTCAGCTCCCAAAACATCCTAAAAATGAGATACACATATACAGGAATGATAACACATTACTTTGATCGCTAGACAAAAGAGTGATATGACACTATCACCAGCTAGCTCATAACATCCAATAGATGTTACCTGAAAGAAGCATTTTATGTTTTGTAATTTATACTGTCAGTCTTAGATCCATAGCTGCTATGGAGGAGGAGACCCATTAGGACAGCTCTTTCCTCCAGGGCGTGTAGGGAAGGTTTATTCCCTGTAGAACAATGCTTCTTACTTAAGGTAGCCCTAAGCAAATCTCCTTCCTGTTTAATATATGAGTTTTGAATTCTGAAAGGCTCACATTCAACTAAGTTACCACTGTCAATTAAAAGAGTGCTGCAGGTCTCTTACTTCATTTTTCATTACTTCTCATTAGTTTTATCAGACCCCTAGTTATACTCAGCATCATTCCTGCAAGAAAGTCCACTAAAATGAATGCCAGGTGTCTCACTGCTCACTCTCTGTTGCCCTCCTGTGGCTGCAGAGAAATAAATTTGTCATGTGTTGGAAGCAACATCCAACAGTTCATTCTAAATAGCTTCGAGAGGGGCAACGCATCTGGCTGCCCAGTCATAGAAAATGTTCTCTAGACTGCACCTAGGTTATTTCCAATTTCAGTTTAATCACATAAACTATTGTGTCTTACCTCCATTCCAGACTTTTTAAACTGATTTAGTAGATCTCAGCCCGATTTATTTCCTGCTCTTTCATTAATGTTTCCTCCCTCTGTGTTTAGGGACAGTTCATTGAACTGTGCAAGACAATGTACAATATGTTCAGTGAAGACCCCAACGAACAAGATCTGTACCACGCTACCGCTGCTGTGACAAGCTTGCTTTTGGAGATAGGTGAGGTGGGTAAGCTCTTCAGCGTGCAGCCCACAAAAGAGACAGAGAGCAGCAGTAACAACTGCAGCAAAACTATTCAGAGTGAGCTGTTTCAGAAGAAAGAGCACCAGCAGTACCCCCTCGAACAGCACAAACCCTTCCAAGGCAGCCTCCTCACCACCGACGAGGAGGCCGTTTGCACCGACAGCACCCTGGGCATGCAGATGGAAGACATTAAGCTCGAAGACTCTTCTCCCAGGGACAATGGAGCCTGTTCTTCCATGCTCATTTCCGATGATGACACAAAAGATGATAGTTCAATGTCCTCCTACTCGGTACTAAGTGCAGGTTCACATGAAGAAGAAAAGCTGCACTGCGAGGACATTGGTGAAGACACCGTTTTGGTACGGAGCAACCACACCACTTCTCTTCGTAGGAGCACTAGCATTGACAGAGACTGGGCCATTACCTTTGAACAATTTTTAGCCTCCCTTTTGACTGAGCCAGCCCTGGTTAGGTACTTTGACAAGCCTGTGTCCATGATGGCTAGGATTACTAATGCTAAAAACATAAGGATGATGGGTAAACCAATAACCTCGGCCATTGACTATGAAATCTCGACTATGTCGGGATAAAAGGCAGTCGGGTTTTTTATTTATTTTTTTTATTCTGTATTTATTAGTACCTGGCACAGGCCCTGGTATTTTCAAAACATGATTGTTTTCACTAATGTGAAAATGTTGGGGTGCAAACTTAACGATCTTGAAGTATAATCACTCTTTCTGTGGGAAATGTTACACAAATGCAAATTTTATTCAAAATACAGAAAAAAAATATAACAGTTGTCAGTGAAGTGTGTGTATCATTAACCTTGCTGTTAATATAAAATGGTAAAGATTAGTTCTTAATTTCTAAACGTAAACCTAATGCCAATATTTATGTGCATTTTTAAAATAGACATATATAGAGATCCGATTCTTGGGGGGGGAAAAAATAAACAAAACAGGAAGTACCTAAAAAGTAAAGGGACACTCTCAACCTGAACAGGACCTCAGGTGAAATTCAGTTCCAGGCAACATCGCTGAAGGATAATTTTATTTCATATAACTTTTTTTTCAGGGAGGATAATGAGTTTTAACATATGCTTCAATTTTATTTTCTTGAATATATGAAAGATCACTTAAGTGACACCTGCCTGGCTCCTAACTTCCTCTGCTTGAGACTGGTACGCTCCGATAAAAGCGAGGAGTCCGTCCCAAGCCTGGCTGGAACATCAGGCAAATGTGGCTCAAGACGATGGTTTCTGCTCCAGCAGAAGGCAGAGCCCATTGCCCTTTCCTTGGGTTCAGCGGCCCCTGGCTGCACCAAACCCAGCAGAGGGAAAAGCCCTGGCCCCGCGGCAGCCACCGAGGAAGATCTCCAGCGTGACCCTGCCTGGAGCTGTGCTCCTAACCGGGGGACTCGGAAGCTTTGCTGGTGTGCTCCAACGGCAGCGTATGCGGATCCTGGAACAGATTGGTAGAGTCTCTTTTTAAAAATTGAAAGCTGTTTTTAAAAGTTAAAAAAAATTATATATATATATATATATACACACTTCTAAGGCTGGATCTACAGCGCATATAGCTTAACTCTTAAAACTAACCTTTACCACCAACCTATTATATCCTTGTTAGATTAAGAAAGTAAGAACCTGTATTGCGTAAGTCTTCATTTACAACAGTGTAAAGTAGCAGTAATGAAACAAATCTGCAAGATAATGTAACTGAATGTGTAAGTCTTACTGAGAACACTGTCACTTTATATAAAATGAATAGTATCCTGTTATCAACTTACTGAATAATATGTTAAAATGAAAACTGGAGCACCTGCACTTTGAATCCTCGCTTCTTTTATACAGATATTCGGGATTTTTTTTTTAAATTTTGTTAGCTGTTTTTTAATTCACATTTGTTCAGTTCAGGATCATGCCTACATGCCTAATCTTGATTTTGTATGCCTTTTTTGTTTCTTTTTCATGTTTTTAATATGTTGATTTTTTTATACTCCTGTATATTGATCCATAATTGCAGATTTTTTAGCAGAAGCTATGTTTAATTCTTTTGTTTTGAAAGAATGCTTTTAAACTGTCAGATGAAGTGGTTTTTAACCACAAATAGGTAATGTGAACAAATAAAGTACACTCTGCACAGATTTGATTTTTAACTATTAAAGTCACGCTAGAGGGAAAAGGAGGTGATTGTGTTTTATTACACCGACAACTGACTTTGGGTCTTCGACGTCAGGTTTCAGAACAGAAACATCTGTTGTTCCCATGCCCGGTTTTGTTTAACACTTGAATGTGTTTAATTCCACCTGCAACAAGCAACGCACGCAAGCTTCTCTCACACTACCTGATCCCGTGACAGAGCTTTCCCTCCTGTGCTCACCTTTGGTGACAACAGTTGTTACCGCTTTTTAAGACCCCCACATATTTTATGACCTGTCTATGCTTTGCTGTAGCGCACTAGGCCTGCTTTTAAGGCTTTAAATATTAGAATGGGTTTTATGGGGTACTGGTAAGCTGAGATGTCAGCCTCAAAACCATGGCAGTGACAGAACAGACATGGATGTGCTCTGGTCAGTGAATTGTAGTTTTGAAACTTACCGCCTATTTGTGTCTACATAAAGTTAATTTGCAAAACACGGCTGGTAATTTCTGCGCTCTGCTCATACAGCCCTTGTCTCAGCCTGTTTACTGTTGATTTTCTTTTCTTTTGCTAGGAGTTGAGTTCTCTCCTTTATAATTTAGCCACACGTAGGCTACATATAACAGTGTGAAAAAGCAATATAGTCTTTCTGCATGCGAGGCTATGCGGACTGCTTTACTTATGTGTCAGATAATGATACTTTTTTAAAGCAGTGATCACTGTTTTGAAGAATATGACTTTGTTTTAACTTCAGGTGCCAAGGCCAGAGTGGGATGCTTGGCCTTGTAACGCCTGGCAGCTGAGGAAGTTATCACAGAAGCCTTCAGCATTGAGGGTCCTTAAGCAGACTGTTGACCTTTGTAAGTTTGCAGATCCCTAAAATATTTGTCTTTTAACATGTCCGTCTTGGTAAAGTGAATTTAAGCCTATGGTCGATCTTCCACACGCCCTTAGAGATGAACAGGCTGGAAAACATTTCTTTATCTGAAATGGGCTTGCCAGCTTTGCTCCCCACAGGGCTGGGGGCACAACATATCATGGAAATTATTTTGCTGTTACAATGCCTGTAACGAGAAGAGGCATCCACAAGTGGATCTCTGGTGCAACAGGAGCCATTTTACGAGGCAACTTCTTTTTGTTGTGCTCCAGCAGCCTTCCTTGCCTCCCTGATCACATCAACAAAGCTCCTGAGCGTGAGCCAGGTCAGCTTTAAGAATGGCTTTGCTATAGGTAGTGGCCAGGTGAGGTGATTTTCTCCAGATTTTTGGGGGTGAGGCTGCTCACTTGATTTGGGCCACCTGGCAGCTGCCTGCTTGATGAGAAGATCTGCTGTGACCTCTTCTTTAGTAGCTGGGTGAGCTAGCGAGAGGAAAGCTGTAGGAGAGTTCAACTGACCAGCACGCAGTGGTGAACCCTTTGATAAAAGGTGAGTGTATGTTTTTCAAGTCTTGCCTGTATGTGTCAGCGTGGCTTTAGAAGTGCCTATGTCTTGTGCTTTGTATGCTTTGAGATAGAGCCTCTTTAAGCTGCGAACTGTAGGGTTCAGTGAGGGCTGTTTGTCTCCCAGCTGGGGGTGGAAAAAAAAGGAAGGTCTTTTTCCTCTTCAGAGCTGAAATCTGTGAGTGGACACTGATGTGTGTTGCTTTTCTAGCTTGGTCGGAGCCCTGGTGGCAACAGGGTGCTGCCTGCCTGCCAGGAGACAGACAGCAGATGGTGGAGGAGTGGGAGGTTATTTCATAGAGCTTTCTCCATTAACAAAAAAAAAAAAAAAGCCCCAAAGAAAGAAGTTTTCTTCCAATCTGTCTTCTGATTTTTATTCAGTTGTCGATAGTGTGTGAAAGTTCAGTGGTACTTATTCCCTCCCTTGTAGCACCTCACAGCTCCTGAATTCCAGGCGTTGGAGCCGAGGGTTGCGTTTGAGACTTGTAAAGGTTTGTGTTAGGCGAGTTTGGGGCAAGCAGACAGAAAGCTCGTTATGTGTGGTATTAAACCTACTGGAAATCTGACCGAAACTGTTCTAAAGAGAAAAGTACCTTCGGGATTCTTCCATGGTGATGCTGGAGCATAGATGTCATATATCAGGTGGTGTATCATGTATTAAGATGGCAGAGGCTGGTGTGGTATACGTGGCGTGGCACATAAGGGGGCTGTGGGAGAGAAAGGGACTAGCCTTGATGCAGTTGGTCAAGCAGAGACGGTGCTTTTGCTCGGAAAGCTCTGCAGCCGTGTCTGGTTCCTTGGCTGGGTACTCTCCAAGCTTCTGGGGCCCTCCTGTTGCAGAGTCTTCACTATTAATCCTGCAGCAGGATTTTGAAACTCTGGTAACTGGGTCTCCTGACAGTAGGAGCAGTGCAGAAACCAACACAAAACTGCTGGGCAGAGTTTGAATTCCGTTAGGATGCTTAGAGCAACAAAAGGATGCTGCTGCCTGAGCACCATAAGCCTACAGCCTCCCTCAATGGAAAAGCAATCGATGGGAGAAGGCTCCTGTAGCTGTGCCGGTGTATTGCAGCGCGGCTTGCCCAGTCTCTGCCAATTTGGGTTGCATGTGTGTTGATAGTAACTTCCAGTGTTGTTACTCTCCAAACTTCTGGCATCCCTGTGAGTGGCTTAATCGTAATCTTGTCTGTTCCAGTTCTTGGTAATTCGGTGGTAATGAGGTACACTGTAGCTAGAAGATGCCTTTCTTTTTATCAGAAATGAAATATTAACAGTAAAAAATACTTGATGCTGTTGTATCTGTTTTTGTAAGAAAAATGGAATGGTTGGGCTTAGACTAAAACATCTGGAACAAAATGAGGAATTACTGAGGAATAGCACACGGGTTGGTAGGTCAGCTCAGCCTGCAGTGGAGCGTGCCTCAGTATCCTGCCTGTTTGCTTGGCACGAGGTGCCAGTGCCTGGGGCCTTCCTTCGGACCCTGGCATCAACACCTGACGCGGTGGGAGGCAGCTGGGCCGTGACTAAAGCTCCCCAGTTTAGATGTAGGCCTGAGGCATCCTCTGGTTGGAAAAAACCCACTTCTTTTACATTATTTCTGTTTCTTTCCACTAGAAGATAGTCTTGAGTCAAATGTTCCGTACTTCAAGCAGCAACTGTGACTTTTAACGCTCATTTAAAATGCTGATTTATTCAATAGTGTAAATACAAATTGGCCTGCCAGCAGATGATAACAGAACTGTGGCAGTGAATATGGCTGATGATAAGGAATGCGTGATATGTGCTGGTATTGGGTGACACACGCTGTATCGGCAGCATCGTCCTGTAAGAACGTTTCAGTGCTGGGAACACAAGGGACGAAATACAGAAGTTGGTCGTAACTGCAGTGCGGAAGGCTCCCAGGAAGCGGTGGCCGATAACCGTAACGTCTCAAAGCACGTCACATCAGAGAATTTATCTCTGGTTCTTCTCTTTTCTGTGGTCCTCGATATCTCCATTTAAGTTTCCTGAATAGCTGCTTTCTCATCCCATTTTCTAAAATAACTGGTATTTGCATAACTGACCAACTTAATGTTTGGGGTTTGGAGGAGTGCGGTGTTTTGGTAGTGCGTGGCCTGTTCTGTGCTTCTGGAGAAATAAAAGGGCTACAGGTGAGATCTTGTGGTTCTCATGTGGCAGCAGTTTGGTTTGTTAACAAAAGCATTTGGTCTCATGTTAAAGGCTGTAACACACAAATTCATAATGTGCTGAACTCGTGCTGTCCCATTGCACAATTTCCTGTTACAACATGTGGACTTGCACATAAGCGTGTTTTTCTGTGGTATCAGACTCATCCTGAGAGTTAAAAGCAACCAATTTTTGTACGGATCTCGGAGTCCGCTTTAAATCTCATTCCTTTCTTCTGGCGTTCAATTTAAGGTACATATCTTGGATGATGCTTTAACAACTAGAAAATGTATGGGAGCCAGCTAGCCTTTGTTCCAGTACTGTCCTGCCCCGTTCAGCTTCCACACGCGCAGGTGTTCTGCTGCCTAGCACTTCAACAGTTTGTGCTATAGCATGACTTCCTCGTGATGCCTTTCTTAGGCACAAACGCAAGCCTGGTACAAGAACCAGGGAGACCTCTAAACAAGTTCTCAGAGCTGGATTAAAAAAACAAAAACAACAACAAAAAAAAAATCCCAGAATATGATATGATAAAGCCTTCTCTCGCATCACAGTGCCCGAGCACGGTTAACTGGAAATCGTTAACGTTTTCCAGCAGGCTGCAACACGCTAATGTTGACAATATTTTGGAATAACTTGTTCTTTATTTACTACCATTGTAAACATCTCTTTCCATTACACAGACATCACAGTTTACATTATTGCTTTTATATTGTGGTAAACGGAAATTCCTATCGGTATGCAGCTATCTAAGCACAGTGCGATAAGAAGAAACTGCCCACAAGCTGTCTTGGGCTGGGTTTTCTTTCTTTCCCTAGCGAAAGACAGTGTGTAGAGGGGCACAAGAACCATCAGTCCAAAGACTGATCACCATTGTACTGCAGCAACACAAAACAACTATGACAGAAAGAAACAACAGGTCACATCTTTACCACGCACTGACTAGCAGTATTTTTCAAGAATAACCCACTGCTGAACTCCCACCTAACTAAATACAAACTTTTTAATCATGATAGTTCTTAAAAAAAGGCTAACCAATTTTCTTCTTTTTTTGTAAAATGTTTGTTATTTAAACTAGGATGGAAAATCTGGAAAATGAGTGCCTGGGGCTTTGTGTGTGTTTAATCGTTTGCTTTTTCTGCTTTGTTTTTCAAAGAGTGAAAATCCAAAACTATTTATACGAGGTGCTTAAATTGGCCCCTTTTCCTATCGTCCTTTAGGACAAAATGCCCTCTTTACACTGCTGTGTCGAGTGACAGAAGCACAACCAGTTTACAAACATCCTTGGTTTCTTTCTTCCTAAGTAGCACTGTCTTCAAATCGCTTTCCAAGTTGGTTACTTATGAAGCAATGCGTGTACTTTACTGAAAGACCAGATTTTACTGTTGCTTGGGGTAAACTTCTACTTATCTTCAGATGAATTTGTTCATGGAGTGGCACCACGTTTCAGACATACGCTCAACACCCGAAGCAGAGGTAGTTTGTTAAACAGTTGCTACAGGAACAACAACAACAAATTTAGAGAACCACCTTGTCGTCTTCAGTTTTAGATTTCTTTCTAAAATGACTATTGCGTATAAACTTTCACACAGTGAACGCTTTAAAGAGGCAGCAAGTTAGAAAACTAACAGTACTTGCAAATTCTAAGAAGATAATACATACTTTAAAATATGACAGTTAATAAATAACAGGAAAATTTACCAATGTTTTAAGACTCTTAGAATAAAGCATGAGCAACAAATTGTGATGTTAAACAAACTGATTATATCAACTTGCAGAAAGGTGGCCTACCTCCATGTTGAATCTTCCATAAGCTTAGGATTGTCGCCCTACAACAGTTAGTATAAAGTACCACTGACCAGTCAAACATTGTTCTTCCCTAAACACAATTTTACCTTCTTCTATATAATTTCTAGCTACCACCATAACACAATTAGCCTACCACTGGTGCAAAACAGGGACACTCAGTACTAGTCTACATATAGCGAGTGACTCCTAGGCAGGAGGACTGGGCTACTTGATCGTACAAAACTACATGCAAATTCTAACTGCTTACTGGGAAGGTGTATTGGGGCCTAACATAAACATTCACCTTAATTACTACATGCAAACTAATGCGTTCCCATATATCTCGCTCATCTGATGACGGCTGGGTTTACTTTTTGTCTTTGCTGCCACGGTTTACTCCCAGCTCAGGGTTTTGTTTTTTTTTTTTTAAATAAAAATAAAAGCTAATGAAGATGCATCGGGCTCAATCTACACTCTACGCTAAAATGTCTCAGGTGTGTGATAGGAAATCTGAAATTTGATGGTTGGGCTTTAAAAGCCTCAGCAGTAGTTAAATGCCAGTCTCCTAACGAACAAGGAGCCGAGTGACAGTTTCAGGCTGGAAAGAAGAGGGTGCAGGTAATTTTTGCAACTGTGTCAAAAAAAAAAAAAAAAAAAAAAAAGTTGCAGACTCCAGCACAGGGAGGTGTTTTAGAGAGACATGGCTGAAGCAATTTTGCTCCTTGCTAGCAAGCAGTAGATGGGGAGGAAAAAAAAAAAAAAAAGATGGGATCTCCTTCCCTCCTGCTGCTGAACGTATTGGGGTCACTTCTGAAATTCAGAAAGTCAGTCTTGTGTTTCTTGCAAAGGAGATCCACAAGCAATAGCAAAAAATATTAATCAACATGACAGAAGCTGGGGCTAGAAAGTAACACAGCTAACCTCTCAGCCACTGGGAAAGAGCCCGCTTGTCCCCTTCCTTCCCCAGACCTTAGGAATGTCTGGATCTTCAAGGGTCAGAAAACCAGAGCTCCACCACAGGACCCGAATCCCAGAACCCTCCACGGTATTTCGGGCTTTTCAGTGGCGAGAATTACAGGACCCAAGTACCTGGGAGTAGCAAAAGAACGAGGCTTCCCATGGAGTCAGTTTTGTACCGAATCTGGTCAGTTTACTATCCCTGGCATAACCATACTCTCCCTGCAGTGTCTTCACGTTACTTTTTTTTTTAGTAGAATAGCATCAGCCCAACACAGATGAGATGAACCCTTCTCCACCCTGCATGTTAAACTAACTTACTTAAGAATTGTTTAACCCCCGTCTATACCTAAGGTATCGTAAAAAGACAACAGAACGGTGTTACCTCCAACATGCATACTGTCTACCCTGACCAGGAGCTTTCCCACAAGTAAGAGAACACCAACATTTAAGGGATCAAGAGCAATTGGGTGGATGCAGCGCAAGAAGTCACCAGTTACACAGTACAGGCTTGGAGAATCACAGAGGTGGGAAGGCACCTCTGGAGACCGCCTAGTCCAACCCCCTGCCTAGAGCAGGCTGCTTGGGACCACGTCCAGTTGGGGTCTGGTTATCTCCAAAGAGATTAGTACTATGTATTATAATAATATTTTTAATACTTATATAATGTAGCATCACTCATCACAAAAGGTGTTTGGGTTTTTTGTGGGGTTTGGGGGGGGGGTGTGTGTTTTGTGTTCAGTATTTGTACTCTTCAGGAATCTCTTTATGATTAGTCACTGATTAGAAGTTAATTAAGTTACCTGAGATAATTAAAAAAAAAAAAAAGGCATGAAAGCTTCTACTAGCATACAAATTTTGTGCCACTGTGTGCTATTTAGGTATATACTGAGTCTTTCCCAAGTAACTCAAGCTTCTAAGGCTATGATCTGATTACAGAATCAAAATAAAACACTGATTGAATAAAGCAGAAGGCACTTATTTAATAGTAGGTTTTAGAAAATGAAGTGATGGTCATACCAAATCTGTTTTAAAGTTCCTTTAAGCAATAATTAGTCACAATATGGACACGAAGTCCTATTGATTAGATTGTCTGAGGATGCCAAGATTAAGGAATGTGTCGCAGTTGCATCCCTTCCATGGAAAATGCATCTTTGTTAGAGACCTGTACTCAGGTGTGAATTCATTTTCACAAAATAGGGACTGCAGCTGCAATAAAGGTTTTTAAGGACTGAACTTTATAAAAGGGCTAAACTAACTCTCTTGTACTTCCTACTGAGAATACCCCACTGCTAAAAGAAAGGGCTGACAGCAGATACAGAGTCAAGCAGCCTGCACAGCTGAAGTCAGATTAGAAAGAATTGAAAATGTTTACAGTAGCAGTATTTTTAGGAGTAGCTTTAGCTTTAGTCTGAGGATCTGATCCTCACATTGATGATTTGTGGTTCTTTTTGTTTGTTTGCAAATGAAGCTTTTTCCAAGCATAGGAATTTGCTGGTACAAATCTATAGATAAAAGAAAAAAAACCAACTTCCTTAGCCAGAAGTAATTTCTACTAAGTTTGTCAGTATGTTGATGGATTAAGCCTCTTCTCCAAAATCATAAGTGACTAACACAGCCCCTTTGTGGACCTCTTCATTACAGAGAAATTTAACGTTGATGAGTGAACAATCAACTACATGTACAGAACAAGAATGCAAAAAGTCTAAAACCAGAGTAATTTCAACTAAAAGAAGTTTTTAAAAGACAATTAACTGCCAAACCTATTCATGAAAAATATGATGCGCCATAAATACCTGCTTCATGTTCCTGCACCAAGGAATATAAAAGAAATGGTGAAAGCAAGCGATTCAGAGGCTCTGGAGTTTTGTGGTTTGGCTTTATGTTGGTTTGTTGGTTGATTTTTGTTTTGTTTTTTTTAAAGCTGTCCTTTGGAGAATAGCATATAAAGACCTGTAAACAGAGGTTGATTGTCCAAGCTTTCTTAACTGAATTTTGATTTTTTTTTAAATGTAAAAAAAAAAGTTCTGTTGTTGAACAGTTTTTGGTGAAACATGCAAAACTTCCATCCAAATGCATAATTCCATTGTTGATGCAGAACCTCATAGACTGCAGAGGAGTTAAGGTTTCCTTGTATTTTGTAAGGTTAGTACCACGTCACAATCCAGTAGAAGTCCCTTAATTTTTTCATGGAATTTCTCTCTGTACTGGTTGAAGTGCATAATGCTTTCTGGTTCTTCTTCAAACCAGAACCTGTCAAACTCATAAACAAGATAACCTGTAAAGAAAAAAAGAAAAAAACAGATCTGCAAAAATGACCTCCACAATTTTCTGCCTTGATCTAGCTAGACCTAGAATGATCCTTTAGACTCTTATTTAATCCCTTAAAATAGGGAGTGTCCCATCCTGGTCAACAGCAAGCTTTTGGACACTGTAATAATGGGGAAAAAAAAAATCTGCAAATACTGAGTTTTCAGACTGCAATATATAGAAAGACGCCCAAATGTATCCCTTAAATGTAAATTTCTGGAGCACAATATTTAAGCATCAGGTGCATTTCCAATACCTGACCCAGAAGATAAACAGCTTGCTCTGGCTAATGAGAAAAGAGAGGAAATACACTCCAAAAAACCTGAACTCTCTGTTGTAGGCCTCCCCCCAGTTGTCTGTACTAAAGCAGCTACAGATACTTACAGTAAAACTGATGGAAGTGCTCCATCTGCGGCAATCCAGAGACCGTGTTGTACAGATGAGGCTTTAAAGCACCGTTCTTAAGCAAGCTGTACGCCATTTCTGTCAGATTGATTCCAACTATTGCATAAGAATATCTGCAACACCAATCGTAGGCCATATTTTACCTTATGAATTGAAGGACTTAAAAGCTTCCCTGAAACAGTCTGCATTAGGATAACTGTAAGAGGAAAAACTGACTATGATACTTGTTGGCAAGCTGACCCTGGCCTACAGACCACTCTTCCCATTCCCTGGTGCATCCAACCATGTAAAAGTTATTTAAGAACACTAGCTTCCTATACAATAGGATGGCGAATGCCTCCATTAGGCAACAATGAGATGGTAAGGCTAATTAACGTTGACCTCAATTTGCTCATTTGAAATCATTATATATACTGGAATATTAAAAATTGGACATCAAAAACATTGTTACAGTATAAATGGAATGGCCATTTCAACCTGTTCTTCAAGCTGAAAAAAAATCTGGTTTTCTGTTGCATGGTATAGAAAGCACCACAATAGAAATTAAAGGACTGTTGAAACAGGTGTTTCTGGGGGAAGGGAAAAAAAAAAGATTAATTTGTGTCAATGATATGGGTATTTAATTGACCTAAAAGTCTCGCATATCCTATTCATGACCTAGTTTCACAAGGTAGTATTATTTACAGTTGAAGTCATGAAAGCCTCCCATTCTTGGTAGGTGATTGCGTTAACTGGGGACTAGGTGGATCGGATGATATACACAGGTTTACCAGCCTTCCTCTGTATCTGACTGGTTTTAGAGTATATTTCCCTGTAAAATGAGCTAAATGTTTTAATATGCAAAGTTTTCAAAAATGAAGTTAAACAACAAAACGTCCATCTGCATGTATTTGTTACAGAACAGAAACCAAGCAAAGATGGGGACCTTGAGAGAACCTATACCATCCCAACACAGGAGCAGTAAGGCAGCGAAAAATAAGTGTTCATTTCTAAATCTAATCTAAGCCTATTACAAATAAAGCTTACTATGATGTTAAAGGTGTTCGCTCTGTTAACCAAAGCCAATATTTTCCAACATTTTTGTCCCAAAAAGTCTATTCTGAAGAAAAAAAGAAAAAAAAGCTGCACATAGTTCCCAGCCTGAAACTGATTCTGTGTTTGGTTTCTCATGCCTTTCTACTTTGGCCCTTTTTTTCATCCTTTAATGGAAAAAACCCACACATATTTTCCTCTTTATTTTCAGGGCACGTACTTGGCAGTCTTCACATGAGCTCTTAACAGAACAAGCCAGAAAAAAGTCATATAGCAACTTACCCCAGCTTTGGGTGATTTGAATGAGAAAGGATCTGACGAGCTTCGTCGGTGTAATGCTTACTAAAATACCTGCCAGCGTAAAACAGGATCTTCCGTTACTTTTTCAAGTTCATATAAAAAAATTAATGTGTTTAACATCAAAATATGTAGCTTTAAACTAAAGCAGAACATTACTGTGTACTGAAAAATGGCACAAAACGAAAACTGAGGAAAAGGTAGCAAATTCAAGTATATTCAGCATGAACTAATACATTAAGAAAAAAAATATTGTGATCTAAACATCAACTATGAAGTTCACCTGAGTCTACAAATTAGCTTAGTAAAGCAATGCAAACCTATTTATTTTTCATTACAGTAATTCAGGAATTTTAAAAGCTTTTGACAAGTTACTTTCTAAGTTATAACCTATCAAATCTATTGTATGACAACAAAAAAATAAGGTGTCTTGAGTAACCTTCTGTTCCTCTCCTCACTTGTTGGCCTCTACTCAACCACACGTCTACAGATGTGCGGCCCCTCGAAATGTTAACTTGCTTAGAAAATACTGTTTTTCACTGTACAGAAGCCACCATTTCTATTTGCTTCTATTCAGTCTTTATTAGAAATAGCACTAACTGTAGAATATACACAGCTATTGAAAATTGGTTACAAGAGAAATTAAATTCTTCTTTTCACTTACACCAGATTCACTAACCCCAGCAGGCCCATTCCTCTGAAGTCTGTTTTGGGATCATCACCTTGGAAGCCAATGTCGCACCACTGCTTGGTGATCCTGGCCTTCAGATTCTCATGAGGCATCAGCAAATTCCAAAGCTGCACAAATATGCTTCCATGTTATGCACAGCTGCTAAAGTATTCCAAGTCACATTAATTCAGAACACTTGCTGCACATTAGAAACCATTCACTGAGGAATAGGATACAATCTGCATGCTCTCCTTTTCTGTTAGGGGCATTCTGGAGTCGTATTACAATGGCTTATTTCAGCAATTACAAAAATTATTACATTTAACATTAAATGTGGTCATTTCCCTTCACGGACAAAGCCACTGTATGAATACTAAAGAAACAAAGACTTGTTTCATTTCAGGAATTAATTTATGCATCATTTTCTGATAGGACAGCTATAAACTGAAATACAAATTCTCAGCGAATGCATCCTTAACACATCAATATTGGGACTTGCACAGCAAGTGGAGATAATTCTGAAATGCTAAGAAAATGCCATGCTAATGTATTTGCACAGTAGAAGCTATTTTAAAAAGCCTCAAGCAGTATTATATTATTTGCTTGCTATTAGTTACCTAAAATACATTACTGATAGTTTTTATCTTCCAGCATTGAACTATCCTCTTTGACACTAACTGGGACGCAGTAGTAAGAAAACATTCCTTTATTTAGTAATTATGGGTTTACAAAGTTACATGTGTGCATAAGGTTAAATATCTTTTTAGCTAGGATCCTTCAGTGATGTGTTACAAAATTATTTTGCTGCTTAAGTGTTTTGTCCGATTTCACACACAATAATCCCAGGGCAAGTAACTCTAGTTTACTAATTTGTTTTGCTTTGATGTCGTATTTTAATGTGTCATTTCTATAATAGCTCAGCAGTTCACAAGTAGAAAAGAGCTTTAAATAGGCCAGCTGGGTAAGAATACTACCAATAAGTTAAGTTCATTCAAGCTGTTGGACTGGGAGGGAAAAACCAAACAAACAGCTTTTGTAGTTAAAAGATTATTTTCACCTCAATTAACTGTTCCTCATGTTCTTCGTTATCTGAATCATACGGGACCTTCCTCAGATTTTCCACATTCAAATAAAGTTTTTTATAACCTGATATCTGCAGTAAGGATATATGCAGATTTGTCTTAAACCTGAAATAACAAAACACCACACAGATATTAAGAGGCATAGTTAGCCAGAAATTCTTGCTTTTCAACTACCAGATAAGACCTTTCTTATCTTAATGCAACGTACAGACTAGAATTAGGAAGCGCTTTATGTTTACCTTTCAAACTGGTTAAGTATAATGCTATACAGATCTTATTTCTACTTTAAAAAAAAACCTCTAGCCAATTCCAGTGCTACACAGTCAGGCCCAATTTGCTTAAATTATAGAAGAAAAAAATAACTTGGCTAAAATCTGTGATGACCCAAGAAGACTCCATATTTCATCCTGACCCCTGTATCTTCACCTACCCCCAAACTTTTTGTAAGTCTTAAAGTGAATCTCTGTCAGAAATATTTATAGCTTCAAGGAAGCATTCCATTAAGCTTTCAAATTTTGACTATTCACAATTTTTCCTCGCAAGCGCTAATAATGACTTATGCAGATGAATGCAAACATTAACCAGGCATCGCTATACTCTCTCAAATATATCTAAGCAATTACATAGTTCGTGTAACCAACCTATGCAGTAGTCATTGCTTGGAAATAAGGAGTAACAGAAGGGACTTGCAAGACAGAGATGCAGTTATCCCAAATCCATGTCAACTAAAACTTTGCAATTTATTTTCTAAAACTGAAGAGGACATAACCATATCTTGTTTTCTAAATTCATTCTAAATATTTGTGCTGAATGGCCTAAATATTGTATCGGATTAGGCAACGGCAAGAATGTGTCAAGAAGTCAGAATTATCTGCCATGAGGAGCTTAGGTTGAGGTTCCAAACGTACCCTGTATCCTTCTGTTCAATCTTCTTTTCTTTCATTACATCTCTGACACACTTCTCCACTTCCGCTTCCTCAATGTGTAGAGCATTTCTTAAAACCTAGGAAGTTAACACAGTAAAAGACTTCACGAGGAACACAGAAATCTATCATCTACTTGATTCTTATTCCTTGGCTTCTGTGTATACCTGCCACGTATGCATTCTTTACTATAAAAAGAGGACAGTCAAGTTATTGCAAATGTTTACAATAAATGGGCTCAAATTGCATAGAAAAGACCTGCAATAATTACATAAAGTGTAATTTGTAACTTTATCAGACTGTAAACAACAATGTTTACACAGGAGTCCCATAAGGAATAAATAAAAAGCTGGAGAGTTGTTTAGTCTAGGTTCTGGTTTGCTTTCCAACACTGAATTGAAACATGTTCTTCCTAATCCAACTGAAACAAACACAGCTATCCGGGGGCAAAAGTGATAAAACTTCAGTAAGGAAGTAACACTTCAGAACTGGGAGACGGTGAACTAACAAAGCTGAGGTTTCAGTGCTGGGGGAAACAAAAGAACTTCAGGTAAGATACTGCTGTTCTGCAGCCTTCTAGAGGAAGGGCAAATACTAGTAATGATGATTATACGCTGCCCACCTAAAATCACATAACAACAATTTAACGTTGTCTTCTAAACTTTTTATGGTCGCAATGCAGTCTTTATTACAATTCATGCTAGCACCAAAGCAGCTTCATTTCAGCAAAGCAAAAGGTTAACTCTTGTAAAACTGAACATGAATATGTTTGATATAATCATTTAATTAAGAGATGCTATAAGACCCAACCATACCACGCTCTACTGCAACAAAGATGCTTGGGCAGTTGCTAATCCTCTCTCAACATCACATTGCAGTGATTGGCTAGAAAAAGGGTGAATGCAGTCGCCTCGCTGTCTAAAGAAAAGTTTTGTTCAAGATACTCAGGTCTGAGGGTTTAAAGCATTAAGCTTGTGTCCAACTGCTACAGAACAATTGGAATGAGCTTGTCAGTTAAACGTCTACCTGCAAATTTGTGTTACAGTTTTTTTCAGCAGTTCAAGACACTATTGCAGGCACTGCATTTAATTGCTTTATCTGGGTCATTTATGAATATCACACTTCTGGTTTCTACAAAAACAGCAAGGGGATTGTTGTGACAGGGAGGACTGACCCTCTCCAAGAACAGGGCTCTGTATAATGATCTGTCTGACTTGAGGCTAAAGAGTAGGGAACCATTCCGAGAGATGGAAACAAACATTTGAAGGGACATGGGGTTATTTTTGAGAAACCTTGACTAACCCCAGTGTACAGAACCCAAAACGCTGCTCTCTCTGCCTTCAGTTACTCTACTTTCCTCCACCTTCAAAAAGTAAATGCATGCGTTCTTTTCTGGGGCCTGTCTCTGAAGGAAGTTTTTATTACAGTTTAATCTCTAGTGTCTTTTACCTTATTCTTTGATGATTCCAGTGAATGTTCTGCAATACAAAAAAAAGTAAATGCCACTGTTAAATTGAGCTGAATTGTTTTAAATAATTGACAACAGGCATTCTTGTGGCATGTAAGCATTATAAAATTTTGCATCCCTTTTATACATGTAATTAATAAAAAATTACTCAATCTTAAAATCAACAAGTATCAGGTAACGGAAAGTCTTAATTTACATAGATTTTTTTTTTTAGTAATCCTCGAGTATAATGCTCAAAATAGACTCGATTTTTTTTTTAAAACAGTGATTAATTACATATACAATAAGACAAACTTGAAAAAGTGTCAAGACAAAAGTATGTCTCTTCATATTTTTCCATTCTTAAAAACGTTTTTATTACTGGAGAATAAGGAAAGGAAGTCACGTCCTCACGCACGCTATTGTTAAAACGGCAAAAACTAGAGGTAGTTTCTTAAATTACGATTTTAGATCAAAATCCTGCACCCAAGCAGAACTGCGCGTCTAATCACTCTTCCCCCCCCCCCCCCATATGCATTCATGCCTGTTCTGTGTGGCCTTTTTTAGTAACAGGAAGGTTAAAACGTACACACGGTGACGGAAACACTCTGGGGAAAAATACAAGATTTCTGATTCACTGTTTGAATCTAAGTGAAGTTCCCTTAGCAGGCAGGCGGTGAAACTAGGGTCCGGCATTGCCATTTAAAGCCCTCACGGAACAGCCGGGAGGCAGGGACGGGTGCCCCCAGGGCCCGGGGGCTGCACACGGGGGCCGGTTGCCAAGGGCTGCCCCCGCCGGGGCACCCTGCCGTTACCTATGCTCAGGGTCCGCTGCGCGCCCGCCTTCCAGCCGTCAAGGATCCGCTGCAGCTCGCACTTCCCCGTCAGCAGCCGCAGGATCCACTTCAGCCAAAACCGAAAGTAGTGGCTGTACAGGAACCCCCACAAGCACACCCACATCTTGGGACGCCCCGGGGCGCGGCCGGGCCGCAGCCGGTAGCCCCCGCCCCGCGGGGAGGGGAGGGGAGGGGAGCGAGCACCTGCCCCGGCAGCCCCGAGCGCCGCCGCCCCGCGCCCACCGTGGCGGCGACCTAGAGGCGCCCCGCCCCCCGCATCCTCCCGCCGGAAGCCGCCTCCCGCCTTCCCCGACCTGGAAGTGATGGCGGGGCCGGGCCGGGGCGGAAGTGCCGGTGGGGAGGGGCCGCTGCCGGCCGTGCCGCGCGCTCCCCGCCGGGCTGTAACGGCGCGGGGCTCCGGGCGCCCCGTTCCGTTCCCTCACCCGGCGGCGGCCTGGCCTGGCTCCGCTAAAGCCGCCTCCTTGCCCCAGGGGCCCGGGCTGCTCGCACAGGCAGCCCCGCTGGTACCCGGGCCAAAAATCGGTGTGCCGTCTTGCTAGCCAGCGCCTTCAGCCCGTGCGCGATGCCTTACCAAAGGCATTTGGGGATGGCTCCTGCGTGTTGCCGTGTTTATGGAGCTCTGCTTGAAGACTTCTTCCTGGCCTCTGCTCCAGCTGAAGGCAGTGCTCGTGGGAAAGGGGTCAGGAGTTTAGTTGGGCTAGGTGCTTTTACTGAGGAGTGCTTTGCCGTGCATCCTGCTGTGCCATTGCTGAACGGCGGTTCAGCCCAAGTGTTTCATTTAGCCCCGGTCAGTACTTCCGTTGTATTATAATTATTTCAGTAAACATGGGTCGAGCAGTTCCTTTGAGGACAGCGGCAGGAATTCCTATTCTTCTAAATTGTATGTAGAATTTGGAGGGTTGAAAGGCAGCTGACAGACTTGCTTGACCGCATTCTGATACTTTTTTTTTTTTTTTTTTTTTTTTTAATGTGAGGAAATCGAAGTACCTTTTACACAGAATCAAAAGCCACGCAGCAGGTCGGGCAACCTGTGTCCCACAGAGGATCTCGGAGGGTGGACCAACACACTTGGCATCCTGCCTGTGGATTTTTATACTCCCAGGGGTGCAGAGTTTCACGTGGGGGAAACGGTGATATGTGAACTTCATTTGTTTGCAGATCTGATTCCTACTCATAAAAACTATGAGGAGAGATAGTGCATGTTAAGAGGCAGCAGGTGGTCATTTTTTCTGGTGTAACTTAAGTGAGTGGTCTGCCTTGTAAAGCATTGGAGTGCTACTGGATGAAAATAAAAATATTTATATCTATTAAAAAGTACTCTTACTTGGTGACAGGATGGCATGATGGTTCTATCACATTTACCTACGTCTAAGTCTGTCCAAGACAGCCCAAACCCAGAAAAGAGCTCGGACAAATATCAGAGATCCAGTCCCCGAGAACTGATAAAAGAAACTGGAAGAAAGAAATTTGTCTGCCTTGTGTAAGCTACAGCTCCTACCTAGCTTGTGTGGGAAACAACTCTTGAGCAAATAATGCAGATGAAGAAAAAAGGATTGCGCTACACCTCCCATCTGACGATTTGGCAGAGCGCTGCTGCTGCGGTATTTAAACACAGCTAGGCTGAAAGCTCGTCGCCAGGAGAATCCTGGCTTCAGCAGCAGCGGGGTGTTGCAGTTTGATGCTGGGAAGGCGGAGGAGTTGTAACAACGTGAAGAAATGGAAGGGTGGTCAGGTCCTGTCAGCCTTTATGCCCACACATGGATTGCTCCGAGATAGTTCATGATGAGCATGAGCTACCGGAATTACTTAGAAAGTCCAGCAGGTGCATCCTTAAAGCGTGGGTCAGTGCAAACAACACAGGGAAATTTCTAGCTGATGAGAGTTTTTCTTGTGATATATACCAAAATAAATCCTTCCTACTGCTTCAAGAGTTTCATCGGTCTCCAGGACTGATGTGTAGAGTATCCGGTGTTGACAATACATCGCAGAATGTGTTATAATTAGACTTGTTGAGGTAGGCGTGAAAATTTTTTAAGGTCTGGTTTTAAAACACTTCTGAAATGGGAGAGTTAAAAAGATGCAAGTTTTAATCTAGTTTACACTTTTTTTTTTTGCTTGTACAATGTTTACTTAAATCTGTAGTTTAAAGTGAAATCTCTAACCGATTATTTATTTATTTAAAAATACCAAAGCACGCATTTTTGGCAGGTTTTTTCCCAGTGTTTTATAACTTGTTATTAAAAAGATCACCTCTGTAGCTTATTTACTGTAAATGAGGCAGGAGATGAAGGTGATTGTACCAAACTTGGTAATGTCAGGTGTGTTGATTTGTCTCTAGGTTCCCAACCTGATCATCTTTCTCAGTGTACAACAAGCAAGTGTCGACACTTGACTTCAAGCCTCATTGGGTTCTGGACAGAACCGAGTGATCCGGCAGCGAGCGTGTTTGATCTTACACCAATGTTAGTACTTGAATCACGCAAGATACTTCTGTGCCACTGTGTTAAGTCAATTCATAAATGACATGAGGACAGCCAAAACATATGAAGCGGTAGCTTAAGGAAAAAAAGTGCTGGCTTCCTCTCTTTGTGTTCGGTAGTTGCCTTCCAGCGCTGCCTTCACAGAGACTTTGGCTGAAGGAGAAGATAATGACCTACTGTTTACCTTTTAAAATTACATTTCTTAGGTGACAGCAGGGCAAATAAAAGAGGACTTTAACCAGCAATATCAGTTGGATCTCTACGCAGTCAGAAAACTTTCCATGGCAGCGACTATTACCTATTGTTACTGGTAATTATTCTTTGTTCATGTACCCTTGTGGATGAAGGACAGCTGCAACCTACATGCAAAATAATCCATTACTTGTTTCACCCATGAGCCTGTATCTTGTCAAATATTTATTTTCATCTGTCTTATCTCTACTCTTGCTTACACACAGATGTGTGAAAACAGTATCGAAAACGTGAGACAATTATCTTAACAAGAAAAGATATTCGGTTACAAAGCACGAGGACAAGCCTAGAAACTCTTGCAGGTAAGCTGCCTCGATGGAACTCGTCCATGGAATGTCCTCCTTAGTGTAGGTAGGAGAGGTTACTCAGCGACACGTTCTATGCAGTGTTTTTAATGACAATCAGTTTGCCAAAAATGCAGAAAGTCTGCTGCTGGGAGGTAGAACTGGTCTGGAACATTTAACTGCCCCCAAAAAACCCCCGTGCATCTTCCTCCTGTTGTACATTGTTCTCAAGCATATGAAATAACGTATGAAGAGAGCACTGGCAGGGAGGTCTTAGGAAAGCACGAAGCAAGTAAGAGGGGCCTGTATGCCAGCAGGTCCCAAGGCAGCAGGAGTTCATGACATATTCGGTGATTAGGTATTTCTATTTTTTTTTTTTTTTTGAGGAACAGTTAATGCACTGCCTTATCGTAAGGCAATGCTCTAGTCTAAGAAGTCAGCATTAAGGAAATGATCACCACAACTCAGCCGGGCTGAGTAACCGCGTCTGCTTTAGAGTCTGCCTTAATAAATAATGTCTGGTGTGTTCAGTGGCCGTCTCCACAGACGTTATTAGTTTCTGGAAATATGCGATGGGTTTTTTTTTTTGGTTTTTTTTTTCCTTACTGGCTCTGAAAATAAGCTAAAATTAAGCGTGTGTTAGATTTCTGTTATTCTTGTCGTCAGTAGCCCTCCTGCTTGACCACATCATTTACATGTTCGCTTTGGCTTTATAACAGATTAAACACCAGCCAGTCAGTTAAAAAGGATTTTAGCCATTACATGTGACGTATTTATGTGTATTTGTTCCTCTTAGCTCTAAATCTCTATTTCACTACAAACGTGCCAAAATCTGCATTGATCCTCCGTTAAAGTAGTGCCTTGAGCTTTTCCTTTGTTAGTTTGGAGAGGGAAACGGCAATGAGGAGGCAGCAGTGTTAAGAGGATTGAGTCATCATCACACTGCTTTAGATGAACAATTACAAATATGTATTCAAAGTGTAGCTTAAAGAAGATTTGTCAGTAAAAATATCAAAGATACAGTCAGAAAGGGAAGGAAGAGGGAAGTTTATAGAGTGAATGAGTACAGATCAGGAATAGTGAGGTCTAACCCGAGGTTTCACAGTGATTTGCGGACTCATACTCAGATTTTTAGTTCTCCATTTGTATACTGATGCAGGCGACTAGCGGTCTCCTGCATTATTAATGAAGAAGAACATTTATAATTCAAAGTCATTAGCAAACAGAGAAATAAACCCATCCGTATCACCATACAAACACGGGAAGGTTATGCTAACCTCGCAAGAGCAGCACCGTACAATTTGGGGAGTCTAACTTCCAAAAAAGGCCGTAGTTATGCTGCTGGTAGTATGGAGAGCAGCCCACCAGGGCAGCGTTCACGTCGGGGCGCAGCGTGCGTGTGCCTGGGCACCAGTGCTGTAGGTTTTCAGTTTGCTTTACACAACAGTACCCCAGGTGAGCTCGGGTTTTGATATGGGATGAGATGCGGTTGTTAAGTAAACAAACACAGAGGAGGTGGGAAGAGATATTGTATTAATAATAAAAGCGTGGTTTTATGAACCAAATTATATAAAATACTATGTCCTTTGGGAACATAAGGCGATAAATTAAGGAAATAGGTAGCTGGTTAGATAGCAATCAGCTTACTGCTTTTATCAGCTGACCCAGTCCAGAATGATTTCTGAAGTTGTCCTTTAAATCTTTGCAACACACAGAATGGGAAACCATGTTTTCTGTATCGCAGGTGTGGAATGGTGGGGACAGATTTGTGAGCAGGTAGCGAACATGTCAAAGTGAAAGCCACCGGATAACTGCTTATGGGGTACAAAAAGGAGGGCCTTTTTTTTTTTTTTTCCATAAAACAGGTGGTTCTGTTAAAACTATGTCCCTGGAACAGGTTCTGGGAAGCTCTGTAAATAAGATTTCCTCTCCTTTTATTAACTGTGTGATAGAAGATGTATTCTAAACAGTGGCTAATTTTTCATTTGCTCATGGATTGCTGAGGAGCTAAAAATGAAAAGGGGTGTGTGTGCCTGCCGCCACGGGAAGGCACATGCGTGAAGCAGGGCACGATGGCAGAAGTATAATACCTCTACCAGTGTATGTAAAAATTCCATTAGGTTAGATTTTGCAGCTGCTTTCCCTGTTTTTTCTTTAAAGATTAACGGAAAAGCTTTGTTTCTTTATCTGTCTGTGCTAAATGCACCTATTAATTGTACACTACAGCTTGGCTTCCCGATACGGTCTTCTAAGCACTATGCAAACAAATGCACCATTGGCTTTAAATGACCAAAATACTCATAACCGTTACGATGTCGTGACTTGGGCTGAACAGTGCCTGCCGAAGCGCTGAGCCGAGGCGGTTCTTGCTGTGGAAGTACAGCCGATGCTTGCCGCAGCCGAGAGGTTTTCCAGTTTGGGTCCTGGCACCGGGAGGGCTCACGCCAGGGGAGGGCTCTGCCCGGGCTTTCGCCTGCGGGCGCTCGCCCCCGAGGCTGCTGCCCCCGGCGGCGGCAGGAGCGGTACCGCCGCGGTGAGCGGGGGGGGGGGGGGGCCGGGGCATGCCCTCCCCCGCTGCCCCGGCCCCCTCGGCGCGGGGCGGGCGGCCGGGCGGCACCTGCTGCCTCCCTCTGGCCGGGCCGGCGGGGGCACCGCGGCGCTGGGCTCCCTTCCCCCGGCTGCGCCCGCCGGTAACGGCCGCCCCGACGGCGGCGCGGGGCCGGGGGGGGGGAGGCGTCGGGTCGCCCGTGCCCCCCGGCAGCTCCGTCCTCCCGCCGAAGGAGGCCGGTAACGGGGCGCAGCGCCGGTGCCCGCGCTCCGCGGCTCGGCCCCCGGGTCGGGACGTTGCTCCGGGGCGGGGGCTGCCCCCCAGCCCGCCCGCCTGGGCCCCGCACGGCTCTCACGGCGGCAGGCGTGCGGGGCAAAAGAGGAACCGGGCGGGACCGGGAGGCTTGGCCCCGCGGAGGCCGAGGGTGCCGGCCCCGCCCGGTCCCGGGGCCGTGGCTTAGGCGCACCGGGTTACAACCGGGCGTAACACCTTACGGCATTGCATCCTTGGGTCAAACCTGTCCGAAAAAAACCCGCAACCCCTTACAAATTTAAGAAACCATTTCAGTAAAAATTACTAACAAGCATCCTGCATTAGGATGGAGAGAACGAGTCTAAAGGTGATTGCTGTGGCTCCTGCTTTTTAAGTGTTTTTGATATTTCTCGGGGAGGATAAAGCGGCATTATCCATTCTGCAGTGGTGTTTGTGCCTTGTGTACAATCCCTTTTCCATGGACATGTTTCCAGCACCAGAATGCAATGAACCCAGAGAAAAAAAATTATCTTTTTGTTTATAAACTTTAAAATGACATGGTATCTTCTTAGAAGGTTACATAGGTGGCAGGTGTTGGGTAGATCTACAGAAAGCCACATCTTAAGGTTCTCTGAGCCTACACCGGAAAGATAAAACTGATGCTGTTTTCCGAAATTAGAAGATCTTTCCAAACGTTACCTCTGAGGCCTGCAGATGTGGCTTGTTACGTGGCAGTTTGTGTGGGGTGGGGAAGAGAGAGTGGATTTTTAAGCGCTTCCCACAGACACCTTTACAAAAGGTCTGGTTTTACAGATGCAGAAGAACTAGCACAAGCCAGTCAGTAATCTCTGGCATGAACACAGAACTCGGATGAGCTGTTTATTTATTTATATTAATTGTTTGTGTAACAGCGACATGGCAGCAGAGATCTTGGCCCCACAGCTGGAATATTGAGCAGAGTTGAGAGTGTGCTGGGCCTCCTGCCTTTATCATTTCTTGCCAGCTGTGCGGTCGTTTATCTTGCATCTCATGCCATTTTTCTTGGTGGCAGTCCTGCTAGGAGTGGGGAAGGAGAAACAGGAGTAAAAGCAGGGTGTGTCTTAAGAAACTAAGATCCAAGAGGTGATAGAAAGAAAGCGCTTGTCCCAGCCGCAGTCATCGCCCCTATCGCCACGTTATCTTGTGATTCCTCTTTACTGAAATTCCGTTTTCATTCCGCTTGCTTTTTGGCCTTTCTCTGCTGGTGTTTTGTGCTGGGGGGCGGGGGGGTTGCTTTGGGGTTTTTTTGGGGGGGTGAGGGAGAGGTTGGGGTCATATGTTTCATGGGTGTGTATATATATATGTGTGTGTGTGTGTGTTGTTTTAACTTTTCTCTTTCCACAGTTGTCTCCTCCTCCATAGTAAACAGAGTAGCTAATTCCTCTCAGATGGTATCATTTTCCTAATTATTATTCTTAGCTCCTGTTTTCTTAACAAGCTTGTAACCATTACAAAGGTAAAGACGTAGTGTCCAGAGACACATTTCTCTCTAAGCTTGGTAAATCTCACAAGTGTGTACATGGAAGAGTTGATACTCATAACTAAAGGAGGAGGTAACAGCATGTGGTAAATGACTTTGTATTAAGTTTATTTTGGTGGGAAAATAGTCTGTGCTCCTGAGTGGCGGTAGAAGACAGGAGCCTTCTACCCATCCATAAAAATACACGACGAGCCCTACATGGTTACTTTTTTCCACAGAGAGGGAAGCATTGGGAGCAAACCGACTAATGGTCTATTGTTGTTATGGAGCATTTATTTAAGAAGGTGGTTTGAAATTAATCTTCTCTGAAAACAGGCAGATACCTCTGCTGAGATATTGTTAAACCTCTCTCCTTCCACACTGCTGAACTTGCCTCTCCACTGGCATGCCTGGAGCACTACAGCAGTTCCCACTTTTCTGGCATCTCTGTGATGCTTGTTTTCTTTTCACTTATCCCGCCTCTTACCAAGAGGTCAAGTACTGCCTCAGCTTGTCAGCTCCCATCTCTTTCACTCATTTCTCAGATGTGCTTCTCTGGCTCCTTTTCTTCCACACGTTTATTTAATCTCCGCTTACTTCAGTTTCCTTCTCTGCTTTGCCCATTAAAATGTTTAGGCTGCTCCTGATGTGTGACTACGGCATATCCCACTAAGCAGCAGCAGCCTGTGGTACTCCCTCCAGTTTCTATCCAGTTACTGTTTCTTGGACCGTAGTGACGTTGGGATAACAAATAAATCTTTTTTTTGTTCGTTGTACAACTGGGAGAGGGCATCCTAGTTCAAGACCAGTGGTCTTAAATATCTCCATAACATGAAAAGTATGTAATAGCCCCATAAAATGTTGTTTGGTTTGTTTGTTTGCAGCCTCGGAGCCTTTCGTGAGTGTTACGTGAGTATTAGCTTGACGTGCAAATCGGGTGTTGGCTCTGTCCTGATTTCTGTGCAAATAAAAATCAATAGCTTAAGCCAGCGACCTTTATAAACACCTTATACTAAGGGGCTAGCTAGCTTGCGGGGTTTTAGTGGAAAAGTGTTCGCTGCCAATGGCAGCAGTAAGTAGTTGGCTGGTTGGTGCAGCTTCTGACTGCTCAGTGCAGCCCGAGTGTTCACTTGCAGTTGCGAGACTTAACGCGAGTATGGGTACCTTGAACTGGCGTGGCAGGGAAGGTGCTCCTGCATCACTCAGGCACTTAAAAATGAAACTTCGGAATCCACCCAAGTGACTAGACTTCAGCTATTGTGGATAGCATTATGTACATTTTAACTGTCCTTACAAAGACATTTTCGTTGTCACTTTTTCCATTGCTTTGTAAATATAAGCAGAGGTTTCATTTTAAATAGGCTGGTATTTTTGTGGCCAAAAAAAAAAAAAGGAAGAGATAAAAGTACTTGTGGAGACAACTGGTAATCACCAGATCTTCAGCAAAGCCCAATACTGTCTGCTTAAACTTGCATGGCGATTCCTTCAACATCCTCTAGAGCGCCTGGATTGCTACAGCGGGGATTGCTGTAGCAATACCTGTTCCACGTCCTGCGTGGTTTTCCTGTGAGCTTGTTGGTCCCTCCCCAGGCCCCGAGCAAAACCTCTCTGAAGCAAACAGTTTGCGTCTGGGGATAGGAAAGGCTGTTGTCAGGACGGTGCGGATGCTCCTACTGTTGTGCAACGGAGTTACAACCCACTTGTTAATTCCCCTGACCAAAAGTATTTGCTCTCCTATAAATACCCCTCATGTTGATTTGTAGTTATGGGAAGTGGTAGGCAACTCACAAATATATGTACTGATTTTTCTCACGCAGTTCTAGCTGCTGTAAATATTAATCAATAAGAAATATCACAGGTATACAAAACCACAAAAGTAAACGTAAGGAGGTAGCAAATCTTGACAAACAGTAAAGAAGAAGACAAGAGCACATTATAAACTTATTTGAGTTTACATAGAACTCGCATAAAGTTTCTTCAGAGGAAAGACGATTCCTGAATAAAAAGAAACTTTGGTGCCTTGGCTGAATAACGAATTTTTTAGAATTCACAGCAACGAGGTATATCAGATCATCTCACATGGCAGTGCTTCTTCATGTTGCTTGTAAGGGGTACAGGATTAGGTGTCTCTGAATGGATTTGTAACATGTTGCTGCCCTCTTCACCTAAATTTGTGGGATATTTTATCGAAGTAAATTAAAACTGAGCTTTCTCTGGAAGTCAGGAGAAAGCGATGCTAAAAGATGATGGGGCGAGGACTTACGTATGTTCATATACGCATGCTGAGCCAAACACTGCGAAACCTGGATTTCTTTAATTACTCCTTTGAGGTGAAGAAGAAACTGTTTGTACTTAATTGCGTTCACAGAAGTATACTTAAGGTTTATCAAATTGCTTAACATATTAAATTTTTCATTATTTCACAAAACTTTTCATCAGGAAAAGGGGTATGAAGGGTTAAAAAGGCATTTCTGATGAAAGTAATTTTTGTTGCAGTTGAAATACAGTAATGTGCATGCTAGCCCAAACAGCTCATTACACATTTCTTTTATTTCCAGGAATCTTCTGCCCACGGTGCGGTGCTTTGCTTTGGCTGGTCAGCCCCTGTTCCTGCTGTGCGCCCAAGCGCAGCTCCGTGGCAGATTCTGTTGTTTGCGATGGAGCTCTTTGCACCCTTCCTGGCCAGACCCAACCGGCACGCTCTGGCTCAAAGCTTCAATTAAATAGTGGCAAAGTGATGGATTTGATAAGGAGTCTTGAATTACACCGTTCTCATTTCACCCAGTACAGCTTATCCAGATACATGAACGTGCAGAAGGCAACTTCCCTGCCTTCTCTAGGCCTGTTAGGCTGTGTTTAACCGCCATTTTCCCCAGTTGTCCCAGCTGACTGGTAAGCTACGTCTCCCCTCCTTGCCTTCATGCATACATCTCCTTCCAGTGGAGCTGAGAGCATACAGAGGTTATTGCACATGCAGGTTTCGCCGCAGTGCGCAGTCAGGATGTGGCTGACATGCACAGTGTGGTAAGGGAAGAGTTTCTTCACTCCACTGATTGCTTACTCAGTTTCTTTGCGTAGTTCTGCATTTAGGCATTAAAAAATCCCCCATACAACAACCTCAAATGGGACTTATGACTTAGTATTTACTGATCCCAAATTTTATATCAAAATTCGTATCCAAGACTCACAAAAGCTGTATAGCTCTAAATGCATAATTTACTGCACTAAGAGTCTGCTGCTGCTTGCAGTTCCTTGAGGTGGAACAGTGACGGTCTTGTCCTCCAAAGTGGAGGAACTGAATCATAAATCCTGTAAAGATTCGGGTACAAAATGAGACTAGTTACTGTTGGGTTTCATAGAGAAAGGGATAGGGAACATTTCAGACCACTCCTTGTTTGCTGTGCAGCGTCTCATCACGACCTGTACTTAAACAAGTGTAAACATATGACCTTCGCGCTTTCCTAGTGTTGCGCACCGAGTCTTGAGGAACACAGTTTTATCCAGAAATACTTTAGTTAGTGGCTCGGCATTTAATTAAATGCATGTATAAATAAGTGAGTGTTGCTACATCAGCCAGAACAATGAAAATATTTAAAATACTAACGAGAGCAGAGCAATAACCATTGCTTGAAGTGAATGGGTACTTTTTATTTATTTGATAAGGCCATACTCAAATCAGAATTTTCCACTGCTATTAAGAACCTACATTGTGCTATTAATATTACTGTGTTAAAACCAAAGTGGACCAATTATGGGCAAACACCATGCACTATCCATTCAACTGATTCATTTTTCCACTTATTTTAATACTATTGCTTTCCTATATAGTGATGTTCTGACTGAATGTTGTAAGATCACTTTTCACTTTATTCTAACATGGGAAAAGACTTGTCTCTAAAATGAGGATTGTTTGCCAACTTTTAAGAAAATAATACTAGAATGTAAGTTGTATTTTCTTGGAAGCAAGTTTGCTTATCTATTTTCAGTTAGATACAGTGTGTAAATGGTTCAGTAAAAAGTTTTCTGTGCCAAACCCAATAGCGAACCTGTGTTCATCATACAACTGAATGTGGTTTTAAAATTCAGTTGTTGACTTTGATCTTTAACCTCTAACTTTGTAAGGTATGTGTTTGTTCATTTTAACACTGGAAAGCAATTCTGGTTCTCATCCTCTGTGTGGGCAGAGGAACCCTAATTCTCCCTCCCCCCCCCCCCCAAAAAAAAAAAAAAAATTGCTGGCATGCTGCTTTTCTTTGATGCCATGGGGTTAATGCAGTGTCCCTCTGCTGCATGGAAGCTCCTGATGTGGATGCTGTCAAAGACGAGCAGATGCCCTGGCAGCACAGAACTGCTGCCTGGTTCCTCTGCTTGCTGAGACGCCTACATAGGGAGCTATAAAACCACGGTGAGAGAGCCCTCGCCGCACGTGAAGCCCCGTGCCCTGGCTTACCAAGCCTGCATGTTTGATACTGCTGTGTCACAGCCAGGTAAAGGTTTCAGCCAGCTAGCTGGGAAGTGTGCCTGCCTGAAATTAATCTTTTTCTTCCTACTTGTAGCCTCCGCCATCCGCCGTAGCAATAGCCCCTGCAGCCCAGTTGCCGTCAGAGCATGGGCATTTCAGAGGAGCGGAAACAATTAGAAGCTTCTTAACCTGCTCACCTAACCTTCCCTTTTCAGCTGTGTAAAATAAACCAGCCTTGGCACTGACTGGCTTCAGAGGCTCCTGAAGATTTAAGATAGGTGTAAGACGTGCCGCGTCCTATGCTTAAAGCTCAACAATCGAAGCTGCCCCAGTTCTGACGAACGTTGAACATAATGGGTGAATGTGCCCTTTGCAGGTGAAGCAGTTTCTGACTTTATGGTAGTTTTTCTTGGCTGTCTCTAACCCATTGGGAGTCAGGCAGAATTCTGTGCTGTAATGCTATAAACAAAATATTTAAAGATCACGCGCAAATTTGGGAAGACATCCTTACCTGGAAAGGTGCTTAAATACCCGTAGGCTTTAGCACATCGGTGAATTTGCGTAAGAGCTGGCTTTTCTGAACTAAGACAGAGGCATTGCTTGGCGGGATTTTTTTTTTCCCCTTCTTACTCTGAGAGAAGAAAACCCAAGCTTGCAAAGCATGTAACGAGATTTAGAAAGGTGTCTCTATTTTAGATCAGTTACAGGAAGATAACAAACCGCCACAGTTGTTAGTGCAATGCATGCCTCAATGGTTTAATATGCTTCATTAATCTGAACAGCGAGCAGTGGTTCCAAGCACGGAGTATGACAAGATCTGTTGCAGTTAGTGGGCTTATATAGTTTTCTTTTAAAGAGGGCATTAACCAAAGTTCAGCTTTTAAAAGGAAATGTCTTCAGGTATGAACGTCTTCAGTGTAGCTTGTAATCAAGAAATAGGAACAAGAGTCACTGCTAGACTATGGGGTGTTTCCTTCCCTCCTTTCTGCCGCTCCCAATTTTCCTTTTGTTTTCTTGTTGCTTTGAATGCTGGGAGGAGTTAGGGATTAATTGTTCCACAGCTCTTAGATATTGCCAGAAATCAATTGTTAATAAGACTGGAAGCATTTATGATAGTAGGAAGTATGCATGCATGGAGCTAAGAGAAATAATCGGTCAATTTTCAGAATGAGTATTTGCTTTAGAGATTAAGCATTGTTTCTAAACAGTTTTGGTTTCCGGTGCAGAGAGAGAGAGAGATATGTATCTATTAGGAGATGACACAAGATTGCTTTTAAAACCATTTTAAGTATTGCCATCTCAGAATTACAGTAGCCATAAGTATATACAAGGGTGTGTAGTAAACGGTCAGAGGAAATGCTGTAGCAGAGCTGAAAATTCATTGCAAAAGCTTTGAGTGCTATTGCTGATTCTGGCTGGTGATTGGGATTATTTTTTTTTTTTCTCCCCTGACTTGTAGCCAGTGTAACCCCACTGAAATTTTGTAGTAGTGTTTCCTTAGCCCAGCGGAGTGATTTATCTTCAGCTCACCAAGAGGAAAAGAAGCCTTTACCTTCATTTACTTGTTTTGCCATAGGTCCTCATCTTGCTATTTTCCCGTTTTATCCTGACATTCCCCCTCGCTGATAGAACTGGTGGTAGACAAGGTGTTGCCAAGTCAGGCTGTCGCGGGGGTCAGGCAGTGGTTCGTGGTAGAGCCGAAGCTCCTTTCTCCTGGCCCTCCTTGCCAGAGCGAGCTGTAGTTGTGAGAACACCCTGTTTCCAAGCAAGCTATTGCAAGTGGCTGGCTTTGTTCTGGCTAGATCCTTAGGTACTTAAAAAGCAAGTTTAAACTTAATGGCCATTTAAATATTTAGAGTATATAGCTTCATTATGCTTCTAATTTTATCTTCTTTGCTTGCTACAAGTGTATCAGTAACAAATACCGTTCATGACAGTACCTTATTGCACAGCAACATACAAAAAGTTAAGTACTGCTTTCCAAACACATTTTTTGCCAAAGGTTTACTAATAGTTAATGCTGCTCATTTACGTATGCTCTGATAACACTTAGACTCTTTCATGGTCCATTTCGAACTATCTGTGTTTATAATAACAAACTTGTTCTTCGCTAAGGGTGAGCGAAGACTACGTTCCTTTTGACAAACCCTTGCTTCCCCAGCTGCCAGAATCGAATGAGGTAAGCAATTGCTACGAGTCTTGTTCTCCTAACCCAATGGAGGCATCGATTCTGAAGGACTCAGCAAAGTGGTTTCCTTCTTCTGGCCTGCAGAAATGGGTAAGGCCAGTTCCAGATGCCAGCTGCTCTGGGTGCACTCAGCCATCACTGAGTATTGACCTTTTCATTTTCCAGGGGCATCTACAATATTTTGGTAGGCTCACCTGTAAGTAAAAAAGTAAAACTACAGTTACTTGGTGCCTGCCAAAATGTCAGCCCAGTAGTGACACCGGTAGCTTTGAGTCACGCTGACACCAGGTAGCTGAAAGAATTGTAGAGAGGGACCTACAGTGTTACTCTTCATCTGCAGTTTCTTTACTGATTTCTCCTATAATACTCTTGGATTGAGGGGATTTTTAGTTTGGTTTAGCAAAATCTTACACTACTGTAGCACTGGAAATGTCAATGGAACAAGACTTTCCAAACTTTAATTATGAAACAGCTCCCTTACAAGATGATTGGTTCCCTCTTCAGAAGCAGTAAGTTGCATCCCGTGAGAATGTGTATTTATCCTAAGGTTGTGGGCTTGCTCTTTGTTGTTTGCATCTTCCCAGGAGCACGTGGAACTTTACTGCAGGTTAAACCTCGGCTTTTTCTTGGTGCTTGATGCTATCTGACTCGTAATAAAAAGGCAATTGTAATTTAAAGAAAAATGCACATCCATTAGCGTATCTTTAGTTTATACCTCTGAATTTGTCTTGGAATTGCAAGATAAATCTCCACCTTGTTTACATGTATTGATGCTGCATGGAATCACTTTCTTGCTGTGAAAACAGTATGATTAATGCCTATTAGTCACCTAAATCAGCTTAAACCATTTTATTCATATACATTCTAAAGCAAAACGCTAAAGGTTGGATAATGACACAGGAAACGCAGCTGTCAAAGAAAGGCATAAAACAAGAAAGCGTATTCCTACGTAGTAGTTGACAAAAGGGATCGTCCTTAGGTCCTCCAATAATTTAGCTCTTTTGGGGTTCTAGCTCTGTAGCCTGATGCCTCAAGAAAGGCTTGCATTGGAAATCTAGTTCAACCTTTCCCCTGCAATTGTTAAAAGATGGACTCTCCATCTGTTTTCTCATTTGATCGACCTTTTATTTATTTATTTATGTACGTACTTACTGATTTTAGGGAAGCCTACTTCAGTAAAGCAGAACTTTTCTTGCTGCACACAGCTGAAATAATCCAGTTTTCCCCTTCCTTCAGCACCAATAAATGTACATTCAGAGCTGCATAGTACAGAATACTCCTAGATATGAATGCCTTTCTTGCAAGTGAAAACATTTTTAAGACTGTCAGAAAATTTTAGGAAGTATTCAGTTCATGGGCATTTTACTAAACATACTTTAAATTTTTAATGAGACCACTAGTAATAACAATACAGATCACATGTTTACTTCCTTTTTCTAACTGCTTTATTCCTAGATGTTTTAAACGTTGGGGTCTTCCAATCATACATTTATTGATTACTTTAAGGACTTGTGTTTACTGCAAATAAAAAACCCTGTTTATCCAATATGCAAATTAATTCCAGTTTGAAGTGCCTCTGCAAATCCTCACAAATTTGTATTGCCTGCACATTTTTCTCTTAGTCTCTTTTACAGGCTGAAATACTCAGGAATTCACTTTTGCTGAGAGACCATGGGTGGGTGCTAAAAAATGAGTCCTGCCAAGGATGGGACTCAGCACAGTCCGCAAATAGAATGGGAGAAGTGTCTAAATAACAGCATTTAATGAAAGAAAAACTCAGTTAAAAAAGCAGCATTATAAAACATTTTTAAACGAAGTAGAAGTCCCCTCCTGCCCTCTACTTTCTTTACTCCCTGTTGCAAAGTGAGTGACATTATTGAAGCGTTGCCTTACATTAATTTTTGTAAGTCTAACAATCTTTATTGACGTGGCAATGAGGCGGCGGAGCACTGATGGATGTGAGTGTTGTATATCATCTGGGATAACTGCGAAGTTCTGGCAGTACATGGTTCTGAGGAGGGTGGATCATCTGTAGACCTAACATTGACATTATCTGAGAATACCGTGCAGAACAGCGGAGGCGTCTGATAACCATGAGTGAGAGTGCGGCATGTCTAATCTCAGTATGATTGTAGAGTATTTCAGCAAAGGTGGGCTGTATATTATGAAGGTATCCTTCCATGCTGAGCACAGCTCCAGTTGTTATCTAATTAAATGTATCCAGGAGTTCAAATAACCATCTTTGCTAATAGTTAATATACTCCAGGCACTTTTTAACTCCTAGATAAAGACTGAATACCTTAATAGCTGTACTTAATCTTAATAGTGTCTTGCACAAGAAACAAGCCATTCCATAACGTGCCACAGGTCATCAAGGTTTGTCACTTAGTGAAAAACGTTGGCTTTACTGGATAGCACCTTCCCCTGCAACTCAGTCTTTCACTTACTTTGTCCTTGTTACAGATGTTGTATTCTTGTTCTTGTCTTCAATTACAAGCCTTTCCCCAGCTGTGCTCCATAAACTCTACTTAATACTCTTCCAGGCTTCTTCATTCCACAAATAAACCTGGAGCGGCCTCTTTTATTGTTGTTGATACACTTCTGGTCATGTTTTCTTCTGGATCGTCTCCTATTCTCAAGCTTTCTCTTTATTCCAGCATATAATTCACCTCTTTAAAAGGAAATTATGTTATTATTGCAGAAAATGACTTAGACATGTACCAAAGCCAGTTTCTGGAACTTCGGCAAAGACTATTGCATGCTGAAAAGGAAAGCAAAAAAAGGTCACGTGAACTGAGCAGCGCCCTAGATGAAATTAAACGTATGGTCGCAGAAAGAATGAACTTGACAGCAAATCATACAGGTTTGTATGTATAAAAATGTACTGTCAACGGTTCAAAGTTTTGTGTGCTCATGTTGCTTTATTGCTGCTGCAGGGAGAAAAATAATTGGTTTGATTATATTAGCATTAGGTAGAAGTTTCTACTGTTAAAAAAGGGTGGGGAAGTAATCTCCAGCCCTTCTTTAAATGGGATCAGTCAGTAACTAAACAAGGAGAGGAAAAAAAAAAAAAGGGGACAGACTAGACTGCAGTGGTGCCTTAGTGGCAAAGCTGTAGGTATTGCCATTCGAGTTTCTTACAGTGCCTGTCCCTCTCTTGCTCCCAACTATAGAGCACTGAATAAGCTGGTTTTACCAGCTTTTACTATGCCGCTCCACCCTGATTGATACTAGGGCTGTGTCTGACCTGGAAGGCAGGTGCACCTCCTCAGATGTTCCCCAGTCTTGGTCCCCCTCCTGTCCAGGTGGAGTGACTTTTTGGGGGGACTTTCTGGCCATGAGTGCTCTGCCATCCTGCTGGCAGGCCCCAGGCACGGAGGTGTGCGTGGTGGGTGCGCGGCCTCATCTCAGCCGGCAGACCACATGAGGCTGGGTGCTTGCCTGAACCTAGGAGCTAAGAAGCCCTGTGAGGTTTTGCTGGTTAGATGCAGCCTGAGAATGTTCCCTCTGGATTTTATTTTTATCTTGCAAGTAGTTTGTTAATAATCTGAAGGAAACGTGAATGCTTGTAAGTGGTAAGTGATGCCAATTAAAAAAAAAAACCACAACTTTTTTTTTGGGGGGGGGGGTTCTTGCTTTTTTTTTTTTTTTGAGGGACACCAACAGGCAACTAAGTTTAATGATACGGCTTCTTCTCATTGTTTAATTAAACTCCTTATTTCTTTAAAAATGTATTAGGTCGTCGCCTTACAGACTGTTGTACATCTCCGTCTATCTGCACGCTGTAGTTGCATACAATAGATTAGACTCTTTGGTTTTGTCCCCTAAAAGAAATGACGTAGTAGTGCAAGATCTGCCTTCCTCCCTGTTCAGGCTGGAAGAGCTACTTCCCTGGGGAGAGAAGAAAAACCAGAAGGGGCATCTTTGCCCTGGAGTCACTCCACAACACACCCCAACTTCAAAAAGAGTCTGGATGCTACTGAAAACTAATTTTTAAAAATCCTTACCAACTTTAGAAGAGAGACCATGGTGTCAGCTACCAGTAGCCCCGCATACTGCGGACAGAGAGTTAGTACCTAATGCACATAACGGCAGTAAAGCAAGTTCCCCTTCCCTCTGCTCTTCATTCCTGTTGGAGCCAGCTGAGTATCAGGAAGTATTCAGGCTGTCAATTCACAGGATTCAAAGCAGAAATTTCTTAAAATCACTGAATAGTTTTCCTTTTATTTTTACTTACTCTTCTGCTTCACATCCCAGCCAAGTTATATTGTACAACAGAAATGAAAAGGTTTATTGTATGCAAAAAACCCCTGAAGTCCCTTGCCCGACCCTTGATACTTGATACTACTTCCAAATAAAAATGGAAAGTCCTTGAGAAGTTATGAAGGTGGTTTTAAAAAAAAAAGTCTGTATGCGGCAGAATTCCAGTATACTTAATGGCAAAGCAGAGTGGGAAGAGTTATGGGTCTCTTTTTCATCACAAATGTCTGGACATACATATATATATTTATTTATTTCACCTGGTTACTGTAGAGCAGGGGATCTGTCAAGTCATAATTTTTGGTGGGAATATCTTTTGGAAGTTGAAAAACTTCAAACAAATGTTGCCCATTCAGTAGGCCTCTGTCTTCATTGATCTAAGCTGAGTGGGTAAAGCTGATGATGGTCATTTGTAAGAGTTGTTTTCATAGAATCATAGAATGGTTTGGGTTGGAAGGGACCTTAAAGATCGTTTAATTCCAATGCCCCTGCCTTGGGCAGGGAACACCTTCCACTAGACTTCCAGGTTGCTCGAAGTCCTGCCCAACCTGGCCTTGAACACTTGCAGGGATGGGTCATCCACAACTTCTCTCGGCAACCTGTTCCAGTGCCTCACCACCCTCACAGTGAAGAATTTCTTCCTTATAACTAACCTCAGCCTACCCTCTCTCAGTTTAAAGCCATTACCCCTTGTCCGACCACCACATACGCTTGTAAAAAGTCCCTCTCCAGCTTTCTCGTAGGCCCCCCTCAGGCACTGGAAGGCTGCTATAAGGTCTCCCAGGTCATGTTGAGCTTCTCATCAGCCAACACCTCCAAGTCCTCAAGGCTGCTCTCAATCCATTCTCTGCCCAGCCTGTATTTGTGCTTGGGATTGCCCCAACCCATGTGCAGGACCTTGAACCTAGGTTTTAAGTAATTTTGAATGGTGATAAATTTGGGGAGTTATCTTAGATGCATTTCTTAGGAAAAGTAACTTTCCGTCTAAGTCAATAAACTTTCTGTTGCTTTGCTGACTGTGAAACTGAGTTTTCAAGTTTTCTGCAGATTGGAAGGCTGCTAATGTGATTTTCTTGGCTAAAACTAATTGTGGTGGTGTTCGATATCACAAAGTGCCCTAGCACCAGCCTCCTTGCACAATTGATAAGATATCTGGAGGAGGCACCCAGTGAAGTATGAATTACTTTAGATAACTTCATAGGAGCTTTATTTTTCTTTCAGGGCAAAAAGACATACACATTGTAGGTAGCTAGTAGGGTATAGAAAAATTCAGCAACAGAGAATGACAGACAGAATTCTGTTATGGGAGCCATATGCTGCCTGTGTCAGAAAAGCAAGATTTAAGCCTTTAGAGAAAACGGGTGGGATAGTCTGGAGTGATCTTCAGGTTTGTTTCCAAGCAGTTTTCTTAAATATTAGAAAGAGCATTTGCTATTCTTTGTAAATATAGTCTTCATTTTAATCCATTCAAATACCTTTTTTAAAATTGCATGGTGCATACCATCGCTGCCCCCATGGGTATCTTACATTAAGCACATTTTTTTTTTTTACAAGCTTATAATTGATTGTATAATGATTTTAGAATTAAGTTGTTCAAGTTTTTATGAAATTTATTTTAAAGAATTTTTGCCACCACTGAAACATGCAGGAAGATACATTAGGAAATTAATGGTATCTGGGGTTTATATGGATTATTTTTAAAAAAAAAAAGGGATTATTTTTATAAGGTCACACTCAAGTTATTTCAACATGAATAAATATCCTAATTATTTTCATCTTTATTTTAAACTAGTAAATAAAAAAATAAGTATTCCCTACTTCAATTTCAACTACTACAGTCTTTTGTTTCTCAAATAGTTTCTAATGGCCTTTCTGCCATAGGACTTTTTATAATCTGCGAACTTCTGTTTGTGCCCTGAAAACCACTGTGTGTTACATTTTGGGGAGAGCATTTATCTTCATTGAGTAATTAAGAAGTTACTAATGAGAATCTTTGCTTCTTTTCATTTAAGAAGTTGCTTGCCAACTGCACAAAAACCAAACCAGGTTTTTTCCTGCTGCTTTTAAAATAATTGCTTATTGTGTTTCAAGATGGCTCAATCCTGCAACTGTCAGGCACAAGGAAACGCAGTTCCCAGGAAGTTCAGGCTCTGCACCATCGCCTGGGGGTGGGGGTCATATTGGGCAACTCTCAGTTTATTACTGAAGGGTAATATATATATGGCATATAATCACTTCTGAGGAACAGTTCTGATTGAATAACCTCGCATGTGGTAATCTGCTAGTACTCGGTTGAGGAGAACAGTTGAAATAACAGGCTTCACTGCTAGCTTTTTATTTGATGTGTATATGTGGGTTTGTTGTTTCTTTAAGAGGATGTGAAATGGGATGAGTTAAACTCCACCAGAAGACTCCCCGTGCATCTTACAAACATGTACTACTATCTACCTCACCTTCGAGAATATGAAGAGGCCATTTTCCCAAATGTTATTTTTGGGCAACAGAGGACTGGAGGTAGGAAATAACGTTTGGCTTATGTTTTCTATATGTTTATATTTTATATTAAGTTCTCTCAATGAAGCATGCTCAAAGTTCAGAGGGGGGTTTTCTTCTTAAACTTTATAATGTTGCCAAACTGAAGAAATTTTAATGGGGCTGGCAAAAGCACTTTTACCACTGCCATCCCAATTTCAAGTCTTACCCAAGGCATTCTGATAAACCTTTTCAAATACCACCAAAAACCAGTCATAACTGAAAAGCAGTATTATTTTTGCTCTTAAGTCATGGGTCGATGTGGCAAGGATGCATTAGCTGACATTTTTTTCTCCCGAAATTAGTATGAGTGAGGAAGCCAGGAAGAATTTACTTTTCACACAGTTTGCTAAAGTTAGAAGCAAATGGAAAGGTGATGTGATTGTTTGAAGGACATTAATAAATCTTCAGTGTAAATTTTTCATCCAGATGAGAAACCAGCTGACACCTGCACAAATCATAATGAATTCCAGTGAGTTATAATGCGAATTATTAAGTTACATCTTTTCCTGATTGTTGTGTGGTAGGTAAAAAGAGCATTCAAAAGCAATAAGCAAACAAGGAACTCATCAACTATTTTGCTGAGTTTTGTATTTTGTTGAAATTTTTACTTTTCTCTGGAGTGATTTTATATAAAGAGACATTGGCAGCACTTTTGGTTTAACTAAAAAAAAAATAACTAGGCCATGCCCACAACATGGGCTAGTGATTCTACTGAGTAGTGCTGTGGTTCTCACTGGAGTGAGATCTATGAGCCCAGAGGTCAGTGTGAGTATGCAAAAGACTGCACGTAGTCAGCAAAATTATTTGCAAAAAACCCTCAGTAACCCAGAAACACTCACAAGCAAGGAAGGAAAAAAAAAAAAAAAAACCACAAAGAAAATGAATATGTAATAAAAGAATGCTGCATTGCTGCATGTTTAATTTTCATTTATTTGTACATGAAAATCACAATAGCGAGACCACACTTTAACAAGTACAGGCTGACCTTCAGCGTGCAAAACCAAACAAAACCGCAGTGGTTTAGCAGGTTCTGTGCTGGGAAGGAGCGCTGGCGGTTTTGAGCTGATGCTGGCACAAGTGATGCAGTCCGGAGGAAGTCGCTAACTGCACCTAATCCTTTCCTTCAAAATCGGCTGCTTCCTTACCAGCCTCATGAGGTTGTGGTGATTAGGGATCTTCTGCAAGGACTAAAAATTCTGCAGGTTAATGGAGCTGTATTAGGTCACTGACTTCAGTAATGCCCTCAGCAATGAAAAAAAGAGGCTCTGCTTACAAACTAATGATGTAATATAGCACAGGTTTGCTACTAGCGGAGTCTTTGCCAGGGACAATTTCAGTTCTGTTCGTCTTGTTATGGATTATGTCAAGGCCATGAACTGCTCAGAAAGATTTTTGAGACTGATTTTTGGATTCTTTTCTGAGATACACAGCGCTCACCTCCTGTGACAACTTGCTCAGTAAAGCAGCGTCGGTTTAACTCTAACTACTCAGAACTCCAACTCCATACTAAGAGCCTAGCACTTAGTTTGCAATACCCCATTCTGAAACTCAATAGCAGATACCTGTGTGTTTGCCAGAGGTAGTAACATCTCCAAGTTCTCAAACGTTGACAGCCTACACAGTGTAGACCTGGTGCTTACAACACAGACGCAGGTGTCTCTAACCTAAACTTACCTGGAGATCTCTTTCCTTCCAGGTAGCAAAGCAAATGCTGTCACAGCGCTATGGGAATATTAACTGTCACCAAGTCTCATGGTCGCATCAAGTCAAAATTAAAATGTAATTTCATTTTCCCCTTACCTGACTTAAAATTACGTGGTTTGTGGACTTCTTTCTTTGCAGTCTCACTGGTGATGGGGATTCCTACTGTGAGAAGGGAAAAACAACATTATCTGATTAAAACACTGCATTCTCTACTGTATGAACTTTCTGATGAGCAAAAGAACGACTGTGTAATAATCGTCTTCATAGGAGAGGTAAGTTCACATGGAAAGGTGCAGTATAGAAATACAATGCAGAGATTTATGTCTTAGTGTAACAGTGTAGGAGAGGGTGCAAAATACTGTTAGCTAGGCCCTTGGGAGGGATTTCTTCAGGGCTGGAGGAGACAGTGAGGAGTTAGTGGCTCGGTGTTCATATATGGAAAAAAACCCTGTAAATCAAATGATCGAAGGGCAAAAAGTAATACTACATTTACAAACACAGTTGTTGCAGTCAGATTTTTCAAATAAAACTATATGATCTCATTATTTGTCTCTGGAAGTGTTCTACTTCAAGAACGAAATGTAAATCCTCTACAGAAAAGTTCCATAGAACCTGAAAAAAGTAAACTTACTAAGTCTAACAAAAGTTCAGATTATTTATCTGCTGCTTTGATATCATTGATCTTGCAAAGTACCTTGACATGCTTCTGCATGCGTATTGGCATTTCTTGTGAAAGAGAAAAGTGTTCAGAGACTTGAACGGTTCCATGTTTGGGAGAGTAAACAGTGCTCAAGATAAAATATTAGGGGTAAATGAATTTTTTCTTATTCCAAAATGTCTTGATCACATTGGAAAAAAAAAAGCCACAGAAGGGAATTAGCTTAGTTACTTACAGGTAAAAAGACTGCGATTATTCAGACTTCATATTTATTCTTCATATTTCTTTGTCCTTCCCTCAACAACATCCAATTTCATACATGTATTCATTAACAGTTAAAGTTTGCTTTTTTAGTTCAGTCATCACTTAGAGCAGCTTTGCAGCTGTAAGGCTGTCAAATAGGATCTACTTCACTTGATTAAGTTAGGTCACGACTTCCACTTTTCTGTTTGGATCACAACGATGAGTAGATAGGCCCAATTTTACTGGCTGTAGTTCCTCTTCAGCATAATTTTCAGGAGCTGAACTTATTTTCCGGTTGCTATTTCCCAATGAAGAGCCCTGGCAATGACGAGCTTTGCCTCGCTGCCATACAGACAAACCTTCTATTCCAGGGCTTCAGAGGGTTCTTTGAGTGTTTAAGGGTTAACTTCTGAATAGTACAGTTTCCCACTGTGGACAGTCCAAAAGTGGCTCTTTTGACAAACAGTAGCTTTGGTTGTAGTAAATATGTCATTTCAGCCCACTTAGGATTAAACTGCCTTTGTAGGAATCAGTCTCTCCCCTTTCTCCCGTCCCCAAAGTCACGTTCTTGCAGCTTCCGTTTTCCAGCCATGCAGTAAATCAGAGCAGGTCGATTGTGCCGATATGAGAGATGATAAGAACATTTAATTATGAGAAGGGGGCAGGTGTGTTGGCTGATCGTGAATCCACACCTTCCTTTTTCCCAGGAAGTTTCAGAAGAGCAAGTTAAATGTTTACATCGTGGGTTAAGTCAGAGTAACTTATTGACCGAAAGTGAGTTTCAAAGTTGTTGGTATTTTTTTCTTAAAACAGGTCTTAGCACATTGCATTGTTTTTACTTATTACAAATCTAATATGTAGCTGGTAACAATTATTTGTGAATTAAAAAAAAAAATCCAAAGTGCTAAGACAGGTGTTGTATTGCTTCCAAAATCCATAAAAATTAGCACTGTTTAATACAGTTAACAGATGTGTTTTCCCCACTGAAGCTATTAGTTTTATGAAACAGCAGCAATGAATAAGTATGTCCTCAAAATTTCCAGATTAAGAGCCATAAGTCTGTTATATTAGGAAGAAACTCTAAATAAAAATATTAAGTATCGCTAGCTTTAGAAAATTTTGCTTAGGTGACTTTTCTCAAAAGCCTCAGGCCTCTTTCGTGATTTTTGGATGATTAATCTGAAACGGCAGTTTTGACTGACAGTTACAGGACTGCACTTTTCTGGTATAAGCGAAAGCTGTAGAGCAGAATTTTCTGCAGAAAATGGCTTGGCCTCCTGCAGAAACAGTGAAAAAACAAAAAGCAGAAACCATAGCTGGAGATCATTCAGTTCTACTTTCAATTACGTAGGAAGTCCCGTTGGCTCGAAAACCCCCTTACTGGCTTTTAGTAGAAATGCTGCTGTAACGCCTTGCTTTTGTTTGGAATGAAAAGAATCAGAGAAAAAAAATGAAGTTTTTGCATGTAAATATTCCCTACAAAATGTTGCTTGATACAAAAGTGGGTGATTTGAAATGAACCCCCCCCTTCTTTTCTTTAGGTGAACGCAGAATATGTTAACAGTGTTGCGGAAAGTGTTAAAACCAGGAACCCAAAACTTTGATGGAAAGAATTAGAGCTCTTCAGCAATAAATTACAACTCTACCGTACTGAAACAGGACTCAAAAGGAATGAGGCAAAGGTGCACTCTTAATATGTGTATCGCAACACGCTGTGCAATTCAGAACAGAAGGATGTATATCAGTTTATTTTCCGTATTTCATAAATATGCTTTAACTAATCAGGCAAGGTCTCAACTTAAGCCTCCGATAAATATTTACTTGAACCTCAGTCTTTTCCCCATGAAATTAATGATGCCATTCAAGGCACCTGAGGCTACATGCATTAGGTCCCCACTGACTTCAAAGTCCTGCAATATATTCTGATGTCTGTCATGTTTTCTAGGTGTTTCTGTTTCCTCATTTGCCACTTTTTCAGGGAGGCAATGGGTTTTGGACAGAAATCTGCTTCTATTTATAATGTTAAATATTCTTACATGATGGGTAACCTGAGATGGATGTTCTTTGCCGTGCTGAATTAATACAGGAGTTCTCAAATGAAGGCTTGAGTCCCCCTGCGGTTTTGCTTGGTCTTGTCATTCTTTCCCATAGACACTTACGGTATTGTGTGCATGTGAAAGACCTTAGAACGGCTTGAGAACAACAACTACTAAATTATAATGTTTGGGCAAAAAAAATACGTTCGTTGGTAGATTTATTTTGTCTTACGAAAGCTGCTTTCTAAGACATGGTATCGTGTAGCTCACAGCCACAAAGCCGGCAAGGCTAACGGCCCTGAAGCGCAGGTGACTGAAAGAGGCAGTCATCGTTGTGAGTGGTTGGACTCGAGGATCTCAACGGCCTTTTCCAACCTGAACGGTTCTATGATTCTATTCTAAGCAAGAGGTGAAATCCACACTGCGCTACAGTACGGGGGTTGCTGGCTTCCTTGGTGCCCGATCTCATTCGTGAATTAGTCACTCTGGCAGAACTCCGCTTTGGCCAGTATTTGAAGTAAAACAGCCTTTCCCCTCTCTCCTTCTTTGATATGACTGCGAGAGAGCTCTCAATCTTTCTATCAACGCTTTTTAAAATATTAACAAAACCAAACCAAAACAAAGTCGAACAAGATCCGTAGAGAAGTTGCCCTTTTCCTTCCCTGTGGAGGCTTTGCTGCACGTCCTGCTCTACTCGGGGGTTTCCCAGACTGTATTTAGGGTGTGGGTTTCCCCCTGAAGGCTCCCTGGGCTGGCTCACCAATAAGCCATAGCCTCCTGCCTCTGGAGGGTTTAGCTCCACTGGGAGTCCTGCAGCTAGGGCGAGGTGAAGGGGACATCCTCCCCAGTACCCTTGGGCACCACGAGGTACAAGCACTTAGATAATTCTTAGGATTTTGTTAATGGTTTGGGAAAATTCCTACTGCAGAGTAGATGTTTTCTCGGTGTTATGCAGTGAGATTGAGATTCTTTTTCATAAGGATGCTTGTACTGTGATGTGCTTAATTTTTAATGTGACCTTTCTCTCATTGATCATCGGAAATGGGGAACTCAGTTCTGAAAACTCCTTATTTCAGTGATCCTATACCTATTAAAATCTGAAGATTTTTTTTTTTTTTTTCCCCTTTACATATTCTGGATAAAGGGGAAGATTTGACTTCAAGGTTTGGTTCCCAAAGTTGATTACACATTTTTTCAATGACTTTTAAAATGGAAAATTCAATCCTTGGAGCAGCAACTAGACCCAGACTCCCCATGCCAAACCCTCCACTCCAGGACAGTATCATTTTGGCAAGAATGCAGAATTGGAGCAAGCGTAAGGAAGCTAGGAGCTCTCATGCAAGGGGGAGCAGTTGCATGTAGTTCTAGACTGTGGATTTGGTTGTGAATTACTGCTGCGTTTTGGCAACCATCTTGGGATCACGAGTAAGCATCTACAGACACAAGATGAGCAGGATTTCTGAGACAAGATTCTCTTCAGTGTTTTCTCTGACTTTGATGAGTTACAGTCCTGCCTGTTCCGGTGGTTGTTCAAGTCCCCTTCTTGGTTCCTAATTTACAGTCTGTGTCACTTGGTTTCTTTGCTAGAGTTGTGAACTCCACTTTAAGAGAAGCAGCCCTAACTTGGGGGAATTGCTGCCCGTGATTGCCCTCTAAAGTCTTTTTGAGGAATGAGGTCTCACTAAGCTTCTCTTTGCAGCTTCCCCAGAGAAATCCAGTCTGGAGTCCTAGAGGTTATTTCTCCTCCTGCTTCATACTATCCAGATCTTTCCAACCTGAAGAAAACATTTGGGGATTCAGAGGACAGAGTAAGGTAAGACAGCTGTATAGAACCCAAGAACTTTTGCTAAGAGTATAAAATGGAAAATTTTGCAAAAGTCAACATTGAGCTGGTAACGTTTTTGTATTTCAGAGCTAATGAACCTCAAGTGTTCTTTTTAAAAAAATTATTACACAGGGGGATCTTGAGAAAAGCTGTGCTGCACATCAGCTTCAGGGCAAGAGCCAAGGCTGAGGGAACTGGGGTTGTTTAGTCTGGAGAAAAGGAGGCTGAGGGGAGACCTTATTGCCCTCTGCAACTGCCTGACAGGAGGGTGTAGTGAGGAGGGGAAATGGTCTGAAGTTGCGCCAGGGCAGATTTAGGTTGGACATTAGGAAAAATCTCTTCACCAAAAGGGCCTGTCAAGCACTGGGAGGGGCTGCCCAGGGAAGTGGTCGAGTCCCCATCCCTGGAGGTATTTAAAAGCCGGGCAGACGAGGTGCTTAGGGACATGGTTTAGTGGTGGGATAGCAGGATTAGGTTAATGGTTGGACTTGATGATCTGAGAGGTCTTTTCCAACCTAAATGATTCTATGATTCTCCTTTGTGTCTTGACTCTAGGCATCACACAGGTTTTAAACCAGATGGATGAGGCCAAGAGGCGATAGGCTAGGTGATGTGGTCATAAAGGAAAAAATAGGAAAATGTTTTATGTGACCGATAAGGGAGATGCTCTGTGAACACAGAAAGGAAACCCCATGAGGCCCCTTTGCTAAATAGTAACAGCTACGGTGGGTTTAATGACCTAAGTTTTGGTGATCGTACACTTTTTATACTGCTGTTAATAGTATATCCAAACTGGTGATTTCATTCGCTCATGTGCCCCGAATTCACTGAGACAGAGCTTATAACCTAAAAAAATTGATTTATTGGATGGAAGTAATATTCTTTTGATCAGCAATAACTAATTTATCAGAAGGTACCCAACAACGCAGCAAGAGAGCTGCAGGACTGAGAGTTTAGGTTGAAGGAAATCAGCAAGTGTATGTATGGTGTATATTGGGTTTATAGATAAACCTCAGGTCTTTCAGAGCATAAACATGTTTACATACTTGTACTTAAGTTTCAGATATGACTAGATTTGAATCAGATACACTTTTATGTTAATTAAATAGTGATAAATTACTCTCTAGTCTTTTAGCATTGATTATTAAACATCAGCTTCATTCTCTGGTAAAATGAGAGACTGGACTTTGTAGAAAAAAATCTGTGTTCACATTTAAACCTGAAAATGAAGTTTATCAACCTGTTTTCTGTGCTGTTCATCACTAAAAGCTCTTAATTTTAGATCTTTAAATAATCATTGTGTGTTGACCTCTACTGTTCATAATATAATGAGTAGAATCTTTAAGACATTTGACATGAATATGCTTGTTAGGCATTTTGTTTCAGGCTGTGTTGATACAGATCAAAATTTTCTGCTTAGTTGATGTTAACTTTTATAGGAAAGTCAAATTACTTGCAAATGTTTACACTGATTATAGAGGAATTTTTATTCACTTAACAATGAATTAGAATACTCAAACCTTACAATTGTACTGTAGAGAAAAAACTGCAGAGCATTAGAAATGCTTTTATTATAGAAATAACTCTTGTAACCCCACCCCACCCCCAAAAAAGCTTATCAGAATTTACTGCTTATGTTTAGGTGGAGAACTAAACAGAATTTGGATTATAGCTTTTTAATGCTATATGCCCAACCTAAGGGAACATTATATTTACAGGTATGTTCACATTATCATTAAGTAGCTGCAATACATCTGTACCAATTCTTAGCTTTGGCAATTCTACTTTGTTTCAAAGGCCTCAATAAAACCAGCAATCTATTGTAATTTTCTGTGTATTTTGCCTCTGCTCTTTACAAGCATCCACATATTTCTGTGTTTATATACATCTAGCAGCCAGGTACTATTTGATTAAATCCATCTGTACCTTCCTGTCATTTGTGAGGTTGAATAACAAGGTAACTGGAGCATGAAACCCTTATTTGATTAGGTCAAGAAAGTCAGAGTTTAATGTACTTTTACTTGGTGCAGCAAGACAGAACAGTGGTAGCAAGTCCAGGTTATAGCCCAGGTCACAGTGAACCAAAAAACCCTTACAGATAGGGAAGCATACCAGTATGGTGATACTGGAGACAAGCTTAAACTGCAAGTTGGTACAGATCCTACATTCTTCAGATTTAGAGAGTTAGACTTTAAGAAGATCCCCATGCATTCAGTCTTAGGTTTAGCCATCATTCTAGAGTTGTGCTAATTTGCACTCCATAAAGACGATAATCACCACCAGAGACTCCAAAATTTATCATGACTATTCAATAATGGAACAGATCCATAAAATTTCACGTAGCTCGTGAACGTCAACAGTTTCAAAAAAAGCTCAGAACAGCATTTTGCTTAGGTCTTAGTTGTCCTGGGTCAGCTCCTGATCGAACAGACCTCAGACTCTGTATCACATAAGTTCATCGCAAGATTCCCAGAAGCAGAAGAGAAGATCGCAAGAGCAGGCATCTTGTGCAATTCTCGTCAGCATTTAACACAAACGCATTTGAGCTGGGCTGCTCAAAAGCCTGTGCTCTGTTCTCAAATTTGGCATAGGCACTCAGAAGATAGGTGGACAAACAAAAATGTTAAAGTTTACTGGAAAACAAAGTATTTTCCCATGACTTTCATATACTTTTAAGAGCTCTACCCAAGTTTACTAAGTGAACTAGAGCGTTAAGGTATGGGAAACATGTTGAAGAGAAATGTTAAGCATGCTGCCACTTAATGTCCCTTCCTGTTATAACGTTCTCCAAACATTCATGTTTGCATGGAAATGACTGACATACATTTGTATTTTTAAAGAAATTTGAGAATATGTGTTTTCGTATTTGGGACATTATGTAAGGAGTGAATTGTGTTATTCAGAACAAAGCCCAGATTGTGATGGTCTGGTGGTAGTTACGGCTGCATTCAGAATTTTTTTTGAAAGAAACTATGCTTTCCTCATATCCGCTTCTTCATTTGTGTGTCCAGTCTGCAGCTGCTTCTGCAGAAAATCCTCTGTAGAGTACAGGTGAAAAGAAGGAACACATGCTGTCATGAAGTTAGTTATGATCTCCCTTCATTTGGAAGCCTTGTAGTCATGGAAAGCAAGTAAATTAAAAATCCCTTTCCTCAGCCTGGTACAAAGATTTACTTCAGTAGTCTTAGGGAAACCTTGAACAAGCTTAGATTTTTATTTACTGTTTCATCAGCAATGGTATCATTTGGGTGACTGATATTAACTTCTGAATTTTGAAAGGAGATAAGCATATGTAATTGCTCTTGGTGTCTACATGATCTCATGAGCCAGGCAAGATCTTAGCTGAATAAGCACGTGAACACTCATTCTTGGATACTGCTGAATCAGGATTTAAGCAAGTAGCTTTGTGAAGTCCATTGAAGCTAACAGGGTTACACTGTGGATGAACCCTACCTACTGATCAAACATAATCTTTGAAAAAAGACAATAAACCCCATCAGTCATCTCATCTCTTCCACTTGAAGCATCTCTTCTACTTCGCCTGTCTTTTTTCCCTCCTCCCTGCCTCGAGCCAACTGCTGCTCCTTTTGGGCTTTTTTATGAAGTTAACTTAATCAATAAGAGAACTAAGAGAACTTTGAAATTCTTGTTTTCTCTTTCACTATACTTCCTGGAGTCCACCAGAGCCCCTTGAGCCACTTGTAATAATATCAGAGACAAGATGATGGGGTCTAAGCGTAGCCATAAAAGCAGGCGTTCGAATCCCAGCCTAGCAGTGAGGAGATGCATTTCTTCTTTGTGTCCATATAGACTTAGTTCATTCTGAAGTGATTAAACATTTCAAATCTGAGAGCATCTTTGAGAAACTCAGATACAGCAGTTTTGGGGAAGTGATTTCCATTAGCAGTCAAGTAAACCAACAATAAAACATTAAATAAATCTTTTAGTATTTGCAGGTAAAATCCGTTACAAACTTCAGACTTAGTTAACTGAACTACTGTTATGCTTTTACCACCTCGTGAGTTGTTTCCTTGTGGAGGCTGGGGGAGTTTTGTGCATATTTATATATAACATATACGTATATACCGGTAATATATATGGCCAGCAGCTCTTATCTGTACACCATTACTGTAATTTCTCTAGTGTTTTTCTCTAATGGTTTTAAGACCTGAGCAATAGCTCAGTGAAGTCATTAGGAGTCTTTGTATTGATTTTTATGGGTTTTTTTTCTTCCCCCTCACTAGACTCTAGGTCAAGCCTGTTATTTGGTAGAGTTCTTAAAAGGAATAACTTCCATGAAAGTGTATTTTTAGCTGAAATTTCCTTTATGGTTGTACTGAAAAAGAAGAATCTATATGGAATGAACTATTGGAGGTTTGTTTTCTGTGGAACATGAGAGAATAAGATGTTTCAGCTTAGCAGTCTTCACATATTCGTTGAACAGTGATACCCTAACATAATTTAGAAAGGAAGATACTTTCCTGTCCGATGCCTACACTTCCATTGTATACTACCACTTTTTTGTTGCTTCTTCATTTTTACTTGGACAGATAACCCACATAAGAAAAATGAATGGAAGCCTATTTTTTGAATATCATTTAGGAAATGTACATAGCCTTGCTATTGTGCACGTACCTTTTTTTCATCCCACAATACTGATGAGTGAAGGGAAATGAGCTGTGATGATGTGTTCTGCTGGCCTTCTCGTGGCAACGGGGCAAGTGGACTCGACAATTCATATCCTAGATTTCCTGATGGAGTTGTGTACAGCCACTGCATAATCTCCTCTGGTAGATAAGAGCATATGGAAAACAAGTGGCTGTAAGCTGAAGTCAGGAAAAATTCAGATTAGAATTTGGGTACCACGTACTAAGCGTTCAGGATAATTACACATAGTATAACTTACTGAAAAAGAACTGATACTGCAATCTCTAAGCAGTGGCAGATGCTCTTCAGGAAGATGTGCTTTAGTTGAGCATGAATTAGGGGGTTCAGTACAGGGTTAAATAAGCAACCTTTAATGGCCTGCACTACACAGCAGCTATGTGGTGCTTAGGTGCAGGCTGGGGTTAAACCACGACAGATATCAAAGTACATTCTCCAATATTCACTTTTAACTGTCAGCTTCAGAAAAGACTGTTTCAGGTGTCTCATTATGCAAAACTACTTTCAGTTCATAACCACATTCATCCCCATGTTGCATCACAGCCCCTGTATTTTTCATCTTTATTACTTCTGTACACTGTCTTCTAGCGTTTCTCGATACAGTGGTCTCACTAGGTGTTTGAGATACATCTCTGTCTGCCTTTCATCCTTTTTTGGGTGCTTCTCAATTTCCCTTTAAGGATTCTCTGAAAGTCTCTTTGATTCCTTGCTCTTCTCCCTTTACATCTAGCTACTGGATAATCCTCTTAGCTCATTTAATTTTATGCAGGATTTCTTGTAACTTGATGTTTTGAGGGGTTTTTTTCTTGTTCTCTTCTGCATAACCGTCACCTCAACTCAGTCCCCAGATCTCAGAATCTGTAACTAAGCATTCATCTTAATCAATTCATTTCCATCTATCTACTTTTTGTTATCTTACCATCACCAAAAGCTGACAGGGTCAAAACAGATCACTTGATCTTGTCTTTCAGACTTCATTCTACTTCCTCCTGGGTTCACCCTTGACAACGCGGTTCTCCCCTGCCAGCCCTACGTGCCTGGTAATGGCCAAAGTCAGCTAAAAGCTGCGGGCCTCCTCTCTCATGCTCTTGCTGCTGACTCTGCACTGAGTCAGTTGGCAACACAAGTCCAGCAGGAAATCATGCTTTTTTTTTTTTTCTCATTTTCTACTTATTTAGCTTTCTGAATTGGCTTCCAGCACCACCAGACAAGCACCAGGGCCAGTGAAGTACAGCAGTTAGATCAGATCAACCGTACCATTACACTGTACCCCAACAACTTTTTCCTGAAGGCTCAGCCTCCTCTCCCTGTGTTTCTCACACCCATACCAAATTCAAACCCTGAATTATTAGCTCCTTAATAATTTCTGGAATTAATTTATTTCCTTTGTGTCATTACCTCTAAACTCCTTGGTTGGGTTGCCCAGAGAGGTGGTGGAGGCCCCATCCCTGGAAAAATTTAAGGCCAGGTTGGAGGGGCTCTGAGCAACCTGATCTGGTTAACGGTGTCCCTGCTCACTGCAGGGGGGTTGGACTAGATGACCTCTAAAGGTCCCTTCCAAGCCAAAGCATTCTATGATTCTATGATTGTCCTCAGCTTTAGTAACTGGAACAGCTTCTGGCTTTTCAGATCCACCTGTTCTTCTCAGAAAGCCATCCAAAAAATGCAGCCAAGGCCTCTCCCATTTCCTTGATGGATGTCAGTCTCCCTTTTTAGAGTACCCTTGAGCTGGCTCTACTGCTGTAGTTGCTGTCAGCCTTTACACCACCTTGAAAGCTCTGTGCATTCCTGTCCTTCAGTGCGCTCCACAGCAAGTTCCTCCTTTCACGACTAGCCTTCCCTGAAACAACTTGCTTTCTACTAGCATCTCAGTAATCATCCACGGTTCTTCTCAGTCGCCTTTTAGGCGTGACAAAGTCTGACCAGGCTACTCTACAGGGCTTTTAACCATCTGCTTTAGATGCCTCCTTTCTCGAAAAAGTGAGAAGCGCTCATGGTGTTATAGTCGCTCCTGTAAATAAATATTTAATGAATGATACTGAAACAGAGAGCTGTGTAGAAGCTAAATAGCAATCCACTGTAGTTTGGCACAGCTTCAGCACACACCGTACGGCAGTCAAACATGTTGCAGTTGTCACTCCCATGTGGCAATATCACCACCACTTGCCTTCTCTTTTTTTTGTTGCTTTTTTTTTTCCCCAGCTGGAAGATGATATTATAGCCAAACCTGATTACATTCAAAGTATAAGAAGCTTCGCTGCTGAACAGTCCCAAGAGTGGATGATTCTTGAGTTCTCCCAGCTTGGATTTATTGGTAAGTTCTTAAGACCTCAGCAGGGTCAACTGGATTTGGAGCTGCGTGGGTTGAGTAGGTCTCACTCAGAATTACATTTCGAAGCATGGAAGGACTCGCCTATCAAAACTTCCTTGGTTCTTCTGGGAAGTTCCCACTGAAAGTCTTTTACTTTCTGTGCTCTTTAAAACTGTCTTTTTAACACACAGTCTCCTCAGCGTAGGACCTTGTAGTTGGGTTCCCCTAAGAAGCAAATTGTTCCATCTCGGGGCACTGTGTGCCCCTGTAGCATGTAGTCTTCTTTTCAAGAATGGAATTTAAACAATCTATAAAAAATCTGCTTCCATTCCTTTGTGGAGCAGAACACACATCCCATATCATAGGGAAGGGTTTTTTTATTATTTTTAGTAGTGAGTTTCTTTTTATATTTTTTTCCTTCAGTTCCAATACAATTTACTTGTGATAACACCTTATAAATGTTAGGTCAAACAAAGAAATTTAACAAAATCTGCTAATACAAACAGCAAGAGAACCAAATTGAACAGTAATAGTATTTTAAAAGCAACATTTTTCGTATCTAGGTCTTAATTTAAAAATATTCAGTATAGCATTGCCAGTGAAATTGGCTGTCTAGCATTTTGAGGAATTATTCAGACTTCGTTTCATTGGACACACTGATGCAGGGGACCGGCAGGTTTGTGTTTGGAACTAGGATATAACTGCGTGCTTTATCAGTCAGCTGGCTGACTGTGTGAGAACATCTGCAGGCACGGAGTGGAAATCCGTTCAAAATATCAACAAGCTGGGGGATAAGCAAATCTCCAAAGCTGGAGTCTGTGTGAAATTTCCACTAAATATCAGAATTACACCCATGTGTTCAAGGCTGGAGTAAACATAAAGCTGGTGGGTTTTGCGCAGCAATAAAAATATCTGACTATGCAATTTCTTGTCTTGGCTTTCAGGAAAATTGTTTAAATCAGAAGACCTGCCACTCATAGTGGATTTTTTTCTCATGTTCTATAAAGATAAGCCCATAGACTGGCTTATAGATCACCTGCTCTGGGTTAAAGTGTGCAATCCCGAAAAGGATGCAGTAAGTATTTCTATGAATTTATGAACATAAATAATATGCAAATAGTCTCGGTGACAAAATAATTTATTTTCAAAAAGCGGAATAGAAATCTCTCAAACCTGACTGACTTTGGAATTTGCGGGGAAAGATCTGCACAGACTGGCACCGGTGTTTGAGCCCTTTGGGGCATGTGGAAAGGCCTGACTCACAGAAATTCAGATTTCCACACCAGAGCTGTTCTGCCTCAGTCAGCTCAGAACACGGACAGCCCGAGCTCACATCTAACTGCAGCTGGGCATGTAGGCAACCCTGCAGCACCAAAGACAATTTTGAATATGTAAACCTATGTGGACTATCACTTCTTGGAACCTGCTTCTGACTTTCTAATTTGAAAGTCAGTAAAGCACACAATATTGCAATCACTTTTGTTCTGAAATTCGCGTGCCATTTCCTTTCTTTCAGGAAGCAGAACTTAAGTGTTTTGCTTTAAATCTTTTACTACCTGGAAAAGAAATTGACTGTTTGCCTAAAAAAAAAAATGCAGGGGAACATATAGATCAAATAAACTAAATTATACTTCCCCTGAAAATGAAAGGAACAGTTGTGTTGAATTGCAAAAGGTGACATTTCTAGCAGCCCAATGATATGTTAAGTATTTCTTTATGTTCTTTTGCATTCTTTCTCTCGACAGTCGTCTTGTGTAACAGACCGTGCCACAGAGGACTGGCCAGAGTTCCTGCTCTGTCTTGGTTTTTAAGGTTCAAGAGTTGTATTTGATTAGTGTAGCTGGTGCCCACTCCAGGTGTTGGCACATGTTACTTTTGTGTTGATAAGGAAGGAAGAAGAGACAGATAGGAGTTGTGGAGAGCAGGAGCTTGAAGGGAGCGGAACAAACAAGTTTCAAGTTTTACCGTGTGGCAGAGGCGACTCCTGGGGAGAGGGGAAGGTCCCTGGTGTTATGCTGAGTAATGCCACTGAGGAGTCTCCATTCCCACTTCATACAGATAGGAGTAAGCTTTGAAATCCTACTCCGTGGGTAAGGCTGGCTCACAGGAGTTAAGTGAGCCTCAAGTACCTCTAATTTAGGTTCTTGCCTACCTGTGATAACAGCATAAAAAAAAAGATGCTGTTATGTTAACATCACCCATTCCAGGTCTGGCTGACATGTCCCAACTTCCATCTGGTGGATGAAACATTTTACTTCTCTTTTTTTTTTAAATTACTGTTCTAGCTTCTAAGACCTGTTCATACCAAACCCAAAGCTGTGTTCCTGAAAGGCAGGCAGGCAGCTCACATGTGTCTGCTCTGGCCAAGCCAAAGCAGAGCAGTATCAGCAAGTTTCACTTCTGCAATTGCAATTTCAATTGCTGTGGGTTGCAAAAACCCGTTGAGATAAGTCAGCCTCACGCTGCCCTCGGGTGGAATGACCAGTGGCATGGTCTACTGGGACTACTCATAAGAGTGCAGAAAATGGAGGCTGGAAGAAGGACAGAGATCCCAGCTCTGCTGCTCCTCTTCTGCTTGACAGATTAAAGCAGTGGACTTTCCTACAGGCGCCAGAGAAGGCAAGCTGAGGGGAATCCTCACACTTTCCCCTTTCCCAGCAATTAAGAGTCTCCCTAAGTGATCACACACTGTGCCTCACGGGAGGGTCAACAGGGCACATGTGTGTGGCTTTTACATGGGATCCTGTGGTGATGGGTGTTTGGCACATGTTTTTGGCCTGAGCTGAGTATTAATGTACCAAGATTCAGCTACATCTGCTCACCGAGTTGGAGAAGACAGTTTGTGATGATGGGACCCATCAGATCTCTGTGTGGTTCAGAAACGTCATCACATTTGCCTCCTGTGAACCATCATCCAGCTCTGGGGTCCCCAGCACAAGAAAGACAAGCACCTGATAGAGCAGGTGAAGAGGAGGGCCACAAAAATGACCAAGAGGGCTGGAGCACCTCTCCTGTGAAGAAAGGCTGAGAGGGTTGGGGCCGCTCAGCCTGGGGAAGAGAAGGCTCTGGGAAGACCGTAATTGCAGCCTTTCACTACTTAAAGGGAGCTTATAAGAAGGATGGGGAAAGACTTTTTGCCAGGGCCTGTCGTGATTGGACAAGGGAAACAGTCTTAAATTGAAAGAGGGTAGATTTAGATTGGATATAAGGAAGATACTTTTTATGGTGAGGGTGGTGAGGCACCGGAACAGGTTGCGCAGAGAAGTTATGGATGCCCCATCCCTGGAAGTGTTCAAGGCCAGGATGGATGGGGCTTTGAGCAACCTGGTCTAGTGGAAGATGTTCCTGCCCATGGCAGGGGGGTTGGAACTAGATGATCTTTAAGGTCCTTTCCAACCCAAACCATTCTGTGGTTCTGTGATCATTGCAAGTGGCATGTATCTATCGAGTGTAGTGGGGACTAGCAGGCTGCAAAGATGGGAGCCCTGTCTCAGCGAGGAGCCTTGTCTCAGTTTCTGCACAAATGACCACACCAGTCCTGGGCTACTGATTATTCTTGGCTACTACCATAAGTAGGTCTTTTGGTAGTGCTGCCACAGCATGAAAGGAGACATGCTAGAGGATGATCTGCAAACCCTGTCAGTAAAAAGAGCACAAATTTATTTTCTTACAATGATTTTTTTTTTCCTAGCAAAAGTATAGTATGCTTTTCAAAGAAACAGCTGCCAATAAATCACTTTGCATGCATTGTGTTTTGACATTGTTTTGCTGAACATGCACCATGGACAAACATAAAAAATACTTAAGTTCTTTTTAGAGCTTTCCAGGTGGTTTTGAACTTTTAATTAGCTCTTCTGTGGAAACCATAAATCCCCTGTGAGTTTTGGTGTTTAAGCCATCTGAGCGAAGACTTCATCACTTCTGGCTTTAGAAGGCAGTGATAGAGTTTATGTAACATTTTTCTTTTATCGAACTGAAAGCACTTGATGGAAGAGGTAAATGCATGATCCTCTCAAATCTAAAGATGTGAGAACTGGGATACAGAGAAGTTAAATGATCTTCCAAACTCATACAATAATTCTGTGGCAGAACCAAGAGTAGAACCCAGGGAGTCTCGTTTTAGCTCTTTGCTCTGTTCTATGCCATTGTGCTTCATTATGTCTCATTAATTATTTTAGCATGTTTGCTTCATTGTATCAAACTATGATGCTCTGTATAGATACAGAGCAAAAAATTACATTTAAAGAGGTGATTTGCTATCATTCAAAAATAACGAAACTCAGAAATTAGTACCAATCACAGTTACTTAATTTCCTGGTATATGTTATGTCACAAAGTGTACTTAACTGGAAAATCAGGATTGAAATACGGTATCTAAGGGCTTTATATAATTACAAGATAAAAGATACATAACTTATACTATAGTACATTATAAGCCTCTCAAACATAGCAGAAAGAGACAAAATGATAAAGATGGAAATGTAACTAGAATCTATCTAAAGAAGGTCAGTTTTGGTCAGAAAAGTTTAATTAGAATTATATGGCAAGGCCAAGGGTTGAAATGAAATTTGCCAGAAAAAGTTAAAACCACCAGTTTCAGATTTGAGGTCTATTTTTGTCACTCTGAGGTGTGATTGATGGCATACAGTGCAGAAATCCCTGAATTAGTGGTGGCTGAGCCTTCAAATCTACGTAGCGCCATGAGTGGAACTACAAGTTTAGGTCTAGAAACAGTGTAATTGAAATAAGGTGACTGTTAATCTAAGGATTACTCATTTAAATATGGATTAAAAAAATGGACCCATATCCTCAACTACATAATGAAATTGCCTTATGGAACTTAATTTATCTCTCCTTTATTTAAATAAAACTTCCCTCCCTTTTACTTTCTTTCCAGATACACTGTGAAAAGGAAAAGGCGAAGTTACGTATCCGTGCTAAACCATCTCTCTTTCAGCATGAGGGAATTTATTCATCATTGGCTGGGAAGATACAGAATTTGAAAGTAAGGATAACAAATGAATGCCGTATTTCTAAATCATATGCTTGTGTTCTGACTCGTTTCTCAAATCAGTTTCAAGCATTGCATCTTTGTCATTAGATGGCATTTCCATGTCCAAGAAAGTTGGTTTACCAATTTGGGGGGAGAATATTGATCTGGCATCTGAACTGCAGGTGGGGCATGCTCCTTCTGCACAAATACTTTTGAATCTCTGATCTGAACACTTGGACCGGTCACGGTAGCGTTTCATGGCATGTAGGAACCCTCTTCACAGCGCAAGGTTTTATGTGCTCTGCACTGTACACACACAAATGGCTATGAGGGTTTGTTTTGTCCGAACAGTCCACAATCCCAGTACAAGGGACTATTAAGAAGAAGGTATAGTGGTAGGATGAGGGGGTGGCTATCATGATGGCCATAGATTTTGAGGGAGAGTTTGGAGAGCAAACAGTGGATCTACCATACAGCAGGTAAGGACAAGAGCAGAGAAGCACCGGACTTCATGGATGTCCTGATGGCGCCGTTTAGGCTAGTCATGAGATCATTCGAAGTGCTGTCTTAGATCAGACTAGAGGTTCATGTAGCTTTTAGCAGAGAGTAATGTCAGATGTTCTGGCAGAAGGCATAGGAGACAACTATGTAGTAGCTTACCATGGAGAAGTTTATTTTTAAATCTATGCAACAGAGAAATAATCAGTACACCTTGGTCTACAAACTGTAACGTTGAGTCTTGGTGATTACACCGAAATTAATATTCTATTTCTATTAGAAATAGATTGTGTACTTTTTGACACTGAGGTAATTATTTTCTGGAATAGCTTCCTGTTGCAATTCAAGAAACTGGAGCACTTTTTTTTCATTGTATGAGTGAAATTACATTTCTTTATATCCAACAGGATAAAGATTTTGGCAAAATTGTGTTACATAAAGCACATAATAATCCACCTGCAAAAGTGGATACAAGCCTAAGAACATACCAGCAATACACCTTGGAAAAAGTTTACAAAGGAAAAGACTGGTTTTGGGCTTCAGCTCCAGTGGCAGGGGACTACATCAGCTTCACCTTTTTAAAGCCACTAAAAGTTGAGAAGTAAGTATTACACAATGTGGAATATGGAAGCCTACATATATCCAGTTTGGAAATGACTGAGTCTGTTCAAAATCACCAGTGCTCAACTGTTCACATAAATTATAGTGTTGTCACTGACAAAAAATCCACAATTTGCTATTTATCTCCTCCTCTTCTTGAATTCCCCCCCCTGAAATACATTTCTTCCTTGGTAATTAGAGAGCTGCTTAATTTTTTTTCCTGTTACTTCTTCAGGTAAATGTTTTACATTCTCTTAAAATAATTCTCAAAGGAATTTCTTTTTGATGAATGAATTTCATTATGGAGTCAGCGAAAGCCTTGTTTCTGTAGTTGTCAATAACTACAAACAGGCTGTTTGCATGGTGTCAAGTCAAAGGCCGTGTCCCAGACCAGACACTTACCAGTGTAGGTGAAAGCAAAGAAAAAATATCACTATTGTAGGGAAATAATGAAAAGTGAATTAATAAAAGTGGTATTCAGTTAAAGATTCAGAGACTTGAATGTAGGTGTTTAGAGTAGAGATGTCTACGTAAAGTAGGTGTGTGAGCTCCTACTATACACGACAGATAGAGATCTACTTGACAGAGTCAGTGGAAGCTAGACAGCCATTCATCTCATCCTCTGTTTGGTCACCTGAGTCAGTTGCTAAGCTTCATGGAGGGTAATGAGAGCTCCAACACTTGGGTCACAGCCAGACTTCTAACTTCATGCGTTTGGATCTACAGCCAAGTCCCACCTTGAATGTATGAAACTATCTTCTCCGTTTTCACATCGTTCAACTTGGGCACCTTTGAAAGGAAGAGACATCTGTAGCTTAAGACAGAGAAGTGTTGTTCAGAAGGACTTAATCTATGAACAATACAAACTGAGGTTGGCACAAAAAGAAGCAGCCCTGCCTGGTTCAGCAAAATTTCTTCTTCTCTCTGTGTCAGATTGGAGAACAGATCTGAGTTAAAACTAACCTAGCAAGAAATACAGTTCCAGGAGAGTGTCTCTGACACAAACTACCATATCTCTGTAATGATATTCAGAGAGAAAACTCCTTCACTGTTGTTACATTTCCTCCCAAAACTGGTCACAAAACTAAGAGACTTCCTTTTCTGCAAAGATTGTAGATTTCTCATTTATTTAAAAAAAAAAAAAAACCAAAACAAAACTAAGAAAGCAAGTCTGTATCTCCATCTAGTGAACTGCACTAAATGACAGTTGTTAGAACTGTTCTGTGATCAACACTGTTAATTAACTGGTTAATGCTTTGGGAAACTTGGGTACCCTATATTTTTGCATTTTCCTGTTAATGGGAAGCTGTACTGGATGAAGCTAACTTGTCTAAGGTCCCAGCCCCATCACAGTGCTAACCTGTGAAAATCTATCGTTACTCCTATAGTATTTGCTGGTCTTCTTAGGTCTTGATTGTTTGATACCAGAGGAGGGAGGTTGATGCTTTAAATTTCCTTAGCTCTTTTTGGATCTAAATACCTAAGAACTCTAATGCCAGAAATTTAAAACCAAATAGGGTGTTGTTTTTTTTGTTTGTTTTGTTTTGTTTTTTAAATCTCGGAGGTGTTCTTGCTTGGATTCTTGCTTTGACAGTGCTGTTGCTTATTGGCTATAAAGGAGATTATTTAGAAGCACCTGAGTTGATCAGTATTGATAAAAAGGGCATGTAGCATGTGGTTGAGCAGAAACAGGGATTTTTGCTGCCGTTGCATTCCAGAAGCCCATCTCGCCTCAGCCTTAGGATGACAGGAACAGATCAGAGGGCAGATCTTCCTTTAGCCATTTCAACCTGGAAAGTTAATTTTATTTGGAAGTTGAGCACTAAAAAGGGGGAACATTTGCATTCATGGTTCCAGAGAAAGATGGTTCTAATGCTTGTTCCATTTAAAACAAAAAGCCTCTAGTATGGTTTGGTCAAACATTGGAAATTTCCAATGCCTATTTCTGTTCTCTATAGCCCACAACTCATTAAAGAAAAGGTATTTGAAACTTTCCTTCAAAACTGGAAAGAATTACTTCCCTAGAACTTTTCTAAAGTGTAAAATACCTGGAAATAATACACCTTTATCATCAGGTACATCTTCAGAAGTGGAAACATGGAGCACCCTGGTGATAAACTGTTTAACACTACCGTGGAAGTGTTGCCAGCTGATGTAAGTCTCTCATTGCCAACTGTAATACACAGCTATTTCATTTTAAGAATGATGTTCAGCATAAAATATCATGCCCTAGAAAATACTTCTAAGATTTTATTGGTTTGTTTGTTGGTTTGTTTTTTGTTTTTTTTTTTACAGGAAATGCTAAGAAAAGAACTGGTTGACAGTGGAAGTAAATTTAACTACCCAGCAACCAAAGATGGATATTTAAAAATAGGTAAAAATAGGTTTTGTCACTTGAAAACCAGAAATTCTGTTCTAATGTATAAAATGCTTCTGCATTTGAGAATTTCATTAACTCTGTAATAAATACAACATTCCAAGGTGAACTGGTAAGGAAAAGAAACCCTTTGTGCTACTAATATTACAGTATGTGGTATTTGACCAATGACTGTCCTACTTTGTTTTAAATAATAAAGAACCCCACCAGCAGTGGCAAAAGCCAAAGCATCTAATTAGAAGAAAAAACTAATCGCAATCTCTGCAAGGTCTTAATAGGATAATTGATTCTGGTTTGGATTTTGCAGCCTTAGCTGAAGCCAAGGCTTTCTTACGATTATGACAACATTAACTTGTGTTCCAACCTGAAATGAAGCAGCAGCATGATGCAATGTACCTTCCCCATTTTGCCCCCACCCTTGCTTCCCTCTTCCTTCCTCAGGGCAGTGCGTGACTTCTCTTAAATGAACTGCACGTTCTCCGCGTGCCTACCAAGGCCTGGTTTCTACTAGTACCTAAACTAACGCACCACTGAGTGAACAGAGATGGACTATTGGGAGATCCGCTGTGCTTGCCACTTTCTTCTGTCTCTTCTACCAAGGAATTGCTCTTTGCTCCCAATGAACCACTTTCACCTCACCAGCACTTCTTGTTATTTTCTTGTATTCTTCTCCAGCTCCTCATTGCTGTAACTGAAGGAATAAATCCTTCTTGTTCATAGCTTTATCTTTCAGTTGTTATTGTTTGACCTTTTCCAAAAGATTTTTTTTCCCTAATGTGGTACCCCTGGAGTTAAGTTCTAATTTGTAATTTAGAGCTTTTGCATAAGCTCACCTGGAAGCATATTTCATTCTAACATATGTTTGTATGGGTCTTGTTTTACTTTTTTATTTAGGGGCTTTTGAAAACGGAATTGCAGGAGGAAGTATCAATCAGTCAATAGGAAAAATACAGGCTATTCGTTTATCAGTCCATTCTGATTCTCCTGTATGGGCAATACTTAGTGAGGTAAGCATGTTAATAAAAGCATTTTAATTAAAGCTTCATTAAATGAGTTTCAGTTCTTCCTACCATGTAGTATTGATAACCATTACTTTGTATTTAATTTTGAATGGGATTTTGTATGGAGAAGCTCACACAAGTGGAGAATTTTATTAATTATTCAGGGGAGCAGTAAAATGTACTTGATAGAAAAAGTGCTGGAAATGCTCACATGGGATGATTCTCCAGTTATGCAGTGCTGTAAGTAGCCACTAGAATTTGGGGCACGATAAACAAACCAGCCAAAGGAAACAGGGAGGCTTTTCTAGGTTTTTCAGTCACCATCTTGCAAATTAATTATAACATGCAAACATTTTCAGATGAACATGTGATTTTTTTATTCTTCAAGCTTCTTTCTGGTGTCTGAATGTGTGTGAACCCATAAGTAGGAAATATTCAGTGGAAGTCACTGAAGAAAATTACTACAGCCTTAAACTATAGCTGTAGTTGGAAGGAGGGAAAAGCTGATGTCTTAGGCAATGCTTCTGCAGATTTTAGAAAATAATATATTTTGTTTTTTTCAGGTACTTATCAAGACCTCTGAAAACTGAAAAAAAAATACATTTTTGACGTGTCGCTTGTTACAGATTGTTTGAAAACTGGGCTAACAGCAACAAAAAACTGGCTGGGTAAAAAGAACAAATCCAAACCCATTTAATTCTTAATACTGTGTATTAGGAAAGAGTTGCGATAACTGTTAAATCTTTATATAAAGAATATTAAAAGCTATAAAGTACCCAGTTATGTTAGTAATTTCAATAAAATGTTCTTGAGTAAGGTGTCATATATAAAAATCTCAGCTTAGCTTGGCAACATTCAATATGTATTATTATAAACAATTGATAAGGTGTTACAGGTTGTCTCAGGGACTAACACATAGAAGAGCTAAAAACATGGACATTTTTGAAAAATACTAAGAACATGGTTTTCAATTCCACTGAGAACACTGGTCAGTTTTGGAGGGCAAGTAGAACTGAAGGAAACGTTGTCACTATTCATTGCAAGTATTTAGAGTAGTCCACAGAGACAGGAACAACTTAATAACATGAAAATGGATCTCAAACTTAACAGGCAAAGTGTGTTTCAGCCTTAATGTAGCATAAGTTATGTTTAATATTTTTTTAAATGGGAAGTGCCTACAAGTTACCATTTGAATAACTTAAACAGGTATTGTTGGGAGGCTTGTAAAACTTTTTAGTGAATTGTGCATTGAATTAACTACATGAAATAAGGGTATTACGTGTAACTATATTTTTGTAGAAAGAAAATCTATTTAAATAAAATTTTTGATCCTATAATTTGATAATCGGTTTGTCCTGATACTTAAATCCTGGTCACAAGACAAAACTCAATATAAATTTGAAAATAAAAGGTGAACCACAGTAGTCTCATTTGAAATGTTTTTGGGAAATGGCAGTCTGCCTTGGACATCTCCTGTTAATGTGCACAATTCCTGTATCACTCCCTTAGCACTTGAAGCATGACTGTGCCCTCGTTCTCCTGCATATGCATTGCATCCTAACAGCAGACAACGAGAAGTGAGCTGCAGTGTACACTTTTGCATGGCTTTGTATTAAATGGGTTAAATTAATGTACAGCTGTGTTTTTAATGCAAGAGTATTTTTATTTAGAATACAATGAAATCTGCAGAACCACACCTCCACTACAAAATCTAAGGGATCTCGTGAGAGAAACTCAGGATTTTTCGCTGAAGAAGCGATAGCTGAATAGCGAGCGTTACAGCCCAGGGAAGTTGAAGGCAGTGGAGTGTAAGGGAAGTACACTTACGTACTTTTGCGCGTTAATAGCAAGAAGCACCGCTGGCGAGTGAGTTAGCTGGGTTTGTTCCTAGCAGTCTCTGTCAGGCAAGGAGTGGTTACAGAACACGTGCAGCTTCCTCTCCACCCTGCAAGCACGCTCCTACCTGCGTTTTTCCATTTAAGAATCCTACGCGCTGGACCTGCACGCGCCTTCTCACACCACGGCTCCGAGGCCAAGGCTGCAAAGAGGCCTCCTCGTGGGAAGCTTCCCTTCAGGTAGCGGATCCAGGGGATAAGGAACATCCTCTAGCTTTACGGGTGACTGGTTTTTGCAGGGTAGGCATTGTGACTGTAGCTTACAAAAACAAAGGCAGTTAAGCCTACGTCAGAAAACAACAATGAAAGGAGTTTCAGATTCCATACCAGATCACCAAGCTCCTTCAGGAGGAAGTTTGACTTCAGTGCTTTCATGTGGTTTAAATCACAGTCTCGAAACTATTGACTACCCCAGGCTCATTGTACATGTACCCAATCAGGTTAAATGCCTGTGTGGGAAGAAAGCACATTTTTCAAGCTAATTCAGTATTAATGACGGTTTATTCAACCCATTTTGATTTTCACTGGAACGCAGTTATTCATTTCTCTGAATGGCGTGTCTCTATTTTTGTCTTAAATCTTTTGAGGGACTTTTGAAAGGGGAATGCTAACATTTGTCTTCAATACAAAAGGCAGTTAATGAACTTTACCACTTCTAAAACATTTTTTTTCTTTCCATTAATTACATGGGCACCTAATCTCATCACTGTCACTGTGACTTTTTGCACAGCTTAACACAAGCACACATCTAGTGTAAATGCTAATGGAAACTAATTGTACACTGAGAAGAGACTAGACACTTAGCACATATATCTATTAAGGTTAATTAGGAGATATTTAATCTGAAGTTGAAGATGGTATTTGCTTATTGAATTGAAAATCTTCTCTCTCACGTGTTTGAGGAAATAATTTTCCCCAATATTTACTTTTTCTATTACTCGTAAGTCACACATTTGTTAGCTGTATTACTGGTTGCACTGTCTTGTCTGAGACTGGTTTGGGTTGTGTTGGGGCTTTTTTAAACTATTATTTATTTGCATAAATGTAAGATTCCAGATAAATCTTTCATAGATACAATGCATGATAGGAATATTAACAATTAATTCTGCAGTAAGCAGAAATCTTTAATTCTGCAATAGTTTCTAAAGGGATGTATGTGTATTTCAAGCTGTGAGGATAGTTTTCATCTGTCTTTGAGTCATGATGAATTGCTCAAGGACATACCTTAATTTTTTTTTAGCTAGAGATGTCTGAAGATTGCCATTTCTGTAGGACCATGGTATCATTTCTCAAAAGTACATTGAATAAGGATTTGAATTAAGGCATAACAGATATTTCTCATCAGCACCAGAATCATAGAATCATGTGATTGAGAAATGGTACCAGAGTCCTACAGAAACTTCAATCTTTACACTTCTCTAGCTAAGCCTTAGCAAGAGAAGAAATTGTGCTGCTTTCCTGTGACATAAATTTGCAACTGCATTTAGGTTGTGAAGTTTACATTGCTCCTTGGAGCTTGTAATTATAATAATCTATGGCAATCTTGAGTTTTGATGACACTGTCAAAAGAGAAATATAATCAATTCCAAGTTTTAAGCTTGCGCATTAGCTTACAATGACCTTCTAATACTTGAAAGGCAGTATATCATGAAAATAAATATGACCATTTGGATTTACAATTCATATTACGCATTCTAATGGTAATTCCAGAAAGTTCTGAGTCAACAAACTAATAAATGGTAGACATAAACCAAATGGAGAAATCCATAAAAATTATCTGAAGTTATAAATTATTTTAGGAGGGGGGAAGCTTAGCTTAATGGCGTATAGGCCATAACTGTTATTTCCAAAAGAGTTTCCTCAACACGGTAAGAATCAAATAATGTAAAACAGATTCTTGTGGCCTTAAGCACTGTCTGAAAGAGGTGTAGAGTTACGAGAAAAAAGTGCCACTTTTTCTTATGGCGATCAACATTTCTGGTATTTCCTTCCTTCTTTTCTTCCAGACCCACGGTTTCATAGGCAACAGAAAGAAAAGCTCTGCATATGTGCCTTAGTAAGAATTTCTGGGGCAGTGAAACCTGCCTGCATTTGAGGGGATGGCTGATACTGCAGTGACAATCCCCTTGGCTGCATAGCAGCGTGCTTTTCAAAAGCAGTCTCCAGTGAAGAGTTGCAGGGGCACCCTTCAAAGGAGAGATTCAACGGTTGGAATGAAAGGCAGCAGCTGTAGTTACATGGTTCATCTCACAAACACTGGCATGACGGTTGGTGTCCAGAACAAATTTGAGCTTGAAATGAGGATGGCAACCCCTTACAGCCTTTGGCTAGGAGGAAGGCTTGGATGATGCGAGCCATCAAGTGACGCGGTGGCACATGCGAAGATCCCGAGCCCTGACCCAGTTTGTCAGCAGCTGGGCAGCTAAAGCAACGAGTATGTTTCTCGTGATCCCTCCAGGAATCGCCTTTGTCTCAGCCCTCTCCTGCACGTTTCAAGTATCGGTGCCACGGGTAACGTTTGACCTGCTCATAGACCGTGCGCTGGCCAGAGTGTGAAGATACAACTTGAGCCGAGCCAGAAAGCTCCTCAGGGGCAGCAACCCCGCGCCTGCTGTGTTCAAAAAGTCAGTCAGGAATTAATGCAATAGCTGCTCCACTTCGCCATCCGTCAAATGTAGATTGGATCGCTCGCCTGAACCCCCGATTGTCATAAAGGGCTTTGTCAACTTGAGCTAAATCGCTCCAATTAGCGATGGAGAGGCTGCCGTGTCTTTACCCACCCCGATCACTGACCACGGGTGCGTGGAGCACGACGATGCCACCGTGTGCGCACATATGGTCCCACTGACCGCGGCCATGATGGCAAAGACTACGGAGCACACGCCAATGCACGTCAAACCCAACGCAACTGCACTGCTGCCTCGCCTGGCAGCATCTCCTCCGGGGGGGGGGGGGGGGGGCTGCGGGGCGATTGGCTCGGGAACCACGTGCGGGGAGGCCGGCACGGGCGGGCCGAGCCGCGATTGGCCCACGCCTCAGGGAGGGCGCCCGCGATTGGCGCGGCTCGCTGCCTGCCGCCCTCGCCCACGCACGCTCCGCGGCGGCGTCGTTGCGGCCGCGGGTTGGGGGGGCCGCGCCGGCTGCGCCCGCATTGGTTGGGGGAGCGGCGGCACCTGCTCCCCGGCGCCCGCGTCCCCGGGAGCGGCGGTGCGCATGCGCGGCCGGTGATGCCCCGCGGGAGGCGGCCGGGTTCGGCTAGCGGGGCGCGGAGGGGACCTCGGCGCCGGTAATCCGCCCGCCGCGGGGAGGGCTGCGCCGGGCCTGCCGCTGCGGCCGCCTCCCGCCCCGCGGTGTTTGATAACTGGGGCGGGTGAGGGGGCGGGGAGGAGGTGAGCGGCCGTTGCTGGCCGTTTGGCTGCCGGCGGCGGGGGTCCTGGGGGCGGCTTTCGGGGGGCGAGCAGCCGCCGGGGCGGATTTCGGGGCCCGGCCTCCCCCGCATGAGGAGAGCGAGCCGCCCGGCGGGAGGAACGCGGCCGCCGTCCTCCCTTCGCGGTCTCCCGAAAAGCCGCCTCCGTATGAAGCGCGGGAAGCGGGTTCGTTTTGGGCACTGCCTGAACACCCAGTGGCCGCTGGACTCAACTTTATTTTTTTAATTGAAGAATAACCTCTTCCCGGAGGTTTTACTCAAGCGAGCTGTAGCAGCAAAAGAGCTTGAAAAGGCACCTGCAGGAGTACAGCGTCGCGGCTTGAGTGATTGCTAAATTGCACATTTAGCATTCATTTTGGTACGATGTTTTTCACGCTTCAGCAAAAGATAGGAAAGCATAGTTTTCAGAGAAAATAAAGGGGGGAAAAAACCCCAACTTGTCTAAGAACTCCTGGGTGCTTTTCATGGAGCGCTTTCAGCTGGGTGCTGTCTTCGGCCAGGTTGATGCTGATGCGCTGTATGGGGCAGGAATAAGGCAGCACGTGGTTATGGGTGGAAGAAAGATTGGGGTGAAAACCCTCCACTTTCTGTTGCGCTGGGTGGAATTGGTATTTGGCCCTAGAAGAAGCCCGTGTGTTGGTACTGGATGCAGGAGCTTTGGGCCTCGGAGTGAGAAAGGCTGTTAATGGCAGTCTTGCTCCCTTCCTGCTCGAGAAGGCAGAACTCTTGAGAGATCCGTGAAAAAGGCATGACTCTCTTCAAAGTCCAAGGAAATGTTAGGAATAATCTAAAAGATCCTGGCCTCTATTTAGTTCTGCATCAAATGGAATAACGATGCCGTTAATTTAATGGCATGCGTAGAACATGCAAAAGACTGTGGTGCAGAGGGCTGAAGATTGACATACTTGCATCGTGCAACCATCTGTAGAAATCAAATCTTTCAGGTAGGAAGGCACCCCAGGAGGTCTCTACTCCAACCTGCTGCCCACGGCAGGGCCAGCTCTCAGGCCAGTTCAGGTTGCTCAGAGCTTTATCTAGTTGGTCTCGGAAAACCCCAAGGACTGAGAGGAGGCAGCTTGTACCACCACTTGCCTGCCCTCACGGGGGGTGGAAATTCTAATATCCAGTCAGAATATTCTTTCAGTTTATGCCTGTTGTCTTTCCTAAATACTAGTATGTGTCTCAGAAACAGAGGCTCGTTACTTTAGGTGCAACATTATGCTGTTGTTGCAGCAGTGTCGCTGGTCCCAAGGGCATGCTTTGCAATAGTACTGCTGGCTCCAACGTCTCTTCCGATGCGTAGGTGCGCTGCGGTTACCCGTGTTCCCATGGTAAAGAGCGACCAAGCTACGCAAGAATTCAGTTTAAAATTGTAGGTCTGAAGTTATATATATTGACAGAGTTGTCAATGTGTTTTTCTAGAGAAGGTTGAATATAAGCTGCCCATCCCAAAAGGAATAATTGAGAATCCTATTTTGGAGGTGTAATTATTATTGGATTAATTTCTGTGACTCAACTTCTATGATTGCAGCTTTTCAAACTGAAGAATGGCTCTCCAGTTCTCTCATGGGTCATACCATAGCAATAGCACGTTCCTAATTGAAACTGCTGTCAAGATGTATGGTTTCGCAATTACATATTTGCTGTAGCTCCCTGAAAGGCGGTTTGGAAGTCACCGGCCATCAGTGTTCAGGCCAGGATTGCTAGTAAACGGGTTCGGTGTTTGTGTGAGTGCCATAGACTGGGATAACTTGGTTTGATCTGCTGAAGATCTTTTAACAGTGGGGACCCTTTTGGCTTGTTTTTATGGTCACCTTGAGGAAAGAATAAGGAAAGTTTTTCACGGGCCTTCATGTGTTAATTAGGAAAGCTCAGTAGGTTTAAAAGACAATTAAATGTGTGGTGTAAAGTTCTATTTTAAGACCAGAAACTCTTCGGCTTAGTTGAAAGATTTATTTTACATTCTAAGACTGTAGTGCTGACAGAGTTCACAACAGTAAAAGATGGCATGATCTTGTTTAAAACCATCTTTGCCTGGCAATTGAGCAATAACTGTAATTGTTCTTGGTAATGTATTTCAGTGTTTCTGGGATTATTTTAATAGTGTGTCCAAAGGTCAAAAAATCGTACCTTCTCTTATTGAAGGGAAAAGTAAGAGATTATTGAAGGCTGAATGAAATTAGGAGTGTTCTAGGCTAGGATCAGGGAGTAGTGATAAGACTTGGCATGAATGAAGTGAAAGCATCAGGAGTTTTGGAAGGGAACTATGTGGAAAAGTGAGTACCAGTCTGATTTCTTGGATGCCCTTGCTAGTTTGTATGGAACAAGAGTGGATGGGGCTAATTACAGTAAAATTACAGCTACGTAAGTGAAAGATGTTTTGGATCATACACAAAATACACCTGAAATGTATTGATAAAGAAAGATGTATCCCTTCATCTGCTTTAGGAGAAGAGGAGGAGGCCACCTACATGACAAACTACCTAAGTAAGGTAGGCAAGTTTTATGCTAAAAAAGCAAGTCTACTACCTGATTAATGTATGGCACTTTAGTTAAGAGCTAAAGAGTCCCAGGAGGTATTGATATGAAATTCTTCAAGTGTTTGTCCTAATATAGTGATTAAGAACAAGAAAATGGGGGTGGTACAAACTAAGTGTGATAGTCTCTGGACAAAGATGTTCAAAAGTACACCATAAGATTGAATGTTCACGTATGATAAACTGAATGACTTTAAATCTTCAGGGCAAGATTGTTTTAAGTTCTAGAATTGGCCAAGGAGGTTTATGAATTAACAATATGTGTACTTTTTAACTAAAATATATTAAAAAAATACAAAGAAACTAGTAACATTTGCAGACAACTTTTGAGAGATATCACTGTATTAATAACTGAGAAGAGGGAACCATAGACTTGCCATCCTCAAGCAAAATACACAGCAGGGTGAAAAGTCCCGCAAAGAATGGCATGGATTGTGGATGATAGTGAGGGAGAAAAAAGAATGGTAGCATAATTAATATAGTTTTGTGGAAAATAGGTGTTTCTCCCAAGAAGGGAGGCTTTTGATGATTTCCTACTATTGACACAGTACTAGTGTGTGAAACTACTGCTTTGTGATACTTCTGGGGGTGGGGTCTAAATATAATCAGTACAGTCAATATTAAATTAATAGATCTTAAAAGGAATAAGTAAATAATTACTTTTCTTTTTGGACGTTTGTAGTACAGTCATACTGGGATGTGGGGGTTTTTAGTTTGATCTCTGTATGTGTTGCTTGATAGAACTTGCAGATATTATAAGTTGAATGATACATAATTATTGGTGCAATTGTGATGTTTGAATTGCTTAGCAAATCTGATAAAGCCAGGAAGAAAGAGACTTGCACTTCCAGTATAAGGTGGTATCTTGAATTGCTGGGATATTTAGGGTTGTAGTGGTAAACAGTTTGATCTCTAAAGAGCAGTGTTATAACTAAGAGGATGACTGCTTTCTCAGGCGCAGAAAGCACCTCAGTTGCAGAACATTTAGTATGACTAGTAGTGGCTAAAAGTAATGCAAGGTTTGAAAGTGTCTTATAATAGCAAACTAAATATCAGCATTTGTCTGTCTTTTTAAGCTTGCTGTGGATAGAAATGAATAAGAACCAAAGGACAAGTACCTGTGCAGTGGTACCTAGAATCTATCTTCCTTCTATTTACAAATTCAGACCAAAACAAATTCAGAAAGAAACATTTTTGGCAAGACCATTGAGGGAACTAGCATAGGCCTGTGCTTGATACCACACTGTTCCAAAACACTGGGTATTCTACTATAAAACTAGATGATGCAAAAAAATACTGGGCAACAATCTCTTCTTTTTTGCAGCAGATTAGATTGAGAGTCTGGGGTAGTTATCTGCTATTGACATTCATTCATAATTACACAGATTAAAGATTTTCAGGTTTCCCTGAAATTAGATATTTGCATTTAAGCTTAAACTTTGCACTTACTGGATAATTTTGAAACAGAAAATATTTTCTGAAACCATGTTATACTTTCCTTTGACACTTACAGCTGGAGTTGATACAAGGTCTGCACTATTTGAAATGTAGACAGTGGAAGAAGAGCAAAATACAAATGAGTAATTCTGGCAGTGGATAATAATATGTTCAATATGTTTTCTTTTTCCCTAAAGAAAGGGGCGTTACTTCATGCTCCACTATAGAGACTGATTCAATTTGATTACTTCTTCAGATTGTTAAGGAATGTTAAAATAAAAGCAGGCTTACTTAGTTCTTAAAAATGCGTATATACTGCAGTCAGATTCTTGCTAGATTTGTGGCCTGGCAAGGCAAGAGAACAGCCTACAACCACTTCCACAGGGATAATGGGAAGTGAAAAAGAGTCTGAGTCAGGGCTGTGGAGTAAGAAATTTTTCAAATTAAGATACAGCACTTTACTGACGTATTATAGTGACAATACTTTATCATCTTTATTTCTTATTATTTTAATGTGTTTCTTGTAGATGAAGTCTGGGGTAAAATTGTAGTAGTATTGATAATATTCTTGCAACGATACTTAAAATTTAACTCTCAGTTCTTCAGATAACCAGGATGCGCTTCCTGTGGGAGTGGCTGTGCTTGGGTGTCCTGATAATTAGCTCAGTGACTGCAGAAATGGAAAACGAAGAAACTCTGGATGCAGATGTTAAAGTGGAGGATTTTGACAAGCAGTCTCAAGAAGCTGATGTTGACAGAGATAAATCTTCCTTAGAGGTAAGATTACAGAAGTCTTTAGTTAAAGCTTGTTTAATTATAAGATATGTAGTTATAACTAGTAGAGAAATTGGTGGACAAATGCATTTTGAAAAGAGCAAGGTAACACACAGTTGACAACTAAGCGGGTGTCCAACCCACCAGTCTTGAGTTTTTCAGTTGCTGTATGTGACATGTAGGACAAGCTTAATGAATGATTCTGCTATGCCAAAGTGTAAAATCAGGTCTTCTGCGTGTGGTGGATAGTCACGAAGAAGGTTTTGCTAGTCTGTGCTGCAGTCTGGATACAGAACCTTTTGTTCTAAGTCCTAACGTGCCATTTCTAGAGATGAAAGCAGAAAGCATCTCTTACTGAGATTTTGACATTAGATCAGTTTCTTGATTTCATCAGTCACAGCTGCCTTTTTTTGACCGTGTCTTTATTCCCAGAAAATCTTGCTGCATTTGTTATGCTGCACTTCATAATAGATGTGGGCAATATCCATAAATTATGTTCTCAACTTTTTCTTTTTACTGTGTAGCCCAACTGTAATGTACCAAGTAGACAGGAAAACAGCAGAATGGAAAACATGTATAGAAAGAAGTAGGGAGGAAGCAGGGAATTGGTGCAAGTTCCATAAATTTTCTGGGTTTTTGTTAAACATAAGATGTGTAGCAGTTCTTCAGTTAAGAGCTTTGAACACAGGAAGCAATTTTTAAAATTCACAGGTGTGAAATTGTTCACTGTTAGGGGGATATGCCAAAACTGTAGAAATGAGAAGGGCATGGTGGGGCAGGGAAAGGTGCTTTATGCTGCTAGATGTTTCTAATGAACAAAATCTGGTGGACTACTTCTGGAGGTATGACAGAGTATTCCAAATGAGAAGTTATCTGTGTTAGAGCGTGTATCTGTTCATATCTTTTAGGTTGTGTATCAGACTCCAAAGCCAACTGGGGAAGTGTATTTTACAGAAACCTTTGATGGAGTATTGGCTGGGTAAGTTTATGCCTTAAAATGATAAACTTTTACTTTCAGCAGTTTAACTTACAGTGGCAGGATTTATTTTGTATTTATTTGTCTGCTAGTATCTTTATAAAAATTAATTTTTTCAGGGGTTAGAATTGGGAAGGCTGGTAATGCTTGCTCCAAATACATCATGTTAAGCCGGACAGTTAACATTTCAGGTATGTTGCTATTTTTTGTGTTTTAAGGAAGCTTTTAATAGACTCTGGGTTTATGGACATTAAGAAAAATGACTTTAACTAGCTGCAAGGTGAAGCACATAGCCATCGCACTGCAGTAGCAAACTCTTCCTTTTCACATGCACTTAGGTATGTGTAAGACGGCAGCACCTTCAGCATTATAGATAAAACTTCTATTGGAGAAGACTTTTTTTTTTAGCAGATTTTTTTTTTATTAATTTATTGTATTGCTTCCCATACTCAAAAAGAATTAGATATGAGACTACTGAAGTGTTCCTAGGTAGTTTGATCTTACTGCATTGAAATTTTGAAAAAAAGTTCAGGTTTATCTCAACAATTCTTAAGCCAGAAATTTTTGTCATGTCTGTATCTTACAAGTTTTCTTCCAACAGTGTGGCAATGTAAGATGTAACTGCTACTGGGTGACTCGTGTTGCTCAATGAAAAGCTGTGTATTGTAAGCTATAGTCAGTTGCCACCAATGCACTGTCAATAAGAGTGAATATAATATATTACTCTCTATTTCTGGAATAGACTTAATAATTTTAGTTGGAAAAAACCTTGGCTTTCAGTCCTCTTTCTAGCTCAGATGTAGAGGGTGTAGAATATCAAGGAAAAACAAATGAATACAGTGTAAATGTAGTCTGTACGATCACTGACTTTTCTTTTTTGAATCAAGCCAGGTTAGTATACTGTCACTGGCTCAAATTCAGTAAAAGTGTGCATCCAGGTAGAATCTGTGAATGCAGTAGAAATCTCTTTAGTAAGAGCCGATGTCATGAGTTGTTAGAATACTTTCTTGCTACGAGAAAGGCTTTTAAAATGTGAAAGTAAGCCTCTGGTTTTTAATGACAAATCAGGTCTTGTTATTGGTATAGGTTTTTTCCTGTACACTTTGATGCTGTTAAACAAAAGAGCTATCTCTTGATTTGTGAAGCATCATAAAAAAGGTGTTTTCGTATGTTACTGAAACTGATGGAACAAAAGCTAACTCTCCTGTGAACAGCCAGACAGGTGAAAGGAGATGTAGTACAATAAGTTTGTTATGTTAGAACTTAAAGCTGCCTATTTTTTGCTTCCTGTGAGAAGGCTGAGATGCAGCTACTGTAGGAGGGAGGTTATACCATCATAAGAGATGTATGTCTGTTGAGGATGCACTGCTTAAAATGTAAACAAAATAACATGGTAGCAGGGACCAGTAAGTCTTATAAAATTGAATCTTACTCCCTTTTTCCAATTGTTTCTAAACTGTTCTCTTCTGTAGAATTACAGGGAACTTCAGACCATTGAACATTAGCCTGTCACTATTCATATTGTGTTCTTTCACATTTTCTTATTTTTGTTACATATTTAGATCAACTGTAGAAGGAAAATAAGTTAACAAACTCCCGTATTCAGTCTTAATGATATGTCACTTCTAAACGTTAAGTGCAATACAAAAGCAGTACCAGTAATGACAAGGAAAATGATTAAGTAGAAGAGGTGATAATGGTTGTTTAAAAAACCCAAACAAATAACTGAAAATTTTGATGAACAAATGCAAAAACTTAACTGGGATACTTGAATGATATCGTTCATCCCAGTTTCTAGCTTCATGAGATCTGTTCAAAGATTAGTTTGTCTTCCTGCTAAATCTAATATTCAAAGCTTCAGCTACAAGGCTTGGGATTTTATATTCTAGCTGTACACAATTTACATAAGAATAACAAGTATGGAACTAAGATGTATGAGAAAGTAAGCAGCATGTTGCCTTTCTTCCCTAAAATTGGGGAAAACAGTACATATAAATTGACTAGGTAAATCACCAGAAGAGAGTAGCTTTTTTGAGAATGGGACTTGAAAATCTTCTGCATGACTTGTAGAGATATTTTATTTCCTCATTGGTCTTTCTCCTGGTAGACCAAGAATCTAGTTTGTCATTTATGCTGTGAAGCTTTTCCAGCATCTCTGTTAACAGTGAACAAATCTGACTGAAAGTCAAGCAAAAAAGATATTCATCCCTGAAATAGTCCATGCAGAGGATGGTTGAGAATGAATGAAAAAAGTTCTTTACAGAATTAATCATGAGAATGTGGTATTGTAGTCGATACAATGAAGAGTTGAGCAACACTGTTGGCTTAAGATACTCCTGTGCATGGCTCAGGATAGAACCACTGTGTGACCAGATGAAGATGGACTGCCCTTTTTTCCTTCTTTTTTTTTTTTTCTTTTTCCCCCTATCTTTCCCCGCCCCCCCCCCCCCCCCCCAAATGAACAACTTGTGTGTAGTGTATGTGCATATCTTTTTGGTAGCCTGAATTTGATAAGCTGAGTTTGCCTTGTTCATGATATCAAGGAGAACAGGAGTTTGTTTGACCTGTTGGGATTCCCTATGTGCAGTACATATGGAACCTGTTCAGTGCGTAATTGCATTTGTAATTTGGACACTTTACCTCTTTGTTTTGTCCTTGCCTTACTATATTGAAGGTTTTACACTTGAGCTTTGCTATTTTCCATCTATTTTTGACATTACGTGCTTATGTAATTTTCCTGCATTCTGCCAAACTCAGCTTGTATATAAAACTGAATTTTATTCAGCAGAACTAAATTACATTAGAGTTATAGTTGTATATTCATTTACATTCTTAGGAAGTATTTTGAAACGCTATCTTAGACTAATCTATTTCAATTTTTCTTTTCATGTTCTTTGAACTACACCAAGTTCCATGATTCTGACTCAAAATCATTATCACAGGTTCACAGCCTAGAATTGCAAGCTGGTTTTCCTGTGCTTGTTAAATAATACAGCTTTGCATAGATATTTCACTGACTAGTACACTTTTTGTTTTAGGTGGGTGTTGTCTAAAACCAAGAAAGAAGACACAGATGATAATATTGCTAAATATGATGGTAAGTAGTTTTAATGTTTACTTCCACTATATAGTTTCTGTTGTTCTGTTGCTATTTGAGAAATAACTACCCTTTACGCTGAACTTATCTTTGAAAACCTAGATGACATAAGTCAAAATTATTAGTTTGTATAATGACTGTTCTCCTGAAACTGAGATGTGAAATGTTGCTCATGGGGTTACTTGGCGTGAAGATAATTTTTTTTGTCATCCCAACAATCTATTGCAATGAATGAGATCAGAATACCTTCTGGCATCTGAATATTCAATGTTGATTGTTTATGAATAGCGATGCTTGAAAACTACCTTCTCTGAAATAGTGTCTAAAGATGATGAAATTTTTCGTTTCTGAAGCAGCATGTTGCTGTGTCTGTCCTACTGATTCATGGGTTGATCTCCCACCCTAGTCTCTGAAACGAAAAAGTTAAGCTGAATGATGTTTTTCTTTAAAATACTTTTTCAGATTTTCTTTGCTTGAATGTAGGATTCTCCAGTGGTTCTTGTACAGTTTATGATTACAGTAGTCTAAAAAAAAAATGAAAAGTAATATGAAAAAGTTGTTTTGATGGTTTTTGTCATGGGGGTTTGCACTTCACTTAGAAGTTCCTAGGCTAGAATTGCCTGCTTGAATGTAATTTTAAACCATTTGACAGATGTGTGATCTGTGGCAATAATTTTGCAACCTGAATTTATTTCATTCAAGAGAAAGTGGGGAGAACAGAAAATGTTTCTGCTGCAAAAGAGAAGTATTTGCTATGCTACTGCTCTTATTTCAAATGAAAGTAATTAATGTTAATAGGAAGTGGTAAACAAACGTAACTTAAAGGATTTTGGTGTGCAAAACAGTACAGAACAGATGTTTTTAGATTTAGCAGTTACCAGAAATAACTGGTAAAAATAAAGAAGTTGCAGAGGAGGTATCCATACAGCTGAGATGCTTATAAGAACCAACATCTCTCTGATTACTTGGTTTCATGTTGGATAGAAATTGTGTCTAAGGTCAAAACAGTCCTATTTGCTTAGTCACCCAGACAATTTGACATTACCAAAGTCTGTGGTGAAAAGACTTTTTTGAACTGTTTCCCAATTTAATTTTTTTTGGGGGGGGGGGCGGGGGTGTCTTGTTGTGTTGCTTGGTATTATTGTTTGGTCTTAGTTTCCAGGAAGGAACACTACTGAAGAGGAGAGAATTTTCTTCCCTCCTGTTTAGCAGACTAGAAGAAACTAGAGATTTGTTGTTGACATACGTATCTGCCCTTCCTTAATGACCTTTCACAAATCACATTTCAATTGAATAAAAGTAAATGGCTGTTTTCATTCAGATTTCACAGTTTATGAATCTTCTCTAAAACAAATGCTGAAGAACTCATTAAGGTTTCTTCCTTTTGTTCACGTTGACACAGGCTTTTTTTTAAGATCACAGTGAATTGTAAAAGTAGTCTGTCTTTTGTGCTGTGTTCATTCCTGGAAAAAAATAAAATCAGTGAATCTTGTGCTTCTAATATCTGAGAAAATTTAACTGCCCTTCCAGAAATCTTGTTTTTTGGAGATATTCCCCACATGTGTAATTAAATGTATTTTTCCCAAACTTGGAGAATTTGCCATTATATAATCTTTTGTTTTTAAAGCTGTAGGCTTGTTTTTTGTCTTCAAGATCAAATCTGATAATTCTTGGAAAGACTTCGGGGCAGGGGGAAGCTTCATCTCCCACGTGATTAGACTTGACCTGAAAGATTCTAATTCTGTATAAGCAGGAGAGGAAGAACCATGCAGATATCTAGCTTACACAGTCCCTTGTGACTAATGCTTTTTATGTGACGATGGTAGGAATAAATGTAAAATCTGGAGAAATATTTTATGTTCCTCTAGGCATTGTGGGGTACCACAGTCTAAAGATAGAGATCTACATTACTGAAGTTTTCTTGTAGATTTCTGTAAATTTGAGAAGAGCAAGGAATAACATACACTTTACACATGTACCATCTTTAAAATATTGAAAGCTAACATTATCTTAATTGGCTAGAATAAAACGGTTTTGGTGAAATGGGAGAGTAGACTTTTCTGTGTAGAGCTATGCATATCCGAAGCATAGGCATCTCTTTAATTACCTGCCAATTTCTTAAGGCTGAAATAGACTTTTGCAATGAAACTCATTGAATGTGAAGCAGAGCTTTGAAACAGTCTCTATATTAGCAATGCAAGCATTAGGCTTGACATATCTAAAGTGCATTCATTCTCTCATAAAATATTGCAATTAAACAGAAATCCAGTGGATCTTCACACATGCTACAGGTTTGTGCAGTAAGGTTAGTTAAATTTGGTGATGTAAAAACATTTTCTGTTAAATGTATATGCTTTTCTATGCTGTTTCATTGGTTTATGGCAGATTATGGTAAGGATGTTGTTCTTTCCTACTTTGGAGTCCATGGCTGGCTTTTTTTTTTCAGTTGGAAAATTCTGTTTTACACATAAAACTGAGATTTTAATAATTTTCTTTCTTTTGGCTATAGCAGTTATGAAACTGGGATTTTTACTGCTGTAGAAACAGCTACTTGGGGAAATTAAAAAGAAAAAGCTTGTCACTTCTTGTTACAACTACTTGCAATCTTCTTTTCTAAGCTTTCTTTCCTCTTTGCTGCCTGACCCAGAACATTAGGTTAGGTGGATCTTTGGCATGATGCAGTTTTTATTTTATCATCTAACTGTGGAGCTGGAATTCTAGTGGTTTCCAATTCTTGAAAAGTACTGGTTAAAACATTCTGTCACTGATTTGATAGATGTTAGCCGCAAATTTGTGTACCATGAATATTTTCTTTGTATTTGAGTGCTGTAGAGCAGTTAGTTTGGGGAAGCGTAGGCTGGACTTGAGTAATGTTTTGTATCTGCAGTAGGATTACCAATAATGAATTAGATGATTATTGTTTAACAACTTTGACAACAGATATCAAGATTTCTTCCCTGCATTGGCAATTAGTCTTTATTTGCCGTTAACTCTTTGCTTTCAACAAGGCTATGATTTCTTTACTCCAGCCTACGATTTTTTCATAGGCTCTCTGTGTGTGTCTTTCAGGAAGATGGGAAGTAGAAGAGCTGAAAGAAAACACAGTGCCTGGAGACAGAGGATTAGTGTTAAAATCAGTGGCAAAGCATCATGCAATATCAGCTATGCTAACAAAGGCATTTATTTTTGATAATAAACCTTTGATTGTTCAGTAAGTAATCCCTCAGATTTTTTTACTTAATATTTATTATTCTTAAATTTTTTAAGACAAAGTAATGTCAATCCCTGTAGAAAAATACTGACTTCCATATAGCATTGACCTACCATATCCAGACCTATCAGAACTGTAAGTATGAATGATTTAATAATCAAGTAAGATTGTAGTACAAATGCTAAGAAGTGATACTTAAACTCTTAAAATATTTTGGGACTGAAAAAGCTAATTAATTTTTGGTCTTACCTAAAAGACCTAAATCATACGTAGTTTGAGTACCGTGTTGTACACTTACAGAATACTTCTGTGTAGCTCTGTAAAAGCAACTTGAATCTTGAATGCATTATAGCAATATTAGTGGTGATGAGCACTGTGGCAATATCACTACTTTTTTCTGATATTCAGACTTGCTTTGTTGTACTTAAACATATCCAGCTAACTCCTCTGGCTAAGTTCAGTGTGTCGTGTGGGCAGTTTCAAAGACGGCACAAACTTTCTAGAACTCTTGCCTGTTTCTGCTTCACTGAGGTGTTTGCGTGTTGGTTGGTACCGCCTTGAAACTTTTCTTGCTGGTGATACCAACTGTAGCAACTGCTACTGTGGCGTTTTTTGACTGACATCGCCGATATATTAGCTTGAGTGGCAATTAAAACCTTTTGGCCGTGTAGAAGTGTTTTGACAGTAGTGACTAATACACAGTCGTAATGTATTCATAATTAGAACTGCAGATTAGAAGTTAATTTGTATTTGTCTGGTACTTGGAAATTTTTTTTTAACTTTATCTTTGCCCAGATACGAAGTGAATTTTCAAGAAGGCATTGACTGTGGTGGTGCATATATTAAACTTCTCTCCAGTAGTGATGACTTGAATCTGGTATGTCCTCTTACTTAATGTTTGCTATCAGTTGTTCATTTGAAGAATGCATAGTCGTTCTTGTGAAATGTCAATATGAAATCAATTCCTAATGCATCCTAAATTCTTAAAAAGTTCCCAAATGTTTAAGCACAAGATTGGGCAAGATAATAATACATATACTTTATATATACACAAAACCTTTGGAGTTGTGCATTTTTTACAGGTGGAATATTTGATAACATTATTCTTGTTACAATTTCTATTTATTTTAGTGAAACTTACAGGTAGTCTAAAAACTTAAAGCTGTTAAGATATATATTCACACAAGAAATCTCAAAATGTGAGTTTCAGAAGGTTAGAATGAAGAGTTTACTGTGATAACATACTCCTCTTGGTTCTGCACGAGTGATGTCTTATATCCAGAACAAAGGACTTCTGCATATGTTTAGTCTGACTTTCTGCAATAGTAGAAGCCATAGAATCTCAACTTGTAACTTGTGAAACGATTTTTTTACTGCATGGCACACAACATGGCATCTTAGGGCCACAACATGGATTTAGAAACTGAAAGTGGTGGAGAATCTCTCTCCCCCGGAAAAGGTTTGAATAATCAGGTGTGAAAAAATTAGTAAGTGCCTTAGTATGTTGGACCTATTTTGTAGATTGTTTCTCAATATAGATGTGAACTTGCCTGCCCTTTCCAAACTTGTCTGCAAAACTCTATTACTATGCCAATGCAATCAGGTATTTCTTGCTTAAAATGCTGCCTGTTCTAAGTCTCAGTTCTGGCACACATGATCTGGTTGTTTCTGCTTTTAGTATTTCTGCCACTGCGCTGGGGTGTAGATATAAGCTGTCGAGCTTGTGATGAAGGATATTTTAGCAACTTTTTTTTGGTTTATTTTTACATTCAGAACTGGCAGTGAATTGTGGCCTAGGAGCTTGTGCAACGCAAATGTTGTGTTGACAGAGTAGGGATGGCTGATGTATACAACAGTTGCTGCAGGTGCTTTGATGGGAGCTGGTGCTTTTGGCACATAGCAGCAGTTACAAAATAGGACTTGTAATGACCAGTGTGGATCCAAAATGTTACATCATGAGCTAGGAGGAACTTGTGTTGACGCAGCAGTACAAGCATGAAGTGATAAGGGTACTTCCAATCCTGAAGCAGGTTGCTGTAGCCACTTAAAAGCTGACTACCCTAACTGCTACGGATTTGTGGCTAACTGGTATTGCTGAGCCAACATTCAGTAGTATAGTGACAGCAGTTTGCGAGGCAATCCCAGTTACAACCTGTATAGACTACAGAAGTTGTTGGGTTTGAGATGCATCAGGCTATATAGCATTTGCTCACCAAGGTTTGGTAATCTAGAAAGGCAAGTTCATGGAAAAAACAATAGGGAATAGTCTGGAAAAATCTTGTAACAGGAGCGTGGGCAGAATTCATCGTTTTCTCTCTGGGTAAGATTTTTCATCTGTGCTTTTACCCCCTGAGACGTCTGTGTCTACTGCTGCTGCTTTGACCCATGAGGCCATAACCTTGACTTTCAAGTACTGAGGAGAAAAGCAGTGAAGTGTGATGCCCTGTGTATGTGCAAAATGAAGAGGAGCTTGCTCAGGACAGGCTCAAGACATTGCTTAACCTGACCTGCAAACCAGCAGTCAGGAAGAGCCACTCAACAGTGGGACTCTTCATGAGATATAAGGGATATTATGTACCTCTGCAAGAGTCTGGGAGATGGCGACATGCATAAGAACTTGCTTGTAAGCATTTGTAAGATGTATTAAAAGCTTTAGTGCAACTTCCTAGTGCTCTTCCTTTTTCCTAAAATTTATATGCCCATGTGTGTTTTATGCTCAAGTATCTTGAGTACTAATAAGTATTAAAAATACAGATTGCAGGAAAGCGCGTAGAGGCGTGACGTCTTTCATAATGGAAAGATGTGTAAATGATAGTAAAACTGAAAAGTTTTACATTTTAAAAGAAGGTGTCAGACCAAGATATTCAGCTCAATTACGGATGAAACTGTAATTCTCCAGTATCTGTCATCTTACGAGAAGGTAAACCAGAAGACCGCAAATGCAAAATTTGCCTGTTTATGGCCTGGCTCACAATTCATCCTGTACTGTTTTTGGAGTTTCACTGGCTGTGTGATGAGGTAACTTAAAAGAGTCAATGTTCTCTTTTTCTTGTGGGGTTTTTTTTTTAACTTTAAAATTGGACATGTCTCAATGCTGTATATATGCTTGTTGCTATTAGCATAGTCAGTTAATTATTGTTAATTCTTAGCAGTGACACTTTCCGAAGACTGTTGAATGTTGTGAAAGGGACTGACCTTAAAATACATGCACTTCTGTATTGCATAAAGTAAAAATGTTTTTTGCTTTGCATTCAAAAAATGTAAAAATACAGACTCATTTCAAAAAATACATTTTTATCAGAACATATCTTTCAAAAAGAAAACTTCCAGGAATCAAGTGGTCTTCTTCCTTCAAGCAATTGCTTAAGAATGTAAGGCAGCATGTTACTGCATACTCTAAATACAAAAATCATATAAATAACTGAAAAATACTGACATATCTAAACAGCTTACTGCAACATACTCTGAAGGAGAATAACTGTATCTGATATTTTTGGGGATGTTTATTGTTGTTGTTTAAATATGTAGAGCAAGACAACTGGTAAAATACTGGTTACTAATATCCTGGGTTTTATCTTTATTGAAAAATAAAATTGATTTGAAGAACAGTTACTAGTTCCCTTCCATCTTCCAGTGTAATGTTTGTAGAATGTTACAGATACTTGGGTGTTTTGATTTGTGACAGGCGATTCCAATTAACATAAGGGTAAGGTCTAAATAAATATATTAATCTTCCCTTGAAGAGGCTTAAGCGATCTCTATGGTTAGTTTGTTCCCAAAGAACAGAGAGCACCCAGCAACTCAAAAGGACTGTTCAGTTCCTTTCATGATTTATCCTGCTGGTTTTCAGTTATCTTTTAGAAAAAGGTAGAGATGCTGTATGCCACAGCATCAAGGAAAGGAAGTACCCAAAACGGCTTCATAAAATGTACAGTATAACACATGCTCAGCTTTCTCGCTTCTACAGGAATACTTTTTTGACAAAACACCTTATACTGTTATGTTTGGACCAGATAAATGTGGAGAAGATTACAAACTACACTTTATCTTCAGACATAAGAATCCTAAAACTGGAGAGTATGATGAAAAACATGCAAAGCGTCCTGACGTAGACCTAAAAAAATTCTATTTGGACAAGAAGACGCATCTATATACTCTAGGTATTGTTTAATTCTTACAACTTTAAATTGGAAAGGAGAGATTAAAAATGTGTTTCTGTCCACTGAAGCTTTGAGTCTATTGAATCTGCTTTTTTGTTTGTAATAGCCTGTGAATTATGAGGGGTGGTTGCTTAACAATTTGGGCTTAAGTGGTTTAATGACTGGGCTTAAGTGCAGGACATAAAAGTGGCTTTGAAATGCTGCTGTTTAATATTCAATTACAGGAAAAGACCTATCAGCCCGGGCCAGCCTTTAGCATGAAGAATTAAAACTTTCAGTACTTACTATGATAAAAATATTTTTAGGAAAGACATGAAAAACCCCACAACCATCCAATATTGTAGGAAGGCATCAGAGTTCACAGGAATTCAGTTAAATCCGAAGCATGCGGCACGCAACTCTCCTCCACATGTTAAGAGTTCACGCTAACACCTGCATCTGCAGCGGTGTGTGTGAACAGATAATGTTACTGCATTCTCTGAAGATGAATGAATATGGGCTGGTTCTAATTCGTGTGACATCTCTTTCTGTACCAATGAATGGTATAACAGGTGAAAGTTTCTTTTCTTAGGTTTTTTCCCCCCCTTTTTCTAATTTCTGAGGAAGAATAAATAATCAGAGAAGAATGGGCTAATCTGTGGCATGCTGCAAATCCAGCAAAATTGACTGCTGTTCTGAACTTCACTGAATAATAGTGGAAGGCATATTCAACTGCCGTGCCATGGGCAAGCTTACTGTTCTTTAAAATAAATTTGGCATAGCAAACTTTCACTTTTAGATATAAGGGTAACAAACCACTATTCATATGGTAAAGGAATGCATGTGTTCCTGTATTTGGGCTGTTCATTAGAAATTCTGATTAAAGATACTTAAACTGGGATTGCATTTATTCCGTTGTAATTCTTCAACTAGACTCCCTAGAGCTGTGTGATTCTAATGCATTATGTGACTGATAACATAAGTTTAACAATCGATTTTTTTTTGTGTTGTATCTGAAGTGATATGGGGGTTTAATTTTTGCATTTGTGGATATTTTAATACTGTTGAAAACTGAAAGAGCTTTGTTAGAGATTATCAAGCTGTTATTGTAAGACAGTCAGTCTGGTTTTCATCACCCCTTTTCATAAAACTGTCATAAAAGTGAAATAGTATTTACTTTGAATTAAAAGTCTTTGTTGTGTTGAATGAACATTTGAATATACTTGTTAAGCACTTGCAAATGTGCTCACTGGTCATTAGAAATGGATCTGGATACAACAGTCTGTTACAGAGTCTGACGCTGCTCACTTCTGTGACCCCAGCTTCTCAGTTACTCAGCTTGCTAAAATACTTAAACAATTGAAGAGAATTTTCTGTATTTGTAGTCTGGCATTTGAGGGAAATGGCTGTCAGGTTTGAATCAGAGAAAACATTGCTTTAATGATCTTTAGCTGTGTTACTGAGGCAGTTCTTGTGTTTCCATGCTTTCAGGTGTTAAATTGTAATTTGATAGCAGAGGTGCCTTTTGGGGCAGAGGTTTGTCTTTCATTGTGTTTTAAAATAAATAAATAAAGCAGAATTCAGGCCAAGTGGTAGGTTTTTGAAAAATCTCTTAGAATGTGCTTGGATGTGTTTCAGTAATTGAATTAGCTAGAGGTTTTGTTGGGGGGGGGCCTGACACTGGTCATACATCCCCACAGTAGCAACTTTATAATGTTTTGTGTCCAGATCCAGTACCTGGGTGGGGAGTCGTGTCTCCTGTTCTGCTAGCGAGGATCCTGTTTGCTGTTAGTTGTCTAAGACTGTGCTCATTATATAGGTTTTGGTTAAAGATATTTGTAGAATGCTTCCCTTATTTCTTTAATACAAATTTCTCCAATTTAGTGCTAAAACCAGATGATACGTTTGAAATGTTAATCGACCAATCGGTTGTCAGTAAAGGCAGTCTTCTTGAGGATATGGTTCCTCCAATAAACCCTCCCAAAGAAATAGATGATCCTAGTGATAAGAAGCCTGATGACTGGGATGAGAGACCAAAAATACCTGATCCAAATGCTGTCAAACCAGATGACTGGTAAGTAGAACATTTTTATCCGTACATGCAGGTTATTAATTTGAAAGACTTGACTGGTTTTATTTTGGTTTTTTGCTAATGACAATTGGGATGTGTTTCACTACTAAAAGCACTAAAGTTTGAAAACATAACTGAGGTCGGTACAAGGATCTGGTCATCTTCTAAGGAAAGAAGTAATTGTGCTTTTTGCTGATTTGTACCCTCCATGGTTGCAATTAATAACTAAGATGACTATACCTGAAAGGTTAGGAAAAGCGTGGGGTTTTTAACCATATAGTCTTAACTTATATTCAGTGATTTCTACTTCCTTCTACTGTTCATACAGCAACTCAGGAAGAAGGGAAAAAATTAATGGGAACACCTGACTGACACCTGCCAGCTGATGGCAGCAATATGTGGGCTACGTAGTACTTTGGAGCAATGTAAATATAATTCAGATAGTTATAAACAGATAATTGGATGTCTAATTCTCATGATCAGTGTGTCTAATTCTGTTGTGCCTTTGAAAATCATCCCTGTCATGCCAGTTACAGACCTCTGAACAGAACATTTGTTCGATGTCAGGCTCTTGTATTTCTAATGTAAGTCTGTAATTGAAGGGATGAAGATGAGCCTTCCAAAATAGAAGATCCCGATGCTGTTAAGCCTGAGGGATGGCTTGATGATGAACCACAGTATGTTCCAGACCCTAGTGCAAAAAAACCAAAGGACTGGTAAGAACTTGATCAAGAAGTGGAGGTTGTTAATGTGTCTTGTAGATAAGCCTGCCTATTCTCTGTTGCAAGTTAGGAGCTGTGGATCAGAAGTCAATCCAAATCTCATTGTCTTTTGAGGTAGTAAGTTGGAATGTGTAAGGTGTGGCCAAATATTTGGTGTTTGGAGGAGCTACTTTTAGAAAAGCTTAAACAGATCGATTGCCTTTTGTTTTCTGAAGATAAACAAACAAAAACAGAATATGAAGGACCCCTTTGAAAGAACTTGCTACGGTGTTAAACCATGAAACAGTTTAAGGTGACAGCTTGAATTCATTACACAATAGTCTCAAAGGGTTCTATAAGCATCTTAGGAGAAGTGTTTCAAGCTGTCTGTAAATGCAGGATTATAATTTCATTCAATCATGCTGTGGTAGTTATGAACATGTGACTTTTTAAAAAAAAAAAAGTGTAGCACTCCTCAAAAAAAAAAAAAGTGTTTATACTGTTGGGTAAAGTTCTGTGAGCTGGTCAAAATTCTGAGGTTGCTATAGCAAAATGTTGGGTACGGACCCTAACTTCAGACTGACTGCTAGTGTTCAGAGCAGTCTGATCTGTAATTTTTTTTTTTTCTTTTTCTGTAGGGATGAAGAAATGGATGGGGAATGGGAAGCCCCTCAGATCCCTAATCCAAAGTGTGAGACTGCGCCTGGTTGTGGACACTGGGTGCGTCCCATGAAGAATAACCCAAACTATAAAGGAAAATGGAAAGCACCTATGATAGATAATCCTAACTATCAGGTAATAGCAATATGGTAGGTCTTTGTTAAAAGGTACAAAGTTCAATGGAGTAGGCAAATCAAAGTAGTGTATTCATCTAAGCTTTTTTACAGTATGTTCATGTTTTAGAATGAGTCTGAATATCCTCACTAAACATTTTGAGGTTTTTTGTATTTAATTTGCTTTTTTTCATTTAAGTGTACTAGAAAATAGAAATGCTTCCTCTATTAAAACAGTTTCTCTGTTAAAAGTTGCTTTTGAAACAATTTGCACTGGTACTGTTTACTTATATGCACTGTAGAATTGTATTCTGAATTGTGTTGTCATTTAATGAAATACTTCTCATTTTTTATTGGGGTTTTAAGTGTGGGCCTTTTAAATTAACTCTTTTTTATTAAAAATGAAGCCTTTCAGTAAGCAGGTTGACTTACTAGTTCAATTCTAGGGGAAGCATCGATTTTGGATAACTAAATTCCCCTCTTCCCCTCCAGATATAGGAGGTAATCAGTTGGATATTAGAGACATATACTTTGTATTAATTATGGCTGGGGAGTACTTAAATTTCATTTCTTTGAGCTTAAAATCCTATGCACATTTGTAAACAAAATTTGGCTCTAATTTGCACAGGTATCATAAGGCTGAATTTTCTCATTACAGTAGCTGTCAGTTTATATATATATGTACGTATGTATATACTGGAAGGGACTGTGGCTCATGGGATGTAGTTCCCCTGCAGTCTGAGGCCACCAGCCAATAGATGCTTACCTCAGAAGATTCCATCACTGGCCACAAAATACTGACCAGTGCCTTTCCAAAAATGTATGTGCTATATTGATGAACAAAAGCCAAAGCTATATATTACATAAGGAGAGACTAGAGGAAGAAGTAATATTAATGCCTTATTTTCCTGCTGTATTAGGAAATTTGTTTCATAGACTTGCTGTAGGAACTTTGCAAAGACTGTGCTGGAATCACCAGTGCCAGGAGGAACAGAGATGCTTTGTACAGTCAGTTATTACTGTAACCCTGTATGGACAACAAAAATTAGTTTCAAGAGGTCTGCCCTAAGCCAGAAAATTGAGACCCATCTGCCAAAATCCTATGGGTTATTTCCTGTTCTGTTTTTATGTAGGTTAAACTTTGCTGCTTGTCTTTTGAAATAATGCATTTTAAATAGTCAGGAAGTTCTAAATATTTTAAAATTTGGTTTTAGTGAGGTATAGGTAATGTGATTACTTTTTTTTCCTTAAAAGGGAATCTGGAGCCCTCGGAAAATACCGAACCCAGACTATTTTGAAGACCTTCACCCATTCAGGATGACCACTGTCAGTGCTATTGGTTTAGAACTCTGGTCTATGACATCTGATATCTACTTTGATAACTTCATTATATGTTCAGAAAAAGAAGTAGCAGATCGTTGGGCAGCAGATGGCTGGGGCTTGAAGAAATTAGTAGCAAGTGCTAATGAGGTATAAACTTTACTGTGTTCTTGATACCCAAAAGTAGTGAGGAAGATGTGCTGTTGGAAGAATTTTCTGTCAGTTAATGCTGACAGAATGTTTATTTGTCTGCAATTAATAATCTGAATGAGTAACTATGATAGTTTGTTTTTTTTCTCATAGTTTGGCTTTTTACCTTTCCCAGACCAATATCCTCTTGAAATCAAAAGGGTACAACTTTTTACTTAAACACCTACTGAGAGATTGGCTTCATTACAGTTCATGGTCTTCTGCTGTTCGTGGTGATGCTAGAAATTCAGTGCCTGTCAGCAAATGGAAACTGAGTTACTTACACTCTCAGACTTTTTTTTTTTTCTTTTCACTTGTGGCTGACTCCATTATATATGTTCTTTAGACGATTCCCACCCATGAAGAACGGATAAATAGTCATGTATTTTTTTCTGTTTAATAATTTTAGGCCTTTGGCTGCTTAGATATATATTATGCAGCTCTGAAAATAGTGCACGTATGTTTATGGAGTTGCATCTGTTCTTCTGCTTCTGTTTCCATGTGTGCATTTTGTTTGTATACTGCACTTGGCCAGCTGCCACGTTTTTTTTCTAGATCTCTTTCCTATGCTGTAGGACGAACTTGTCCTGACATATGGGATTGTGAGCCCCTCTAGTGGCTGCCTTTACTGGCTACAATTCTTTTGAAGAGTCCTATATTTTCTTTGATTCAGTGGCAAGAGCAGGCCCGTAGTTGTGGGAAAGAAATGGTGGGTTGGTGGCAAAGGTGGCCAATTCCTGACAGCTGCTGTTTGTCGCATTCTGTCCAATGCAATTAGGAAAGCCACCTCCTCCCACAACCTTGCCCTTTTCTGAAATGTTTGGGTTTATGTTGCTGCTGGAACATGTCCAGAGGAGAGCAACCAAGCTGGTGAGGGGTCTGGAACACAAGTCATACGAGGAGCGGCTGAGGGAACTGGGGTTGTTTAGTCTGGAGCAGAGGAGGCTGAGGGGAGACCTGATCGCCCTCTACAACTGCCTGACAGGAGGGTGCAGTGAGGTGGGGGTCGGCCTCTTCTCCCTGGTAACAGACGATAGGACGAGGGGGAATGGCTTGAAGCTGCACCAGGGCAGGTTTAGGCTAGACATTAGGAGAAACTTCTTCACCGAGAGGGTTGTCAGGCTCTGGAATGGGCTGCCCAGGGAGGTGGTGGAGTCCTCATCCCTGGAGGTATTTAAAAGCCGGGTAGATGAGGTGCTTAGGGACATGGTTTAGTGGTGGGATGGCAGTGCTAGGTTAACGGTTGGACTCAATGATCTTAAAGGTCTTTTCCAACTGAGGTGATTCTATGATTCTATGTCTGGACCTGTATCTATACCTGTATACACTTGAGTCCCCTCACTCCACTGTGCCCCTCAAACTTCCTACCTTAGTTGCTGACATACCCTTTCCAGAGGTCTTACTGGACCAAGCACTTGCCTACCTACTGTGTAAGTCAGAACTGGGCTGGGAGGACAATTTACACCCTGAAAAATTGGCTGTCAAAGGAGGGAATGAGGTAGTAAGACAGATGGAGCAAGACATTGCTCTTCAAGAGGCTGGCTGCTGCTCTGAGGTTCTCTATGCTTTAGGAGCTTTCAGCTGAGTTAGCATAGCGTGGGGAAAAAAATAGAGTAGCTGGGAAGGGTGTAAAGTGCGAGGTTGCCAAGACTCCCAATGTTGCTTTACAAAATGGAGTAGTGGCCAGTCTAGTATGTTTGGAATACCAGGTTTATTCCTTCTTAGCACCTGCTGTTTATTTGCAATCTGTCAAGTTGTTACTTCACTAGTATTGAAATCCAATATTGTTTTAGTCATTAAAAAACAAAGGCAAAGAAGGGCAACAGAAAGCTTAAAATATATACAGTGCTCTTTATAAACTTATTGAAGTGTTGAGAGGGATGTAAATGCAACTTTTTTTTTTTTAAATTGTTTTTAACATAGCCCGGTATGTTTACTCAACTGGTGACTGCTGCGGAAGACCACCCATGGCTCTGGATTCTTTACATCTTGACTTTAGCTCTCCCCGTTGGTCTAGGTGTGTTGTTCTGCTGGCCAGCAAAGGTTAGAGAAATTTACTATATTTTTATTTGGTTTTATTTTTAATACTTTATTTGAAAACTCTTAGCATCTGTGCAACAATAAGCACTTTTAATGTGCCATTGATATTACTTAGCTTACAGTGGCTGTTGTGTTCAGTTCTTTGAGTTTAAATGTAAATTGATTTTTAATTTGTTATAGAAAACAGATGAAGATATTGACTTCAAAAAACCTGATATATCTAAGCAAATTACGAAGGGAGAACTAAAACAAGAGAGAGAGGAGTTAGAAGATGATGAAATAGAATTAGAAGAAGAAAAAGAAAATGAAGATACTGCTGAAGATGGTAAGACGAGCGAGCCAGCTTGCAATTTGATTAAATATAAAGACATGAGTAGGACTAGTTCGTGGATTGCACTGCCAATAATTACAACCAGTTATCTTAGAATATGCAAAACCTGCCATGCTCTGAGTCGTCTTTTCCTCTTTGACACAACCTCCAGTGAGTGGCATTCCATGGCTAATAGCTCTTTGATAAATACAAGCAGAAAATAAGGCTCTCCTCAGTATTTTTTCACTTTCAAGAAATTAATGTGCTTCTCAGTCTTTTTATGTTTGTAGACAGTGACGCATATTTTCTCCCTTCTAAACATTTCATATATTGAACACATTTGAATGGTTCATTGTGTACCTGAAGTGGTTAAAGTCACATTGTTGTCTTTAAAATGTGTCTGGAAATTAGTCTTTAACCTAAGTCTTTCTGCTTACTCCTCTATGGGACAGTTGTATCTCAAACTATTCTGTTGGTCACTGGTAACTCTTGTTAAAGCCTAGAAAATACAGTAGACTTGAAATATTGAAGTCTGCTACTTCCTTTGTGTTGCTTTCTAGCAATGCATTGCACACCTGCGGAGGTCTGTCCTGCTGTCCCAGGATCTATGATTCAGTAGGTTGAGCTATGCTTTAGCATCCAAGGATAAAATCATCTTGTGTTACTGTATCAGAGATTATCAGTACTATGTAACTATGGCTTTGACATTCTGTTAGCATTTCACTTAGTCTGTAGTAATGTATAAAAAGCAAATCACTGAACTTACAGTGCATTATCTTGACTTCTGTGAGAAAATCCTTAGCCGCAGAACTCTGCAAGATTCTGCCTCTTACTTCACTCTTCCTTGGTAGGAACAAAGAAAGTGACAAGTGATTGGCATGGAAAGTTAGAAATCTAGCAGCCATTCATGGGTGGGTTTGTTTGGGTTTTTTTAACTTTTTCTCAGTACTGGCATCACTTTGTATTACTGACTGAAACTTTGTGGGTTTTGTCTGTCTCTGCATTATGTTCCACGAGCATTGATGGCTTCTGCCTGTATGACTTAAGTTTACTCGGCATCAGATGTTCCCATGCTGGTACTTGCAGAATTGAGTACGTTGTTGGCATAACGCTTGCCACACCAAACTTAGTTCATCTGCCATACCATTTGAGAGCCTTACCTAGGCATTTAATTATTTTAGTTATGCTACATTTATTTTTTACGTTAGCATAAATTGCAGGTACAGCATTTCAGCATTGTATCTTCCTACATTTTCCTTTTGATCTTACTCTTCTTGCTCTTGGCTCCTGAATTACAGAATCTGTTTTCTTTTACCCAGTCTTGATGCAGATCATAGATAGATTTTTGTACCTAATACACTATCTTTGCAAGGCTGAGATACCTGAATTCCAATATTATTCTGTTAAGTCAGTCAGTTAATTTAGTTAATTACAACACATTACTTAAATAATATGTTAAAGTGTGTGTGCGAGTGTTAGAAATAAGGTTCAGGCAATCTCAGAGGAACACTGTTTAGCTCCCACAACTTTTCTTAAATAATTCCACTTGGAACGTGATGTTTCAAAAGTAGGTTCCATTTCAGACCTTTACTTTCAGTTACTAAATTGAATAGAGTAAAACTAACTTTTGTATGACTATTCCAAGGTTTTCAAGTAAATTCTAGGCTTCAGAGGGAAGGATTACACTTTGCTGTCATATGACTTCCCAGTTTTTCTTTCTTTAAGAAGAATTGCTTAGCTTCCCTTAGCTTCCTGCCACCTTTTACATTTGCAGGTTAAAATCTTCCCTTTTTTCCTATCACTTTTTTGCCTCTTCATATCTGAAAGCACTGGAGAATTTGTCTTCTCCTTCTGCTGATTCTTTTTGCTACAGAGAGAAGAGAAATGGAGGAGACAAAAGGAGAGCTTATAAAGGATACAAAGAAGATGGGAAGGGAGGCTTCTCCTTCAGGTACTGGGAAAGGAAAGTAATTTGGGCCAGGACTTGAAAGTGGTTGCTCCTTTCTGGTTTTTTCCCCTCTCTTTCCTTGTTGATAGGAGAACTTCAAGCTGGTGGATGCCAGCTTTCGTCAGATACAGATGTGAGTTTCCTCTGACACTTCTCAGTATGGTATCTGTAGTCATAAATATCTTCTATTAGGCTCTTTGGATCCTAACAATTTTAAAAATTCCTTTATAGTCATTATCTGCTGCTTTGTTTCCTGGAGTTGAAGGTAATGGGGTTTGAGCTGTGGAATACTGAATGCCTTGACATCCACTTTTTATCCTGGCACCATTAAAAAAAAAAAAAAAAAAAAAAGCGTGGCACAGTAGCAAATTTCAGAAACACTTGTAGATGTCTTTGGCTCCAGTGAGGATGAGTTGCTGGCAGAGTGCTCCTTAAAGGGCATTGTCCTTGGGATTTACTGTTTTATTTTGTTCTACGTTAATTTTTGTGGCATTGCTAAAGGATGATGTGTTCTTGACTTGTCCACTTACCTGCTTTGTCTCCTTGCTTTCCTTGCCCAGTAGAAAAGTTTTCCAGGAACTAAAAGAATGTTACCAAGAAATGGAATTTCAGGGGCACAGTCTGAACCTTATTTGGGAAGTTTTTAATTATTTATATGAAATACTGTTTAATATTAGACTAAATTATCATTAATAATTTCAAATAGTATAGTTGTTCATTTCTGGCTTTTACTACTTCTGATGTCTGAAGTGGGTTTTTTGTTGGCTTTTTTTGTTTTTTTCCCCTCTTTTGAAATTAGTACTTACGGGAAGTGCTGGATTTGCATAATTTAAATTTTCTAATCTCTTCATTAGAATATGAGCAAAGGCTTTGTGAATTTTTGCCAAGCTCTTCTGTTAAGGGCTTATTTTTAGAACAGAAATCTTTGTCTACATCTATCTTAAACGATCATCTCCATTTTTTTTGGTCATATTTCTCCTTTTGATAACAGTAGTAGAGACGTTATTGTATTTACAGATGGGAAAACTAATTTGTTACCGCTTTGCTAGTTGTTATGAACTGTTTGGCTCAATTTATAGCTACGCTGTAGGCAAAGTTTTCTGGTACTCCTACAGAAGTCTCAAATATTCTAATAAATTAGGGTTTTCTAGATTCTTGTGAGCAAGAATCAGGAGAGTCACATCTTAGGTGTGACTACCATCTGAATTTATATGGTTACTTTTATTTCACTTCTACTGAGCTGAAACAGTAAGAGTTGGGGGGTGGATATTGGCTTTTTTTTGTTTGTTTTTTGTTTTTAACACTGAAGTAGTGCTTATGAGATGTAGGCATGACCTGACAAGAATAGAACTGAGCACTGCTTCATTACTGCTTTTAGCTGAGCCCTACTGGCAGACTGTTAAGTTGTAAAATGCCATCTTGTATCCTTTCTCTCAGATTTAGATATGATTTCATATTTACTCTTGATAAAAAGTATTGCAAAGGGTACTCAATTTCTAGAAATTCTCACTTCAAGACCTCAGTTTGAAGTAAAGGAAGAGACTTGCCAAACCCCAGTAACTTTGAATCATGCTGTCGTTGCTGAAGTTTAGTTCTTATAATGATCTTAGATACCTAAAATGCAGGCATGGGAGTGCCAGCTTGTAAGTACTGAAGCCCAAAGTGGAAATCAAAACAGTTGGGTGCCTGGCCTCCTTCACAAAATACGCAGAATATAAAGAGTTGGTTACCCTACAAGGGCAGCCTGCGTGCTGATCAGAAAGCAACCTAGAATTCGCAATATTTGATGCGTGTGCTGCCCTTCAGTGCAGTGACATGGCCTCAGTAAGAAAGTAGAAACTGTGTCTGTGTTGCTTAGCCTGTAGTTTGTCCAGGGAATTCTGGAGAGTAAAAAGGTGGTACTTACTTTTTTTTCTTCCCATTCCCTGTCAGTTCAAATGTCTGACACCAGGTCTCATAGAAAGCTTACTGCTTTTTGTCAGTAGTTTTATCCTAGTAGTGCAAGCTGGACATACTTTGAGTGAGCCGAGGGGAGTACAGTGCTTTTCTGACTAGCTTCTGCATTGCAGTAACGCATAAGAAGGGGGTAAGCACAGAGCTACTTACCCCTTAACCAAAACAGTATTCCAGAATAATTCTGTGCTGAAAAGGGGTGTTCCCTTAGGATGTAGGTGTCCTGCGTGGTGGATGACTGGTAACGGCAATATTGTACTTTGCTATCGAAGTCAGAATTTAGTCAGATTTGGGATGCCTGAGTTGTCCTGTTTTGGACTCCAGTCTCAAAACTGTCTAATACAATACTTGGATTTAAGGACTTCCCTAAGGAAATGAACCTGAGGTCATCATTTTAGTTGGTCACTTACAAGTCTGAAGAGAGTATGTGCTATTGTGAAAAGAGGCTAGGCTGAAGTTGTTAAAATTGGTTATTAAATCCAACAGTGATCAGTTTCTACTAATTCATGAGAATTCTAATCTCTGGATCACAGGGATTTTTTGGGGGTTATTGTAAACAAGCACTTAATTCTGAGACTGAAATTGGCTTCTCTTCTTTACTAGTGTGTCTGGATAATAGTGCATTTTTAATATAGTTCTGTTTACAAAGTAGGATTAATTTCTTCTGCAGAAGATGAGGGTGAAGGTGGTGAAGATATTGATGATGAAGAAGAAAATGAAGTTGCAGATGGAAGTCAAGAAGAAGGTGATAAGTCAAATAAATCTGGTTCAGAAGATGAGGTAAATTTGGGTTTTTTTCCCCCCTATTTTCTCCTTGCCCCTGTCCAACATCACACTTCTAACAGCCCAGTTACCTACAACAAGAGTTTTTCTTCTGTTGAGCCATAAAACAAATCATGAGGTGGGGATGTGTTTTTATTTGAGTTTGATACCTCAAATGATCTGTGTAGATTTGTGAAACATGTCTCTTCCTGTGTAATTTTGGCTAGGAGGTGATGTTTATGGTAAAATACAGGTGTAGTATAGAAGTGATCATGCAATTGTCTAAACATGAAACTTTTTTACAGGAGTATAGCTTTTAAGAGGTTATTAAATGAATTACAAGTCTTGAAAATTTGGATGATGCAGTAGATGTCAGGCTCTTTTTATTGTGCTACTTAGTTGATGGAACATGCTTGTAACTGAATAGCCTTTCAGTGAGACCTAGAAGAACCTTAAGCTTTCTGTTATCTTTATTTTTTTAATTCCAAAATAAGGTTTTAAGCAAAATGACCATACTGGTTTTCAACTCAGCACCTGCAGTTTCATTTTTCTCATGCAGATTAATCCAGTCACCAGATTATATATAACGTTTTTTTCAGAAGATAACATTGTAGAATGGAATTTGTGTGTGCTTTTTCTTGCTCGTCAACTACTCATTATCCTTTCATTTAGAAACTGGTATGTCTGAAACTCTTTAGATCCACCCACAGTATTTCTGTTGGTCATCTTGTGCTTGTCATTCCCTAAATGAGTCCCTTCCCAGATTAGGAGTTGTTTAATGTTAACTCCTTTTCATATAAAACTCCTCTAGGAGACTGTACCTTGTGTGAGGTTGCATTGTTTTAGCATTGAAATTCTTCATTAATTACACCTTATTGAGGACTTTCTCTTGTTCCTGTAAGAAGTGGGGTTTGGTTTTTTTTTTCCTGTGTGACTCCTTGTGAAAGTAATAACAAGACCTGAATGTGTGTGTGCCACTACACAGTATCACAATGAGGTTATGGCTTGCTCTCCTCTGGGTATTTTCAGGGTGTATAAGTTTTTGTCATGAGTTAGGTAGTGACCTACTTGGCAGATGTCATGCACACCATGTCCTCACTCAGGTTGTGCCACATTCTGTGAGCTGTTCCTTCTGAATGAGGTGCTTGCCACTAGGTGATGCGGGAAGGTGAGGAAGCAATGCATTGTCTGAGAATGGAGTTCATGTTGGAAGGCTTTTCATGCGCCTCTGTAAGATAACTGCTTTTAAACTGAGAACGCATCTGATTTAAGAACAGTTTGTTGTAGTTGTAGCTCTCCAAAGATGGCAGTTGGAATGTTTTAAATGCTTCTTGCTTAAGAAGTGGAAATTAAAATTGGCATAAGATACACTTCGAGGAAGTTGCTAAATTCATTAAAAAGTCACTGCTTTAAACCAGTGAGTGAATAGGCAAAACCAAATTTCTGACATCAGCTTAGATGTACTATTCCCTTCTCTCTGAATATAGAAAGGAAAATTCTTCTACCCATTTTATTGTTAGATTACTACTGTGGAAAAAAAATATCTTATCACTTAAGTGTTGCATTTAGTGATAATATGACTGGGAGGGTTGGGAGGAGAAATAAAGTAACATGCCAGTTTCTAATAATTAAATTAAAATTGGTTTAAAATTTTAATGCTGATATTTTTTTCTTTTCAGATGAAAGAAGCTGATGAAAGCACAGGTTCCAGAGACGGTTCACTGAAATCAGTGCGCAAAAGAAGAGTACGAAAGGACTGAGTTACTTCCAGCTAGTATTTGTAGGTCTAGACAATAGTAACTTTTGGTATGCACTTCAGTGGGCCTGACAGCATGCAAGTTCCTGAGATTTGAAGGAAGAAGGGGGACTCATTGCTACTTAACCTCCTATTTTAATTCTGTAACCTCTTTTAACCTTCCCAAACTTCCTTGATTCCCTTTTTTAAGGAGAAATACCATTTGTGAGGAGTTAGCTGGTGTTTCAGATTCAGAATAAAAGTGGAATTACATATTGGCCAACTGATTTTAAGGTGCAGATTCTTAAGATTGGAAGATTCCTAGAAATTAGTATTAGTCGGAGATAAACTTACTCTAAATATTTTTAAAAAACATGAATAAACTATAACATTGTTGCGGCTCTAGCACAAAATTAGCTGTTTACACTTTTCAGCTAAAAGAGGATGTAGCATCTATAGCAGTTCACATTGCTATGAGAAAAGGTGGGTTTTTTTCTGTGCAGAGCAAAATGCAATAATTGTTTTTGTATGATGATTTAGTGATAGCAACAATTTTTATTGTAAATTATTTATTTTAGTTGATCTTGTTACATGGGTGGTCACCTGTTCACTTTAGATATTGGTTACAGTAATTTATTTTTAGAAGATATTTTAAAATAGAATACTCATATAACAAGTGGTAATTGATGTGACTAGGTTTACTTTTGAATGCAGATATCAAATCCGCAGAAGTGATATACAGGTGATTTTTTCAAACTTTTATAGTTCTCATGTTCCAAGCCAGAATGGTATAACCTCTGTTTATAGAATACTTGTCAAGTGTACATTGCCTCCTAAAAATATTTAGTAATTCTTGCTTAACATGAAATTTATTAATCTAGGTAAGAATTTTTGATGGATTAAGTTTTTTTTACAGATGTGAGTAACTGGGCGTTCTCATAATACAGTTTAAATAAACTGCATATTGTAAAAGAAACTTTGTTTGTTCAAGTTCAGCTGTATGTTAAAACGAACAATAAAACTGCAGTCAGCAGAAACCTCTTGCTGCTTGGCGGCTGCATATAGTATTAGTAGGATGTAAAATGCTCGCAGAAGCAGTCATACATTAAAAACAAATAGAAATACATTAACACATAAGGAACCTTGTGCCTGGCAAGAAGCAAGTTTACGTAAAAAAAAAAAAAGTTTTTTCACGGCAAATCGAGTCAGCAAAGATTCCATGGAAGCTTCTAACAAATGAATGCTTAATTAACCCTAATGAAGCAGCCAAGGTCTTCAGGTGCTTGTGTTGAAGTGTTCAAAAGTGAATTATATTGGACTCTGTTTTCTGTGAACTACATGGAAGGGCCTCTGGTTTTTTTGTTTGGTTTTGCTTTAGGTTTTTTTTAAAGTTAAATGCAAGTTCCCGCCTCTCTATTTAGGGTCTACATGCAAAAGGTAAGAATTGAAGACTCCAGATTCCTCCTCCTGCCTGTGACTTTTCAGCAATAGAAGTTGTTACCAATGCAGTATCTTGCTAGTAACAGCTACTGTGAGCTGTCAGGGAGCTTTTCAGCACCCCTTTTGAATTAATATTGCCTGAGCCTGGTAAAAAGTCTTTTGGAATTGTTACAGCGTTTTGGTGTATTTTTGGGGTTGGTTTTTGTTTGGTTTGGTTTGGGGGGGTATTGCTTGGTGCGATATAGTTACTCCAGGGATTGGTCACCCCACAGGGGATGTGACTCTTCCCTTAGGGTTTTGAATTTAAGACTGCCATACTGACTCTGTAAGGCCTATCTCGCTTGAATACTGACTTAATGACTTCAATTACCTGGAACTGGGAGATAGAAGACATCCTTCTGCCCATCAGCTCACTTGGATCTAGTCTTATCCTAGTAATTAGGGGAGAAATATCAGAGCTGTGGGGATTTGAGGCTCTAGATCTAGAAAGCCAGGCAAAAGGGGAATCCCCTTGATTGTCACTTACAATACTGAGATTTCACTTGCAGTTCCTGTGCGTAGTCCATTTATATCTGAACAGGTATTTCAGGAAAAATACTTGATCTTGTTACTGTGGCTGCTTGAAAGTGCTTTGAAATTAACAAACTAATGATAATCCAGTTTCGGGATGGCTTGCTATTAAGACTGTCAGTCATCTCTGGAACTCCATCAGTATCAGACTTCCACAGCCTGCGCTCCTGCCATAGCTCAGTAAAAGTGGCCTTACTGAGGACACCAAATCCCAGACTGTGGATTTTCTACACTCAGGGAAGGCTAAGTAGGACTGAGGCCTTTTTATTTAATTACAACTGAAGCTAATCCTCAGTTAGCTTCCACGTTCATGAAGGTATGATAAAGTAGTAATTCTGGTTTCTGTCTAATGTAGAGCTCACTACCTGTGTAGGAAAAGGGAAAATCTCTTCTATTCTAACTTGCCTTAAAGTTCTCCCACGTGGAGAGGTGCAAAGTTTTTAGTTTTGATAACACTGGATGCAGTCTACCAATCCTTTTCCTCCTTCCTTTAGCTGGAACAGGAAAGTATACAGAAATGTAGGACCCATGGGTGAAAATACCAAGGGAGTCAGGAACTGGAAGCTTGCTGAAAATAAATTAATTAACCCAGGTTTAATCTTAATACTTTCTGATTACATCTAGTCTTACAGACACTTCAGCTATATAGACAAAATTAAGATGATCACAAACCCTGCTATTTCTCCATGTTTTGACTACAGGTGGTTATGAGAAGGTTTAGGGTTTACAAATGTTAAACCAAACTAATAGAGACAAATCAGAAGTTTTTATTTAGTGTAAAGTCAGAAATACAACATCTTTAAAATGTTCGTAACTCAAATGAAGGCCACAGTAGTGGGATGTAAAATGTTATATAGATGAAATGACTACTGTATACACACCAATGGATAAAATATCGCTATCCAGTCTTACAATAGGAAACCATGATTTTAAGATTACTTGATCTTGGGGAAATTGCTGAAGACTAACAAGCGCATGCTCTCTTACCACTTGATCTCCTACAGTGCAGATGGAGATGTGCAGTGACATGGCTTTAAAGCTAGGGTGGCTGCAATGCAATGCAATCTTTAGAAGTGCTTAGTGTGATTGGTTTTTTTGTTTTTGTTTTTTTTTAATGTTCAAACCCTGGACTAACCATGTGATCCACTGGCTAGCAATTCTTGGATGAATTTACAGTTCCAGATAGGCAGTAAAGTCACAGAGTAGTCCACAGAAGATTAAAAATAATTTTGGATGTTTACAGGACCCCATGACATAAATGGTATCAGCCATTTGTGCCGTGGTGGGTAAAACCTTTTTCATCATCAGGTTTCTTGACTCAGACTTGTAAACAGCCCTTGAGATAGAACTATTAGTGCTTTGTTTGCGATGACTTGACTTTGCTGATGCTCCAGTCACTGCTGTGCAGTCATCTTAAATGGGGAGAAATGGAAGACCTCTCCTTTGGGAGGGGGACACCTCACAAGGTCAGTTTACACTTGAGGCACAGCAGTACTTAGCTGCCAAGAAACCTGGGGCTTGAAAGGGATTTATTCTACTGTTATGTCCACTCATTCAGTTCCTGTAGCTTTTATTTTATAGAATTCATCACAGCAAGGTTGAAAGAGATCCTTGTACTGGTGGTTTCCTTTTGTTAAAAGGTAAAGTACACTGGCTTCATTACTGATGAGACACACCTCAGTTCTAAGTAACATCCATAAATAAGTCTGCAAGGCTGCTGTATGGCAAGATGAGACATGCAACTGAATTTTGCTGCAACTCACATCGCTGTTTGTATTTCAGCTTCTGCTCTCCCTTAATACTGATTACGCTAGACATGCCACCTCTGTGGGAAGTGCTCAGGCCTATGATCTGGGCTGAGCTCCTTCACAAAACCCGCTAACAAACAGCCAAGCCAGTAGAAAAACAGGGTGCCTTGACTCTAGGCCTTGCTTGGAGCAGCATGGATTTGAAAGGCAGAAGCCACCTTTGTTCCATGGCAGTCTTCTGCCTTAGATGTTTTTGTGCAGTGCCTCAAGAGGTGCTTCACAAGCTCAGGCCCGGAGGCAGGAAAACAGTTGCTGTAAGGCCTGAAGCAAAGACAATTTGGCACTTCAGGAGGAAAGTAAGAGGTGGCAAGGAAAGACTTGTTCTCAGTTCCTCGCTGCAGATTGTTCACAATGAATGTGGGGAACGTTGTTGATGTTCTGTTTCTGTAAAGCTTATTACTTGGGTTTTTATTTAACTCTTCATCACACAACTGAGAAGCTTCAGGCAGATCATACATCATGATGCTGTGCCTGATCATTCTTTGAGGCAACAGGAAAGTGAAAATGGTTTGAAGTGTACATCGTACAAACACTGATACTGCATCAGTTTGCTATTTCCCTGATGTAAGTTGCTTATCTTTGTTCCTCTTCCCTTACCCTTCCCTTCCCAAAAAACCTTAAGCATTTTTCTGTACTCAAGCCCTGCAAATAACATCATACTCTTATTACTTCATAGACATTCTGAGCTGGTTTATAGGTTGGGTTTTTTTAAGTTGCTTTTCAGAGCTATGGAGAGTACTATACAGTAATCTAAATATATTTTAGGTGAAAAAGGTGATGCAATTAGACTTCGAGTATTTTTATCAAATGAGGTTTCAACACAATATTATCACTATTATTTTGCTAGTCAAGAACACTACCCTAAGACCTCAAAGAGTGCCAACAGACTTTTGTTTAACCTGACAAACTGAATCCAATTTTAACAAGATATGCCTACTTTTAAAACAAATATGAAATTTTAGTAAGTCTCTACACTACATTTGCACATTGCTTAATCTTAACAATACACAAACTTATGTCTCCTGTTCATGACAATGTTCATAATTCTGTTTATCACCAAAGTTTATAGTCTTCAGGTATCCAGTAAAGCCACAAACTAAGGTATTTTAGCTCATGTAGCCTATGCCAATTAAAACAAAAAAAAAAAACAGCAGCAATACAATGACATCATCTGTGAGTCAACCCTTACTTCCTTTTGCTTTTTGTGTCAGTTGTTTGGAAAACACTAGACGCTGACATCAGATTTTCTATATACTGTCCAAGAACTTGGTTTTCTGATTTCAGTTTCAAGTTTTCTTCCTTAACAGCATCTACTCGTGCTGAGAGATCTGCGAAGGTATAAGAAAAGTATTAGACACTACTGCATATAATAATATTTATGTTCTATATGTGCCTACATCAAACTATTCGTACTTCTAATGTGGGAACCATGGCTGTAAGATACTATCTTATACAACACCATACTACTCAAGTTTTATCTAAAGCCCAGTTTTCCTATATTATTTTGTAGTACGGTTTTTGACAAACTTGTTACACAAACTTATATTAGACTATGTCTTTATTCCTTTCTTGACTTTTTGAATTTAGCTATTGCAAACTAAACTACTTGAATAAAAAAAAGTTCAGTGCTGAGCAGACTCAAAGATGCATGTCAACTAGTAAGCCTGGGAAAGTTAACCGCATCGCCCCTTCTACTTGATGTGTATGATGAGAGTTGAGCAAACGTTATGTTGCATAAAGAGGGGGGAAAAAAAAGTAGTTCTGAGACCTTGCTTATGTACCTTTGACTAGGTAAGTGACATGCTTCTGGAGCCTTTGACTAAGGTAAAGGTTCTCTTCCCTTGCTTATTACTGTGTGCTTGTAAAAGGTCTGATGTGTCAAACTGCTAACCTTCGAGTGTGTGCTGCAGTTCCAAAACTTGATTAATAAGCCGTGTTTTCTCTTCTAATTCCACCTGATTCTCAGCCTCAACAGCTGCAATAAATCACACCAGTTTTAATGCAACCTCTGTAACAGCTCGAAATTATATTAAGTAGGAAAAATAACAGTGGAGAACAAGAACATTAAGAACTTATACCGTCCATGTCAGCATTCATCATTGTAGAAGGGGCTCTTTCCACTTTCGAAGAGAGTATTCCTGAGAGACGCTCTGCTTAAAGGGGAAAAAAAAAAAAAAAAAAAGAAAAAACACTGAGGCAACCATGAATGTAACTGCTTTTATGTTTGGCTTTTAGATGCCTGCTTCTGATGTGTGGTGAAAAGCCTGAGGCAGAACAACGTTTTATAACGTTCTTGAATTATTTTTCCTAGAGGCTTGCGTGGTAGGTAAACACGGTTCTTCACCTACCTGCGCTTCGCTTTACAAAGCCGGCCCCTCTACTGCAGGGACGGGCCCTGTGTTCCAGTGATGCAGCCGCCGCCTTCCCCGCACCGATCTTTCTGGAATTGGCTATTAACGAGACACAGAAGGCCCCGTCGCCCACCCCCCTTCGCTGTTAGCACGGGCAACCGTGTCACGGGCGTGGGGCCCCCAGGGGCGCGCGCGGTCCTTTCGGGCCCCTCGCACCTCACCGCGCGCCCCCCGCCGCTGCAGGACGGCGCAGGAACGCTGGACGCTGCCGGGAAGGGCCGGCCGGGGGGCCGGCAGCACCGCAGAGGGCTTCCGCGCAGGACCTTCCGGGAGCCGCCGGCAGCTCCGCGGCCCTGCCCGGCCGGCCCGCCCCGCCTCCTCACCTGCCGCCGCCGCCGCCTCCCTGCGGGCTGCGCCCCGCGCCCCAGCCCGGCCGCAGCTCTGCGCTCCCCGCTGCGCCTGCGCCGCCTTCCCGGCGCCTGCGCCTGCGCGCGCACGGGGCGGTGCCCGCGCTAGCCAATGGGCGCGGCGGGGCGGAGGGCGAGGTCCGCGCTAGCTAATGGACGCGGGGGGCCGGGCTGGGGGGCGGGGTCCGCGCTAGCCAATGGGCGGGCGGGGGGGCGGGGTCCGCCCTAGCCAATGGGTGTGGCGTGGCGGGGGGCGGGGTCCGGCCCCTCGCGAGTGTCCCGCCCCCTCCGCCCCTGCCGGCCGGTGCGCGGGGCGGCAGCGCGGGGAGAGGCCGCCACACGCTCTCGCCTCCCCCCCACACCGGGTGCGGAGTGAGGGAACCCTCTCTGTCCGGGAGAGCTCGTCACAAGCCCTGGGGGGGGGTGTGGGGGAGGTGGTGTGTACGTGTGGTGGTGGTGGGGTGTGTGTGCGTGTGGGGGGTCTGTGTGGAGGCCTCTTCCCGCCCGGCGCACCCTGACGGGGTGTTTTTAATCCCACGCGGTCCTTTCCCCTTAACCCCCCCTGAATTGCAGATAAAATAGTAGAAGTAACTAGTGACTATGTGGTTAAGCGAATAGCAGCGTTTCCCTGACGAATTCATTGTGTGCTCCTGTGCTGGCGCAGGTGTTCGGAGCGGCGGTGCTCAGCCAGCGGTCGCTCGCTCGGCGTTCTGCTGCGAAGAAATTCAAGAACAGGCAGGCGTTCTCCAGCATGTCAGTCCCTTCAGATTTAGGTAGGTTGGCAAAGCCTGAGGAAGGTTAGAGAACACCGAGCGTGTGCGTGGTTGCAGTTAACTCCCAGGTGCTCGTGTGTGGAGCTCCTAGAGTTTACCTGCCCCAGTTCAGCGCTGTGTAAGCCTGGCCGGACTGCTTCCAGTCTGGCGGATCGATAAGCCTTCTGCACAGCAGCGCCCAGGTTAAGAAACCTGCGATTTAGCTCCTTACTTCTGGATCTTACAGCGTTACAGATTACATCACGTGGAAACCTCAAGTAACTTCACGTAGTTGCTTTCACCTAGTAGCTCAGTAGCTCCAAACCAACTCTACTGCTTCTGTGTTCTTTCCCTGAAGGGAATAGCCCTTTGCAGAACATGCTGCCCAGGGTGCTCTCTTTTGACCTCATGGGACAATCCATGAGCCACAGGAAAGACAGCATGCAGGATCTGAGCTAATTTTAGTGGCTTTGCTGAAATGACTGCATGGAGTATCTTTATAGGTACTGTGTAGCTTGAACCATATGCTGCAGTGAAATATGTCCATGTCGTATCCGTATGTTGCAGGAATAGATCCTGTTATAAATAAATAATTTGATGCAGTGTAGACGCTCAGGAAGATAAAGGCACTTGGGAAGTGTGCCCTCTACTGTACTTTTTAATATACTTCAGAAAGTAAGTATTTCTAATATTTACATCTTCTGGGTGCCTCCATGTTACTATTAACATCGTGTTAATTACTTTTTTAACCTCACTATCAGATAAATTCAGGCTAGACTGAATGCTGTTCACGTTATGAAAACAGACTTTAATTAGAGTCCTGCAGTCTGTTTGTACTGGAAAATGGGTCTGTTGTTTTCAGTTCCATTGTCTGGTTTACTTAAAAGTATATCACCTTCTCTACAAAAGGCATTTTTAACCCAGTAATCCTCCTTAATCCCTGCAAGCAGTCCTCTCAGGTGGTGGCTGAGTTTTAGGAGCTTGTTAGTAACTCTCCTTGATGGCTGTTTTTAAAATGACAGGTGCTTCTCGCCCTGTTATGATCTTGCATGCTGCACTTGCTACGTGGCAAGCCTGGCAATCAACAGGTTCTCATTGTTCTTTCTAGCAAGACAGTCTCCAGCACTGTGATTAAGGGGGAAGAAATACAGCCAGCATCTGCAGGTGGATACTGTGACCGTGTGTCCATCCATGAGAGATACAGATGGGTGGAGAGCTTGCTGACTGAGTGAAGAACTCGCTGTAGTTTATATTATTGGTGGGGGAGGAGGGGGAAGATTGAGGGCTAATCTTGGAGGAATATGTCTCTGCTGCAGAAATTCTACTTTGCTTGCTGCTTGCAATTTATTGTCTAAACTGTCCCAAAATGAGCCAAGTAGGAAAATCCTTGACATTAAATTATGGGACAGAATGGAAACCGAATTGGCTCTTACACTGTTGTAGCCAAAACAAAACAGTAATTCCAAGAGTTGCTGGTTTACCTACTGTTTCCATTTTGGTACGTATACTGTTGCGGGTTTCTTCTGCTTTGCATGGTTGTGGTTTCTGACTGTAGTATTTTCTTTGATTCTTAACTCTAATGCTTGAGCTTGAGCACCAGGCTGAAACTCCTTTTCAGACGTTAACCTGTGTGAGAGGTTTTTTGGTTCACCTGTAGGGAAATTGGTCTTTATGTGAGCCTCCACTGTTAGCATTGCAGAGGGGCTGGCAGCAGAGAACAGATGGTGTCTGTAGTCTACGTAGTGCTGTGTGTTACTAGGTTAAACAGTTGCATGGAATCTTTAGGTTTGTACTGCAGTATACTCAGACATATTGGGTCTCACTCAATGCATATTCCTACTGTAAGTGCTTAATATGAGTCCCTTTTACCCTACTGTCTGAGATTGTGATGCTGGCCTGTGCTCCTGGGCGCCAGTGTTTAGAAACTGTTTCTGTGTTACCTGGCTATACACCACCTCCTTACCACAGCAAGATCTATCCATACTACTTTTCTTCTTTCCCTGTCCTTCATCCCCCTATTTCCAAAGGAAATGTGCATAAGTGCTGAGCCAGGAGGGAGCAACCCTGCCATGCACAGCCCTGGTCTGCACAGTCAAGGGGCCAAGAATGTTGGATTGATGCTGCTGGGCACAAATTCCACAGAGAGAATGCCAAGCTCATCTTGCTTTCCCTTAAAAAGGTTTGCCTTCCTAACCCTCCCTCTATTTTCCAGCACAAAGAGGTCAACTGTCTTCTTCAGGATTCTTAAATATCTGATGCATTACCAGATTTATACAAACAAAAAACCCAAATCCAATGTACAACAGAAAAAAGCCCACAGCCCAAAGCATTTTTTATGAGAAATCAACCAAAATAACAAAAGCTTAGCATATTGCATGACTTAACCTATTTGTTTTTCAAATTTCTTACCTCACCTGTGTTGCATTTGGTAATGTATCGTTAATGAATTTTACTGTGCACTTTAAATTCGAAGCTTTAGGGATTTAGAGTATATCCCAAACTGTAACATTCCTCTTATAATGCAGGATGTGTGCTGAAGGCATACCTATGAATGTGTGTAGAGCAACCAAATAGTACCTTGCATTTTAGGGGTGTGCTTGGTGTCTCCTTTGACTGGAGGAGGCCAATTCAAGCCCTTGTATAATGATTCTTGCTTTTATCAGCCTGCTGTATTTTGTTAACTCTTGTGTTAGAAAGAGTAATTTCTTTGTTCTTGAAGTTGTTAGCATGGCGAGTCTTGTCTGGGGCCTGTTCCTAGGAGAACCTGAAACAGTCCTTCTAAAGACTGGCTTCTGTTTGACAGGGATCTGGCAGCATTTGCTTCTCTGTGGTTTCCCCATTCACTGGGAGGGGCAAAGTTAATGAGGTAAATAGTAATTACATGTAAGTGTGAGCAAATCAGTCAACTTCGCTATGTGGCTGCTTACTTCGAGTCTTTGGAATATGCAGCGCAAGGCTGAGAGACTGGGCACAACCTGTGTTCATAGAGCTGCTTTTCAGTTTTGTTTACAAACTTACTGCTCTCTATATTAGAGAACATACACCTTAACAAGAAAATTGAATAACATTCACAAATTCTGGAAATTAATTCTTTTCTCCTGTGGAGCACCATAACAACATAATAATATCCACTCTGCGGTTTAAAAGAAGAAATAGGAGGATTCTCTTTATTACTGGAAATACTTGAACACTGCCCTAAGTAATGTTCTACAGTTTGATTTATTAAACTGTTTTTACACTGCACGCTAGATGACTTGCTTCAGGTAAGTGGATTTTCTGACTGGAGAATTATAAAGAGAGCTCCTAATTTTTAGCAGTGTGTCAGAGCTCCTGAAGTCAAAACTGACTTGGATGTAACTAAGAACAGGTGCTAGTCCTTTTCTTACTAATTCATTTTATATTTTCTAAGGCATTTTGTTAAAGCAGGGGATGCATTCATAATATTGTCACCTATATTGAATTTATAGGAACAACAAATTTCACTTTACAAATGCAATTATCCATATGTACTTGTATGTTAAGTTCCAGTTAAGCTCTCCTAAAACTAGCTGACGTTGCTGGCAAAAGGGATTAATTTATTCAGTATCACTGAAAGAGTATTTTTTGCTTAAAATAGCAACAATTTCCCTAGGATACAAGGCATCATTAATAGTTAACCTGAATGCATATATACATGCAGTTACAAAACTACAGGAGAGAATTTTATTGCTCTCAACTGAGATTCTAAGTCATTGCTGCTAATGACAAACGCTTTCAGATGTTTTATTTCTAAAACTCTGGTGTACATCCTGGTTTTGCCATGGTACACAGTGCAAACCAACAAGCCTTTCCCTTCCTTTCTGGCAACGTTACAGGCGCTAGAGGCGCCTGCGTAAGCTGACCGAGGACAGAGGCTTCACTGTTCACCACTAGAATAGAAATGTATTCTTCTTTTCATTAACAGAAGAAGGTATTGTACATATTTCTGAGATGAGTTTGCTATTTGAACTGTACTGTTTCCTCCTTTAACTAATTATTGCCACAAAGAAAAAGAGGAAAAGGCATACAAATGGCTTAATTCTTTTTCCTTGCAGTACTAACTTGCAAGACCCATTACATCAAATCTTCATCATTTTGTTTCTCTGCAGAAGTGACAGACAGACTCTGAGAAGGTTGGGGTGGGTTTTTTTTCAAGTAATGTTGCTTTACACTAGAATTCTTCACAATTCTTACTTTTTCTGAGTAACCTCAAAAGGCTGTTGTAGCCTTGTGAACATCCTTGTGCAAATCTACAATTACAGACTACTGTCAATGGCAGAATTTGAGTAGTTCTTAGTTTGCACTTTTTCCAACCAAATCAAATTATACAAAATGAGCAGCTATTTTGGCTAATGTTGGTCTAACTATGGTCCGCATCCTAACTTACTGCCTGTGTTTTGGGTAGTGCCTTAGGTGATGAATGAGAACAGGACCTCATCAGGTCCACATACCCTGTGAGCTTACAGTTGGGGAAAAAAAATCCAGTCTCTTTAGAAAGTCTAAAAAAAAAAAAGGCTTAGAAAGTCATATTTACTCTTTAACTTTGAAGGGGCCTGCCTTATGATGTAACCACGTCCTATCTTTTGCAAGATTGTGCATGAGTGCAAATTTTCTCATTTCTACTCTGACTCCGCAAAAATGCATTTTTAGACTGAGCAACTGAACTCTTTGCAGCTTTAGGCTGTGAATACCAACATATATCACTTAATGTTGGCCTGTTAACAATGTGATCCTCTGTGTAATCATCAGCTGTAGGTTTGCCCAAAATTTTAAATTTACTGGTAACTTAAAGAGATGAAAAACTGGTATGCCTTTCTGTAAGTTAGGCCTAAACATTTAGGGGTTTACTTGAGAAATGTAGTCCTTAATGTTAGCTTTCTGTAAAGCACATTTGAAAAAAGAGTAAGGGGATTTCTAGGTTCTTTACAATGAAGAAAGTGAGCCTTGATTTACTTATACAGCACTGATCAGAGGAACAATAAAGTAATTTTTGCATCTGTTGCGCAGTGTCTCACTGTTTTATTTTATTTTTGGTTTAATTTCCTCTGCGGTTTTGTTTGAGTAGGTAATTTTTTGAGGGAACTTTATCCAATGCTGAGTTTCTAAATGAAAAGGTATTTCTTTCATTAAAGGTGAAAATATTTTCACAAATGCTGTTAATGAACGCTTTCTTTGATGTCACACGCTTTTGGCATTGCTATTAAAATACTTATCGAGAAGTTTCTATCTTGCTGCCATTTTCTGTTTATCTTGATTTACATGGAAGTGGTTTGTTTTTAATACCTGTGTACTTAAGAAATAGAGAAACGCTGCTGTTTTGAAAGAGCAATAGCTATTAAATATTCATGCATTGCACTTAGTTAATCAGGCTCGGTAACCCCTGTTGCTTTGCAACAATGGCTTTTCACTGTACTAAAGAAACTTTGATATGAAGACTGTATTCTGATTATGCTTCAGACTGTACATACATAGCATGTTGTTACACTTGTCTGTTTAGCATCTTTTCCAGTACATTTTAAGACATTTACATTTAAGTATTTTTTAAGGGGAAGGCCTTATGCAATTACAAACATGCTAGAGTTCATTAAAACCAGTGTCTCTTTGTGAGCCTACTTAAAATTTAATTATGGAACACTTGCTTCTAAAACATCAGGTCATGCTCAGGCATAGCCCACTTACGATCTACACGCTGCAAGTCTAGTTTCCTTATTCCTTGCTTGAACTTGCTGTTGTCCATCCTAGGGAATCTTTTTCTCTCTCACCACATAAAACTTTTCTTTTACTCTCCCTGCTCTTCTGGAATTGATGTTCTTCTCCAGCCTTACAGTTACAGCTGTAAGGCCCATTCTGTTTGTTATCTTCTGTGCTCCAGAGTTACTGTAATTAGGCTTAACTTCACCTGGGAGAGATAAGGAAGACTGTTTCCTGCAAAGTGTGTGATAGTCTCTTCCTGTTACAGGTTAGGAATTTTCTTATACCTTTCTCTCTAGCCTCCCAGTGTTGCCTTCTGACAGAAGAAATGGACCAGGGTTATGATGTTCACCAGGAATCTTACCATATTCCCCCTCTATACCTTCAAGCTAAAAGCCTGCCTGAAAATGTCACTTGTTTTCAGTTACTCTGAATTTATCTCTCTATTTTTAAGTGGCCATCCCCACAGCTTCACTACTAGAGGAAAAGCTCTGATACTGGTAGCAGACCTTGCATAAAGAAGCCTTGTTTATGGTCCTCCTTGTGCTGCGAACGCGAGCTTTCTCTGACCTTGGGTGTGTTACTGCAGTCAGGGCTGTAGCGACGTTGAAGTGCTGGGTTTCTGAGGTGCAGTAGGGTTTTATTTGCACTGTTGCTGAGCAGCTGCTTTTATATCAGTGACATCTGTCAGGGCTTGGCACTGGTGAGTGTACTTTGGTATCTAGTGTCAGTCGGTGCTTGAATGAGAATACCTTTTCCGTGCTGTTCTGCGCCTTGCTACAGGGAAAGAGTGGGATTCACTGTCGAGAGAGCCCTTCATTACTGCACAACTCAGACCAAGGTCTGCCAGTTTATCTGATTATAAATAAATAGTTGGCATCCACCACATCTTGATGTCATTAGGCTATATGCTGTATAAACAAAGTGTGTTCAAACATCCAGTTCAGCACCATCACGCTAATATGAAACTGCTAGGAGATTGTGTTCTGAAAATAAGATCAACTCCATTTTTTTTAATATATGAGTTAAAGATAGCACATACAATAACATTCTTTATGCTAAAAAAAAAAAAAGAAGAGGGGCGTGGGGGAAATAGGACTTGTATTATTCATTAATTCATAAGCAATCCAGATTCCTAGCTAGTGTAAATTAGCACAGCTTTATGGCAGCCATGCTGGCATGATCAAGTTGATAACTCTGGCCACACCTTTCTAAATAATTTATTATCAATTCATATTAACGCATTTCATTTTTCCAGTATGTAGAGCTATCCTACTTCCCATTCCAAATAATTTTTATTCCATAAGCTAGAAGGGCAAGGGGGGAAGGGGGAGGCAGTCCTTGCTTTTGTAGTTGCTTTTAAAACAATTAAATGCTTAATAGCGGGGATTTAAATGGATCAGCTTATTTCCATTACCAATTAATTTGCATCGCTTCTCATGAGCTCTCACTAGAGTATGTTAAAGAGATTATTGTTCCATATTCAGGAGGAAAGGCCAGCATTATCTGTATTTTCTCTGACAGTAGTAACTACTGAGTTAACATTTCTGTAACTTTTTCTTTCTAAACAGTGAAAGGCTATATGTGCTCAAATGACAAATGTATATTACAGTATGCTGTTACGTGAAAGCTGTGGTAGCCTCCATACCCCCAAATTCTTAATTCTTAACTCATCACAAAGCTTATTCAACTACACAACTAGAAAAGTTTACTTGAGAGCATTTGCTAAAAATACATTGTACCTGATAATTAGGATCTTAGCAGATTTGCGTGCTCACCCAGTACTATTACTTAGCCCGTGGAATTTATATTTGTCAGTAGAATACTGCAGTTTCTTACCTGAATCGTCTGCCAAAGAAATATTGGTGAAAGTGCCATCCTCCTCCTCATCCAAAGGTAACTCCATTTTGCTTCCTTCTTTCAAAGTTTTTGAGACGTGTATTAAGTATAGCAGTTGTCAGCCGTTTTTCAGTGTGCACGTGACTTCTCCGGTTAAATCTTTAATGAGTCCAACACACAGGTGTTACTGCATGCAGTTGGCAACTGCACACATCTTGCTCTGTGTGGTATCTCATCTGAACCTTGAGCTCTTTTCTGGAAATTGTTAAGCTAGAATGTTTCTAACTGCTTTGTCAGATATGTGCTGAGCAAACACTGTTATTGCAGGCTCTTTCTATCAAAGAACTGTGTCTTCACCCCAGTTGGGTTTTTGTTGTTGTTGTTCTTGATTATCTCTAGGGCTGTGTATGGTTTTTTGTTGGGGGTGGGAGCATTGATAGAGGAAAGAAGGAAAGTTAACTTAAAGCATTCAGAAAATGTTTCTTACAGTCCAAGCAAATGCAATGGACAGATTTGGGAACAGCAAATTTAAAATGTAATATTCAAAACTTAGGAAGGTGAGTAATTTTACTTACACGAACAGTTCCATCAAAACCAATCAGGTAATGTGAACAAGTGAAGCTACACGGGTGAGCGTGTGACCTTCTGTGATAGTAGACAGGAAGAAGGAAGAGAAATGGAGTTCAAAGAAAATCCCACTCTAGTCTCCATGTTTTGCTTCTTAAAGAAAATTGGACACAGTTTGAACATTTAAACTAGAAGTTCACCTCAAACTGCTTACCTCTTTAGAAATAGCTTTCTTCTCTACTCCCAGAATAGAATGTTTTCTTGCAATTAATTTAGAAGTATAAATGGCCCTGGTCTCGATCAAAGACAGTATAGTGAATAGTGGAACCACTTCATTTTCAGGGGGTTGCATGTTCAGAACCTACCTGTCTTTTAATTTTTTTTTTTATTTGTATTCAGAAAAAGGCTGTAAGTTGGCAAATATTTTTTTCTTTATTCTAATTAGGAACATCTTTAAGTGTCACTAAAAATTGAATCTTAGTTTTGTGAAGCGCTGTCCAACTCTAGAATGAGATCGTTCTCAGAATTTAGTTTGCCTGTCACGCTTTTAGACAGATTCTTCCTTTGGACTCCTGAGACAGCTTCTGGGTACAGTGGTATCTGCACGTAACTTTGTGGGACAAAGAGCCTGAGACACTAAGCATTGGAATTGGTGCAGCTTACAGAAACGATAAATGTAATGCTGGTACTCCGTTTTTTCTTCAGATCCTTCAACTGCTTAGTTTTATTTAAGCTTTTCTGTTGGTGTGAGTAAGGTACTGACAGCTGCCTTCAGAGATTACTGGAAACCAACCACATGTTGCATTTTCAGAATTGTGCTGAGAGTTACTAATTTTTGCTTCACATTGATCAGAACCAGTGCAAAATTTACTTTTTGATACTGAGTAGTCTGTGTAGAGACACCTACTGGTTTCATTCCAAATCTTAGAGTATCACAAGGAGGATCTAGATTAGTTTTGGGTTTTTTTTCTTCTTTCAGTGATGCAACAGCATGCTTCAGAGCTCTCATGATGACAATAATAAAGCTAGAAAACATTTTGATCTTATGCCTTTATTATGTCTTTTATTGTTCTCAGACATGTTATGTACAGGAGAAGCATTTCAACAACTCAGTATGGAAGAGCAGAAACTGAAAACATATGCAATTATATAATCTGTTACCTCTGAATTTTGTAAAATCATACGCCTGTGGAACTAAGGGTTGTATCTTGTCTGAACTGTGTAGCCCTCATCTAAAAGGTTTAATTAACTTTTCTTGCCTGTGTCAATATTATTCTATTATATTTGCCATACGGGCTAGCTCTGGTAGATACAATTTCCATGTAAATTACTAGCTGGTTTTAGACAGACTCTCACAGTAGCCTAGCGAATATGGATGTTGTGCAGGTGTTATTCATGTCTAGATCAAAGCCATTAGTAAAAGTGATGCAGAGTAAAAGCTGTATTTTAATAAAGGGCAATAAGAAAGACTCCTCAGGGTGAAGGAGGATACGACTCGGGGAGGAGTTCGGCTGCCTCATGTGAGACATACTGATCCCTGCAACTTTTGGAGTCAGGCTCTGGCTTTTGTGCCAGGTGGATTCCATGCTGCGTGGCACCAAGGAGCAGGTTTACCCGAAGAGTTATTCTTCCTGCCCTACAGAGTCAAGGCTCCAAGGCTCAAAAATAAGGCTGCTCTGCAAGTGTTTCAGAGCTCATTAAAGCTCCCTTTGAAAGAAAGGCCTTTGGACAGATTGCTTTTCAGGAGTGCCTGGGAATCAGGTTTGTGGGAGACCTACACAGTTTGCTCATGGAAATGGAGACTCATTTACCAACAGAGAGAGGGATGGGGTTCAACTAAGAGGACTCTACAGACGTGGTCTTGTTTCTTTCTTGCCCGAAAGATTCTTCATTTTTAAAAATGTATTCTATAATTTTAAAGGCACTGTAGAATTGTATCTGTAGCTTGTTTGATTTTTGCAAGTGCTGTGGTGAGAAACGTTTTCTTTGGTAGTGGCCTGATACTTTCTTAGTAGATAAGCTTTTTGGATAGCAGATGCCGTGTAAATGTAAAGCAGAAGTACCCATTTCTTACTGTCATTTCTTACATGTTTGTTTTAGAAGGAAGAACACAAAGGAGCAGCAGCAGGCAGAGGCACTCGGACCAGCTTACAAGAAAAGCTGTGTAATGGAATTAACTGTCAGAGCACGGCGAGTTTAGCTATTTCCATGTGTGAATCATTTTTGTGGGAGTTATGGACATATAAAAGTTAATTTCCTTGTAAAATACCAGTTCGTCTTTCTGAGGGTTTCATTACTAAGTTGAACAGAGGTTGTGGTGTACCAAGCAGCTGTCTGGCTGCCTTTGAAAATAGGTGGCATGAACTTGGAGGAGGTAGGGGAAGTAAGGGAACAGCCTCTCCTACAGCCGCTCCTGTGAGCCTGTTGTTTGACTTCATAGTAATAGCATCAGTTGATGTAGCCATGTGCTAGCCCAGTTTTGATGAGTATTGATAACAAGCACATTTGGCAGGTCTCTGCCTGGATATGATGGTCATGAAAGCAGCATAAGATAAGATAAATACCTGAGAATGTCTTCAGGTTTGGTACTGAAATGATTCTCCAAGCTCAGGATTTTGTAGTTGGTCAGGTAACTTTGTGTCAGGTACACAATTACAGGAGGGTTTAGATCCTTAGATTTAAAACATTGGAGCTAAACCTGCCTGGTGGTAGTTCACATTTTTATTACTGTAAGTACCGTGTAACTATTTCCTAATTAAAATTATTTAATAGTGACCTGAAAAGGAAGTTGGCTCAGAGTTAAGTACAGATGTCTGGAACGTTTTAGCTAAACCACAGCATGTGCTGCGGCTCCTATTTATACCAACGGCGTAACAGTGCTTATAGGGTGGTTGAGGCAGACTTCAGCACCACTCATTTTTGTTCGAGTTCAGCCTTGCACTTACGAACTGAGCTACAACATCAAAGCATTCAACAGCCCTTTTCACCTGCTTCCCTTGTTTCCTCTTACAGTGCTAATTTGTTATCTCTGGGAGTCCACAGCGCCTGTGCCTTTTGGAAACACTTTTCAGTGGCTCAATTTCAAATATTTTTCTAACTTGGCAAGAGGGAAGAGTGGGGTCAGAGACGGGAGGTTAGTCAGTCCAGAGACATTTTTGCTGTCTGCACCACCTGGCAAAACCCCACTGACCCCTTGATCCAAAGGTGTAATTGTATAGAGATGCCTGCTGTTGCTCTGATACTTTCTGAGTATCTACAATAGAAAAGATTTTTATTTTTATTTTTTTTTAAAGTCAGAAAAACACCCAAGTAAAAGAAAGGTTTCAGTTGATTTCAGAGGATACTGGGACAGAGTCAGAGTACTCTGGGTAGGTTAGGTCCTTGTTGCAACACGGGTGTAATGGCTGATCTTCCATCAGGTTGCACTGTACAATCTTAGTGCATTCATTGCTTTTGTTATACAGTGGTTTGATCAAGAGTCCAATTTGAAGACAAGTTTTGCCAAATGTGGATGTATATGATGTGAGCAATGCGGTATATTAAGCAAGCCACTGAAGGATTCTGAAATAGGAAAACTATGGTTTGCAGTCTTAGGAAACCTCTTCTTTTAGTCAGCACATTTAAAAACAAAACCAAAAATACTCCTTTTGATTTGTATTTTTTTCAAGTAGGACAACAAGCTCTGAGTAAAGAGTAGAATCCAGCTCTGACTGTGCAACTGGGTAACATACATTTGTATAAATTTGCTGGTACTTTCTAGCATACAACAAAGTGTTTGGAATTATTTTTCCTACACAAACCGTTATAAAAATGCATCCCATGTAGCAGTTTCACACTGTATATAAAACATAGCATTTTAGAAATATGTGCCTTGGTAGGAAATGACAGCTGCCAGTGCACTTCTGTTTTAATGAACTTTGACAGAAAGGAACTGTGGCACGTGTTTAGTCATGCTAATAAAGCTGTAATCGTACCAGTAAATTCACAGGATGTTCAAAGCTATCTGACTGACACTGTATGACAGTAACCTACTTGCAGAGCAGCAGTTTACTAAGGTGGTGACAGAAGTGTATTAAATGTGTCATTTGCAGATTTAACCTGTAAACGGAGGTATATTTATACTTGTCAGTAAGTCTCCTAGGCATATATTCTCTTCCTATCCCCCTTCCCTCCTCACTCACCACTTACCAGTTTAAGATACCTACAGGCCATGTTGTGGCTGAGATAGTCTTGCAGGTTTTCATACACTTCGAGGGCATGTTATGCAAATGAGTGTCATTAACTGCAAATGTTGCTTCTGAAGCTGCATCCAAAACCGGCCACTGGGAAACCATCCACAACAACTGCCCACTTGCATTCCCATCCACTCATTTACTACATTTAATTTTGATAAATGCATGCATGTTGTTCTTTTCTGCATGAGTAATTTTTTTAAAATTTGGATCTGCTGTCTGAAAATGAGTGACTTGTTCATAACATCTGGTATGTATGTCTTAAAATAGACCCACTTTCCTTCACACTTGTCCATTCTACTCTCAGATTTCCTGTCATGCGTCTGTCTAGACTTGGAGAACATTTGCCCGCTAAATTAAAAAAAACCCCAAAACTACTGCTTCGTGCTACTTCAAATACTCCTTCACGTGTAATCTGTTATGATTCCTGTAAAACCAGACAGCAACTGGGCAATGGGCGAACCTATCTATATTTTACTAGCGTGTCCTCTTCTATTTCCCACTCCTTTCTCTTTCATCTGGTACATCTTCTCATCATTCCTAACTAGGTGATTCAGCACGTGCAGCCTGCAGTAAAACAGGACTCTTCGCTGGACTTTGGAATGATCAATCTGCTTTTCCCTTTGCATGAAAGCCCATTCTGCTTCACTCCGTTGATCTATAATTCTAGAGATGGCAGTAATTCAGGAACAGCGTTGGCTCCGGTAATTTCTACATCTCTAATAATTTTACACTGTGTTCATTAAAGAAAATAGGAAATTATTGGTTCGCTCACTGGCGAGTACCAGTGTAAAACTGACAAGACACTGTTTTTTCTTTCATTGCTCTATAGTCATACTAAATGTTTCTTCCACCTCTTTGTACTACAGAGATGCAGAGAGTTCGGCGGTGCATACCCTGTCCCAGGGTACGTGTTCCTTACTCTTTCAACAGCGTTCTCTAGCATGTCTGACTGCTAGCGTCCTTCTGAAGTGAGTGTGACCAGTCAGAACATAAGAACTTTTCCTTCTTCTTGGTCCTTCTTAGAGCCCTCCAGGTCTATAACCCGCTAACCTGTGTGGTTTTTCTGTTCCGCAGTGCAGTTAAAATCTTAAGTGTTTTGCATTTAAATGCGTAGTCACTAAAATTGTCATTGTTAAATGGATGGGGGAGGTTTAATCCAATCAAACTTTGTTGATTAACCAACAATTAAATTCATACGATACTAATAGATTTTACTTTGCAAGAGGATTGCAGAAACGGGTGGATCTCAATGCAGACATAGGAACTTCTTGCACGACAGTTCAGGTGCTGAGGTAGCTAGTTTGCGTACTTAAGCAGTCTAGCTCTAGCAACGCAGATTTCAGTGCTGGCTTCAGAATTACTGCTTGCTTCAGGAGCAAAGTTGGCTTCCATGAGCCTTGTGTGGCAGCAGCAAGGCAGATACTGGTACGCAGTCCAACAGTGCGTCAGCCCACTGGTTCTTCTGCTCCTTCTCTCTCAATCTCAGCATTTAACAGGGGAAAACATAGGGGAAATATTTTGAAGTGTTTTCCCATTTCAAACCTTTTTTGAAAAATCAAATGTGAGCTCTTCGTGGCCCGAATTCTGCCTATCTTGGACTTGATCAGCTTCATTGCAAGTACCCTGACTGGGATGCCTGCTGTTGCTGCAGGCTTTGGAAAGAGGGTCATGCAGAACTGCATATGCTGGACTTGCATACTTCATGCACCGAGGGAGTTTTTCTTTCACAGGGTATTTTGGCTTGTTCATAGCTCTGTAAATGTGCAACTGGTGAAGAGGACTGGGTCCAGAGTACCAGGCAGAATTCCAAAACCCCAACGATTTATTAGCTAAAACAAGTTTGGCATTTGTGAGTTTCTTTACTGCTGCCTGCTTCGTGGTCTGTCACGTATCTGAAACGCTCGCCAAAGCGCATAAACAGGCTGTTGCACTTCGCCTACGGAGCTGCCGGTGGAGCGCTCTGCAGAATAAGGTGTCTGTCAGTCAGCAGTCAGGTTCTAAAAGGCTGACAATGAGAAGGACAAAGTCTATACATGTATATATATTTTTCAGACTCCCATATTTTAACAAATAATATTGACATTTGCATATGGATGCCCCATCCGGAGATCTCGCATTTCCTGTTGTTGCCTACCTGGTTTCTAGATCTCCGAGATTATTTTATGCTCGCAGAAATCCCCAGTGGAATGTAACCATGTGACATGTTTGCTCAGTCATTTTTGTCTTGCTTATTCTTGGACATTGTCTATTTAAGCTGCAGCTATGCTGGCTTTTCTTTAGTACAAGTCTCCTGGAAGGTTATTGCTGATGGCATCTGTGGCTGAAGCTGGTCTGGAGAGATGAATTATTTAAGGTGACTAATGCTTTTAATGGACTTGATGATCAATAATTCTTGTAATAATAAAATAGCAGAGAAATCTCAGTTGAGAGAGACCTCATGTATGAAAAAACAGTTTCTGGAGGATGAAGGGATCTTTGGGCACATTTTTGCCCCTATAAAATGGGCTATTTCCCAGTGACTTTAATAGAATTGTGCTCAGACCTTAGTTTTATCATGAGTCTTACAATAGTTGGTGTTTTCTTAAAAAAAAATAAATCTGAAATTATGTGAGAATCTTTTTTTTTAAAATTTTTTAAATGCAAGACTTACGGTAAGGAATGAAAGTTACCTGTGAACCCTGACAGAAGCTGAACACAAATGAGAAGTATCTGAATGTATTAAGGAAAAATTCTATTATTTTAAATCTAATTCCTTGAGTCACAGCATTTAAATGGTGGGGGACTTACCGTGTTGCCATATCTCACTTTATAAAAATGTTTTATCAAGGTGGGTTTTTTTTTTATTTAGGAGTTTAAAAAAATTTTTTGAGACTGTGGAAATGGTTGTTACAAGGTATTCTCTCTTACATTTGTGTTTGAGGGGCTTCCCTTGCCAACTTTCCTGGGTGGGAATCGCATCACGCTGGAGTGAAGGTTTCCAGTTTTGATTTGGGAAAGCTGAAGGTAGAAGGGGAAAAAAGAAAACAGCGTGTAGCGAACAAACTCAATTTCCAAGCCAAGTAAACTATTTAAGAAGGAAAGAATGAAGCTGTGACAGTAATGCCAAACCCAAAGATTCAAAAATGCTACTCTATAAATGGTTCAGTCTCAAAAAGTAATAAATATTGGGATTGTTTTATTAGCCTTTGCGTTCTTTAGCCATGAGCGTTAATGCTTCTAACATATCTTCAGGCCCAAGCAAATATTTTTTTTTTTTTTTTTCTAATAGGGCATTAAAGCTAAGATGTTATGAAAGTATATCAGTTCAAGAGCTGAGACTGGAAGAAGTATGCCATTATGTGAACACAGTTCAGGGTAAAATTGCAGGAGTTGCAATGACATCTCACTTAGTGAGGACCAGCTGCAAGGCCCATGAGTAAGGTAAGAGTACATATTGTATGTGAATTTCTGTTATCAAAAAATTCACCAAAAGCCAAGAAACAGAAAAGTTTCTCTCAGATGTTGCAAGTCTAGTTATGGAATTATCTGGCATGGGCCAAAAAATGGACCAGGTGAAGCAGCAGGAAGAAATATTCCTCTGTCTGTGCCCCAGCTGAAGGTTCTGTATAACATCGGGTGGACCTGAAAGCCCAAAGGACCTCTTGCCATAAAAAAACCACCGGCAGTGGCAGTAACACATCTGCTGGCTTCCTGGGATGTCCGGTCTCCTCCGTTTCACTGGAGGAGGTGCAGTTTTAGCCACTGAGGGGAATCTGACCTTTAATGCAGTTTTGCAGAATTAATCACAGAAGAGCTTTGTACCTACCCAAATACAAGGCAGCCCTGAACACTCCTAGTTTTATGTGGTTTAGGGAAGAATATTTCTATAGACTAAAGCAAAGCTGTGACATCTGTTTTCCCCCTTCTTGCCTCATTCTACCGCACACTTTTCTCCTCAGCATCCCAACTTCATGCTTCCTCCCCAACCTCGCTCCTGCTCCATCCCACTTTCTGTGTAGCTTTACCTTTTCTTGCCTTCTCAGCCCTCTTTACTTGAGCCTCTTTCTGTCCTAAGTCACTTAGTGCAAGTCCTGACTCCTGCTGAGTTCTGGCAGGCCCAGTATAGTAGGCTGCTTCCCACAGCAGCAAATTATTATTATTTGATGGGCAGTAGTCTCTGTGCTGTGGTTCACAGCTCCCTACTCTTTGGTCATAAACATAAGGGAAGAGTCTAGTATCTACTCTGGAGGGGAAGGATGGGTGGGAAATCTGGCCTGATTTTTAGGGAAATTGTACTGAACAACTTACATGAAATGATGCCTTCACAGTGGAAAATGAAGCATTGCTTTATAATTATATTATAATGAGTTTTGTCCTTTGGGAATGAACTGCAGTAACTTCAGAGGTGGCATCCAGCGGAACAATTTCAGACAGAAAGTGAAGATTGAGCCTGCATGTACAAGAAATTAATGGATAAACAGCTTTCCTAAGATCCATGGATTCTTTGTAGAAAAGGCTTATTAGTTCTCTACATCCAGCGAGTGTACGGCGAGCCAGATCCTAAGATGCCTACTCAGTTTTTCCTTTGATAGACTCTGAGGAAGAATTGTGGTTAAAAAAAAAACCCAAACCAAAACAACAAAAAAACCCCACCCCACCTAAAGAACCTTGCAGAACGTGACTCTTAACAGTACTCTTTTCTCATTAGTCAGATCAAACTGTCAGAGGGTGTATTTGCCTTACAAAGGGAAAAAAGAAACGTATTTTTTCTTAATACTCTTTTCACAGAAGGTCCCCTTCATCTTTGACTTTCCCAACAGAATTCAGTCCCTTTCCTTGTATTAGTTCCCAGTGGAGTGGTAGTTCCACACTCCAGCAGTGTTCAGAATCAACAGCCAGTCTTCAGTGATGAGTTTGACATTCATTAATGCTAATTATTCGTGCTCTGTGTGTTGTATACTTTGCATGTGTATGGAAACCAGATCTCTACAGCTATTTTGTTTGATTAGCTGAGAGTGCTACCTACATGTTTCCTAAAATCCGTTGCTTTGTATGCAAATTATCCTCTCTACTGAAAGTAGGGAAGACATTGCCAAGCCATTTTGTCATGTCTCTAAATAAGTGTCTAGAAGTGTGCCCATTGTCATGCAGATAGGGGCTGGTTCCAGGGACTACTGCATAAAGTGTTAAATTTAACAAATATTCCCATCTCCAGGTCCATGGCAAACATGGCATGTGTGGTTTTTGAGGGTAGTATCTTTTAGACAAGATTTTAAACCATGATTATTATTTTTTTTTTTTCTGAATTTTGATCACTGATAGTTGCTCTGATTTCTAATTTGGTTAATTATGGTTTATCTAGCTTCCACCTTTCACCTGATTTGTAATGACCTTACATAAGTTATTTATTTACATCTAGAAATAGCAGGCAAAAATTCTGTTTTGCTATGCCACTTACTTTTCAGGTATGCCTACAGCTTTGTAGAAATTATTAAAATGGTTCTCAGTCTCTTGCAAAAGAAAACCAGCAAGATCTCTCGCCTTTTTCTTTAAACTACAGTACAGTTGTATGCTGGTATTTTAGAACAAAATGTGGCCCATGGTTTGCAAGGTCTCTTCCAAGACGGACCTTACACAGGAATTGGTTAAAGGATGCGATACCAAACTTCACTCCTCCAGAAGAGATTTTCCTGCTGTATTCTAAACTGAAAAGCATTGATGTCTGATCCAAAGGAGGGCAGTGTTTTCTTTTTTTTTAAAGGGAAGCGTTTCTTTCAGTTTGTTTGAGAAAGTAGTCTGATTGAGAGACTTTTCAACTGTTTTTTTTTAATTGAAGTTGCTGTGACAGTTGTTGCTTGGGTCAGCAGAGAGCGTGGTCAGTTTCCAATTGCTAATGGAGAAATACATTATACTAAATGATTGTCCTGATATAGTGTCATTGATTTTAAATTATGTATGAGGCTATGACTATTTTCATATGCTCACAGAGCCATTTGCAAAGGTGAGTTAAGCTAACACATTCTGCAACGTACTTGTGGCATACTAGGAATGTGTCTAGCATCAGTTACTACAGGCTAGTTTGGGAAATCCAAGGGTAGTTTCATTCTGCTAAATATACCTAATATTTATGTAAAATTTTCATAAGTAGTATTAATTTTTTTTTTTTTCAGAACATATTTCTGAGTAGACTAGAAAGTGGAACTAAACTGTCATGGTTTAACCCCAGCTGGCAGCTAAGCACCATGCAGCTGCTCGCTCGCTCCCCCACAACAGGATGGGGAGAGAATCTGAAGGGTAAAATTGAGAAAGCTCCTGCGTTGAGATAAAGACAGTTCAACAGGTAAAGCAAAAGCCGTGTGTGCAAGCAAAGCAAAGCAAGGAATTCATTCACTCCTTCCCACCGGCAGGCAGGTGTTCAGCCACCCCAGGACAGCAGGGCTCCATCATGCGTAACGGTTACTTGGGAAGACAAATGCCATTGCTCCAAACGTCCCCCCCTTCCTTCTTCTTCCCCCAGCTTATATACTGAGCATGACGTCCTATGGTATGGAATAGCCCTTTGGCCAGTTTGGGTCAGCTGTCCTGGCTGAGCCCCCTCCCAGCTTCTTGTGCACCTGGCAGAGCTGAGAGCTGAGAAGCCTTTGAATAGACTAAGCACTACCCAGCAACAACTAAAACATCAATGTGTTATCAACATTCTTCTCATACTAAATCCAAAACACAGCACTATACCAGCTACTAGGAAGAAAATTAACTCTGTCCCAGCTGAAACCAGGACATAAATCTGTAAACACTCCTGGTTTTGGAGGGAATGTTTGCTCGATTCTAGGTTTGCTCAATTCTAGGAGTGCCAGAGTAATAAAACTCAGCAACGAATTCTTACACATGCAGACTAAGGAAGTCAAACCCCAGCATTTCTAGTTCTGCTTTTTGTTGTTGTTCACCCCTAATTTTAGCACTTTTATGCTATGAATCTAATAGCCACAGCACGCATCCCTAATTTTGTGTGATGAGGCTCAAGTAAGCAATGCAATTGTCATCTGTGCACACAGATTTGAAAAGTTAGGCCTTGGCATAGGTGAATACATAATAAGAGTGCAAGCTCTTCTGGTGGCTAAGCAATAAGCATAGCGACTAAGTGTTACTCTAATTATGGTAGGACACAAAAAGCTGAGCTTCTGTGTAAAGCTGTGATCGTTTACTTGCTGAAGTGCAAGTCACCGAGTGACATCAAGAGCATGGATTACTCACAAGAGGTAATTTAGTGGAGATGCACACGATTGCTTTCTCCCTCTTTCTGTCTCAGTGTGCATATTGAGGTAAAACGTTGAACAACTCATTGTCCCTACATCCACACTTATCGCAAGCTTGTTGCAGTTGCACATCGGTCATCACTGTTTGGTCATACCAGATTGCTATGTACAGGGCTGCACCGTGGCGCAGGCTCGAGGCAATCTTGCAGTTTTTTTTCCAGTAGCTCAAGCGTGTGGCCGTTTGTTAAATATGGGGATAAATAATGTACAAATCTCTTAAATGCCATGATTTTAACATAGTTTTCCTGTGACTTCTTTTAGGAGGGCATGCAGTTTCTTTTCTATGTGCTGACAGTTATGCTCCATGGAGAGTCACTAGCCAGGTATTACGTGTAATGTGGGAATAGGACTTATCTTTTAGAAATAATTTTAGTGATATTAGGAGTCTTAGGTCATTCTGGACAGTACAATTAAAAGGGTACTTTTTACAATTTTCTTCCTTTTCTGGAAAAGCAGTAGTATGATAGAATTAATGCTCTCTGTCGCATGAGAATAGGCAATGGCAAAGGAAGACTAGTGAGAGGTAGGGAGAACAGTCATGATACGTCCTGGAAAGCCACACAGCATTTCACATACAAAAAGAAAGAAGAACACTGAAGTTAGCAAGGGATTTGGAAAGAACTCATATGGATTTACAGAACTTTGGAACAATTTCTGTGATGAGAGACATTGGATTTGTAGGTCTTCCAAAGGTTACTGAGAAATGTTTCAGGTGATTTTGAGTTGTTTCCTGAACTAATACACCTTAGTAGATAAGACATGAAGTTATGGACTTAGTAGCTGGCTGATTTCTTCCTGTAGCAAAAGATAAAGCTGATGTATAAAGAACACTGGCGATATTAAAAAGTTGCATTGTTGTCATTCAACATGCTTTCTTTTGAGCATAAATAGCCGAGAGACAATCATTAATTCTGTTTGTACAATAGAGCTCTTTCCAGAGTAGGCTTTTGAATGGAATTGTGGAAATAATAATAAGAAGCAAATTCAGTATGAATTTTTAAAAACAAGTTTGGACATTTTATCTATATATTTTTCTAAATGTGCCCACACTAGATAGTTAAAAATCACAAAAAAAAGAAGCTGTGTTGATGCCACTGATGATTTCCCATACCTCAAACTCTACCAGTTTTATTCAGATTTTGTCATTTTGTACGAGGCGCTTTACAAAACAAGGTGATACTGTGATCCCCGTTCAACAGAAAGAGATATAGAGAATGCTTCCATAAGTTGAAGTCTGGCAGTAGAACTGGGAACTTACCCTGAGTTTCCCATGTCCTAGTCAGTACTAGATCTGTTCTGAAACACATCCTCAGAGGAAATATTATGTATGAGGAGAGATTAGAGGAATTTTATGGCTTTACCTCAGCAAAGCCACATGCTTCTGGATATTTGGTTACTGGGTAAGTAGCAAGGATGGAGGAGAGTTCTATGGAGTGGTATGCTAGAAGTAAAGGGATGAAATTTAAAGCGGCAAAATTTAATCCCGATCAGGCTGTTTTGACTACAAAACAGCTGTAGTCAGGTTATAACAAGTGTGCAAACCTGCTTGATCACCACAAACTCTGAGAACCAGGCTGGATAAAATGATAGGAAACGTGCTTTTGGGGAGAGCTGGACTGGGTTGCGTAACTGGGTGTATTAAGCTCATTCATATGGAACAAAGAATAAAGAAAAGCTCTGCAGGTGGACAGGTGAGATGCTCACCTCAAATACTTGAACTCATGAGACACAAGGGAGAAGAAAAGGTTTGTAATGCTGAGTTTCCCTGTGCCACAGTTGCCTTCATACTAAAACTCATCTCTGGATTCAATGTAGAGTGCAGTAATTTGCGAGGTTCTTGCTTACAGCTGTGCCAACAGCCCTGACAAAATGGTTTTTCCTACTTTTTTAACTCTAAAATATTTTTGGTTTCTGCGTATTTTTGAATAATGTTTTGCCAGAAATGGTACCTAGAAATGTTATGATGTCCTTTAGAAACAAGAAAGTGTGCCAGCATAATTGACATAAATGCAGTCCTCCTTACAAATATGACTCGAGCTTACTGGCAGCTCCTCAGGCTCTGCCCTGCAGTTATTTTCTCAAAGAAACTGTGAACTTCTTTCGTTTCGTTATTGTTTATGTTGTGTACCCAATCCTTAGCCACAGATGGGAATTTTGCCGTGTTTGATGCTGTACAAATACAGAACAAAAAGAGCACTGCTCCAAAGAGGTTGCAATTAAGACCAACTAAAAAGAGGAGGAAACAGTGGGCTAACGTAGGCAATGTGCCAGGCAGTATTTGCAGCACACTGACAGTCTGACTATTGTCAGAGCTTTTCTTTAGGGCATCCAGGGAAAGAGGCTTCTGAAGGGAATCGTGGAGACAGATAATAGGGCAACATTGCCAATGTGTTGCAACTATCTTTAGGGATCTCCTAATCACCAGGGGAAACATGCCAGAAAACTCGGGAATGTAACGATTAGGCATGCAAGAATGGAGCATCTCGGTAAGGCACAAAAAGATGAGGGAGGAAGAGAACTGGGAAGCCTTAGGAATCAAATTTTAAGTGAGTCAAGTTGGTAGCAGAGAAGCAGCTGCTATTTCAAAACTGCAAGGAGAGAGAGATGGCTCGGTCAAAAGAATGAGCCAAGAGAAATCACCTTTGCAGTAGTATTTTGAATGAAATAAGGCAGACAAGATTGCATCTGTCAAGGCCAAAGAGAAGGATGTTGTGGTAATCAAGATGAGAATCGGGGTTTCAGCTGTGTGGATGGATAAGAAAAGTCATAGCTTAGATATGTTGTACAGCAAGAATGTACCAGATACATGGGTAGTCTGCTTGTGCTGAGCAAATCAACTTCGGATGGAAAGTACGGGTCATTTGTCTTGAGCAGGTGTTTATTAAAACAGTTATCAAACTGTTCATTTGAGAAGAAGTGGGAGGAAGGGTGAAAAGATGGATGAAAGAGGTGAACAGTAAACTGTAACAAGGCTTTTCAAAGCACGGCTGTCATATGGCAGCATATTGCAGCCAGCGTCTGTCTGCATGTATGTGATTACAAGGTGAAAGTTGGTCTTTTTCTCCGCTCTTTCAGTGCTGCTCAGATCGGCAGCCTTGGTACTGTAACCTTGTGTAAGTATTGTGTGTCCACCCTCGCAGGTGATGATTCTCATCAGCTAAACTGAAACGTAAGGGCCTGCAGGACTCAATAAATACACCACTGTCTCAAACAACCAGGAGAGCAGCTGACTGGGCTTAAATTATTAACCAAGCCCTGTTTACTGATGTATGGGGTTTCACCAGCCCTGTGTTGCACTGACAGTAACCACTTACTAGTCAAGTTTGACTTGATTCTCCTTCCCTACCTGGTAACAACGTTTGGGTCCTTAAGTGTAATTTGCTGAAAGATGTTATTGGCTAGAGTAACCAGTTCATAGTTTTCTCCCAGTTCAAGTAAACCAGTTTGATCATTAGAGTTAAGACTACAGACAGAATCTGGCAAACAAGTGACCACAGAATTTGCTACTCTCTGGAAATTCTAAGGGAGATAATTAGACCTTTTCTTCTTCTGATGTTCAATCCCTGGAATAAAGCTTTATTGTAAATTAATTTTTATGGTTAAAAAGATATAAAATTCTGTCTCGATATTATACTTCACAGATAAAAAAATTAAATTCTAGCTGAGTCATTACCATGTTCTGTTACTGGGGTTCTTTCTCCGATGTTCCCCAAACAATGTTTTCTATGTAATAAAATGTTAGTTCATGTGAAAGCTAGCTGTAGCTCAGAGAACTTTCTTGGAACACTTCCCCATGAAACCTTGTTGAGAGTTAATGTGAGGGAAGGATGCTGGCTGCTCCAAACAAGACAATGTTTTGATAGCTACTCATTTTACTTGGTTGGGTGCTGAAAATAAGTCCTTAATTCACAAAAGTTGCAGTTGCATGTAGTGAGGTTTTAGAAATACAAGAGAACTGTGCTGAGACCTGGGAACCTTTTGGGTAGAGTGACTTAGCTACTTAAGTCTGCTGCCTTTATTTTGGTTTTTTTTGTTACTCAGGGAAGCAAGACTTCTGGTTCTGAATAAACGTGTGGCTCCTCCTGTTCCTGAAGAGCACTGGGTGATGTGAGGAGAGGAAGGAACACACAGAGAGCTGCATGGTGAGACATGAAGGAGTTAGGGGTGGAAAATAGTGGTGTCAGTTGTGTTCTGTGAGTTATTTCTGTCTGGGTCAGTCACTTCAGCACAGTCTTTCAGCTACAGTGGTTCCCTAACAGCGAGATACCTGCCATTGCTTCTAACTGCTGTGGCACGCTGGCATCCCACCTGGCACCTCATGATCCTTTTTCCAGGAAACAGTTTGACTACTGGACCTATTCCTGAGACTACCACTCCTGTGTCCTTTTATAGGAAATTTCCAATTTTCCCAGGACATATTCAGTTTTTCTGGCTGTTACTATTTGTAGCGTCTGTTGCTAAAACAAATTAGCTTAGGGAACTAAAGAGTACAGGTCTTGAAAGCAGCTAACTCTAATAAATGCCCATGACTGCTTCATGAAACTTAAAGACGTTTTCTCACTGTTGTGCTGCCATTATGAGGAGTCCTGTATATACCCACTGCTCCCCACATGTAGATGGATAATTTTCAAAGGAGATATGTAGGATTCATTCAGGCTGACTAAATGGAGTAGCATAATGGCATTTCATTCTCTTGTTCCCACAGCTGTAGGGACAAACAGCCTTTTGCATCCTGTGAATTTTCCTGTTGTTCATGGCAGTCAGGGAAAGACGTAGTGATTTCATGAGAGGAAAGACTCTGCCCTAGAAGGCCTACTCAGTCACTGCAGAATGCTTCTTGGCTTTCAACATCCATATGTGCTGCAATAACGTGGTATCCTGCTTAAGGGTTTATAACTTTTTCTGTCTTTAGAATGCTCAAAAATCATCTCACTTGCCATGCAAGGTTATAGATGACGTGATACCTTGTTTCTGTTAACACTATCTGGTTAAGATTTCACAATCCAAGGAGGCAGACAAGGTCTTCTGCAATCACTAGAGAAATTAAAATTCCTTTCCTGTCAATTGTGTTACAGCAGCATACTGTGCTGTTCTGAATTGTCATCAAGAATCTCAGGATCCTATACTTTGCCTAGGTAGCTTATGGAAGAAAAAAAGTTAAATATTCATCAGGTGAAATAATGTTTGTTTGGTTAATATGATCCATTGCTTCTTGAGTGGCACATTAATTTCACCCATAGTTCCAACACTACTGAAGAGACTTGAATAACGTTTAACTTGAATGAATAACATTACTATCTTGGGGTCATTTTATACCTGGGTCTCATATTTCAATGAAAATTTCAATAGGAATAGCAGTTACAAATGTACTTGAATTACAGCTTCCCTTTCGTGAAGTTACGGCAACAGGCATCTACCTCAGGAACAAGTATTTACCATTTGTTATTTGTTACCAGAGAGATGTTCCTCTTTTACCCAGAGAAATTCAAAACTTTCCCACACATATAGTGTAAATATGTGTTGGTTTATTGCCGGTTAAAATACTTAGTGTGTATTGTTACAGCACAATTATTTGCCTATGGAAATATAGTACAAAAATGTGATTGTTGTTACTGACTATATAGTAAGGTCTGTGAGCCAAAACACAGGTTGGACCAATGTTGAGCACTTTTGAAAGTCCAGCTTGAACTTAAATATTCTTTCTCATGTCTGTAGTACTTGTTTCTTTTGCCAGGAAGTGTCAGAACAGGTTCAGGAGTCTCCCTTCCACTGCCTGGTCTCTGCTCTAAAAATACAGTTTGATTATAAAATACCTCCTTTCCCCTCCCTGAGATGACAGGCCAACTGCAAGTCTGTTTCCAAAGAGGAACAACCTCTTGCACTGAATGACACTTAACCCATCAAAAAATGACTTTTTTGTATGGTCAATAGTGACCTGTGATTAAAAAAAAAAAAAATTTAAGAGGTGCATCAGTTGTTGTTCTGTTTTGTTTTTTCTGGTACTGATCATAGGATAGAGTAACACTGATACTCACAAAGCAATGATTTGGGTGCAGCCTTTCAATAGATACACACAATAGGGATCTCTGGATTTGTTACATACATCATCTTTTGGTGTGATGGCTGAAAGATGGAACATCTTACACGCGCTGGAAGGTGCGTGTTCAAGTTCTTAAGAGCTAGTACAAATAAGAAACAAAAACATCAGTGTGCTTGTTTGTTAAAATGTTCCCTAAGTTTTTTTAAGTGTTCCCGCATTCAGGGGGACATTGTCACAGCCAATAACTTTCTGCAAATGTGAGTATGCCAGGTGAATATTTTTTATTTATGTCTTGCTCTGTTTGGCATAACAGTAATAAGGCTAATTATGTAATAATATAATGATTTGCTTTAAGACCTGTTTCAGGCAGGGGGGAACACTTAAGACAGCCTATGCTGTGTATTTAAGCCTGCCTTTGAGTCAGTCAGTTCCAGTTAGTTCTGTTAATTTCAGAAGGACCTGGTGAGGTGACCAAGTCTCTCCCATCTTCTGGAGCAAAGAACTTTTGGGACAGGAGCAGCACCCCTTCTCCTCTCAGGTGGTGAATGTTCACTTGTTAACAATAGTTCTGGTTCACATAGCAGTATGTGGAGTTATTTCTTCCTCTTTAGTTTTCGTGCTTTAATTTATGTAGGCAATAGAATAAAAGGAGCTTGAAGACCATGCTGTTGAGTGGAGATGAATGAAGAAGAAAGATCTGGATCCTGGGCAAGTTGCAAACTTCCTGAGGGTTCAATTCTTCTCCCCTTTCCTTTCAATTGTATCCCACTTGACTTAGGGGCAGTACTTGTGCCAGAAAATACAGAGTACACCCTGAAGCCTTAGTGTTATTTCCTTTGTTGCCAAGCTGTTCAAAGCAAAAACAGTTTTTCTTTAGTCTGATTGTGATTCAGCATCAAATGAGAAAAGTAGTTTCTGCTTCTCTCCTCCTGCCTCCATCCTGGCAGGTAAGGAATAGCCCAAGATTTTTTTTTCCCTTCAGTCTGTCTGCCAGCCCCCGTGGGTGCTCTTTTAAACCCACCCCAAAGTCAGGATCTAGTCAGATCAAAGCTGGTGAGATCAGAAAATGGGCAGGTGGAATGAGAAGTTCTACTCCATGCAGAGACATTTGGTGTCTGTTTTAGCAGCGGTACCTCTGCTGGTATAAGCTGTAGTGCTAGCCTACTGCTGACTGTGTTACAGGTCTTTGTTGTCTGGCTGTATTAGAGTCGTGGTGGCAAATGGTTTTGTTTCTTTTTTTTCAATCTGTCCTACTGTGGAAGCAGGAAAAGAGGAATGCTTCCTGAAGATTGAGAGATTAGGAAATCAGAAGACAGAAATTCAAACTATATCCCTGATAAGAATGTTTAGTATAAGTTTGGGCAAGGTCATTAAAGGGTCTTGTGCTCTTTTCCTTTTCCCTAATTTGAGACTATCTTTTCTCCTATCATCTGTCTGGTTTAGCTGTTAGTCCTTCTCTGAAGAACTGTTTTGCATATTTGTACAATACCAATTTTAGTTAGGTTTAATCTATCCCGTTACTCATCTCTGTTCTCATTTAATGTTCGGCTGCTTTTCCTGTTTTGGTACTTATCAAATACTTGCATTTGTTTAAAAAAAAAAATTACATTTTCAAGATAATATCTTAAGTTTTGATTATCATATATTAACAAAGTTTGAGTATACTTTTCTTCAGCATCTCATTTCCTTGACAATAGATAACAGACTTTGTTTTAAAAGACAGGTGTCTATTATAATTTTGAGGGCTATAGCACAACACTGTAAATCAGGCTTTACCTGAAAAGGATCTATCCATTGCTGCGTGACTGTCAGATATTCAGATCTTCAAGAAATGTAGAAAAAGCCACCTACTTGCCCATATTTTCCATTTGCTTATGTTTAGATGATGACTTTTTTTTGTGCTTTAAAATTAAATTGAACTGTGTGGTTATTCTTTTGGGGAATAGATTGTAAATTTTCAGGCCTCTGATCTTTTGATTTAGTATTTCAAAGTACAAAATATAAGCCTATTTAGCTGCTTTTCCAAAGATGTGGGCCAGCTGTGTGCATCCTAAATCTAATGTTGCCAATGACTTTCCTAATTATCTTCCACGTTCCCTCTTGAGTGAGATACAATGCTCATCAGCCTGTTTTCATCATCCAATAATTGGTGTTCTTCCTTGTTCTGTTGAATAGTCTTTTTTTTCTTTCTCAGTATGATCTCTTTTAAAAGGATGTTTCTCTGTTTTACAAGGTCCTTATCTCCTTGCAATCATGCAACCCAGCTAGCTGCATTATTCAAGACACAGTGATTCTAACTTGATTTCAACCTACCTCTGGAGACTAGTTTGGAAGGTGAGTAATGGTATCTTGGTTTCTTTTCTCTGTTCGTATTCTAAGCAGAAGAATTTAGGAATTTTTCCCTCAAGGTGAAGTTTCACAAAACTGGAAAGGTTACAGGTTAACATAAGTGGATGATTGTGTGTACCAATCTAACAGAATATTTAAAGGAGTTATACTGAAGCTGATTTTATTATAGCTTGGTATTACAAAGAACAGGGGGAGGATGTGTCTCTTGTCAGCTGTTGGCTTTATTAGGTTATGGTGACGTCTGTTTTTTGTTGAACTACATAGATTAGGTCTTCATCACTGGGGAGCATCCAGAAAGTTCTTCAGTATAATTGTTTATCCTTTAAAAAAATAATACTCATTAAAAACTACATTCTGTAGAGGTGGATGAGCAAGGAGAGCAGTGCAGAAGTGTCTGTTTGAGTGCCTGCTGAGGAGAAAAGCTATTTAAACTACAGGATTTTGTTGATGCAGAAGAAATAGGTGAAGATTGGGAATGAAGAAGTTGCTGTTAGTTTGAGGAGAGAATTTTGGTTTGACAGCATTTTCGTGCTCACTTGCCTGAAGAGAAACCTGCTGTAGAGGGTACAAGGCAAAGGGAAAGCATCTGAGTGAAGAACGTTTGCTTTATAGAAAATTTCTCTTAAGTCTTATGGCTCTTTTCCTGCCTCTTCTTCCGGAGACAAATGCATGTGACTTTTGCTCTAGATTTGTTTGTTTACCAATTATTAATGCTTCAGTAGTCCATTAGCCTTGGTACTAACTGTTGATCAGTTCACCTTTGGCCACTGGAGAGCATGACAGCTCAAATCAAAGAAACGAGTTCATTCTGATTACTGTACACCAGGACACTGAGATACTTTGCCTTATTTTCTCTGAGTAATATTCCTCTTCTTTCCTTGGAAATAGGAACAGGTGGGGTACGTAATCTGCTACCCTCTTTGATTTAAACAATTTTCTTTTTCAAACAAATTATGCCTACGAGAATGGTTTAAACATGCATGAAACGCATTACTTTTATTTAATTTATTTTTATTCTTAACATCTACTCAAATATAGTCTGATCAGACTGAAGTTATTTATGCTTATGTAAGTAACAAAAGAAAACTTGCACACTTACAAACGAAGTGTGATAACTCAGTAACTTTACAATTTGCTTTTGTTATTGTATTTGCTTGCCTGTGACTTTCACATGAGCAGCATGCTTCTAAAATGCTTATTTGCAGATGTCACTTTAAATATTATTTTCCAAGAGTTTATTTTTCTTAGAAAACAGATGTCTGTAATTATCTTCTTTGACCTTCGAGACTTATCAAAGTCGAATAGGTAATCATCCAATCAGATGGGCTATCATTATCAGAAGAAAAGTAATTATAATCTGAATATGTTTGAACGTGATTATTACAAGCCTTAAACAGTTACACTTCTGATTGGGGCAGAACTAAAGACATTATCGCTTCATAATTCACATGATGTAACTTCACTTATCCTTGTAATTTTGGAATATGAAGAGCTAAATTTACTGAACAGTGTAGTTCTTTAAACTTGAAAAAAAATAAAACCCAAAGCCAGAAGAAGGAGTCTCAAAATCTTTATACTGAAATTAAGGAAAATGTTTTAAGAACTAAACCACAATATTAGAGAAACCTCTAAAAGAGCTGAGGAGTACAGCATGTATTTGTGTATGAAAATGCCTTGGAGTGAAATGTTTTGCTACTCTGGGCCCAATTTAACAAAGCCCTGAGAGTCTCCTTGGCTGTAAGCATTTATGCGATCAGCTCTGTGTCTCCTGGGATCCGTCCCAAAGCTCGTGTATCTCTTCAGTACATATCATCTCATACTTGGGGAGTGGGAGTTAAAGCACCCTTTGCTGAGCACAGCTTGAAAGGCACAGTACTTGAGCTGTCCCTGGCTCAGGTCAGTGTCAGGATGGCCGTGCCACTCCAGAGGGGCCCACAAGTTCACCGTGAACTGGAACCAACTGAGGCAGGAGCTGCTGCCGTGGGAGGTGGAATTATGCTGCTGTAACCCCTGTAAGTACAGTTGCAGGGAAAGATGGAAGCAGGTTTTAATCTTATTCATGGCAGTTTTGAAAATCGTGCCGATAGGCAAATTTGTTCTTTAAAGTGGGAAATTGTGGTAATGTGAAAAAATGCAGTGAAGCTGAAAAAAATGTTGATAATTGGAGGAGGAAGGAAAGAAGGGGAGAAGGAGAATTCTTAAATAGACAGTGCTGCCCATGGTAGATGTTTTGATTGCTAAGATGGGATGCTTTTACCTGATCTGACTTGTAAAAGCTCAGAGCTGAGAAGGTACACTAACTTCATCGTAAGAGAGATTTATTTTAAAAGAAAAATCCTGATGGGTTTGCACCTGCTGAGGTTTGCATGGGTCTGAACAACAATGTGATCGTGTTCAGTTGCTGAATGTTCCTGCCCTGCAAGAAATAACTGTGATCATTGACTTCACAAAGTGTGAGCTAGCAGAGCTAGTACTAGCTGATCAAAAAATGCTCATCAGGGGATAGTCAAGATTCTGTTGAGTGTATTTCAGCACTATGTTGTATGTTCAAATGAGGTGGAACAGAACGGTTTGAGACCTTCTGCCTAGGAATTGGAATGTTTTTCCCCAACGTAACCAGGACACAAGTTCTATTATACTGGTGTGGAGTAGGGGCTGGCTAATTAAGCAGTTTCAAAGAGGGCAGAAGCTTTTCAGATCACTGGGGAAATCTGTCAGAATAATTTAACTGCACTGTTGGCCATTTTTTGGGTCTTTTACATACTTGGGAAAAAGCATCAGCATTAGATTCTCTGTGGATCACTTGAAAATCTAATAATTTTAAAAGATGAGCAGCAGGGTATGGCCTGTGGCAATATGAATGTGTTTTAGTTTTTTTGCTTGGGACATGCTTCATGGCTTCACAGAGACTTGGAAGAAGTCTTTCTACACCTAGAAGATGTCATGGTGCTTACCACGCCTCTGAAGAGGAATCTATACTCTCACAGGTGATTTAGAATAACCCGAAGGCTACCAGTCTGTAATTAAAGCAAAAGAAATGGCAGTTACTCCGTAAAGAGAGAAGCTACCTTAGGCATAACCAGTGAGACAAGAATTTGCTTGGAGTAAGAGGGGGTCAGGAGGGTGGAAATTCTGCAGAACTATCTAACTCCCTCAAAACTCACAGGTCTGCAGATTTTTAAAGGGCTCCATTCCCATTACAGAAGGTTTATCTGTAAGCTTACCCATATTTCAAAACCACTGCATGGGCTGGATGAAAAAGGGAAACCATTCCAGGAGTCAACAGCATGATTTAACATTTTTCAGAACTGAAAAGGGAGTTTGTGGCTCTTTCAGCTCACCCATGTTTCAGAGTCCTTTTGATGTTGGACTCCACTTCTAGAACTTACCGGCTGACATAGGACACAAATGATGTTGCTAGCTTGCTACGGGAGAGATCTAAACTCTCCATGGTGAAATTACTTGCACTATCTGAAATTTACAGCAGTGATTAAACCTATAGAACTTTTCCATCAGTAGCTGTATGACAGAAAGTTTGTAGGCAGGAGTGCATTACTGTGATGGGGAATTTGGATTCGGGAGTTCTCAGGACATGCTGTTGCATGACTGGAAAATCAGCATTGTGATGTTGCTGCTGTGCTTAAGTCTAGGCATAAGAAAAATAATAATGCTGCTGGTGTCTGTTATGTTTCTGGTTTGCTATCTCTCCATGCCGGAGAGCAGGGAATTGGCTGTTCAGTGAAAAATGTGGCTGCTGATAAAAGCATGGTTGTAATTTTTTCCTCCTTGCTTGTCAGAAATGGAAATACCCTAGTCCCCTGGAAGGAGGAACACGGAAAGCAGAATTAGCTTCTAGTGCAGTTAAAAGCTTCCATGATACTAGAATAATGTATGGTTTGCAATTTTAGTTTCTAGTAATGAATTAGAACAAAATGTTCATATTCTGGTCCAGCCACTCTGCATCAGGTATGAACTAGAAACACACGCTCCTGATTTGCTAAAAGAAAATTGGGAGAGAAGAAAAAAAGAAGCTTTAGTGTGACTTGGACAAGATGAAAATCAATTTGGGTTTTTGTCATTAAAGTGTTCTGATAAAAATTAGGTAAATCATTCAGTTGTTGAACTCCTTAGTTTTTTCTTACTGGGCTAAGTCACTCTCAGCATCTCTGATATCCCAGCCAGTCACAGATGAAATTATTGGGCATGCAAAACCCTGTTTTGCTTGGGCCTTATGGAATTAGTTCCACTTAGTAAGAGAAGTGAAATACTAGAAGCTGTTACCTGTGGTAGCGTGGTCTTCATGGTGAAGAACTGTGGAAAAGCCAATACGGGAGATGAGAGATTTCCCTGTTTCTGACTGCTAATGTAGAGTCTAAGGCATTGAACTGGAGATGAGTGACTCTAGTTCAGAAGCAGAAAGTGAGAAAACCAATGAAGTGTAGGTTATCTGAGAGGCAAGAAAGACAGCTCGTTAGTGCACAGGATTGATGAAAAGGCAGGCTAGGATTTCTGAGCTTTGTTTCTAGTATATTCGGAGAATCACAGTTTTATATATTTTTCTGTATCTATCTATATATATATATCTCAGACAAATCTGTCTTGCCAAAGAAATATTCAACTTGTACCATCATGTGGCTCTTGCAGTGGCCTTATGAAGCAATAAATTGTGGTTTGGCCCAGGGTAAAGGGGCAAAATGTGTTTCATCAACCAGCTTCCTCCTGGCTTATTTTTCTGAATTTGCAGTTATCTCAAATTTGTTTTACTAATGCCATCACTTAACAAGTGCAACCTGGCATAAGCTTAGAGAGTGAGATATTTTCAGCATTTATCCCAGGATTGCTAAAAGATTCAGTCAATAAGGTTTGGCTGTTCCTTCTAACTTCTTTTCTGTCTATAGATCAGTTTACTTGCAAGACAGTCGGTAAAATTCTTAGGTGAAAAGGTGGTTTCCCCAGACATTTCACTCTTCACAAATAACTGAACCCCATGTTAACAATTTATTTTATAATGAAGAATTCCCTTCTTTGGCACTGTCCATTGTCCAGCCACTTAACTCCTTGATCAAGATAGAAAGTCAAAAATAGATGGGGCATCTCCCTTCAAAAACATATTCATAAATTCCTCTGACATCATATATACAGAGTTTCTTGAGCTAAAAAAAAAAAATCTATTTTACAGTTTTATTACCCTTCAACAATTAAAGCAATGCTGCGTATATGAAGACAACTTTCTAATTGTTGATTATTTCACTTCTGTCTTATTCAGATTTCACATTTCTTTCAGGACCATGAATATTTAGATTAAAGAAGAAAACATTTGGGTTATGACTGAGTGGATGGAAATTATTTTACTGACAGTTCTTTAAATATTTTTTTCTTTTTTGTTAACAAGCTCAATACCTGTTCCTACCTTACAGGCATTTTAAATTTCCTTCATGTGCAATTTCTTCTCTTCCCTCCCACTTTTTATTTATCGAATTAAAACATGGAGGTCTTTTTGCAAAGACTCACCTTGACAGCTGACTGCAGCCTGTGGCTTTTGTAACTGTTCTGCCTTACTACATGCCCATAAATTCATTTACCTGCACTGAGCTTCATCTTGTTGGAGGAATCAGTCTTTTCTTTCCTTTCCTTCGACTTAATTGTCTTACATGATGGGTTATGGCTGCTTAGCAAGGATTTTTTCCACAAGATACTTGAATCTGGTCTGAAAGGTTCCAGTGTTTTTTACCATTTTCCCTGCTCCTTCTTGCCCCCAGAGGTACCTGTGGCCACACACTTCCTTTCTGAAGAGGGAGTCCTCCTGGGCCTATAAGGAAAGTAACTTCAGAGATTTACTAGAAATAGTACTATAATTAAAGTGACTCTTGTTTTGAATATATTATACTACAGGCAGCTGTTGAACTTCTCTATATGGCCTGTTCTCTAAACTACTTACATTACAGGTTATGCAAATTAAATAACTGATATCCCCTCTTTTTTTTTTTTTTTTTTTAATTGTTAACAATTTGGAGTCCTGAGATGTGACAGCACACTGCTGTTTGTGGACAGCCAAGTGTATTCATGGAGCTGAGTTAACTGAATAATAAAACTAGTACATGTCTCCCAGTTCAAAAGCATTCATACTCGGGAGCCAGTGGCATCTGGCTCAGAGAGCCAAACCTTAGATGCAGTAGTAGGGTTTGAAATGTCTGGATAGCGCACATGTTGTCCTTTAACTTAGAATAATGTAATGTCTTTAACTCATTCTAAAATTCAAACTGAAATTTAGATTCAGCATCAATGGGATTCCTCCAGAATTATTTAACCACCAAGAGAAGAGTATTTCATGATCAAAATTTTCAGCAGCTAAAAGCAGCACTGATTTTGTGAACTAACTTCTCTGGAGGAAATTCCTTGGAGATCATTGGGGAGACAGGTTTCCAGGGAAGTTGCACGTATATGTGATTATATGTTGGTGTAAGTTAAAACAGAATTTGTCCTACTGTTTTTGTAATATAACTCTTATACAAAACAATTGGTGTTCTCTGAAAAAGTTACTTTCTAGTTCTTATTTATCATACATTTACCTCCTTTCAGGGGTTTCTCATGAACTACCTAACCTAATCTTGAAACATGTCTTTCAAAAAATTAAGCCCCTTTCCCCTTTCATTCCTCTATTCTCTATCCTGGTTTCCATTTCATTCTCAGAACTTAGTCCACAGTACTTGTGCCTAAAACACAGATAGTCTACTTCCATGATAATCTTAAATTAGGGGTTCACTTACATTTGTGTTAGTCAGATTCTGCATGCAACGATCAACCCCGCGTGCTGGGATTTTTGTTCAAATCATGGATTGCTCTGAGTATACAAACTGACTTCCTCTTGGATGAAATTAAATCAGTTGGGCATTGAGACCGCACTTCAATATACTCCAAACACTAATGGGCATTCTGTCTATAGAATCGACCAGAGCTTGTGTTCTGCACAGGCCAGGGAGAGACAGAGACAGTGCAGGATTCTTTGTGGATCTTGGTAAGAAAGGCCTGACCACAAATGACTTAATAAAATAGCTGTTTTAATAGGGTAGAATAAAAAGTAGCATAGAGAGAGTAAATCTTATGCCCTTCAGGTGCTAGGAACCCCACATTTGTGTATCTGGAGAGATCCTGGATGGATTTTTTTCCCATGGCATGCTGCACAGATCCTGTCTATGGAGATGTTCCACTTCCCACCCATGCCATAGTGCCTTTTCTGTTGTGGACCAAGCAGAACCACATATCTTCTCCTGACAGGCTGGAATGTTATCTCTGTTATAACATCCACTAGTGCACAGCACAGGCTGGCGTGGGGCACTCCATCATTACTGATTTAATGTACAGGCTTAAGACTGAAGTACAAGGCCCAAAAGGGCAGATTTGGCTTGCGCAAGATCACTGACTCCTTGAATATAATGCCCTCCGCAAGGCTCCCAACACAGCTACTCCCAAGAAAAAATTCTCTGAAATGCATACAGGTAGCTGTCAGATTCTTAGTGCCAAATCTTTCATTTTACAAGTACGTTCCTATCAGCCCATGCTACTACAGAAATGTAGGCAATAGGCTTGATGTATTAAAAAGGAACTATAGTTCTCATTTCTGGGCTTGCATAGACATTATAGAATCATGCATCCTAAAGACTTTCTTGTCTCGTCTAAAACCAGGAATTTGTCCTGAGGTGAGCAGCAGGGAGTACAGCAGTTGTATTTACACTGGATGCCTTTAGCTTTCTCAGAAGTGAGAGAGCTGATTTTGCAAATTTTTTTAATCTGCTTTCTATCCAGAGTTATTGACCTTTCCGTCATTTGCTGAAATTAATAGTAATTTACTAATTCTGGATGGATTTTTGTTATCATAACAGAGAATTTTTTTTTCACCTTTCCTTCTAATGCTAGCATTGACTTGACACTGTGCATGTCTACTTCTACTATTGCAGAATTCTTTACTCTGTTTTCAACAACCTCAGTAGTTTTCCTAAGAGATCTGAATTCACTTAATTAAGCAGCTTATCTAATCCTATTTCAGAAGTTCATCTGTTCTGCATCACAGCTAATCTTGAAACTTGGCATGAAACTATGCACAATTTATTTTGCATTATCATGCTGTATTCTTCAGAAAGTATGACAGGGAGGTTAGTGCTCACATAAAAGTGACTGGACGCATTTTCAAAGCACAGGAGTCTGAGAACTATTAAGCTTTTAACTTTGGCTCAAGGAAGTCCCTGAGTGACAAACAGTTTATGAACGTGGCAAGTATATAGTGATACTCTTCCAACGCATACTCTGTTGGGCTGGATGGACTTTTTGTTAGCTTCTCTGTAGCTGTTCTAATGTATTTTGTCAAAAACCCCCTGCATCCAAATTTGAAAATAAGCTATTCATAGCGTGCTATAAGTAGTATTACTTACACTACTATTGAAGTTATAGCAAGTCAATGAAAAGACAGTGTTAATTTTCTTAAATGATGATGGCTTGGTCTACTGGAACAAAAGCTTCTGTTAGTTCATTAGATATCCTGTATCTTCCATCAGTTCTCTTCAACATCATTGGATCTGAATGTTTGTAGCATCATAAGCACAGACAGCATTTCTAAAAGGGGAATTTGGTTGAATCAGGATTGATACATACATACCTTGGCTCAAATCCCACAAGTCTCACTTAAAATGTCAGCCCTGTTTTTAAGTGTAACTTTAGATCTCTTACAAAAACTTGAATTAGTTATGGTGCATGTTCTCCACATATACTGCAAAAGGGCTTTGGCAGTGGCTTCCACAGACAGTTGGGATTCAGGCATGGCCGGGGCTGCTCCAGGCTTTGCAATGATAGCTTCTGTCAAAAGGACAACTGTGACCCTTAATACCCTGTCTTCTCCAGCCTGTCCTTTTCCTGGTTCTCCTTTTCTTCTTTGCCCTCTCATTCCATGCTGCTGCTTCTCTTTGCCCACTCAGTTTTAATTCCTTATTTAATCCCCCCAGGCTCCATGTTCCAGTAATTGGACCGATCAGTAATTCCAGTCCCTGACCAATCAATACAAGTTCCCATCTTACTGACTCCTCGCTTCTCTGACCTTTTTCACAGTGACTGATTCTACACTCAACCTTTGCCCAATTCCTAATACCTACAGCTCTTGGATGCCATCTCCTTTCTTTAGACATTTTGTACAATTTTGGTTCCTCCCTCTTTTTCCATCCGTTCTTGGTCCTAGTACATCAGACTAGCTCTTATAGATATTCTAGCATCTCATCATGCCTAAGCTCAACTCTGCCCTCTGGTTTGCAGGTCCACTGTTTTCTTCATCTACTGCAGTTACCTTAATGAATCAGGTCCTGGCTCATCTTTACTTTCCCTCCTTGGTTCATACTCCTACACTACTTGTCCAGGATAGTTCTTGTCCGTTTCCTTCCCTGCTCCACTTTTTAGACTGACTCTGTCCCCAAATAAGGTCCTTTTTCAAAACTGCAATCATTCTTGCCTTACTCTTGACGACTCTGTAGCTGATTCAAGAAACTCTATTACCTAACTCCAGTTTGCATGTTTGTAATTTGAGGACTTTGATTGGGTACAACTTAGATGTTTTGGTAGAACTTACAAATTTGCTTTATCGTTGAATTGTACTGCTATGTGGCGTCAGCTAGACAGAAAGTAGCACAATCTCTGACTGTGACCAGTGAAGAACTGTTGATGCAAATGGCTTTGTACACCAAAAAAAAATTATTGAACAGTAAGTTGACAGAAGTCAAGGAGAACTGACTGTCACAAGTTTTCCCGCTGAAAGGTTTTGATGAAGGTTGAAGCATTTCAGAATACAGAAGAGAGATGGCAGTGATAGCGTTACCGCTTGAAATCTTAGAGTTGCAGAAAATAAAGGTTGAAAATAATGTATAGTAGTAAATATCAAGAGGCCCCAGTAATAATATATTTGAGCATCTCTCCTCAACTTTTGCTCATCGTTGTGATTTTATTTATTGTTTTGATAGCAAAGGCCATATATGATATTACCTTGCAGAGCAGGCTTTTGATAAGCACAAGTGAGGGTCAAGTGTCTGACTTTCCTTGACTTCCTTGCGGTATAAGCATCTGATTGCTGATCATGTCTTTGCAAAACTTTTCCCTGCATCTTCAAATATACCGGTATAGAGCAAAGTAATCCAACTCCTGTGTAGAACTCTAGTTGTTAAAATAACATAAATATGCTTTTAAATGTAGTTTGTAAGACTTGTCTTCAGTTTTAATAAATGAGAAGTAATCAATTAAAAAGCAGTTCTGTAAAAAAGAGCAAAGGAAAGTAGCAGCAGTTCTGATGTGATGTCTTTGTAATAATTTTTTTAAGAGAGTGAGTTGATTGCAATGGGTTTTGACTTAAGCTAGATAGGAATTAGGGATTTTGCACTTCTACAAATAGTACCAAATGCAAGAGGTCTCTTGAGAGCTGGAGAACTTACAAAGTATTAGTGACTTAATCATCCCAGCAGCTGGTATGCTAAAAGGAAATTATTTTTCAAATTACTTTTTCAGGATTGTGTTCTTGAACATTTAAATGTAGATGCACACATGAGGAACAAGGTATGTCTAAATAATCCCAGTCGCTTTAGTAAGTTCTAGCAGGTATATGTGTGCTGAGGAAAACTGTATGTTGGAACTGGACCTGAAAATGCTGTCTTACAGCGCAAACAACAGGAGTGAGGATTAAGTTCCAGCCGAGGGCCAAGGAGGGCTTTCCAACGTTTTTTGATGGGGGCCATATTTCCACTTCCAGCACTGTCCCTCTTGCTTTCCCCATTCACAGTTTCTGTCCTGGACACTGCCACTACACGATCATAGCCACCATCCTGGTACCAGAGAGGAACTGGGCGCTGGGAGTCTGTGCTGGTTACTGAGAGGAATGGCTGCCAAGCTGACAGGAAAGCAGGACACTGGCATGCAAAGGAGGGGCAGGGTTTACTTTGGCAGTGTTTGTAATAAGATGATTAGAGAAAAGTGTCTGAATAAGGCTTTTAGAAATTATTTTAATTTGGGAACAATGTTTTTGGTGGATCTGGACTGCAGTTACCTCTTGGGATTATACAGTATGCCGTGTTTACCTGAATTGTTTTTCTTATTAACCTTATTAACAATAAAGCATGTTTTAAAGTCCTAGTGAATATAAGCCATTGTTGCATTTTGGAAGGGAAGTAATAATGAGGTACTTCAGCTCTGCTTCAGTTGGACAGGTCTTCTAAGCATTCACTGCTAGTGTTGGCCGTACGTGTTCACTAATTGTTTTGGGGAGGTAGGGTTTTTTTCAAGAGACCTTTCAACATGCGTTAAGTGAGCAAAAAGGATCACTGTTTCTGAATTAGAAATTTCTTCTGGTGAGATTTACATGATAAAAGAAACTTGTAGTAGTATGAGATGTGATGGTTGAGGTTTGTGGAGTTTTTCTAACCTAGAGGCTTTTCTCAGCTTCAGTATTCTATTAAACTCCATGAACACTGTTTTGTTCCTTTTTGGGAAGAGCTGTACTTCTGATACTAGTAGAGATCACAGTGTACTTAGCCTATAAACCATTTGAGGAGAAAGGAAAACAAATTACAGTATTTAGAGCAGTGCAAGTATGAAAAAGAAATGGAGGGTCTGGATATATTTCACATTTGTATACCACCTCCTTTCCCAGCATCCACAAGGTTACAATAATGCATTACAGACTTGCAGTATCCTCATAAATTGTGTATTACTACCTCCGTTTTATTGATGGGGAGCTGAGATACAGAAATACTTGCGGTTTCTCAATTCATACAGTAAGCCAGTAAAAAAAAAACACAAACGGAAATAGCATCCCCCTTTTCTGAATCCTAATTGTGTTTGAAGCATAAAGCATTTTTTTCCTCTCATAAAATAATAGCAAAAAATGGAGGGGATCTCTGACAGTCGTAAACTTCATCCCCATTAAGAGTTCCACTCTGTTTATGTCAGTCTTGAAATATGTTTGTTTAACTTGTCCTCTAGTGACAAATACACCACAACCTCTCCAGGCAATATGTTTCAATGTCTTGCTGTGCTTATCACTAAAAAAAATTTGCTGCAATTTAAATCTATTACTTCTTGTTCATGATGAGCACGGAGAACAAATTACTCCTTTCCTTTGAAAACTGTGACCATACTCCTCCTCAGTCTTCCCATCTGGAGATTAAACAATTGCAGTTCTTTTGATCTTTCATGGTAGGTCGTTTTTTTTCTAATCCTCTGATCATTCTTCTTGCTCTCTGCTGCTCTCTCCAGTTATCGACATCACTCTTGAAATGTGGTGCCAAAAACAAGGTGCTGCACTCATGGCTGATGCCTTAACAGTACTTGAATAAAGCAGAAGGATTACTTCATTTGTCTTGCAGAGCAATTTCCGGTTACGCACCAAATGCGATGTTTGCCTTTCCTCTCCCCAGAATGAAACTGTTGATTCATATGGCTGTTCCCGTGTTGGAGGTCTGTTTTTCTGCAGAAAGGCTACCTGACCACTCAGGCCCCAGCCTGGTCTCTGTGTGCCCACCTTGCATTTGTCATACATGTGAGTAGGGGCTCTCCCCATCTTATTTTTGCATTATGCCTCTTCATCAGTGGGGAGCACTCATAAGATGTTTGGTTTACTGTTCTAGAATTGGGCTGTCTTATTCTTTCTAGGCTGGGTATATAGAGGTAACAGGAACGTAAAACTGAGGGGCCATTACTACTGCAGACAACACCATGAAGTAACTACTTTTATAAATTCTTCAAATGTAAGTTATCCTTCTTGCCTACACTGTGTTGATTGGAAGATCGTTCCAGGACCCCAGTCACCACCCGAGGGTGGTTCAAATATTGGCTCTAATGTCCAGTTTAACTGTATTCACTTGTTCTCGTAGCAGAACGTTCTCTGGTGTTGATAGCCGTGCAAAGAGCAGCCCTGCCCTCTCTTTCACTAGGCCCCGTAAGCCAAGACGTTTCCATCTCCTTTCCTGTGATGAGTGCTGTGATTGTCAGGGCCATCTTTGGCAGCATTGTGTGTTTGTCTGCCTGGACTTTAGTAAAGCCTTTGACATTGTCTCCCACGGCATTCTCCTAGAGAAGCTGGCAGCTCATGGCATAGATGGGTATACTCTTTGCTGGGTAAAAAAACTGGCTGGATGGCCGAGCCCAGAGAGTTGTGGTGAACGGAGTTAAATCCAGTTGGCAGCTGGTTACAAGTGGAGTTCCCCAGGGCTCCGTGTTGGGGCCAGTTCTGTTTAATATCTTTATCAGTGACCTGGGCGAGGGGATTAAGTGCGCCCTCAGTAAGTTTGCAGATGACACCAAACTGGTGGGAGTGTCTATCTGCTCGAGGGGAGGAGGGCTCTGCAGAGGGACCTGGACAGGCTGGATCGATGGGCCAAGGCCAACTGTATGAGGTTCAACAAGGCCAAGTGCCAGGTCCTGCACTTGGGTCACAACAACCCCATGCAGCGCTACAGGCTTGGGGAAGAGTGGCTGGAAAGCTGAGAGAGATCTGGGAGTGCTGGTCGACAGCCAGCTGAATATGAGCCAGCAGTGTGCCCAGGTGGCCAAGAAGGCCAATGGCGTCCTGGCCTGTATCAGGAATAGTGTGGCCAGCAGGAGCAGGGCAGTGATTGTGCCCCTGTACTCTTCTGCACTGGTGAGGCCGCACCTCAAATCCTGTGTTCAGTTTTGGGCTCCTTACTGCAGGAAAGACATTGGGTTGCTGGAGCATGTCCAGAGGAGAGCAAGGAAGCTGGTGAGGGGTCTGGAGCACAAGGCTGATGGGGAGCGGCTGAGGGAGCTGGGGATGTTCAGCCTGGAGAAGAGGAGGCTGAGGGGAGACCTTATCGCCCTCTGCAACTGCCTGACAGGAGGGAGGAGCTGAGGGGGGGGTCGGCCTCTTCTCCCAAGCAACAAGCGATAGGAGAGGAAACGGCCTCAAGTTGCACCAGGGCAGGTTTAGGTTGCACATTAGGAAAAATCTCTTCACTAAAAGGGCTGTCAAGCATTGGAATGGGCTGCCCAGGGAAGTGGTCGAGTCCCCATCCCTGGAGGTATTTAAAAGCCGGGCAGCCGAGGTGCTTAGGGACATGGTTTAGTGGTGGGATGGCAGGGTTAGGTTAACGGTTGGACTTGATGATCTGAGAGGTCTTTTCCAACCTAAACGATTCTATGACTTCTGTTTTCCTGGATGGGGGTGACCTCAAGGAAGAGAAAAGGGCAACCAGGGTGGGTGGCAAAAAGGTGTTGCATTTTACCCGATTTTCTACTGACCTTCATCGTTTTCATTTGTTCTCTTCAGAGCATTTTTTTTTTTAATGCAACTTTGCCCAGACGAGAGCTAATCCTCTTCTGATACACGGTGCACGGGCCTTGCCACGCCAGTCTCGGTGGGAGCGGTTTGTTACAGCTGCTGCTGCCAGCCCTCGCCTCCCTCTGCCCGGCTGAGCCGCCGCCCCCCACCCCCGGCTGCCGGGGCTCCCCTCCTGCGGCTCCCACCCGCGCGCTGCATCCGTTCCCCCGGGGAAGGAGCCGCCGGGAGGGTCCCGGGCCGGGCCTGCCCTCGCCTCGCCGGCGGGGCCCGCGCAGTGCCGCCGCCCGGCCTGCAGGTGGTGGGCCCGCAGCAGGCCGAGGAGGGCGGGAGGCGGTGCCCGCCTCCCCTGCGCCTCCCCCCAGGCGCCGGTCGGCTGCTGAGCGGCTGAGGGTGCCTGGGGAGGCGGGGGAGCGGCCCGGGGAGGCGGCGGCCGGGCTGCTCCGCTGGCAGCTCTGGGCGCAGGCCCTGCCCTGCCGGTGACAAGCTCCGGCCTGGCAGGAGGGGCCTGCACCGCTCCCCCCGCGGGCGGGGGCAGAGGCACGGGCAGAGGCCACAGCCGCAGCCTGGTGCGGGGAGGCGGCGGGCCCCGCTGGTTCGGGGCCCGCGCTGGGGCCGGGGTCTGGCGGGAGCCGAGGGGAGAAGCCTCTGCCCGCCGCGGCTGGGGGCTGGCGGCGGCGCAGGGCCGGGAGCTGGAAGCGCGGGTCGTTCTGCAGCTCTCACAGGCCGCTGATTCAAGGGCCCTGACCCTCTGGCAGGCTGAAGCTATAGGGGAGCGTAGTTGGGGGTGGTCCTTGTCTGGTACTGGCGCTCCCAGGCCTGGTCCTGCCCTGCAAAGGGAATGCAGGCTGTGAGAGAGAATTTTCCTGACATTACCGGTGCCACTGCTTCCCATTCTGGGGATCATGTCTTTAATGCACTAGCGGCGTACCTCAAAAGTCAAAGCTTGTAAGATGCTACAGAGAATGAAGAGACTTGTTAAAGAGTGAAAAAAATGAGTTTGCCTTTTCTGTTTTGAATATGATGATGCAGTAGGAATGGCTATAAACTAAAAGTTGTGAGGTGAACATGGACATCACAGGAGCATGGACAAGGTACTGAGAGCATTGTAGCTCTGATCAGTGTCTGTTCCATTAATTGTCATCTAATAATTTGTCATTTAGTTTTAAAGCAACAGGTCTTCTAGCTAAATGCCTAGATCTAACAAAGAGGACAAAGCTCACGAGCAAGCTAGTAGATTACATAAATGTAGAGTATTCTTGTAGAGTATAACTGCCCTCCATTAAATAATTTCCCTCTTCTTGACTGATAAGCTGTGTGCTCCTCTCTGGAAGCCCCTGTGGGAGCATGGAGGGAGGAGATGAAGTAGGATCCAAGGTGAGACAACAAGGACTTCTCTAAGCACTGAAACTACTGAAGTCTGGGTTTCAATCATAATTGGTTGATTTTAGCATAGATTTTAGAAGGTGTAAATTTAATGGGATGTTTTCCCCAATTGTAGTGTTATTGAAAAGTGCCCTGTCTCTCTTGTCCCTCAAAAGCTTGCTATAGAAAGATGAGAGAGTTCCCACCCTGAGTTTGTAGCAGGTCAGCGATAGCTGTAGTTGTGAATGCACTGGAGTTCACTGGTCCAAGTATAAGCTTTCAAGTTTCCAAAGCTGAGATGTGAAATACAGGCACCTTTACAGGCACCTTTCTCTTAAAAAATCCCCTACGGCTGTAGGTCAGCGGCACTGTTAGGTTGAACGATCAACCGGCTTGTTCTCGACCCAAGCTGGGCAGGCAGTCCTGTGTGCTCCACTCCTCAGATTAGATGTGGCTCTTGGCATGCCCATGTGCACCCAAGTTTTATTTCTTCTTGCATTTGTTTAAAGTGCTTTGCGGTACCCAGCCAGTTCGGCAGTGGCACATGGTGTGTTTAAAGGGTGCTTTGGTTTTGGGCAGCAGCGGCAGTGCGCAGGGAGCAGAAGCCTTCCCACTGTAGCACAGTAGCTCTAATCATGGGGCTTGTCCCATGGAAGTGTGCTTTCCGCAGCTTTCTGTCCCTCCCGCCGTCGGAGCACAACCCACGCTTCGCCACCCCGGCTCGGCATTGAATGGGTATGCTGGGTATAAACCCATCCGACGGGATTTCGATGTGAGTTAATGCACATGCTGAAATAATCAAAAGAGCCCCACTTAGGAAGGTGATAGAAAAGAAGTCATCACCAATGGGCCAGACTGCTAGTGTGCATGGTATTGCTCCAGGTTCTTCATTAATTTCCTAACCATCAGTTTTGGGTTGGGGGCTGTTAGAGGGGTTATGGCTACACCTGCATTAGGAAGTAGTGTGATGCACTGGGAGTGGATCTGTACAGTGAACCTAGCTGGTGCTGAAGGCCACACTACGTGCATTTTCAGCTCTGGTCTGGAGTGGTGGACTGTATGTTCGGTAATGGCTGGAACACATCTTCCAGTTTAGCTTCATCTGAAAGTAATCCAGCTTCAGACTGCTCCATGGCATGAACCAGCCAGGATGAAACCATTGGGAGAAATCTCTTCAAAAGCACGCTCCTCATACCAACTGAAATGGTAACGCCGATGCACTCTGTGCATGTTTTTTGTTAATACATCTTCATCCAGTCCTGCAACCCTTCCTCGCTTTCAGTACCGTTTGTGTAATTCGCCTATTCCATGAAGTTTAGAGGCACTGCTGGCCCAATCCTTGCTACTCACCTGTGATCAGCTGTGATAGAACAAGAGCTTTCGAAGAGCAGCGTGTCTTTGTGCATTTCAGAAGGGCAGATAACTGCAGCTCTTTCCAAACCTGAGATCAAGACCAGGTAGTGGTTATTTTAAGTGAAAAGAGTAAGATTTTCAGAAGACTCTATGTAAAATGCACCACCTCTTTTTTTTTTTTTCTTTATTCCTCCAGCATAAGCTCAAAAAAAGAGCAGAAAGTAAGAGGTGTAAGCTTGCCTTTGAAAGTTCACAGAATCTCATTCTATCACTCTTCCTCATGCTGAGCAACATTGTAACAGTACCTACAGAATCCAAACGGTATCTGTACAGTTTCCATTCAAAATTTGGAAATTCTAATGTGAGTACCCAGGTTAAGCCCATCTGATCCCTGCTGTCAGGGACAGTCACAATGACTGCTCACACTTTCAACGTGTTTTCTTCTCATCGTAATGTAGACATTCAAATAAAAGTAACTTAAAGCATGGGATCTGTTTTCATTTCTGAAGAGCACTTGCATTCTGTGCTGGGGTGAAGAGGTAGGTTTTTCTGCAGGATTTGCATTCAGCAGGGGATGCTTATGGCTGGTGTTGGATTTATTTTTTTTTTGTATTTGAAGCTAGAACTGGCCAGTGGAATTACCACCGAATGACAGAAAGCAGAGATGGAAAAGCCCAGTTAGATCATCTAGCCTTTCTCTTTCCTGGGCTGGGATTATTGTGTACCAGATACTTCAGTGCTTTTTCCAGTGTAGTTTTAAAAGTCTCCAGGGATATGCCATGCGTCTCTTCCTTCAGGCAAATATTCCATAACCTTCTGTACTTCACCATTAGAAATCTTTTCCTGAGATTCGACCTAAATTTCTCCTTTCTTAAGTACATTCCATTTGCTGAAGATTTATTACCTTGAACCATTCTAAGTAATTCCAGTCACTCTCTGATATTGACATCTCTAACAAGCTGTGTTCTTTCTTAATGCTTTGTCCCTTAATCAGGACAGCTACCCATGCTTAGCCTGTGTCTTTATGGTCTTACACCACCTCTACTTCAGCCCGTGGGGTAATAAGGATTTTTGCTATATTCATTGCACTTCCATCTTACGTTCATTTTCTTGAGAGCGACTTTTATGAGAGTGACTCTTTCATGATTAACATGCCTGAAATTGCAGTTTTTCTCTGAAGGAAAATTATAAAAATGCTGTCATTGGGCACTATGGTTATTATCTTTCAGAGATGTACAGATAGAAATAAAAGATTATCTCTAATTACCAGGCCTGCAAATTTAGCCAGAAACTGTCTCCCACACCGCACTAATACATTCTGATTTCAGGGCAAGTTAATAACTGCTCATGATGCAAAGGGAGTATAAAAAAAAAAAAAAAATTCCTACTCTGCTGTGCCAAAACTGCAATAGTTGTTTTACTTTGCTAAGAGCAAAACCTAACAGAGAAAAATAGTTACCCAAGGCCAAATTTTCAGTGAATGTATGGTGAACAGGTCTGTAGAATTTGAATGTAACAAAGAAAATCATGCTTGCAAGCAGAAATCCTTGTCATGATCACCACTGGGACATTTTTCTCCAGAAATGACTTGGGGGAAGGGAATGTGGGGATACTGGAGATAGGGGTGTTTTGAAATTTGTAAACTTTTGATTTTTAAAACTCCATCAGCTTTTACAAGCTTTTAACTGTCAGCTTTTTGGGTGAAAGGGCAAGAGGCCCCAAACCTGCAACTGCATTTCTCTTTCATGAAGGTTGGATTTAGTGATCAAATCGCATTTCTTGAAATAAGATACTCATTATTTTTCTGAAGTCTGACAACACTGTTGACAATTTTTCCTAGACTGTCTGGAAAGACTTGCTGGTGCATGTATAAATCTTGATAGAAATTTACCTTTTGTTCCTTTGCTAAAAACCAAGAAACTCCCTGGTTTGTGTCACTTGGAAAAAAAAAAAAAAAAAAAAAAGATTAAAGGATTTTGTTGCTTTCCCCAAGTGCTGAAAAGATAGTTTGGTGACTGATAGGTTGCTAACCGGTCAGAGTTTTGCAGCTTGTTGTTAGTCAGGATTGGACTCTTCTTTCACAGACACAAATGGAATAGGAGAAGTTTTTAACTGGAACTGAGTTGGTATGTTTGTAAACATAAAATAACTTAGTTGCTATCAAATAATCCCAGTGATTACTGAGTGGGCAGAGGAGCACAGAGAATATACAAGTAAAGCAGATAAACAGAATCCTTGCTGAAACAGCTAGATGACGCATTTGCAACTTTAATTATCTTGATAGCAAATGGGAGTGGGGCACATATTTATGTGCCAAGACTGAAGACCTTTTGTGTTTTAGGCTTGTGTTTCTAGACCTTTTCCTACACCAGGGTTTCTCCTACATAAAATATCTAAACATTTGGTGGAAGGGTGTAAAGAAGATTGACCCAGACTCTTGTCAGTAGCATCCAGTGACGGGATGAGAGGCAATGGGCTCAAACTGAAATACAAGAAATTCCATTTAAGCTTAAAAAAAGGCTTTTTCACTGTGAGGGTGACCAAGCACTGGCACAGGTTGCCCAGAAAGGCTGTGGAGTCTTCATCCTTGGAGATGTTCAAAACCTCACTTACATCTCTGAGCCACCAGCTTGGAGCAGGGGGCTAGGGGTGGATGATCTCCAGAGGTATCTCCTGGCCTCAGCTATTCTATGATTTCATTGGAAAAGTACCGATCTGGCACCAGCAGCGTGGTAATGACACGACAACATCCTCTGAGTTTGCACACTCAATTATTAGTGCTTTATTATAATGTTAGGTGTATGACAGCCTAAACATTTTTGTTCTTATATTAAGCTTGTTCACAGCTAGGAGCCTAAAACTTTTCCTTTAGCAAATCCCATAGCTAAGTCACTGGGAGCTGCAAATGGACCAAAATGAGGTGGTCAGCTGGGCTTGCTCTTGCACTAGAAAAGAATTCAGAATGAAAACTCAAGATTAGAATTTTGAGGTGTGTGAGTCCATCCTTGAAGGTGGAAAAATGGAAATTTGGATTAATCTTAAGACTAATAAGGAATTAAGTTTCAGAAGGTTATCAGAAATTGATAACAGATGGCAGAACAAAGAAGTAGGCACTCCAGCTGTGTATGTTTATGCCTATGTGGCCTCTCCTGCTACTTCACCACCTTGCTTACTCATCTTGACAGCGGGTCACAGTGAGTGAAAATGCTACCAAAGTGGTGTTCATGTGTGCGCTTTTCCCTGCACTACCCTTGGACTTTCATAAATTGGCAGTCAGAATTGGGCTCTTGTGTTGGGCAGAGCACATCTTCCTCTGGTTCTCTTCCAAGTACGTTTCTTTGTGTACGCCTTTGTGTACGCCTTTGTATACCTTAAGCACTTGGGTTTGTATTCTTTTTTTTTTCCATTGCTGTAGAATGTATATGCGCCCTTCCTATCCTCCTGCTCTACTGTGGGGTATGTTTCTCATACCTCCATTCTTCTTTCCTCTCCCAGTTGCCTTAGCTCACAGTGAAACTTAGGCAGTCTGTTTAAGGCTCTGAGATCCCACTCCAGGTGTTCTGGTTGCTGCTTTGAAATCATGCAAAGTGGAATATGCATAATAGAGAGAAGCATTCAAAGGAGTAAAGTTGATTTACCAATAACCAAGCTCTTTGAGAACATTTTTTCCTTGTACATTCTCCAACAGCAAAGATGGTTTAATGTTTACCACTTTGCTCTCCATCCATCTGCTCATTGCTCATTCATCCCTCTACTTACCACAGTTTACCGCCCCTTGCTTCCCTCTTTTGCCAGTGTTAATGGGATCAGCTGGAATGGGATCAGTGAAATGAATCAGGATAAACACTGGGCAAGGCAAATGGCAGAGGGCAGTTGCTTAAGCCCATTTTAGTGCCAAAGCCAATAGAATGCAAAACTGTAGCCTGAGAAGGGAGGAGGATGCAATGCCCCCCTGGTGGGAGAAAGGCCAACGCGTGCGCTGTACAGGCGATGTTTGTGCAAAAGAAAAGTACAGTGTGAAAGCTGGAGTGTTTGAGGCAAGTTAACACCCATGTGGAAGGTGCAAACAGTGAACCTGACAGGATGCCCATACAGCTACGTATTGTGGCACAAAAAAACATCATGACTTTGGAATGACGATTTCATTTGCTGTTCTGACTGTGTTCCTCCACCCAGGGAGGGAGGAAGGAAGAAAAAAAAAAAAAAAAAAAAACCCCAGATATAAACACCAAACCCTATCGTCAAATTTTTATATTCCCAGAGTGTAAAATCCATTCTGATAATATGTGCTGTGCTCCTAAATGAGTGGGTACTTCTGATACTTTCATTTACTGTTACTGGATGCGGCCGATACTGATGCTCTACCTGAGAGCCCTGATTGCACATATCGTGGGTTTATGGGGCACTTTGTATTCTCCTCCTTTTGCAGAAATCTCTGTTTGTGAAGCCTCATGAGAGCTCCCTCCTGTCCCCCTGTGAAGCTCATCATCCTGTAAGAGAAAATCCAGGGTGATTTCGTTTGGCATAGGGTTCTTTCGCGTGAGCTGTATCTACCTGTCTATGCAGGTTGAGTCTACAGTTCCATATATAATACAGTTTTACCATCTGAATGCTATAATTCTGTGATCCTAACTCAGTGTAAGGGTAAGAATGCAAGTTTTGTTGTCCCCAACTGTCACAGATTTTTTTTTTTGGTTGTTTGCAGCAAAATGTTCAATGCAGCTGGCATTGCTTTCTCAAGGTATAAATTTGATTTGAAGAGAGAGGGTTCGTCAGCACGTAGGGGTTCTGTGATCTTAGTGCTACGTAACTGCAAAACATGGTTTGGCAGTTTGCACCATCCGTATATATACCTGATGGCTCTGAGACTCAAACGCCTCAGGGTACCCTTTAGGTTTACCATGAACTTTGACAACTGGCAGCAAGGATTCTGCGTTTTAAAAGATAAAATCCGGCTCTGCAGGTGAAGCTCACAGGAGCTAGCAAGTACAACGAGGCCGCGCGTCTGGCGGCCTCCGAGCAGCATGGGAGCGGGTCCCACAGAGCAGCAGCAGGGGCCATAGGAGGAGGCTTTCTTCCCCTTAAAAAAATGGATTTAGGGGAAGGCGAGAAGGGGGAGGGAGGCTGAAATACCCTCTGTTGGTAGAGGGAAGTGGGGGGATTGCTGCTCTCTCTCTGTCTCAACTTTTACGAGGAGAGCACGGGAGCCCTCCCGTATGGGGGTGTCCACATAGCAAAGCCCGAGGGTTACTGTCTGGGCAGGAAGGTGCTGCTCCTCCTGCTCTCGGCAGCCCTTGGCAGCTGGTTGTAATTACGCACTGCAGCTTCAGAGGAAGCTGCTGGCTGTGGGGAGCGTGCAACGCTTGGCTGCAGATCCGCTGCTTGTAAGGATACAATGGAGCTGGAGAGAGTAAAAACAGTGGCACGGAGAGAAGGGGAGGGTGAAATCCCCATTATCCCCCACTTGAACTAGCTGCCTCGTTGAATCATTGCATATTTCTGAAAGTCCCTTGATAGATGTATATCCTAAATGAAGTCAGATGAGGGAAAGGCCATATTCAGATGCCAGGAACTCTTGCCCCAAAGGACTAGAACTTCAGTAACAAAAAACCCTCTACAACTATCTGGAAAACTATTTATTATTTATTTTACTATTCTCTACCAAAAAAAAAAAATTAGACTGATTTACGTCTCTTGGAAAGAAAAATTACATTGAGCTGACATATTGCAATGACTATTTTTGGTCTTACCATTTAAAATTATAGTGTTATAAATAGAGCAGTGCAAAATGCAGTTATTTTGATTCTCACTGGGGTTCATACAAACATTTTCTTTGGTTTCAATCATTGGCTTCAGCCCTCCACTCAATGCTGATTTTGCTTTGAATGCAGAGGATTCCTTATTTTTTATTTTTAAGCAGCTAAATCAATTTGGCGTTGAAGAGTTTTTACTGACTCTTGACCTTAAGCGATGTATTGTTCTAACATCACCTAGTAATTGTCTCAAGCTTGCCAAAAGAATTGCAAAAATTTCCGTGAAGGTGGCTAGAGTCCTGGTTTTGCAATGAAACCCAAAATGAGGCAAGTTTTGTCTGGCACTGGATGTTGTAGCAAAAGCTCTGGTTATAAATCTCAGGAAAAAAACATTTCTAAATGGAAGTGGCCAGTGAATCCTAAATAGCAACAGAATGTGTTGCTATGAAATGTGTATACCTAGAGGGGAAAAAAATGATCCCACTCTTGATAGAAAAGCAGCAGCTTACTCAAAGCTATTCTCAGATGTCAGAGTCAGTCATCAGCTCCCTGGCCTGTGGTTGCATCCTTCTAAATTTTGGCCCCTCCAGGCAACCGTGATTTATGTTGTTAGCCAATGAAGCAGGCAAGGTGCATAGTGGAGAAAAGATGTATAGGTGGGCAAGATTATCTGCTGTGCTGGGTTATATTTGGGGGTACAAGAGAACTGTGATTTGGGTGTGGGTTTGTGGTTTTTTTCCTTTTACTCTGTTTCTCAGATGCAGACACTTCATCAGATTCATAGAGCCATGATGCTCTTCAAAGCTAGTGAAAGTGTCTTCAGACCTCTAAGGCAAAGTACTAAGAATTTCTAGATGTGCTTTCAGGCATCTTTTTGTATTCCAGCATCAAGGAAATGCACAAAACTATGCATCAGTGGTATTTCTAGTTCAAAGCCGTTGCATGCCTCAGTGCTTAATGCATTTAGGTCTCTTGTTGAGACAAGTGGAGAGTTTTTTTATGCCATTGTTTCTCTCTTTCGCATGCAGTAAGTATGTAAGAAACAGTATTATGTACTGCTGATGGACCAAAGTCTAATTGACTCAGTTTAAAAATGCATATTTTTAGATATACAAAAAAAAGTATGGATAACTTCATTGCTTTCAGTAGAATTACTCCAGAGAAGCCTAACTCCAAAGCCCATTGTGTCTCCAGATGTTTCTTAAGGTTGCCCTAGATCCCGTTTCCTACTTATCCAGACCAAGAACTTGCTGCTGTTCCCATCTGATCATGCATTAGGTTTCTGTAGAAATCAGGCTGTAGAGGGAGAAGGCTGATATCAATATGAAGACAAGATTTGGTCAAGACCTAGGAACTCAGGAGTATTCTGACACCTCCCAGGTTGTATACAGTCAGGTGACCTGGGCAGATGGGAGGGAAAGAGAGGAGATCTGTAGCTCATGAATCTGTATTTACTTAGGTGAACAAATAGCCTAATTGTTGGAGATAAAGAACTGTATGTCCACATCAGAGCAACAAGGCTTATTTTATGGCAGGAGCAAAGTGTGACTTCATGTACTTATCTCAGGCATGTAGTGTTATTGACAGTTTGGCCCAGCGACATCACCTGTGGTAGGGTTTTTGCTATGAAAAAATGATTATATGTAATAATGTTTCCCAAACAGTAAAAACCCAAAGGTACATATTTATTAGCTGATACCTTGCAAGAAATTAACTCAAAACTGACATTATTTTTGAGTTATGAAAGCTCAGAAAAATACCGGACACCACAAAACCTCTTTAGCACCCAAGAACTTACAAAGCAGATGGATGTTTTTCCCAACTTAAAAAAAAAGTGCTTATGGGCTGAAACCTTTCTACTAGAACACATTCTTAAGGCCAGCTTTTAAACCTGCAAAAATAGGGCATTACTGTAAATGGAAGCAGTAAATATAGCAATAGTATGGATGCTGACAAGGCTTTATAGTGTCTGGAGATGATGAGGTTTTGTTTGTTTGCATTAGGCATAAATGTAATAATTTGAAGATACACAAGAAATTCTGCTCTTAATGGTGGGAGTAAGTAATACTGAAGAAATGGTCTGAATTTATTTTACGTAATACTTTTTTTAATAACAATGTCTATTAAAGACATCTGCTGAAAGTCTGTAACGCTGATTTAATAGGGAGAAAAAAAACAAAGTTCTTTGGCAATCCTGTCTTCAGTTTAATATTATGGACTGTTAAAAGAGAGTTTATGTGTGCAACATTATTAACTGAAATTCTGCTCAAATTGAAATCAGGCCCACAAAACTTGCTTTTCTTCAGTACGTGCTAGGTTTTTAAAACAAGTATTTAAAACTATACAAGAGAATTAATATATTTTTACTTTCTTTAGGATTTTTAAAGGCAATCAGGCCAGGCAGAGAAATATTTATAAACACCTATACTCTGGCTTACAGTATGTGGCATCTCTAGCAATGTTAAAGCACAACAAAAAAATTATCAACTTCCTATACTAAGTCATTACTACAACTAGAGAAAGAAAATCCACCTCCAAAGTGACTGAATTACAATTTCTAATAAAACACCCAATATTTTATACTGGCTTTGTCAGGGCTGAAAAATATGTGTTTAGTTATGAGAGAGGTCGGGGGCAGAGGGAGGCGGGAACAGAATCCCAAAGATCATGGTCTGGAAGGAAGTTTCTTTACAGGAATCAAATACTGAGTTTAAATTAATCACTTTGTTGCCTAACTGTAGTTGAGGTTGTTGTAATTGTTTCAAAACTTACATTATAAAGATGAAAGTAAAGTAGTAAAACACTGTATTTTTATCACTCGGATTTGGAGAGGCCTCATGTTTTCCATGCCTGTAGCCTTGATGATTCTTTTGGCAGCTCTGCCAGCGATAAAAGGAATAACTCACCACTGTCAGGGAATTTGGCTGTTTCATCACTGACATGAGAGGCCAGCATAACTCCATGGTGATTGCTGTCTAAATGACTTATGTAGTTTCTTCATATACTTTTTGATTGAAGAGTGATAACTCAGGCAATGAGTTATTTGGCATCAGCCTCTGAGACAATCTGTTTTCTTTTTATAAATCCTACGGCACCTTTCAGCCACCCATTTTCAAATAAGACTACAGTGGATTAGGTTCTAATGTGCCTGGTGGATTTAGCCAAAGGATGGTTAAATTAGATTTTGCTGTCATTCTTTTGCTTTGTTTATTTTTTGTTGTTAAGTGATAGTTATTGAAATAGTATTGAGAAAATAAGAGGTGGGCTAAAAGACTGCTACAGCACAGAAGTATGACAGGGCATTTTGCTGCTGGTGGTAGTGGCACTGTCTCTTCCCAAAAGCAAACAGCATTGTCAGAGAACCCAGGGAGGAAAAAAATACACTAACACCAGCCTAGCTCTATAGTCTTGGATGCAGAAGACGAATCCAAGAGGAGGGAAAAGAACAATTAAAAAAATTCTACAACTGAAAAATTTTCTACAACAAATCACAGCTCAGCATATCTTTATTAGAGATTTAAATGTGGATTGCCATTGTGCAAGGTAGAAAGTTGTTGCATGTTAAAGTTAGTGTACAACGGGTTGAACTACGCTGTGAATCTGCTGGGATTTCATGCAAGGTTTTAGATGGAAGCAGAAGCACTTTCCTTGCTGAGTAACAAAGATGGTTAGATTTGCTGGGGTTTTATTTGCAGGGTTCCCCACATAACACGATAGCTGAGGAGTGCTAAACATAGCCTGAAGAGCTGCAGAGCTGGTGGGTGCTTTAGACGTCCCCTTTGTTAGTGGCTGCTGTACACGTGCTGTTAGTGCTTTTGTTGAAGTAAACCAGTTAAATCTTACAGGAAGAGTTGCAGCTAATATTTATGTTAAACCAACCAACCTCTTGTGTTTCTCCCCCTTTTTGCTTCACCTTGGCTCTCTTATTTGTTAGACAAAGCAGCGAGTGAAAGGTATAGGTGAGATTTACGCTATTTATACTACGGTAATGCCCAGGGCTCCAGTAAGAATCTATATCCTTTTGTGACAGATGTTGTGTAAACAAATATAAGGACATCGTTCCTTCTTGAAAGTATGTATAATAGAAGAACCATCGGCATCAGGCATGTGTCTTGATTTAGGTCACAAGAGAAAAGTACCATCTTTTTTCAGTTCCATTTAAACTTTGAAATGACAGCGCCTCAGTGTGTGGTTACTTTCAAAGAATTCTAACGATGCAAAGTTTAGTATTTCTCAAAGAAGAAAAAAAGAAATTATACGTAAGGTGAAAAAGTTAATCACAGAGCAGTTGTATGTACAGCCTGAGTCAAAAGACTATCCACTGCCCTTACTGAGGGAGTTCAACCTGGGTTCATTTCATATGGAAGGCTTGGGCTTGGATCTAAGAGTTAGACACCCAAAGCAAGTGAGAAGAGGATTATGACAGATGCGGGGTTGCCGTTCTTCACTTCCCTCTCACTCTTGTTTTTACCCTTTTCTATTTTTTTCTCTTTCATGTGTATTTATAGGTTTTAATTTGTGTTTCTTTGTTGTTCAGGAAGTGCTCCTTCATACAGAAGAGGGACTCGCGGTCTTCCTTACTCTCTAGAAACAGGCAGTTAATGTTGATTTGAAGCAGCACGCCAGAATTCATGGCTAGAGGTGAAGCAGTGCTGCTGCCCGTCGCAACATGCGGGGCGCGTTTGAGGCACGAAGCTGCCTGCAGTACGTGAGTGGGCAGTGCTGAGAGCACCTCCCGTGGAGGAGACGACACCATTCGTTTTGAGGAGCAGAATCATAGAATCGTAGAATGTTTTGGGTTGGAAGGGACCCCTAGAGGCCATCTAGTCCAACCCCCCTGTAGTGAGCAGGGACACTGCTAACCAGATCAGCTTGCTCAGAGCCCTGTCCAGGTTGGAAAACAACATTCCAGGTTGGAAATAACCCCTGAATGTTTCCAGGGATGGGGCCTCCACTACCTCTCTGGGCAACCCATTCCAGTGTTTCAGAGTTCAGGAGCAGTCCATTGGTGTGCAACCATCCTACTCACAGGACTGTTTCAGCAACTGCTCCATTGATGCCATGATGACTGCTACTTTGTGCTTATGGTAGAATCCTGCCTTTCATTCCATTTTTTAATTCTTTCCACGTGAGGGTTGCACAAAGGTCCAAGCTTTCAGATCTGAACCTGCTCTCCGTGATTCTGACGTTCAGATTTATTGTTTGATTTTTCAACCTGACAAAACCTCACTTTTATTTTCTCATTCACCCTTTCTCCACAGCAAAATCTGCCAATCATGGCAAATTACACAAATGATTCTGTGGAGGCTAAACCAAGATTCCTGAACTCATTTTCATGCACGGCTAAATACAGAATTGAACCTCATGCTCTGGAAGTGAAAGGTTAGTGATTTTAGATAATTTTAAAATGATTGTACAGGAGTTGCTACAGCTACTGTCAGTCTACCCTGATCCTGTTCTTTGTTGACTCTGCCCTTGCAGAGGCACTGCTTTCTGTCAGTGATTAAGGGGAGACATTGCTTTCAGTGACACTGATTCAGCAAAGCTAAGAATCAGTAAATTAGCAATGACTGTAAGGGAATGTTAAATATTGGTAGAGTACCAAAATTCTATTGTTACTGTGTCTTGGAGATGAAATTCCAATCAAGTTACTGTACCAGGCAGTGTGGGAGAGATGACAGTCCTCTTTCTGAGTCTTGAGACAGAAAAATGGGGAAACCATGTATCCATTTTTTTGGCTTCTCAGTGTCACTGCTATAAAATTATATAGAAGAACGATGTACAAATAAATAAGTCTGTAGAGCTAGCATACATTCTAATGGACTGTTCATTTAGTAACAAAATTATGTGGACAGCTGAAGAATAACTCTGTTGATTCAGTATCTTTGCTGTTTATGGAATGATACTCTATACTCTTCAGGTCTCTTGTTTTTTTCCTATCTGCACAAAGTTAGATGCTTTCATAAATAAAATATACAATTTGATTAATTTTCATGGATCATGAGATGCCCTTATGCACATAAAGGTACCTAATCCGTACAGCAACTGAATGGTGTGACACTGACATAGAAATTGAAGAAGCAGCGTGCTGCTAAACACCAAAGAAAGCCTTTTCTTTTTTTCAGCTGGCAACATGCATAGCTACACTTCGGACAGAACTGGTAAGATGGGGTTAAAGGGAGTAACTTCTGCATATTCCAGTTTGAGATTATATGTGACACAGAGCTTGACTTAGCATCAAAGCATTACTAAATAAAACTACATCTAGCATGTCAGAGAACTGGAAGGGCTGATAAATATTACCCACTGGGTCATGTACAATTCAGCTTTTTCTTCTCTATGGAAGTAAAGTCTGTGACCCTGCTTTAACTGATAATTGATAATGGCTGATAGCAGTCAGTTCAGAGAAAAAAGTGTAAAGCTTCTGGTGCCATTACTAGCTGAGGCAGCATGTGTTTCCTTTTCCAGAAAGGAAATGTGATTCAAAAAACCACCCACCAAACCTGTAATTAAAGGGTATTACCCTCCTATATTCTATCATTTTCAGGTCTTGACAAGACAAATTGGTTGGCTAGCGAAGCAAGTAACCCTATCCCCAAAATTAACCTGTGGTTAGTTGTGCTGATCTAGAACTTAAAATACCAAGATGCAAGATACTGTGGAAAAAATGGCGGAGACCCTAGATCAGTATAGACCAATATACAAAATTATTGTGCTGACAGGTTATCTCCCTGTGAGTGAGACATGCAAAACTAAGGCACTTTTTTACTGAGTTCTGGATGGGTAACATAGATTAATAGAAGAAATGGGAGTCAGAAGGTGAAGTGGAAGGGAATGACTGTAACTCTCATAGGACAAGAATTAGGAAAAAAAAATCTGTACATGTAGGTTTCAATGCTACACCATGGAAAAGTTAAAAATGCTGTTATTTATTTCCTATTTTATGGGGTATTTTTTATAGACTCTGTACTTATGCAAAGATGGTGCTTTGGTATTCTTGGTCTGTAGCGTTAGATTTCTCTAGAATATGTACCACATGAATTGTGGGAACATCCATGAGCTCAAAGCCCCAACAACAACAGAGGCTTTGTGTCTGTATTGCCTTGTTCAATCAGAATGCCTCGTTGAGCTATGCAATGCAAAACAAGCGTAAGAAACTAACAAGTTACCTGAAAATACCTATTGCATGAAAATCCTGCTATGTTATATTGTTACTACACAAATACTTGTTATATACAGATAAAAGAGGGACTGAAAATACAGATGTGAACACCTCATCTGGGCATATTTACCACATAAAATCAACTATAATTTTATAATAGTATGATCTGAAAGCAATGCCCCCAATAGCTGCGAAGTTAGTGGTTCCTAGTAAATAAAGCTGATGCCAGTATAGGTAGCAGAGTGAAATGAAGCATCACAGGCACTCTTTTGTCACTTCACTCTTCTGTGGCTCATAATTGCTCTGCAAAGAGGAATAATGATGCTTAGAAGGGTTTGAGAGCTGCATGCAATAAATGCTAATTATTAGCCAGCTCAGAAATGAGATCCAAATGAACCCTCACTCATGTCTGGTTATATGCAGGAAGAACCAGAAGTCCTTTCACAGTTGCATCCCAGTTTACCAGCCACACCTGCCCTATATTGCAATTTGCACAATTATATATAATGAATACACACACACACATGTATATATATACATATATGCATATATATCTTGCTGAACATTAAGACTGCTCTTTAAGAATGACGTAACGCTTTTGGATTCAGTATCTCTGGGGGGCAATAGAAGCCAAAATGCCCACCACTGTTGTGTTCATTTCAATATGGGGAACTGTAAAAATGAGAATGTTTACCAAGAATAAACCAGGAGTGGCACCCAAGACCATTAAATCCGTAAAGGGGGCACAAAGGCTACAGAAGGACACCAAAGAGGAAGCACAATGTCAATGCACACAATTTACTAGACATGCCTGAGAAAGTAAAAAGAAGCGGCCATGGCCAAACAGCAAAGAGAGGCTTTTAGAAAGAAGGCGGCATCCTTCCAAAAGCTAAAGGCACATCCGAATGAAAAAACCCAAAACTATCATAAACAGTGACAGATATACTATTAAAATTATTATTAGGCAGACCAAAGATGAATCTGAGACCTAACTAGCTAAGAGAATAAAAAATAGTTCAATATCCTTCTTCCAACACATCGGGAGGGATAAAACATTGTCAGCAAGTCTGAATATGACAAAGGTATAAAATGAACTCTCAGGGAGGACAAAGTCACTGGAGAGAAGCTGAACCATTTGCATCCTTGATCACTGTGGAAGAAACCAGGGAAATTGTCCTTCCAGAGCCCTTTTGGGGCATTCAGGGAACTCGGCAGAGAATGCCTCTGAAACTGAAGTGTCTGGAAGAGGTAATGGTGCAAAAGGCAGATGAATACAGATGAATGTCCAGGATCTGAAGGATTCACCTGAGTGTTCTAAGAGAACTCAGGGATGAAATACCGACTAATAGCAGCATGGAACTTGCCTCTTCAATATTCCTCAGTACATGAAAATCAGAAGGTGTCAAACGTGATGTCATTAAGAAAGGTTCCAAGGGTATCCAGCAAACTAAAATTTGACATCTCTTCTGGGTGAATGAGTAGATACTGTAACAAGAGAGAGAATTAGTATCTACCTGAATAAATATTATCTAATCAGCGAGAGTTAATAAAGCTCTCAGAGTTCTTTGAAGGGGTCAGTGATATGTAGATGAGGAGCAGCTGACTGGTACAGTCAACCTGGATTTCCAAATGACTTTTGATAGAACTTTTTATCAAAGTGTTTTAGGAAAACTAGGCAACATAAGAATGTTGCTGGCATAAGAAGGAGAGCACTGGAATGGGTGAGAATATGATTTAAAACGTGTGCATAGAGGGTAGACCATCACTGGATGGAAGTAAATGATCAATTCTTGCACAGGAGGGAGATCACTAGTGAAATTCCACATGGTGTCTGTCTTGGGACCTGTACCGTTCAATATATTCTTAAGTGACCTGGAGAAGGGAAGTGACCAGTGAGGTGACAAAGGTTTGCTGATGGTAGGAGGTTCTGCAAGGTAGCAAGGACAAGGGAGACCGCATAGCTTGCCAAAAGATTGGCTGTACAATGAGAAGACAGGTGCAATTCAGTGTAGATAATTGTAAAGTGATACATTTGGGGAAGAATAATCCTATCTTCGCATCTTGGATCATTTCTAAGCTGGCCCAAAGGTCTTCAGGAAGAAGACCTATGGGTTATGATAGACACTTCCATGAAAATATCATTTAGTAGTAGGTGAAGAAAAAAAAAAAAGGTTAGGAATGATTAAGAAGCAAATCGAGAAAAAACCAGAAAGGATTGTTATGCTTACTGTTCAAGTCTGTATGCTACTGTAAAAACCCAGTGTTTACACACTTGAATACCACATGCAGTTCTGGTCCATTTATCTTGGACAGGGCATACTAAAACTGAAAGGTATTTGGAGATGACAAGGATGATCAGAGGTGTGTGACTTCCATTACAACATGAAACGAACTCCATCCATTGAATAGCCAAAAGTCTTCATTTGGAAAAAAAACCCATGATATGGGGGAACGTAAGAAGAGGTCTGCGGAGCTGAGATCTGGAGGGAATTGGTGTGGGATTGCATTTTCAGTGTCTCTTCTAATACAAGCATGAGGGATATCAGAAGATGTTAGTAAGAGCTTCATTCAGAACAAACCAGAGGAACTGGTTCTTCAGACGTTTGTGGACCTGTGGTACTCCTCATGAAATGACTTTCTGGATCAAAGAGTTCATAGGAGAGACTGGAAGAGGACCTTGGAGAAGATGCCGTAGAGTGTACTAACTAGATAAATCGCATAACCTAACTTGAAAATGTTTGAAAGCTGGGAGGCAGTATGTGCTTACCCTGTTCTTATTTTTCCTGAGTGTCCACTCCTATGGTTACTCTGGAATATGGAGCTCTGCGCTAGATGGACCTGTGGTCTGAACCAGCGCATAAGTTCGTATGTAACCTTCTCATTGTACACCAAAGTCAGAATTAAATAAATGAAGTTATTAACAGCTTAAATGTAACTTTAAAGCTCCCTCAATAACGGTAATGTTATGAAAAGCTAGGACCGGAAGGAACCTTAAGAAGTTACCTAATCCCTTACCCTGTTCCACAGCAAAATCAGGTCCTTACTGACAAAACACAGAACCATAGAATTGTTTAGGTTGGAAAAGACCTTTCAGATCATCAAGTCCAGCAGTTAACCTAACCCTGCCATCCCACCACTAAACCATGTCCCTAAGCACCTCGTCTGCCCGGCTTTTAAATACCTCCAGGGGTGAGGACTCGACCACTTCCCTGGGCAGCCCCTTCCAGTGCTTGACAAACCCTTTCATTGAAAAAAAATTTCCTAATGTCCAACCTAAATTAAATTTGTCTAACCTGTTCCTAAAGCTTTCAAAAATGGAGACTCAACAACCTCCATAAGTCATCTATTTAAAGTCTCACTATTCACACTATGAGAAGGATTTTTTTTTTTTTCCCCTGCCTAACTGGAATCTAATCAGCTGCTGTTTGCTGTAAACCATTAGTTAACTGCAAGCCTGAGCTAAGATGGGAGGCGTCCTAGGCTTCCAATGAATGTTATCTAGTAACTTTAGTGACTCTGGAAATAGCCTGAACGCAGGCTTGGTTTTTAATGTAGCTAGACGTTACTGGGGGCTGTACTTTGGTTAATGTGATCAATCATGAATAGGGATCTTTTCTGTATCCTTTTAGGGGTCTTCATGCTATTTTAATGTCTTATCTCTTTAGCATTTTCTGGCTTCAGGTAAACTTTCCCTGAGCAGTACCTTCTAAACCCAGCAGGTTCTGACTTTGCTCCAGCAAAGGCTATTTGAAAGGTGTGTCTACAGAAAGAGTGGGACAAAAAGATTTCTTTTCAAATATTCCTGAAAAAAACAGCACATAATTCTTTCTTTCTTTCCTGTAAGGTTTAATTTGTGGGTTTGCCTGTAATTTACTGAACTATATGTGTTTGAGATGAAATATTTGAGCTGTTCTAAGTGATGCTACTCAGTCCATGTAAACTGCTTCTTGCAGATGATCCCCAATTGCATTCCTTGTTTTCCAGATACCTGACTTGAGAAGGGGGTCCTGCCTAGCACAAATGCTAAAGCACTTACAGATTCAACAGAAGCTGATGTGGGCTGCTCTTAGAAAACACGGTGTACTGTAAGTTGTTTAAGTCTTTTTAAAAAAACGAGCTCAAATGAGGCATTTTAGCAAAACCTTTTAAGCTTCATTTCTTCCTTGCAGTTTCTAGTCTCTAGCATGGGTAAGAGCACTGTCCTCTCACTTGCAGTGAATTGTGAAAATCAGTTTATTGGTACATGTGAAATACTCAGGAGCGGCAGTGGTGGCCGTTCCGAGGAAACGAATGTCTGTGACCAGGGTTTGAATTAGTAAGTAGACATGAGGCGATATGTGGAACAAAAAGGAAAAAACGTACTAAATAGCTGCTCACTGGTGAGCACTGACAGTTCTGTGTACAGAATGAAGCAAACATCCTGTGGAAAAATAGTGTGTAAGGGAGTGTTTGAAGGCTTCATCATACTGTGGATTGCGCAAGGAAGCTAAATAAAGATTGCACAAGCGCTTTGATTTTGGTGGTTTTAAACTCATTGACTGCAACCTCAGCAATGTACTTTTAATACAGGTTTGTAAATGTATGCGATACACATGTATATTTGTAGATTGTAAACTATAGCAGTTTCAATGAAACGGTGGTGTTGTCAGTCAGCACATTGGCACAGAGAGGAAAATAACGTATTTCTCCATCTTGAAGACTGAACTTACGCATATCTCACAAAAAATTACCACTGCAGAAAATGACCCTTTATTTCTGTTTCCCTGTAATTTAGGAACTTGTAAAAATGTTCTTGTTCGAATATTAAACTTGATTGGTTATGCCAAGGATCACAGAACAATCATCAGTCTCTGATATGAAGGAGGATGAACGATAGTTTTCAGTCTCTCTTCTGGCTCAGAAAATTCAAAGTGACCAAGTTCACTCTGAAGTTGTTCTAAATGGCTGACATCTAAACAGCAATTGCCTTGGAGAGGGGAGAAAAAAAAATTCCCCCAGCTGCTTCCTCATCACCAATGTTGGCATTGGATTTTATTGATGAGGGATTGTTTTTGTTTGTTCCCCTGTTAATTCAAGCTAAATGGAAATGGGGCAGCCTTTCCTGAGCAGCAGTGGGCTACTCAGTGTATAAGAATGGCTAAGGAAATGTAAGTTCCTTCATGTGTATTTCTAGTGTAAGCTGCAAGGAACCCCCAGAAGCATCTCTCTGGGATTTTTCCTGGTGTCCTTTCTTCTCTCTCTCTCCCTCCCGACCACCGCCCTGGTTCCTCCATTCCAACCCTGTTATTCTCTTGAGATCAGTGTGACAGATCAAAGGCTTAGATGGGGTCTGTGCCCGAGCAATTATTTTCGTTTCCCCCGCTTCAAGCTCTCCGCTAGCTCTCTCCATGGACATCTCCTACAGCTGTTAGCTCCAGAACCAGAGTTTCAAAAGAACAGAAAGTCATACTGTGGTATATGCAGGCTAATTATGTATTTCAGTAACATTAATCTGACAGGATCATGCGTGGGTAACTATGCCAATTCACAGCACTCGCTTTGTTTTGGTTTTTTTTTTTTAAATGTTCTTGTGACCGATCCGTAATCGAGACAGGAGAGAACGAGTACATGTTTCGCGTTCCTTCCCTGCATTTTTCCAGCCCTAATGCAGCAGAGTACTCCAGTGTGCGTGTGTCTCGGTCCATGTGCCTGTCCTGCCATGCTACCTTGCTGAGTTGGAGCTTTCAGTGTTGTTCACAACTGAGAAGGTTTTGTAAAAATTCTGACTTGGATTCCCCATGTTCTACAACTTGAAATGTATAGTGGCTGGAAAGCGTGTAGTTTTGAGGGCGTTTTGGTTTTGTTTGTATTTACACATAGTGATCCACTCCACTTCCTGCAATGCGTTAGAGCTCCGACTTCTGCAATTTGAACTCGCTTTCTGATTTTCTTTGTTGCTTCCCCTTCCTCCCTTTATTGTTTTGTCCTTTTGTTCCTTTGCAGCCTCAATGACTTTTTCCTTAACTGTTTAGAGCAACTTCTTTTGCTCCAGACTCGGTTCACCCCCTTGAAGAATTCCTACAGCTCTGGATGTTCTGACAGCCGTAGCTTGTGGCCACCCCAGCTGTCATGAGAATTTTTGCCATGCTGTAGATGGATTTTGCAGATACGTTCATGGAGGTTGCGGGGGTTTTTTTGTTGTTGTTTTCAGTCAACTCTCAACTTTAACTACTCTCCAAATGACACAATTATTCTTTTTTGACTAGGGATGTATTAGGCAACATGCACTTAAACAGCTTGTGGTGGTAACCGAAGTGCATCTGATTTGCTCAGTTCGACAGCACTGTGTCCGAGAGAGCCTTCAGCAGAAATCTTCCGAAACCCTTTTCACTGTGTAGGAAAGCTGCTGCTTGCAGACCCAGAAAGTGTCTGTTAGCTGGTTTTCGAAGTTATATTCAGCGAACACACTGCGCGGTTGACTCTGGGTTCGCCTTCCAGCAGATGCCTGTGTCACCATGTCATCCATCGATTTAGACATAAACCATTTAATTATAGTAGGAGCTCTCAGAAAGGTTCCTACCCAGGCGGCCACTCTGAAGGTTAATCTGTTGCCCAAGATGGTTTGAAACTTGCTGCCACAACGATTGCAGTTTCCAACCTGACTGGCAGCGCCGGGAACGAAGAGAGTGGTTTCTAATAGAGTAGGATTCATGTTTATCCTCCCGGTGGTATTTTTAATGTTGCCCATCTACCGGATAACCCCTAGCTCAGCTGACAAAAGGAGAGCAGTTTTGGTACGTTGCTCTGCAAAGGCATATTTTCTGTATTATTTATGGAGCTCCTCCCACTAATATGACTAGCTAGATTATCTGTAAGGCTGTACTTGTTCTGAAACCACTATTGATTAAATGCTGAGATGAAGGTTTTTTTTAGAAGCTGTCATTGGAACATGCTTAGGCTGCACTTGCTGTCAGCTTAACAGTCATGTTGCTGTGTCTTCCTCTAAATTCCTCTCCCAGCTGGGCTCTTTCATATCTTAGCATTAAAATAGATTCTTCCTAATTAGACAGATCTCTGTCATGATAATCATCTTGAGAACGTATGCTGTATTTTCATACTGCGTATCTTTTCACAGATCAGGCCTGTACTTTGTAATTTTTCAAAATCGTAACTCACTGAATAGATCCTTTACCAAGCAATCATCTCCTGTAACTGGTAATTAGTGTCCTGTCAGCTGATATTGGTAGGCATTAGTGTTCAACTGCTGGCATCAGCAAGTTCATCTTACATCACTTAGAATTCTGATATATTGGATTCTTTTGAAATTCCAGTTGTGAAGATAGTTTCTTACAGCTGATGGGGGCGGGGGTATAGAGCAAATATACCCACTTGCTCGTGCCGAGTAAATTACTACGTAAGAAGCCAGCGTGCCCAAGTCCGTGGTCATAAATGTAAACGCACGCGTCTGTCACGAGTCTGTGCTTGCGTCTGATCACAGAGCAGGGTCGTTCGGTCAGGGCTGCGAAGAACATCTGTTTTAATGACAGTAACTGGTAGCAGAACAACGCTGAGATCTCTCTATTTCTTCCATTGTCCAGGCTACAATCTGCGGGTTTTTCCCCATTTTTACTTACTCAGACTCAGTGGCTTAGCGGAAGTGTTGTCCTTCATAAAAACTGAATTTAAATAGTTCCCTAAATAGCTCATTTTGGCCTTAGTTTTTCAGAAGCCAGTAACTGTTTCTGTAAGTGTCCTCAAAATAAGTGATGTAAAAATGAACTGTGAAATCTTATCTCTATGATGTTATTTTACAATTGCTTTAAAAGAAAACTCTCCCGTTGGATGAAAATTTTTAGTTAGCTCTTAGGTGCTGGATGACAGCTGTAAAATAACATTTTTTTAAGAAATGCTGATTCTGATGATTGTTTCTAGATACAGGGGATAGTGCTTTATCTTATAAAAGGTTGTAGTATAGAATAATGCAGCTATCACCGCTGTTGCTGTTAAAATGAGCGGCGAAACAGTCAGATATGTATTTGCTCAGCTTTTTGTTAGCCTCAGCAGATTAAAAAATATCTTTTGATCAGAATTGACTGTTTTTAGAATGTATTTGGGTGCTTTTTCACCAAACTGGCGATTGATCCATTTGCAAAACTTCTAACACAAAGCACCAGTTACTACAAAACTTTGTTACCCAAAGCATCACCCCTGGGCTGTGCAGCCTGGCAGAACCAAGTTATGTACCTGAGAGAGAAAAAATTCCTGAAATTTTTAATAGGCCGGAATTTAATTCTATAACAATCCTGCATGCACTTCAGGAACACCAGATTTGCTGCCTAAAGGAATACACTGAAAGTGAAGGAATGTTTGCGTGACTCCCTATAGATTGACAAATGATATTTATCCCAGCTGTCGGAAAAGAAGGTGACTTCTGTAAATCGCACCCAACAGCAGTCTGTAAAAACAAAATAACCCCACTGCTTTTACAGGCCTTTCTGACTGGGCGGGGAGAAAAGAGAGGTTGAGGACTCTCTTTTGGCGGACTCCGGGGCTCTTTGGCCCTGCACACCCGTTTTTGTGCGGCTGGCGGCATGCAAGCTGGCGGGCTGCAGGGGGCACTGCGGGGGAACCCAAAAAGTACTTTCTCAAAGTTAAACCTCATTCACAGCTGTCTCCGCTTCTGGCCTGCTGGCACTTTCCCTTTTCATTACAAAACAAACAAACAATATATATAAAAACCCCCCACCAAACAAGAAATCCCCCTCCTCCTTCCCCCCCCCCCCCGCCCACAGTTCTTATAAATTTGATCTTTTCATGTATATTCCCACACAACGAAATGATGCTGCTGTCATGTGGAGTCAGAGGGAGAGGAGCAGTTACCGAAGAGCCTAGGACTCATCCCCTGGCTCCAGACGGGCAGAGAAGCCGATCTTGGTAAATGACGCAGGGTTTGCAGTTAGGGTTTGCAGTTAGGGTTAGCCGAAGTTCGCTCTTAGGCTGCTTTGGAGCAGAGCTGTAATTTTTCCCTGTTTGTGATAAAGTAGTAACCGGTGATCACGAGGCAGGATAAGCAGCTTCCCTTTGGTTCTCAAACTGATTCTACAGAAAGTTTTAAGGGGTGGGGGGGAGACACGCTCGTTAGTCCCAACGCAGGGAAGGTACTAATTTTGTTTGTCCACTGTTATTTTCTATCTCAATGTAGTCAGGAATTGTTGCAATGGGAATGGAAATAAAACCAGATTCGGTATGGCTGCGCGCTTGGAGAGGACAAAGGCCGCCCTTCACCACCCTCCGTCGCCTTGGGAATCGTGTCCTGTGCTAACCCGCGATGGCAGGAAGGGAGGTGATCCAAAGCGGGGCTCAGGACTAACGCACGCCTTCCCCATTTTCCTGGCTTCCAGCTGCACGTGAGCGAGCCGGGCTGTCCCTGCGAGATGGCTCTGGGCCCCACAGGTGCACTGTGCAGCCTGCACGGCGCAGCCTGCGCTGGGGGCGCGCCGCCGGCAGGGCCGGGCCGGGCCCGGCTGGCAGCGGCCGCTGAGCCTCTGCCGGCGGCAGCTCGGGCCACAGGAGCGGCTGGGGCCGGGGCTCCCTGGGGTGCCCCCCCCGCGCTCCTCGTCCTCCTGATGTTTAAAGCGGGGCCCCGCGCGCCGTTCGCACTCGTGATGCAACAGTGTGCCCGGCGGGGGGGAGGGGGCGGCGCGGCTGCAGCCCCCCGGCGCCTGCGGGCCCCCGCCACCTCCGCCAAGGCGCGGCCGGCCCGCGCCCCGCCGCCGCTGCCGCCTCCAGCGCCCGGCTCCGCCACGCGCGCAGTGGCCGCCCCGTCTGCCGGCCGGCTGAGGCGGCCGCCCCCCCGGGGAGGCCGCGCGGGCCCCCGGGGGGGGGGGGGGGGGGGGGGGAAGCGCCATGTCCGCTCCCGCCGGGCGGGGTCCGTGCCGGGTTTTGCACCTTGTCCCCGGGCCTGCCTCCCGGCCTGGGGGAGCCGCCGCCGCCGCCGCTGCGGTGTTTGCCGAGCGCTCCTGTCCTGATATCACTCCGCTGGCATGGAGGAGGAGGAGGTGGAGGAGGAGAGCATTTGATCATTGTGATGGTGGCAGGAGGAGCAGCAGCCAGCAGAGCAGAGCGTTAGGCTGTTACCAGCTCGGCGTTTCGCAAAGACTTCAGAGCTCTACTTTTTTTTCTTTTTTTTTTTTTTTTTTTTTTTTCCCCTCCCAGCCTCGGCCCGGATTGTTCATGTGTTTACTTCCCCCAGCCCGAGGATTTGCTATTTAGGTTCCTGTTGAAATGCAACTGAGCAGCCAAAGTACTTTGCGAACGCGGTGCGGCATAAACACCAAAACTTTTTTCTAGAAGGAAAATACAATAAGAAAGCGGCTTTGCCTGTCTTTTGATGCCGGGGAGCGCGAGTGAGTGTGCCGTGTGTGCCCCGCGTGTGCCTGGGCTTGGATGTGCGTGTGCGAACGTGCGTGTGCACGGGGGGGGGGGGGGGGTGCGTGTGCAGGGGCGCGTGTGTTCCTCTTTATACATGGGGAGAGAAAGCTTTTGGCAAAACGTCCGGAAACCTCATGGAACCTATTTTGAAATAATGGATTATGAAAAAGAAAAAGGAGGAAAGGAACTGGTCTGATCTCTGCTGGAGTTTGCTACCCGAATTGCTGCTGCTTAGTTTGTTGTGCTGCTGCTTTTTTTTTTTTTTTTTTTTTTTGCGTGTGTGTGTGTGTGCGTGTGTTTGCCGGTTGTGTTGCTGGTGATAACCTTTTAGCACCTTCTCTCTTTTTTTCCCTTCCCCCCCGCCCCCCCCCCCCCCCCTTTCTCTCTTTTTAATGTTTTGGAGCTTCTCGAGAGGGATTGGCTGGGGGGAAAGAGAAACATTTGCTTGGGATCGCCGTTTCCCTGATACATGGTGGTGCCCCCCCCCCCCCCCCCCCCCCCCCCCCCTCCGCTTTCCCCGGTTCTCTAAAAAGTATCCCATCAGGACCCCGGAGGAGAGTGTGTGTGTGCGAAGGGTAGGATAAAAAGTTCTTCCAAAATAGTGTGCACGGGGAAGAGGATGGGGGATTTTGCAGCCCCCGCTGCCGCCGCGAACGGCAGCAGTATCTGCATCAACAATAACCTGAACAGCAGCCTCGGCGGGGCCGGTGTCGGGGTTAACAGCACTCCCCACGGCCCTCCCGCCGCGGCTCCCGGTAACAATAACGCTAACGGCGGCGGCGTCCCCAAGCACAGCACGGTGGTGGAGCGGCTGAGGCAGCGCATCGAGGGCTGCCGGCGGCACCATGTCAGCTGCGAGAGCAGGTACCAGCAAGCCCAGGCGGAGCAGCTGGAGCTGGAGCGCAGGGACACGGTGAGCCTCTACCAGCGGACCCTGGAGCAGAGGGCCAAGAAAACGGGCACCGGCGGCAGCAAGCAGCAGCAGAGCAAACAGCAGCAGGATGCCGAGCCGGCCGCGGCGGAGCAGAGGAACCACACGCTGATCATGGTGAGGGGATGCGGGCCGGGGGGGGGTGGGGGTGTGCGTGCGTGTGTCCCCGTCCGCTCCCGGTCTCTCGCCGGGACGAGCTGGAGGTCGCCCCCGCTCTCTCCCGGAGGGGGACGGGGCTCGCCTCAACTTTGGTGGCGGCGGGGGGCTGCCGGCCGGCTCCGCAACTTCTCACACTGGTGGTGGCGGTGGGGGGGGGGGGAGCGGACAAACTTTTTTCCCCCCCCTCCCCCGCCTCTTTCAGAGAAGCTGCCCCAGGGGGAAAGAGGGAAGGAGCGGTGCCGAGCGTGCGCCGGGGGCTGCCGAAAGCCAGAGGAGGGTTTAACGTGCGCGTTTATGTGTGCGTGCGTGTTTTGCGGCGGCTTTTCCGCGCGGGGGCCGTGCGCCTTTGCCGGCCGCCCGTTTAAATCCCGCCGCCGAGGAGGGTGGGAGCCGGCTCCGCAGGCCGGGGCGGCGGCGGGAGGAAAAGTTGGGGCGGGTTTCTCGCCTGGGCTGCCCCGGGCCTGCGGGAGCCCGGCTCCCTGGACGAGCAGCGGCTGGAGCTGAACCGCTTCCTAAACTTTCCTCGGGTTTTAAGGAGCTTAGCGATGGAGCGGGGGTGGCGGGGGGGAAGGGGCGGGGGCTGAGCCGGTAGGAGCGTAGCGGCGAGTAGGAAGCGGAGTTTCCCACTCCCGGGCTGCACCCGTGATGAATAATAAAAGGCGGCGCGGGGGGAGCCGGGCCCCGCGCTCCGTCTGAGCCGTTTTGCGGGGCGGCCGCCCCCGGGGGGGGGGGCCGGCGCGTTTGCTCGGCCGGCGGGGGCCGGCGGGCGGCCCTGCCGCGGGGGGGGACGCGCCTGTGTGTGTCCCCACGCGTGTGTCCCTGGCGGGGCGGGGGGCCCGGGGGCAGCTGGGTCTTCGCCGCCTGCCGGGCGCACAATGGGCGGCGGGGAGGCGCGATGGCAGCGTGCGGGTTACAGCCTCGCACCTCCCTCCCTTCCCTTCCCTCCCTCCCTCCCTCCCGCCCTCCCCTGCTGCGCGGGGCGGTGCGGGAGGGTCCGGCAGCTGCCGCCGGCCCCCGCGGGGGGGTAGGAGGGGGGGCGTGGGTGTCTCCGTGACAAAGCGGCGGGGAGGCGGCCGGCCCGCCGCCCCCCGCCCCCCCCCCCCGCGTGTGAAAGCGGGGAGCGGTGTGGTTATCTCGGGCCGCGCCGAGCCCCGCCCCCGGCCGCGGTGCCGGCTCCGGGCCCGCCGGCTCCCCCCCCTGCGCGGCGCCGCGCAGCCCGGCGGGCAGCACCCTGCCCCTCTGCCCCCCGCTGTCCCGCCGGGCGCTTGGGGTGGCCCCCCAACCCCCTCCCGCGCCCCCGCTGCGTCGGGGGGGCGAGGGGGGGGTCGGAGACAAACCTGCCGAGGAGCGGAGCCGCGGCTCCCGGCTCCTGCCGGCCCTGAGAGCAGCCCCAGCGCACGGCCCGGGGTGGCGGAGGAGCGGGGCGGCCCCCCGGGGGGGGGAGGCGGGAGCGCCGGCAGCGGCCACACAAAGCGGCGGGGGTGTGCGGCTGTCTGTCTGTCTGTGTGTGTGTGCGCGCGGGGGTGGGGGGTGTTGCTTCGCAAACAGGAAGCAGAAAAACCTCACTGACATCTTGTTGCTTTCCTGGCACTACCGGCCAGGCGCGACCATGTTTCTCGTCCTTCCCGCGGGACCGAGGGGTTTAATCCCGCACTTGAGGCGGCGCTGCCCGCCCCTCGGCCCCTCTGCCTGGGCCCGCATCAAACTCCCTGAGCAGGGACCACCTCTCGTCAGCCAAACTGTCCTCAAAATCCCTCTCCGCATCCCCTGTCATTTCCACAAGGTAGAGGGAAGGGGCTGGAAGGCTCAGGAGACCCTCAAATTACCTTGCTCCAGGGAAGGGTGTTGGTGCACCCTGTAAGCATCCAGCTCCAGAACGGCTCCTGAGCTTCTAGGCCCTCGCTAGCGGTGGGTCATCCTCGCCCCTTCCTCCCAAACCCCGCACTAGAGCGCTGAAGGCCGGGATTTTTGGTGAAGTAGCCGGTTCCTTGGCCTTCCCTCGGGGTCTAGGGCAGATACACAAAGCCATGCTGAAATGTGAAAGTTGTGGAAACAAAGTAACAAAGGGAGGAAATGCAGTTGCAGCTCTCGGTGTTATTAGTTTGTTTCGGGTTGGGACACTTGACGAGCCAAGAGCAGCCTAATGAAGGGCAGTTTGTGATGAAATTCGTCACAACTGAGTTTTTGTTGCTACCATCCTCATGCTGTTCAAATGTACTCGATGCGCACCATGCATTTCATCTTAAAAAGAGAAATTCTAATGCTTTATAAAAAAATGACCCATTTCCATCAACCAGGGTTTGTTGTTTGGTTTTTTTTTTTAAAGAACGTGTACACAAATGTCGCCGAAAAATTTAGAAACATTATCTGCTTTGTTTCTCATGTAGAATGTTAATTATGATCTTTGTCTAATGCCTAGGTTAGGGAAGTTCATGGGTACATGAAAGTAATACTTAAAACCTGAGAAATTGCTCCTTCTAAAGCAATTGAAAAGTGTTTTCTTTGAGATGTTTATGCTTTTTTCGTACAAAAAAAAAAAAGAAACTTCTTCATTTCTAGCAATCATAGCAGTTCGGCAAGTTTCACTGTTTATGTGCACCATGTTTTTTATTTACCAAAACAGTTCAACTTTATTTAATGTTTTCTTTTGGCATGAGAAAACAGTAAGCTACATGTTGGGGGGTTCTCCCATTCTTTATTCTCTGGTAAACTCCAGCTGAGAGGTTTACAGTGGAAGACTCGTATGGATTTGCCACTGCCTTACTCTTCACACAAAATCATTATGATGGTCTTCCCCCAGATTATTAAACCGCATAATTTGGAAACGGAGCAGTCGGGATTAAACGATGACAAGTACAATGAGGATAGCAAGAAATACTGTTTCTAATTCTTCTTTTATCAGGGCAAATCAAAGGAAAGTAGTATCAGAGTGCGTCCCCCCCGTCCCAGTCTGTCCGTCCGTCCCCCCTCTCCAAACGAGGGGGAGCTGAGAAGGGAAGGGAGGTGTGTGCAGGGTCTGGGTGGCCGGTCACCCAGCAAGCCCTCCCAGAAGCTGGTGCTGAGGTGCCTGTCAGCAAGCTGGGTAAAAACACGCCTTTAGAAGATGACTATTTAAAGGCACGTGCTCCGATTTTCTTCGTTTGATGGAGTACAAACTCTCTGGTCTGTACTGTGCTCCTCGTTGCCACCCCCACAGTTTACACCCTTGCTCCCCGAGTTCATGGAAGGGTTTGTGCGGCTGCCACTGTTTAGGACTCTCTGTCAACTGACAAGCGGTTATCAATGGGAGCCTTTTTTTCCAAAAAGGGATGTAGGAGCATAGGCTTGGCTGTATTTCATGAATTGCTGATCTACTCTGAATTTGTGTCTTGTTATAGACCAAGTTTTTGCTTGCTGAATTTTGCAGCATCTGGATTCATCCTCTTCTGCTTGAGGAGAAGAGTGGGTTTCAGAACTAGTTTGCTCCCATACAGGCATTGATTGGGATGTGCACAAAAATTAAAATAATTTCTAAATGTCTGGGAGCACCTTTCCCCCCCCCCCCCCCCCCCCAGTTCAACTTGGCAAAAGCCAAAGTTGTTTTCCGTGCCTTTGAGTCGGATTATTAGAATGCTGTACCAGCTTGGTTTTTCAAAGGAGGTACTGGGAAAATTTGCAGCCCATCCAAAATTCTGCTGCTCATCTTCGGACCTGTTCCAGGAAATATCAACACATTCTTTCAGTTCTTTGTGAGCTTCTTATTTCCTCCTCTAAGTGCAAGAGGCTTCTGGGCCTACATCCATCTTAATTGTGTGTGGTTCGGAGATAGCGTGTGTGTATGCACATACACGCCTTATATATAAAATAAATAATAAATAACATATATTTTGTATATAATAAATATTGCAAGTTATGTCACCTCTGTCTCTTATCGACATGGCTGTTCTTACTGTGTGGTTTTTTGTCTTTTTTTTGTTTTTGTCCAGTGAGACACTGCATCTGTAGTTACCATATTGACCTTCTAATGCATGTTTGTTTGCCTCTGAGCTCCACTGTGAAGTATAAAGTGGCTGGAGCTACTTTTTCCTCTTTTAAAAGCTCTTCAAGACTTTTCTTATTTCGCATCATTATGGGTTTGATAAGGTTTCTAACCTTAAACCCAGTCCTTAGGAAATTGAGTTTGAAACACCATAAATATAAAGTTAGCAATGGAAGTCAAATGACCTATTAGATCATTTTTTCTGTTCCCCTGCCAAAGCATACTATGCCAATTCAGAACTGGTTTGAAGTTAGAGAAAACACGCCTGGCAAATACGGTGTTTTCCAGTGCTGCTTTTCTACCCATTCCAGGCCAATTCGCTGCCTCCTGGAAGTTAGTGATCACATTGCCCTTCTCCCGGAGGGAAGGGAGATGGGCAGGCCCATCCTTCCAGCTTGCTTTGTGTAGGGACGGAATGACACGTTCAGCATTACAGAAATCTGGTTGTATCTCTTCCTTGTTGGCAGATAGGCCATCACAGAAAAGTAGTTTCTGCACCCCCCACCGCATCTCTCCTTTTTGTTGAAAAAGGCATCCTGAGTGAAAAGTGTAACAACTTCTTCGTTTGTTTCTTGGTGCTCCACGGGTAATTTCATTAATGAAGTTGAGTGCTGAAGAATGCTGTCAGTCTTGTGAGTGGTTTTTCAAAGCTTACGCCTGCTATGTTTAATCTGTACCTGTGCGTATGTTCACAAACCTGTGCAGATTTCTTGTGTTCTTTCTCATGTAATACTGCTGTTTACAGGCACTCAGGATTTCATCAGTTACACAATAGGAACTGTCTCTTTCTCTAGCATTGTAAAGACAAAAAAGAAAGATGATTTTTCAGATGTTTCTTTTTTTTTTTCCCCCCTCCAAAAGGTCAAATACTGCAGCCCTTACTCATGCCTGATGACTAAGTAGGATATGGCATCTCTTCGGTTAATAAACTGTGTCTGATCTTGCTCGTGCTGGGGTAAAGTCAGTAGTAAATGCAAAACTGGGATGATATCAGAATTAAATCCCAGGCCAGCGATGCTCCTTCTCTTTCAGAGGCATCGCAGAAGGAGCCAGCCTGTGACCCTTCTTGTTTTGCTTTTCCTATAAGGGTGGATCTCTGTGTCATGTCTTATTCCACAGCCTCTCCCATTTTTCTTCTCCTTTTCATACCAACTCCCGCTTGATGTTCCTGTGTGATTACTGTCCTTTAGGACAGGGAGTTTCTGCATTGACCTCCTTCTGCAGCTAGTCAGCCCAGTACGTTTCAGCTTAGCAAACTGAAAGGAACAGGGACACCCTTCACTTCCAGCATGACTAACCTCTAGTGACCTTCGTAGGCTCTGGTAGAAAGCGTGTCCCTTTAAGAGGTGGTGGGTTGGGTTATTACGAGCCATAGCTGGAGCAGGGCAAGTCGTATTTTGACATACGGTAGCCAGTCGTAGTGAAATCGAAGCTTCAGCTTGACCAAACAGCACGCGCTGGAAGTCCTGCAGTGACTTTCTGGGCGTTGTCAAGTTCAGGAAGAACGACTCAGGCTGGAACGTGTCCAAAACTCATTCTGCTAGTGCAAAGCCCAAACACTTAACATGTGATTGCGTTAGGACAATCAGCTGCATTTAGGTTAACCTAAATTTACAGTAACTTGACCTAAAGCTTAAGGCTTCACAAGTGTCTTAAGCTTGTAAACCCGAGCCGCTGCCGCTGTTGAAGTCTCGTCTTTCCTGCTCTTGTCAGTGGCTGAACATCCTCGCAGCCTCCCTGGCTCCCGCACCTCCGCTGACGGCTGGCTCACCGAGCCAGCAGGCAGGACAGGCACGTTTCTGCCTTTTCTTCTGGGTTAGTTTTCAGCTGGATCAGACCCATGATTTGTTTGACTGTCCCTCCCATGGGCAGCGCAGTCTTACAACACCTTAATCCTCTTGTGAAACTTCACCCTTATCCCGGGATAAACAGCTGGGAGCTATTAGTTAAAACATGCTCACCTGGGTAGCATGGATTTTACCTGAGCTAAGTAACACCTGGCATCAGGGCACATGATTCTGTCCCCGAATACGGACACCGAAACGGGAAAGGCTGTAAGTAGCAAAGGAGTCGGAGTTCATTTTTTACTTAAACACTTGCCTATATATGACATTTGGTTGCATATTACTCCGATATGTATAATTCGTGTGAGAGGTGCGCTTGGATTAGCGGAGGTTTAGGGGCAGGTCTGACAGCCAGGAGCTGCTGACTGGGATCCCACAAGTGTATTGGTTTGTGCATTGAAATGTGAGGCGCAATCTCAGGCTGAAGTTATGAACCTGTAATCAGTTTTCCAGTCTGGGATCTCACGAGCTGTTCAGATAAGTGATGTACTTGTACATTCAGTGGGAATTTGGGACTCTTGGCAACTTGAAGTATTTATTTTCCCAGTTTGTCTAAGATGGTGAATCACAAAATCCTGTAACTTTGATTACTCGTTTGCTTCCCCCTCACACACTTTTGTTTCACAATGTTTGTAGCTCAAAAGTCATCATAGGCTGCTCCTGTTTGCTTTTTGAATACTTGAAACCCAGGGTTAAGAGAAAATGTCTTCTTAAGCTTGCAAGTAATTAATAAGATAGCAGCTGCTGAAATTTTGTGCTTACAGGAAGGGGTTGAGCTGCCTTCTTTCAAGACTTCCCTCTTTCGTATTGATTTTGTTTGCCACCACATACAGTTAAAATTGGCAAGGAGATAAGAACGCTTTAATGTTTAGCTGACCTGAGAGAAGTGTGTCCACCCATAGGAAATTTGTATTTTCTCTACGTTTGCGTAACTGCTAAGGCTGCTGCTGCAGCACTGCTGGTAGTATAGATGATCTATTGCTGTTTGCTTGCTGTCGGTTCTGCACAGCCCCAGCGTACAGGGAGTAGAAAAGAGGTTTGAATTTATGACTTTTGAATAACTAAGCTAATAAACAGAAAGACTAACAGCTCAAGGATTATTCTTTTTTTCTTTCCTGTATTTGTTCTTTATCGAGGCTGCTTTCTGTAAGGTTTTCATATAGGGCCCTATGGTGTTCTATAAGGTTGTCGACAATCGAAGCTCGGCGGAGTTGTGTTTTAGCTGATTGAAGGTGGGGCTGTTGGGCTGCGCCTCTTCCCCTCCTCCCTTCTTCACGCTTCAGCCTCCTCCATATATTGCTTCAACTACAGATGCCATACAGGAGCATTTTGGGTTTAATAAAGCAATTCCACTTCGTTTTCCTCTGGTCTTTACATGCAGAGGAACAGTTGTTAAGCCTGCGGCGAAGGTGTAGCTTTTCCTCATCCTCTTCATGCTGCTTGTGAAAAGCCCAGGGCTGTTAAGAAAGTCCTTGGGTATTATGTGCCTAGGTGAAGAGCAGAGAAGGGGTCCTTAACCTTACTCTGACCCTGGACAACAAGAAGCCAATGTGCCTCTCTGTGTGTGTTTATATAAACCAGCACATGGACGCATGCGCTGCAAGACAAGGTGAAAGGATTTGTGACCACCAGGTTTTGGTGGTGGAAAGGAAAGGGATGTTCTAGTTCCATAAGTTTAAGAACCACCAATATGCATCCATTTTCTATATTTTCAGCCTCTTTCCTTTAGCTCATATCTAATCCCCTGTGATGTTTTGGCACTTCTTCACTGTGTTTAATCTAAAGGAGGGAGGGAGGTGGTTATGGCAGATGAGGCGCTGGAAGAGTTCTGGAAAATATTGGAGTTTTTCAGTCGTTTAAGATCTTTCCTTACGTTAAGGAGGGCAGACCAGCACTTAGCCAAAAGAGAAATTGTAGCATTTCCTACCACTTCTGTTTATGCAGAATATTGTGGTTACAGACTCTCTAAGTATTTGAGAAAATGACTTTAAAATGCAACTGCCTTAGCTGGCAGTAGTTGTCCTTAGACTGCTAAAAAGATTGTTACATTTCAGCTGTGATTTTTCTGCTGCTGCTCATTTTTTGTCCCTGGAAGCCGGTGGCTGTTGTTCTGCTGTCTCTGGATTGCATTCCAGTGCATAACTGAGGCAGCACAGGCAAAACTGCTTTCACTGATGTGAAAGAACCAATTTTTTTAATGATGGTTTTGGCAAGCAGTATCTCTATTCATAGGCATATTTTTAGTTGTCATTGAAGCAGGTAATGTAACTTTGAAGACTTTAGCGGGCTCCTATAGAAGACCATAGGCTTCTGTAACTGAACGGCGGCCTCATTGTTTGAGCTCCAAATTGGCTGAAGCCTTCTGGCATGTAATCTGGGGCTGGCTGTGAAGTTATGGCTCAAAATAATCCGTAGGTCCCTTCTATTAGAGCACACTTCTGGGCTGAGCTTGCAGTCTCTGCATTCCAGTAAAAGTGGAGATACTGTGCTGAGGTTGCAGTGCTATTTTTTTTTGTTTCCTAACTGGATGACAAATAATTTGTGCTAACTAGTTTGTAGGCTGGAAGATTATTTAAAGGCTGGATCGCTGCCATTTTGAAAATTCACCTGAGAGAATTTGGCTTTACATTCTTTCAAACTGGGGGAGTTGACTGGGGCTTATTTTTTCTAACGCATTTTGATTTGTATTCTACATCATGCAAAACAACAACAAAAAAATCCATTTATTTTCCCTCCTCCATTTCATTTACCACAAAACAACCCTCCTTATATTCACACTAGGGTTTACTGCCCTTCTCGCTAACGGTTTTGTTGTGGGAAATGCCAGCAGTGGGTAGGGGTGATGGAGATCTGTGAATGTAGAATAGCAAAACCAAAATTGATTTTGACTAGTGGTGTTAAAAGCTTCACCTCTCCCTCACCTATTGCTGTGATAAAGTGTATGGCGGTCTAGTTACAGCCAGAGGAGGGTTCTGGGAAGTTGGCACGGACCATCTTTCTTTATAGTTGCTATGGATATTTGAATACAAGAAAGGTGATATTTTTGTGGTTTTCTTTTTGTGTCACAGTACCAAGTATCTTGAAAAAGTGATTCCTCAGGCACGGCAAACTTGTCTCTTGCTCTCTTTTCACTGTAAAATTTCATGCTACTTCAAGCCAGTGCTAAGAGCATGTTATGTTTAGGTGTCTTTTAAGTTGTTTAGCCAAATGAAATATCTGCGTTCTCGTGGCGTGTTGCTTGTAAGAACTTTATTAGGCAGGTACCGATGGCATCATGGTCTCTGGAAAACCTAGCTAGTTACCGCCTTCATGGTCTCCTCATGTGTTGCTGCTTTAGAGTTAGTTAGGTGGGGCAACTGAAGCAAGTTAACAATTTGCTGCCCTTAAATGGGGTGATCCCCTTCTCTCCTCCCTGGGCTGCAGTCGTATACCTGTGCTGGCCTGGCAAGCCCATCTGCGGGATGAAGCTAGCAGGAAAATCACCCGTCTAGGAGAAAAGTGGTGTTTGTTTTTTGGTGGAAGGTGAAACTGCATCAGCATGGTACGGAGGAAGAGGGGCTGGAGGAAAGGGGAGGCAGAAGGTCAGCAAAGCTGTGAGATAAGCTCTGCTGCTCCCCTGGGACTGTGCCCTTGTCCTCTGCCAGTTCTCTGGTCGGCTCCCAGTGGAAAGCCTGGCGGCCATGGGGCATTGCTGCCCTTAATTTGGGAATGAAATACTTTATGGAATGCCAGACAGGACGTTACAGGAAGCGTCTTTGGGATACTGATATGGTTACTTGTGAGGATGAGGCGATGATCCTCAAAGTGTGAAGAAGGCAGAGAAGTAAACCTCTTCGCCCCGATCTAGTCCAAAGAAGGCATCGTGCTGGCCACAGTGTGGACTTGTATCGGGTAGGTGACCACTGTCCTTCCTGTGACCAGGGGGGGGGGGAGAGGGAAATGCTTGTGTTCATATTTCTTTTGTCTCCTAATGCCCTTCTGAAACTTGATAAACTGTGTGTCTCTGGTAAAAAAAGGAAAAATGTGATTTTGCTTGAGCTTTACAGTATGGTAATAGCATTTTTTTTCAGGCTACTCACATGTGTTTATGCTCATTTTAATTTTACATGTAGAATAATAAGCTAGGTAAAATAGTTATGAAAGGCCCACGTAAAAGGTATCACCCCTCATGGAGTGTGATACCTTGACTTACATATGGGGCTTGAGGTAATACTCAAGCGAGATGCTGTGTCCAAGGTAAAGACACTTGCACGTAGTTTTATTTTCCTTCTCTCTGAATCCAGCTCTGGGCAATATGATCACTTTTATTCAAGTAGTCCAGGAAAAAAAAAAAAAAAATCACAGGTGGAGCAACTTCTGCCAACTTTGCTTTGTAATATGAGAATTAGTAAAGGTGATGTAAATCATATTTCTCTGAATGGGTTTTTCATGAACTTGTACTTTGAATGCTGGTTAGCACAGGCGATTTAATTTTAAAATCGGTTAGTGATGGGATGTTCAGCGGGGGTTTTTTGTTTGTTTGGGCTGGTTGGTTTGTTTTTTCCTCCTTTCTCAGATGTTTTATTTCAGAATTAGCTCACTTGTTAGAATCCAAGCTGTTAGCCCAACAGGTAAACAACAGTATTAGCAATATTGGTATTTCTCACGCAGAGCGTTCCATATGTCAATTTTCACTAGTGGTTACTTGAGAAGACATTGTTTCTGCTTTCAAAATTATTTACTTCCCAAATCTGTGACTTATCTGTTGTGGATGGTGAACACATGTTGTCAAGGCATGTAAAGAGTTTATCAGAACAGATTTGGACTGGCTAGCTTGCCCATAAAGGTAATGGCAGGAGTGATTTGTGCTGGTCATCTCAAGAGTACAATCTGTAATGAACTTTAACCTCATATTTTTTCCCACTTTTGGAATTCCCCCTTTTTTGTTTTTTAAGGTAAAAGATGCTTTTCTGTTGTTTTCATCTACAAACTTAGATGTTTGTAAATGTAGGAAGGTAACTGAGGCCAGTAAGTGAAAAACAGTGATTAAGTCATGTACACAGGGTTCTGTAGAGGAATGTAGCATAAAAAAATTCATATAAAAAATTTCATATTATTCAGAGATGGCTTTTTTTTTTTACAAATATAGAGTTCTTACATGTTTTAAGATTCAATATTTAAGCTGAGAATCAAATCTTTCCTGTTGTGAAGAGAGGAAGTTAAATGTCTACAGTTGTATAAAACTTCTGGCAGTGTGGTATCAAACACAATATTTTAGTAGACAAGATCCATATACTATTATTTTTATAATGCACTTTGACAGAATTTTTGCAAGAATTCACTTTGGGTAGGATCTCTTTTTTGCTTTTGCTCTTGGTTCAATTGGTGGGGGGTTTTGTGGGGTCAGGTTTGTTTTTTTGTTTGGTTGTTTTTGCCTGTTTCTGCTTAACAAGGTAGAAGGCCAAGTGTAGTCGCCCCTGCCGTTGCCCTAGTGGAGATGGATTGGTAGCCTGAGTGCAGATGAGAAAGTCTAATGTTTATGTTATTGCAGTTTATCACAGAGTTTGTAACTAGCTGTCTGGATACTGCCCTCGGAGGTTGTGTGTTGCAGCGGTTGCACTCGCATGTAGATCACGATAAGGCTGCCTTCCTAGGGCCATGTAGTACTTCTTTAAGAAAAAAACCAAACAACAAAACAAAAAACCCCAAATCCCTGTCTTCAGTTGTTTGTATTTTCAAAGCTGTTTTTTCTTAGTTGGAAGCTTGGGGAGAAACTTGCCTAAAGTAGTCTAGTTGGTTTAATCTGATTAGATTAGGGGAAAATACTCTGTTTTCTCTGCTCTTTTAGGAAGTTCTTTTCAAGAATGACAAAACTGTAGTACACCTGAATGACACGCTGGGGTCTGCCGTTTGTGGTCCCTCTAGCAGCAGTGGGAATAGAGAGGAGAGGGAGATTAGCTACCTTATTACCGGGGGGAATATACTTTCAATGTGCTTAGTACTTGCTTGCTAACATGTGCTGAACGTTTAGTCTGCCTCCTTGTAGCCCTGACAGACCAACTGGAAGGTGCCCATGGGGGCCTGGAGCATGTTCATGCCTATGCTAGCAGGAATGTGGTGGGTCTTTCCCCCAGTGTCTCCTCCCAGGTTTCAAGGGCTGCTATCCCATCCATTCTAGGAGTGGTAGGTAAGGAAGTTTGCCGCCTTCTCTGCACTCTCAGCTCCTTCCAGTTTGGAAGGAGAGACAAGGCGGCACTGCATCAGAACTGCAGAGACCCGGAGAAGTGGACAGGAGGAAGCAAGTGTGGGTCAGGAGATGGACAGAACCTAGACTGGGGTACACAGCGTGGAGCAAAGCAGACATTGGCTGTAATAGAGGGACAGAAATATATTGGAGGGCTTGTTGCACCAGACTGGAGAGTAGAACTTCACTTCTGCCCACGTACTCGGGCTTCACCAAGCGCTGGCCACAGCTGGTCAATGAGAATATGGGTGCTTGTAATGAACTCGGCTTTTACTAACTTGAGTAGCCAGAGCTTGATGCTGGGGCTTTTAACGGGGCCATACGTGTGGTTGGCCGCAAATATCGGGCAAATCAGTTGTTTTGGAGTCAGGTTTTCCTGCCTTTCCAGACCTTCTGTCCATCAAAGCATTTCAGTGTGTTATGCTATGTGATTTTCTGTGCTGTTAAATTAGGTGGTGACTCTTTTGAGGGGTTGTTCAGATTTGAGGAATTCTAAACCCTTTCCAGTGGCAGGGGTGATGTATTTATATGAGAACCGTTCAGCAGATGCAAGCTTGCAGACAGCAGGCTTGCTTTTTCTTCATTACCTGTTGCATGTTTCTTGGAAGTGACCAACAGACTACAGCAGTTCACATGAAAACCATTGCCTGGGTGACCTCTCACTCATTAGTAACGATGTGTATTTTAAGTCCCTTACATCCAAATCCAATTTGCACATTTCTGAAGTTGGTTAAGTAAGTAACATGGGCTTTTTCTCCTGATGATTAGCTTTGCTTTGCTAAAACAAGCTACATTTTGATACTTTTTTTCCTCCCATCTGTGTATACATTTGCTGCTGACCTAAACCAGTTTACAAACTTGATTGCTATGGCGGGTGGAAGGCAACGCAGATTTCTCAAACTAGTGGAACAAGTGGGAAGTATTTTAGGTACAGTGGTGTAGTGGCTGGCTGTATTCCTATTTTCTGATGGATATGGAGAGAATAGCTGAGGAGTGCACCGCAGGCCTTCTATTGCTAAACAGCTATGAGAGATTTCCTTTCCCTTGGGTGGTAGCATCTCATATTTTTGGAAGGGAGGGAATGAGCTTCTGTCCCTGAGGTCAAACTACACCACCAAACAGGCAGAATTTTCAGAAAGATTTACAGACTTGCTAATGCGCTAAGCCATAGCTATAATCATGTCCTCTTGGTGGGTAAGCAATCCTGCTTGTGCCGTAGCATGTGAAGCGGGTGGTTGGCACTTTGGGCCACTGGAGTGGTTCATTGAGTTGCACACTGTTGAACAAGTGAGCTTGAAAATTAACACCATGTGCAGGTCCAAGTAGGTCTGATGAAACAACTTGGGCCATTGCTGTCTTGGGAAAAGAATGGAGTTTTTCCACAAGAATGTCTTAAAAACTCTTCAGACTGCTGTGTAATAGGATTTGTATGATCCAAAAGCATGCCTTTTGCAGACTTGAGTTGTTCAGTCGTTGACAGAACTAAGTTTTATCTGCAGTATTTCACGTTTCAGTCATAATACTGAGATGGCTGCATTCATAGAACCATAGAATCGTTTAGGTTGGAAAAGACCTTTCATCAGATCATCAAGTCCAACCATTAACCTAACCCTGCCATCCCGCTACCAAACCATGTCTCTAAGCACCTCGTCTGCCAGGCTTTTAAATACCCCCAGGGATGGGGACTCCGCCACTTCCTTGGGTAGCCTGTTCCAGTGCTTAACAACCCTTTCCATGAAAAAATTTTTCTTAATGTCCAACCTAAACTTGCCCTGGCGCAACTTGAGGCCATTTCTCCTTGTCCTATTGCCTGTTACCAGGGTGATATAATATTCATTCCTCAATTAATAAACATTCATAATACTGACTTTTCAGTAAGGGACCTTATGTCACAGAGCTGTCCTCTGTCATCGGAGGGGGTGGTGGAAGGACATACGTAGCTGACTCTGTATTTTCAGCACAATGTTCAATGTTTCAGCACCTGTTCAAGAAGCATCTGTACTCAGTTTAGATAATTTGACTTCATTACAAGAAGCTTGAGTTTGGCCTTGAGGTAAAGACAAAGAATGATACGGATGCTTAGTGTTGCAAGAGCACAGGAGAATCCATCGAGTTTCATACCTAGGATGTAGGATGCACCAGGCAGTGAGAGACCCTTTTCTTCCTCCTAGGACTGTAGAACTGAACAGAAGGTCTCATGTATTTTGGTAATATATAAGTACTAGTGTGCTTATCTTCCTCTCTTATTATTGACAGCTGTGGTTTTATGTATTGCTTCTGTTCCTTTTGTTGTTCTGTAAATACGAGTATAAATCAATCTCTTATTCTTTGTTTGTATAATGAGGTATTAAAGGGGTCATTTAACTTCATTTAGTTCATCTTTGGGACCCAGAACACTTAAGAAAAGAAACAAAGTAAAAGGTAAACATGGAGACAAAAGTCGTAATATTTAGACCAAATTAGGGGGGATATCTTGGAAAGTTACTGCTGGCAGGCAGAACCTAGTACTTGCATATAAGAATTAGCATAGTTCTTTAATAAACTGGGTTTTGGCCAACCACACAAAAGGGAAATACAGGATCATTGCTTATATTTGAGCCACTTATAAAGATGATTTTATTCGTAGCTTTTTTTTTCTGTCAGATGTCAGCACCTCCCAGCTCTGTTTTCCAGTACTCCCTGCTTATGTCTTTTACTTCTAAACTCTAGAATTTAGAAAGCCAGAGCTGTCATTTCTCACATATAGCCCACACGCTTGTGGGATCGTGCCATACCTGCGGTGGCCGTTGAGAAATGCAACTTGTGTATGGGAAACTTCTGAAAGTTACCTGCGTCCCTGCTGAGGATCCCCCGCTCGCTCCCTGAAAACTGAGGATCCACAAGCTGTAAGCTATTAAAAACTTAACACAGATGTGAAAAGTCACACGTCAAATGCAAGATATTATTGCAAGTGTAGCAGAGATTGGATTCAAAGGGACACTGGAACGGGTTGCCCAGAGAGGTAGTGGAGGCCCCATCCCTGGAAACATTCAAGGCCAGGTTGGACGGGGCAACCTGATCTGGTTAGCGGTGTCCCTGCTCACTGCAGGGGGGTTGGGCTAGATGACCTCTGGGGGTCCATTCCAACCCAAAACATTCTATGATTCCATGACTGTTGAGGTGTGAGGGCTGGGCTCTGGCTGAAAGAAAGAGGACACAGGATTTATGAGTGCAAACGAGACCTCCTCTTCTACTCCTAGTGGCAGGGGCCTCTGTGCGCCCTTCGAGAGGAAGAGACCCAAATCTTCAGAATTCTCAGTGTCTGCGTGTGAATGTTACTTGTCTGGGTGGTATAACTGGCGTAAAAGCATATAAATACTGTCTTTCCACTTCCTCACAGTAAGCCTGTACATACATTTCATATATGTGTTTATATTTACGTGCAGTTGCTACATGATTGGTGTCATTCAGCATAGCTGATGTTCGCTGATGGCTCAGTTTTTATTAAGAACGCATACTTTCACGAGTGCTTTATAATAATAAATATGTCCTGTTGCTCTAAGGCTATCATTCTTTGTAGCGGAGGATGTTGCATTAGGGTTTTAAGTATCGGGGAAGAGACATACAGCTAGTCTTTACAGTTCAATAGCCTCACGCCGAAATTGCTCATAAGACAGTATAATTCATATAGAGAGAACCTTGCAGTGACTAATGGATTTATTTATGGTAAATGTGTGTTTTGACAACTGGGACCATACTTTTAATTTCCGTTTGTAAGGTGGAAGTTTGAAGAATTGGAGGGCTCTGACACTTCAAGAAAATTATGTGATTGGAAAAAGTCTTCATTTCCTCCAAAATCATTTTTCTGCAAAAGCTTTTCATCCTGGCGCCGCTCAGTTGGTTTAATTCCTCCAAAGGAAATAGGGGGGAGGAAAAACCCCACAACACAACTCTCTCTGTTTCTGCAACGGGGTTTTACTGGTGCCTTCAATTCAGTACCCGCTATTACTGGCAAATGGATTTATCTTGATAATGGCCTAGTCACGTAGGGGAGATGAAGTTTCAGAAATAGGCTATATTTAAAAATTTGTTTTGCGTTGGCTGAAACTTCTGTGAGGTAGACCACTGCTTTTGTGAAAATTGGATTGAAATCTAGTCATCTGCTTGAGCAGAATGCGTGGGAATGGAGAAGCGGCAATGTCTTTCCCAGTGGTGGTGCGTGAAGCTATTTTCATTTGGTGTGATGTTAGGAGAAGCATATTCCGACCCACGCAGCAATGAAGGCTGCAGGTTTTCTTCAGGACAACCAATAAAAACCCACATCTTGAATTTTTGTAGCAAACAGCCGCTGACTTGGAAGGGCTAAGTCTGCACAGCCTGTCGTGGCGTGCAGAACCTAATGGGCAAAAATAGTAGGGTGTGTTTTTTTTTTTTGTCTGAGTGCCTTTTCGCAGGCTGCTACCTGCTCTGTATTTTTTAAGCAGTAACGCCTGCCTGTGTTAGCCTAGCAAATGAGCAAGCACTGGGAAAGGGGCGTTAACGTGCCCCTTCGGGCTACCAGCAGCCCGAGGTGAAGAATGAGAAGGCTGTGCTGTCAGCGCATCATTCCCCGCTGTCCCGTTGGATCCATCCACGCTGGTCAAGCTGGAGAAGGACGACCTAGAGAGGCTGGATCCCACTGGTCCTCACTGAGCTCTGGGTTGATCCACGCACTTGTGTGACTTCTGGGTTTGGGTTTTTTTTCTGGAGGACAGATAAGAGCATCAAAAAGCTGGCTTCTTCCATACTTAATATCAAAAGCACTTACTGGTTCAATACATTCATATGAGGAAGTACGTTAGGTACTTTAAAGAATTAACCAAAACAATTATAAATGCTAAAATTAAGCCCATTCTTAAAATATGAGTCAAGGGAAGTAAAAAAGTTACTTTAACATCTTGTGCTTTGTGAGAGATTTTAGTTGTATAATGTCCGGAGCCCATTCCCACAATTAAAAAAGAAATAAAAAAAATCCTTGGGATTACTGCTGTGCACAGGGGAGAACCTGAGTCATAAGCCCTGTGCTTTCACGCCATCCTGGACGCAAAAATAGCCGTCTGCCCAGGCCACGGCAGGGCTGCGGGGAGCCAGGGGGAGATGTGCGCTCTTTGTTTTTCGTGGCTTGACGTGCTGCTGGCCAGCGGCCCGCGAGCGAGAGATGGGCTTTACATAAAAGGAAGTCATTGCAATTTCAAGGAAGGTTTTATATTCCTTCTTTTTGTTCTCTGGCTTGGGTATTTATTTAATCTGTACCTGTTGCTGGAAATCGAGTCAGGCGGGAGAAGGAGTACAAACTTCTCCGAAAGTGTGCGCGGTCACCTGAGTGCCCCTTCTGGTGGCTACCGGGCAGGTCTGTTTGGCTTTAGCCTGGACATGGGCCCCTCGTGCCCGGCCGCCGCAGCTGTGCGAGGGGAGCCGCAGCCAGGGGTGCCCGGCCGCAGCCCAGCGCCACGTGCATCCTGTGCGCCCCAGCCGTGCTCCCCACAGCCCTTCGTGCTGTTTTTTATTTGTTTATATGTTTTTAATTCGGATTGCCTCGCTTTTGTGTGTTTCTATTGGAACCTTTCTAAGATGGTTGGTAATGTGTAACTTTTTCAACTTGGGGGTTAATATTTTAAATGTCTTTTTTTTAAAAAAAAAAAATATTGTCAAATAATACATGCTGTTGGTGACCATCCAACTGAGATGTGCTCCAGGTGTTAAAATGTAATTTATTAAATCAAAATAATGGCCAAAGTACTAGTATTTCCTTCTGGGGCTAAAATTCAACTGTTCGGTGAACTGTTTTGTGGTAGGGGAGCAAATGCTTTAAGAAAGGTACTGTACAAAATGTATGCCCCTTTCATGTTCCACCTGGCATACCCTGATTTTGTTTTTACTTTTTCACATAATTTTCCGTAGTGGTTCCTTTTGATGCACTGTGCGAAGTCTCGCTCGCTTCGTGCAAGGGGGAGAAAGATTTGACAACAGCTTTGAAACAAGCATAATATAGTGTTTCTGCATTTGTTTTTTTTCCCTATTTTGGCATGGATTGATCTGTGAGAACGGCTTGCGGATTCACTGTATACTTTAGCCTTTGATGGCCTTTATACGCACGTATTGCTGGCCGCCCCGTGCTATGCCCCGCTTGCTCCGCTTCTGCCCCGGAGAGCAGACAGACAGACAGAGGCAGCGGGTGAAGAATTCACTAAGATGGAAGAAAGAAACACAAGGTGGATTATGCTGGTAATAGTAGCAATTACTCTGTGTCTTTTTCTGAAGAACTGCTACCGTGCTTAGCAAAATAGATTAGACCAGATAAAGGAAAAATCTGCCACTTTTTTTTTTTCTTTCTGCAGACATGAGTGATTCTGTTCCTCACAAGCTGAAGAAGGATACAGGGAGGCTGAAATTAAGCTGTATCTGTTGATGGCTGCAGACTCGTAGCGATCATTTCACGTTTCCAGCAGCATAGTCCCTGTCACGGTGAAGAAACGCTGATAGCAGCACCGCTGCCCCTTGCGTGCGCTTTCTGTTGGGGTTTTCATATAGCCCACCTACTTAGAAGGAATTAGGATAGTAAGAAAAGAAATTTTGAAACAAGATTTTGGGATTTAGAATATCTTACCCTAATGCTCCTTTGCCTCAGGTCCATAAAGCACTCTTCCTCCCCTGGTTTTTGAGGTTACACTGTCGTCCCTCTGGTTGCTCGCAGTCTGTGTTTCAAAAAGGTAATTCAGAACGGACCAGAATAAACTGATGGATGAGGGGGTTTTGTTTCGTCTGTCAGCTGCAGTTATTCTTTCATGAGTTGTTTGTCATAGGGGCTCATTTCCATTTCTCTGCTCAGGACCTTGTTTGGCATGGGGGTTTTTTTTTGTGGGTTTTCTTGTTTTTTACACACACATTTCCCCCCCCCCCCCCGAGAGTGGATAAAAATCACTAATATGAAACGCTTATTTTTACCCAGTTCTTAATAATTCAATTTTTTTAAACACAATTTAGAAGTGAAAATAGGATAGCTGATGCCTAAGCTTACTGTCACCTTAACAAAATAATCCAACCATAAAAAAGCAACTGAGTGCCATATTTATACCGAAGTTTTAAAAGAAACTGAACCAGCAAAGATTATATTTAGGAAATAATCTGGAACAAGGGGGTCCTAAAATTTTAACCAAGACAATAGGAGCCTTCTGTGCTGATACTGACATGGTGTCTTCATCAGTTTACTTGTTCAGCCGCTTTATTTAAGGCTGAAAGGTGATTGCTGAGAGAGCAGCAGGAGGAGATTTCTGCTTCCCATAGGGCAAAGGCAAGAAAGGCATCTACTAATCTTTAAATCTTTTTAAATACAGAGAAAACCCAGTTTGATAAACTTATAGTCTTACGTAACCGGTACACTGAAGATATTTTTTAAAAATAATTGTAAAAAAAAAAAAGTGGTTTGTGCTTTATTAGAATTTCAATTTGCATCTAAATGTGGCTTTGAAGCAATCGGAAATGGGAAGTTTATAAGAGAAAGAAATTGTCTTGCAAGGAATATAGCCTTTGTAGCGGTGTAGACCTTCCACGTATGAAGAAAAAATATTGGGTTTAATGCAAAGGACCTACGGAGTTGCCCAGTAATGTGTTTTAATAGTTAGCAACCAGTAAGAATTGACCCTTCCCTAGAAAAACAAACATGCCCCAAACTTGATTTATTCAGATCCGGGTTTCCTGCCTGATAATTTAAATCCTGATTAAAATCAGCAATTTAAATCACTTTGATTTATATCAGCTGTTCTGCCTTCAGCCTAAGAGGCAACAGGCTGGGGTTTTAGGCCCTTACCATGTAGCACTGCGCTTATCCCATCCGCCTATTTTAAGTCGTTTACACGGTTTGTCTGATACCCATCTGCACTTCCTTTGCTGGGCTCATCAGCTCAAACATCTTCCTTTGTGTTGTGGTTTTGGTTTTTTTTTTTTAACACGAATCTTGTATTGGAGTAAGGAAGGGGTTGAGCAGTTTAACAGTATAATTTAGGTGATAATGCAGCCCAAATGTGTAATTTCCACAGATGTTCATGACCAGTAAATATTTTGTATTGTGCAAAACTTGTTTATATACAGTTAATTTCTTTTAAGTTTTTACCGCTTTCAGTTCTGTTCTTTTCAATTTTACTGGGCTAAAATTCAGTGAGACCTTGATGAGGTTTTTGGTTTTTTCCTTAACGAAGGACATCAAGGTCTGGCCCTCCCTGTCCCTTTTCCTTTAGCTTGAAGTCATAGGAGAAGATGATGTTTTTCCCACTCCAGCCTCCGGAGCAGATGGGCTTTGTCCATGGGGAAGGTGTGCGTTGTGGTCTTCAGAGCGAGCAGGCCTAACGAAGGCGCTGTTTTGCTAACCAGGGTGAACTGATTACTTTTATTTACTGAAGCTAACTGTGAGATCGTAATGGGGAGTTTTCTTACTTGCCAAAGGCAATTTCAAAATCATTTGTCATTTTAAGTGTCAAAAACAATGAAGAAAGACAAAATGTTTAAGTAAAACACAAGTTGTTTTTGTGGAAACTGAATTGTAAGCTGGCGGGCTACTATTTTAGTAGGTGTTGGAGATGGAAAGTTGCTTTTGGTGGAGGATTCTGAAAAGCACTTCCCCTTCCCCCCCCCCCCCCCCGTTGAATAAGTAGTGTGCAGACATTGTGACAAAAGAAATATTTATGTTTAAATTCAAGAATAATGCCCCAGATTTCATTCCACAGTGTTTAGTTTAATTAGCAGATGGGCTTGAGGGTTGTGAAATGCTGATATCGTCTCCGGGGTCTTAGTTTCAGTGCCTGGGCTGTCAAATGGTTAGTGTTTGTGTTCTTAAAGAGGGGGGAAATCAAATATAATCAAGAAAGTTTTGAAGTACTGGAAGAGGTGAGATGAAATTTCGAAGTCTTATCGTTAGCTGCTCTTCAGTATCTGTTACCCTGTCTTGTTGAAATGCATCTCTTTACCCAGTCTCATCATCATCATTTAGTTGAGCAGATTACAATAAAGTCAGTACATATGGAGACACGCTTCCATCACCTGTGAGTTTTAAGTCTGTGTTGGATTTGCTGGCGACTTGATACTGATGGCTCTTTATCCTTAGAAGGACATGGCAGGGGGAAATAGGAGGGTGCTTGATAGTAAAATTCCCTCAGGAAATGGGTATATGTGGGGATTAGAAGAAATAAAATGTTTGGCAGATGTTTTACTCTCCTGATTGTACAGATCTTGCTGCAGTAGAAAACAAAGGGGAAGCTACGAGGTTTCAACCTTTCCCAGTAATTCCTGGGGCAAGGAGTCTGTGACTGCTTGGGAAGCATCCTGCACGCCTGGAATGCAGCACTGACCCCAATGAATAAGAGGCACGGTTCACCGTGGGTTTGATTAATAAGTTTGCTTCATCGCAGTGCGTTGGAGATGCGCAGAGACAAGGAACAAAACTTGAGGTTGCGTTCATTAGCAGTGACCAAAATGAACAGTTTGTTTAAAGTTTATGTAATACCACATAGCGTGACGTGCAGTTTTGCCAGAAATGCTCATGCAAGTCTCTGTTTGCCTAATAAAAATATAATTGATACTGTTGTCGTTCATCAGTCTGTAGAGATCTGCTAGCAAATGCAGTACATCCTACTTTCTGTAGAAAAAGATGACCTTTGTATCTTGGGAATAACTGAAGTGCAGTTTGCTAACGGTAACCTGGTGGGACCATATTAGAAAGTGCTTAGCTGGAGATGGCTTGCGTGTCATGGTCACTTTTAATTTGTACATATGTATGTGAGAGAGAACGCTTTTCTCTTTTGCTCTTTGGAGTTAGATATTGAGTGCAGAGGAATAAAACATATTTGCATACATTTCCCCTCACCCCCCGACTCTGTGATTAGGAAAACATTAGCAAATCTCAGCTGTGACCAACCTTTCCTTTCTGACCACGGAAAAAGATCAAATTCTGATAGGCTAAAAATAGAATTTCTAAAATGGGACTGTGGGAAAAATGGGAAAACGATGACATGCAACAGATTAATGTAGAAACATTTATGTGGCTTGATCACCTTTTCCCAGTTGCATTTCGTTAGGATGTAGGCAGATGCATCTAGGCCATGTCTTTGCAGGCCCACATGGCACAGAACTCCTGTATCTAATGAAGTCTCCAAAAGTGAGTCTCTGTTGGATGTTTTGTAGGAACAAAAATGGATACCTAATGGAGTAGCCCAGGAATAGAAATGGTCTGCCGTGCATCACGGTTGTTTATAAATAAATGCATACCTGTAGAGTTTACTTCTGTATTTAATGATATCTGGAATGCTCGGCCCAAATCTGACTGGTGTTCACAATTGGTTCAAAGATGTTACCTTTCTATGAAATTCAGACCAGATACTGCCCCATCCGCCTCTCAGTTATGCTGGAGTAAATAAGCTATGCTCTAACCTTCCTTGTTTTTTCTTATTTGCTGTAACTGAGAAACAGTACCAGAAGAAAGCCCCCATTCCCTCCCTGCTCCCCCTTGGTGAGACATTATTGCAATATTTTCTAGAAAAGGCTTTTCATGCGGTTTGGAACTTCAGTTAAACATAACATTTTTTTCTCTAGATACTGGTAGGCACGGTAACTCCCAGGCAATCTGGTCTGAGGACCTGATCTAGCAAGGGCGGAGGTATGGGTAGCTACAGTGTATTCCAGCCCGAGATCAGCTTCGGTACTCTTGCACCTGTAGGTGGGTTTAGTATAATAAATGTTAATGAGAAATAGGAAAACTCACTATAGAGGGCAATCTGTTACGAGGAGGGAAGGAGAAGAAGGTGGGAATGGCTCCGATGTCAATAGTGTCTAACTGTTGATTTCCTTTTCCACCCTGCCTTAATGAAAACAAATTTATTTATGAAAATTTACGGTCATAGCTTTACAAATTGTGGCTTGCTAAGTAAAAATAAAGTGCATGTTTCTAGATGGGTTTGGAGCTTTACTGAGCTATCGATAGAGAGGGTTCTGTGGGTTTCTCCATAGTGGCTTGTTGCGTAAGTCTTCACCTTCCCTTAAAAGCTGGGCTTTTTCAGGGGAGGTGTCCGTGGCAGTCTGTGATTTAATACCTCTCATTACTCATTAGCAGAGGCATCCAGGTTCACGTTGTAGGTGTTTCCCTTTAGTCAGGCTTCACTTTAGAAGATGCAGTTGATTGTGATTTGTGGCTTTCTTTACAACTAATATTGGTTTACTTGTTGACATACAGGAACGGTCACTGCTGAGAACTTTCGATCACGACGTAGTTTCTGTTTTCATCTGGCAAATCTGTTAATAGTTGTATCTTAGAATAAAATGGTTTTATTAACTATTCTCTGCTGCATATATTTTTCAGGATTAGCCTGCTGTAGGGAGATAGGGAGGGAATGCTGGAGAAGGAATGCTGTGGCTTGCCTTTTGCGAAGGTGAAGATCTCTATTAGGGGATTTCTTGTGTTTGCACCTGAGGAAGGACTGAACACTGATTCAAAGTTACGTGGGTTGGATGCTCACCAGACTGTGTATGAGTACTAGTTCTACAAACCAGTAGTTCAATGAATACGCTTTTTTCCTCTTGCTGTTAGCAAAACCATCCTTCTTGCGTATTTGAGAAAGAAGTAGTGAAAGGGGATTGCACTCCTCTAAGTCCGTATCTATTCATCAGCTCCAAATGAAGCTGTATTACAGCAGCTCCCATTGGAGAAGCCAAGTTTCTTGGTTTCAGCAGGTCAGCTCTGTGAAAAGCGCATGCTTGTTGTGAAATAAACTGGGAAAGTATTGGTGGGATCAGTCCCCGCTGCTGTAAAGCTTCCGTTCTATGTATTGCATCCAACTGGCAAGCCCGCGCCATCCTTGGACATTGGGTGAGATTTTGAAACGCATAGGAACCTGCAGGATAGGAGTTTAAACTTAGGTAGGATTTTTTTTTTTAACAGTAGCTCTTCGACAATACAAGTCAGGCATATCTTTGGGTTGATGTAAAGCCTAGCAGACAAGTGTTTTTACAAGCGCAGGATCCCACATCTGTGCGAAAACAAATCTGAATAAATTAAGCCTGAGAAGATAGATAAATATCAGAACAAAAATGCACTTAGATACTCATTAACACGTGCAGCAACAACAAAGCTGGAGACGTCTGACTGAAGTGTCCTGTTGAACGTGAACGTCCAGTTGAACATATGACTTGCTGTTTGTGAACGTGGTGGCTCGTTCGTATAGAAGCAGTCACTGTATGCAAGTACTGAATGCTCAGACACAACCGTATCGGGTATGTCTGTCTGACGCCCCCTCGTTTGGCAAAGCAGATATTGAGTACTATACCCCTCCTCTTCAGCTTGGTGCCAGCTACAGCACTGGCCTGCAGCTTCAGCTGCTTTGAACTGCCCACTGAAGACACCTGCACTTATGGAGGAGATGCACGATAGGTGCAGAAGCACGTGGTGCATAGGTACGCAGGTCTCTCTGGTCACTCTTTTTATGGTTTTGGTGTTTCTCTGATGCTTCCCATCGCTTTGGAGTGAGATTCACATTTCTCTCTCTTCCCCCCCTCCTGCCTGCTGTGCTCATCACACTTTGGCTCCAGTAGTCTTTTTATTTAGATATAAGTAAAAATAAATACTATATATAAATCCAGATAGATGAGACCTTATCTAAGATTTTCTGACCCAGGTCACTTTCAGTGGTAGGATTTTGCTCTTTTGAAGGCTGAAGGCTCATTGGGCCACAGCGGTTTCCACGTAGGTTTAAAATCTTTAATGGCTCTTAGCCTCAGGAGTAGAGAGTATTAACAGATCAAATGCCTTGGAACAGTGCAAGTGCAGTAGCAGAGCGGAGCTCTGGTGTTGGGCATTTGTGTTTCTGCACTGGGTTTCTGCTGTCAGGCCACCAGACTTGCTTCTGCATCTGGTCCTTTCCAGCTGGCTCGTTGCCAGTAAGCCGCAGTGTAAAGTCTTCGGTAATCCTGTGTGTGCGGGAGATCCCAGCAAAAGCAGCGCGTCCTGCTGTCCCGCTCCCCCCACCCCGTGCCACGCTTGGTCAGGAGTTAGATCCTTGCCAGCAGCTGTGGATGTGAGCAAGGCTTGGGGAGCAAAAGACACGTCACCAGGTAGGAGCCCAGCCTTTGGATGGTGGGTACGTGGAAGGCGGCGAAGCTGGCGAAGGAGCTCCCCAGTTCCTCCCAGTACCTGAACTGCACCAGAAGGGCTGGATTAATGTGAAGGTAGACTTCTGACCTTCCCCTGGCCTGTTGCCAGCGTGATTTTTCACTCGAGACTAGTTGTATGCGGTGCTGGCAATGATCCTGTGTGGTGGTGGTCTGCGGCTGTCCCCCTGCAGCTGCTTTCAAGCCTGTCCCCAGGCGCATGCCTCTAAACATGGCGGATGCGCTGCCTGCGCGGCAGCAGTGGGTTTTGCCTCGTGGTATCCCGAAATTTGCTAGACAAGATGCTTTTTGACCACGTCAAGCTTCGGGGAAGCATGCTGTTGTGGCCCTTAGCTCGCTGGGGTCATTCCTAAAGTCGCCCCAAGCAGGGAGAACACTCAGGCGGCTATGAAGGAAACAGTCTATCCTTCAGAGCTATGAAACAGTCTATCCTTCAGAGCTATTAAACAGTTATTAATTCTGATTTTTCCTGTTTTCTGATTTTGTAGAGTCTCAACACTGTGACCAGAGCTTGCTTTTCATTGCAAACTTGTAATAATTAGAAAAAATTCTTGCATAATAAAAACTGAAGCATGAAGAAAAGAGGAGAACCTAATCCTTATATTTGGCTAAACTGTTATTCTGGTTTGCTGGATGGATGGTGCTTTTAGTTTTTGCAGTGGCTGTGGATACCCATTCATTTGCCGACCGTTTCATCAGCAATGGCAGGTGGGTTCTGTCAGACTAATTCAACTTCTTTGTCTTCCTTCTGGACAGTGCGTGTGTGTCATGTATTCCACACAGGGATATTTATCTCAGATTAGCGTTGACAGATAGAGCCAGCGTGCTTAGCAAGAATTGGTTTTCAGACTCTACCTATTGGTTATGCATCTCCTGCATGAATTAATAGTGGGTTAGTAAGATTAAAAATGGGACATGGCACCTTGCTTCTAATACCTTTTCAGAGGTCAGATGTTGCATGTGCAGGATCTCCATGTGGCTCGTACAAGAATGAAAATATGTTATTTGAATTGATCTTTCCCATGGAAGGGAGAGAAAAAGGAATAAAGGGCGTAAGCGTGAGGGGCAGGGACCAAATCTTTGAAGTTCTGAAGCAAAGCATATTTGGTGCTCTAAGATAACGTCTACTTCTTTTTTTATAAGATAGCACAGTGGTTTTGATAGTACTGACATGCAAGTGTAGTAGAAGAGGAAATACGCTGCAACAGTAAGACACCAAGGAAATAAAGGCAAGGAATCTGTTTGAGAGACTGTACCTCCACATCTATAAAGCGAAAAAAAGCATTTGAGGACATTGCCTACCTCTGTCATGGAAGAATCACCAAGCTTCCATTTCAGGTGGCTGGACCTGATTTAATTCTTCACTGGGAGACATCCAAGGCAAGCCATGGTGCTGGAGGACGAGCTGTTCGCAGTGCTGTAGGTGGCACCCTTCCCTTTGAGATGCTGCTGAACCAGTGCCAGAAGGAAGGGGTAGGCAGCATGCCGCAGACAGGAGCCCTGGGTGCTTGGCCAGTGTAAATCCGCACAGGTCTGCTGAGGTGCCTGATTTACACCAGCTGGGGGGAAAAAAAAATCTCCCCTACTGACTTAAAAACACCAGGTGAAAGTGGAGCTTTGCCTACTTGTCATCACTAGAGATTCTGCGACCTGTCCTCGATGGGATCTGCTGCGTAGGCTAAGCTCCATGCCAAGCCATGCCTGCTGCCCCTCTGAAAGGATCCCTGCTGCTTCAGTAGGCAGCGTTGACCATCGCTGGTGCTCAGCCAGAGCGATGGCTGTGATTTTGGGGTGGGCAGCATCATGCTGGTGGGCGCCTGGTCTGTATCGTGTTTTGGGAGGGAGGCACAGCTCTACAGAAGCTTAACGATACTATTACCGTTGTTGGTGATAACACTTAATTGGGCTAACGCATTAAAAAGATACTCGTTCAATTGCAGCATCGCTTCTCTTCCAAGTAATTTTGCCATGAATGCTGGAGGTCGCACAGGTATTCAGACACGTGCTTCAACTACGCTAGGGCTGAGGGTCCTCAGACCTATTTGTGTTCCTGTAAGTACAGACCAAAAAAGGCTGGCTTTCTGTTTACCTTGTGGTTTGGGGGTTGAGAGTTAGGGCTCTGGGGCCTGAGCGTACAGTCGAGTTACTGTGTGTCAGCTGAGCCATGGTAGCAGCGTATGGCAAATGCAAGTAACGCGCCGTGAATGAAGCATTCAGTGCCTGGTGCTGACACTGTGGCCGAAAGCACCCAGCTAAAAATACATCTCTAAAATGGGCAGTCATCTGACATTTTTATTTACTAGTGTGGTTTGGGCATGGGTGGATGAAACGTTTCTAATAAATTACTGTATTTTTTTGACTGTCTGTTTCTGATTTATCGTGTTTTACTAATTCAAGAGGGATTCACGCACCTAACGAATTGGAGCTTTGACTTTCCGACCGATTTGCGTTAAGGTGCTTGGAGGAGAAGGAAGGGTTGGGACGGGGAGGGTCAAGCAGAAAGTGAACCTTCTCCCATCAATTGTGGCTGTGACCTGATCCTCCAGTGGTAAATTCTGGGCCAGAAGGAACTGTATTCGTATCCACTGCAGGATGAGGGTCCGGAGCGTTTGTGCTGACCAACATTTTGCCGTAGTGCAAAATAGGTGCCTTTGGTCTCTGTCGTCATTGCGTTCCACTCTTAGTGTGGCTGTCCTCTCGGTTCCCCCTAAGGCAGGGAAGCCATCTCCCCATTTTACAGGTGCAAACTGAGCCTAATTTTCCCCTGACCTCCTGTGCTGGGGCGAAGCGCTCGATCAGCCCATCCTAATTATGGCTGTGGCCATAGACAAAGGAAGAATGTTTCGGTGCTTTCTGCCGGAAACGGAGGGAACACAGTGATCTTTTAGGGACGGTGATCGGAAAGGATGCAATTCTGAAGCTGTGCCCCGCGCCTCTGCTTTAACGATGAGAAACGAAGGGGTAGCCTGGAACTTTGGTTAAGAGGGTGAAATGGAGAGGAGGAGCTGCCGCTGGGCTGTCTCGGGTGCGGGGGTTCCCCTCTGTTTACAGCGACGCGATCGTCTGAAGAGCCATGCTGCTCGGTGAAGCCGCTGCCGCCGCACGGTGCGGTATGGTGCTCGTTCCTCCTGATAGGAAGAAGTTTTCCAGGAAGGGGAGGGGAAAAGAGGGCAGCCGATATCCTCTCTTCACCTTCGGTGCCAAGACGAAAGGATCTTAAGTGATGCTCTAGGAACAGAAGAGAAATTTTCATTTATTCCTCTTAGTGATTGGTACACTCCCCTGCTTCTGATTAGTCCCTTTAATATTGCAAAAAGACAATTTGCTCACACCGCTATGTTTTTGTATTGGTCACAGCCTTGCTTTTTTTCATCTTTCTCTGCCTCCCAAACCCACTTAAGGTTTCTTTTGGTTTTGGTGGGTTTTTTTTCTTTTTTCCTTTTTTTTTTTTTTTTTTTTTTTTTTTTGCAAAGCAGCCATGGGAGAGGAATAAAATAATTTTGAAGAGCATTATATAGTGAGAATTTTGACAATGAGTGGAAGATTGTAATTACTGTCTTCCATTAGACTCAGTGGCTTTGGACAGATAAGCTGTATTGAAACGTGTGACCAGGGCATGGGATCATGGATTGTCTTTCGCTGTTGTCATGGCGACAGTGATGCAGGTGGCCTATAACTGCCTGGCTGTCAGATCTTATACATCAAACCGGTGCTAAGTGAAAATATGTTAGAGGCATGGGGGAAAAATTGCCAGCAGTGTTTATAGGATCAGGTGGAAGAGAGCTAGACAGCTTTAAAAGCAGGTTTTTGTGGAAGCCGTAGATGGCTCGGGGATGCTTCTTTAAGAGTGTTTATGCCTTCATATGAGCAAAAACAGTTTTAAAGGGGAAAATGTATACAAATACATATCTTTATTATGTCTCTGCCACTTTCTCAATGTCGAGATGATGATGGTGGTGTTAGGCTGAGATGGAAAAGAAATGGGAAGAAAGGCAAATGCTTCTAGCTGACAGCTGGGGCAGACCCTAGAACCTCAATACGAGCTGAGGAAAATGTGATGTGTTCACTACTGTGTCCTGGGATGTAATTGCTAATAGAAAGTCGGCCAGATGTAGAGATGTTAAAGGGATATCAGGGCTTAAACTGTGAAACAGCACCTTAAAGTCAAGATGTCTTATTTGCAGCAAGTCTAACAGATTTTCTATAATTTCTTTATCAGAGCAGTTATCTTTCTACGGTGGGTTTGTAGTCTGTATTCCATGGAGTTCCAAACAGATTCTGACTCTCGTCCCTTTCCAGCTGATAGCATCTTTCAAACTGCTGAGATTTACAGTAGTTCCTGACACTAAAATTAGTTAATCTGTGTAATTTTGCTAAGTATCACTGCCTTGTACTAGCTATTGACCTACCTTCATTCTCTAATGGAGACAAACTCTTTGCAAAGAGAATAATGAAAATGATGGTAAACCCCCCTACTTTTATTCTAGTCTAATGTGAAGTATTTGTTTCCTGCAATACTTTGTCCATGGGAATTTAGTTGGGTGGCTTTGGGCTGATTTTGGTCTTGGAAGTTTACTCTGATCTGAAATGGAAACACTGCTTTGTCTAGTTATGGGAGATCCTATGGAAGACTTGCCCACCTCTTTCTGTTGTTTGTTGAAATATGCTATTTATTCAGATACGCCACTGGTGGTCTGTCCAAAGCATATTCATGTCTGCTGTGCTCTTTTGGCTAAACTGTACATAGAAAAATCAACGCTGGCTTCAGAGTGCACACAGAATACTTTGGTTTCCAACTTTCCATGCTACGTTTCATTTGCTCTGTTAGTCCGCTAGTCAGCAACCGGTAACGCAGTGAGGTGGAAAGTGACTTCAGCTCGCCGGGGTAGCCAACATTTGATGAGCCCTGCTCTCATCTGTTCATCCTGCCTTGCTATTTCAAATGCAGAGGCAGGCATGGGAAACATTTGGGGGGGGGGGAACCAAACCTGTCTGATACCATGAGTATTGAAGACTTAAAACTACTAGAAAAAGTAGAATCATAGAATAATTTAGGTTGCAAAAGACCTTTAAGATCATCAAGTCCAACCATTACCCTAACCCTGCCATCCCACCACTAAACTATGTCCCTAAGCACCTCGTCTACCCGGCTTTTAAATACCCCCAGGGATGGGGACTCCACCACTTCCCTGGGCAGCCTATTCCAATGCTTTCCTTTTGGTGAAAACCTTTTTCCTAATGTCGAACCTAAACCTTGCCCTGGCACAACTTGAGGCCATTTCGCCTTGTCCTGTTGCCTGCTACCAGGGAGAAGAGGCTGACCCCCCCTCAGCTCCTCCCTCCTGTCAGGCAGTTGCAGAGGGCGATAAGGTCTCCCCTCAGCCTCCTCTTCTCCAGGCTGAGCACCCCCAGCTCCCTCAGCCGCTCCCCATCAGCCTTGTGCTCCAGACCCCTCACCAGCTTCCCTGCTCTCCTCTGGACATGCTCCAGGAACGCAAAGTCTTTCTTGTAGTGAGGGGCCCAAAACTGAACACAGAACAGAGCTGAAAGTAAGGCAGGCATTTGAAAGAATGCTTCTAATCTTGCAGTTGGCTAGGCCTTGTGGTTTTTCATATCGTCACCTTTGGAATCATGGCACTTTTTGCAAGATCACAAATAGAAAAGCATTAAAACCAAAACTTAATCAAAAGGAACAGTTTTTAGCATAAGCCTAGCAGTCAACAGTGAGGCTGGAATTGTTTGGAATTGTTAATTGCATGGAATTGTGAACTGGAAAACATCAGCCAAGCAATGTAAATATTTTGTTTTATCAGTTGAAAAGTACGATCAATCTGATGTAGCTACAGTTTTCAAATGGGGGAAAAAAATTATCTTTCAATTCCCAGGCTTAGTGCTTTCTGACCCTCTGGCTTCTCCACGCTGCAGCACCCAGCGTTACAGAGTTTAGTTTGAAGTATCTCTGAGTTTTGAGATGATAGAAGTGTTTTTTATCGATAGGAGGAGGAGCTTTTATTTTTCACCAAAGGTCCCTATGGAGGGTTTAGCTAGAATCAAATACTGACTTAGGAATCTATCTGGGATACTACTGATGTAAGGGGTTATTTAATATTTATAATGAATTAGCAAAAATAAAACCAAGATCTGGCAAAGACACCTCGTATAAAGGAAAGTTCTGATCTGGGTGATAGTGGAGGACCTTCTGGGTTCTTTCCTTTTTTTGGTAACATTTTTTTTGCTGCACACTTGACCAAGGTTAGGTCTCTGCCCCCATTTTAAACGTTTCAGTGGTTTAGACAGAAGTGAAGGAGGGGGTGGGAAAGGGAGGTCCTGCGCTTTAACAGCTGGCTCTGGGCCAGTACATTTGCAAGAACTTTGGGGGGCTTGCCTACTTTTTCACTCTGTTGATGGAAGACATTAGGTAGGTTGAACATTATGCACAAATACAAGATCAGAATAAAAAAGTTGGACATGGTATTGAGGGAGTAGTGTCTGATGGTTTGAGCACATGAAAAGGAATTGAACACTAGGGTTTCTGTTTTGAGCGTCGCTGTTGGTGAGCAATGGGTGCGACAAGGAGAATGAAATCAGCCCTTTGAGCTTTGGTTTCCTATACTTTAAAGCAGAGATAAAACAAGAACTGTAAAGATGAATTGGTATTGCTAAAACTTTGAGATCCTTGCCTCGGAAGCATTGTGAAAATGCATCCTTGCTGCTGCTTAAGTACTTCATGGACTGAAAGCATATGTAAAGTGGGGATGTTCTTAGCCAAGTGCTGAATGTTTGGTAACGGTACTGCAGTAACTCAATAGGCATCCCAGTAATCCATGAGATTGCCTTCAGCGTGTGTTTACCGATGGACAAAATCTTCACTGAGATTTTTGGCTTCATCTGTGGTTCTCTTCAAAAGTACTGTGGTGTCTTTAGCTTTCATTCAGACGCAAAATGCATTAGATTATCTTACATAAAGACTTGCATCTTTAATATAGCTTTGAGATCATCGAGAGCAAAAAAAGGCCCAGATGTGTATATATAAGGGTTTTCCAGCTTAAGATGAAAAGAGCGTGTTTTAAGATGATGCCTTAATTCATGTGCTTGAGGTGCTTCATTGTTTTTTTAATCATAGGTTGTTGGTACCAAATTAGCATTTGTAATAGTTTTAGCATTAGTATTCAGGAAAAGCCTGGGTAGGAGGGGGTTGTTTTTGTTTTTTTCATCGTCGTTGTTGTGTTGGGTTTTTTTCCTCTTGAAGCTGGAACATGGAGATGGTTTGATGTGTATGTTTACGGTAGCCGTACACAACTTTAAAGAGCAAAAAGGGTGCAGAAAGGTAGCTGCTACAATAATTTCCTGACTAACAAGCTGGGTCTGGCTGGTGAGCAAGGCTCTTGTTCCCGGTGTTGTGAATCTGATAATGCAGTTTGGATGTTAATTTGGAAGTAACCACGGAGGCTGTGGGCTGGGCAGAGTTATTACCTCATTACCCAGCGCTCGGGGTTAGCTGTAAGGGTTTGACCATCTGCGTGCACGCAGAGAGGAGGAGGGAAGGGATGACACAGATTGCGTATTTCAAACCGATACGGCTCCTGATTAAGTTTGCGGTTCACTGCAGCAGGACAGATCTCTCTGGTTCTGTCTCATCTCTTCAGTTCAGAACAGCGACTGCAGCTATTGCTTGGTATAAACCCATGCATTTTAAAAGGTTATTTTATTAGGTTGCCGATGTAGCACCTTCTGTTTTGAAAGTAAGCAGTGTTTTCACATCCCAGTTTTTTTGAAAAACTGGAGTCCTGGCTCTCAAACAGCTTAATCGTACTCTAGGTCAAGAATAACTATATAAAAATACTATTACTCCATCCTCAGCTTTTTTGATACAATGCTAGACCTAAATAATTAATAAGAAACCACTTTAACATTAATCCCAGCCCAAACAAGCTGTAGCAGCATTGTGGCTGTTGCAGTTACAACAGTAAGTGTTGTTTTAGGTTATTAGTAAAAACGCAGAAGCTGTGTGGTGGTGTAACCTAAGTTTTGTACCAGACGGTACAAACTCCTGTGTTAACCCACCGGAGATGATTCTTTGGTAGTGTCTTGTTCACTGTCGGTCCTTTGAGTTAAAGAAGGCATTTGTTGAGCGAGTCGAAAGCTGCTGCTTCTCTGAGAATTTTCTCATTTCAGCTGCGTTGTGGCACATTCCAGCAGCTGCTGGGAGCCGATAGCTCCTGAGAGGGGAGCGGAGGAGAAGACCACCGGGGGCTGCCTGGGACAATCCGGCACTGGGAGGGTTTCCTGTGGTAATGACAAAGCCAACAATCATCAGGATGCTTGTCTGCCATGGAGGAGTGTCTCTGTTTGGGTGTGAGCTGCGTTTCCTGCCTCCCTGTGAATCAAGAATCATTTATTTTGGATCTCTGGGGGTTTCTTTTCCCCCACCCTCTGCTTAAAGCCTCCCTCCCCCTCCTTCCTGTCCCTCCCACTCCCAACATATTTTGCAGCGGGCAGGCTTCGTGTAACGCAATCCTACGTCTGAGAACAGCGTTTGCAAAAGTCACTTGCATGGTTCCAGTGCGGCTGATGAAGGTGTCTCGTGCTGTACTAATATGCAAGTAAATGCAGCAACATACCACTTTTAATCAGGTGGATAGAAGTAAGTTTTGGCTCTGACGCTGTGCAAAGGGAGAGTTTTGAAGTGGCACGTCAGTCCTCTCTGCATATCCTTAGGTTGTGAGCTGCTTGGGATGGAGATACAGCCTTTTGGCTCCCTGGAAAAACGCCCCTTGCGCGTTAGGTAATACTGGAAATAAGTGCAGATTGGGCTATGTTGGAAGATGAGGCCATTCTGGGCGCTCTTGAGCTGGGGACGGTGCTGGGGGGGCGGGCGGGGAAGATCAGAGATTTAATTCCCCATTATGCATTTTTAGCCTCTGAGATCATGTAGTACATCGCTATATTGGAGCGTACGCAATTGCCTGCATTAAACTCGGTGCTGAGCCTAGCGTGCCTGCCACATCCATTTGCAACTGCTTAGTATGAGCCTTAATACTAAGACACGTGCCACTTAAACCAAGTGACTGTGTCTAGTGCCAAGAGCCTTAAATCCACTGATGGTTAGTGTACTTTCCTGCTCACTCAGCCCAGCCTAGTTTAGCTTGTTTACAAAGAGCTAAAGCAATACATGCATTGCTAGGGCTGTAGTGCCGTAGGAAATGAGCTGCTGGCTCTGCCTCTGTTCACCAAATCCATGCTCTCTTGCACAAAACTGTAAGGAAAGACTGGGTTTTATGAATGGTGAGCCCTTAATTTCACAGGTGCCAGATAGGCAGAGCCGCCTCCTTTAAAAATTACCCCTGGTCCAGGTGCATCCTTTCCTAAAGTTTGATTTTTTTTTTTTTTTTTTTAAATCTTTAATTTTGCTGCTTCAGGAGCACAACAAAGTCTCCCTCTCCTGTGTCAGCTTTTGTCTCCTTTGTTCTGCCAGCGGTGCCAACATTGACACGCTGGTGGGCTGAGCACAGCTGTGCCACAAAGCAAAGGCAGTCAGAGCATGTGCTTTTGCAGGTGCATGGTCCTCCTGTTCAACATGTGCCCAGGACCAGCCAGAGGAAAACCAAAACTATCCGCATGTTAACAAGAAGCTGTGGTTGTGGTATAGGCTAGTGTGATTTATCCTGGCTTTAATATAGGGTAAAGATTGCAATGAAGATGGACTCCATTCCCAGGACTGACAGACACTCTGTGTCGCTGAGAGTTTCTATGCTCTTCAAAAGCACATATCAAAACTGGGGCTTTAGCAGGCCGTCACTGTCACGCTGGCTTGATGAGTCCTCCTGATGCCTTTGGATTGTCATCTGCTAGGGAGAGCAATTCTTCCTTTCTATCTGTTTGGAAATACCTGTGCATGCTAGAAGAAATAAATATGCTGAAGAAGAAGAAAACACACCTGCCCTCAGGGATCAGGGTAAAGAATTCCAGCAGCAGAGGGTTTTTTCCATTCCTTCTAGCAGTAATGGAAGAAAGGTAAAAAGGCCGCTACAAGAGTGGTCGAGGAGGTGATGATGATAGCGATGACTTCTGAAGCTTTTGTGCAACTGTTTTTGATGAAGGCCAGCACAGGTAATGGGACTCGTATGTGCTCCCACAGGTTAGTGTTATAAGTGGTCAAATCTGTTAAACCTTTCTGCAGTTTCCCTGTTATGGCTGCTTTTAACTTTCTTGTATTCCTAGAGTATGAAGAGCTTAGCCAGAGCCCGAGGCTCTCTTACGTTAGGTGCTGTACAAAAAGCTAGTTGTGTTCCAGGTGTAAGAAGGGACAAAAGGGACAACAGATGGACAGCAGGCAGAAAGTAAAGTGGCAGTGACAGGATATCGAACAACACGATATCAATGGTCTTGGTACATTCTCCATCCCAATGCTGAGGAGTTTGAGGAATTATGAGAGTTTATGGAGAGATTCTGACAGGCATGAAGGAAAGCACATGGAAGAGCTTGAAGAGATTTGTTTGACAGCATAATGACTGGAGAGGGGTCAGCGTCTGCCGTGGGCTGATCAGAGATGAAAGTCCAAATGTGATTTGGGAAAAAGAGAGAGGCTATGAAGAGCCTTGAATGTGAAAAGTAGTAGTTTCCTAGAGAAGGGAGTGCTTGAGAAGAATGAATGTCATTTGTGATGCAGCAAGGGGTGAAAAAAACCCTCAAAATCAAAACCCCAAATGCAATACAAAACCTTTGCAATGCATGTGGAATGGGTGTAGTGAGGCTGGACTCTTTGTCAATGCCACACTTCGTTGCCTCTCCCTGCTCCAACAGCACAAGATGCTTTTTCCAGGTGAACACTTTTGTTTAAGTGCCGAAGTACACTTCTGGGAACTTCTGGAAGCCAAACTTCAGGAACCCATGTGGATTTTATAGTAGAATATCAGTGCTGGAATTGTTCTTCCATAATAAAAGCAAGTTTGTCTACCACATATGGTTGGTTTGGAAACTTGTATAGACTTCTGTTTGCTAGGAAAAAATAATTTTCTCGAGTTCCCTTGAGATGGGGAATTAGATGATGAAAAGCAGGAGCATTCTCTGAAGTGTGCATTTGGGGGAAACAAACAAAAAGCTTTAAGAAGGTGTACTTGGTGCACTCGCTGCTTCACAGATTGGGTAGCCAAGTATTGCATGTGCAGGTGAAAAATCACATTGAGCCTTTCCTGGGGTTTGACTTTACATCCTTAATTTTCTTTTAATAGAGTTTACAGTGTACAGCGTAGTGCTTCTTTGCTTATGGGATTTGGAGTTATTAAGGCATCTCTTTTTCATTTATGAGTATGTATTAACTATTGGGATTGAAGAAATGTTTCATCTACTATGTGTGAGAAGTATTGCTTGAACGGAACGTGTCAGCAGTGAGGGAGTTGAAGCATGCAGCAGACGCTTGTGGTTAGTGCGTCTTTTGCCTCCACGCCCTCTGTATGCTCCATAAGCATCAACGTCTTCCACCTCTCTCTAATCCTATTTCTTTAGAACTGGAATAATGTGTGAAAGAAAGGTTTAATTATGGAGATCGATATTCAAACTGTCTTCGCTGCAGCAGAGGTCACGATACCTATATTCTGAGTTGCTAACTCCTCCAGGGGTGGCCTAGTTCTTGGCAGTGCTACGTTGTGAAACATTATTTGTCAGTTGAAGTGTTTAGAGTAATAGCACAACGTAGCTAGACCTTCATAGCATGGTTCAGTCAGTGTTTGTAACAGGCACACTTAAGCCTGCGACTTTGGTCCGGATAGTTTGGCTAAAGACAACGCTTAGCTCAAGGTAGAGCCCTCCATCAATCGCGTACAATCCAGCTATGTTGGTTACAGCTTGAGCTACGCTACATTGAAGATAAGCTGTATGGCTTTCAACAGTAGGTGTAGGAAGGGGGAAATGAACTGTAGATGTAGAGGAGCAGAAAATGGCAGGGGGAGAAACTTCCAGCAAAAAGCAGCTGTTGATGGCCCACCAAATAAGAGACTGGTGGGGTGTGGGGGGGAAATCCTGGAAAACAGGCCAAGTCTGAAATTGAAATATAACCCCAATAGGTGCCAAGCACCCAAACTTCAATTAAGTTCCAAGATCAGTGAGTGCTGTCTGCCTCTGGAAATCTGGCTGATTGCTTACTGTCAGGATGTAAATTATAGTCAGGTTACTTCTGCCTGCTGTAGCAATTAATGATTGCTGTTAATTAAATTGACTGACCAGTGGGAGGGAAACTGCAATGTATACATTCTCAGCTGTTTTAGATGATATGTGTGCATGCCTGCGCGAGCAGGCGCTCTGCCTCTGATGCAATGCTAAATCACGGTCCCAAAAGCGCAGTGTTTTGTCCTGCGCCGGTTAAAAAAAAATGTAGTTGTTTGTTGTGATTCTGCCTCTGCTTTTCTTATTGCAGACTTCTAAAAGACTATATGTAATATTAATCCGAGAGCTGGATTTTTCATAGCATCTGAGTCATTGTATTTGTTTGGGGATGTGGGGCGGGTGGAAAGGAAACTGGCTGTATTGTCCATCCTACTTCAAAGTGGTCCAGGATTTCGGTGGAATTTTTCTTGCTTTTTATAGTTTGACATCCAAATAATTACTGCCACTCAGCCAAGGCCATAGTCTATCTCGGTTGGGGGGACCTAATATACAGGTCTGATAACCTAACCAGTCAAGCTATTGTTTTTGTCTGTTGTTCATGCTCCCTGGTGTTCAGATAGCATAATTCTCTGAGAATTTGGTACAAGGGGGTGTTGTGCATGTGAAGATGGTGGTGATAGATACTAAAACAATTAATTAGGCTGATTGAGAGAAGACGTAACATCCTTCTAGAAGACTACATGTGGAGAGTGTTTCATACCTGCTTGGCACATAGAGGGTAGATACTGTGTGTTCTTAAGGGAGCAGTCATCTCTGGTTAGGATGGGAGCATGTGCATCCCTCAGTTTGTATGGTAAGGACATGGAAACGGGCAGCAGCGTTTAGTCAAAGCTCCATAAGAGGTGACAGAGGCTACCACAGATATGCAGTAATTCAGCTGCTCTGCTGATGGGAAGCTGAGCCCTCCACAGCCGAGTTCTTGTAGCTATCTGAGAGCTGGCTGGACCGGTTGCTAAAGGTAGGGTTAACAGGGTAAGCCTGGAGCAGACCATTTGGGCAGGGTCTTGTGGAGCCAGCCTTGGTCTTTAGCTACTGTCCAGACTGTCTTGCTGTGTCGTTTTGAGAAGCAGTGTCAGTCACTGAAGTCATCCCAGATGATTCCAGCAGGCTCTTCTTCCCCAGCTGTCATTCAACTTGTCTTAAGAAATTCCCTCTGTGGAACTTCTCCACCTCACAGATCTGATGCCAGGCTCAGACCTCCACTTTTAAAAAAGTAAAGGGAAAATGTGTACTTTGCAAATGCAGATTTTGAGTTTGGCAGAACCAGATTGGTAAATAAAGAAACAAAAGGCTGTGTTACATTTTGTAGCAGAATAAACCATACTCTAATAATACAGAATTGAGGGAGAACACGAGGTCGGCTGAGCCAACATGAAGGGAAACTGGAGGATAGCACTATCTGTGCAGCGGTGGTGATCGGAGGCAGAATGCCTGAGTCAGGAGTGGTGTGGACTGTGGTGGTGGGAGGTTTTGTTCCAGAGACCCCGTTTCAAACCCGTATTTGCTGTCTGGCTTAGCGTTTTTGTTCCTGGTGATAAATGGAAGGTTTCCAAATCGCCATTGTGTTGTGACTCAGTGCAGGGGGAGGGGGAGAACTTATTCGCCATAAAAGTTTCTTTTGGCTTGGAGACAAAAGAGAAAAGAGCAGTTTGTTGGCTCAGTTTAGCAGATAGGGAGCCAGTAACTGATCAGCTTATTAATACAGAGGGTTTCAAATATACAGTCAGCCAAAAAAAAAAAAGCGTTTAAAACCACTTAAAAAGAAACAAAAGAAGGGGCAAATTAATCTTGTGTTGGCCTTCAATTAACCATAGTTCACACTCTGGCTACTTACTTTTTAGAAGCTGCTTTGGCTTTCCTTTTTCTCCAAGGAGAGAGGTCTTGATGGCAGGGGAAAATAAGCTCTGCGCGTGAGAGCTTTACATGCACGTTCTTTTCTTAATTGGGAGCAGCAATCTTAGGTGTCACAGCAAATCTTAGCCTTCCGTTGCTTTTCTGGTGGCTAGTTAAGAAAAGACATGCAGTGTATTTTTGTTTTGGCTTGATTTTTATCTCTGATTTTCCTTTGGTTAGCATGGAGCAAAACGCTTCTCGGATATGCTACGGATAGTTTATAGCCCTATGACTGCAGCTCGTCAATGACAAACAACCTTTCCTTAACGCACCCTCGAGTAGGAGGTAGCATTTGTTCTGCACTTGCTGGCTATTTGTATCCCACTCCATTTGTGCAGTGGGTGGACAGTCTGAGATGCCCACAGAAATTTTTTTTTTTTTAATTCTTTCACTCATGGGAAAACCCATGGAAATGCATCTTGTCAGCAAATAAAACCTATGGTTCTGTCCATCTGATTCTTTTGGGCTGAAAAAATCCTATTTCAGTTACAGAGGCCATGTTGAATAAGATCTTCACTAGAGCGGTCTCTCCTCGGGGGTATCTGCTGCACCTCGTGCGATGATGAGGTGTCACGGAGCGGGCTGACAAATGGAGGCAGCGCTGACTCTCCTGTCAGCTAGGAAGACTGATCCCTGAGCTCCAAATAGTATTAAGTACCTGGATTGTTTAAAGAGCTGAAACCCCTCTAAAACTGGGTGGTAAACTTCAGTTGTGATACTTTGCGAATAGGCAGGCTTCAACCTTTAGGGAAAGGGAATCCATTAAGTGTCGATGAACTTGTGTGATGATACTGCCTTAAGCTGTACTGTCTAGGAGGCAAAGCAGCAGGTACGAGCAGCTGCAAGTGTTGTGTTTTCAGCTATTCTCCACTGACCATGCAGTCAGCGGTTGCCCTCTGGATTTCCAGCCTCCCCAGTCTCATCCTAGACCCTCTCGCATCCACTCCCAGCTCTGTGCAGCCATGTAATAGCATACCACCAATGCATACCATGACTGTTCCCTAGCTGGGAAGCTGAGAACCCTTGTTCCTTTCTCGTTCCTCCTTGACCAACCCAGTACCTTCTATCTGCTCAAGTACGCTTTCTGTTCCCTGGTAGGGATTCCTTTGTCTCCCATGACTCTGTCCACTCCTTATTCTTCCTATCTCTGTGACTGTTTTTTGGATTTGTGCTTTAGAGAAACCTCTTCATTCCACTCGGGATTTCTGTGCAGGTGTCCTTTTTCTCCTTCTGTACCTTGTATCAGGGCAATTGCGTGTGCATGAAAAAAATCTGAGCTGCTGTCCATAGCACATGACCTTCATGACTGCTCCTTTGTGATACGACACCTCATTTTCTTCCAAGTCGGCCTTTAATTCTGGCATCTTTCATGGAAGTAGCTTAGCCACAGCATGTGGTTCCCCCTCATAAGACAACTGAGCTGATTTTTCATCTTGCTGGAGATACTAGTTTTGTTTCTGGGCATCTCAACAAGCTCTTATTGAGGCTCTCAAAATGTCACTTCTAAATTATCATTACATACTTTTTCCCTGCCTTTGCCTCTTCTCATGCAGAATGCAGCAGCAGGGGGAGGTAGATAGATATCTCCTGTTTCTTTGAGCGTGACCCATGTTGTTTGAACAATCTCACCGGGTGCTCCCTTTGCTATTTGCATCAGGCACAAAATAATTGCTAGGTCCTTCCCAGCCTTGTCCTTCCTGTTTTCTTTAAAGATTATCTCCTACACCTACAGGACCCATATTGCAGGCTTCATTTCTCACTTACGTTTTCAAGAAAGGACCTTTCATTGCCATCCTCTGAGGTTGGTCTCTTGCACAGCAGCAAAGGCAACCTGTCCCTCTCCTTTTTGGAGAACACTTTCTGACTTACCTCTATACCTCCCGTGTCATTCTTATACGGAGGGTGTGTGACACAGGCTGCATCTGTTTTGCTTCTGCATCATGGGCTTTAATGCACAGCCAGCGGTTGTGTGTTCTACAAGAGTGCAAGCACTAAAGAGTAACGAAAGGATAGTCAAGTACACAAATCCTGCCTGCCCTGCAGCGCGAATTAATTTTGAGTAGCAAATGCAAAAACTGTCATGGGGAGATGCATCAGGAACAAGACACACAGAATCACAGAATGGCAGGGGTTGGAAGGGACCTCCAGAGATCATCCAGTCCAACCCCCCTGCTAAAGCAGGTTCTCCTAGAGCAGGTTGCACAGGACATCGTCCAGGCGGGCTTTGAATATCTCCAGAGACTCCACAACCCCCCTGGGCAGCCTGTTCCAATGCTCCGTCACCCTCAAGGTAAAGAAGTTCTTCCTCATATTCAACTGGAACCTCTTATGCTTCAGTTTGCGCCCATTGCCCCTTGTCCTGTCGCTGGGCACCACTGAGAAGAGTCTGGCTCCATCCTCGTGACATCCACCCTTAAGATATTTGTAAGTATTTGAGGTCCCCTTTCAGTCTTCTCTTCTTCAGGCTAAACAAGCCCAACTCCCTCAGCCTTTCCTCACAGGGGAGATGCTCCAGTCCCCTCATCATCCTTGTTGCCCTTCTCTGGACTCTTTCTAGGAGTTCCTCATCCTTCTTGAACTGGGGAGCCCAGAACTGGACACAGTACTCCAGATCTCCAGGTGGGGTCTCACTAGGGCAGAGCAGAGGGGGAGGATAACCTCCCTCGACCTGCTGGCCTCGACTCATGCTGTTTGCACCCAGAAAGCATCTTCTGTGCATGAAAGTTTCCTCTGTAGCCTCTTGCGGGCTCCCAGTTGCCACTGGGGTGTCTTCCCAGTGCCTGGGGTGGGCGCAGGCATGGCAGCAGCGGCTCTACCCGTTCCCTATGCCCAGCCAGCTCCCACACCCAAACTGCACCCTGCCAGCCACAAGGAACCTGTTGGCTTTGCTGGCTTCCCAGTGGCTGGTGCCCCTGCCCGGGCTCCCAGCGGGCACATGCTGAAATGCAAATGGCAGCAGTAATTGGGGAAGGATGAAGCGGGCTGGGAGGGAGGCGGGTGGCGGGGAGGGAAGTGCCTTGGTGCCAATTACTGCTCGGCATCCTCGGCAGCCCCCTTTGGGCGCTGCTGTAGCGGAGCTGTGAAGCATTAATTGGGGCGCTTCTCTCTTAAGGTGTCTCGCTTAGCTCCTTGGCTGATTCCGCGTTAGTGGGGAGGTGTGGGGGAAGGCTTCTCGTTGTTGAGGTGGCTGTTTATTGTTAAATCCCATTGAAATGTGTGTCATTTGTCATGTCAGCTCCTAAGATTGACTAGCTGCCTTTTTTTTTTTTAAGGTAGGAGCTGTTAGGGGAGAGAGAATACAAGCTAGATGTAGTATTGGCTGCAAGTTAGAAATAGGTTTTCGTATTCCTGATAAGCTGTAGATCTTGATGCTTACAAATTAAAAAATGTACGTTTCACGCTGACCATATTGGGGATGACATATTTCCTCCTTTTCTGAAGAAAAACTCTGGCAGCAGTAACTTAAATGGGTAGAAGAGACATATATTTATTTTACAGAGTAGTTTATTTTTCAGTGTATGTATAATTTACCCTTAATTTGGAAATTATTTTTTACAAGTTGAGGTTCAACACTAGCCGTAGTGTGGAAGTCTCTGACTGGGCTTCCTCAGTGTGTTTCCATCCTGCTCTGCAATATAAACAGGCGAAAATGATTTTTTTTTTTCACTAATGTTCATAAGCGACAACCAAAAATTCCTTCTTTACTAGATTTTAAAGGTTGAGCAGAAGAGAGTCCAGGAGTGAGGGACTCTGATGCTATCGCAGAACAGACTGGACCGGTGTGTCTGAGACACAGCATGGGCAATGAATATTGTAATACTGGCACGTAACAAACTCTATAGAAAACACAGGTTGGTTTTACCTGTGGAAAAGTAATGCGTGGCGTAAAAGATTCCAGGAGCTCCCTTGCAGGAGTGTTTCAGCGTGAAGGGCTATAAAGCAGAGAAATGACAGGGATAAAAATTCCAGGACAGACAGTAAAGCTGCGGCAGTAAGTGTGCTGTCAGTCTCTGGATCAAAGCGGCGATAGCAAGCGCAGCATCTCAAGAAGTGTTTAAAGAGCCAGCAAAATCAGCCAGAAGGGCAATAATGGCTCCATCTGCCTCCTAATATAAACAGGTTGTAAATGATACGGGACATAGCTTGTAGGAGTGGGTAAGGAATCTGTCAGGACCCCGAACAATAACATTTTGGAATGGGGTTGGTTTCCAGAGTGTTCAAGAGAAAGGCTGTCTTGAGTTTTAACGCAAGATTTCATTCTAGAAGTAAATGTGGCTGGCTCGCTTTGTGGCTTGTTTTCTGCCTTCCAGTAGCTCCCTTCAGAAAGGGCTGGGGTTACACTGCACTGGGAAATGCTGTCTTCTCTCCTCTTTAAATTGTTAGGCTGGGCAGGTGACTGGTTTGATGGGAGATGCTAATGTGCCTAATTGTAGGGGGAGAGGGAAAAGCGATTAATTCTGCTGAAAAACATGCTACACTTACAAAGCATAACACCGAGGTACCTACAGCGTAAATGCCTTGAGTCCGTGTCCAGGTGTTGCAGTGTTAACTGTAGGATGAAGAATAAAGGAAAAGGACAGCTTACATGGAATGTCTGCTTTTAAGAAAGGTACGGGATGGAGCAGAATAAAACCGCTCTTGCATGCTCTTGATCTTGGGCTGATCTGCATCTTGAAGCAACTTTAATATTATTTACCCAGCCTAGTGGTCTGACACATAAGTAGAGATGATTTACGTTAGGATAACTGGCCGAGATATCACCCTGAGCTCTTTGCTGCACTTCTGCTGTATGGGTGGCATGGCTCCTCACAGTAGCTTTTCAATCTGGTTTATAGTCTGATGTTTTAGGTATACTGAATGTAGCATCCACCTACCTAAAAATGGGGTGGTTATTACAAGTCAGGATTGCCTACAAGACATGCAGCCATCCACATAGCAAGTGACTTGATCAGCTCTCCCAAGCAAGCCACCAAATGCTTACGAGTGAGCATGGGCCCTGGGATCCTTTGCATTGGCCACAGGACCACAGCGGTACCAGAAGGTCTGCACTCCTGTATGGTAGGGGCCCACTGAAATGCGTTTATTGGGATACTTGTTTTCTATATCACAGCTTGAAAGCTTCTCCAAGGAGGACCCTGAAGTGCGCTGCAGAGCAGGCTTTTACTGTTGCCACATCATGTAGCGTTCATATGGGAGCGCTTCCCTCCCCTTTTCCCCTGGTGCGCAAGCACTGGAGAAAGAGCTGAGTTTTTACCTTGTGTATTTTGGATGAAATGTTTACTCAAGAATTTGAAAAATGATATAAGTAGTAGCTATCCCGTGACACTTCTCCTAGAAAAAGGGTGTTAACAGCAATGTCCAACCCAGTTACAGGTGCAATAATTATATTTTGTTCACCTAACTTCTCTGTTATCATTTGCAACTCCCATCCTGTTTCCATGTGCTGATAAACAGCTGCTCTATATCCTCCTCCTGTTCATGGATGAGTCGCTTCAGAGAATGGAGCTGTGTAGAGGTTCCAGAGCTCTCTGGGATCCTTCTAGATAGAAGATGCTATGTCCACTGAAATTATTAATGTTAATGTGATGCCTAGCATCAAGAAGGGGTTTCTTTGGGTTTGGGGTTTGGTGTTTTTTTTTTTTTCAAGAAAGAAAAATGAAAGAATATCAGGTCGCCATCACCAGAATAGAAGACTGAGGAAAATAATTGAAAACAGCCTGAAACAAGGTGGAGTAATTCATTGACTTAATAAGAGGAAGAAGCAGCTTCAGTCTTAGTCTTTGGCTGCACTGAACGGCTCTGGTTTAGCCCATTTTGAGGGTGTGGCCCAGGAAAAAAAAAATTAAGAACCTAATTGCTTACTGCATGAAACTGATGGCTGCAGAGTAGCTCTGCATCCATCAGCTTGGTGCTACTGAAGGTGATTAGGTGTTTATATGAATAAGTGTCACACAGAATAATGATACCTTTATAGTGAAACGGGAGAGGAAGGAGCAGAAGGAGAGAGAATTAAAAAATACAGAGGGACAAATATTTATGCAGGGTACAGAAATAGCTTGGTGAGGAGGAAATAAACTCCACCCAAGTCATGCAAGTAGAGTGAAGTATATGCTTTTGTAGGAAAGCTAGAGACCAAGACGGATGAAAGAAAGTTAAAAGGACAAATATATTAAAAATAAAAAAAGTGTAATTTCTTCCAGAATTATATTAGAAATCCACTGGAGAGCTGATGAGCCTGAATAACTTAGGAGGCTCAAGGGACAATTAAGAAGAGAAAATTAGAATGTAAAATACTAAAATACTTTTTACACTGGCCTTCCATACAAAGGGATACCTCTTGAGCTTAGCATTACTTTTGGTAAAGAGTTGGCAGGAGTAGAGATACTTTTACTGTAAATAAGACCTCATCGAATTGCACGATTTAGCAGACAGCGATACAAGTATGAGACTTGGACTCTGATTGTGGCTTTGCCCCATAATGTCCTGGTCTATGCTTCATTTTCCTTATCTTCAAAATGGAGATGAAGATATTGGCTTTGTTTTTAAAGCCGTTTGAGATTGACTGATGTGTGTATGTAAATGTAGAGAGTATTAATATTTTTAATATTTGGACTACATTAATCTGTGAAGTCAGTAGTTAACTTCTTTAGTATTAGCTGAATTACCTCTCAGGAAAAAACAACCCCCAAATAAATGTGATTTAATTTATCATTACAGCTATAATAAGAAGGATCTGGAAGATTGCCAGTGGTGTTCTTATTGAGGTGGGAATGATGATAAGGGTGATCCAGGGAATTATAAACTCATGACCCTCATTTAAGTACCTAAGAAAATTGTTGAGAAAGTCATTACAGATGTCATTATAAAGTACCTGAGGCACAAATCAGCATAGCTTTCTGTAAGTGTAAACTTTGTCTGGTATATTAGAATTCTTAGAAAAAGTTAAAATGGTGAATAACAGGAGAAATGTTAGACAAACTGTAACTTACTTACACTCTGCAAAGTTTTTTGTTAAAGTGTCTCAGAAGAGGCTATTAGGGAAAGCTGGTAATCACGGGGTATTATAGTCATCCTACAGGTTTTAGAACTATTTGAGATAGGAAGCAAAGAAATTGCAAATTCTTACCGGGGGGGGGGGGGGGGGGGGGGGGGGGAAAGGCTGGTTTGTCATCCTGGAAAAACGTTAACGGCAGAGCACCTTGGGGGCCATACTGCTGTACTGAACAATAACAGTGCTAATGATCTGGAAGAGGGGCTAAGGAGCCTGATTACCAGCCCTTAAAAGATATACAACACTGTTTTTGTCAATCAAGCCTGTGTAGAAGGACTGGGAAACCTTCCAAGAGGAGTTTCCAGAGTGGCTCGTCTGGCTGAACCCTCGGTGGGGGGAAACGTCCACTGGAGTGTAAGGACTCTGGCAGTGGTGCCCAAAGATAAAGCAAAACCAGGCATATAATAGGTATTTGACACGATGTCCAAGTATTTGTGGCATAGTTGTGTGAAAGCAGAGGCTCAGTGGCGAAATAGTCACCTTTGCATGAAAAAGTCAGCAGGGGTTATGTCTCGCTCTGATCCATGCTTGGAAAATAGCCTTGTTCTGGAAATGCTTCAGCTAGCTAATGCAGGTCTGCTGGCCTTCCCGGGTGGGACGCGACCGCTTAAAGTCAGTGTTTTCTGGGGTGCTTTTGGGCCAAGTTGTATTTGGCCTTCTGATTTTTGCTAGTGGCCATTAGCAGATCCCAAGGGGACAGGGAGTGATCCTCCTTATATCCTTCTAGTTTCTGATAATCAGCGGCCAAGGGATTTCCTCAACCAAAGACCACCTTATTTAGAAACAAGTGATGGATCTACAGTCTATTAACTTGTTTTAGTCCCTGGTTGAGCACATTTCTAGTTTGGGAGTGCACCCACAATTGCCCAGTTTTCCACAGTTGTACAGCAAGCAGCTTTTTTTTTTTTTCTTGGTTTCAAACCTTGTCCAAAAGGCTTGAAGATGACTTGCTGAAAAACCTGGCAAGAAAAGAAATACTTTTTTCTGTGTGTGAGTTTCTCTCTCCCCACCATTTCCAGCTTCTCCTGGTCTCAACATCCTCACCTTTTTGCCAATTGGTAGGCCATCTCAAGACTTTTTTTTTTTTAACAACTCCCTAAACCACAAGAAAACACGAGATAATCTTGCTACAGGTCTTCAGCATCTATCTGTTTGGAAGTTAAGGTGCGTTATTTTCCCTGACTCTTATTGCGGGGTTCCTCTGGATACCTGCTCACCTATGGCTACGCTTTTTTTCTTTAGGGGAGAAGTGGAGATGCATAGGCTAATGCACGATTGAGCCCACGTCTCCGGATGTAAAAAGCTAACGCATTCAGGAACTGTTTTAGCGAACACTCTTGAATATAAAGGAGACACATTGGGGGAAACACAGCAGGAATTCTTTATATTCTGCAGCTTCCCAGCCTGTTCCTCCTGCTCCGGCAGCAAACCCCATTGGACAGCGACTCTCAGGCTATTTTTCCTTTTCCTATGGGAGCAGTCACTTCCGTTTATCCCTTTGTTGCCATGGCTTCTGCTTTAACTTTCCTGCCCCTCTAGATTTCTTCCAGTGGGGGCCTTCAAAGCAAAACTTCCCCTTTTGCAGAAGGGCACCTGGCAATGAAGGGGGTGAGGGTTTGTGTGGGAAATGTAAATCTGACAGCAGGAGCGATAGTTTAAACAACTTCAGCCCTGTTCCAGAAGGGCCTTTGGTGACGATACACCCTGGTTATTAGGTGGGAAGGGCACGCGCTGCCCATCTCTGGGACTACAACATATAGCTTATATATTTTAGGCTTCTATCTAGGAGAAGTGGCAAACATAACCCCTGTTGATTAGGGCAGGGATGAAATCTGACCTGCCAGAATTTGGCGTGTACTTCTACCAAGCAGAAGCATCACGGATTCGCTTAATCCCCTTCCCGTGCTTTTCCTCCCCTGTGGCTTTCCCCTCCCGGGGGATGCATGCTGGAGCAGAGCTGGTCCCTCCAAGCCACCGCTGCGTGAAACAGGACCAGCAGACACCTGCGTGTGTGCCTGGCTTCATCCACCTCAGCCCAAATAACCAAATGTGGCCTCGGAGTGAGGAGCCACCTGCCTGGATGGTAGCAGAGGGCAACCATTAGCCCAGCTCATTCCTCTGTTGTGCTCCCTGTGCCTCGCCTCCCGCCATCTCAGTTCTAATCTCGGTTCCTACCAAGGTCACTTTTTCAGATGTAAGTTTGTATATGTGTGTATTTTTTTTTCATAGCAAAAGGGAAAAATGTTAGGTAGCACTGAAAAGAAGCTTAAATGACTTGGAAAAAAGTTTTCAGAAGTGATTTTTATTTTGCCATCATTCCTTAAAAAACTTAATAGCTATTATCTTAGGTATTTCAAGTTCATTCATTACCTGGTTGTACATCGGCCAGAATTTAAAAATTAAAAAAAAAAAAGCTAAAAGTGGTGGTGAGGCATCCTTCAATTCTCAGTTGAGCAGTTCTTTTGACATCTGTATTTTTAGTGAGCGTTTGGGGGGTGTGTGTGTTTTGTTTTGATTTGTTGGTTTGGTTTGTATTTGTTTGGGGGGTTTTGGTTGTGTGTGTGTTTGGGGTTTTTGTTTTTTAAAAACGCATGCCTTTCAGTAGGATATCCTCACACAACCAGGAAGAAAACTCATTTCTAATGCTGAAAGCCTTTCTAATTTTTTGCAGTTCTGGTAACACAGTAAACTCCAGCTACGTAAGTGGTCACTACAGAAAATGCAAAGCCAGAGAACGTAAAATAAATTAGACAAAAGGAGTAGATAGGCAAACTGACAACGGTGGTCTTTAAGAGGACATAGTTGATGTGAAACCTTGTGAACTATATTTTTGAAAAAAGAAAGAGTAATAGTAAGTAGTAAAAGTAGTTTTGGAGACAGCGCTTGCCCAAACTTCCCTGCCCGTTAGTGTTTTGTCACCCCAGTGTCACCACGTTGCAGCCAGCTCTTTCTGCGCAGTGAGCCTGCGGTTCCAGGAGAAGTTGACTGTAGCACCAGCGTGACGCTGGTGAGGCACAAACAGCCCAAAAGGCATTCTGGAAAAGAATTTTTTCTTTTCATCTCTTATGTATTTCCATTATAGTGCTTACAAATGTTAACTGTAAGAATAGCAAGTGTGAAATGGAGAAAAGAAACAGGTCACGTGCATCTTAAGAAGGGAGGAAAGCCCCCTACCTCTAATTAGGTACGACTCGTATTGGAGTTTTGCCTGATTAAAGCCAGAGAGATGAGATGCATTGTTCCTCAGGTTACTTAGCTCTGCTCTAGCTTGTTCTTCAGTTTCATAATTTATATTCAGATTTACCTGAGAAAGAAATGAAGTGTGATTTTTGAAGCACTAGGATAAATTCATCCTGATATAATCAATCCAAGTGGAATTATGCTGAGGGAGAATTTGGCCCAGGCTTTCTAAACTTATTGAGAGAGAAATCACAGTCTAATGTGGAAGGGAAGCATGGAAAATAAAAATCTTTATCTGAAATAGCACACCATTACCAACAGCCTTTCTAAAGCATTTTCATTTGTCTTCCCTTCCAATCATTTCATGCTGATTACATTTGTGCTAATTACACATTCCCTTCTTCTTTCCTGTGGATTAACCATTGCAGGAGAAATGTATTTGCACACAAATATCATTACAATGCAAAAACTTTTTATTATGGTCCTGTTTAACGAAAAAGCTAAGCATTGCTTACAACCGCAGATATGTACTATTTAACCAGATCGTCAACATTTGTAAATTGAAAGAAAAAATATTTGAATTACTAGATTTGCTTTCCAGATTGGTAAGAACTCAAATAATAAAAGATTTGGTGGGTTGGTTTGGCTTTTATAGGGAATACACATAGAACTCACAGTGTAGAGTTCAGGTGACTTCTCTTGTCTTCCGTAAAGAGGCTCAGTATTCCTCGCCTTCCCTCTACTGGCTTTTATAGGTTTGGGCATGTCATTTAGATTCTTGGTGCATCGGGTCGTATTGTCAATGGGATCTGTAGAATGAATACAAATTTATCTTCCTGGAGGGTATTTCAAACATCTGGACAAAGTTGAAAGTCATTAGTACCAGTGTAAGTGCGTATCTGCAGGGGCCTGTTGTGTGGGGATGCTCCAGAGTCTCTCTGGTGTGACTGAGAGGAAAAACCATTCCACTGGGCTCTGTCTAATAACTGCTGGGTTTGAGTTGCACTTCTTCTATTTCACAACACTGTTACCTCTGTGGAAGTTAGTCAAGTAATAGCAGCGTGAAACCAGGAGCTCCATGCCATAAAACGCTGCTTATTTGGTGGTACGTACGTTCACTTTGGCCTGGCCAACGCACGCTGAGGTTAGACACCCCAGGACAGAGCTGTGGATGCTGGCCACTGTCCTCGCACAGCGGTCCCAGCCCTGGCCAAACTCAGCAACAACTCCATCCTCTTTGAGGTCAAACTGTGCTCGCAAGCACGGCCAGTTCTTCAGCCAAAAAAACCCCACCGCCACATACAACCACCACCACCCAAAGTAAATCTGGACTTCTACATAAAATGTTAGTCGTAAAGTCTCCTTTTTCTTTACCACTTCAAAAGAAAAAAGTCCTATTTCGTTAACTGTAGGTAATAGAAATTATGTCTGTTAATAAGAATTTAGCCATGCAAGGAAGGAATGGATGGTTTAGGGAACATCTCAGAAGTGTGACTTACACTGTCATCCAGTTTAGCTAAACCAAACTGGATCAAGATATTCTTGTTCCACAGGGGGATATCGGCAGTTGCAGTTCTTCAGGACCAACAGTTGTGCTTTAGTTTCGCATCCTACCTTAACCTGAATTAATGTTCAAGTTCAGGCAAGTACTTTCCTTGGAGGAAACACTCGGTTAAAGTAGACAGAGAACCAACTATTTGCTGTATGCGATTTAAACTTAAGTTAATTTCAACATAAATACACCCACGCACCGATCTTCCTCTTACACACAGTTCATAAGACTTATCATTAGAAAATGGAAACATTGCTATCCCAGCTCTGCTTATTGAGGGCCACAGCTTCATGTCTCAGCCTGATCCCAGCCCTACCCAAGCTTCTTCGTGACCACAGCCAAGCCTTGGCAGCAAACGCAGCTCCGAGCCCACGGATTGGTGATGCAGCGGCTACGGAAAGGAAAGCCTGCTGTTCTGCTTTTTCCACGGCTGTCCCCCCTTGCCATGGTGCAGACCCCACCAGGATCTGCACGGTGCTGGGCTGTGGCTGGGGGTGTGAGCGGTGGCCCCCCCGGCAGCTGCCTGCCTCGCTGGCTGCCATGCTCCCTCCCGCTCCCCCTCCGATGCGGCGTCGGAGCAAGCTGTGACAGGGCTCTGAACTTGTTCTATCCAGTTTACGCAGCCAGCCTGTTCCTAGAGATACATTCCTGTGGCTGCCTGAAGCTTCACGGGAGGAAAAGCCTCCTTGAGCTGCCCCCACTCCTCCCGAGCTGTTTGTAGGCAAAGGTCAGATCGGCTTTGCTGCTGCCGCCTCTTCCCCAGTCTCACGCTCTCTCTTGCGGCGCGGGGAACAAAAAGAACCCCAAACCACCTTTTCTTTAAGTGTGTGTTTATAGGGGAAGCTGTGGAAGGAGAAAGGGCAGAATTTGTCTTCCTAATTTTTAAAAATGTTTTCTTTCCTCTCCCTCCTTCCCCAATTGAACATTTTTACATAACAAAACCAGTTGCTCACAGGAATGAAAGGAGAGGTGAGCTGGAGGCTTTACAATGCTTTCTGTAGCTTTATTTGAGAATGCAGAATTCTTTTGGAGTTCTGTGCTGTGGGGAACTTTGACAAACTGAGGTTGCTGATGAACAGTGAAAGTGTATTTATAGAACCCGATCCGGGAAAAGCTGCTGAGGGCTCTGTTAATTAGCCGCACAAATGGCCCGGGACACGGCTAACCAACATGGGATCACCTTCCACCAGGAGGAGAGCGGGTGGGAGCAGAAAGGCTGCCCAGATTAATCAGGGTGCAAGGGGCAGGGCTGGGGGAAGATGGTCTTGTCCTTGTGTTTTTTTTGGCATTTGGATGGTGATGATGATAACACACCCCTGCTTCCTTCGAGTTGAGGTTACTCTTTTGGTCTGTGCTGCTCTGGAACTGCTTTATGCTGTGCTCGTGGTGGGCTGTGAAAATTTATGCCTACAGAAAAATGAAGACCATGACTCAGCAGGCCTTACTTGGTGCAGGTTATTGGGAAGATTATGTATCGTGTTCACAGCGCTGCGTGAATGAACGGTTAGAGAGGTATCCATATCCCAGAATTAGGCTGCTGGGTGTTCCGAGTCAGCCACAGACAGGTAGCTGGAAATACTTGCTTGGGGAGGTCGCGAATGAAGGTGTGTTGGGGTTGACAAAGGAGCATCGTTAAAGTGGCAACAGCCATGTTCTCAAGTAAGAAAGCTGCTGTGAATCGTAATTGTGGAAATGATATACAGATGCACGATGCTGGGACATAATTGCGCTCGGAAGCCTGCGGAATTCAGGTTCTGCTCCCAGGCCTGCTCCTGCTGGTGGCTAATTTTCTCTCTAACAAGTACCTCATTGAGGGACCGAGTCCTGTCCCTTCTTGCCAGCTGACCTGGCAGAACCACTGCAATGAGGAAAGGTGTCAGGAGGGCTCTAGGAGTTGCTGCACTGTAGGGAGGAGAGTTGGAAGTCTGGGGGTCAGACGTGCTGTAGCTCAGCCGTCGATTCACTCTCCCAGCTGTGTAAGAATTGGGTCTCCGGGACAGCAGTATCAGGGTTGGAACAGGCTCCACTCTGCGGCAGGGGAGAGCAGCTGTGCCTCCTTGCCCAGCTGTCCTGGGGCATGCTTTGGTGCTAGGCGTCAAGATGTGATCTTGCTTGAGGCTGCTCCAGTAGCATGCACGTTTGTAGGTACCTGATCCCTTTCCAAATCATCCGTGGGAGTTCCATTACCAGGAGAGGGGTTATTTGGTAATTAACTATAAACATTTGCCCTCTCAGACACAAGCTTGGTGGCATCTGGCTCAGAAACCTTCACTGTGTAGTATGTTTAATGTTTTGATTGAAAGAGCATAAATCTGGGGATGTAAGAGGCCGCCTCGTCCTGGGCGATTGCCCCTTTACTGTCTGGGTGCGGATGGGGAGGGCGCTCCATTCGGTCGAAAAGACACCAGTAAGGCATGCTGGCCACTAGCTCCTATCTTGGTAGACATTTCAGTCAACATTCTGCTTACCAGCTCTTCCAAAATGACTGTGCCCCTGAGTAACAGCAGGCAGGGTACTGAAAAGGAAACCCATGCCCTGCTATTCAGAAACGAAGACTGCCTAGCAACCAGGCTCCTGAGGCAAGGGAGGATGCGTCCTGCGAGCCTGCAGCCCCTGCTCTTCCAAGGAACCCAACCAGGATGTCAAAGGGAGTTACCCTTTCGGTATCAATCACGTACCTAGGGTCTTGCCTTTTCGGAGGCCTCGCAGTCGGCAGAGCAGCATCACGTGCCTCTCGGTTGTGCCTTTGCCCTTTTGCAGCATGTGTGCCATCCTTCCCGGTGCGAGCCATGGTGTAAAACCCGGGTCAAGTAGTTCTGTCTATGCCTCTGGCTGAGGCACGCCAGTCCTGGAAACAATCGCAGTGCCTAAAAGTTTCCCTGGGAAATAGATTGGATCCTTAACAAGCGGGTGGTTTATGAGCTGATAAAAAAAATTATCTCCAAGGCCAAGAATCAACCTCACACGTGGCGAGAACAGAAACGATCAGTGGCTGTTCCTCCTGCTGTTGCGAGTCAGAAATCCAACAGAGGGTTTAGTGCAAACAGGGTTAAAACACTAGTAATTCAGTGCCTACCAGCTGGGAAGGATAATAAAGCCTGCATTTCTGTGTTGGTACGGGGCGAATGCTGCAGAAAGAGGAATTTTATTACATAATTATGCCTCCCACATAAAACTTTGGGGGGGTTGGGGGGGGAAGCTAGCAGTGCTGTGCGTCATTAAAATGACACAAAACATGCCGCCGTGATCAGAGTCCCGTGTGTGCTCCAGCCTGAGCAGCACGCACGTATTCTTCGTGGCCTTGCCGCGTGCGTGAGCTTCAGTTTGTAGCAGAAACGTGCGCCGTGCTTTCTGCCGTGGAAATGGAAGATGGGAGGGCGGGGGTGTCTTGTTGGTTGTTATTGTTTTACCAAAGATTTAATTAAATGATTGAAAGGAAAGGGAGGGAAAATGCAATTCCGAACTCGGAAAACGCTGACTCGAGCACATTCCCTTTCAAGGGCAGTGAGGCTTGGGAGCGCTGCAGGGTCTACCAAGCCCTTTCTGGATCATCTGTGGTTGCTTTGTGGTGGTCCCTTTGCCTTCCGTCAGAGTGCTGCTCACAGGCGGCGGTGGCTCGGCTGTTGTTAGAAGGAGGTAGTCCACCCGCAGTAGGTGGCGAGACTCGGGGGGGGGGGGGGGGGGGAAGACGTCCTGGTAATTATAGTATTGGCATAAAGAGGAATCTCCATATCAAAGCACTGGGCAAGCAACAAATCATATGAATGTCTTTCGGGATGGATTGAGCAGCACTCTTTTCCTGTTGTACAAGCAAAGACTCTGACGTTGAATGATTGTAATTCCGTTCCAGAAATGGCAGCTCCACGGATTTTCTCTGAGCATATGCTTAGTGGTCTGTCTGATGAGATTTGCGAGTGTTTGCTGTTGTCTGCTCCTTCTTTAACAGCCAAAGCACAAAGTTGAGAGGAAGTGAGACGATATTTCCTTTTTTTGTGCGTGCTGCCAGCAAGCCACCTATGCAGCCATGAAGAGTATTCTTCTATCTGATTTCTTTTCAATTCTGTGCAAGGCAAAACTAAAGCATTCCTTCTGTCCTGAAGAGCTTACAGTTAAAGGGTTTCATTCAGAAAAGTATTTAAACCATCTGTATTGATGACAGCATTTAAGTACTTGTTTGGATTGTATCCTAATAAAGATGCTTTGCTGAATGGGGCTGAAACAGAAAAACTGAAGGCAAGGTATGGAGTGTATTAGTGAAACACCTGGCAAGCGTTTTGCTGCTTACATTTCCCTTCATCTTTTGCTTTGCTTTAATTGATGCCATTTTTATTGTTTAGTGGGTTGGACAAGGTTGGAGGGAGGCATGCAGACGTAGCAGCACTGGAGTAGGGAAGAGAGAGGAAGCAAAAGGGTGACGTGGGTGACGTACCCAGGGCTGTTCTGCAGGGGAATGGCAGAGGTGGGAATGAAAATCAGCCTTTCCTGGCTGCTTTTTTTTTTTTTTTTTTTATACATACAAAGTAAAGGTCACAGCTATGTTAGTTCCCACATAGGTGGGAGGCGTGAAAAGATGGGTCTCCTGTAATACTGGGTTCCTTTGGGTGTTCACTTGGCTGTTGGTACCTTGTGGGATAATTGTGTGACTTCCAGCAGCGCTGGAAAAAGAAAGCCACGTTGGCAATACTGGGTTAAATTCTGACCCTTATCGGTCCAAGCAAAGTTAATGGGCTTGCATTACTCTAATGAGGAATGCAAAGGTTTAGAGGTTGCCTAGTTACCGGGCCTGCAGAGATTTCAGACAGTAGGACATAACTCATATATCTATCCCCCAGATATATTTTTATCACCGCAGTCATGATAACATGATATGTCACGCTGCCAGTCTGCCACTGGAGTTGAGGCATTGCAGCTGGCGGTCTGCGTGTTGCACTAGACCCATGGCGTGCTTTGGTGGGGCCTCCCACTCCTTCCAGAGGATGCGGGAACACCTTCTCCTGGATTTGTTGCGTTGAAAGCCAACCTTTGTTGTGCCATCTCTATGTTTAAGTATTTTTTTTTTCTTTTCCTGTACGTGTGCAAGGACCCATAGGTGCGTACATCAGAGCATCAGTACGACATGCAAGGTTTCCAGACTGGAACATGGCTGCTTCCAAGGTGGAACCACCTAGTCAATTCCCTCTGTTTCAGCAGAGCTTTCCCCCAGCACATCCAGCAAGTCGTAACTATGCATTTCAATGACATAACCAAGATTTTACTCCTATTAGCGTTGCTGCATCGGTGGAGCGGCAACGTTGGGTCTCTTTTGCCTGAACAAAATTGTCGGGTAGTTCTAGCACTGCAAAGTCCATGGTAGCGGATGTAATATAAGAGGCAGAGAAAAGCAAACTTCACAGTGGATCTGTGCTGAGCTGACAATAGCAGAGGTTGGGATCGATTGAAAATCATTGAGAGAGAGAACAGAAAGGCTGACTTAGTTTTAACCCCATTCTTCAAGTGCTCTCCCTGCCTGACCAAACATGCAAAATCCCAACAGCCCAATGAGAGTCGGGGAACAGGAGTGAATACAACTGTTTTATCCACCTTATCCATAGAAAACATTTGATGTTTTCTGACCAATTCGTGTGAGCCATGAACAAGTTATTCGATTATAAACTGAACATACTAGAAGCAGTGGTGTTTTACAAATCTCCCTGTAAGTCTGCAGTTAACTTAAATAAGAGGTCAGCCAAATTCCTTAACTGCTGACCAGTTTGCGCAGCCTGCCCGGGCGTGAGCTGCCTGTACAAAGTCTCTGCCTGTGGGAGGCCTGTTCCACCTTTATAACATTCACCAAGCCTTTCTGACGTAGTGTTAAATACTGAAACTGGCTTGCGGTATTTTAAATCTGTAGTTAAAGTGAGCGTGGCTGGTATGGCGTAAGTGCCTGGATAAAGCCGAGGCAGCACATGCACAGGGGAAATTCTGGTGGTCCTGAAGAAAGCGGCAGGCCTCGCGGTGACTGCGGTGAAGTGAGTTTCGCCTGCAATGTTTGGCAAGTTGAGAGTCAGGCCTGGACCTTTCATCGTTTCCCATTTCCCTATCGCCTTCACTGTGAAGGAGACAGATGCAGCTTTATTTTTCTTGCCGTTACTGTGAGCTGAGAGGAGCAACAGAGGGCTGAGGATACCTGAAAAGAGCCTCTAAAGAGTCTGTGCAGTTACACAGAATCATAGAATGTTTTGGGTTGGAAGGGACCCCTAGAGGCCATCTAGTCCAACCCCCCTGCAGTGAGCAGGGACACCGCTAACCAGATCAGGTTGCTCACAGCCCCGTCCAACCTGGCCTTGAATGTTTCCAGGGATGGGGCCTCCACCACCTCTCTGGGCAACCCATTCCAGCGTTTGACCACCCTCATTGAAAAGAATTTCTTCCTTATATCTAGTCTAAACCTACCCTGGTTTAGTTTAAAACTGTTACCCTTTGTCCTTTCACAGCTGGCCCTACTAAAATGATTTTCCCCTGAATTATGAAATGAGAGCGAAATTTATGCCGCAGATATTAAACAGTGGGGGAAGCTAGGTGGCTCTGTGTTTTGTAAGGCACCCTCGGCTTCTGAGATGGCGTCCCAGGATTTCCAGCAATCGCAGCAGGGTTCAGAGATCTTCACTCGGCGTGAGGTGAGGTAGCTTTGAACTCTGTGCCCAGCACCACCTGCTTTCTGCTGCTCTTTTGCTTGTATGAGAACATGAAGTGTGAAGGAGTCCGTTTCCATTCATCCTCCTCCAATTTCCTGGTGGCCAGAATGCAGCCAAACTCCTGAAGTGCAGTTGAGGGGACAGGTCAGATATGAAATCCCTAAGACAGGGTTATGTCAGATGATTCAAAGAATTCCACTGGGCAGAAAAAGGGCGTTGAAGCTCACGGTTCTCATAGACCAGAGATGCCAGCAAAGTTGAAAAGCGGATTCTGCTTTGCATTATCACCACCCACTTTTTCCAAAGATGTTCTACTTTTCTCAGTGGCCTCCCTATTGCTGTAGCTATAAATAAGTATATATCTTTATGCATGTGAGAAATTCAGGTTTAAACTTATATTTAAGCTGCAAGGTTATATTTAACAGGACTGTATTAAAGATGACAAAATCCTCATTGTTCTGTTCGTGTTTTATCTCACAAACATGAATGTTTGTGGGTATGTGTGCATACAGACATGTAGTAACATATATAGACAGGCATAGGACACACAAAAAAATGCAGGTTCTCTACTCCATTTCTGTAGCGTTGGTGTAATTAACTTTCATAATATAAAGGGAGTAATTCTGTTATAAGGCTGGAACAACAGCATGGCGAAGTCCCATCTGTTTGCACACAAAGACTAAGATTGAGACATGTGCGTTCTGTGGTAAAATATGTAATTACTAAGTTTGGTCATTCCAGATTGACTTTAAGAATCCCACTTTCCAGACCTTGCCAGAGCATTTCTGAAGCTCGTTTTCTCTTGGTGTTTGGAAAGTAACCATATTTTATCCTTCCAGCAAGCTTCATGGTGCTTTTTTATTAATTGGAAAGCTTCGCTTTGATCATTGTCTAGAGTGGCTCTGCTTTTCTGGACATGGAAACGTTGGTCAGGGTTATATAGAACAAGGAATGTAGCTAGACTTGAGGAGCAAAAGGGAGTTACTGGCACAGTAGCCAGCAAATGTTTAGATAGGGATTGGATTTGGGATCACTTCCCAAAAAGAGCATGAATCTGGGCTGCCCATCCTTAGCTCAGAGGAGGCTCTTTGGCAAGTTGCCGGGGACGTTCCTAATTTGCTAACTGCGGAGCAGGTTAGTCGTGTAAGTCCACAGGAGGCTGTAGTACCTGTACTTCATTTTGTTGGCTATAAAGAGCTCAACACACAGGTTTTGGAGCATCATTTCTTTGTTGCTTTTGTTCTCTGCAGACTGTTGAGGGAGCAGACTAAACCAGGCAGAAACTCCAAACACCTCTGCAAAATTGTTTGAGGACATTCCCCCACCTCCTGTAGCATTAACTGAGTCTCCATTCCAGACTGCTCCAACCAATTTGGCTGTCAAAGGTTGAGAGTGCTTCTGTTGGGTGGAACAGGGGGGATTCAAATGGCCGTAACAAAGTTGGCTGGCACGGAGCTGCGCGGGCAGCCTTCGCTCCTACACCGCACTGCACAGCGGTGGCTACCGATAAGGGATTTTCTGCATGGAGGATGCTTTTGCCTGCGAACATGGGATTAGTTATTAGCACTCAGCTCAGGGGTCCTGTGCCTGAGGGAAATTCATGGATTCGCAACCTGCTCGGCCTCAGCTGAACAGTTAAATGCCTATGTGCAAGCTCTTAGAAAAATACCAGGTACAATGCATTAGTTTATACCTCAGCAGGAAAGTTGTGAGTTAATGAGCCCTTCCCTCATATTTGCTATGATCTAGGAACGTACAAACAATTACTTACCGGAGCTCATCTGAGTCCTGGTAATTTGTTATGCTTGTAAACTCGGCTACTTCTGTGAACTCATGGACACCAGTAAAATCTGCAGCCTGCCTTATTCTGTGTATCCTTTTTTTTTTTCCCCTCTTTTTAATTTTAACTTATTTGACATCTGTCTGTTAAACAAATGTGTGTTTTTTAGGTTAGTAAGACTTTATGGTTGGGTCAGCCTTTTTCAAGGAAAATGATTATTTTTCTTAGCTACTCACTGAACCCAGGGAAGGAGCCTGTTATTTCTTTTCTCTAAAGTTGTAGGTAGCAAGTGCTTTTTCTAATGGGCATAAATAATAGCCGGTTTCAGTACTGCTTACACGATGTAGTCCCATTTTGTGGGGAGTATTGGTCTTTCTGGAGTCTGAATGGTGAAGAGAGAGGTCCTAGTCCCCGTGTATTTGCACTACACTGGATTTCCAAGGGCGTTTCTTTCTGTTGGTGCCGTTTGCTTGTTCTTTTCAAATGAACAAGAACGGAAGTGTTAGGGAGTGAATTCGGCGCAGAATTCACCAACGGCCACTCGGTCGTGTGAGGTAGAGGAGCAGCAAGGAAGCTTCCTCCCCGGCGTGCCAGGCTAAAGGATAGCGGGCTCTCAGTATTCTGCCCGAGTGTCAAGCCTCCAAATGGGATTACAGACCAGTGACAACTGTGGTGGCTGGTATTATGTGGACACCTGTTCACCTTGTGCCGGACGCAGGCTGGCGTCCACGTAGGATGTCAAACAGTCACCAGATGGTGATGGCTTTCGGTTACTACGCTTTTTTTTTTTTGGATTTGACCCAGCAATTTAGACAAGATGCTCTTTGCTCACAAAGCGGGACTAGAAGGGACGTGTGGCTCTCAAAGGGGTTCACATAAAAAGGTTTGTTAATGAACCACAAAACTCCATGGTGGAACAAGTTTAGATTATTGTCGCTGAAGTTTAACCAAGTGCCGTGGTCTAAAGTAGCCACTTAATAACAAACACATCCACCATACACCCGTTAATGAGAGCTGCTGTGTAACACAGAAACCCATGTCAGAAAGGTAGGACCAAAAATGTTGCTAATGCCTGAGCAACCTACGATGGGTCAGTATGTCTGCTGCTGGTTGAAAGCCCCAGCGTGGGTATGAAGGTATGCTCTGGGGGGACACCCTGTGTCTCGTGGAGCACGTCTCATCCGTTCTTTTGGTTAAGTTGGCTAAGAGCCTTTGTCATTGTGTTACTGCTGCTTTTGTTGGTGTGTTTTACAGGTTGATTCTTTCAAGTCTAATGGGAATTATTTTTTTTGCTTGGAAGCCTGTGTTCGTTTCGCTGGACAAAATTTGGACCCTGATGGGGACCCACTCAGGCAGGGAGGGTAGAGATCAGTCTGAGTATGGGAAAAAAAGAACCTGTTGACTTTCTTCTTCCAATAAGTAGTCTGTCCGTTCTTTAAGTTGTTCCATTTGGCACTCAGTTCACAATAATTCTCTTGAAAACGTTACTGTTTCTTGTGATACCGTAAATCCTCTTTTTATTTGGGCCATTTATTGCCCTCTCACTCCCATTTCAGGTTTTCTTCTAGGTTTCTTATTGTTTGATCATAGATTTGCTACTGTGATGTCTCTGTTTCTTGGCGTCATGTGACTAGCACATTATGTCGGATCTCTGTCATGATTCACTTCCAAACTGTCCTAAGGATTTGTTATCCAGGGAAACTTTTTATATTCCTTCTTTCAAACATTTTACGGGCTTTCTTCTGTTTGTTTTATGGGCTTTTTTTCCTCAGTTACTGCGTTATTTTCTTCATTTGGACTTCCTTCTATGTAGATGACATCTTAAACTCTACATCATCTACTCTATACATCACATCATCTGTTTGATGCAGAAGCTTCTCGGGACCAGTCAAGCTTGATAAGAAAACGTTGGGCTGTTGGAACATCACATACAAGATCCACGCTGCAGTTGCATTTATCCTTTATATATCAGTGGTTTATCCCTGTTCTAGAGAAAGGGTTAACAGCTGCGCTTGTGTGGCTAAAGAGAATTATTGGCCTGGCTGCTAATTATCTTCTCAGGAGGGTCAGTCTTTCCAAGAGTCAGGTAATTAAAATGAGAACTGACTCTCTCTTGCTCTCTCCTCTCTTTTCTCTGCTTACCCCCCACCCCCCAAAAAAAATTGCACCAGGCATGAAAAATCTGGTATATTGTTAGAAGTAGAGGAACAGTTTTTTAATTATAGGGTAAGAAAATATTCAATGAATTTCTTTTTGGGGTTTATTAACAGAAGTTTTTACTCTTATAGCTAAAATGGATATATGAGAGTGTTATCTGGGTGGTTGTTCCTCTTGCTTCACGGTATTTCTGCTGGAAAGTGAGGTCTTCCCCTCTTCATACCCGGGACAGTTTTCAGCTAATGACATATACACAAGGTCTTTGAGCCCATCACTAGTTCCCACGTCCTTAGTTCATGTGGATCTGATATTTGTGCCTTTGTGTTATCTCCATTTGGTCATAAATGGTGGAGAGGAAGTTTTCGTCTTCAGCGACTATGATATTGCTAGGTAGTGGGGGCAGGGTGATTAAAGGTCAGTTCATTTTTTATCTAGTATAGAATACGGCTGTTCCTGCATACTTTGCCACCTATCAGTTGTTTTAGCTTTTCCAGTTTCAATTACTGCTCAGTAATGTTAGACTTAGACTAGTGAAATGAGTAACTGTAAATGCTGTTTGGGTGCCCTTGTCAATTCTTACCTTTCCAAACTTAAAAAGTCAACTATCAAATTGTTTCTGGAATCATATTTGGGGCTTGCAGGAAGATACCATGTGTGTCGTCTTATAAGACATACATTTTTTTGCGGTTGTTTGCGGGTGTCACTTTGCTCCATTTGAAGTTGATTTCGGGGGCACATCCTTTGATCTGGATGCTGCCACTGTGGGTTTTGGAATCCCAGGCAAGGTCGCTGGGGGTACCGGTATCTGTGGCCAGATCTTCCCCCTTGGTTTCTCAGCTGGGGGTAGGACCCTGGCAGTCAGGTCCAACCTCAGGTAGGCAAAACTGTCTTTCAGGTGGTAGAGGACGTCACGCTTGTCTAGCGCCCTGATTTATTGTTTTGGTTCCCCTGCAGTACTTGGGCTGTTTCACATCCTGACTTTTATTATCTGAGGAATATTAGCAGCAACAGATAATTTCCCTCGGTCAGGGAGACAGATTTTAATTCATGCTTTCTTGAGTTTGAGACTGGGTTATTTGATTCTATCTGCTTTCACTCTTTAACTCTTGTAAGCAAAATCTAAAAGCTGCAGGAAGGCTGATGCCAAAAACCCAGCTTTTCAGAACAGGGGAAGTCTTTAGTGTTCTCTGTTCAGTGGCGTGTCACTTGTAAACTCTTCATACTGATTTATAAAGCTTTGCATGGCCTTCGACTGTCTGATGAAACTGTCTTGATAACCACCTACCGTTGCTGCCTCCCTGACGGTCTGTGGGACTGGATTTCGCTCTGCCAGTCACTGAGCATTTTGCCATTATTCTTCTGCCTCATGAAATTTGCTTTCCATGATAAGAGCCGTCGTTCCACGGAGACTTTGAAAAAGAAGTCTGGGTTTTGGTGGAACTGCTTGACACTAGCAGCGAGATTCTCAGCTGGTGTTCTCTTACTGGTGATGCGAGTGACACAAAGCAGCGGTTTTACCAAACGGTTCACGATTGCTTGTAAATGTATTTTTATGATAATTTTGTAAGATACTTTTTTTAAGGCATAATTAATGATGTAATAGGAATTAAGTTTAAGGCCAGGAGTTGACTAGCTTTTCATTGTCATGCTGCTGTTTACATAGCGTTGTCTGATTTAGTAGGGTTATGTCGGCTGCCTCAGTTCTCCTCTGTAGGAGCAAAGGGGGTATCCCTTGAAGTCCCTCGAGATCCTCCACCCTAGATGTGCTGTAAACATGCTGGGAGAGTTGGTCAAACAGTAAAATGCTTTGGACCACGTGGGGTCTGGTGATCCACCCTGAGAAAGAAGGGTGTGTGACCCTACTGAACCCCCTAGCGTTGCTCTGATATAATGAGGCAGAGGAAAGGCCCCCATGAAGAAGTGAGAAGGTCCATTACAAAAAGCAAAAAGCCAGAGCGCAGTGGTTTAGTGCCAGGTCACGTTCACCAAGAAGGCCTTGGCAGTAGGGTATAGGGTGCGCCAGTTAGATCACATCATGATGTCTTGCTTACCAGCCATCTGTCTGTCAGCAAAACACAATCATTCGGTGTATTGGCTTAATTTCTGTTACCAAAACCGGTACGGACATTTTAAAAGCAGGCTGTTGTTTAAAGAGAATCCATAAAAAAAAAAAAGTAAACCTCAGTTTTAGAAGCTATGGGGTATGTCTTTGGCTGCTAGGAATTCCAGATTATTTATGCTAAGAAAACCTTTACATAAACTGTTTACTTTCTGTTTTCTTTACAAAAACAGTTATGCTAAAATGAGTGGCGTGGAAAGGTGGGCGCTTGGAGCCAGCCGTCACGTTCATCACAGACAGAAAGATTGTATTGGCGATGTGGTACGGGCATGAACAGGACAAGGGATGGGGTGAAGAGTGATGCCCCTACCCTCCCAAAAAACCCTCTCAAAACACAACCAAAACCGAATCACATGCAAGGAGAGCGAGGACGTGTACTTCGGCTGTTGCTTTGTTGTGGTGTCCTGTTGGCCTGAGCTGTTCCCCTGTTGGCTGCTCAGGAAGGACAGACGATAGCTGGGTTTTGAGAGAGAAATCCAGGCTAATTTCTAAAATGTTTTTGTCCTGTAGGCTTTTTCTTGTTCTCTGCATATGTTTCTGCTTTTCCTTCAATGTGTTAAAAGGAGCAAGTTTGTTTATGAAAATCTTGTCTGTAAAGAAAAGCCCTTCCCTCTAGTGTTTAGTTTTTATCAACAAAACAGAAACAAAAGAAAGGTGTTTTGTGGTTATTTTTTTTCTTCTAAAGAAGTATATATAGTTTTTGTTAAGGCAAATCCCCTATTCTCCCTTACCAAATGAGAATCTTTAACTCCAAAGAGAAGAGTATTGATTTGTCTCCTACAGTGAAATTGCTGAAGCATCTAGGAAATGTGATGTTTGTGTTGTTTAAAAAAAATATCACTTAACGACTCTCTTCCCCCCTGCTTATTCCGGTAACTTAAAGTACAAATTAAAAGGTGGGCTGTTAGCAGACACAGTTCTTCCTCAGGTCATGCCAATTCAGAGCTGGGTGTGCAACTCAATCCTTAAAGTGGGAGCTTTTAAACTATGTGTGTGTAATGTGGAAATGGTGGGAAAGCCCTGAGCCTGTGCAGGCGCCGTGGGGTACGGTCGGTATCCCTGCAGCTTCCTTTGCCGCTGGGCGAGGGAGCGCCTGCTGCACCCCGGCTTGGAGCCGTGCTGGCTGCGTTGGTGCCGACCCAAGGCCCCGCCAATGGGCTCTGCCCCCCCCGCGGGGCTCGGTGCCTCTCTGAGAGCAGCTGCGTGACTTCAGTCAGCTCAGAGAGGGGGGCAAAACCTGCATGTTGGTCAGCCAGGCCATCCTGGTGCATTTGGTGGTGTTGGAATCCAGGAAGGATTGGGGTCATGCTGCTCGCCTTGGTACCAAACAGATGAAACCACTCCTTGCCGCGAGCAAGAGGGATGAACATTGTAGTCTGGTCCTTTTTTTTTTTTTCTTTTTTCTTCATGCTAGACTGTTTCTCATAGTGCCAATGGGCTACTCTTAATAGCCAACTTGTTCCACCTCTGCCCAGTTCCCGTAAGCTGTAGGTTTTGTTGGCGAGGTGATGTCCTTCTAGGGAGGAAATAATCAGAGAACTAGCCCTGCAACCCATGTTGTAATTCTGTTCCTTGAAAAATATAGGTTCCTCTTTAACAATTACATATACATTTTGGATATATTGAATCTAAGGAAGTACTGTTTCCTTTCCCTTATTACATATCCATTGTGTTGTTGAATATAAGGAAAACATGATAGAATTGTCACACAAAAGAGGTGAAAAGGATAAAACAACACACTTGGTTGCTTTTAAGCCCCCCCATTCTAAATAGCAAGAGGATCCTGGATGGTTTTGTTGACCCCAGCTGTGAAGGACTGAAGTAGTTGTTCAGCTACTGTATTTCAGTAGGCTTTGGCAGTTTGCAAGGAGGGTTTGATCTGAGAGATTGGGCGTACGGAGCTGGAAGGACGTGCAGCGATCCGCCCCACACATAGAGGAAGCTACACTCAGTTTTAAAATTAAAGTTGAACAGGAATGTAGAGCAGTTGGGGAAAACAAATAGGGTCAGTTAGATTGGCCCCACAATTAATTTATTTGGGGCTGGGGTGAGGAGGGAGGGAGCCATGCCTTACATGTAAGAAAATGATGCTTTTCCCTGGTGTGTGCTCAGAGCTCTTCCACAGCAGTGGCAGGAAGGAAAATATCTGGTGTCAGTCGCATGGGAGGGCTGCTGGCTGTGTGTTCCCTGTGGAATGAGCTGCGTGAAATGTCTTATGTCACTCTGAATGGCAGCATGAAATAGTCTCTCTACTTGGTGATCTCTCAACACGAGCCTCTTGTGTTTCAGAAAGGAGCTAAGATCTGCAAAATACGTATTTCTTCTGTCTACACCTTCCTCTGCTATTTCTTTCCCTTCTCCGTAAGAAACTGTTGTTTAGAAGTAGCTGGGATACAGGCTCATCCTTCTGGAGGATGAATAATGCCACAGACAGCTCCTTACTAAAGTTTGTTAAGTTTGGGCGGTTTTGCCTTGACAGACAGTGGGAGAAAAGGTAGATGAACATAAACAGCTCATTTGCCCTTTCAGCATCACCTTAGCCCTGGCTTCATTCCTTTCTCATCTGTCTTCTCACACATCGCATCTTATATCCTTATAGTTTCAGGCACAGGAGATGCCCTTCACGACTTGCATTAAATACAGGCTTCACTGAGATTGTCTGCTGTTGCTGCTGTTAATAGGCTCTAATTAAGCTCCTATATTAAAAAATGCAAGATGTGGAGGGCTCACACCGCTTTCTGTGGGTGGGAGCCAGTGGGATGTGGAGGACGGGCGCCTGTTGCTGCCATCCCTGGAGGCGCACAGCACTTGTGCAGAGGGGACCCTCCGCAGGCGGCAGCATCCTCTGAACGGAGTACCTAGTCTCCACCATCCTCCTTCTCTCTCTCCTCCTCCTCCTCCTCCCTCCCGCGGGCGCGCACACACACGTAGCTCGATAGTTTTGCTGTCTGCTGCTTCTGCTTTCTGTTGCTAAGTGAACAGCTCTAGCTCGCACACGGAGCGGAGCCAATAGCATCCTGACCTCCGAAGGCTGGTAAAAGCCGAAGAAAAGGGAATCCAACGGTGCTGGCTTTTCTTTGCTCTTCTCTCGCCCCCCTCCCTGCCTTTCATGGGGAAGTGGGGAGGGGAGAGGGAAGAACACAGGATGGTGGAGATAATTCATAATAGCCGTTCGTGTTCAGGAGATAAACGCGGTAATACCTGGGGAAAGAGAGAGAATATGATGCTCCTTTTGTATTTATAGGCGCGCACAGGCGAAAATGTCTTTCCTTGTGCTGTGAGCTCCAAGCTGTGATGAGGAAATGAGTTAACACTGTGAAGTTATTTTGCTGTTGCTTCGTAGCTGTTAATCTTCTACTAATCACTGATGCTGGAATATATCGTAAGGCTCACCTTTCCCTCAGCCAGAGAAACACCGAGCAGGGCTTCAGCCTTCCCCTTGCTAATTAGGACACATTTATCCCCTTACTACTACTGTTCCCTGCTCTCCTGCATGAGGATTTGGGGAGGGGTAGGTTGCTCAGCACACTGCAGGCACTTGCGTGGTTGTTGCAGTCCCAACAAGCAAAGAGCCACAGGGTCAGTAGCTATAGGAATTGGCCATCTTGTAGTCACATTTTGTAAAAAGAAATAGATTATGGCTCGCCTCTTGCAAATAGAGCACAGGATTTTTGCGATTCAAGTGATAAGCTAAAGCATGTGCTTGGTAGCTTAATGTTCAGCATTAACCTACTGTGAAGTCTTCTTGTAGGTTATTTTTCTTGTATTTGAAGTTCTCCCTGTTTAAATACATTTGCGTCTTGAGCAAAGTTTTCTAGGCACAGCAAAGAAGCGTGAGTAGATTTTATCTGCAAACCATCAGTGCCAGTGACAAAGTGCCAGTGTAAAGTACTTGGTGTTTGCCTTATGTCTGGCTTGAGTCTGCTGTTGTGTGTGGGGAATACAGCACTCGCCTGGCCTCTGAGCAGCAAATGTGGATGACTGCAGTTAGTTCTGGATCTGGAAGGAAAAGACATAACCTTCTCGTTAAGCATAAATGAGAGGAGAAGGTTCAGAAATTGTTGTTTGGGTGCCACAACCACCAGGTTTCCCTAGCTGCAAATCTCGAGACGTACGGTGGGTAGATGAATGAGATCTGCGGAGGGGCGGTGGCTGGGTGAGGTGATTCGCCCCTCGGAACCAGTGGTTGGACCTGACGAGCAGAGTAAGCCTGTGAAACTCAAATATACCATTAAAGAAATGAGATTAATTTTTTTTCCAAAGATTGTACCCATAAATGACAATTGATCCACTTAAGCCACATCATGATCGTTAACAGACAGTTTATTGATGGCTCTGAGCAGTAGCAGTGAAGGGTTTCCTGATAATCTAAAAGGATCAGCGTAGGCCTCTCTCTTCTTCAGCTATCACCAGAAGACAATGAGCAAACAGTGAATTCCACAATATGTCGCAGTGCATAGTGTAACCCACAGGTTGTAGGTAACATTATAAACAGCAAAAATCGGATCAAAGAGGGCTGAGCTTTCCCCATGGTGCTGGCTCGGCTTCGGCATCTCTGCCTGCAGTGGGAAAGTGAAGGCAGGGCCATGTTTGGTGGGGATGTCAAGGTCAAGGGAAGGATTTGGGGGCAGAGTCTGTTCTCCTGTCTGCTAAGGAAGAGGGAAGCATGAGATTTGGACGAATCCATGTGATGCAATAGTTTAACACAGGGTCAGCAGTGCTTCACTGGGTGTTCCTTTAAACCAAAGGTTGCTCTGCTTACAGTTCAATACCACGTGAATCACTCGTGTCTCTTGCCTTGACAAGTCACAGCTGCCGCTGTGCCACTGAGGGGGATGCGACACTGGCCCTTTCAAGCCAACCGAAACCGTCTGTTAGCAAGTGTCTGGCAAATGTGTTTAGTGCGTTACAGAACTAATACTGTGCTTGCCTCTTTAACCCCGCTGACTACTGTAAAAGAGTGATAAAACTTCGAAGAGCTTGCCACAGTCAATAATTTTGCATCGTACGATGAAATATAATGTTACGTCTGTCACTTACCTTTAATTAACAGATGACACGTTGTCAATCCGCAATTGTCAATCCAATTTTAATTTCCAGTTCTGAACAACTCCCCTTGCAATATTACCAGATTAACTGCCCTTAGATAAAAAAATAATTTACATAAAAGCATGGAAGTGTACTTGATAAAAAAAACAGTTCTGACCCCCAGGTTTCAAGAAAACAACTAGGGGTAAATTCTCATTTGTGTGTCTACTCAGAGAAGCATCTTTCTTCCCTCATGCAAAGCCTCAGCAAATAGTGAAGGAGGTGTAACAGGTACCTGAGCCTGTAGCCAAAGCTAGGGGTGCCTGGTTCGATGGGGGTGTGTGTGTGTCTCTCTCTCCCTCACATGGCTTGGCAGCAAGGCCACCGGTGCTGAGCTCTTCCTGGGCCAGGGCTACCTGAGGCCATGTCCCCCCCGGCCGCTCCTGCCCATGGCTGCCTCGGCAGAGCCGGTGCTGGATGAGCTGGTGCAGAGCAGGTGCCCGGCACCCATCCCCCTTTTGGGTGAAATTCGGTTGCTGTCCTTCCCCCAGCATCTTCACTATATTCCCCTGCCTCAGAGCAACCATCGCTATTTCTGTAGGGCTTGTACGGGAAAGTCCATGCGCTTCTGAAAGGTTATTTTCACTTGCTGTAAGTCATTGAGATCCCTGGGTAATGCTGCATAAGAATATTTCTGATTTCCTCGGCTTGCTCACTTGCCAAAGGTGTGAGTTTGCATGAGAGCCCTGTTATGTGTTTACTGCCTTTTATAAAATTCCCATGAAGACTGGTTGAGGTTTTTTTTTCCCTTTTGCAGATTTATTTTAATTCTCTTGTACAAAATTCACTGTGTGCAAACCCATTTGTCTCTCTCAGCTGTTGTGTTGTGTGGTGTTCCCAATGTGCCTATCACCATGGTACCTAAGCACTTTTTAATACATTCCATCTGAAATTTGCCGCGTGTTTCAAGCTTAACAAAGCTTCAGTAAGAGGAAGGACTAAGGAAGGAATAACAGTTTGGAAGAGCAGTTGGAGAAGAAAAATAGGTTCAGATCATGGTAGTGGTTACATTACTCCTTCCCTCTCCACAGAGGACTTATACAAATGAAATTTTGGAATGCAAACTAAGGCTGACTTTTGTCGGTTCAATTTACCCCCTGAACCTGGCGTTTATTGATCGCCCTGTCAAGTCCCCTAACCGCACTGTTCGCTAATCTCTTCTGCCTTTCCCCTCTCTTTCTGCCCCGACACAGCTCAGTCCAGCTGTGTTTGCGTTCGGCAAGTCTGCGGTGTAAATAAATGGATGTATCAATAGCTGCCCCATTGTAGGCGTCTTTTACGGGCACCCTTCTGGCACAACAGGAAACTCAAATTGTTTAAATTGGTTTGGCGATTAACTCCAATTAGGCTAATCTGGAACATAGCCTTGCAGTGTGCCAATTTAAAGATTTTTTCACTGGTGTAACTAAATCAATTCAGGTGCCTGTATAGTTGGGTTTTTTCTGTTTGTAGCACAGATAAGCTGTTGCGCAATGCAGCAATAGCGGCATGGGGTTTGAAATGTAGCATCGGATCGTTTGGCCCATCAGCTCAGGGTGCTGGCATTTGGCAGTGCCCTCACGGTGTTTTTAAGTCAACTTGACAGGTCAGTGGTGCCTGTACAGTTCTGGGCGCAGTGGTCCTCAAATCCCCTCCTGGGGGTACGCAGCTCCCCTTGCTTCATGGTTGATATGAAGGACTCTGGGGTGCGATCCCATTGACATCTGAGCAGAGTTTGAATATACCTTTGCGTGTGTTCACTTGGAAAATACTCTCTCTCCCAAAAAACTTCCTGGGAAGAACAAATATTGACTTCCCCCTGCTTTGCATGTTACTCAGGTGGTTGTTTCTGACCTGCCAGGTTGGAGGTTAAGTCTTTTCTATAGAGTCAGAAGAAGCACTGGAAAGGGCTGCTTGGGGGAGTCCCCGTCCCTGGAGGTATTTAAAAGCCGGGCAGACAAGGTGCTTAGGGACATGGTTTAGTGGTGGGATGGCAGGGTTAGGGTAACAGTTGGACTTGGATGATCTGAAAGGTCTTTTCCAACCTAAACGATTCTGTGATTCTGTAAGAATATGCTTATGGTGAAAGTGGAGAAGTGGGCAGACTTAGTTTTGCCTTCCTGGAGCTCAAACCTGCACTGTCTGAAGAGGAATCTTATCATTCTGTAACTGCTGCTCCTGGTTACTCAAATTTATACAATTCCTCTTGTCTGGAGATCTCCAAATGCTTTAAAAACTATTCTTGGTGCAGGAGAGTTAATTTCAAGACACAAAATAAGTGTATGTATTAGAATGTAATGTAAAATCATCTGTGGCTCGTAAAATATTTAACAGCATAAAGTGGCTCATTCCTCCCTGATTTTACACAACTGTGTAGAATTCCTATAGTGTCATACGCTTGCTATTAATCATACAGATAGAACTGTCATCTGTGTGGGCTCTGCTGGAATTGCTAAGGTGCCCTCTGCAGAAGATACTGTGGCTAATGTTCTCATTACCGACTAATTGGCTAAAGAGACTTCTCTCACATTGCATTTAGTCTGATTGATAGTTTTCTATCACCTGATGGGTGGAATGGACAGCCAAACCAATTATCACAGCAAAGAGTGCTATAGACCCGAAGAGTTCAGGCAGAGACAAAAGACCCTTATAAGATTATGTCTAGTCAGTGCCAGCTGAGATTTTGTTAAACTATTAAATGGCTTTGGGTTTGGTGGCTTCTTTTTTTTTTCTCTGTAAAAAGCACAATTCAGAACTCCTTGAAAACTTTGCAGGTCGGGCAACCCCTGCACTGATGTTGGGTTCTGGTGTTAGTGCTTTGACATTAAGTGACCTTAAGTGGGTGTGGAGGGTTAAAAACAAACGGAGGTGTTAACAGACAGTATTCCAGAGAGATTTATACCTGAATGAGCCTTGTGCTGGGGTATGTGCTATTTAGATAGTAACCCTTAGACACGGGCATTATTCAGATTCTTTTTGTGCTTATTTTCCTTTCATGTAGCTCTAACAGTTTTTAAGGAATGTTTGTGCAGTAATTGAGATGGAAAGTTTGGGCTGTTTTTTGGTTTGTTTTTTTTCTCTTTGTAGTTAGTGCTTTAATTTTTGAAATCTTTGCTTGAAATGAAAAGGCAGTTTTCTGGAGAAAGGGGAGAGTGTGTTGTACAAGTCTCTCACAGGCCTAGTTTCCAGCACTTTGGGAATGTTCTCTATTTTTCCAGCATCAGCGGCAAAGCTAGAATTCCTTCTCTCTGCCCGGGAAGCCAGCGTGGGCTCTGGAGCATGGGCTCAGCCCTACAGCCTGTGGCACAGCACCGACAACGTCCCGAACTGCCAAGAGAATGGGGGTGTGCACCATGCACTTGAATTTTGGCCACCTCTGTAGGACTCTGGTGAAGAAGGCTGAAGAGAGGACGAGGACTGGCAAGAATCAATGGCCAGACCAGTAGGTGCCAGGAAGGCCAGTGCCGCTGCGTGGGTTGCTCCCACACGCCATTTTGGGAGGAGCAGCCGTACGGCGCTCTGCTCCGTTCCTCTCCTCCTGCTGTCCTCTCTTGCCTGGCACCAGTTGCCCAGCCCTGGGGCTGGCACCGTGCAGAGCTGCCCTCCTCTTCCTCCAGTGCAGCAGAAGCGAGGCAGCCCCATCGGGCCCCTCTGTGCCGCTCCAGTGCCTCCTGGAAGCAGAGATCTGCCTCCCTGGTGCTGGACTCCCTGTGGCTTCTGTAAAAACATGCTCTGGGAGAGCTGGCTAGGAAGCTCACCTCTAGTAATGTGTTACTTTTTTTTAAGTCAGCTCATTTGTAGTAGAATGATTTTACATAGGCTTTCCTTGCTTCATTAAAACTATAATGAGAAACCAGAAGAAAAGAAATTTCTCAAATAAGAGCAGGTGACAGAGGAAGATGTGGATTCCTTTTCATGTACAAAATGGACAGTGTGTGCATGCTGTATTCCCTTCTTTCTCTTAACTTCACCATGTATTCCTGCTCCTTCACAGGGGGGGACCGCAGAGGATGTCAGGTAGAGAATTTGGGCTCTATCCCGCGGAGTCTGTAATCTGAATGGATGGGGAGAAAAGGGAAAAATGGGAGAAGGGGCAGAGGAACAGAAAGGAGAGGGTTACCAGCAGAAAATCACGTGGCTGCATGCATGCAAGGGCATGGGTTGCGGTTTCTTTAAGTGTTTAGTTATTGAGAGCGTGTAACCCAATGCTCTTCAGGAGCTCTCCAAGAAGGCTGAGTGGAGCTAAGAGAAAATGTGTCGGAGCGTTGAATCTTCTTTAAACCCCGTTGTGTGCTTTGGATCTGCATGGCTGGCCTGCAAATTAAAGCTTTGGGCCCTCGCAGTAGCGAAGCAAGAGGAGCACTGGGCACTGCGGATCTACGGCTATTTTGAGAAAGACAAGTTTTAAGCTAAGCATTTCTTTCATCCTTGGCTGTTACCGACTGACAAGGACGATGGAAGCTGGAAGCCTTCTCGCCCCGTTTTTTGGGTAGTGGTAGCTTTGTGGAGAGCCTGCACCCTCCCACACGCTGGGAAAAGCCAGAGAACATGTAACTCAACGTGACACAGGGCTTGTTTGTATCGCAGAATGTGTCCTCTTGCGTTAGGATGTAGATTAATCGAGAGCCAGTCTAGGAAACGTCAGGAATGTGCATGCTAAGTGTTGATGCTTTGTTATTTACTGAATACACCAAATAAAGTGGACCAAAGGGGTAAGCGCAGTTAGTAGCCCCAAGAACAACAAAATACTGCTATATTATGGTGACAAACCACTTAGAAATGCAGTAAGCCTCATCTCTTAATTCATTATGCAGTTTGCTCCCTTGCATAGGCAGGCTTTGTTTCTTGCTTCAAAGTTCATTTCAGTTCATTCTTGAGTATAATGCAGCTCCTCATAGGCTCCTCAATAATAAATACATCAGAATAAAACTTTAATGAAAAAATAGACAGTGTTCTGATCGGAATTAGACCAAAGCATTTGCTTTCAAACTCAAATGGGGGAAATTCGGTGTTAAACTTTATTGTTCTATTAGCATTTTAATGAAAAGACTTCCCAGGCATTCCCTAAAGGTAAAGAAATGAGCTGTCTCTTAAAAGCTGTATTTTATTAAGAGATGCAACCCAAGATGCAATAATTGCACTCCTGGGTAAGGAAAAGGACGGTTTGGGCCAAGGCTGAAATTATAGTCAGCAAAGAAGTATATGTTTGCTTCTTTCACCTACTAATAATGTGCGATTTTCCACGTGCTAGCCAGAGCCAGCCCAAGGGGGGGCTTTATTTGGTGTGAACATCTGCTTTGCGTTGCTCTGCGCGAGCCATCCACACTTTTTTCTTTATTTTTAATTTTATTTTCAAAGTTTCCTTGTAAGCGTCTGTCCAGCCTGCCTTGATTCTAGCATGCATAGCCCTTCGTTGTAGATAGGATTATGCTGCGTCCAAAGGAATTATTTGAGGTTTCACGGCGCACATTTTCCGGGAGATCCAACCCCCAAATGTCAACCGCCCAAATGTCAGCATGATGCTCCCTTCAGACAAAATGGCATGCCTTTGGAGCCCTGGCCTCTGCGGCGTCCCAGCACGCCTCTCGCCTGCCAGGCGCAGGGAGCGCCGCTGCTGGGCAGTTACCACCGTGGAATTAGGAGAGGTAACGCTGAGGCCAAGTTACCTTTCACGGCATGCCCTCCGCTGGCCCTAACACGAATATAATAGTTTTCACTTTGTGTATGTGTCTTATGATTTTTAATTATGTGTATTTTCTGTAACAATTAATTAAAAATTGTAATTAGTGGAACAGATAATGATGTCCTCCTTGAGGCATTTGGGCTCTGATTCTGACCTATGAACTCTGCTGTTTATTTTGCTGTGTCCGGCTTGTACTGGATCAAGTTTTGGTTTTAAACTAAGTTTGCGAATGGCTTGATTTTTTGATATGGTTACATAACCTGAACACCTACGGGACCTGCCAGTGCCATAGGATGGGGTTCTGTGCTCTCGGCACCCGTGCCATGTACTGGAATAATGCGAAAATGCCTGTCCTTGGGATGCGCAACTCATGTCTTCAGCAATCTCAGAATGAGCAAATACCGTCCTTGATTATTTAGTCAAATCAGGAGAAAAAAGACCCAGCAGAAGCAGGCATGCGGAGAGCTAGAACGTACTAGCACTGAAGATGACTTTGAAGTAATTCTCTCTTTCAAAATATTTATGTAAGAATTAGATTGTCCTCCCTTCCACGTTTGCAGTCAGACTTTGCTGTCCTCTTCTTCGGTGCAAATTTACAACAGTGTCCTTAACTGCAAGGCAAGTTCCTTGGGCTTTTAGCTGCAGTCGCTGTTTCACTTTCATCAAATACGAATCTGCACTGCTGCCAATAGTGGAGGTCCCACTTTTGGACACTTGTTCCTGCTGCCCTCTCACGCCAGCACCAAATTTCCTATGGCCGCGTAGTAAGCTGGCTGGTAGGGCTGATCTAGCAGAAAATAAACTGACAAAACCAAGATCCAGACTCCTGCCGTACTTGCGACGACGTGGTTTTATGATGGATTAAAGTTGTTGTATAATGGTACCTGTACGCTGTGAAAATGTAGAGCTGTATCTGGGTTCCAGTCTCTGCTTTTGAAAACTTAATAGTAATTCAAGGACTGGCATCGCAGTCTCAAACTAAAGCCCAGGTGGCAAGTTCCCTCCCCCAGAAAGTTGGCGGTCTGAGTGACAGAGTCGGTCAAGAAGTGTGGGTGGTTGGTTAGAGTCAAGGACCATGCAAATATGTAGATGACACTTGTGTAAACACTCAACGTTCTTATTTTGCTTTCTTTTTAATTTTAATAATACCTTGTTTTGAGCTGTAGTGTGTATTTCCCTGCAGGCAAGAGTTGAGAAGAGAACAGATAGCTGTGGAAGACTAATCAAGAAAGCAGAGTATTAGCACGGCTTCAAAGGCAGGGAAAGGGTGACCAGGTATCTTAACTTGCGAAGACTTTTCCGGTCATAAGACACCAAGTGAAGTGTTGTCCTGTCATGAGTTGAAGAAGGATGTTTTGTTGAACAGCCAGAGATGGCAGTAGGTAAATACTAAATGAGGATGAAGTTGTAGGACAGGTACGCCTCTAGCAATCCAGCCCGGTAGCTCAATGGAGTCCAAGCAACATTTAGAGCTCAAAGTGGATGCACGGGGGGTGTTAAAAGTGTTTCTGGTTGCAGTGGAACAAACCTTAGCCTCTAGACAAGGTCCTGAAGGCCAGGTTGGGGTGAGGAGGATTTGAGAGTGATCTTGGCAATAGGACAAAAAAGCACAGGTAGATCTTCAGAACTGTTTTTGAAGTGGAAGGCAAGGGATGCAGGTGGAAAGGAAAGGCAGGACTTGTGCTGTAACCAAATATAGAACTTTGTGGGGCGGGAAGGTGGAGCAGTTATCAGTTGATGGACTAACTTAATTTTTTGGTAGAAGCCAACTCCTGTTCTTGGCATATGTGGAAGGTTTCCCACTCATATGTTCAGATGTTTAGTTTTCAGTACCTAGCTACTCTACCTTGAACGTTGCCTACGTTTGGTTACCAGGGTGCGTCCCTTCTAGAGGAATCCCAGGATCAGGAACTGGTTAATTCTCTGTTTAAGAGTGGTATTGAGAATGAAATATTGTTTGGTGACTGCTCAGTGCAAGCTCAAACCACCATCCTCCCCCCAGGGGGATTTGAGCAGGAGGCTCCTGCCAGAAGTCTGGCTAGCTGAGCGAGAGGATGCCACCAGTGTGGGACTCCCCTCTCCTTGGCCTCTCTGCTTTGCCATGCCTAGAACAAAAAGCTTGGGTGGTGGCTGGGATGTGGCTTGCTGGTGCTTCATAGGGTTGAGCATGTTGTGAAGGGGTACGGGGGAACTGAGGCTCCGGCTGGGAAGAGAAGCAGCCACGAGGGGGGCACCGCATCTCTGAGCTTGTTAAAAAGTGTCTGGGGCTCGCTGCTTTGAGCCGCTTTGTTCTGGTGACTCTTCAGAGAGGGTTGCGGTAGGCTGCGAGAGTGGAGCCAGCTTGAAGGCTGATCTTTGCTTTCTTGTCTCCAGATAGCACCCCTCCAGCAGGAGGGCTGGGCAAGCCAACGGGCTAGCAACCGGCCGTGGGCTGCTGGGTTACGAGCAGACTGTGGGCAGTGGTGGAGCTTGCAGTAGCCTTACCGTGGGGTGGCTACACGTTTTTCCATGCTTTGCTGTGATTTAAGCCAGTGCTGTGTATTAAACAACCATTGAATCACAGTGCCGCTGCAGCTCAGACACAGATTTTAGTCTTTATTTTGGCCGATTAAAATTTCAGCAACTTTTAGAGCTTTAATACAGGTTTCGGTAAAAAGTCATCATCTGATACAGGGACTTGCTGCTGCTCTGTGTGGAAAGCGATGGAAAAGAAGTGTTTGATAACGGGGAGTGTCTTTGGGGGCTTCTGCACAACCATTTCAAACAACTTCTGTTGCTGTAATGGTTTATTTTGGAAAAAAAAAAAAAATCTAGTTTGTCCTAGAATAGATTATATTTTGCATGTGGCTTAAACCTTTAAAAGCACAGGCAGGGAAATTATATGTGGTAAGTGAGAATATTTAGACCACAGCTACATCTCTAGAAAACTAAAATCATATAATCATAAAATATACAGCAGCAAATCAGCCCCTCTAAGGATCTGTGTCCAGGCCTGCCCAGCATGGTCTGCTTGACTTTGGAAAAGGTATCTCACCTCTTTGTGCCTCCGTTTCCTTCTCCATGAAGTCCGAAGGTAATGTCTGTGGTTTGTGAAGCTTCCTGGTGCTTTCATGGGAATGGAAAAGTGTTGCTAACAGTGCTGAGATGGAGGCCTGGAAGGAAAGCTGGTCTTACCAGCAAGGGAGGGAAAGAATGAGCGGGATAGCAAATGCCTGGGTGTAAGGGATGCGCAAGTGGGAGAAGAGGTGGGGCACAAGGGTAAAATACGGGTGGTCCCCAGGCCATGATAGACACTGACTGGGGGTAAGCCTGCAACCATGCAGCATGGCCGGGTTCAGCTCCGGGGCTGGCGAGGTGCAGGGGCTGGGCCAGCCTCTGGTCCTGCTCTCCCCGAAGGAAGGAAGCGCATCCCTGGGTTGCAAACGTCGCCTCTGGTGTTCCTCATGGCGAAGGAAGCAAGCGGCAAAGGGCGGTGTGACAGAAAAGAAGAGAGTGGAGCAGATAGTCTTTAAGGGGCTGTAAGAGCGAGCTTTGCAAGGGGAGAAAAGGGGGGGGGGGGGGGAAGGAGTAAAGAATAACACAGTCTCGTCAAGCAAGTTAAACAAGCCTTTTTAATGCCGCTTCTTCCTCTGAGCATCATTAGATTAAACAGAATGGGGGAGGAAAAAGCTTGCTGAAAGAGGAGATAGAAGGGAAGTGGATGCTTTCTGCAGCTTGTGCTGTTCAAAGGAAATAGGAATTCTGGGTTAAAAATCAAATGTATTGCAGAAGAGGTATTTAGATTGATTTATCTGTAATTTACAGAAAATAATAAATTGGTGGTTTGCTTATTGCATTTTGTAAAGAAAGTGCCCAACTGTTGGGCTAATGTAAAAATGGCATTTCAGTAATAATTATGGATATCTTGCTTCAGCCTCATTTAGAAACATGTAATTGAAGTGATAGATAGATAGATGTAGTGCTTATAAATAGTTTAGGTTTGCTAATGAGCAGTTCTCTCATTCTCTCTTTCTCCAGTTTTTCCCTTTCCTACACGTTTTTGCTTCTGAAGCATATTTTTTTTCCCTCATTTTCCACTTCCCTGCTGCTGACCAAGAGCATTCCCAGGGCAAGCTCTACCCCACTTTTATGGTCTTACACCCTGGGAGCACGGTCCCTTCTGCTGGGTGGGTGTCACAAGCGTGTAGAGGCCAAATAGGGCGGATGGACCAAACCAAAACAGAGTTGTACCAGGCTGGGTAAGATGTGCACAGACACATGCTGCCTGCCAGGTGGGTGACGGGCTCCTCGCTGGTGGTGAACCGGTGGGAGGGGATGAAGGCCATGGAGCAAGAGTGGTGGGGGAGGTGATGCAGCGTGTCTCGCATTAGTAAAGTCAGCAGAGCAAATCTCGATAGCAAAGAGAGTAGTGACAAACGGTGCCAGAGATGAGGAGTAAAAGGATAATGTGTGTCATGTACGCTTAAGTACTAATGGAGTCTAGGGAAGGGGGAGGATCTAGGAATGAGAAACTATGGGTCCTCGGTGCTGTACTCCCTTGCAACCAAGCCTCCCCAGACAGATGACTTCCCACGTATGAGTTCTGCTGCTCAGATCTCCCTAGACATTAGAAAACTCCAAGTTCACTATATTTTGCACTTGCAGAGTAAGGGTAGATGACTACAGGCCTGCCAGCTCTGTGTACCTAACGAGTGTGTTGAGACCAGCTGAGGGAAGGAGGCATGGCATGGGCTGGGGAGCTGCTGGGAAAAGACTGTTTTGTAGGCAGTCCGCAGCATCGCCTAAAGGGCTGTCTGGGCCTGTAACATCTGAAGATTTTGTTAGTGTCTTCCTGGTGGTTTAGGGGTAGCTGATGTCTTTTTTTTTTTTTTTTTTTTTATATGCTTCAAGATCTACCAAGGAAGCTCTTAGCTTCTAACTTCCTGCTGCTTTTAATGTCTGTCAGGCAATGACCAGTAGTCAGGTGGCTGTAACCTGTAGTATTGGCACTGCATAAACATCCCTGAAATATTTCTAGGGACTTCTATCCAAAAAAAAAAAAAAGTTTCTTTGCTCTCATCAAATTCTGACGGAGGACTGCGTTGCCACTTAGTGGTCTTTTATCTTACAAAAACTTTTCCCCCCTAGCATCTTTCACTTTGTTTTCCTGTGCATGGGCAGGTTAAGCTCTGAGTGGTTTTTAGGGGATTTTGTTTTAACTGAACAAATGTAAGCAGCATCCAGATATTAAACTGAAGGCTGGAACAGAGCTGAACAAGCTTATCATGGCTGGAAATGCAGGCTTGTCTTTGCCTGGTAGTAGTTGGAATGGTTGCGGGTGGAATCTGCGTGTGACAACGTGCTCTTCGTGGCAATGGCTTCCCCCGTTGCATCTGTGAGGGGGATGAAAAATCTTCTTTGGAAGTTAGGGACAAAGTACAAGTAACGGCAGTGCATTTTCATTCTTAGTGTTGAAAGCATTTGTTAACGTGACTCTTGTATTTCCCTGTCATTGGTGGGGAATGTTTCCAAATATTGGTGGTGTCTTAGATGCTTTGTTTTGAACGGCAGAACGAGTAACTCTTTGGACCTGCCAGTGTCAAGCACTAGCTTAGAGGTCTGTTCATGAAATACTGAACATGGACTAACTGGGAGAACGAGGCAGGCTCAGGGCAGTCAATAAAAGCAGTGTTTCCCGTGTAGTAGATCTTATGAGGGGGGGAAAAAGGAAGTTCTGAAATATTTCTTCTTCTTAATTACAAAATTGTGAAGAAAAGCTTTATAGTGTCAATAGGATTTGCGTGGTTTTCTGTGATGTCTTTTTTTGGATTGGTTTCACCCACAGGCTTATTGCTTAGTAACTCTGTATGTAGACAGCCTGGGATCTGGGCCTCTGGTGCACCCTCCTTCTGCTCTCACTGAAGTAAATGGCAAAGAAAATTTCCACTGGCAGCACTGAAAGTGTGATTGAACCTGAATTGCCCTTGAAAGCAGCGGCAAAAAAAGAGGTGATGGAAAGAGAGGTCACTCTAGATTTTCTTAATGGGAAGATAGCTCATTTATGTGGGGTGGAACAAATAAAGTTGGGAGACAGGTCAGCATTTGAGATCCAAGTAATTAGGTACAGTGAGAGTGGAAAGTATGACTTTCCTCAGGCTGTGAAGAGTATCCCCTTCTCTCTCTGCTTCAGAGCAAGCTGAATAGTTTTCATAGAATCGTCTAGGTTGGAAAAGACCTCCAAGATCATCACATCCAACTGTGAACCTAGTGATCCTAATGCATCGATTCCCCAGATCAAAATTATTAATGAGAGGTTATAGGTAGGAAAGGGAGGGTGTAAAATAGAGCATTTAAAATGGGAGGAAGCTGAAAATGTAAATTCCAGGAGCAGATGTTTGCCTATAAGGATAGTGTAGTGTTGGGGGGAGGAAGAGCGGGGGAAGCTACCTTAGTGCTGCCGTGTGACTTGGCAGCTTAACCACAGCACCTTTGTATACCCCTGTGAACTACGTATGGATGATAACGATGGGCCCACGGCGTGCATGTTTTGGGGGGTTCGGTTTGCTTGTTTTGGGTTTTGTTTGTTTTTTAAACACCCAAGGAGGAGAACAGCTTCTCCAAGAAGGAGGGTAGTCCATCGCATCCCTCCTGCCTGGGTTTACGTGCAAGGCCTTCTGTAAAATAATGCCAGACCTTTTATGTATAGCGTTTGTAGTTTCTTTCATTCTGTGAGCAGAGCTGGTTATTCAATTTCAGTGTCCACTAAAGCAATCTCCAAAAGCAGTTAAAATAACACTCATTACAGTGTGTATGTGAGACGGTATGTTTAGAATCCCGAGAATGCGCTGCAATAAACTTTCCCTGGCTTTCCCTCTCCACAGCAGCCGATAACAAAATTTACATTTCCGCTGTGTATAAGAAACTGAAGAGATGAATCCCTACAGACTGGAGTCTGAGGACCGCTGTTTCTTTGTCTACTGAGAAGTAGTTATTATTTATTTGTGAGAGAAATCCAGAAGTCACCTCCAAAGGTGAAATCTTCTGTATTTCTTGAAGAAGGAAATAAGCATTCTGAGGCTGACAAACAGCTGAGTTTTCTACACACACGGATTCTCCTCCCCTCCCTGCCGCCCCCGGCTTTATTTTACTGCTCGGTTCCTCTAAGCAGGACGAAAATACCTTTGGCCTCTTTTCCCTGTTCCTGGGATGCGTTATCCTTCCTGGAGGCTGGGCCGGTGTTTCTGTAAAGCCACTTAGGCAGGCAGCCTAGTGGAACGTAGCCGTGGCTGAGATAGCACAGGCCTTGTTAATGCTTAACATTGAGTAAACAAGGCAGGCCATCGCCGGTGTCGCTACTTATGTCCAAACGTAGAGCAGCATCCTTAGCTGACGAAGGTCAGGTGAAAAACAGGTCTGCTTTTCGCGAGAAGTTTTTGCTTGGGGTTTTTTTGCTGTTTGGTTTTTTTTTTTTCTGTTTTTTTTTTTCCTCTGTAAAAGACGCAGAAACTCTAGATTCCTGAACTCTTTGAGGGTTGGCTTTGTCTAAGCAGAGCGTGCTGCCCACCAGAGGGGCTGTACGTACTAATTACCAGTTAAAGCGAGAACCCCGGTGCCACAGTTCATTCTGGAGGTGAGCAACCAGAGGTGTTTGGAAGGGGTAGAAGAGGTAAGGGGTCGGCCTGGCTTGATTTGGTTGGAATCTTGTTTGGTTTATTTTTACAGAGCAGTTTGCTTCTTTACGGGCCATCTCTTTTCCCTGTGCATGACAATCATCTTTGTTTTGCTACCTTGTGGATGAGGTTGCTATACTTTGACATCACTTCCCTCCTAGAAATGTCAGCTTTTGTTGTCACACTTGCAGAGTTTGTGACAGCTGTTTGAAGGAGAACTTTGCAAAAAAAATGAACAGCCACAGGAACTTAAAGTATCTGTAGTGAAGCGCCTCGGATTGGGTTTTTTTAATTACTTGACTCAGCACACTGAAAAAGTACCTCTCTGGTGCTGTACGTATCTTGGCTTTCCATTAGAAATCCAAGCTCAGAATCCATTAAAAATATGAAGCAGCTGTTCCCCCTTTCATGCCAAAAGAAACATAAGTGCCAACACCACAACCAGAGACTTTGTCCTGGCTGTGGGGCAGACCAGCAAGAGAAAAACCAAGAGTCCCATCCCCAAGGCCACTCACAGAAATTATTCCTCTGTTGTAAACCTCCACCTTCATGAAGCAGAAGTTTGATGCGTGCAAAAGTATGATGCTTGTGTTAGGGTGGCTCTCAGACCGGTTGGAGTTTATAAATTTGAAAAAGCATAGTAACCTGAGGTCTGCTCTCGGGACCATAGGTCAGAAATACCAGAGACTCTGCTTGTGTATCCTTTCTGAGCTGCAACGCCTGACAGCATTTGCAGTCTTGACGGTAGCATAGGACACAGCTTGCTGAGTGTGTTTCATTAATCTTAAAATGGCCTGGAGATGGATTGTATTGATGATGATGTATCCAAATTAAAGACATGAGTAGGAAAGTGCCCTTGTTGCTTACGTGTTGAAATAAGTCTCCGAAACGACTCGGATCCTCACTAGATTTTCAAGTTAGAGAAATGAAGTGAGGAGCAGGGTCCAGGTGGTCAGCTAACACCAGCTGCACATAACCAGTCCTCCCAGTTGCCTCTACCTAGGGCAGAGTGGGTATCAGCCACCTTGCGTTCACCAGGACTTGAGTTTTTGCCGGGTGCTGAAATGTTGCTGTGTGTTGTCAGCTGCTGACTATGCATCAGAGGTGGAAAAAATTCTTTGTGGAAGTGCTTAGGACCTACTTTTGCAGGTCTCTGGCTTCTTCCAACTTGTAGGCATATCAAGGGAGAGGACGCCTGGTAGTAAGCATGCAAGATCCAGCCTCAGTCTTTCAGCAACTTCGGGATCCTTTGAGATAAATGCTGCTATGCGTGATTGTTATAAATTATTTGTTTGAGTTCTGCATAAATACAGCTAAATCAACAGCGTAATCAGGAGCCGATCTGGGCTGGCTTGCAGGTTTTCAGAGGGCTGTTTTTTCTGCTTACCCGCACTGTCTAAAAAGTGTTCTCTAGCTCGCGGTTATGAGCATAATCTTCCAAATGTGAACGGAATCTAAATTGGCGCAGAGCAACTTGTCAGGATCGGCACCCAGTCTGCAGCAGGAGCTCAGGGAGGGATGTGAACCGCCTTTGTTCTTTGCAGTGGGGGTGTTAACGCTGAAGTTGATGATAATGTACTTGCCAGCGTTGTTAATTATTCCACTGGAAGGCAGGAGCTGGAGAGTCTGCACAATTTGCTGTCAGTAACGGGCTTGTTTTGGCGATCCAGTTCGGCATCTCAAATAGGTGGTATCCGGGAGAGTCCTGCTTTTTTGGGGGGTCGTGGGAGTGTGGGAGGGGCTCTTAGTCCCCGATTTGTGTCCTCCTCATTCCTCTCTGACACAAGTAGGATTCTTCTTCAAATGTGATTTCTCAGTTTTTCCGTACCTGACCAACAAGGCAGAACACATATGGCTTGTTTGGATTAGCTTTTCCTCTTTTTCTTAGAAGAATAAATAAAGCTACCCCCTTTTTGTACCTCCCCACTGCTCTGTGTCACCAGCTCTTTCCCAAGTGCTCCAGCACCTCCCTCAATGTAAGCTTTTGTTTTAGAAAGCAAAATAAAAAAGGGAAAAGTTTATATTCCCTTGGTTATGAAAATAAGAATCCAAATGTCAGTTGGTGGTGCTGCTTATTTTTTTTTTCCCCCAAATATTCAGCATGTGCCTTCACAAGTAGTAGAAGTTGCATTGTATACAGCACCATACTGCATAAAGCGAAGCTTTTGAGGACAGAGAAAGATGGCTTGCCGTAAAAGTTGTTGTCTGTTTATGTTCACCCGCCTCTAGACGTGGGGGGGGTGGATGAGTCTCTGCTTTTGCTTACCTCTACTTTGCTGAAGCTTCTCCAACTCTTCTGAAGCCCGACTCTGCTCCCGTTGTTTCCTGTGGGGAAAGACAAAGCATGAAGGCATTTAAAATCATAGAATAGAATCGTTTAGGTTGGAAAAGACCTTTCAGATCATCATGTCCAACTGTTAACCTAGCACTGCCACCCCACCACTAAACTGTCTCCCTAAGCACCTCATCTACCCCTCTTTTAAATACCTCCAGGGATGGGGACTCAACCACCTCCCTGGGCAGCCCCTTCCAGAGCCTGATTTGATGTGGCCAACAAGCTCACTCTGTTGTGGTTTTTTTTTTTTTTCCAGAGAGGCAAAGCTGAGTATCTGAGAGACTTACCCAAGGAGCATACTGCCAGTTAGTTTGAGAATTAATCAGAATTGAGACAATTTTGCTCTGGGAGGTTGTATTGGCTCAAAAATAAATTTTAAAAGAATTGAGGAAGGAAGCAATGCTCTGTGCACATGGCAGACCAGGCTTTTAGCCAGGTGGAAGCCTGAGAGAACAAAGCCTTTGCTCTGGGGAGGATGGAGGGTGATGTTGGTGATATCTTAGTGGGCCTGGTTCTGTCTCCTGTCCTCTGCGTAAGCCAGCAAGCCACATCAAGTAATTCAGGGACTTTGAAAGGGAAAGAGAAACGTCTCGCTCCTCACCTGCGAGGCCTGGGCCCTGCTTGTGGCGGTGGAGCCAGCGGCTGCGTGTGCCACGCAGCCAGGGATGCTCAGAACGGGACCCCAAAGGATGCCCTGTTTGTCTTGGTACCAGCTGAGTACGTAGGCAAACCCTGTGGGCTGGAAAGGTTTGTGTGTGTGAGAGCTCCTGCAGTACGTGCCGTAGCAATGGCCAGGCGCAGCCAGCCAGCCAAAAGCGTTATGTGTGGTACCGGACGCAAATGGAAGGGCCCAACCCTGCACGTCGAAGCTAAGTAGTGAGGGAAAGGCAAAGCTACCTTTGTCCTTCAGGTTTCCAAGTCTGCAGTATCTGCGCTGGTCTGGGTTGTAAGAAATATTTTTCACTTTTGAGTTGTCCCCCTCTGTCTTGACCTTGTCTTCTCATCAACACATACAAATATCTTAAGGGTGGATGTCATGAGGATGGAGACAGACTTTTCTCAGTGGTGCCCAGGACAGGACAAGGGGCAATGGACACAAACTGAAACATAAGAGGTTTCAGTTGAATATGAGGAAAAACTTCTTTGAGGGTGACAGAGCTCTGGCACAGGCTGCCCAGGGGGGCTGTGGAGTCTCCTTCTCTGGAGATATTCAAAGCCCGCCTGGACGATGTCCTGTGCAACCTGCTCTGGGTGAACCTGCTTTAGCAGGGGGGTTGGACTGGATGATCTCCCAAGATCCCTTCCAACCCTCGCCATTCTGTGACCTTGCTCTCTTGATGTGCGCTCTTGCTATCCATTTAGTTGGCAAGCAGCCTGGGGAAACAACAGCATGCGGGGGGTTAAGGCTTCCCGTTCCTTCTCGCTCCAGCCACACCACTGTGCAGAACAGTGTATGTGGAACAGCCTGTCGGCTGCTAATCTCCACTTGTTCTTTTTTACGAGGCATGTCATTTAAATTTACCTCTATCCCACACAAGCCAGGTCCTAGTATTATCATGCTGCATTATTATTGAAAATTATTTGCATTAGCAACGCTTTATCTTAAACAAAGGGTAATAAAATACTTCTACGATGTGTCAAAGCATGGCACTTTGTGTCAGCCTTCCTTGTCTACTTCTTTTATGGGGGATCTTTTTACTTGGGTTCTTTATCGCACGTATAAAGGGCAGCAGCGGCAGGATGGACTCCCATGTGCTCCGCAGCCGCTCAGACCTTTGTACAAGCCGGTGCAGTCGCAGTGGCAAATAAGGATGGAGTGAACCCTTGTTTCTGGCTTGACTCGGTCCTGTGTTTTGTTTTCCAGCCTCAAGTAATCTGTTTTGTGGGGCAGGACGGAACGTAACAGCTTAATTACAGTGAAACTATTAATGTCGCACTGTCTTACCCTTCCCCTTCAACTCTGCTCATACAGGATACAGGTCGCATTTATTTTTTCCATGTTTATAAGTCGAAAGAAATGCGACGGGGATTTCTTGCTGTGTACTTATCTCGAGTTTGCTGCTCTGAAGTCCAGAGGACGCGCTGACCTCCGAAGCGCTCATCGCGTATCGCACATCCCCAGGGAACGGATGGGCAAAGCTGGCAGTGCCTGGATTGCATCAGCGCTGCTCTTTGCGTGGGGTGTAGCTCCTGTTATCGCCTGGAACGGCTGCCAAAGGCCACCGGCTACTGGCTCGGACGCAAGAAGCGCGCGGGGCCGGCAGTCCTCTCTCCCCCCCGGGGCAGCTCAGGGCTCCGTGAAGGCCGGTGTCAGCCGAAATCTTGAAGAAGGTTGTCCGTGATGTTTTGCACAGGCTCCTGCCCCACACCATTCCCTTTTGTAACGTGCTGCTTCCAAGACGATCCCGTTTGGTGGCAGAGCTCTGCCCCGTTCCTTGGGGGCTGCCCTCAGCGCTGGGCACAGCTCAGGTCTTGTGCTGGGTTTCGGTGAGGAGAGCTGGGGCACTGGTCACCCCTGGGACCCCAGACTGAGCCAGTCAAACACAGTTCCATTTCTATATGTTTTCCAGGGCACCTCCACTCATTTGCAACCCATCTTTCCTTGCGCTTCATCTCACCTCATCCCAGTAGAGTTATTTACCTAACCAGTTTAAAAATGAGTAGAGAAGATGCAGGGCTTCCTATTTTCTGAACAAAGATGGAGAGCGATGTCTGTAAGCAGAGCTGTGAACATCGCATACAGCAAAGCAAAGTAAAGGCGGGCAAACATCCACCTCAAACTTTAGATTATAAATTGAGCTAAAGAAAATGAGTTAATTCCTCCTCCAGTGGACAGCTCTGATTTGTTGTAAGGCTGTGCACAGAGACGTTGTAGCTAGGAGCGTGCCAGGCTTTATTTGCTGGTTGGTTGGATATTTATGTCAGGTTGCCAGGCAAATTCATATACTGCTATGCTGCAGGCAAGGTCTTGGGGGTGGGGGAGATGGGTAAACATCTTGGAAAGATGTAGGAAGAGGTTTGGAGGAAAAGAATGAGGAGCTGGGTTTGCAAGTTGTAAAACTTGCATCTATTTTTGTCCTCTGCCACTGAAGCAGAGGCATACAGGGCTGAAATCTTCTGCAGCACTGCCAGGTTAGCATCTGTGCAGTTCTGTGCCCTCGTGCCATCAGCAGGCAATATCTAATAGAAAACTTCACAAACCAGCCAGTCCCTGCCATGCGATTTGAGTTTGTGTCACTGCTCGGACATTTGCATGTTCATGGAATCCTGCGTACTCAAACCCTATAATAATTTCAGTCAAGAGTCTCTTCTGCCGGCGCAAACCACAAGAAGTAGCTAAATAGGCAGTCAATCTCTCTGCATTCGATGCAGCAGTTCCCTTTCTCGCCCTCAGCTGCTGTCTTTCTGCGGCCTCTGTGTCACTCGTCAGGTTCAGACCTGCAGGCTTATGATACAGGAGGATTTTCTAATCACCATCTGAGCGCCTGGGAAAAGCTGGAGACTCCCTCTGTGTTTGCAAGTGCACGCTGTGATTTACTGGAAGACAAAGTGTGCAAGCCAAAGCAGTAATGTTCTGAAACAAAAGTTAAATCAGGAAACAGAAATAAAGGCCAATATCAATCTTCTATATATTTAGTTACCAAACAGCATCTCCTTTGTCAGCAGCCCATGTAACAACCACAAAATAGAGCTGTCCCTCGCTTTTAGCGACTGTATATGCCGGGGCATTCTGTTCCTGTATGTGCTCTCAGAAATAGCTGAAATGATTATAAATGTGTTTCAGCAAACAGCAGCTTTTTTTTTTTTTTATAGCAAATGTAATTGCTAGATAAACCTGGGGTTTGCAAAATGCTGAGGTTTTAGCACTTCGCTGGACAAGCTGTGTTCATTTTTGAGACGACCAGCATATGGGAGACTGTCAGCAAACCACCGTCGAAGGCATTTGTGACTCAGGGAATGGAGAGATTTGAAAGGGAAAATGTCTTAGGTAATCACAGCCTGAGCACATCAGGGAAAGCACATTTTTCGGTTGCTGCTCTTTCGTCCTTTCTCAGACGTGGTTGGAAATCAGTTGGGTTTCATTCTTGTTTTGATTAAGAAATTAGAAATTTGTGTTTTCAATTTCTCATTACTTTTATTTCTCTTTTGGAGAAGGGCAATGGGAATTTGAAAGGTGGGTTATGAAAGGCTCATGTTTCTTTATGTGAGAAACAATCTTTTTTTTACATATATTTTTTTTTTGCATTTGTGAAGTGCAAGAAAGTTGGATCTCTGTAGCTACTGAACAGATCCTCACAGGCAGGTAGGGTAGGTATATAGAGTTAGTTTGCTTTCAGCAGAAATAAAGAAGTTATTTCTTGTGTGGTAAGATTAGGAGGGCAGGAATTTTTACTGAAACACATTCTGGAAATAGCCAGCCCAGTAGAGAGGTAGCTCCCACTTTATTTATGGAAGCTCATAATGAAATGGTAGATAACAAGCTAGCATGATGTACAATCTGGAGGGATGAACCTGTACTTGAGATTTGACAACACTACTCTTAAAAATATTTACTGATGCAATTTAAGTAGAGAGCACCAAGAGAAGCAATGTTTTATTTCTGTCAGTTGGCCTTCACTATAACATAAAAACAAGTAATTTAAATAGTAAAGGTTCCAGTAACTATCATGCACATGAATATTAAACTTAGCACACACCCAGGCAGCGCCGAAGTGTACTTCCTTTGCTCCGAGCAGGAGCGGCTGGGTACCTGTAGCCCCTGCACTGCCATTGTATTTTCCTTTCCTGTGGCTCCAAGCAGTGACCAGAGTGCACCCCCTGGGACATCTGGGAGGATGTCACTGCTTATATTCATTAAGAAACCACGTAGGCTAGAAGCAGGATTGTTCTGTACCTAGACAAGATGCTTTCCATTATCTTTGTTCTGAAATATATGCAAATACCCAGATGTATTTCTGAGAGGAGCGGTTCTGTCCTGGGGCAGTAATTGGATTGCAATTACTCAAATAACTGTTACATGCCTTTCCTCATATGAAAGGCAAGGTTTATATGCATGAAGGACAACACGAACAGCATCTCTTACTGTGGTACTTGGAGCATCCGTTGAGACCTGGAGGTCCTGGTGCAATTTGTACCCAAGTGGTGTTCAGCTCAAATTTCCATTAATGCAGTAGCAGGTCTGGATGTTAAAGGGCAAAATTTGTCTTTGAAGGTCTGTTTTGTTTTTTGGTTTGTTTTTTTTTTTTTTCCTTCCTGTTGAAGATAGTGGTAAGATTCATCCTTGGAAACGGTGTCTCCTTCATTTTAAGCTGCCAATAAAATAGAATGGTGTATTTCTTGTGATCCAGAAGTGGGTACTGGCAAAAACTGTACATAAGAGTTGCTTTTAATGACTCTTAATACTTTCTGACATTCATTCTTGCCTTTTCCTCATGCTTCCTCGATACTAAGGGCTAAACAAAATATTCTGCTTCACCAAAAGAGCTTCTGATCTTGCAGGTTTTTTTCTTTTGCAAGGAGACTTGCTTTGTAGCTGCTTGGTGTAGGTTCGCATTAGTTAATCACAAATAAGTTTGCTTCATTTAGATCCATTTGAGCCCAGAACAGAACAAAAAGCAAGTGGTCAGTGTGGGCCAAAATCGAGAACTGGAGAAATCAAATGGTGCCCCATTCCCCAGATCCAGGTGATGGCATGGTCAGAGACCAAGCACAAGGCGAGGTATTATTTGAGGGTGCGTCCAGGTGCCAGGAAGCCAGGGAGTCCACACAGGGAGGAGGTAGAGTCAGGGACAGGTGTGGGGAAGGCCCCCGGAGTGTTGGTCTCTCCTCCCAGATAACAGGTGATAGGACAAGGGGAAATGGCCTCAAGTTGCGCCAGGGCAGGTTTAGGTTGCACATTAGGAAAAATTTCTTCACCAAAAGGGTTGTCAAGCACTGGAATGGGCTGCCCAGGGAAGTGGTCGAGTCCCCATCCCTGGAGGTATTTAAAAGCTGGGCAGACAAGGTGCTTAGGGCCATGGTTTAGTGGTGGGATGGCAGGGTTAGGTTAATGGTTGGACTTGATGATCTTTAAAGGTCTTTTCCAACCTAAACGATTCTATGGTTCTATGAGGTGGTCCCTTCCCTCAGGCATCCCACTGAGCTGGACACTCAGGCAGAGCATCCACCAGGATGGTTGGTAAGCAGGTAGCTACCAGCAATGCCGTGGTCCACGTGTAGCCTGGCAGAGGCTAGAAGGCTGAAAGTAAGCTTCTGGTGTATAACCTCTGTCTTGAAACAACCATGCGCGTGATAGCTTTTGAGCATTCTGTAGTCTTGCATCCTGTGGATCTAAATGCAGAGTTTGGGGTCACTTCCTAAAACTATCTGAGATTTTAAAATTTTTTTATTTTACTGGGTGGGGTTTTTTTTAAATACTTTTCAGGAAGAGACATTAGAAACCAAGAGTTGACTACTTAAATTTCAGAATATGAAGCTATGTCTCTCCATGTGGTCTCCCAGCAGTAGTCTAGTAACATACCAGGTCTAATTTCTAAGCTACTGCCTCAGTTTTACGCGCTGAGATCGGTGCTCTCTCACCCTCCCACTTCCCAGATCAGCAAAGGATTTATTAAAACTGTGTAGCTACCTCCTCGGCTTCTTCGAGCCTGTCCTTCTCATCACACTTCTGCTTAGTATATTGGCATTATTAAAAATCTAATCAGGCTTCCACTTGGTGCAAGCGCGGTTACCTCGGTCTGGTTTACGGCTTTTGGTCACTCTCCTCCCTCGCAAGTGTGAGCTTGCAATCGTAAAGAACAAAACTCCCACAGAAGAGCATACTGGAGAAGAGCCGTCAGGTGAAAATGCTCTGGAGTTTCCAGCCAGGGGGTGACTCTGAAACTTCAGAAAAAAAGGACAAGGTGAACTGATCTTAACTTGGTTTTGGGTGGGGAAGACAAAAATCTTTTCTGGATACCCTTTTTCAGATCAGTAAGACTTTTTGTCAGGCTGCATCCCTTTGTTTCTACAAACACAAGCAAAGAAATTCCTGGGAGTCTCCCTGCATGAAACACTGAATCATCTTGTGAAAGCACTGGTCTTGGAAGAGGGATGCCTGGTATTTATTTAATTAAAATTGGGATTGGAATGAATTCCATCGTAGTTTAGGTGAAGGACAGACCCATCGTGTGCGGAGGAAGAAACCTGGGAAAACATTCCAAAAGAGATAACCCTGCAGCCACACTTAGTTATGGGCCTCATTTTGGATCCCCTCTCCTTGTCCCTTCTGGCACAGGTCTCTAAGGGACAGAGAAGGAAGGACCTTCCCACCCAAGACTGAAGGGACAGCCAGGCAGCTCTGCCAGGCAGCTGTATGAAGGAAAGGCGTGCAGCTCACGTCGTTTTACAGCTCAAGTATCAGGAGGTGATGGGTTTATGTTCAGAGCTCAGTGCAGGGCAAGGGGAGGCAATCTTGGGGGCAAAGCTACCTTTTAGGCAGATGTATCTGGGGACTTATGGAAAAGGCCCTGGTTAAGCCTGGAGTTCAAATTGTTCTTTGCAGATATTTTAAGCAATGGCTGAAGGTGAGGTGTGAATTCAGCCCCTCCTAGCATTAAGGCAGGCAAATTTGCTGCATTTTGAATTTGTCTCTATCCCAGGACTGCTGTGATGCCTGTTCCCTCATCCTCGCCCTTTCTGGTGTCGGAGAGGTTGGGGAAATACTCGTTACATTATCATTTATCCTGCTGTGGAGTAAAGCTCAAAGGGAACTTCTTGTTTGGAGTCGCTGCTGTTGACGAATCATAGAATGTTTTGGGTTGGAAGGGACCCCCAGAGGCCATCTAGTCCAACCCCCCTGCAGGGAGCAGGGACACCGCTAACCAGATCAGGTTGCTCACAGCCCCGTCCAACCTGGCCTTGAATGTTCCCAGGGATGGGGCCTCCACCACCTCTCTGGGCAACCTGTTCCAGTGTTTGACCACCTTCATTGTAAAGAATTTCTTCCTCATAGCCAGGCTACACCTACCCTGTTTTAGTTTAAAACCATTACCCCTTGTCCTGTCACAGCTGGCCCTACTAAAAAGATTTGCCATCCTGCTCCTTGGGATAGGTGGCTCAAGGTAGGAAAAGTTCTTGCGGGATGGAAAAGTGGGTTTGAGATGAACCATTAGGAGTTAATTCTTCAGGTAAAGCTCTGTTACAGAAAAAGGATGGAAAATTTGGCCGCTCCTGGGTTGCTGGTTTTGTTACCTCTGTAGCTTTCAGAGAGGGATCTGGCTGTTGTTCATTTTGGTTGGACCAGTTTGGACTTTTCAGACAACGGGGGAGCTGGGCAATGTTTGGAAGCGGGTGCTGAGGAAAGAGGGCGGCAGGGAACCATCCTTTGGGCTTTAGGTAGCAGTCAGTCGGTGGGCAGCAGCTGCGCATGCGACAGGAACGCTGCCTGTGCTTGGCGCTTCCCTTTGGAGTTTCAGGCGTTTTTAATGGCAGCCATTTGCCACCTGGAGAAAGCCATGCGATGGATCTCTCCGATTTGCCTTGGTTACTGTTGATAATTGAATTTAGCTGGAGCAAGACCGTGTCTCTGCTGCAAAGTGAAGCAATAGCTCCTGTTTTAATCCCGTGGCACCAGCGTTCGTCTCTCAGCCTTCATTGTTCCCCTGCCAGTACCGGGTGTTCTTTGTCTGCAGTTGCTTTCTTGTCTCGCAGGCCTACTATTTTCATTCACTTTCTAATTTCTTTCTCTCCCATTCTTCCGTCTGTCTCCCTCCAAATCTGCGTTAGGTGATGCATATGTGCAGAAGGGGCTGTTTCTAATGAGCTCCTAGGCAGGGAGAAGGCAAGATAGATCACTTTTAAAATTGAAAGAGAAGGGTGGGGGTGGGAGTTTACGCTGAGGGGCACTGCATTTTTTAATAGATTCTTATTTAATTAAGAACACTTCTGGAGGGATGAGGGATGATGGTGTCTTTAGTAACACATTAGAGAACAGCAGAATAGTTGTTTAGATATTTTTTCCCAAAGCATTCTGGGATGTCTCTCTCTGAGAACTGCCTTTGTACTTTTACTTTACGTGCTATGGTTAATAAAGGAAAGAACACAACCATAAACCCATTGTGAAGTACCTGTGTTGTCTGAAATGCATTGAAATGAGCTCTTTTTGACGCACATGTGAAGTCTGATGCCTGTCTGAATAGGCACTAAAACCAGGGAGGAGGTTCCAGGCTTATACTGACCTTGATTGGAGCAGATTTGACTCCCTTTAATGAAGTATTTTTAATTAAAAAAAAAATCACAAATAGAAAAGAAGTATCACCTGAAATTAAGAAGAATTGCCACTGATAGGTGCAACCGAAATACCAGTTTGACATAGTGAGTCTTTTAGTATGGGTCATAATTCAAGAAAGAAAGAAACTGATTGAAAACCCTGATCCCGCGTGGGCCTGGCTTGATGTCATTAGTGCCATCCTCAGTGTCTAGCATGAGTTTGCAGGGTGGATAGTTAGAAAAGGTCCTTTTATCTGTGTGCCACCCAGAAGCGAATAAGGTGGAGCGAGACTTCACTGCACCCATCTAGAAAATGGGTTAAAATAGTGCTTGCAACTTCAGGTACATTGCATAGCCTTAGTGGGGGGAAGCAAGGTTGTTGTTAGGAGTAAAGTATCAGAAAAGGCCTGAAAATTTTCAGAAATCAAGGCTTAAATTTTCAGAAGAAACAGCCAATCACTCAGAACGCTCCTGTCTTATGCCCTGGGCATGCGGTATGCTGAGATGGACCAAGCAGGCTGGCTTTATACTATCTTATATTTCATACACACAATTCTGGATGTGTCTAGCATAAATTTCGGAATGGTAAAGAGGAGGATGGTTGGCTTATGGTTCATGTCACCTTTATCCAAAATATCCCATTCCCAGATGTTTTCAATCCACGTGATAGCAGAATGACTTCTCCCTCCAGCCTTTGCAAATGCAAGAAATTCTCAGCCGTATTTAGAGCCACCATATGCAAGCTCAAGGCAGGGGGGCAGGATCTTTAGCAAGTTGTAATGAGTTATAAAGAGCGTAACCTGCAGCTCTCCCTAACCCTTGCAGGAGATGAGTGGCCCTGCTAATCTGTGTTGGCTCATGTGGAGTGCTCCTGTATCCACTTCGGTCAAAAATTAGCTGGCTTCAGTTAACAGCGTTAAGTGTTTGGTATTTGCTAAGCACAAGTGGCTTTAACTGGAAAAGGTTAGGGAGCTCTTGAGCAAGGGGTAGTTTGCAGATCTGGTGGTGCCAGAAGGGATGCCAGCCAGCCAGCACCTTGCTGAGTCCGGCCGTGCTTGGATGGAGTTTTCCAGGACTGAGCGATGAAGTTTGAGGTGAGAGTTTCTGTGGCATCCCATCAGCTTGGAAGTTAAGCACAGCGGTTAAACCTATTTCTTTTTACATGTCCCGTGTCCTCGCTATCAATTGTGATTTTGCTATCTACGCTATTTTGTTTTCTCTCGTTAAAAATAAGAACAAAATCTTCCCACTCCCCGTCGCTGCTGTGTTAAATGTCAGCGTAAGCCAAGAGAGAGTGGCAGCGAGAATGCCTATTGCAAAATACTGTCTGATCCCTCCCCACCGTAATGACACCAAATGGGCCAGTTACTCGTGGTGTCGCCTCGGAACAGGATGGTTAAGCAGATGCAGTTCATGCGAAATATATGGGAGTTCCTCATAATCACTTTAGAAAAACAAGAGTTTGTTTATTTTTGAAGCAATGTTATTAGCTACAGGTCCCATTGTATCCTAGCAATTCGGCTGTGTCAAAGATATGATTAAGCTGCAGCTATGGGACTCGAGTAAAACTGCCAGATGACATTAGTAATATAATTTGTGTTTGTACAGGAGCCGTTTCCAGGTTTTTTCTACATAAGGGTCTGCTGCAGATTTGGTTTTCATTCCTCGCTCCTTTTCACTGGAGGGACACAAGGGATTATAAATTGGTAGTTAAAATTCCTGTTGGGAGTTTAGGAATTAAGAAGTAATCTTGACTCTTTGCATTAACGTTTGGACTATGGTTGGTGGCAAACCTGAACTGGGGCCAGATGTGGTCTGATTTCCTATGAGCCTCAGTTTTCAGGGCTTCAGCTGCGCATGCAACTGCATCGGCGCATATAATATCTGCGCCCCATGCAAACCCCATGCATGAAAAGCTCTCTTTTAGAGAGGTGGTCTCCACTGAATGCATTTATATGTAGTTCAAGGGAAGATTTTCCGGAAGCCTTCTTCCCTCTTATTTCTTTTTTTTCCAGGGGAAGCGAGGTCCTAACCGGTGTGTATTCCCAGATCTCTCAAAAGGATCCTAGTCTTATCTGGGACCAAAGTGTTCTCTCTGTCTAATATTTAAGCAGCTTTTTGATTTTTACTGGTTTTGTTAAATTTTTGTCTATAGATTCTAGCTTGTTACCAGTCCAGATCCACTAAGCACAGCACAAACTAGATCAAGGATGAGAGCAGTCCATTCAGATCATTCTTCTACGACAAGAAATATTTTCTTTTTTGTCATATCCCTTTAAGCCTCCCAGCATTATTCTTGCTGCCTTATCAAAGAAGCTGGTTTTATGATTTGCATTCTTAATCATGAAGAGTTGTGTGATTTTTATTTAGCAGATTGAGAGATGTCATAAAGAAAAAAAAAATGTGAGCCAGCATTACTTAGCCACGTTTCATTTTCCTTCAGTCCCGCCAGTGCTAAATTCTGGTTTTAATTTCATTATTGAAATTACAGGACCTTGTAAAGATCTGGCTGCATCCCAAAACGGCCTCTTGAAAAATACCTCTTAAGTTGCAGCCGTGCCAAGTAACCTGCTGCAGACAAAGGTCTCAAGGTATCACCAGCAGCAAACAGTAATTGCTCATTTGCAAGGACAGCTTAATATCTCTCTAACAGATTTCTTGGGAAATGCAGCTCGGCACGTATGGGCGCTGCCTGCACGCTCTCAGCTGGACCTGCTGCAGTCGGGTGGACGAAGCACCCAGTCAGCCCGGTGACTTGGGCAACGCTTCAAAGGAACCAAGCCTGGAGCTGGCTTGGATCTTGGCTGGTCCAATCTTAACGCATGCAGACGTCACTTGATGAATTGGCCGCTTTGGCCACCCACGCAGATTCAGGCAGCTCAGGACTGCCCGCGGCTGTGCCTTCGCAGCTGGGGGGCTGCCGAGCATCCGAGTAGCTAGAGGCCATCCTGAGCAGGGCAATGCATGGTTCAGGGATGCTGGCCTTACCTAAAACACGCTTCAAAGCACTCCTGGCCATGTAAGAAGAGAAATAGCCTCTTAATTTCTGGTTTTGATTCCTTTGGTGTCTCTGCATGTTGGGTATGAGAAGGCTGTGTATTCTGGCAGGGCGTACATCACGGTGGGTAGTGTGCTACTCCGTTTGAGATGAACCTCAGCAAAGGCTGTAAATTTTAAATGTAGGAAGTTTTCACCTTCAGTTCAAAAGTGCCGCCCTGTTATGCCAAAACTGCAGGTGCATTGCAAGCAACAGCTCACAAGCGTTCATATTAACACTTTTATTCTTTGTACAAATATATTGTAAAACCACAGTTAAAATGTAAGATGGGGGCCTTGGAGATGCAAATGCTGCTGCCTGAAGATTTCCATTGATGGAGTAGTGCGAATAGCTGAGCCCTGTTTACCCGGGGTAAGAGTAAGCTGAGGGGGTGAGAGTTGTGCTGAAATCGCAAATGGGTGCAAAAGGCAGCTGTAGAAACTGCTGGAATCCCAGGCAGTCGGCACAAACGAGAGAAGCAGGGCAGGTAACGGAGCTGTGAAACTTCACCATAATGGGTGAAAGTCTAAATCGGATGAAAGAGAAATTGGGTAAATTCTTGGAAGGGAGGGCCATGCCAAGCTGCGATGGTCTGGGTGCCTTTTTTGGGCACGGGTGCCTGAGCCACTGGCTGATCGTAGGGAGGCTGGGTAGGGAGTACAAGGGGAAGGCATCCTCTGTATTTGCCTTGCTCCTTGCAGTCTTTAAGAATCCATTGCTGGGCACTGTCAAAGAAAGGCTAAGGCTTGTGGCCACGCTAAGTGGATCTGTGATCTAGTATAATGGGGCAGTTCTTGTGAAAAGCCGAAGAAAAGGTATTTGGAATCATTTTGTTTAATTACTTTAAAAAAAAAAAGCTTGGTGAGACAGCATCTTGGGAGAACACAGAAGCTAAATGTACTGCTGTCAGTCAGCATGCAGCTCGCAACAGCTCGGGTTTGATACGAGCATCGTATTTATCTTCACTGGAAAGGAGGCACTGGATAATTCTCAAGTGCCGTAGCCACTTGATCTTCTCCCTTGTGAAGATAAAATGCTGTAGCAAGGCTCAGCTAACTCTGCGTTGTGTGTGTGCGTGCATGAGCATACACACAGGGTTTGGTGGCTGGTAAGAGCTAAAGAGCTCATACTGATCTGTATAAACTCTGACCCAAAGTGCCATCCTCCTTCTGTGGATGTAAAAAATTTTAAATAAGTTGGCTTACGTGTTTACTGGTGCTCACCTGGGCAGCACACCCAAGTACGGTACGCTGCCTACCATTGGGTTCCTTGGCCACCACCAGCTCATGCCACCCAGCTGAAAGCCTGACACTAAACCATGGAGGTCAGTATGCTGCAGGGTCTGGAGCATCAGTCAGGGAACTGCTTTTGAGGGAGCTCGCTATCAAGCTGTGCTATTTCTCTCAGATACTTGTAGTAGCCCGGGTTGAGAAGAACCATCTTCCTTTCTGTAAGAGCCCTTTTGAAGTTCAAGCACGATGCCATCATCACCGTCTAGAAGCAGTTAACTCCCTTCTGTCCTACTGGGAGCCCAGGGAAGGCGAGTCTGAAGCCAACATGCTGCTCTGAAAGCTTCCCGACACCACTTCTCTTGCAGCGGGGATGTGTGAATTAACTGGCGCGGCCTGATGGGAGAGGAGAGGGTTGGCCTGGGTATGGGGCCTCCTGAAGGCAGTCGCCGTCGCTCCCTGGGGAAGGTGGAGGGAAGGGGAGAAGAGCCGGCCGTCTGCTGCTCGTGCCCTCTCTGGCTCAGGGGGATGCTCGCTGTACCTGTTGGCACTTGTGGGGTCAATCTAGTTGCTTCCACTAGGCCTTCTCTGCTAGTACGTCCTGCATTTAGCTTTGAAAAATGAACACTGGCTTCCAGAGTCAGATTTGGATGCCAGCAAAAGCAGTTGCTATAGAAGCCCCAAACCATTCCAGGATTCTGGTTTAAGTTTAAATTAACTTCCTTTAGTTTGTTTTTTATGCTCCAGGAAGTTTCTAGACACGAGTACCTGCAGGATCTTAAGAGGAAAAAAAGCAATCTTGTTTTCAGAAATACTGAAGTCATATTGCTGCTTCTTTCTAATTTGTTTTTCAAATGAATAATTCCCATGGCGACCAGGAGAAATGAAAAGGCAAGAAGAGATTGGGTGCCAGTGGTAAAGTGGACCTACCCAGAGCGCTACTGTGTATCAATTGTATTTTCAAAACTATCAATTGTAATTTTCAGGACCCTCAGACCATGTGAGTTATTTTTGACAGATTCTGCCGACCGCTTCCTTTGACATCTGAGAATGAGGGCAGTCTGGCAGTAGCTTTTGAAAGAACATTTATCCTCATCAGTAAGATAAAGCTGTCAAAGGAACTCGGAGACATCCATGGAAATAAATAATGATTCACTATGCAAAACTAGTTTTCTAGTCCCAGAGAAAGGTAAGGCAGGCACATGTCTGAGAGCCGCATTTGAGCATTCAGATGAATGAGGGAAGGGAGAATTGGAATGACACGGTGAATTAAATATTCTGCAGGACTTAAATGATAGGAATTATTTTATTTCTGAAATGTTTGCTCAAAATACCGATTTATCAAGGATAATATCTTCACGGCATTTCAAGCACTTACGTATGCATCTTAGGTATCCGATGCCTAATACTGTGGAGAGAACGCTGATGTTTCTGATACTGTATTTTAGCCAGGTATGTGGAGTAGCCAGGAGTGTCAGCAGACAGCGTGTGTTACAGGACGGAATTAGTTTATTGCATTTGGGGGGGGGTTGAATTGTATAATGGAATGCAATAACAAGTTACTAGTAATTGCCTCAAAGAAGCCCTTAGATGGAACAGGCGGTAGGAACAAGAATAATTTAATGCCTGGCATTAGCAAGTTGCATTAAAGTAGTGACCTCTCTGGTGTGTTCTCAGAAGTTTGTGGCCAACAGGCTCGCTGGGAAATCATCCCAGCTTGCAGAATACAAACCTTGTTGGTTTAATGTCTGCGCACCAGGAGGATAGGATTTGTTTCCCTGTTTTCTGCCTCTTAATGTACTTTAATTGAGCAGAGGGTGGTTGGGTTTGGGTTTTTTATTTTCCTTCATGAATGTGCGTGTTTGACAGCATATGTTGGAGTGCGTTCCACGCTCGTAAAAAGCACCTAACATCCTTCAAGCTGGCAACAAGCTAGTGCTTGTTGTGGAAGTGTGTGTCAGCCACATACCAGGATCCACTGTAACGGCTGAAGGTATCCACACCTGGGCAAGCACAGGTACAGCAGCAAAAGATCCCCTTGTGCCTTCAGTATTCAGAGCTGAAATAATTAATTGAATATCAGTAATCAGTGTGCCTGTTTCTCCCTTCTCAGCTTCCAGTGTTCTTCCATTCTGCTGTATTCCAGGGCTAAGCAGCAGAAGGGGAGAAGACATCCTCAGAGCTCTGTAGGTCCTTCTCCCAAAACTGGCATTGCGGAATAAGGATAATGTAGTTGAGGGTCTGGGGGTCATCCAGCCCAGCCCCTGCTCAAAGCAGGCTCAGCTGCACCAGGGTGCTAAGGACTGTGTTCAGTTGGGCTTTGAGTATCTCCAAGGATGGAGAACCTGTGGTTTCTCTGGGCAGCCTGCTCCAGTGTTTGACTCAACTCACGTTGAAAATGTTTTCCCTGGTATGTAATTGCAGTTTTCTGTGTTGAAGTTCATGTCTTGCCCCTCTATCTACGACTGTGCCGTCCACTAAGAGACTGGCTACGTCCTCCCATTCATTGAAGACCGCAACAAAACCTCCCCTTTGCTTGCTGCTTTTAGGGCTTAACGAACCCAGTTGGTGGTCATTCTTGTAGGCAGTAATGGGGAGGGAAGATGCAGCAGCTTGAGGTGTAGGCACCTGTGTTGGACCTGGTGCTGCACCAAGGTCATTTGGTGCAGACCAAGTGGTGTCTGCCCCCAGCAGCCTTGCTTTAGGTGATGAACTTGTCAGCCTCAGTCAGCACTTACTGGAAGGCTGGTACATCTGGAGTTATGAGAAGCTCTTGTCCTTCTGGGGTATCTTGAGGCCTAGAACTGCGATTTTGAGAACCAGCAGTTGAGAAGGATTCCTGTGGCACTTTCTGCAGGAACAAATGGGGGAAAGAAGGGATTAACCATCATTGCTGGCACACTTAGACAGCTCTTTCAGTAATGAATAATTACTAAGCAGGGCTCTTAGTACAAGCTTCTTTTTTAAGAGTTTAATGAATCCTCACTGTGCATTGTCATGAGGATTCTTCTTTTCATTCTACACAATGAGCAAAAAATCCAAATAGTTACTGCATTCCGCCTGTTGAAACTTCCCCCCCCCCCCCCGCTGTTCCAGCAGGTAGGGTATACATTGCCTCATGTCCTAGGCTGATGAGGTAACCCCAGAACAGATGAGCAGTAATCTTGGCACAGGGTTTGCAAAAACAACTTGGTGGTACAGAACTGCAGCATGTTGATTTGCCGGTTTGTTGTTTTTGGAAAAGTGAGACGTTTTCTGCAGTTAATTTCCTGCGTTCAGAGAAAGGGCTGCCAGGGAACATACAGTTATCTGCAGGACTAGCTGTTACCAATTCTCCCCAGACAGTTCTGCTTGGTAATTTCTTCAAAGTTTATTTTTCTTGTGGCGATTAAATGCAGTGTACTTGTAAAGACGTTTTTGAGTATGTTCCGTCTTGCCGACTGATCCCTGTGGTCAGTCAAAGCGTTGCTGTGGGACTGCCTGCTGTACAGCAGAAGGAAAGGTGTTTCTCAAGGGATGGAAAGTTGGTTTCAGACACCCAGAATCCCAGTTCTGGGAGCTGAGAGCAAAGAACCAGTCAGGACATTAGGTCTGGTCTAACTTACTGCTTTTCTTGCCAATTAGAGAAGTGATTTCCTCTGTCAGAGTAATACTTTTTTTAACCCCTTAAAGGAAGGGTATAATCCCCTAAAACTGAGGGTATAATCTCAGTTATGTATAACACTGCCTTATATCACTGTGTAACGAATCCCTTTTCTGTATAGGAATAGGGAATAAATAACCTGTACAGTTAAAGCAGTAGATTTTTTTTTTTGTGTGTGCATGAACAAGGCCTTAGTTATTTATAAAACAACTACAAAAACCAAACCACCACCCACGTCCCAACCCTTAAAAGAGGGATTTGTGGTTTAGGATGCCTGAGACAAGCTAAGAAATATTTGCCCTGATCTTGCACTCTCTGAAACCAGTGGCGAAATTCTTTACTTTCCCTGGTTGTAAAAGCTGGAAAAGAGAATCAGCATCTTGAGCCGATGATCACGAATCACCCTGGATCATAGGTGAAGCCTGGGAAGCAATGGCAGGAGCCAGGCAGCCTGTTATGCAGGCCCCGGGAAGCCAATACGTGTGGCGGTAATACGCTTTTCCTTTCCTGTAATGAGTCATTCTTCAAGTGGTGGGTCCTCCGTGTGAACTGCTGGCCCCAACCTTTCGTAGATGGCCATAGCATCTCTCAGTTGTATTGTCTTGTGGGAAGGATTGTGCTTACTCATAAGCAAATATTTTTTTTTTTTATCATTTCAGGCGGCGGGAGGTGGGGGGGGCAAAGAAGGAACAAGCTGTTTTTCTTGTTGACTTTGAGGATTTTGCTGGTATACCAGCCTCTTATTTCATCTTCCCCGTGGGTGGCTTGTGTCTTTTCCAAGTGTCAGGATGGTAGCCCTCAAGCTGCCGAGTGCTAAGTGCATTTGCTCAGTATCATTAGCAGCCCCAAGTAATTGATTACTGTCCATAGCCGAGTATTCAGAGCAAGCACACAGCCAATGGCAGTCACTTAATCTGTCATGCCTGCATGTTCTTGTCCTCCCAAGATCTATCAGCTGTGTAGCATCTGACCCCAGCAGGAAAATCATTGATGGCTGCTTTGTATTTACTGTGTACCCGTTATGTCGTCTGTATTAACCACCTGAACTGGCCGCGGTGTACGTGGGAGAAGGATGTATAGCGGGGACGGCAGAGTTTGTAGATCTTATTTTAGTCTTCCTTTTCATGCAAATCTAAGCCTGGATTTTTGTGGGAAGAGGGGGTGGTCTTTAAATGTACACTGTTCAATTATTTTTCTGGTGTTAGTATTAATTGCAAGACTCAAAATAGGTTGATTAGAATAAGACCTCACAGAGGTGTTTATAATTCAGATTTTAGAGACGTGACTAATGAATAACAACCACAGCTAATCAGTTCTCAAAACTGATGGTAATGAGCAGAAAAGGGGGAGGAAGCCAACCTATATCTCTGCTAATGCGTTTTTTCAGCACTGCAGTGGAGGGTGGCAAGATCTCTTAACAAGTGTTTGACCCGGATGGAGTTCTTGATTTTTCACAGCAAAAGCATTTTTTGTTAAAGCGGTGCTTAAAGATTAATTTTAAATAACCAGTTGCCAATTACAGCTTTTAAAGTTAGGGTAGTATTTAATTGTTGGAACTGTTTGGAGACTCGAGGCTTGTTATGGCATCTTTGGGCTTTTTATTTATAAGTTGGGTTTTTCTGCGTTTCATAACAGCTACAAAAATGACAGCAGTGAACACTGGAGTCCTTTATTCACAGAACTGGCACCACAGGGGCATTGGCAGTGCATTTTTTTTCTCTGCATTTCCAATATTTTTGACCTTAATCAAGGTCATTTCTTAAAGATGAGAGGATGCAGTAACTCCTTTGCTATATTCGGTCAGTCCTCTGCCTCCGTGCACGTCTCCGTTTAACCCTGTGGTGAATTTGCTGTCCTGAATAGGAAAGAACCTGAAACGTATCAGGTGCTCCTGAGCTGGAACCTCAGCCAGGAATGATCCTGATCCACACGGGAATCGGGGTAGCGTTAGCTTTGGAAAACGCCTTTTAAATCAGGGGCAAACATCTTCATGTCAACCCTCTGTTTTTCTGCCGTGTGCCAGAGCCCCTTGTAAGGAGAGAGAGAATTTCTTACCAGCCCTTCAGGTCATGCGTTTTAGTTTGGGGGGGTTTTTTGACACTAAAGGACATATTTGTTATCAAAGTGTCTTCTCTGTGGTTTAACAAATAATTCCACTGACACCAGCGAGACTGCTTGTGGAAGGAAGGCAAGAAAAGAAACTGGCCCTGGTTGGTGAGGTGCTTGTACACATTTTGGTGCACTCAGGGAGGCTCTGCAGATGCCTACTGCCTATTTAAAAAAAAAAAAAAAAAAAAGATTTCAGGAACCCAGTTTTGTCACTTGACATACAGCCGAGCTGCCGGGTGGTACGTTTTGTCTTTAAATAATACCACAGGACACAACTCGGTGTGGGCACGATGATGAGGTTCCTCTTTCAGCAGTGGGCAGTGTGGTTTCTAAATAAAGCTAACGGTGGAAATTAGTTGTGTTTAATACTTCAAGTACTGGGGCACTGAGTACCCTAAGGCCAAGGTTATTCCAGTCACTTGTGTCCAGCATGAGGCTTTGGTGGAGCAAGACAGACAGCTCCACGAGTCTCTTGCTCGTCGCTCTGTGTTCTCACTGCTTATCGTGTGCTGGCAGTGGCGTTCGTGAGAGCTGGCTGAGGAGCGGTTCAGCTGAAAACCTGCCTGGTTTTGGGGAAAGTGAGTTCAAATCGGGGAGCGCTCTGGTGCAGTTCATCGTGTGACCACATGAATGTTACTGCTGACATGGGGAAGGGAACCCCCACCTGAGAAGCCAGGTCTGGTATGTTGACGTATGGACCCATGGGCATTTATGCTTGAGAGAGACAGAGCAGTTGTCTTAAAAATGTTTTCCACTTCAGAAGAGTTTTAATGAATAATTTTTGTTTTCTGCAGAAAGTTGAGCCTCTTGTTGAACAAACAATACCAGGCAACTTTCTGTAAAGTCTCTCTGAAACATTTCACACGCACAAACATACATATATTAGCAGTTGATATATAATAGAGATGCAGAATATTCTTAAGTCAAGAGCAGTTTTGCTGAAGCCTACAGTTTTTTTCTATGGTTTCCTGAACTTCATAAAAATTACAGCTACTTTGAGTGATACCAGCCACTGCAACATCTCAGGTTTTGCCCACCATCAATGACTTGGTGTGGCCACTGAGTCCTGCAGGGCAGTTCCTGACCCCTGATGGCAATTTTATCAGTCTTATAGGATGTCTGAGTAACTTCCCAGAGTTCTTTCGTTCTTCTGCGTTACTACGCTTTACTAGGAGGCCCTAGTACCAACTTACTGTATTGGTGCTAGTTGCAGATTCACCACTTCTGGGTGGGACTTGCGTGTTCATAATCCTTCCACGGCCTTGGCTTTAGAGTTTGCAGCGGCAGCAGGATGACAACGTGAGCATAGCTCCAGCAGCAATGGCTTCCTCACTGGCTGAAATTTTTCATGAGAAATAGGCTCATTGCTCAAAAGGCTGTTGTGGGGTGTCTCGTCCCACTCGGTGGGCGACGAAGGAGGTGACTCTTTGTAGTCCCCTGAGAGGAGCACCAGCAAGAGAGCTGTCCCTGCGCAGCAGGGCTGCAAAGCCGGTTGAGTCACTCTAATGACTCTGAGGAATGGCACAAAACAATTTATTGGCAACAATTAACACACTTTGTGAATAAAAGACTTTGGCGCAGGAAAGTTTTTTTCTTACCAACAATTTTAGGCACAACCATCCAAGGGGAATGGGTAAACAAGAAGGAGAGGGAGAAAGGACGGGAGAGTATAGTGGAAAGATACCACCACCCTTGGATCCCGTGTTGTTGTCTTGTTCCGGAGCCTTGATCCGTAGGTGATGGGTTGACAAGGCAAAGCATATGTGCTTATTCTTATGTAGTCTCATTAGTCCGAGACCTTCCCGGGGGGGAGCAACCGTCTCGCTTCTGTGCAGTCAAGTGTCCTAGAGAGTTCTCACATTGGGTCAGGGGGTGTCGGTGGGGCAGCAAGGGTCTTTGGCAATTATGTGCGCCTTCCCCGAGCTGGCTGAAATCTGACCTGTTGTCCAGCACTTGCTCAATGTTGCCCAGCAATAGAGGAAGCAGCTTGCTGCCCTGCCTCCGCAGGGCTCCCCCTGGTTCTCTCTGTTCCTCTTCTGCCCGCTCAAGTTGTTTGAGACCAGGGAATATCTGACAGCCTGGTCGGTCTCAGGCATGGGTTGCGTGTCACTTAAGCCCGTATCAATTCCTGGGCCAGTGCTTGCTATGAAGACGTGTGTGTGACCTATGTCACCGGAACATAAACATCTCACCTTGTGAATTGTAGAGAAAGGAAGGCAGATGTTGGGAGAGAGGAGGAAGAGGGAGTTTCTTTCTTTTGCTTCAGCTGCAGGGTACTGAGGACAAGAAGGCCTTTCTTCATTCTTTCAACCACTCTTTCAGTTTGTTTGTTGCCAGCCCTGGCAGAATAATCCTGCTGTAGAGCTAAAAATCATACATTTTCTATTGCAGCTGTGATCTTCATGAGAACAGAGATCAGAGGGACAGAGCAAACTAGTGCAGGGAGCACCTTTATAAACGCGCAGGGTTTTAATTTCTTAGAGTCTTGTGGATGTGTGAACGCTGCCTCAAAAAGGGGAGCAGTGCAGCCAGCAGGAGCGGGAGGGAGGAGAGCCGGAGATGCAGATCATAGAATTGTAGAATGTTTTGGGTTGGAAGGGACCCCTAGAGGCCATCTAGTCCAACCCCCCTGCAGTGAGCAGGGACACCGCTAACCAGATCAGGTTGCTCACAGCCCCATCCAACCTGGCCTTGAATGTTCCCAGGGATGGGGCCTCCACCACCTCTCTGGGCAACCCGTTCCAATGTTTGACCACCCTCACTGTAAAGAATTTCTTCCTTATGTCCAGTCTAAACCTACCCTGCTTCAGTTTAACAGCATTCCCCCTTGTCCTGTCACTCAGATCATTGAGTCATTTCCCTGCTCAGCGAGTTTCTTCTTCTGCCAGGGCAGGCAGCTAGTACTGGCCGGGGAAAAGTCTCAGAGCCCCATTGTTAGTGGAAGCAATCCCAGCAGGCCCATGGACAGCCCTCCAGCAGCCTTGCATATGCTTGGCCACGAGGCTCCCAGGCCTGCAGCCCTCCCCGGCATCTCCAGCGTGCCCTGGCTCCTCCTGCCCCTGCGCCTCCTCTTCCTCCAGCAGCTTGGGCTGTGCGCCTGCCTTGGCTGGGCTGGCTGCACCGCTGCGGCTTGCCTCTGGCCCGCGTGCTTCAGCCACGTCCGAGCGCCTCTGCAGCTTTGAAAGCATTTTTACATTTGCATTTTACTTGCATTTTCCATCCAGAAGTAATGCCTGGTCAGTTTGGGTTTATGACTGCTGACTTCCCCCCCCCCCCCCCCCCCCAAAGTTGTCTTGTCAGGTGTCTGGGTCCATCATATAAACCAGGGGACTTCCAAGAAAAAACACATTAATAAAGGTAGAGAAGAGACTGACTGACTTTTGTCCAAAGTAGTTACAGTTAAAACAGTAGGAAATTAAAGCAGCGCAGAGTTTTGCATAGAACATCTTGGCATGTATCTCAAATTAATATGGTCTATTAGCATGTGTTTGAATCCTCACAATCACCGCCTTCCTGTAAACCAAGAGAAGATGGGCCAGGAAAGAGAAGGGCATTTTTAACATGTTTTTAACACGCCTGCAGTTCAGTATTGAAATCTGTATCTTAACACCCATGTGAGAGGCTGGATGTTTGTACGATACGTGTAAATGAGCAATAAATGGTGACATTAAAGACAGCTTATGTGCCTGCAAATAGCTTTTGGCTTGAGTAACAAAACAGAGCTCCTTTTATCTCGGGCTCATTCAAGGCCCGCGTAGTAAAGCCACGTTGGTAATGGTGTGTCAGTCTGTAACATTACTCGGCCTGCTAGTATTGCGTGAGAGGGGCTAAAACACGTCTATATTGGCACTAAAGTGGGATAATCAATCGAGTTAAGGCAGTTCACTGGCAACAGCATTTTTCTCCCTAGTCTGAACAGTCCCAGGGGAGTTTTTCTGAAGTTCAGGGTCTGACACTATGCGCTCGAAACGGAGGCAGCACAATCCTGCCTTTATTTTTGCTCCTTTTCCCAGCGCGCCATGAGAGCAGATTAAATTTGGCTGTGCAGGCTGGCCAAGTGAGCTGGCTGCGAATAAAGCCGGGGGGCACAGGGCTTCCCAGCCACCTTTGCTGCGGGGTGCCAGGGTGGAAGGTGGCAGCAGGGTGCCCGGCAGGGGCACCTGCAGGTCCGTGGCCAGCTGAAACGGAGAGGCACCGGCCACATGCCCGCTGGCCTGTGGCTTCGGGCTGGGGCCATGCTGTTAAAGCCGGAGCGTTCCTGTAGTGGTGCCAGCCTGGAAGTCCTTTCCCGGGGTTTTGCATCTTGGTTTGAGGAAATGCTCCATAAGCTGCACTTTTAAAATAGCCCTTGGCTGGTGCCTGTGCTGGCTCTGCTGGCAGATGCTTTTGTGCGAGTGTGCAGATCTGGTTGTAGGGAACCTATTCCATACTGTATTTAGGCGGTAGCTTCGCTGGCTGTGTTCTTTTTTTCTGAGCCACTAGCAGCAGAGAGACTACGCTTGTTTTGCGCATAAATCCTCTTCTTTATTCTTTGAAGAAGCTGGATAAAACAATCTTCTGATGGTAGTTAACCGCTGAGGCAGATTTTTATTTTGTCTAATTCTGTTTAGGTAGCAGGGATACATTCTAAGAGTGTAGAAATCCCTAAATTGAACAGATAAATTTTCTTTTTTAAATGAAGAACTGCGTTTCAGGTTCTAAAAGCACGCAGGCCTTTGGAATTTGACTACACCTGGGTTACAGTTGATATTAATGTGCGTAACTGGGGGCAGAGGAAAGTCATGGGTCTCTGAAGCAGTAATTTACTGTGCTTCAGCTCTGAGAGAGTTTTTATCCGTCTATAAACAGGAAGGCACAGAAAGCTGAGGAACCTTTCAGAAATGTTTTTGTTCTACAGCATGGCCTGGAAAGAAATTCCGTCGTTAGGACAGATTTTGCTGGAAATGACAAATTCATTGATGTAAATCACGAGCTCGTTGTTTAAAGTTCCTGTTGAACTACGGTGATCCCCATGAATTCCAAATGCACCCAGAAAAGAGACATGAGAACGTAGCCTCTTGTTTTCCTTTGATAGTGGTTCCCTTTTTTCTTTTTTCGTTTTATTTCCAGCAGAGGAGCAGATAAAATCAGGGCATACTAAGGAATGTTAGTGGGCCGACTGATACTATCCCGTTACATGTCCTTGGAATAAACTTGCTCTTCTTCCTAAATAGGAAACCTCAGTAGATTTTAGTTGGGATTTCCACGAGTATGGCTGAGACAAAAATTCGGACTTTCATTGTTATGCAAAAAGGCAATTCTATATAAATATGAACAAATGCATTTAAATACCTGTTATATATTCCTGGCATTCAGAGTACCAAAACTACTATGGAAGGCAATACCACTGCAGGAAGATTTATTTGTCAGCCTTTTAGTAGGACACTTATAATGAAAAATCTATTTATTTTGCTTGTCCGTCAAAATATGACTTGCCTTGAGTGGATGAGTAAAATTTTGCAACTCTGCATTAAAGTAATGCAATTCCCGACGCAGCCCCAGCATCAGTCAGCTCCTGCCTTAATGTAACTTATGCTGGGGGGGGTGTATCTTGTTTATGCTTTGGTTTATTGCTTTTAGCTGGTGTGAGTAGCAAAAAGACGCCTGCAATATCATGATTTACACAGTATTGCTCGTGTTAATCCCATTACTTTGCCAGATATTTTTCATGCGTCTCTTCACCTCCCACCCTGTGAACTGCAACTTTCTTTGCTAGGAGTCACGCTGGCGTCTAGCGTAGCAAGCAAAAGTAGATGTGCTCCCTCCTGGAGCTTGGTGCAACTGCCCGGGATGAACATAAGGGAGGAGAGGATGGTTGCTCTGCCTGTGCACACGCAAGCGAGAGGGAGGGAGGGAGAGAAAGAAAAGGGCGCGTGTGATTTTTTTTGTGGCATGTGGATCCCTGAGAGCCATGAGTGCTACGGTCTGCTCTTGCTCCTAGCACAAAGGGGAGAAAAATACGGTGACTGCGGTCACACAGTGCAAATGTTGTCAAGCTCAAGGAGCCAGAGCTTCTGCTTCATGCCACCACCCGTGCCCAGAGTAACAGAAGCTTCTGTCCCTGCAGCGCGGTCTTGGGCTTCAAAGAGAAATTGGGATGCAGCATCGGCCTGCCTTCTCCTCAGAGAACCTGCACAAATCGGGTCAGACTCCCCTTTGGACTACAGTGTTATAGCGTTGCTCCCGCACGCTTCTGAAAGGCCCTCAGCGTGCACGGGGAGAGCTGCGCTCCGGGCAGTTTGGGTGGTCGTGATGAGGCAAATGTCACGTGAAGGGACAGGAGATGAGCTTCCTTTCCTTGTACGTGCTCGGGCAGTGAAAGCAGAGAGCCCGAGTCTGTTATCCTTCTTACAGGGCTAGTTGCCTTGCTGCCCAGAGGGGAGGGAAAGTTGGCTTCTTTCCACCAGGGATTTGCATTTTGCCTACCATCTTTCTGGAATCCCTTATGAAATGAAGAGAGGGTGTTGGTTGACAGTAAAACGCAAGCTAGGAGGGCAGGCCTGCAATGGGCTGGGCCCTGACTGCTGGAGAACGGTCACTGTGAACCCCAGATTCTGGCTGTGCCGGGCATGTTGCAGGATGAGACCCTCCTGCGTTACCATGATCAGCTCAGGCCTGAAAGTGCTGAAGGCAGGCAGAGAGGAATGGGTAAACTATAGCAATGAGTAATTGGGCAAAGGGATAGAGAGGATTTGTGGTGGGAAGCGATCGGTAACATTAAAAGCAAACAAACAAGCAAGTATCGTAGTGTTTTGGATTGCATTGTGTTATAAGAAATTCCTTAGGCCAAGCAGCTCCATTTATACATTCTTGTAATTGCACAAACCACAAGACTGTAATTTAAAAAACAAAAACAAAACAAAAAGCCAGCGGGGGGGGTTCCTTTGCTTCTCTGGAAAGAGGAGTCAATTCTAAATTTTTATTCCTTTGCAACAATACGTAGGGGCTTTGCAGTGCTGCACTGCCTCGCCTGAATGTTAAATTATGGCACTTGTTTTACTCTTTATTTCTGTGTCTTGCGTGATGCAGTTTGTACCAGCAACATCTGAATGCTTTGGCTTACTTTGAAAGACTAGGAGAGTTAAGGGTCTTTCATGAAATAAAAGAAAATCCCCAAAATAGCCTTCTGTAATTTCTGAATTGTATTCTTAGCTGCATTAGCATATAGCTGGAGTCAATTCATTTGCATTAGTGAAAAAGTCAAAGTGAGAGCAGAATTAGGCCTGTTTGAAAATCAAGCCAGAATCATATCTGATGCAACTCCATCTCGGCTTTGAACTGGAAGCCTGTCGCCTTGCTTGTGAACCTGGAGGCGTGGATGTTCCAGACTCATCCCGAGCAGTAGCTGTGTGACATACCGACGGAGGGGGTTGTCCTCGGTGTTGGACTGGGGCCCCTGGTTTTCCAGCCACCCCAGCAGCAGCCAGAACCAGGGTACAGGATCTGCCGAGGTGATCCAGGCAAGTCTGCACTGCAGAGTGCGCTTGGGGCAGAGACCCGAATCCCGTGCCCTGCCGCTGCGCTGCACGGAGGCACCGGCCCTGGCAGCCAGCATCACTGTCCGCAGAGCCCACGCAGAGGTGGGATCTGCTACTCCCAGAGCTAGTCTGGTCCCCCCAGGCTCGGGTGTTGCTTGCCTGTTGTCCCGTGGAGGCATAGTTTTAGGTGTTGGAAGATGTGTGTCTGTGTCTTTGGGGGGATGAGGGGGTGGGTCGATAGTGCTGTGGGATCCGGGCACCTAACTCCCATGGATTTTGGAAGGAGGGAGGTGCTCAGCTTGCATAGGTGATTTGGAAGTCCTGAGAGATGATATAGTGAGGTCTCCAAGGAGGAATTTTTTCCCCTATCTGGTTATCACAGTTATCTTTGGGCTGAAGGAAGAGGAACTGATAACCCATACAAACTCATAGCAAAGCTAGACATCTCTTTAGCTATGTCTCAGCAAGGCATTGTGTGTTACTTTTAAACATACTGCCCGTTGAATAAATTTTCCATGAAATGACTGGTTTTCTTCTGTTTAAGAAAAAAAAAGAAAAAGGGAGATAGACACATTTCCGGGACCTTCCTTAAAGCACGTATTATTTGACATACTTTTTATCATGTCAGTCCTGACCTGAGTTCTCTCTAAACTTAATAGTTATAATCTTTTAAATCCTTCGTCAGATGGGAACTTCTCCATGGCTGTAGTAAGTTTTGCTCTACTGTATCCTTTTTGAAATGAGGTAGCAAGTACTTCAGCTTGAGTGTGCATGAAGGCTTTACATATGGCTTTATTTACTTTTTTTTTTTCCCTTCCCCATATTAACACGTTCTCCCACCCTGTTGTCTTGTTTCTTTGCCACTTCTTTGTCCTTCTGTACAGAGCAGGTGTTTTCACTCAACTGCCTACAGCGATGCTGAAGAATTTTCCAGAGTGGTTGGAGTTAAGATAACATCCATCAGCGTGTATGAGGAAACTGTCGCTTTTTATGTGCGTTACCTTGCATTTGTCTACACTAAATTTCAGCTGATCAGGGAATATTTCCTCAACGTCTTTGGAAATTATATAGTCATTGACTGAGGGGGAGAGAGAGGATAGAAATTAAATGGTCACAACATTTGCTGAATATTTACTAGCGGAGAGGGAGGGCTCCTTTGAAATGAGACCAGTTTCTCACAATCTCATTTCTCTGTGCTGTTCTCTCTCTCCCCATATCAAGCGACAGGATTAGGGAAGGCACGAAAGAAATTTCCTTTAGTTCTCTTCTTTTTGGGAAGGGGGGGGGGCAGTGTGAATGGTGTTGCAGGAGTCGCGTGCGGGGACTGTTTCAGGGCTTCCATTTGCTCAGGGCAAGGAAGGTGGGTCCAGGCACCCGGTCAGGGATGGGGTGGGGAGGGTGGAGGGAGCTGGTGGCACACACTTGCCCCCAAAGTTGAGATCTCTCTGAGGGCAGAGCTCAGAGCAGGCTTCTCGGCGTGCAAGAAAGCTTCCAGGGTTAGGAGGCTGCCTTGTGTTCCTCAGGCTTGTGGATTGATTTCTTTCCAAGAGAAGATTTTGGGAAAACCTTTTCTTCTGTGAAAGAAAAGCACATAAAAATAATAGACAGGTTCTTGGTTCTAATGCAGAAAAAAATATATTGTTCCCTTCTGCAGACATGTGCTTGCCTTATGTTAGGAGAGGTACCGCTCTACCACTCGATATAGAAATGGTCAGTGCAGGGGCACCCATCGGAGCAAAGGCTGCATTTGCTGCCACCGTGGACTATTTGAATCGTGTTAAATAAAGAGAAGGGGAACTGTGTAACCCCCCATCAGGTTTGGTTCCTTCTAGTTGCGAACACCCAATTTTGAAAGCCTTAACCTGATTTTTTGCAAACAGAAAAGTACTACCCAGAAAGTTCAATTCCATTTTAAATTGTTCTAGCCAAAATTCAGATCTGTTTTCCTTCCCCAGCATCAGTTGTCTCTACTGTTTCCTCTCTATACTGTGGTAAGTTTTGTTCAAATATTGACCAGGAAACACTAGGGCACATGAAAGTTCATTTTCTAAGATGATTTGTACATACCCTTGTTGAAACTTCATTGATGTTGTGGATTGATATAAGTAAGTACATATGTATTTAGGATATGTGTTTGTAAACTTTCTAGGCAGTCTGTGGCAAATGAAAACAGAATGTTTCAAATGTGTTTCTGTCTTTAAAGACCAAATACACCAGCTGAGCCATCTACAGCTCCCGTTGCCATGCAAGCCCCGCTCTCGGCATGCTAAAGTAGTCGGGGTGGACCGGTTTTGAGCACCACCTTTAGCTGAAGATTTGGCTTATGAAATATAATTGATGATGTGTGGGCTACTTGTAAGCAAAACTTTAAGCATTCTTCAAAGAAAGTTTCTCTCATTTCATGCTGGCTGTTCTTGTGTTTGATATGACACCAGAAGGTAGCAAAGCATGCTTTTAAAAGCGTCTTTCTCTCTTGAATGTGTGGTTTTGTTCATGCTTGTGCTTCTCCCTGTGCACCCATCTGCTTTGGGGCTTGTAATGGCACACATCACATTGCAGGAAAATGCATGGAAAAGTGCCCGTGGCTGCTGGTGAGATCAGGACTATGCCTGCAGAGAGGAAGGTTGAGCTTGGCAGAGAAGACCGGCTTGTCAGAGACCCATGGATTTCAGCTGTGGCCTAGACTCTGACACCGAGCTTCCGAGGCTTTGGGGGAAACTTAAACACCTTTAATACCTTTGTGTTTGTTTGCCAGAGCACCTGCTACCTCACTATTCCACTGTGGCATATACTGGGCTGAGTGAGCTTTGGAAAGCACAGGGTAGTGATGGAAACGGTGCAGTGCAATGTTTTCATTACGTACCTGGTCTGCTTTTCCTTTTTCCCTTCTGATTTAATGTTTCTCTCCTTTCCCTCCTCTTCTTCTCCAAGAGCACCCCCTCTCTCTCATGATGTACTACTGTGTTGTCTTGTGATCTTTCTAAAATGCTCTTGGAGCATGTGTGTCTGGGAGTCTCTCTGCATGGTATTAAAATAGTTGGCTGCTTATGAAGTTATACCATCAAAGTTCCTGCTTATGGCCTGTTGCAAAATGGGTGTTCAGAATGCAGTATCTTTTCATCAGGGAAAGATGAAACATGTTCATTGCTAGATTACGATTTAAAGAGAAATCACTCAGGTGCTGTAATTGGAATACCCAAATCGTGGGCTGAGTTTCTCCTCCTGGGGTCCTATTGCAACTTTGAAATACAGACTTTGTCAAAAGGTTTTGAAGGCAGAAAGCCTGCCAGGAAGAGTAGTAGCAGAAGGGGGGGGGGGGGGGGAAAGATCAAGATATCAAAGGGGATGGTACTGATGGAGAAGACTGCAGTGATAAGGCTCCCATGGATCTTTTCCTTTCTCCTTCCCAGGATTCAAGAGCTCTCTCCCCTCAGTAGAAATCCAAAGGGGAAGCAGCGGGCATTAAAACCTCCTCCTCGTCAAGATGCAAGCAGCCCACCAGAGCCCAGGGAGGAGGGAAGAGAGAGGGAGGTGTCATTCACTTCTTTTCTTGCTGGCTTCGGTGAACTTGGCTCACCATGGGTCCCTCTCTTGCTCTTGTAAAATGCATCTGAATTCGGTAGCAGTATAAACGTGATGAATTTCTGGTCTGTGTCGAAGGGTGCAGAGCGGTGCTGCCTTGCTCTTGGGCTTGCTCCGATATACATTTCATGTATCGCTTACCTACCACGCAGGGTGGTTATGAGGATTAATTAGTTAATGTTTGTACAGCACTTTGAAGATGCAATGCACTATTAGGCTCTAGTCTCTGCTTGATGCATGAGCGGAACACCCATTAATGCTAATGGGGGTTGCATGCATTTCTCAAGCCGGGAATACATAAATGCTAAATATAATTGTAATTATTATTGTATTTCACAATATTACTTGATCAGGCTTTTGTAATTTAGCTTAATTTTTTAATATATAACTTGCAGAAATAAAAAATGTTCTTAATTTTGAATCTTGCTTTCAAGAGCAAACTCCTCCAGCCTGAAATGAGTAATCGTCCTTCGTTCCTCATGTTTCATTGTTTTCTTCTCCTCTTTGTGTCTTGTATCGCCTGACCAGAGGTAGATTTCTGTGTTCTGCAGTTGGCAGAGGTATCTTGCTAGCTAAGGAAGCAAACTCACAACACCTAGCACAAATAGTATTTGATTACTGCTAATTACAGTGCTGTCACATAGACAGGGGGAAAGAACGACGGCTGGCTTTGTCAAATAGCAATGAAATAACCTGCTGTCTGTCTACTGACTTAATGGCTTTAATTGCCAGCGCATAATCAAGATCTGGTGAATTTGTTTGAACATATCAGCAGGCACCAAATATTTCAATTAAGATCAAGTTGTATAACTAGCGTTGCTCTAGCTAGAGCAGAATTCTGGTAAATTCAGATTTTTGAGGCTCACGAAAGGGTACCCGTTGGCTAGAGCCAGAAAGCAAAGTGACAGCTATTTTTTGGGGGTTTGGTTTGGTTTGGGTTTTGTGTTGGTGGTATTTTGTGGTTTTGGTTTTTTTTAGACTTTGAGTAACCTTCTCCTCCTCTGATGCTGCTGGACCCTTGTATGTGGTTCCCTCTTATTTTCTTTCGGTCTGGTTTCTTTCTCAGAATGATGTCCTCCAGCAGAGTCCATGCACTGCAGGCTTTCTCCTGTGATCCCTTCCCCTGGGTCTGCCCTAGGCACAAAGCATGTGTGAGGCCTGGGCTGCCGTGTGCCCCGGAGACCACTGCCTTGTCCCAGAGGAACGTCCATCCCAAGCTCCAGGAGGAGGCTCGCTGCAGCAGCGTGAAGCTCAAGGCAGTCTAATTGTGCTCGCAGAAAAGCTCTGGCCTGGCACACCAAAAGTGGTCTCTTTCTTCCATGTAAATGATGGAGCTTTTTCTCCCTCTTTTGTCCCTCATCCTCTTGCTAGAACATTCTTTTTCAAGAAACAGGTCCCTTTCTATAGCCAGTGGATGTTACAAGAGTTTGGGATGAATGCTTGAATTATGTTCAGCTTTGAGAGCTGAATTTGTCCCAAACTATCTGAAGCCACTTTACTTACATCAAAGCCTCAATCAAAGATTTTTGCTCTATCTTTGAAGGATCCTTCCTTCAGGGATTCACGCCCATTCAACCAGATCATTAGCAGCTTCTTAGGCACAGAAGAACAGGTCCTTGTGATAAAATCTGCAAGGCCGTGACCCAGACTTGCCTTTGCTCTTTCATTAAGCACTGAAATGGGAATCTTGCACTTCTCTGAGGCTGCTTTGAGCACTGGATCCTGTAGAGCACTCTTCCCTATGCTGTCATATTAAATCATGATGTTTGAAAAGACCCACCTGTACCAAGTTATGCATATTTACCTCATCAGTTTTCATTTAGCTACTACCTGAATTTTCTGGTTTGTTTGTGTGATTCTTACGGCTGGTTACATGACAGGCTTTAGTCTGCATTGGTGGATGGATGCTTTTGGCGCTAAGGACTCTACCTTGCTTTAAATTGATCTTCCTAGCTTCGGTGGTTATAATTCTTGCCTTGACATCAGAAGTGACCTATGCTTGTCTGTATATTGTTATCTTTTAGCTTTATACACATACCATTTAGTGCAGCTTTGCTTGAGCCCAAGACAGAGCTATGACTGATCTTCTCCCTGCCCTCATGAGCCCAGTAATTTTAGGGATCATGCTCAGCAGGCATGAGCTTGAAAGCTGGCATGCAGAAAATCGCAAGTTCTTTCTGTTTGTTCTGAAGGACCTTTAGAAAGTTGTACCCGCCCCCTGCTTAGTTCTGGCAACGCTGGAGTCATTCGTGCGTGTGTTTAGTGGGAGCTGTCAGCGCTCTACAACTCTCTTGATCAGACCTGGAGTCTGAGAGCTAAAAACAACCCCAAAATGCAGAGATGATGTATGATAAACAGATTTACATTTGCAGATAGGCAGAAAATTAAGCCAGAGTTTTCTTCCTCCAATTTTTTTTTTAACTCAAAGAGGAGAAACCTAGACCACTAAACGTTCTGGCACCGGTTTTGCTTCTTTTGGATGTGTGGGTGTACATGTTTCAATGAGTTTTCAGTCTTTTAACGAGTTCTATATATGGATATTTTAAAGATACGGATAAACTGATACTGTAATAGTAGGGTAAGGCAGAGATGCTGGGCAAGGTCAGTGGGCTTGCATATTGATGAAGCCAAAGAGTGGGAGGAATGAGGAGGGCTTGTGAGAGTGCATTCTTTGTGCTTTCCCAGCTACTAGATTTTACTGTCCAGCTGAAATTACTTATGTATCAGTCACACAGTTGTGTTATTCTCCGTGATATCACAGAGAACTAAATTGCATACTGTGGTTATGGACTTTCCATCTCTACCAATGCAAAAGATACTGGGACAGCAGCTGCCAAGCCATGACATGTAAAAGCCACCACTTTGGCAGACAGGAAACAGTCAGTGTTCCCTATTTCTTGAGGGGGGGAAATAACAGAAGAAAGCAGAGGTTTTACACTCTGTTCTTTTGCTAGCGTGCTTTTCATTTTCTGTGTCTTATTGGTTCTGTCACATACAGGTAGCCCGGTAACATGGAAGTTCATCTCCATTCTCTACTAGATGAATATCTGCCCTTTGGAGGATGCTGTTTCTATGGGTTCTCCATTTCACTGGTTGACTGTAGGCATGGGTGTTCTTAAAAGTACAGGCCAGATGCTTGGAAAGGGTAAATCAGCATAGCAAAGCAGCTGCTTCCACTTACGCCACCTGAGGACCCCCTTTTTATCTTTTTTATCTACCCTTTGTGCATTTTGTAGCTTCAAGCAAACTTTGCTAATATCGTTATTGGCAATTATATCTTAATTAGTTTCTGTCTTGCCTATCATTTTTCCAGCATTCCCATCTTGTTTACTTCTGCTCAAGAGCTGTGAGCTTTGGTAATTTTCCAAGTTGTCATCTCGCACTTCCAAAATCACCAGATTTCTTTCATTTGCGAAAGTACAGTTTTTTAAGTGTCTCTTACTTCCTGGCAAGGAGGTTACATCCAGCTTTTTTAAAAATGTAGAACTCCTGTTTCCTTCTGACTATTTTCCCCAGTAAGAATTAGTGCAAGGTGTGTGTCTTTGGGAGCTCTGCTAGGTAGAGGTGTAGCTAAAAGTTCTGCTCTCAGTCTATGTTGTCTTTAATATTAATGAGGAGTAGGGATTGCTCGGATAGCAGATGCATGAAATCCTGAAGGTTTTTACATTGCCTTTTAAATTCAGTCAAAGACAGTGCTCCTGAAATGCTCCTACCCTGAAGAACTGTTGGGGATGTGTGTGCATCGGTGTTGAGAGAGATGGTGTGAGAGGTAGCAGAGCGCTTGCAACAAGTGACGTGGAACAGAGCAGTGATAAGCACTACTGAGGTCAGGTTCTTCACTGTTCGCTCTAGTATTTTGATTATTTTTGTAATTCTTATTTTATTTTTGCTGATAAAATTTCTTGTTGGATGCCCTTCCACAGAAAACTTAGTAATTTTCCTATGTAGTTAATATTCAGAAATAAAAAAAAAACTATTACAGTTTAAATGATGAATAGATGCTAATTTATACATATATACTTATACTCAGAATGCCTAATTAATGATCTTCTGTGTCAGTCACGGATATGCAAATGATTATATTTTGCGACTCTTATCATAATTGTGTTGCCCCGTCTGGCTTCAGTTTGGGGGAATGTTTTTACTGCAGTTTAGGAAGGGATATGAAAGAGACTGAGCAACAAAACAACCCACAGTCAGTTATGTCTCGCCACTGCAGCTGATGTGGCATTTTGATCGTGCTTTTAGTTTTAGAAGTTGAAATGGGAACGGCAGCAGTATAAAACCTAACTTCCTAGCTATGCTAATCAATCCAAACCGGGTAGATCCTGGTGGTTTTTACGTGTGCCACTGGCAGGCTTGCAAAGGAAAACACCTTATCCTGCCTAGACCTCTCATGAAAGGACCTCAGGTTTAGCATTATGAGCCACTTTTGATAGATTAAACAAAAATGTCCACCTGACTGCAGGGTATGTGCAGTGCTTCGCACGTGCCGTATTGGCCTGCACGGACACGTGCTGGGAGCTCTGTCAAGCAAGTGCCAGGTTGTCCCTGTTCCTGTGCTAAAGCTTTACGAGCTCGTTGATCTTCATGGTGGGTGAACTCAGTTCGCATGAAGACTGCTGTTGGGCAGAGGCAAATTTCAGATTCTGTAAAGAAAGGTGGGTGTTTGCGCCGCTTCTGAGGTGTGAAAGGTAAGAGGAGTGGGAGTGGTTCCTCCAGGGGCACGTTTGGAGCAGGATCCAAGTTAGAGGATCCAAGTAGATCTCTGGAGAGCTTGCTTAACCCTGTCCACTATATAGTGAATATAGATTCACTATACCTTGCCGCTACCAGTGCCTGAAGTTAAGTGGTCTTGGGAGCTCATCGCGAAGCCATAATTTCTCATCTTATCTTTCTCTCTACAAAAATGTCAGCATCCACGGTAAACTAAAAGATTCACAATGTATTTTATTAGGACTTGTGGGTACATTTTGCTACATAAATAATTCTACCTTCCATAATTACAGAGGACATTAATAAAAATTATTATTTTCAGCTGTGATATGTACTTGCATTGAAGCTGGTCCAAATTTGCAATTCTTGGGATTTGGACAAAGGGAAATGGACAGGGTCAGTTATTTTTATGGCTGTCTGTCTTGTATTTTGGACTGAAAACAGCTGTGAGGGGTGGAAAAAAATCCAAACCTGACAAATTTCATGCAATTACTGGCCTTGAAAAACATGCTTTAATAAATTAATTAATGAAAGCTTGTTTCTAACCTGCCAGCACTTACATCAGGGTGCTGCATGGGCAGCAGGGGCTCCCCATGGGGGTCTGCAGGGCACGGCTGGGCAGCTGGGCCAAGGGCAACCCCAGCCCTGGGCATCGGGATCCTCCCTGGGAATGGGCTGGGAGACGGGCCCAGGGGTGGCCGGGCAGGGCTGTGGGGAGCTGGAGACTGGCCCGGCTGGGGCAGGGGCTGACGTGGGCTCCTGGGGCCAGATAGGGCTGGTCAGGGCCACTGAAGCCCTTTAGCGTCCATCAGGCCCAAAGAATTACTGCTGCATTAGACTAGAAAAAGACTCTTGTTAATATTTTCGACAGGACATCTAGGGAAATCCTTTAGAAATCAGAAATTTGTACTGTAGGGGATGGTGGGGATCGTATTTGGGTGACAAAGAGAAAAGTGCCTATAGAACAACCTTGGGTTTTCTCCCTCCGGACATTTTTCTTGCTGCCTGGTTTATCAGGTACTGGGTAGGTTTTAAATGCCTCCTCTTGCCGCCTTTACTCCGTCCTGGATTTTGTGTTGTTTTGCCCAAAGCTGTGCGTATGAAGGAGCACTTAGTGCCTGCAAGGAGGCCAGGAACTGGTGGGGGAGTAAAGTGGGAAGGAGCAGCATCCTGGTTTAGGCTGGACTGGATGGGGGGGGGGCGGGAGTGCTTACCCAGCCCAGCTGTGCTTGAGTCTGGTCTACGTGGGGTGGCCGCGCTCGCCTTGTTTCACACCGAGTCTGGCATTTGTAAGCAGATGGCGGCGGCTGGTGCACAGCCCAGGAAGGGACTTGGGCTGAATGTCACTCCAGGAAACTCAGATCTCGCCTCCAGTCAGGAGAGTTCACGGCCCTGCTCTTAGCACAGCTCTTAAATCACCACTGGGATTTGCAAGGAGTTCACAGCAGCATAAACTATCAAATCATGCCTCCGAATTGATTCTGTAGGCTGGGACGTCAGACCCTGGCTGGGGAAGCTATTGATTCTCAACAAACAGCCTCGCTGGAGAGGGAAGGCGGTGTGATCTATGCCGTTGTGCTCTTTCCTTGCTCGTACAAGTTACAACCGTCACGACACAGGCATCCAGCAGCTCCATGACATCAAATGCTTCTTCATAGCTGGATGTGTTATTCAGCTCTCTGCACAGGGAGGCACATGCAGTGGTGAACTTTGGATGAGGAGAACCCAGTCTGTAAACACAGGAGAGATCGAGCGTGCCCTGTGAACGCACCAGCACTTCCCTCCTCCTCCTCTTCCTGACTCTTCTTCTGCAAAGGGCTGGATCTCTCTTGCAAAAATACTGAGACTTAAGTGTTCGTTGCCATTATTTATCGATTAAATCTGTAACTGGTTGCAGCTCTTTAGAGACATGTTCAGGTGCTGATGCTTATTCCCATGCTTGTTATTTGGATCCTATGTGGCATGTACATTAATCTTAGATATAGTGACCCCAGGACTTTTTGTTCTAATGCATGTATGCCTATTAGCATCAGAAATACTACCCACATAAGGAAAATCAGGGAAGTTTGTTTAATTCCGAGCAAGGTTTTGAAGTATAATCCACAGCTTGTTTCATAGGTTTTCTTTTGAATTTGTGGTACTTAGCATCTGTCACCGGTATTATATCTGAAGTGTAAGAACGGAGAAATACTAAACTTAAGGAGAAATGGAAACTTCTGCTGCATGGACAGCTTTTCATGTGTGTTGTTGCAAGTTACTATAGTAAAGCTTTTCCACAGAGATGGGCTTTTTCCAGTGGAGTGGTAAGAAAGTCTTCATTTGGTTCTTTCCATTTTCTAAAAACCGGCTCTGCATCAGCTTGGGAGTTACAGGGAACAGCGGCCCATGTGGCTTTGTTCTTCGTGTTCCAGCTGCTTATTCTAGACAGCAGGGCAACCCAGAGAGGAGGGCGTGACAAGTTTTGCTTGTAAAACTAAGAGTAAGTTGTTACTACGTAATCTCAGGTTAAGAGGTGCTTTTTACGCTGGTCCTGGTTCATAAATACTTTTGCTTTTGAATGGAGTGCTTTAAAATTCAGGTATAGATATTTAAAATCTGTGTGTATTAGTTTTACGTTCCCGTACCTTGAAGGCATGGCAAGATGGGGACCTGAACTTTGTGGTGATGTTTCTAAAGTCTCTATTAATCATTCCCAGGATGTTTTCAGGCACTGCATTGTTCATCTAGCTTTCAACTGCTGCTCGGGAATAAGCAAATACAAACCAAAACTTGTTCTTGGAGTTAAACTGCGGAGGAGAAGTCCGTGAAGCTGCTGGAAAAACAACCCAGCCACCCTGAACGAGCCAATAGCAGGGAAAGAAATATAACACTTGTAGTGTGAAAGGCGCTCTCCTTGGCTCTTTGCATGCGTCAGCCACAAAAATAGCAACATTGGGAACAAAGCTGTATTGGTTAATGAAAGAGGAGGAAAAAGGTAAGGCTGCTCCACGCTGTACTCATTGCGTTCTTTCCCGTGATAGCCGGGTTACCTTGGTAGTTATTGCTGCAGAAGTGCAAAGTTTGAGTCTGCATCTCCTGACATTTCTACTTCTGTTCCTTGTCTTTGCCCGCTTGCATTGGCTTTGTGGTCACTTTTAGCTGTGTCAGCACGTTGAAAATTGCTGACAGTAAACACCAAAGGCATGCATGCATGCTACTGAAAAAAACCACAAGGAAAACAGCTTTGGGTAAATGGTGGATTTGCTCACTGTTACATGTTCGCAGCTCCCAGGCACAGTTTGGAGCCTCTTACAAATACAGGGTTTGGAATCGTGTTTTTAAAGGGAATGGATATAGGCTACAATGCGACATTGCTCACTTGTCCATGTGAGTTCTGGTATGTGCAGTAGGAGAGAGGTTCATTGTGTATCATGCGGTACAGAACAGGAGAAACACTAAGACTTCCAAGCAGAGCAGCAGCCGTAGGCATGCAGGACCCTGGGTTTTCAGTCTGACAACTTGGCTGTCCCTGAGGCAGCCTGAGGATCGGAGAGGGACTCGGAGGTCTGATGTTCTGTGTCATCATTGCCATGCCCGCTTTCCTTCAGGAAAGTGAATGATGTAGAAATTGCACAGTGTGCTGATCGGTATTAAATACTGCAGCACCTATATTTTACACAGATTAATGCTGGGCAGGAGAAGGCAGAAAAAGATACAGCGTTGGGCTCATCTGGGGCAGTGTAGACTGGGGAACAAGGCTTCTCCTGTAAGTACTCGAGTGTATCGGCACTTGCTGGTATGGCCAGGGTATCCCCATGTTCCTGCCACTTTCCTGTAGGTTCAGCAGGGCCTGGTGAGCCGGTGGGCGTGGAGCTGAGGAGCTGGATTCTGCTTCTGCCAAACTTGCCTGGGTGCTGCACCAGTCAATGAAATTGGATACAAACACCAGCGCCCGGCTTTGAGCTGCATGTTGCCAGTGGCTGGGCTCAGTTTACAGAGTGCAGGGAGGGGGCAGGCTGGACTCGATCAAAAATGGATTTTGCTGGGAGCCTGTTGCTATTTTTATAGGAGCCATTGCAGCTGTCTAAAGCAGTTGCAGCCCACACCTTGTTGGAAATGCTTGTCCTGCCTGGTGTTGTGCTACCTTAGAGCCAAGTCAACCTCTCCAGGGGCTCTCGCCAGGAGCCAGGCTGCTTACCCGCCCCAGAGAAGCTCCTGCAACATGGGCACTGCAATGGAGGGTGGCCCAGGGGCTTCCTCCTCCTTCCCTTTCTAGTGCAGAGGCAGTGCAGGATGCAGATGAGGCTTGCAACCCCAACCAGAAACATGAAGATAAAACACAGGCCAGAAACTCATTTCTCTGGAGTTACAGGACAGTTTCTCTGTGGAAATTATTAATTATTCTGCCTTCAACTGATGCAGTTAGGATCAGGATTTGGACCTGATCTATTTTAGGAATATCTATTTAAGAACATGGTTTCCAACCTCAGTTTAAACTCGGTGTGGTGGCATTCATGCCAGCCAGCCAAGCTGCATTTTAGTATGAGCTAGCCTGAGCTGGCTTAAATCTCTGCTTTAGACTGAATTAAACAAAGACAGCCCAAAACTGATGGAGTCTTTACTGCCTTGCCAGCTCAAGGTAAAATGCCATGAGAAACAGGTGCTGAAAGCTGGGAAAAAAAGAGATCGATGTTAGGGGGAAAGTCAAGGGATTTGTCTACCCTTTGTGTTCTCTGTGTGCTGCTGCCTGCTCAAGCCGTCAGGCCTGGCAGTGGCTGCATCTCCCCGTCGGCGTGCAGTGCCTGCCCTACTCCAAGCGCTGTGTAAGCAATAAGTAAACAAAATTATTTGTTTCTTGACACTAGAGATTACAGTGAATCCCTGCTGTACAGCTCCCTGCATTAGAACCCAAAATATTTTTTAAAGAATTCTTAGGAGGGTGCTGGCATATAATGACTAATTTTGTAAATCTTGCATTAAAAAAGGGGGCTGTACATTGGAGAGACTTCTGCTATATTTAGAATAAAACTTCATGCTCCCGCTGTCAGGATGTGAGCTTAATTACAGCATGCTGCAAACTTTGCTTTTGTGAAGGATATTTTTCTGCACTGCTTGCTTCAAAAAGCACAGTTTTGCTGCTATTTTTATGATGCTTTTGTAACAGCAGCGGGAGTTGAAATGGGTTCGGTGAAACTTGAGAAGGATTCTCTGACAAAACCAGTGATAGTAGTTGTGCAGTTCCCAGCTCGTAGCTTCTCACCAGCTGAAATGAATCAATGTCAGGAGGAAGGCACAGCTGGCTGCTGGTTTGGTTTGGGTCTTTTTTCCCCTCCTGTAACTTGCAATTCACTTTTCTATTGTACCCTAAATTATCTGTTAAGATTTTAATATGGATCCGCTTTTGCTGCTGTGTTTATGATTGGGTACCTGCTGGAGGATTGCAATGGAAAAATAAAACTGGTAAGTTAGCAAGTTTTACGTCCCAAAATAATGAAAAAATACATGATTCGGCCTCCATGCCCTAAGAGATAAATGGTAGCTCCTTACAATAATTGCCAAGCTGTAAAGAAGACTTTTGTCCTTACCAAGGAATCAGGACGTGGTTTGCAGAGGCTGGCACGCTCTGCTCCAGAGAATAGCAGAGCTGTTGCACCGGAGGTGTGGTGGCAGAGAGCTTGTGATGTGTGATATGTGTGTGCGCGTTGTACCTGAACTGCAAAGGATCTTAAAGCTGCAGGGGAAAATGCTTAGAAATCGGGAAACATGGAAGATTTGGGGGATGTGGAGGCTGGGTGGTGTGTGTTTGTTTTTTCTTAAGGCCTCTCTCCCTCATTCAGTGGAGTTGTTGCTGGTCTCCTTGAACTGTGTGTGCATACAAGGTCACTCGTGGTGGGAATCACATGTAGGGAAAGAGTTTCAGTTTAAGCAATGTAAAAAATCTTGACCTTTCCCCAAACTGTGCTATGTGGAGGGATACGCCTTTCCTATTCAGGTGGCACAACTTGCATCTCCTGAATGTTGCTGAGGGTGAGGATTACAGTCTAAATTACATCCATAGCTGTGAAGGACAGCTGGCACCTTTCAGAAAGTTCTCAAATGCAATGCGGGACTGAGTTCCCATTAAAGTTACTCTGAGAAAACTGCATTGCTGTAAATGCTCTGCTGCAGTAGAGGGTTTCAGTGTTGTGCACGAGGCAGATGTTGGGTGCTTCTCTTGGTCACTAAGTCCTGAGGACCTGAGCCCTTGGTGCCTCTGTGTAGTTAGCTCTCTGTGAAGTCCTCAAGCCTAGAGCACCTGCAGAGATACACAAGATGGGAGCATTATGTCCTGAAAGCATCTCACTTGATATTATAGAATCATAGAATCGTTTAGGTTGGAAAAGGGTCATAGAATCATAGAATGTTTTGGGTTGGAAGGGACCCCTAGAGGTCATCTCTCCCAACCCCCCTGCAGTGAGCAGGGACACCGCTAACCTGATCAGGTTGCTCAGAGCCCCATCCAACCTGGCCTTGAATGTCCCCAGGGATGGGGCCTCCACTACTCCCCCGGGCAACCTGTTCCAGTGTTTCACTGGAATACTGGGTCACTTTGTACTGAAGCAACAAGACACGTAGAAGCCAAGCACATGAAACCTCGTAAGAAGCAGAGGTGTGGGGAGGCAGGTGGCCATCCATGGACGGTCTGATTTAGGGGGATTTCTTTGAAACTAAAGCAAAGTGGGCACATTTCTCCTGCTAGCACACTGGGGTGGCATTTGAGACACTAAGAGGGAAATTCCCAGGCAGTACCGTGGAGCGTACTGCGACCCAGGGTGCTGGGCGGACAGGCTGCAAGGAGCATTTTGCTGCGCGAAGGTGCAGTTGCATGGGGAACTGGGAAAGGATCTGTGCTGGGGGAAGCAAAGCAGTGCCAAGGTATGGTTTGCTGGCTGGTCAGACAAAGGAATCTGAAAGTCCAGATTCAGTCTGCGCCTAGGGAAAGGTTCCTTAAAGAAACAAAGTAATTCAAAGTGAGCAGCATCTGCCTTTTTTTTTTTTTTTTTTTTTAATATTGATTGGAGCTGTCATAAAGTGGGGAGAAAAAAACCCACTTTTTTTTTTAATGGTAGTGGAGAAGTTTTCTGCAAAATATTTACTTTGTCAACATGTTACACTAAAAAGTAAATATGACATAACTTGCTGGAAGAAACATTATTTTTACTTTCGCAAATAGTAATGTAAATGTTAAATTTGCTTTTATTTCCCCCCCTTGGTTTTTAAAAGGAAAATAAAATAATTGGCCAGATGTCTCTGAGATTTGATGATAGATTATGCAGTATAGAAGCTTGACACCTGGTAGATATTCTCCTTTCTGCAAAGCTTTTATAATGGAACAATATAAATTCATGTATCTAAGGTAAACTGTTTTCCTACCCCCACGGGATTCTCACAAATTTCTCCTATTAGCATGGTGCAAGGATTCTATTGAGACTGCTCACCTGATGAGCAGAAATCTACACAAGTGGCATTTGCAAAATCCCAAAAGAGAGAGGCTCTAGTTGGAAATAATAATAATTGAAAACATTTTTAATTTAGACAGGACCGTGCTGAAAGACATTCCAGCATCTTACTAGAAAATTACTTTTGCAGTAATAAACAACCCTGATGGCTGGGGGTGGGTAAAATAATTCAAGATCATGAGGTGGTATTTTGCCTATGCGCTGTGTTTTCTTGGCTTTGTTTTAACAGCATTGTGGCAGCCCTCCCCTGAGAAGGGTGCTCATTTCCTATATAAAGGATGAAAGGCGCCCTCATTTTCTGAAACGCTGCAGGTCCCTCTGTTTCCAAGAGCTTGCCTGAGTAGCGCTGCTATCAGAGGGTCGAACAAATAAACCTCACTTGTCCCTGCTTTCCCTGGGATTTTGGATTGTTGGCTCAAACAATACTCCTCATGGTGAAGGAAAGAATTTGTTGAGCTAAATTTATTAATTATGGGCCAAATATTGATGTTCTGATTCTGCACTCACCTGTTCTAAGACAATATGAAAACAGAGCCAAGGCCTCTATAATTCTGTTTTTTGCTTTACTGACCGTGTGCTGGAACAAAAGTGGCATCATCTGGGAAAGTATAGTGAATATTTTGCTTAGAACAACTTTGTGTTTATCTTTCTTTAAACATAATCTAAGACATTAAAAAAACCCTTTCTGTCAGGGAGATCTAAGCATTAGTCTCTTGACAATTCTTGCTGCAATTAAGAATTACATAACAATCTGAGGGTTATGAGTCAAAATAATAAACTAGTAAGGATTAATAGAATATTTGGCTAGGAAAAAAGGAGACTGGGTGTCTTGTCTTTCTGTGGACTGTGTAGAGAAAAGCTCTTCCACAGAAGGCCAAAGCTTTTGGAAGAGGAGGGACTGAAATGGATGATTTAACATACCTTCATACAACAAATGTTTTGACTAATACCTTGCCCAGGACATTAAGTAAATGGCAAGGCAGAGAATTTCTTTGCTAAACACTGTTGTATTTACATGAAGGTACTTCATCTATGAATTGGGCTGGTTGATGCTGAGAAATACTGACTTACTGAGGCAGACTGGGCAGAGGGTTTCATAAACAGAACATTTTTACCTCCTGGTGGTCTCTCTCCATCCCTTCTCTTCCCCTTTAAAGCCTTCTGTAGCATTTCTGCATAAGAGGTAGTTTTAAGAGAGAATGCTGTGATTTGGGTTTTTTTTTCCCCTGCAAGAAATAAAATCTCCTTACTCCTAGTCCCAGTATCAGTATGCTGCTTCAAGGAGAGCTGTATTAATGCTATTCATTGTCTCTTTAATATATTGCTACTTCATTGTAAGGCTACTGCTGGCATCTCAGAGCCTGATCTGGCAGGAACGGCCAAGTGGAAAATAGGCACCTTGAGACTTTCTGTCCTCCTGCTCCCTGGAGAAGTATAGGTGGGTAGAAAGGAGGAGCAGGGAAGCACTGAAGAGATCAATGGTCCATCTGCCTCCTTCCTCCTATAAGCGGTAGTGCTGGAAACTTCAGTCTGTTTAGGGTGTAAGTCTTCCTTATCGAAGACCAAAATCATGACATGTTCGAGTTGAAAATCACTTTTATCGTCTTCTCTCCCCAGACCCTAATGCAGTAACAGCAAGGCTCTGGTTTCACAGCACACCCCGGGTGGACCTCAAGAAGCAGAGAGGCATGAAAGGTCAAGAGCCACCTGTTTCTATAATACATTTATCATTTATCCAACCCAAAGTTTGACTGGGCAAATCAAATCGGGTAAATATTTAGCAGGCACAGGCTGCCCAGCCTGTAAACATGAAGGAGTATATGGTATATGACAGGGTAAACCACCAATAGCTGGCCAAAAGCCCAGCAAATGCAAGCACAACAGTGCGGGGCATTCACCCCTCCAATCCAGGGCATGGCCTCCTTGGCAGAGCCCCAGCTGCAGAAGAGCCAGCATGCAAGGGGGCCAGCCAGGCTGGGTAGGGCGCTGGCCTTGCAAAAGAAATGGGGGAGAGAAGAAAAGGACGTTCTCCTTTCTCTCCCTTCTTAAAATCAGTGCTGGGTGATGTTTCTGTTATTTCTGACACGTTTCAGAAATAAACATCAATAGGCGCTAGGGAAGCAGAGCTAGCACCAGCAAAGTCTTTGTGTACTTTTGCTCCATGGGGTTTCCTCTGCCCTCCTGTCACTTACTTTACCGAGGAGACTTTTCTGACTGAGACAATAGCAGGCTCCTTTGCTGGCTCTCTTTGTATCAGCCCACCAGCAGGGGATGCTTGGAAAGCCAGAATGAAGATAAAGTCCCGGAAGACCAAGTAATCAAAATGGGGGGATGGGGGGGGTGTGGGGGGTGTGCTACCCACAAAGTGCGACTCAAGTTTTCTCTAATTTTGTGGCATTCACAGCTGGGTTGTGGTCACGGCTGACACAAGACAACTGGTTCCTGGTGGATCTGAGTCTTTACCACTGCGTGTTACTTGCAAAATCTGCCAACTTCCTGAGGTCGTTCTGGCCAGCGAGGAGTGGGTAGGCAGGAGTTGCCATAGGAATTAGTTGCCAAACTCAGGCAGCCCAAAAGGCAGCCTGCTTGGCCTACCCATGATGTCTGTCTTAGTTTTGATTTGCAGCTGTTACCCAGGTAGGGGATTTATGTGAAGTGTAGACCAGAATCTAGAATTATATTCAGCCCAGGAATATTTCAATTCTGGGAGTTCTGGTTCAGAGCAATCACTTGTTCAAATTGCAAAAAAAATAATCCCTCAACTTCTATTGGAAGGGCTTCCAAGGAAGGCCTTGAACAGATTTATACTGTTTCTTTCAATCTGTACAACACTGCTGCTGCTAGAGTCTGTGTGCTTGCTTCCAAAGGAGAATGGCAGACAACACAACACATACATACAATGCAAAATTTGTCACTTCCATAGGCAGAACTATCAACCTGGCTATTAATACAGAGGTGCCAAGAGGAGGATTGTATTTGTCTGGATTTTTTTTTTTTCTTTCTTTCTTGAAGCTTTCTACGGTATTTCCTTGTGCAGAACAGATGCAAGGCAAAAGTACAGCTGAACAGATGCAAATCTGATAACTTAGCAGAGATCTGAAACGTGTCGTGAACTTTCTCACACATCCGTATGCTTCCCTGGGCTCTCAGAGAGGGAGGGAGGCGGCTGTTGGGAGCAGGGAGGTATGTGATGGCGTCTCCTATATAAAAAGAGCACCCCGGCAGCACGTCCAAGGAAGGATAAGATGGAGTCCTCTGGGCCACCATGGGGCTGGAGTGACTTGGAGGGGGTTGGGTACCCCTGTCAGAGCCGGGTGAGGTTTCCTGTGAGTAGCCGTCTGCAAATAGCATGGCCTCTGAAAAACAGTTTTGAGATCCAAGTTCCAGGTTGGCATCTGAGTTTTGATCCCAAAGAAGTTACCATTGCCAGCTGCTGGAATTGCATTACTCCAAGCAGTTCAGCACTGTTGGTACCACGTTCAACATTAACAACCGTTTCTCTGATCGTCTAAATGCGCGATGGAGAAAAAAGAATGCGCTACTAGATGACCTTAAATCTGCATTGACTGATAAACCCTGGTGTCTCAGGCCAAAGAGAACAGTTGTTCCATTTAGTTGGTAGAAAAATACCTTGTGCCCTGATCAACCACAATCCTTTTCTTAACTGTCAATCCTTTCAATCAGCCGTCAGTGCTCAAGGCACCAGGAGTATGCTGGAAATACCACGCACCCGGTAATTTGTTTGCCCTGCTGACGTGGGCACCAAGAAAAGCTGCCTTGCGGGTCAGATCCAGTCCTTATGCCACAGACTGGCCGGCCCTGGTCCTTAGCATCGCTGCAAGCGAAACATATTGGCTCTGTCCCGCACACTTCATCTGAGGAGGAACCGGCAGCCATTTTGGAAATGAGGCTGAGGGCTGTGCTGGAGAAGGAAAGGCCTCTTGGTTTGAAATGGCTGACAGAGCTGTCCCAGAGGCACCTGGTGCTTCAGGGCCTAACTGACTAGGCTAACTTCAGTAAGATTTCAGTGGGGAATTTTAAGGTAAACCCAGCAGAGTTTTCGGTTTGTGTTAAATGCCGTACAGTAAGTCGTGGGGATCTTAGGAGGTGGTTGAGGTGCAGCACCAAAGATTCCGGTGTGGGACACTGCAAATGACCAAAAGTGGGGATGTTTTCAGCTGTTTGAAACCAAACTATCCTTCCTTGTGTGTCAGTGTCCCAAAGCCCCTTGATCCCTTGTGTGCTTTCCAAATTCTGCCCTCTGGGCCACTATCGGGGTGTTCAGCAAAGTGCTTTCCGATATGAACAGCACCCAATTCGCCTCCATTCTTCAGGCTTCTTAAAGAGCCCGACCGAAAACAAATGTAGTCAGCAGCGTCTGATGTAAGTTTATTAGTGTTTGAGCATATAACACCATTCCCATGAGATACCTTCTTTGAAATAAAGCGCAACTGATGACTGTTTTGCCGCTTTTGTGCATCGTGATGTGGTAGATTTGTGTGGTTAGTGATGGTAAATGCCGGTCTAACACTGCTGATTTCGAGGCGGTGACTATTGATGTGAACTGGCAGGAACAGAAAACGTTTCCAAAAATGCCTTTCAGTTTTGGGGTACCTGTATGTGCAAAGGTCTGATGTTTAGAGATCTGATACTTGGCATTTTTCAAAACCTGACTCCTTTGTATCTGTAATTGAGGCACCCTTAGTATTTGAACCATTCTGAAAATTAAAAGATAGATGGTGGTTGTTTGGCTTTTTGGTTTGTGGGGTGTTTTTTTTTCCCTCTCCTGTTTCTGTAACTGACAACCTGAAATTCCTTCCCCCTCCAGGCCAGTAACCTTGTCTTCTGTAGTGGAGCCTGTACTTGCCCTGCTTAGGGTCTAAAAACCAAGACTGTGGAGGTGATCTACACATCACCTTGCTGCTCTTCCACTTTTTGCTGCTCCTTCATGGAGACAGAGTTAACCTACTGCTGCTTCTAGCAGGGTACTTCCCGTGGAGGCCTGGAACTGCAAACAAAACATTTAGTCTACATGTGGTTGTTTGGATTTCTAATCTGATGAAACCTTGCTCCAGATTCTCCCTGGAGGAAATGAAGCAGGAAATGGCATTTTCTCCATTTCCTTTACCTCAGCGTCACCCTGAGCATCATCTGATGAGATGATAGTACGCTTGAGAAACGCTTAGGGGATTCCCCCCCCCCCCAGGTTTTTCTCCTGACAAATGTAGGCTCTGTCAATCCTTCCATTTATTTTCCTTGAAAGTGTGAATTATAAGAACGTTCAGGTTTTTTATCTAAGCAGATTACAGACATTGGACATACAGACATCAATTTGTTACACTTTTCTTCCACGATATTGATTAATAGGGAACTATTTCCATTGTGTAGGCCTGGGCTCTGGAAAAGGCTATTTTATTCTCAGGAATGATACACTCAAACTGTAAATCTATAGCTATGCTGTCACAGCGCATTTTATTCCAGGGGGATGGGAAGGAGGAAATTCTTGCGGCTTTAAACCTTACTGTGTTTTTTGCATATCTACTCAAGTCAGATCTCCAAAATGGAAACCAATCAGTCCCTTCAGAGGTACCATTTTAAATCGGAGAGTGAAATATGTTTTAAACACGTAACAAGTGTGCAATGTATACCTTCAAGTAACTGAATCTTAAAAATTATTATAATTTCATCCTGAAATGAAAATCTCCAAGGGAGTTCATCTTCGGTAGCCCTGTCTACACATCTGTTTTGTCGCTTATACCGGTCCGTGTTGGAGGGCATGCGTGGCAGGGTCCAGGGCCTGCTTGGTGCCCAAGGAGAATTCTGTTCTGAAGGGAACAAGCAAAAACTGGAAGTCCCTGAAGTGTGGGAGGAGAGCTCGTGGGAGGCAGACCTTGAAGAAGCTGAAGGGACCATTGGTTCCTTCCTTGAGCCCCAAAATATCTCCTTAGTGGTTCACCAGCAACAGATGGGGAGACAACGGGTGGGAGATCCTCTAGTCACTGTGCCAGAGTTAAGAGAGTGAAAATGATATCTAGGATGCTTTGTGTTATTTAAAAGCCTACTCTGTCCTTAACGATCTAGCTCCCCATGCATCTCAAAGCTCAGGGTATGGGTTGTGTCAGGACTTGAAGCTTACTGACTCACCAGCTTGGTGGGGTCAGGAGGCAGGGAAGCCTGTTGTGATGTTCAGGGGTGAGCAGTATATCAGGATGTAAAAGAAGAAAGAAAAGAGCCTCGTCCCACATACAGGTGTTTGTGAGAGTGCAAAGCCTGGAGCAAATGCTGATGCTCCTTGTGGGATGGTATGGCCGGACCCTCCTGTAGGACTCTGTCTGCACCTTCCTCTCACTACTGAATGCAAGCAAGTGGGAAATTTACCTTTCCTGTCAGTCAGAGCCTTCTCCAAGTAACAGCAGAAGGACAAAATTGGCAGGGTTCTTGTCAGTTTTGCTGCTGCCCATAGGGTACTGATTATCATTAATGAGTCTTATTGATTTCACTGTGCAGCTTCTTTGGAACAACAGGAGAAGCCCGTCTGCAGACACACAGAAACACAGTGGGTCATATTTGGAAAGTTATCTGTACAATCACAAGGGCTGGATTTGTTGTTGTTGTTGTTGCTTTGTTCAAATTAAAGGCTAGATTCTGCAGAAGCCAATAATTTTGAGAGCCACATCCTTCCCCAGTCTCATCAGGAAATCATTCCACTTACCACTGGTGAGTAGGTGAGTGGGTTTCTCAAGCCCTCACAGAAGCTGCATTCTCGGCTTCAAGAGACAGAAGGAGTTGTAATGTGACAAGAGTTTCTCGGGGATCTCTGGGTCCAATGGTTTCAAGACAGCCTGGATTTTGTTGGGTTTGGTAGGGGTTAGCTCTGGCTAACAAGGACGGTGCTTTTTGCCCTGTTGTCTTAGTAGCGATCCTTATTGTAAGGTGTGGAAATTGCATCTCCAGATTCAGAGCCCTAACTGAAGGGTAGTACGTGTAAGGATTCCCCCTTTACCTAGACATTATGTCTCCAGCTCATCCTCCCCCCACCCCTCAGCCCTGGCAAGGAATGCCAGCAAAAACAAGTGCTGTTTGTTTGTTTGCATTTTCCTATAAAACTGAAAGTAGGAAAGTTACTGTGTTTCCTTTTTAGGGTTGTTGGGGGTTTTTTGTTGTTTTTTTGGTTTTTTGTTTGTTTGTTTTTTTAACAAAACAGATGTTTGCCAACAGTTTTTCCCTCTTCATTGAAAGCCCCTAATTTCTGTCAAAACTCCCATCAGGCAGTCACTCTTTAACTAGCTGTACCCAGCCGCCAGTGGCATCCTGTTGCCTGCACTGAGTTTTGAGTCCATGGGGGGTTTGCAGCTCCCAGAGTAACTCCAGAGCGGGGAAGGCAAGATCTTGGGATTAACTCCATCCTCTCCCCGCAAGTTGTTCTCTTAAATTGTAAAAAGCAAATAAGGCAACGATCTCCCCCTGCAAATGAGCCCTTTTTAAACCTAGACAGTACTTCCTCTCCCTGCCCTCCTCGTTTCAGTGTGGTGAACGGCAGTGTCTCCAGACGGGAGTGACGGCAGCCCAGTGACATTTATCCCTCGGTAATCAGTTAATTGGCACAGCCTTCTACCCTTCAGCCTGCAGATCCTTTCAGATCCTTCTTAGGATCGCACTGGATTTCTGACCTGTGATAACTTTGCTTTGAAGGGACAGCTCGATCCCTAAGCCCATTAGCCAGATGCCAGCCCTGGCTGGGGCGATGACGGGTAGCTCTGGGCTCCGGCAGCTGCCAGTTGTGCACTGCCAGCCGCATCCTTCCACGGGATGGACCTGGCCCACAGGATTGGGGACGGGGCTCTGAGGGGGGCAGGTTCCCCCTCAAAGATATCTCCCCTAATTTCCAGCTGCATGCACTATTCCTCCCCTGCACTGTGGAAGGAGGAGAAGGGTTTTAGCCCCCTCAGCAGCCCGAGGTGTGGGACGCAGCTAGAGGCACGATGCCAAGCCTGCTGGCTCGCTGGCTTGATCTGGTGTGGCAAATCCCCCCCTTCTAGGTTCCCGAGGGTAGCTGTGGCCATGGCAAGCTCTTGGAAAACTTTCCACATCATTTGCAAAGCTGCCCTCGGAGTGAAGCCGTCTTATAGACTCTGTTTAAAATGTTTAAAAAAAAAAAAAAAAAAAAAAAAAAAGAAAGAAAAAAAAGTATAAAATAGAAACATTCCCTTGCTCCCCCACCTCCTTATCTCTCACTTAAAAGTAAAGGAAGTGGAACATTTTAAAGCAGCCTTGTTTCTGTGGATTAAATGAATTGAAATACAGCTTCTTCCTCCCTTCATTTTTCTGCCCTCAGCCAGGTAAAGAGCTGGTCCATTGAAATATTGACTATCATTAGTCTGAGATTTTTTTCATCTCCCAATGAAGCACAGATCTTTTTTTGGTTACCATCACCCCTCCACCATAGCTGTTCCCGTGTAACACTTCCCCTTTGATATGACGATGACTATGTACAGGGGAAGGACCTTTACCAGAGGAAGAATTGTTTCAAGAATTGATGAAGGGTGAAAAGAAATTGACAGCATATCAAAAAAAAAAAAAAAAAAAAGGAGGAGGAAAGACAGCACACCTTGGCATATAGAGGAAAGGGGAAGGAGGAGGTGGTGAGGCAGCAGAGCGCATTGCTAACAGGCCAGCTTAAAGCCCTCTTAACAACGTGCAGTTGCTCTCCCCAGCTCGTCCATTGATTTCCTCCTGCCCTCCGTAGGCCTGGCTGCAGTTAAACCTTGTGTCCTCCACGTGATGCTGAACCGAATCAGATTTTGCTTTTAGTTGTTCGATCAAATTTTCCTTTCTTGAGCTTAGAAGGAACACTTGGGACTTTATAGTAATTGCCTCCCCACGCTGAACTGCTGATACCTTTATTGGATTGGCGTAGGGTTTCAGAGGACTGTGTTTAACATGCAGTGAGCCGCAGCAATGCAAACAGCTCCAGTGTTTAAACAAGCATCCATTAGGCCAGGAAACAAGACAGTGCCAGCCATTTGGTGCTCTTTAGAGCTGGCAGCTTAAGGGGAACGGTGGGTCTCGGCGTGCGGGGCGGGGGGGTGGATGGGGGAGACACAAATGCAGTGCAGGAAAACAAGAAAGCATCTCTGTAGGTTTGTGAGAAAGGGGGGTGGTGGGGGGTGGAACTTGCGACTGGGGACATGTGCAAAGCTCATTAATATCTCATTATGTTCGAATTGCAGTCTCCCAGCAGATTGGCATTAACATGTGATGTGCTGGAGGAAGGGGCTACAGGAGAGTGGCAGGGATATTTTAAGCAAGCTTTTTCTTTCTTTTTTTTTCCTTTATATTGAAGAAGCGGAAAAAATAGTGTGTGCAGGGCAAGGTGCCAGCAAACCACAATGTTTTGTGCATCAGACCAATACAGTACACTTCATCAAACAAGAACAGTGCTCAGTTGGGCTTATCGTAGTACCCACTAGCATCTTTCAGTATTTCTAATAAATCTCCTTTATTTTCAGGAGTGCTTAACTCAGCTGTAAAATTTGGCTCAGTGTGAAACTTCCAACATCCAGGAGCTCAGCCCAGGATTAATTCCCCCCACCCCCAACCGGACGGATTGAGGAGTGCGGGGGGTGCTTCCACATTTTGCTCCCTTCTGTAAGTTTGTAGATAGAATGATGTCTGAAATACTTTTTCTCATGCTCCAATACTGAAATAGCTTTTGTTTTATCCTTAACTGGAGCATTGCAGTCATTAGCTTATCAGCTGATAAGCTGCAGTCATTAGCTTATCAGCTGACATCAGTGCCCCTACCGGCTTCTGCAGGACCACATACATTTTTCTGCTAAAATCTTGGCTGCCATGTTACTGGGAAAATACCCATTAGTTTTAGGGCCAGTTATCCCTTGACTTTCCATACCTGAATCCTCTTAGAAAATAAAAGGCAACTTCCAACACCAGCTTATCCAAAAAAGAACAGTCAAGGACTTTCTGTAGCAGGCTCTCCTCCCTGTGCTCCCAGTTGCTGAGTTGCATGATTTATCTTGGTAAACTTTCATTGGGAAGACTGGAGTCATGAGAGGGACAGAGAATGAATGTACTTCTGCTGTTGTACTCTGCAGCACCGTGCTTTTGTGCAGAAGTGTTTTACTGACATGTACCAATGAAACCTATGGATTTTGTTTTTCTGCAGACACCTAGTCATTCTACTGTTGCATACAAGAATCATCTTAATAAGTGCTGTATTTGAGGAGATGTTTATAGCCAAACTGTAAGAAAATCATTCTTCAACTCCTTTCGTGCTGCAAGAGCAAAACAACGGTTAAATTAGCTCTGACTCTTATGAAATGCTTGCAAGCCCATAGATCTTGGTTCAGACTGCATATTATGTTTGAACTTCATTGCCCAGGCTATTTGTGATGTGTTTATCCTTCCTAGTAAACTTTCTTTTGCTTTTATGGAACAATATTGGAGCCCTCCAGTGGCCAAACTAATCATTCTGAGGAATGGATTCAAGTTTTGCCAAGAAGGTTGATTTTTTTTTCCCTCCCCTATTAAAAAATTAATTTGGCGATCTTTCTATGTGGAGTTTGAGTCACAGGATCATATGTGAAAAGTGAGGAAAGCTATAGGAAAAAGAAAATAGTCTCTTTGCATACCTAGGATCTCCATATATTTATTTTTCTATATTTTCAATAATTTAATGAGTTAATTGTTTAAGTAAATTTGACTACGCTTTCTGAGAGGATCCCATTATGCATAGGAAGCAGAGAAAATACATTCCAAGTATCATGACAATTCACAGTTCCTGAAGTGACTCTATCAGTGCTGATCTCTAGCAAAGCCTATTTTTTGTACACGAGATTGTCATTCATATCAGGGGCCTTGGCAGGTTGAAGATTTTGGCTTCAAGGCTCCCTTGTCTGCTTCTCCTACGGGTGTCTTTCACTTTCCATGGCCTTTCACTGCGATACCCACTCTGTGCATGAAATAATCTTTCGTTTATATTGTACATCCTGGATATTAGTAAGAAGAGTTCCTTTAAAGAATGTTGAGATCCTCTAGAAAAACTAAGCCTCCTCTTGTTTGGTGTGACAGCACAGTTTTTCCTTTTAGATGCTGAGCTGCAATAATAGTCTTTAGGAACCCAAAATCAGATAGGTAGGTCACGGATCTGTTGGAGCTGGGAGTTTTGGGAGGACGTGGGGGGTGAAGAGGAGAAGGGTATGGTCATTTGTTTATCTTTTAATAGGATGACTGCAGTCTGGCATTCAGTCCATGTTCAAAAAGTGGTTAGGCAAGTGCTTAAGGTTGTTATTCCTGCGCCAACTCCTCTTTATTTAGGAGTCACTGGAAATAAGTTTGTACCACTTTGCATTGTATAGCTGCAGCTTTATAAAATCATGTATTGTCATCAAAATGCATCAGAACTAGAACATTCAAAAACTGGGAGAGGGAGGGTTGTGTTTGTTTTCTTTTAGTAAAAAGCTTCTAAGTAGCTTTTCTTCTGCAGGCACTGTGGGTAGAAGAACAATTGTACTGGGTCATCTCAAAGGGGCACTTAGCCCAGTGTCCTCTCTGCAACAGAAGTCAGTAAGCAGAGTGTAAGAAACGGAGCAGGCACAGTGTCAGCCCTCCCTGGCATATCATCCTATCTTCCAGCCCTCACAGGTGTAAGAACTGCTTGCTGTGCCCATTTGTAAGCAGTTTGCTCTTGCAGCCCCCTGTGTACGTGAAGTTTCTTGCAGGGTGGGGTGAAAATGAGGAAAGTCAAGAAACAGTTGTGGCAGAAACTTCTGGCTTGCACTGCAGATAGGGGCAAGTTATGCAAATTCCTCTCATCTGCAGTAGCTGGAATTCCTGGAGCAACCCTAGGCATTGTTTCCATTTGTGTTTTTTATGCGAGTTTGAGAATTGCTAGAGGAGATGGATGCCCAGCTCCAACTCACTTTTTGAGGAAACTGCTAATGATGTCAGTTTTTCTCATGGCTTTTTCCAAGACCTGTAAGCACCAGCAGAGCTGGGAAGAAAGCAGTCGGATAGATGGGGGGAGGCTGATGGCAGAATATCAATATGCACTGAGGGTGGGAGCAAGAGGCCTTGTAACTGTCAGAAGGAAGGCTAATGCTCCAGAGCCACTTTGCCTTCTGCAGCAAGATAACTTATGTGTGTGGCTGTGAGATCAGATCTGTGAAAATATGAGAAACAGTGACAGGAGAGGAAAAAAGATGGGACTATGCAAGGGGGGAGCAAATGTTCCCCACCTGCCTGATGCACATTTCATCCCTGGCTCCCTGAAGCCTCCCATCGCTGCATGGAGCTGCTGCCACCGGTGCTAGCTTGCCACTTGTTTGTCACAGCCTCCTCTGACGGCTGCTGCTCCGGGGGTTCAGCAGAGCTATGGGAAAGCAAAGGAGGCAGGGACCAGTTGTAGCTCTTAGACCCTGACAGAGCAGCAGCAGGAGAGCAGCTGTATCCCCAGGGACTCCTGCCTGCATGCCTTTACTGAGAGACATTGGAGTGTCAGCTGGGAATGCCAGAGCGAACAGGCTGGCTGCAGCCCTGCTGTGCTGAGACCGAGAGTCGAATCTGTACGGTTCTGTGGTTTAGTCTGAATCCTTGTGGTTTGAACCTCTGGTAGACAGTGGCTGTGTGGAGAGACGGCGTTCCCAAGAAGGGCGCTGTGCCCTGCTGCGTTCCCCCCGCAGCTCCTTAGGGAGCCTTTCACCCAATACCCATTTAGTAGCTCCCTGTCTGGTAACATTTCCAGGCCCTGTACGGAGAGAACATCTTTGGGTAGTTTATGTGTTGTACAGAGACATAGGGAACAATTTGAGGGGAAAAATATCTGCTCTGGTTTCAGGCATTACAGTCCTTTTTCATTAGCAGGGAGAGGAGAAGGCTGCCACTGCTTTACTGATGAGTCAGGAAAATCCTCTATGTTTGCAGTGTTGAACGTTTCTAATACGATTATTGCAGGTCTGAATTTGGAGTTTGGCAATACCAGACAGGTTTGGTTTTGGGGAAAAAAAAATAATAAAAAGAAAAAAAAAGTGACTTATGTACTGAAACATGCTGAGACCATGCTCTCCTGTAAATCTTGCAGCCATCAGGACCCATGATATTCAAGGTTGGTTCTTGGCCTCATGTCTTCCACCTGGCATTGAAAAAAAGTCAGTCTCAGGCAGCTGGGCATTTTAAAGCTGGGCTCTTAATGTAATTCTGAAATATGCTAATTGCCAGGCTTTTGTTTTCATTTGACAGTTTTGAAAAGCTTAGAAGAAAGGAGGAAAAATAAAGGCTTACTGTAAATAGCCCTAGGAAAAACCTCAACCTGCTGCCCATGTAATTTCCTTTAAAAACAAACTTTCATACTGTGGGAAGCTTTATCACAAAGCAGATTTACGCACAATCCTATATGCCCGATATCTACACGATTTGCCACCATTTCTTAAGCATGCTTGCTCATTGCTAAAGTTGTTACTAAGGTTACTACAACTGTTATTTAAGAAGGAAGAAGTGCTTGCTTACCCCAAAGCTTGCCTATATTTCTGTGCTATCTGTGCATCGAATTAAAAATAGTTTTTTTTCTCTCTACAGACTTTGCTTAGATCATCATGGCTATAACACTACTATTTAACTGGAATTTAAACTCACAGCCCCTCCTGCTACCCCTCCCCTTATCCTTGCCTCTCTTAAATAATCCAGAAGCGATTAAGCATGCAAGTTACTGAACAAGAACTTGGAGCTTTTTTGCCTTGGCACTACAAGAAAGTAAGACTCTTTCCAAGAGCAAATGTAATATCATAATTATAAGCCAAACTATGAAGATTTCCAGCTTTTTTCTTAGAGTTTAGTGGGACAAAACTGAAGCCTCTGGAAATGAAACTGGGGGAAAGACCCGACCCATGCAGGCAGAAATCTTTATTAAACACAGATGTCAACAGCAGTAGCATGTAATTAGTGCCCTAATTGTGACTGGGCAAATAATGTTTGGTGGCTTGGGGAGTGTCTGGATGCAGGCATCTGACTGTGGATGCCTCTTTTTGAGCTAGTTACCAAGGCTCCCTTTAAGGTCAGTGAAAAGAAAAAGAGATTTCTAGAGCATGATTTATCTCATTCCTATCTCAGCCTAGTATAGGGGATACGAACTGCATCCTTAAGACTGGAATGCATCAACTTGTTCTTGCCTGCAACTTTCTTATGGTGCCTACAGGAGTTCCCAGGCTCTTTCTGTCCTGTTCATAGCTTTCCCCCCCACTTTCTTTTTCCTGAGTAAGAAAAGAGAGAGAAGTAAAAGCGCCTATTGATCTGAAAAGATATAAGGTATTTTGTATTCCCGTTGGCTGGGCACAGGATTTGGGAGATTTTAGTCTAATTCTAACCCTGCTGCTGACTTCATATACACCTTTAGGCAAGCTTCCTGCTCTGTTTTCTTAAGTGTAATTCAGAGGTTTAATATATGTTTGCATCTGAATGTCAGACACCATTTAAGTGCTAAGTGATGGTTTGTGGAGGTTTTTTTGACACACAAATAGGTTGGTTTTTTTTTTTTTTCTTTTTAGATTCAGCCCACCTCTGTTTTTATCTTGAGACACAAATCCGCCTAATTCTGGTAGTAGCCCAAGAGTACTTTATCTCCAGACTAACGAATTAAAAGTGCCTTAGTACTAGGTGGCTCATCACTCCTAGAACAGGAGAGAAAGGTGGGAATGAGAAGTCTTTTAAGAAGGAAAATAAGATTAGTGGAAGCCCATTATATGAATGCACAGCTGGCTTATGGTACATTTCTATGGCTTATCTAACAGCAAACTATAATATCTTGTGCTTCATACCTACCTCCAAGGGGTTCAGGAAAGAACTGTAGTGTTCTCAGTGATTCGGTTTTTACCTACAGCATCTAACAATAGCAAATGCTTTTTTGTCATCTTGTGTTTATTTGACACTGTTAAACTCTCAGTGGTGAATGGGACTTGAAGTCTAAATTTAATTTGAATTAGCTGCTTATATATGCTTAGTATGCATGGATGGCTGAGATGAAAATCCATGTGAGTATCATGGGGAGCAACTACCAGTGCATGTGTGCACATGTGTGGAAAATGCAGAAATTTTTATGCCAAAAAAAAAAATAAAAAAAAAAAAAAAACCTCTGTTGTGCAAATGGGCATGTACAGACATATGTAGCATTATGAGTTGCAGTTTCTTCCCTTGGAGGGCTGTTTTAAAAATACACAAATAGATAAAAGTGCCTGATACTATTCTGGTGCATGGTCACATCTAGGAATTTGGCTTGTTTAGCAGAGCACTGACCACCTTTCTCCTGGTCATCTTTTCGGTTTGTATGGAGACACCATGAAGCCTTACACACCTTCAGGATTTTGGCAAATGTTTCCTGCCATTGCTACAATGAGTTCAACCACCCAGTAGCTAGCAACTTGGGGAATCTGCCTGCAGACAGGCTGCTGCTGCTGTATGCTGGGACGCTGCATTGCTTTAGACAAGCTCTGAGTAGAACTGTGCACCTTTATGCATAGATGGCTTAAGAAAATAGAGATGTGGTTTCCTCCTAACAGTAGCTAACATTTTTTTCAAAAGCATTCAATGATAAGATACTTCTTTGATAAGGTACCTGCAAACTTCACGTAATAGCTTTAGAAGGAGGGCAGAGCAGGCAAGCATGGGATGTCTGTGCACAAGACTCTGGTTTCTGCTGAGGCAGGCCCTTCCCCACCTGTCAGCATAGTTCGTTTAGATTGAGCACAGACACCTTCTTTTCTTGATGTCACTCAGACATCAACAGGAGGGCTCTAGGCCAGGCGATTTTATAGGTACTGCTGGCATTTGCTCCTGGCAATCGTCTTTTCTCGGTGCCTCGCATCCCACTCCTAAACATTGGGATCTGTGCCCACGTTGGACATTGTTATCACGTGATGAGCAAATACACATTCACACTGTTGAGGAAGGTACTGGTGACACTGGGAGAAACAGTCCACGCTGCCCACTGGAAGGGCGTGAAAGCCAGGAGCAAACAGTGTGAAATGCTTGGGCAGGTTTCCCACTGTTCTTATCTTTCCTCGGTACTCCAGATATGTGCAGAGAGTGAAGAGATTCACCAGATTGCAAAAGAGTGCATCCTTTTTAGGATCTGTCCTTTGGGGAAGCGTGAAGCCAGTGCACATATACATACACAGCGTAGTTGATTTGCATATTCAGACTAGCGATGGGAGAGAGGAGGAGGTTTATCCTGGGGTGGAGACAGCTGCAGGAGATGAAATAAGGAAGATAAGACCTGAGCAAAGACCTTGGTCTGATGAAGTTGTTCATTGCATAAATCATTCTTTGTATTTTAGGTTGCTTGGGGTAGTCAAGGTATATGCTTAATTATTTTGCTGAATTAAAGCCTTGATTTGCTTAAAATCTCTTTTCTTCTTCTTTACACTTCATCAGTAGACCTAAATAGTACATTTGCAGTTCACAGCAGGTCCAGCCTTGGGACTCTCTGACTCTGATAATTGCTGGGATCTGGGAGACCAGACACGTACTTGTCCATTAGTAGTTGTTGCATGCATTTGTGGGACCCAGAGTCAGCTTGAGGTGAAGGTACTGAGGCAACAAAGTAGTAAAGTTTGTATGGTTTGCTTCACCATATTTAGGGCAAAACTGCTGTTCAGTGCTGTCTGGCCTTTAGCCCGTGGCAAATAGCTCTCCAACTGTGCCCAGAATAGTTCAGAACATGTCTGGGGCGTCCTGTACAATCGTTTGACTCCTTTGGTCTTCACAGATCTTCAAGGATCCTGCAATATTTTTTACAGTGCTGGCTACAACTTGTATTAAAAGCAAAAAGGGACTGTAAAGAAGTGGACTTAGTGTAAAGAGATGGACTTAGTGTCCATCTCAGAAGAAATTTTGGTGCAGAATAAGTGATCTTATCAGTGGACCCCTAACTCCCCATGAACTTATCGGGAGCTGAGGGCTTCAGCACCTCTCACAACTGAGCATTTTGTACAAGAGTCTTGCAAAACTGCTGCTGCATGAGTTCTTTTAAATAGGTATGCAAAGGCAAGGCAGACAAGCAGTTCTAGCATTGCTGCTCTTTCCTAGAGATGGATCAAGCTGAGTGGGAAACTGAATGAAGGAAAAAGCCAGATCCACTTTAGATGTTTCCGATATCTTTTCTGTTTTAGACTTTTCAGTTAGTTATTTGACTTTTTTTTTATGGTCTATGGCCTAGCACTATTCTGCTTCCAAACTCATCTGTCCCATGTTTATTTTTTTTCCTTTCCCCAAAAGACATGGCTCAGGAGCATAATGAGAACGAGGACTTTTAAACATATGAGTATTAATTCATTAGCACGCACAAGATTTGTTTCCCTCTCCCTTCCCCCCATGCTTGGGTCTCCTTTGCAATGCCTATTGCACTGTTAATTGTTTAACCTATACTTAGATAACCTATGCTCCTTTAAAAGTATTTGTCCTTGCAAAGAAATCTTCAGGTCACCTACATCCTCAGACAAGCTGCACAGTTAGGCACAGGTGACAGCTGGGGAAGAGGAGGCAGGCTTATGGAGACAAGCTCTGGGATAAATTCACCCTTTTGTTTGCAGTGCAGTAGAACTTGTCTCGTTGTTGATTCACAAGGTTTTTCTTTTTTTGTGTGTTAGTTGTGGAAATCTGTTAATTCTGATCTTTAATAATTTTCAAACAGAAGATTCATTTATGATGATATTACCCCAAGAGAGTGACTAAAATGCGCGGGTTTGGACAGGTACAGTGTATAGGCTATCTGGTTCTCATTTCTATCCTTTACTGATTGTATCAAACACTTTGCTTCGAAAAGTATGAACTTGAACTTAGTTGTGTGGAAGAATCCCTGAAATTACTTACCCCACATTGATTTGAGGAACTGGAAGATGCTATGTCATGCAACGGTGGGATAAGTAGCTACGTTGACATGAGGCGGTGTTTGTGGGGAGCTAACACCAGTGAAATGAGTGGGACACAACCATACCATTTCTGAGTTCAGCCTTCTGACCATTTGCTATTGGTCTTATAGAGATCATACTCTAGATGGCTATGGTAATTAAAGAGGTTGAATCGAAGCTCAAAGTCCATGGAAACCAACAGTGTGATGGGGGAGTACTGTCACGCCTCCACCATCCCTTGTCTCTTCTGGCTCCTTCAGAGTTTCTCCAAGAATATTCTGGAGTATTATATTATGCATGTAGATTGTGCCATAGCAGTACTTTGCCTGCAACTGGAAGGTAATTTGCTTGCTCTAAGCATAGGGAAAGGCTTTTCCGTTGCCGCAGTTGGACGAGATTTTAGTCTGTCGGTTCTCAAGTCATAAACAGAGCTTGTATCCTACCGGTGCCTTCACGATGAAGGAAAGCAGGGGCTGTGTCAGAGAGCTGCTGCTCCTTTGCAGAGCACAAGAATGGTTTTCTGTCCCAAATTCCCCTTCGCTAGGGTGGCACCAGTGTGCTTCACTAGCTTGCTACGACTTGTGCCCATCCAAGGATGAATAGAGGCAAGATATTCCCCAGGAGACGGTTTCTAGTGTCACATATGCAGTTTAAAGACCCAGTGAGTAGTGAGTGAGCAGCTATGGTGCATATGCAACAACACTGGATACGTTGTCTTGCTGCTTCTTAGTTTAAAACACAAGAGGTTCCTGCATTTCTTTTCTACCCTGATTTGCACGAGTTCTTCAGGAGGTGCAGCTTTAATCATCTGCAGTGTCTGCTTTTTATCATTAGCTTCCTCTCCTGTCCAGATACAAAGCAGGTTGGGAATGTTTTCAAAGGGTGAAGATTTATCAGCACAACTCCCAGACAAGTCAATTAGAGGCTGCCTGACTAAATCCTCGTAACACGCTTTGAAAATGTAGCTCCTGCCATCTGCAAGGACAGTTGCAGGGAGAGTGTAGTTCAGCTTTTCCATGTGAGAGACAGGAATAGGCACTGCCAGCCAAGTAGTTTAGCTCTCAGGCTCTTAGCACCTTCATTAAGACTTTTGCACAAACAGAGGAATGCTGGCACTCCCCAAGTGATGAGGTTACTGCTTTGCCGGTGTTTACCCTGTTGGGCTCAAGCGGGATTAAATTGGATGGACCTGAAGAGGAGGAAGCCGCGTAGATCATACGCTCGGGCAGGAAGGCTGTTTGACAATGATGACAACATTTCATGCATTAAATAATTTGTGCTCTAAAGTTCAGTTAAACTTGCCAGTAATTTTGTATTGAGAAAATTAATTGCATCCATTTTACTCAACAGTGTCCCCAGGGACCCTGCATGCCAAATCTCCTCAGAAGCGTGCCATTTAGTGTCTTTGCATTCAAATTTAAGTTGGAGTTGTGTAGAGGGAGAGACAGAAATTACAAAAGAAAAATATTTCAAAGGCAAACTGGAATTGATCTGTGATATATTCACTTGCGCTTCAGAAGGATCACAGTTTTTCCCCCAGCCTATTCTAGACACATGCAATTTGAGCAGCGTAGTTTGGTGTATTTTGTATATGTTTCTCAACTAATTTTTGTACAGATTTCGTCACTCCTGCATCCTTCACTAGTTAGGTATTCTCTACAGTGTTCATTTCTACAGAGAAAATGTCTTTCTGGCAGCAATGCAATGGGGTGGTTTAAAAGACTGCAATGAGCATCAGTAAAGATACACGTGCTTCTCTTTTTTATTTTGATGACATTAATACACACAGAGCTGGAAGTCCTTTTATCACACAACCTGAGCAACAGAAGTACAAAACTTCTTTGGTCTGCAAGGAAAATACATGTGGTCAGGCAGTCGAGCCATGGGAGGAGCTACCTCCCTTTCTCTCTCCGTCACTACAGAAGTGCTTCTCCTTCCCTTCCCTTGCTCGCCCCTCTCTCAAAGCTCTGATAAAAGCGCATGCCAGTTCTTGCTTTTCTCGAGCTGTTTTAGCACACATCGGCATCCTTACCTGGCTGACTGAGGGCTGTAGTCACAGCGTTTGCCTGGTTTGACTTCACCAGTGCTGTTGCTGTTTTGCTCTCAACCAGTGCCTTTTTTGTTACCCTTCTTCCCTGTCCTCTGCTTGACCTCCCAGCGTGATCCAGTTCCTGCTGGTGGCTGGGAGCCTGGCAGCTGGCTGGGGCAGGCACCCCTGTGCTGACTGCTCTGCATCCAGACAGCCGGTACTCTCGCTGCTTGAGGGGGCAAACCTTCCTTCCCACCACCCCCCCAGCTGGGCTAAAATGAAAGGAAGCACATCTTCTTCCTCACTGTTAGCTCTTTCACGTTTAAGTGGTGCCCTGAGCATCTTCTACTGCTTACTGTTAACAGGTAAGTAGTTCTTCTGATGACTGTTTGCAAAAACAAGGCCGATGACAGAGTCCCCAGCAGCCTTTAGGAACTCGGGTAACAGGCAGAGGTTTGAATTCCTTCACGAGGCAGAGGTTACTCCATGAGCCTGCAGAGTTGAACAGGTTACTGGCTAGGTTGGCAGATCTGGATTTTACCAACTTCAAATAGATTTCATAACGTGAATTTCCTGTGTATTTGAAACATTGCTCTGGCCAACAAGAACAGGGCAGGCAGGCCCAGCATGGAAGAGCACAGCATGGGCTTTAAGTGAGCAATTGCGATCCAAAATCAATTTGCTACGTCAGGCTTCACCCTGTGAGTTAGCAGGTGTCGGTGCAGTGCTTTCAGCAGCGTGAACAAATTCAAGTAGTAGGGGAGTGGTTTGATGCACGAAATACTTTCATTTGTTGGAAGTGGTGGTACGTAACCCACCTCCGCTTTGCTCGGCCACTTATTTGGCTCCTACTCAGCTTTTGAAAGGCTGCCCTGCCCTCCCCACCATCTCTGCGTGACACCTGCAAGCAAGTGTTGTTAAGAGGCCTCTGTGGAGCTGATGGACTTGGGACCCTGGTCACAAGATGTGGTTGTACCTCAGGCAGCGGCACCCTCTGGCACTGTTGACTTTTTAAAGGCAGTCTCAGAAGTGGTACAGCAAGAAAGGATATGCAAGAAATGAACAGCCTTTCAGATGCTGGAGCTGAATTGCTGGCATGCAAATGGCAGTACTGATTATTCCTTATTGATCTCAGATGAGGTGGTTATGGCTGCTATGTCTTTGCTTAGGAGAGCTGTCACATCAAATCAAATTGCTTAGTGTCACTTCACAGCAACCCCTGGGACACTTGCTAAGCTGTTGATCAGAGTTGTGTGCAGCACCAGAAGTTAAGAAGTGAGCTTGACTTAGTCGTCAGGGTGCAGGCTGGAGGTGGCTGAATTGGGATGGGGTTCGGCAGAGCTTGTGGTGAGCACTCCCTGTCAGAGGTGGGGTGTCAGGATCTATATGGAGAAGTTCAAGGAGGGAAAGGGAAAGGAAAGGTGGGGCAAGCTCAGGAGCACATGTGAGAAGACGTGCTAAGCCAGACAGACTGATGGGAAGGAGAAGAGAAGCCCTGCAGAAAGGGCCAAGACTGAGTCATTGCCCTGGAAGGGAACTGCGGCCCATGCGAACACGGATGGCTGGTGGGCCAGACCGTGATTCAACGTGAGGAATGGGAAAGATGAATTTTATTTTTAACAGAAGGAGTCACAGAACAGCGGTGTGGAAAATATGATAACCCTTGGTTTTGGGTAAACATGCAACTTCTCTGAGGAAGATGGACTTTGGGCTTTGACTGGTTTCTCTGCTTTCCCATGGAGAGCTATGGAGCAAGGCATATCCCAGCACAGCTGGGCAACGCACATGCCGGACCTCTCGGTTGTTGCCCTTGCCGCGTATTGAAGTGGCTGGAGCTGCCTTAACAAGAGAAGAGTCAGCGGCAACGTGTCTGCTCTATGTAGCTGCTGCATGAAAGTATCTTGAAAAGTGACCCCAGCCTCCTTGTCTGTGGCCTCGCAGACCATCTGGCCACCGAGTGGAAGCAGACCTGTGTTAGATGCCGCGAATCATGCTCAGCCTCTATAGGCAGGAAGAGAATTGAGCCTCTCTGCTTCCCCTACCCCACCGCCCCCCCCATTTGTTTTTCTTTTTTTTAGAGAGCAGTGAAAGGACTGGGCCTCTGCCACAGCCCTGGTCACTCCTGGTGGGTGACTGGAACAGCCGCCCACCGAAGGCAGCGTGACGGTGGAGGATGGGCCAGCGAGTGGCTCAGCTGTTGCTATAACAACAGCAGCTCGGTCTCATTTCTTTTGAAAAATGACTTGCTGCTGGTGGGATGAAGCGGAGCAGCTTCTCCCCGCAGATGAAAGCACTGCTGACAGCCTCAACGCTCTCTTGTTTATGTATTGGGTCTGTTGTGGCATGTCCGAGCAGCTCTGCTGAAAATTTCAGGACAGGTTGGATTAGACCATTCCGGTCCGCATGCGCTTGTGTGCACAGCCTCTGTCCCCCCCACCTCTCCCCTGATCAAGAGTCATTTAAAAAGTCAACCCGCCAAAGTTTGACCTTTTCTTGCGCTGCAACTAGAGTTTCTCCAAAGGCATATAAAGAACAGCAAGGCCTGCTTCACTCTCTTCTGCTTAGGGGTAGAAAACCTGCTGTGAAATGCAGGTCCATTGGCAAAATATTTTGTATTAATAAAGCTAAAGGCCTATGAAACTGGCAAGGGTTTTGTTTTACTTTAATATTTTTGTTTTACTTTAATATTTTTGTTTTACTTTAATATTTTTGTTTTACTTTATGCATCAAGAGTCTTCTGCTCCTAGACATAAATCTCTAAGCTGCTGCTAGTATCTTCGTGATGCATACTTTAAATGGCATGCACAAGCTATATACTACTTCTTAGAAGGCGAGGGAAGACACTTTACAGGAGAATATTTTACTTCAGATGTTTTTTACATAGGTAAGGGGAAGTGTTGGGATTTTAAAGACACTGTGGAGTCCTGGTGGTGGTAAACTGTTTGCCAGTATGTGGTCAGTGTATATTCAAGCCATCCAATAGTTGACATGGTGATTGGGAGTGAAATCAAGTAATGGAAATGAATGTTTGTATTGAAATCATTTGGTAAGAACATTTCTGTGTTGTGCCCCAAAAAGAAGAGATGCATCTATTGTTGTGGCTCCCAACCCCTCCAAAATGCCTGGGCCTAGGTGCTTCCCCACCTACAAAGGTTGTATCCAGCATGTTGCCTTCAAATAAACCGTTCATGTTATGTTTCTGTATACCTACAGTTGTTTAATGAGCAAAGAAAAGAAAAAGATTTATTTTTTTATTGCCTGTTAGCCCCCCCCAGATCCTAAAACCTCTGAAGGAGAATCATGTGGAGCTACAAACTTAGAATAGGCTTCATTTTGTTTTCATTTGCTACAAGGCATGATTTCTGTACATTTGATATTTGATGGAAAAAAACTTCCATGTTAAAGCTACTTTTTGTTGTAATGCATGATAAGCATGATTATTAATATTTATATAATGGGCCTGCTTTTACTTTCACTAAAATCACTGTATATTTGTACAGGGGGACATCCAAGTTTCAGCATATGATGAAATCTTTAGGAGATGATATTTTTAGGGCTGGTTATTTGCCGCTAGATAGTTTTGATTCTTTTGGTAAACACTGATGTACAAATAAGGTGATGGATTTGGGATAAATTAGTAAACTATATGAAACCTGAAAGCATGAAATGATGTGAAAGTGTATCACTTACTGATATTCTGTAAGGGATGCCTTCAAACTGTTGTGAAATGCATGCAGTCAGTTCTCTTGTATTTCTCAGGAAATAATCACTCTCAACAATCCCTGACTTGTCATTAAGACAAATTAAGTTTTTTCCCATCTCTTCCTTACATGAACTTTTCTCCACAACTAGAAGCCTGTCGCCAGGTCCTTTGGTATGACTGTTCTTACTTTAGCCCAACATTTGTCCAAAATGAACTCAGGGCAAAGGATCTTTACGAGTTTGGGACGTTTCTTTGAACCCTGTTTCTGTGTGTGCGTGCCCATTGGACTTGGTGTCAAGTCACTTGCCGTTCGGTGACTTTTTCTGATGCGGAAAGCAAAGAGGGATGGTGATTTTGTAGTGAGACAGTTTAGGAGCTGAAATGGATGATTTCAGCTGTAAATAGTGCGAGTGGCCCATTAAGGACAACATGCAAATATGCCATTTTAAGTAATTTTATCAACTGTGTAACTGACCACCTGCACTTGAGGCCAGATTGTGCTCTTTCTTTTCTTGCTTTGAAGAAAGAAAACCTGGGAGCAGCTGCTCCTGTACTTGTGAAGCAGTGCTGTTACCACATCTGTATTCGTCCTTTCCTCGTCTCTGGGGTCTGAACCAGGGTTATATAAAGATCAGTGAAACAAGCCCAGCGGCTCAGCTGCAGTCTTCTGCCACGCGCCAGTTACACCAGTCAAAAAGCAGCAGGGAGCTGTAATGCCATACAGTGGTGTTCAGCTTAACATAGGCTTTTAGGGAAGGGAAGCGGCAGAGGTGAGAGCCGTATCATAAGCCTCCTTGTGGGATTTGATTTTCCTCCTTCACACTAGTCCTGGGTGTTGACTTACCTTCCACATCACTGTTAACTGGCACTGATGAGGCAATTACCACCCCTGAGCAAGTGCCTCTTGATAGAGCTTGCTGCTGCTGTGGTACGGGGACATGAAAAGGCGATGCCTCCACCATGGGACTCTGTGCTCTGCAGCCCGGTGTGCTTTTGCAGACCATAGCTGATTAACATGACTGTGCAGGGCTTTAATTAAGAGAGCACCAGTGCGGAGTGCGCTCCCACTGGCATCTGCTGCCATGTGTAGGACCCCATCCCCAGGCATCTGCAGAGCTCACGGGGGCAAGAGCTGCTGCAGCCGGGCGAGGAGAGAGTGGGAGCCCAGTGATGGGGACTTCACACGTGCAGTGGGGATGCCCAAAACATGCTCACAGCCTTCCTGACCCCCGCCTTGCCACAGGTGGGTTCCCCATCGCAGCCTGTGGCATGGAGAGAAACTTCTCAGTGCAAACCTCTTGCCTTTCTGTTCCCTGAGTCCCAGAAACCAGGGGTGGGCAAAGACCCAGGGTAAGGGTGGCTCCCGTGGAGCTCTGCAGGCATCTTGCAGCAGAGGAGGAGCCTGGCCCAGCAGCAGTCCGCATGGCAGAGGCTGCAGTCACAGAGCAGCTGGTCTCTGTGTGGCACCACAGAAGCCAAGAGAAGAAGGAATTTCAGCCTGTGGGAGGCTTGGCACCCACTGGCTTTGTGCAGGGGGAACAAGCAGCAAAGTCTCTGGCACGTATGCCAACAGGGACCCACTGGTGACTCTCAGCCACGTGTTAATCATTCTCCCACATAAAAAAAGCTCTTCTATTCCAGTACAAATCAGGGAGTTGATGGTCTGCTTAAGGACTCATAGACTTGCCTTTCTGCTTTGTTATAAAGGTCACATCTCTGCAGAGGACCAGTGCGTAGCTTAGTGTCCTGCACATGTCCAGCTGGGACTGCATTGGCCAGGTCTCTCTGCATTGCATGCTGAAGAGCCTGTGCAGGCCCAAAGGGCGAGGGAAGGGTGCAGCCTTCTCGGAACCGCTCCCTCTAAAACAGGGATGAGATATGGATTTGCTTGCCTGTCTTACATACACGATGAAAGGGGAACTAGCACTCTGGGATGGGAGAAATAAATGGGATTGTAGAAGAAAGAAGGTTGAGGACCTCTAGGTTAGGGAAGGGGTGGGAGCTGCATGTCTGGGTTTTTCATACCAGTAAAAATACTTTAAAAATTGATAAAATCTTTCAGTATTTTGTCTTCTATTGTTCTAGTATCAAGGATGCAAGTGTGTCCTGAAGGCGTTCGCTAGAGCTGTGACCTCTTTGCTTCCTCCCCTCCCCACTATTGTTTTTTGTCTTAGCTGAAGAGGGATGCTTTTTTTAGCCTGGTACATAAGCAGAGGACTTAATGTTTGGGGCGACTAGGAGAGGAGGTTGTTACAGTGCTTTGCTATGCTTCTTTTAACCTGAATTAAACTTATACACTTTTTTTAATAACATTCTTATATTCTCATATAATTGCTTTCCTGGACACTTGTCTTGCTATCATTTCTGTTAGTTGTTTATCTTTTACATTAGCTCCTAGCACACAGGTTATTTCCTTTTTTTCATTATTTGATTGAGTTATCATCATGCAAAGTGCCTTCTATTTTTTAGGGTGAATATATTTTTTTCCTCGCTTAAAACTGATTCTCAATATGTTTTGTAGCCAAGAACAGAGGGCTAATCAAATGAAACTATGTTAATGAATTTTCCCAAAAATTTCAGTGTCAACAACACATGTTTCAATACTAAGCAGTCAATCAGTCGTATTGGAGGTATTTTTGAAGAAGCTTCTGGAAACTCACAACAAAAAGTTTTTCAGAGTAAATAGTAAGTTTTAGTGATTCAATTTTTTTTTTTTGGTCCGGTTTAAGACTTCTCACTGTGTTAGGCGCTGTTTAAATCTCATCACTGTGTTAGGCACCAAAAAGTTGAATTAGTCAACTTGCTCCATAAAATTCTGGTAGTTTAGAGAGCACAGACGTATTCCACACTTCTACTTTCCTATTCAGGTGCAGGTTTGCTTTGGGGTTCTTTTTTTTGGTTTGGTTTTCTTGTTTGTTTGTTTTAGACCATCTTCTCAAATTGATCAAGGCATAAGAATGAAATCAAAGAAACTTCCTAATCAGAGTTCTAAAAACTTAATGTCACTAGTAGGCTTGATGAGGAGTATCTATCACAAGGCTCATCAGTACTTTTTTTGTCTCTGCAACTATTTAATTTTTTTTTGTTTGTTTTTCTTTAAGCTTCAAGAGACAGTCAAAAGGAAGTTGGAAGGTGCACGTTCACCTCTCAATGGAGAACAGCAGAATGGAGTTTGTGATGGGAGCTTTTCTCCAACCAGCAAGCGGATACGGAAGGATGTACCAGGCATTGAGGCAATCAACAGCTTGCCCAATAATTTGCCTTTGCCCGCTGTTTCTCCTCTTCACCAGCTTGACATGAAAGCTCCCCTGCCCCTGCAGAACAGTGGAACTCATGGTAGTGGTCTAGAAGACTTGGGTAAAAACGGTGGGCTTTCTGAGATAAAGCTCCCTGTTAATGGTTGCAATGAGCTAGATGATAGTTTTAACATCCTGCAGAACAAGGAGCTAAAGCAAGAGCCTTTGGATGACCCCAGCTGCATAGACACTTCTGAAACATCTCTTTCAAATCAGAACAAGCTCTTCTCTGACATTAACCTGAACGATCAAGAGTGGCAGGAGCTAATAGATGAACTAGCAAACACCGTTCCAGAAGATGATATACAAGATTTGTTCAACGAAGACTTTGAAGAGAAAAAGGAGCCAGAATTTCCCAGGCCTGCCACAGAGACTCAAGAGAGTGCAAGTGTGAAAAGTGATCCATCTCATTCTCCATTTGCTCATGTCCCATTAGGGTCTCCCCAGGTGAGGCCTTCTTCTTCCGGTCCTCCATTTTCAAATGTTTCCACAGCCTCTAGCATAGCTTCTGTGTCCAGTGCCCCACCAGCCCCAATCCCTGCTGGCTCACCAGCAAACTGTGTTGTTCAGTCGCCTCAAACTCCTAGCCAGGCTCACACTCCCGGCCAGACGCAGACACGATCTGGAAATGGCTACCTGATGAATCCGGCAGCAGCAACAGTGGCAGGATCAGGGCCTGGACCTGTGAATATGCCGAGTGCCGACTTGTCTCCAGCTGAACAGCTCAAGCAAATGGCAGCCCAGCAGCAGCAAAGAGCTAAGCTCATGCAGCAGAAGCAGCAGCAGCAGCATCCAAATCAACCCTCAAGCTGGTCACCTGTGGGCCCTCCATCTAGTCCATACGGAGGACCCTTCAGTGCAGACAAACCAAATAGTCCAATGATGTATCCCCAAGCCTTTAACAACCAAAACCCAATAGTGCCTCCTATGGCAAACAATCCACAGAAGACCACAATTAATAACTACCTCCCTCAAAATCACATGAATATGATCAGTCAGCAGCCAAATAACCTGGGCACAAACTCATTAAGCAAACAGCCCAATATGCTTTCTTATGGCAACACCAAACCTCTGACCCACTTCAATGCTGAGCTGAGTCAGAGGATGACCCCACCTATGGCAAATCCTGGCAAGAACCCCATGATGCCGTACATCCAGCAGCAGCAGTCCCAGCAGCCGCAGGTGCAAGCTCAGATGGCGCACTTGAGCGAGGAGCAGAAACGCATGCTCATCATGAAGCAGAAAGGAATGATGAATCAGCCCATGGCATATGCAACGCTTCCTTCCCTTGGTCAGGTAAGCGCGAGTGCGTGATATGTGGGCAACCAAAAAGATACTGATACAAAGGCTTAACAACACTTTGTACGGTCTCCTCCTCGCTGTTCCTCTTTCTCCTGGAAAGTATGGAACATCATTGTAAATGCTTCTTGGACTTTTCATGTGGTATTGGAGCTTGATCATTTTAAGAAATGACTGAAATGATGTTGCATTATGCTTTAGAAATGTTGTTAAATAGCTGTTTTTCTGAACTAGCGTACTTTCCCTGTGCTTCTACTGATGAATGCTTAGGGCAGCTCTGGGAAGTTTTGGGTCAGAAGTCACTCTTCCTTGGAGGATTTGTTTCCTTTTTTTCATAATGTAAGAATTGATGCTTTTGGATCCCAAACCACTGCATGGCTTCGTTTCCACGGTGTAGTTAGCATTGTACCAAGAAGATGGAGTGGTTGGCCCCTTCTTCCTGGGGCAGGGATTCAGCCAGCTTTAAACAGCGTATTTGGCATTTTGGCTCAGGGAACAAAGGAAGGACATTTTGGCTGCTGAGTACCTTTGGTTTCCACTGGAAGAAGTAAGCACAGCTGAATGCTTTTAGTGGTGCTTAAACCATGCATGAAATGAGATGGTTTATTCCAGGACTTTCAAGCAGTCTTTAGCAACCTGAAGTATTTTATTGTTATGAATCCGTCGAATCTTTCAGTAAGAGGCTAAAGCCATGTTGGCATGAGTGACTTGGCATCACTGTCTTGTGTATTTCATGCTAACTTCTGAGTGGCAGCTGCCAGGCTGGGGAATGCTTTGGAATGAATTAATAACCTCCTAGGTCAGTTGGGTATTCTTAGTTGCGCAGCCCCTGCAAAGATCTGCACACTGGTGTTATGGAAAGGCTTGAGAATAAGTTTTCTGGATGTTGTTGTAAGGGTTTTAAAAATAATTAAAGTTAATAATCAGTTCATAAAGTAGGTGATGCCTTCACAGAAGTTATATACCACCAAAACGTGTCAGGAATTCTGATACAATAGAATTGTTGGTTGATAGATTTAGCGTTAACAGCTTTTTACCAAATTAGCTGCTTCCACACCACCTACGAGGAGTACTTCCTTCTCAGCATGGTTTAACTGTGAATCACACTGTCATGCGTGTAGTAATATAGCAAAATTTGTCATTTCTTCAGCCTGTGGAATTTTGGGATCTACCAATAGGAGGAGTAGGAGCTTTACCAGGTCAGAGCCCATCACATTATTTAAAATTAATTGCAAAACAAAAAGAAATGTTCATCTGCCTCCTGGTTTTGGTTCAGGATGTATGGTGACAGCTCAAAGTTCGTATCTCTGTTTTCATATCTCTCTTTGCTTGCATGAGAAATAGCTGGTCTAAAGCCTCTTCTTTTTGTGAAGACTTATCTAGAGAAATGTGGAGATAATGATATAAAACTCAGAATATAATCTGAGCTACAGAAATTGTCAGGTTGTAACTAAGAGGCAGAGGATGTTTGGTCAGGCTGTCTAATGCTTTATCGTTTCTTTTCTTTGTTTTGTTAAATCTGTTGAACTCCAAGACCCATCAAACAGTTGAGAAGATGAACTGCATCTATGAAAGAGTTAATGGCATCTCCTCCATTTCATAAGTTGAGAAATTCATGTTAATTCACTGTAGTTCTCCAGTGTGAACAGGAAGCCAAGACTTCATATATCTAATCTCATTCAGTTCCTTTTTTTTAATGTAGGAAAAACTAGATTTTTGCGTACAACTAGACATTCTTCCAAAAACAAGCCCAGATATTAAGTAATTTCTATATCTTATAAAGAAGAAACTTAAGGTAAAGCCACACTTTGTTATATAATTTGTGCTCACTGCAGGGGGGTTGGACTAGCTGACCTCTAGGGGTCCCTTCCAACCCAGAACATTCTATGATTCTATGAATTCACATTTATTGGCCCAGTCAGGATGAGGGACTTCTTGCTTGCGTGTAGATGTAGAAAGGCCCCTTCACTACTTGTGAAGCCTACTTACCTACACTGAAGGGATTTTGTTTGGTAAAGAGAGTTGAAATAATAGATTTCTAGTTGTAATGTATTTCTTCATTCCTTCCCTTCCTGCTTCCCTGAAAAGCATTTTTCTGTGGAGAATTGGAAAGCTCATTACTGTGAGATGTGCTTGGTGGAAACAGATTGTTTTTGCAAAGGTGGCAAGAATGATATGTTGGTATCGTTGAGTTAAATCCAGACTGATGCAGATTATCTGATTCTACTACTTACGACACGATGCAAATGGTCAGACTTGACAGATCATATATGGAAAATAAGGAGATTGCACTCGTCAGTTTGAAACACATTTCTGAATGTAAAGTGAATTATCTTTCAGTCGGTTTATAGTTTCTACTTTCATTGTAGTTTTGGTCTTTGATACAGAATTGTAGAAGTGTGTATGTTAATCATGGCGATCTAACAAACGGTGTTTAAGGGGAAAAAAAAAGTTCTAGCTATTGCATCTCATGATTAGCACTGACCATGTATTTCTGTCAGGTGACTATTACAAGGGCATATTTGAGAACCAGAAGATGATATAGGGAATGTCAGACATGTACAAAACCGCTTGGTCTTTTTTTCTCTGTACTGCTGTAGAATTCAAGTATGGCTAGTTGTGGGCATGTGTGCATACATGCACTACATACCTATGTCCATTTGGGCCTAAGGTGTTTCTGTTGCTAATGAGCAGAATTTTTACATGTGCTCATTGCTTCAGTCACTGAGCATGCTTTAGAGAGACACACCATTTTTTTTCAGTCCAGCTGGGACATTGCAGATGCTCTGTGGAGGTCAGTTGGCCGTGACTGTCCTATTAACGTGTCAGTGCTGGTGCTCTGGGCGGGTGTCCTGGGCTTGCTGAGCATCACTGCATACTCTTGTAAAGAGAGGGGAGCAGCGAGAGAGGAAGCCGTGCAGCTCGATATCCACGTGAGCAGTTGGACAGGCAGAGTGCTAAATTAGCAGCTTAGCTAGCAAAACCTAGTATTCAACAAAAGTAGGATTTTTCTAAAGGCTTTCTACACTGACAGTGTTGAAACTTCCTGTCAGATGTGTTAGTCCTTTGCTTTGCTGGCAGATCCAGGACTGGTACTGGCACTGTGGTTGTAACCTCTGTCACATTAATGCTTGAACGACCCAGGCGCCCTGAACCACGATGTCCTCTATTTTATACTATAGCTTGTTCTCTTCAAAGGAGCACTGAATGGGTGTTTGTTTGTTTTTCCACAAAACAGATGCTGGTTTGGATTTTTGAATCAGGGTTTTTTCCAGGGTTAGCCTGAAGGTAATTCAGAATGCTTTTGAAACCATGGTCAGATCCTGACCCATCTACCTCCAGCAAGGTTCTGTCCTGCTACTATGTTCCCTTGTGTCTGACTCTTCTGCACTTGCTCAGGCTGGTACTTAGAAATCCCTCCTCTTTGCCTTGCCCTACATACCCTCATCTGCCCTAAAACCGGGTGTTAGTTTGTGAGTACATGGCAGGTATTGCCCTTTAGCCTCCTGCTTTTCCTGGGTACTTCTTTCATTCTTGCTTATCTGCAGCTATAGGCTAAAACAGCAAATACAGATTTTCACTGGGGCTGGTTAACTTGTTAGGTATTTGAAGGCTAGAGGTCTTCTGCTATTCTGGTTCCCATGTGATAATAAAAGAAATTGGTTTCACACCAAGGTGCAACAGGAATTTTGTTTGGGCTTTTTATGTGATTTCAGAAATAAAAGTAAGCAAGCCTAAACCAACCTTCTCTCTCAAAAATTTGAGCTTTGTTTAACCTAAAACATTCCATTTAGGTTTTGAGGTGTGTGTGAGGTTTTATGGGAGGCACATTTTTAATTTTTTTATCTTTTTTAAACCAAAAAGTAATTTCAAATTGGGGAAAAGTGAAAATATTTTCTTTGGAAAATTTCAGAACCATTAATTGTGCCTTTTCTTGATTCCAGCTGTTCCGTATATATGCGTAATGGTAAGAGAAAAAAGCAGCCCAACAGAATAGATGTCGAATGGCTGAAACAGAATTTGATGTTTGGAGCCAAGTGAGTGAGGGAGAGTGATGAGAGGTCGAAACAACAGAATTCTCTCTGGGTGTAAGAAACATAAAACTAGACTGCAGCTCTTAGCCTGCATGGGACTGTGAGGATGCTGCAATTGTAGTTCCTATTGAAATGACTAGTTACATTGTTTGAAATGGGAGGGATGTGAATGAAGAGGAGAAATGACACCATACTGGATGGATATCTTCAATTTCTCTCTTCTGTCTTAATCTTAAATTCTTAAATTTTAAATTCAAGAGGCGTCATCTGTTCAGTCTGATTTTGCATGTGAAGGATAAAGGGAGATCTGTGTCCAGAGAGCATTTCCAAAATGTAATTGTCTTTGTCCTTTCGAAGTGAAAAGGTGTGATTCTCACTGGAATTGTAAAAGAGATTTTATACTTCCTTGAAGGTTATCTTTGGGATAGTGAGTAAAAGAGATTGTTAATGTTCTGGGATTTGGTCTTTTTAAAAAGCCTACCTGAAAGTAAAGAAGAAAGTCTACAGATTTGTATTCACTGCATGAAAGTGTGGCAGAAACACAACTGTCTTACCAGATTTTAGGGGAGACAAGCTGGAATGGAAATTAATGACTGAGATTGTGAGGATCACTTGCTGAACAGCCTATAGAAATGTAGTGAATGCCTATCTATGCTATGTTTAACTTGTAGCCGCTGTTTTCCACAAAAGGTTTGCCCTGGAGCTCAGATGCAGTGTCTCCCTTTTATGAATGCCAAAATTTGCTCCCCAGAAGTCAGTCGCCCATAGACTCTTGAGGACAGATGGGTAATCAAAATGTACCCAGGTGGATTCTGACCACCTCACCAGGCAGTTTCTATACAGTAGCCTGGCCTTCTTACCATTCCTGATATCATCTGCCCATTTTGTTGGGAAGGAGGTCATGTTGGCATAAATCACTAGAAACAAATGTTGGACAGCACTTAGCTAGCTAAGATCAGATCTCCATGGCATAATCCTAAAAAACAAAGTTTGGCTTGTTGGTGTTTCCTCATTTTGTGACCTGTGGTCATGTACTTTTTAACCTAATACCCACTTTGCTCATTCCATATGGTAAATGGTTTTTTGCAATCCTAACTTTTTTCTGTAGTCTTAGCCTTGCAAAATCAAAGTATGAGAGCACTGCTCCCGTGCCCCAGCTGAACCAATCATCTTATCATAAGAAAACCATAAGGTGTCTTTGGTGAAGCCTACTTTCCTGAAACCGTGCTGACCAGTATTCCTGTTTTATCCTCCGAGTCATTGCTGGTAGAGAATTGAAACCAATTGTTCTGTTCTTTTACTGGAGAGTGTGTCAGAATAACTGGTCTTTTCCTCTTTTTAAATATCACAGTTGTAGTGGTAAATCTTTGGTTCCTAGAAACTTCTCCACTTGTCCAAGATTTGTTAAAATACATTGTGTGATTTGCTTCTTGTCTAGTTTCTTGAAGACACAGAGTGTGAGTTATTCTCATCTATAAAGAAATTGTCCCATGTTACTTTCAGAAGCTGAAAATTTGTATTACTGACTGCACGAATTGTGTGTTAAATGTCCCCTATTTTGAAGTCTCCACGATAGCATACTTTTTCTTCCTACATGATCTAGATTGCTATGTAAAGAGCAGTTTGTCCTGTTATTTAGCGAGGCCTGTTAGTCTTGGTGATCTAACGCGTGCCAACCATCTCTCCTTTAGTTTTATTAGTTACAACTGCAATCGCGAAGCACAGTGATTTTGAAATGTCTATAGCCAGTAGCAGCATATTTTTACATAAAATGCTACCTTTTCCTGAGGTTTTTTTGGCCATTTTCTTTTTAAAGTGCAAGTTATCATCATTAGTTTTTGTTTTGCACTCTCATGACCCATTCCACCTGCTTGCAGCAATACCAGCCATAATCCATTTCTTACTGTTCATGAGCCCCTCTAACTCTTCCTGTTTATTGTATGTGCTCTTAATGTTAATATACAGATGTTCTTTCCACCCACTTTTATGGTTGTATTTGTCATAAGCTGGCGATACAGCACCACTGAACATACTGGCATGTATATACCATGCTCTTCTCAATACTGTGCTGCTCTTCAGGCTAGGTTGCTGCACTCTGAGCATCAGCATAACTAATTTAGCACAAAAAGGCTGACGCTTTCAGTGCTAGATGGTGACTGACAGATCCATGTAGCCTTTTCTTCGCGTAACAGTGTTCTAGTGTTCTCTGGAAAATCAAAAGCCCTCCTTCCTATCCTGCTTCCTCCACCTGATTCCTGGTCACCTCCAAGAATCAGTGTATTTGCTGCAGCAGAGCTACAGGGGTAATCATTGTTCTCATCCAAGTCATCCATTGACACCTTTACTCTTTGTGGATTAGGAAAAGTGTTTATTGCAAAATGGTACCTATCGTGTTTTGATGTAGACAGTGGGATCTGCTCATGGGTTGGATTCTGTTATTCTCCATTTTTATTTTGAGGGAAGACTAAATCCAGAGATTAAGACGAAGGTTCCCATCCTTGGCAGCGCACTTTGTCTGTTCACTGTTTAGTGCCTCACAGCAGAGCGCTTGTCTGAGCGTTTTGGCATGACTTGGTCTGATCCCTTTCTCTCCAGTCTGTGATCTTGCACGGCCCGTCCAGGGTGCAGATTTGATCACGGTTTTACTTAAATTATATTTTGGAGTTTTAAATTTGTCCTTGTGTCATTTCTCTTAAGACCATGACTGTACTTAACTTTGCCTTTCCTGGAGCTCAGACATTTAGAGTAATTCTTGCCCCTGTCTTTTCATTTTCCTTCCATAATTCCCAAATTTGCCAGTTTGCTCCTCAACATCTCAGCCATATTCATTAGACCTTAATTTTAGAGGAATCTCAATTCCTATGTTTAAATTAATGAATATGTAAGCCTGAATGTCTCAAAAAAGTGAACTCATGCCCCATAACATTGCTGGTTGTAAATATTCAGAAATTCTAAAATTGCTTTAAAATCATGAGCTCATAAAGATAATGTATATTGGGGATGGTGGTGGTTTCCAAATTGCTAGGATTCTTGATTTCCAGTTCCTCTTTATCCATCTGGGACAGAATTTTACTTTTTGAAGTAAAGCTTTGATTCTCCTTCACCCACTTGACTTTAGAAAATGAGACTTAAAGGAAAACACGTCAAATTACAGGATAATGTACTATTGGGGACTTTCCTTACCTCCCATTTCAGTGTCATCTGTTCTTGTGCTACCCAGCTGGACAATGAAGGGTTATGGTACAGTTCCAAACCTCTTTCTTGGAAGGTTCTCTTAGGTTGTGTTTGTATCTTTAAAGTGTCACGTAGTTGTTTTAGAAAAGACACCTCACAGAAACAAATGACGTTTCCAAGTTACTGTCTATACTGAGGACGTGAGTGAAGTAATTGCTCAGTGTGTACTGAAATTGCTTCATTTGCCACCAATAAGGAGGCTTGCATGTGCATTTTCTGCATGGAGTGGATTTACTAGGCCTTTCAGCTAACAGCAGTAGCAAAATAATCACCCGCTCCTGACCAGATTTAACAGGATGGACCCAGGGCTAGGGAGGCCTCTATTTCACCCCTGTTTTGGAGGCAGAAGGAAGATCTCTTCTTCCTTCTTCCACCTAACCTTCCAGGTCTGACGCTAACCCGTGCCAAGGTTAGGGGTCAGCTTTCCCTTGCTGGTAAAGGGAGTCAAGCAAACCTTGCAACTAGCTAATTCTGGAAGAGAAGAGGTTTTGCTGGGAAGGCTGGGGAAGGCTTTGCAGCCATCCGCCCATTTCCTGCGCTGCGGGTGGTTCTGCAGGGGACACCTTCCAAGTCAGCTGACCGTAAGAAATGGCAGACGCGTTGCACAGTGCGTGCCTCTGCTGTGAGCGAGGGGGGCATTTCTCAGTGGCCTTCTGCTAGCACTTACTGCTATGTTTTGGTTCTGCAGATACTCAGACCTGCTGTGTTTCCACAGAAGTACCATTTAAAGTGTCTTTTTTTTTTTTTTTCATTTTTAAAGATCCGTTTATAAATAAATAAGGGATTAGTCTTAATCGGGCATATAACAACATGCTTTAGATTAATGAGAGCTGGACCCTTACCACTTATTGTACTGATGGTGAGATGAACTGGGCTGCCTCCTTTCAGGCTGCATTTCCACCCTTAGCAGTGCCTCTAAGCCTGAGTGTCATTTTGTGTGTCTCTGCCGACGCTGGATTTAAAATTGCCTTTTGACTGTTCTGTTCTGCAGGGAACAAACTGTTAGCAAATCCCTTTGCTGGGAAAGCCTCTGCCAGGTAGTCTGGAAGCTTATTCTCCAATTTAAGTATATTCTCATTGTCTTTCCCAAGCTTTGTAAAGAAAACTGGAGACTGGATTAAAAATTAACTCTGTTTCCATCTCTTTTTCCATTTCCCTCGCGTAGTAGGGGCTTATACAAACTGAGATTTAATTCCAAGCAAACTGTAAATTTTTTTATTAATATTTTAAGAAAAGATTCATTTTACATATAGGAATATTCTTGCAACACTAATTATTCCTGAATAAGCAGTATTCTTCCCTATACTCCCTTTACAGCAGGAGGGATGCAATGACTCTGCTGCTTAACTGGGTTAAGTACGTTTCATGCAGTTTCTGCTCCCACACTGGCTATAGTGATGCCCTGGCCTGCTCTGGCAAGGACCCCCTTTCCTTTCCTGCATTCTCACTCTGCCCTGATTTCTGTCTATTAAGGAGCTTGCAGCAAGCAAAACTGCTTATGAAATAATCAGTCGATAAGGGTGAAGGTTATAGGGTATCCTATAATTAAAAAGCCTATTTTGAACTATTGATAGATTGTGGTTATTTTAAAAGCAAACTCCATCCTGTTCTTTTTTTTTTTTTCCTCTCAGTTTTCCTTTTTTTCCTGTGACATGTAGGTGGCTCCTTCCCTGCCCATAGCTCTACACTCAGGTAAACAGAAGAAGAGACACCATCAGAGGGGGTAAATTATAGAAAGTCAGCCTGGGGTCTGCCTCCCCCTGGATGGCTGTTTGGAGCGTGGGCAGCACCCTATGCTGTGTGCATCTTTCTTTGCTGTCTCCTGCACCAGCTCCTCTTTCCCATTTGCAGGTTAACTGGGAAAGGCACTGGCTTAGGGGGGGAGGGGATGGGAGGGGGGACAGACGGGTCGGAAGGGCTGCCATGTTTCCGAGGCTGAGCTTTGGTGCACGCAGAGAGCCAGTCTGGGGAGCAGGGCAAACCACCGCGTTCCTCTCCCACCGTACCCATCACCAGAGTTACCAGTGTAACGGGGAAATCGGTTCCTTTGCAACTAGGAGGGGAGGTGGGAGAATAAGTGGCAGTCCTTTCCAACCACTCTGAAGGCAGTCATGTCCATCTGATCAAGATGATGACAAAAATGTTGTGAAGGAAGAAAATCTTAGTGCTCAGTCTGGGCCTTTGTGAGAGGTTGTGGGAGCCATGTGTCAGAAGAGGTAGTGCCCACCTCAGAGATCTTGCAGCTAATTAAAGATTACACATGGTGACAGCTTCATTTTGGGTAGCACGGTGAAGAGCTCCAAAAATCAGAAATGCCACAATTGAAGTTGTCCACAACTGTCTGTCCACAACTTCAAGGTGCAAGAAATGGCAGAAAAGGAAGAAGGACACAGGGAGAGAAGCTAAAGTGTACGAATATCTTGCAGGAGGCTGAGCACTGTTGGAAAGAGAAAATTCCCTGCTCTGTCTTAATCCCTGTGTTCCTTAAACATCTTCCCCCACTCAGGAGCATTTCAGGGACACTGAAAGAGGCTGATTGTTTATCCCAAGAACACAAATATAGCTCAGCTATTTTGCTCAAGGAGAACATCAGTAAGTGCCGATTCATGTTCCAACTAGGAATTTAAGGCCAAATAAGACTCTCATATTTTCAGAGGAAACATAATAGTCCCATCTTTAGTGGCTCATTTTCACTCACCTTTGTTTACTGTAGTTCATGGCTTTTAGCTTAGAAGTGTCCTGACAACATCTGTTTTGTGGATTTACACAAGGAGCCCAATGACTCTTCTTAAATTTTTGTGTACATACTTTGTGGCCAACATACCTTTTTGGACATACATTATCAGGAGCTTTTCCATCCCTTCTTTAAAGCAGCGTGACTTGCAGGCTGCTTCTGAGCCATCAGCGGAGGACTTGGCCTGGAGCAGTGCAGCACTGCAGTGCTGGGAGGGGTGTCAGCATGCGTCCAAAGCTTTCAGCTTGACCTGTGTTCTCCCTGTCTCTGCCTAATCTGTGTCTGTGTGAAGGAGTGCTCCTTGATGAGCAGTCTAGGCTACCCAGCTGGCTATGATATTCCAGCTCAACAGTGGGGTGTACCTTGCACTTCTGAATTCCTATTTTGCCTTTTATTTTATCCACATGGATCCTCCATGGCATTTTTGGATATTCAAGCCCAGTACTACCTAGAAGCATTATGCTATTGGCATGTGTGTTCCCTCCAGAAAGATTTCCTAATCTCTGCGATGTGCATATATCCATAGTAGGAACGCTTAATACTTCTTGAAAGACTGTCCCAGCAAGTGGTTAAGTGCAGATTTGGAGGCCTGCATTCAGGAGGTTCTGCCAAATCCTAGCTGATGCATCTAATTTGCTAAAGAATGTGGCTTCTGCTCTCTCAGCAAAGATTGCATTCCTCATGGGCAGTGGGAAACTTGCCCTTTTTATGTTATTGTTCAGCAGCTTAGTAGCAAGTCTAAGATAGCCAACTTTGTTACTAAGGAGAGAAACCACTCTGTCTGTCCCTATGTTCTTCATTCTCATCTAGCGCATGCATACTTGTGTTCTTGAGTCCTCCCACCCTTCCTTAGCCTCTTTTCGTGTGTGTGAGGAATGTTTTGCACGCATTAGCCCACAAGTCTATCTTACTCATGGTGAGGAAACCACCCATTCTGTGTCAACACATCTTCCAAACAGGTGGGTTCCTCATTTGCACCCAGTGGGAGCTTGTTAGCAGTTCTTGCTCTACAGTAAGAGTGGGAGCTGTCTAGAGGGTCAAGTATCTCATAAGAAAGCAAGGCCAAGTCCAGCAGCACTGTCACAAAATAACGTTTTAATGTTTTCTCTGTCTCTCTTTAATTTCTGTTTCACACTTGTGCAATATTAAAGTCTATTCCTCACGCCAGAAGCTCAGTCTTTGGCTGCTTATGCTAGCATCCTTCTGTAAAATCTGTTCTGCCAGGTTCCTTGCTGCTAGCTAAACTCTCCTTTTTTGAAAAACAGTGTACCTGTAAACAGTCTTTTGTTTCTTTGTGCTATTTGGAGAAATGGAGGGAAAGACAATGTCTTTAAAAAACAGAAAGAAAAATAGTTTGAAAGGGTCAGCCTAGAAAGAGTTTAAGGTCTGCCCTGAGAAGATGACTCCTGCTTTTCTGACATGATATTCCTCACAGGCTTGGGAGCTAACATCCTCAAAAGAATCTGCATTTTAAATTATTTTTGTACATAGCATTGCCTAGAGAAAGCAAAATTCCTGAGAGCCCAACGTGCACTTTCCAGGGAATTGTTTTTCCAGTGTGTACTTCTTTCCCTCAGAGTCCAGCAGGTTAGGTTTTTTATTTCTTTTTAAATCTGTCCTATATTATTTGTCTGTTCCTTTTCTCTCCCTTGCTATTCCACGAGCCATTTTTCTTTCCCTTCCTCTAAGCTCCCTGCTCAAGTTTACCCTGTGTTTCCCCTCATCCAGCTTTTATTTCTCTGCCTCCCCTTCTTATCCATTTAATAGCACAGGGCTGTTTTTTGATACTGTCACAGTGTGCAGGAAATCACTGCAGACACCACGGCTTTCTGTGGTCTGTATACCTCCGGCAGATGGAAATAGTATGAAATATTTGTTATCCTATTGAATGTGGTTTTTTAACCAGTCATGGTGAACTGATCCCCCGATGAAGGACCGGGGGATCTTGGCTATGATCTCACTAATGTGGTGGCACCATCCATGTGATAAATGGGGCCACTCCACCTTCAGTCTGCCCACTATTCATCTCAACCAGGACTTTAATGTTCCAAACTATGGAGCAGCTTCACTGGACTATGCTTGTTTGTAGCGTACCCTTATCACAGATGGCTAAACCAAAACTTTAAAAAGTAGGAGTTTTCTGTTGTTAAATTGCCAGTGACATGTAGTTTCCCAGACCTTGAGGATTTGGCTCTGGCAGTAGAAGGCAGTAAATTAGTCTTACAAGCCCTTGCACTCTTAAAGACGGAGAACCAATTTTAAGTGATTTTGGGGGGTGACTTTTAAGCTGTATTAATGATACCTTCTCTTGCCCTTTGTGCGAAACTGGTCTCATCATTTGAAGACAGCTTCACTGTTCCCACAGAGGTGCATAGAACAAAAATATTTCAAGCCTTTTAAAACATTTCTGGAATAGTTGCTACGTACGTCACAAACTACACAATGTACACGGATGCACAGTAAAATTTAACGTATGCGGTTGCTCTGAGGCGGTATTTACCTCGTTCATCTTACCACATGGGGGTTGCTAGTCCAGGATCAAAAAGAAATATTTCTGTGGTTTTGGGAGGTACCAGTGCCTTCACCAAGCACCCGCTCACATCCACCAACTTTACCCTATGCAGTAAAAGAGAGCACGGTGGGGAAAATGTATGGGACAGTACCAGAACGCTTGTGTGTCTGAAGCAGATGAAGCTCTGAGTTTCAGTTGAGATGTCAGAGATTTTGCACCGTGACACGAGAACAGCCACCGGCTGTGCTGCTGCGGAAGTTTCTGTTTGCACTTGCCCGGTTCCTGCACCTGGTTTGCAGGCGGCACGGGGATTACATCCTCCGTCCTTCCCGGGCCGCAGATAAGAGCGAAAACTGCTACAAAAAAAAAAAAAATAATCCTTGACTCTAGTTACATAAAGGGTGGGCTGTTTTCCAAGGGCCCTGCTGAAAGGGACACACAGGTGTCACCTGCAGATGCACTCACAGCTTGAGGGAGGCTGTTTTGGCTAGGGATGGCCGGCATGCCAGGTGCACTGCCAGCCTATGATTTTGATGCTAATGAAGCAGTGGAAAAGGCTCCAGTTAGTCACAATACAGTGGTGGCAATGACTGGAGGTTGGGGAGGGTTAAAAACTGCCATCAAGCACGAGGGTACCCGTACAGCCCTTCAGGGTATCGGTATGGCCCTTCAGAAGAAAGCAGCTTGCGGAAAGAGCAGGGCCTCTGAGCTCTACTCTCTTAGAGTAAAAGTTGCACTGCCTGCATCCCCGACTCTTCTGAGCCCATCTCCGTGTGCGTGCGGCCGTGTACACCCGTGTATGTGTTGCCCTGACCGGGATGTTTCCCACTGCAGCTGGGCAGGGGAAGCCAACCCTCTTATGGCTTATTTTCCACTCACCTGTCCCGAGCATCCTGCTTACCTGCTCTGCCTTCCAGCCAGCCCGCGCAGCCTCGCGTCGGAGAGCGTTCACACACTTTGGCCCTGTGCAATGCAGGTTGAAGCAGAGTGGAAAAGTCAGGGCTGTAACCTCAGCAGAGCTCCCAGCGTTGTGACTGCTATAGTGAACAGCAGTTGTAGGGTGGCCAGCGCAGGCTGGGTGCTCCCCTGGGTGCACTCCGGCATTCCTGCTTTCACCAAAGGCAGCTTAGGTGTCTGCTTTCCCCTGCTTCCGCTTGGGTCCTCTGCTCTAGATACAGCGCACTGTGCAAAAAATCCTGAAACGTTAATGAAGGTTAATGAGCTGGTTTACTCATGTTCTTGAGAAGCACGTTCCTCTGGAAGAAGCATGGACTCTTGTAAAATCCTCATGATTTAAGTCTGAAATCTATGTACTGCTGAAGACACTGAATGGCAGGGCACTGTTTTGTTTTAAGGTGGTCTTTTATCAACCTCTCAGATTTTTCAAAAAAAAAAAGTGGGTTATTGTGATTGATTTTCAATTAATTGAGAATCATGTGGTGTCTCTCTCCTCCATTTTCCTCACCTATTCCACCACTTTTATTTTCCTATTAATAGACTGTGCTTTGCCTTTTCAACTTAGTGCTTTCTCACCTACACTAGCACTAGTCAATAAGGAGCACTTATGTAAGGATTGCACGGTCTACCCTGGTGCGCCTTAATGAAATTGAAGAAATTTTTTTTTCTAGTTCTTTAGGATTAGATTTTTCTTTCTCAAAGGCTTTTTTTGGCCTCACAAAATTAGATCACCACTATGCAAAAAACAACCCACTGTGATCACAGCTTAATTGCACAATGCCTGCACTTTCTTGAATGTTGTTCTCATTTCTTCAAGATTAAGTAAGATCCAGTGGGTTGGACCTTTGATCTGCATAATAAAGGACAAGGAGGCAGTTTGTAAATCCTTCCTTTCCATCTTTATTCTTTGCAGTTTGGGACCTGAAGGCTTGAAATAATTTTTGCTTGCTAAGAGGAAACTTTATGTAATATATGTGGAGATGCCATTATGCTAATTAGTGTTGTTAGGAAAAATCAATGTATGTATATCATCCAACAGCAAGCAATGATCTTCTCACAATCAGCAATTTATCATGCATTGCCAATGCAGTAGGGCTAGGACTATTTTATTCAGATAAATTTCTCATTCATTTAGTCAGTAAATCATGGTGCACTTCATGATAGTAATTTTTAATGTGATTGCATTTTGTTAAGTTTTAATCATGCATAATGGATTTTATCTGTCAATGAGGTCAACCTGTAGTCTCTTCCTCTGTCATTTGTATCTTACCGTCCTGGCATGGACAAGCTCACGGATGCCCCAGGCTGGGAGGGGATAGGGAAATACAGGAGGCACAGGAAGACGAACTGTTAAGATTGGTTTCAAGCATCTGATGCTTAGCTGAAGACTTACCCCAGGTGGGATTATATGTGCTGTATCTTTGCCTCCGAGTGTAACTGAATTTGCTTGAAAACTGTGTTTGCACAAGCTCTCCAATGACACTTTTGAGCTTGACCGGTTTGAGTCAGGGCTGCGGGAGCACCTTAATTCCACTGGATGCCCTGGTAGGGATGCATCTGGTGCTGCTCTTTTATCCTCAGGCCATGCTGAACTTTTTCATTGGCAATGCAGTGGAAGATGAGGTGTGGAAGTGAAGCAGGGAACCATGGCGGTTTTCAATGGGAGATGGATTCTTTTCTTTGGTGTCTTCATCTTGAGTCCAAACTGTGCCGTGACTTGCTCGTTCTTAAGCTGCTAGAAAAAGTCCTGTTGTCTTCAATCTACAACAGGAACGTGCCCTGGATCTCCCTTGTAACTTTAGTACAATTCTGCTGGTTTTGCTTATGTTTATGAATGGCTGTGGAGTGTTTCCGTTTGCTTCTTATATATGTGGTTTGACTTGATGTTCTTCCCTACTGAAGCAAGCCATAACTGTCTTTTCTCTTTCCTTTTCTGGTGGCTTCCCTATGGTTTGGTCATCTTCTTCCTCCCTGCACCCCCTTGTAATCTGTGTCTGTTCTTCTTTCACTCTTGCCTTCACAGTTTTTTCCTTTCTTCCTTTTTGTCAACCAGAAAGACTTTCTCTTCATTCACTTCTCCCTATAAAGCATAGTGACTTCTCTCAGCCATATGTCCAGTGAAAGGGGGAATGGGAATACAGGGAGGGGTGTTACGGAGCACTGGAGATGCTGTTCTGCTTCAGGTTCTAGCACTGTGCTGTCGACGTGGGGGTCAAGCAGTGCCTGATGAGCTGCTTGGCTTGGGTTGCTTGTCCAGACATGGGGAGGAACGCTATCAGCCCTCACTGACTGCTTCAGCAAGTCCCCCATGGTAGAGAAGACATCCCATCTCTTTTCCTGGGATTCACAAGTCTGTGGTTACACAGTTGGGCCCAGACTTGTTGAACCCCTGGGACAGAGACCCAAATCTCCTGTAGGTGCTCTTCTGCGCTTCTTGCAGAACTGTGCCTGCCCCTCACTGTCACGCTGTCACCTGCATGGACATGGTTTTTTCTGCTTCCTTTCAATGGATGTAGTCCTCATGTGAGATCAGTATATCATTTAGAAAGGTGTTTGAGTTCCTTTGGGATGAAAGGTACTATATGAGTATAAAATCCTCTTAATGTCCCAAAGGCTGGCCATCGATCTTGGAACAGCCATTTCAATTCTCCCTCCAGATTCCCTGATTTCTTTCTTTTGTTGTTCTACTGAGAGAGTGACAATCTGGAGACTGATGACCCTTTCTCTTACCACAGTACCGGAGGGGGGAGAGGGAGAATTAATTGTCCATGAATTTTGTGGGAGGTTTCTCCTGCTGTGTCAAACGATCAAGATACCTTGTGTGTACTGATGCTGTGATGACTCCCCACCCTGCTTATGACTTCCATGCAGAGCCTGACCTGCTCTTTCTAGGTTGGACTCTCTCCAGTTACACTGGTGCAAGTCAGGAATATTCATGGAAGTTAACAAAGTTATGCAGAAGCCATTTTAGAAAAGAACTGGGTCTTTTGTTTGGTAAATGGAAATTGAGTAAACCTTCTCTGGTTTTTTGTTAATATTTAAGAGAAGAGCACCCTGAAGACATTTTGTATCTTAACAGGTTTTTAGTATCTCTCTCTGTCTTTCTCTGTCTTTCTCTGTCTCTCTAATGCAACTTTGCCTACAGCCCCATACATTAGCAATGCAAAGCAGATTTTGAAAGCCAAGGGAATCCAGGCTCTTCCAGATGAACACTGTGATTTTGAAAAAAAAAAAAAATCTAGAAAGAATAAAGGTTGTCCAAATGGCATATGGCATGAGAGTGACCCTGCTGTAAGGACAGACATACAGAGCTAATGGTAATCTTATACTGGAGCCAGATAACATCCTGAGGTTAGGAAATCAAAGCCCCATGCTTTGGCTTAGCAGAGAATTAGCATTTGGAGCTTGTGTTAGCTCTGGAAACAGGGCAGTCCAGTCCATAGTCATGTTGTATTAGGGGCTTGCAGGCTTGGTAGCAGCAAGATCCTACTGCATCCTGTGCAGGAAAATCAGACCCATGTAGCTTGACCAGGGAACAGAGTATGTTTAGTAAAGCTTTGCTGTTTACATGGATTCTTGGATGTGGTGTATACTGTTTCTGATCATTAGTTTGGAGAAGTTAATGTCTACTACTGCAGAGACAGGTCATATGCTGCTTAAAAGCTGTGTGACGGGGAATAAGTACTGATACCCAGAGCTGGGCACAATAAATGACTGGGACAGAGGTCACAGCAGTTGGTACCCAAGGGACGTTTTCAGGGTTTTTTCACATGGGGACCCCAGGAAGTTACCTACCTCCCTAAGCCTTGGGCTTGTACAAGAGCCACCTCCACACATGGAAGTTTAACGTCCTTTAATGATGCACCCAGGTCTCAAAGCTCATTAGTGGAGCCGCAGTTCCCGCGAGTCCCAGCACAGGTGATCCTCCGGCCAGTGGGGCTGGAGCCCTGAGCTGCACTCCTGGCACCCGCGCCAGCGTGACTCCGTTGAGGAGTTTTGTGGGGCCATTGCGCTGTGCTTGACCATCTGAAAAGGCACGTTTTTCTTCCAAAGGGAAAGGGGAGTGCACGTGATGTAATTCTTTCACTTCCCAATAGCACCCAGGCAGGGCTTGGCATCGAGTGAGTGAATCCCTTGTTACATAAATGCTGTGCCCTTGTTAAGAAAAAAAAAGTTGCACTCAGACAGTCATGAAAACCAAGAATTTTTTCATTCTCTAGCAAACTGCCTCTACCTCACCCAAGCCCACCACTCTCTGCCCTACTGCTTGTGATTGCCCCCTCTTTCTTCTGTTCTTTAAATATATAACCTTATGGTTATTTTCTGAAAGTAAGTAGACCACATCTTCCAATACACAATACTAATTATTGACAGCAATTCTTGGAAAACAGAAACAGAAATTAACAGGGTAGGACCATCATTTTTTGGTGCAGTTTTGGATGTCTTAGCAGCATTCAGTTAGGCTTGATTTTTAAAATGACAAAATGATCCCTGTTATAATGAGCGTCAACAGAAAAGATGATCAGCACTGAGACATTTTGAGCATACTCATAACATTTATTTTTATATTTACTTTTATTTTCCCACGAAGGAAGAATTTGGGTATAGGAGAAAAGCACAAATCTCAGTCTAAAAGCAGCATATGATTTTTTTTAAAAGGTGTTTTCAGGCTTATTTTGGAAGGAAATCTGCTGGCTCAGTTGCAGAAGGTAGACAAGGATTTGAAGAATTTGTCGTTGTTCTTAAAAGCATATACACATGTTTTGTATTGGATGATTATTACTTAGGAATGGGGATCTGTCCTATTTTTTTTCCTGTTCCATATCAAATGATTTCTAATGAGCTTGTTATCATAGTATCTGGATCCAAGTACAAAACTAAGATTATGACAAAGTTAGAGTATCTCAGTCACTCCAAAATTGAACTACTTTATTTATTTAAAAGGCACACACCAGATGTTTTAATACCAGCTTTTTGAAGGAATTTGGGTCTTATTCCTTCTTTTAGAAACAAGCTTGGGTATTTACTGTTGTTTCTCTTTGCATTTGGCATTCAAACGGTGATATTATTAAAAAAATATTTTTTTTTAAATTGGCCTCTGTGCATATCTGTCTCTGCTTTCCTGTCACATCATCTGCTGCTTTCCCCACCACCACCCCCGCAAGCAGAGGTACATTCTCCTCTTTAGAATAATGCATGATGGGGGAAAAGATGAAACTCATTAAAATACTTCACTAGGAAATAGTCCACTTATACAATCCCCTCTTGGTTTTGTCAGTGTCCCTGGAAGCCAGCGTGCAGTTAGTCATTTCTGCACACACAGGCAAACAGCCACTGTGAATATTTAAAATCCAGCCTGTTAACAGAGTAGCTCCATTGGTTTTTGCTGCAAGTGATGGATCACTAATAATTTCAAACTCGGAGATTGGGAACTTCTTTTGTAAATTGAAGAGGGTTATTTCATGCTGTTGAGCATCCCTGTCAGAATATAAAAGTCTATTAGCAGAGATGGGGTTGCACACCCAGGGGTTGCTTGCAATATGTAATTTACTAAACACACACACACACGTAGCAAAAATCAGACCCAACAGCCAAGATTTTCACTCTGTGCTGCTACTTTTGGATCAAGCACATGAACAGAAAACACTACCTAATACTCACCTTGCACTTTTTGCCTTGTGAAACTCTGTTTGGCTCAGCACCTGACAAAGTTGTAATACGAATGGCTTGCTCAGTAATGGCACTGTGAAAGCTCTTTTAATTATTACTTGCCGTTGTTTATCCATACTCATGTCAAAGAAGGTCTTTCCTGAACTTTATGGTATTTCTGCTTGGAGTGCTAAAAAAGAATTTAATAGAGTCAGAAGAACTGAGCCAGTACATCTGTTCTTGTTCCGTACTCTCGGCTGTAGGTGTGGTATCTCTTCACCTGACTGTTCTTCATGTGCAAAGGGAAGTTTTCAAAGGGGCAGTGATGCCCCCAAATCCCACAGAAAGCGAGTGCAAGTTGGATCTCCAATTCTCATTTCTAAAAAAAAAAAATTTCTATCTGCATCTTTATTATTTTGCTCTGACAAGAATGCCCATGCATCTTCCCAAGAGTTTTTCTCTCATGAGTCAATCTCATCAGAAGCACTGAAAGATCAGCATAATTCCTGCTACCCTTCCCATATTCCTGGTTTCATAGCCCGTGGCTGTTAGCCCCTAAGATTATCAGACCCAGATTCAGGATATGAAAAGAAAGAGTGATAAATATTTCATTTCACCTATTTGTCACCTTGTTTCTATCAGAGTTGTGCTAAAGCGGCTTTTGCTCCCCACACCATCTCTCCATAGCCTGTGTCAGGACTCGATGCCACACTGGTATATGGGAAATCCCCATAGTTCTGGGGACTTAAAGACGGGGCCTAGGAATTGTAGCACTTTGGCTTAAATCAGTGGTCTTACTAGAGAAACCTAGATACCCCTGGAAATGAGGAGGTAATTCTTTAGAGAAAGATGGGCAGCCCGCTGCAGAACACAGTTGTTTTCCCTAGAACAGATGAGAAAGGAAGCTCCTGAGTGGCAATGCTGTCTTGGAAAATGCATTGTCCACCACAGAGCAGAACTGCTCAGGATCCCTCCAAAATAGATCAAGTGTTTGTCAGCAACTCAGTCTTTGACATGCTCAAATCTTATCCTACTTCTGCGCATATTCACTCCTCTTTCTTTATAGATCCCACTGTTTCTTTGAAACCTTGAAAGGATGAAGGAACCCACTGCTAAATGTTACTTTCTGCTGAATGATGCCCTTGAGTGTCTTGTGAAAGAGAGCATTTCTCAGGCAATATCTCCTTTTTGGATTGGAAGGCCCCTTTGTTCCCCTTTAGGTTAGTCAGGGAGGTATGAATGTCCTTGGGCCTCTTGCCTCTCAGCCCAGCATAAGCCTTTGCTCTGTTCCTCTGTCTGACAAAAGCGTGGTGAGTGGAGGGGAGACTGAGGCGTGCGCAGCTGACAGAGAAACCTTATAAAATACTGAAGCTTTCTTGAGTATGGAGTTGCTGGTTCTCCACACTGATGAGGAGTGGGAGTCAGTTCTCCCCTAGCTGAGCAGAGAGATGATTACTGTGAAGAAGTATGCCTTGCTATGGCCCCTCTGGGGTTCCTCAGCCCAATACAGCTGCTTTGGACCATTCTTAAACCATAGAGAGGTTTCTTCCCCTCCACCCACTAGGTAATTTTTGCAAAGAATTAAACAAAGATGAGATAGATAAATGAGCTGAGGACGAGACATCATCTTCCAAGGTGAGGAATATTGTCGTACTCATTAAACCCCAGCTGACAAAGATGCCGCCTTTTCCTGCCTCATCTGTGAATGTCCAAGGCCTGATGCCTTCAATCTCCTTGACCTTATCTATGATGACTGCACATCTTTTTCATTTGTAGAATCGTCTCACTTTAGGAAAGAGGAGATGGTGGGGACTGACTAGCTGGGATCCTGACTAGCTGGGGTACCAGCAAATAGCAGAGAGCGCATAAGCGGTACAGACACAGGGAACTTCTGAGCTTTCTTATTTGTGAGTTAGGATAACGTGTAGCATTAGTGACAACTTCATATCAAACTGTATTAAAATATAGAGCTTCTTATTGGGCTTGCATTGATCCCCACCCATCCCCCAAAACCCAGGCATCCACAAACAAAACACCAACAGCTTTAGCTGGACGCTTTTAAATTTAGCAAAAAGCTTTTGAGAAAACTTCCAGGTGAGTGTGTGTTTTCCTGGACACATGGATTCCATTTTTCTGTGTAAGGAGGAGAGGCTGCTCTGTTCACCCCAACAGGAGAGTGGAGCAGCAACAGGAATTACAGTGAATTTTCACCCATCGGTTGAGAGAGTGCTTTAGAGTTCCACCTTGTTAAATGGCTGGCTGAAATCATGCATGATTAATGGCCAAAATGAAAATTAGATTATGTGTCTTTACTCTTCCTGTGACCTCTACTTTCTCCTGTATCAACTGCAAGCAGTTGCGGGGAGGGGGGGGGGGGGAATCAAAAATCCTCTATAAATACCCAGAAGAGAAGGGGGAGAGGATAGGTGCAGAGCCCTGCTATAAATTGTACACCATCCTCAGAACTCATGGCTTCTGAGGTCTGAATCCTACAGTACTGAAGTTTGAGGAATTAAAATATGGAAGAAATACCAAAGTCTTAGGCTGCCTGTCAGTAATCACTGAGTATGTAAGCCACCCATGTGGAACTGCATCCTATGGGGAATTTGGTTTCCCTGCTGTAGCTGCACACAGGAGATGACCTGCAGTTCGGACACAGTCATGCTATTGGAACAAATGCTTTCCCCCTCCCAGAGGGAGGTGTTAGTGTGTTGCCCATCTTTGGACTCCTGTTTGGGCAATAAATTTGAAGATACCAACCTTAAAGGCAGAGGGAAATCACTGCTTGCCTGCAAGTATGGGGTTCTTCGGCAGCTTTTACACCCTTCAGTGCTGCCTTCTGATCAGAGCGTGGATCTCTGCACCCACGCAGGGGCACCTGCATGGGTGGAGGCACCAAGAGTCTGTCTGACTTTGAGCCTGCAACCTGCTGCACCCTGTAATACCAGAAAGTAAAGGTTTTCCCTTCCTGTTACAGACCACTTTGACAGAACAAAATGTGTCTTGCTGTGCCCTCTGCATCTTCATTCTTAGAGGGGAAAAATGCACATATAAATCCAATGTTCACTCAAGATAACTAAAAATTGCTACCCCAATAACCTTAACAGGAAAGGCTAGGAGGGGTGTATATCTTCTTGCTACCAACACAGTAAAACTAAGCAGGAGTACAATACCAGGCTGTGCGAAATTGTTGATTCCAACTTGTTTTTTCCATGTGTGGCCATTGATACTGGGAACTCAGGCAACGAGGCTTCATTTGAGGAGACCTAGGTGCAAAACCCCTACATGGCTTTTGCCTGTTCCTGAGGCTCAGAAGGGTTGATCAGTGAGCACTGTGCTTTGAGCTACAGGGGACAATCTATGTTTTCCAGGTCAGATTTTAGCATGGAATTGATATCTGGTGTCTTCTTTGGCAGGCCTCAGATCCTGGAGCCCCAGCTTATGCGAGAGCCTTAGTTTTTGTGTTTTGAAAGAAACGTTGTCTTGCAAAGGAAAGCTTGAACCTGGTACCTGAAAAATAGGCAAATGGAGAAACCCACAAAACTTAATGTTACTAAGGTGGTGGCCAGTGCCATGATTTTAGGGAGTCGCCTCCCGATTTTTAAACATTCAGGGTTGGCTGCTCGGTAATTGTCTTTTAGTCTTCCTAGCATAAGAGTAAGAAAAATGCTGTGAGAGACCTCGGGATTTCCCTTGGGAAATGGTAACTAGGTCATGGGTATGCTTGCTGTGGAGGTACGTACAGTTTCTTTTAAATTGATTTGAAAATCAGAGGCATAAAGGAAGAGGAGATGGTTCTGGGCAGAAGCTCTTTTTCAGGATTGGTATGTTTTTCCCTTGTTTTAATCAGGTTGTTTGTCCAGTCTTAAGAGAAATGAACCGTTTGTGCTAATTCTGTTCCTTTTTTTATTGTCGCTTGGCACTGACCCGAAGTGGGGCAGTGCGAAATCAAGGTGGGTAATGATACCCTTAATGAGGACCTGACATGACCTCCTTATGCCTAGCATTATATGATTCTCAACAGGTTGGTTTGGCCGCCTTCTGCCTAATTTATAAATGCAAGACCTGCTGCAGTGCTGCTCAGCCATTGCTCCCAAGGCTTCTGCTTCCCTCACGTATACGGCAGCAGGAGGTGCCCTCTCCGTGGCACTGGCACTGCTGAGGGACTGAGGACACGATGCACCCTTGTTCTTTGTCTCGCCCATGCTGGTTTTTCCCTCGACTTCCATGTCAGAGTTTTCTGTGCGTATCTTGTCATCTTCTAATGGTTCCTTTTGCTAAGGGGGGGAGCCCTCTGAGAGTATGTCGTCTCTGCTAGGGCTGTCTGTTTCTACAGCGAGGGACGTAACTGAAGTGACCCACCTCTGCAAAATCATAGCGGCAGACCAAGCGCTGTAGCTTTTATCTTGACATTGCTCGTCAAGGTCAGCCCCGTTCCTGAGAAAACTACCTGTCTCCTGTTCCTGCTACAGTTTTACAGTGAGCTTGCAATCTGTAGTTGCTTGCTCTCTGTAAAAAACATCCTCTTGTTTAGAGGGGAAGGTAGAGCCTTAGAGAATTGCAGAAAACAGTGGCCCACATCTTAAATGAGATTTTTAAAGTTGCTTTGTAAAGGCTACTATTTTCTTATGAAACCCGTTGACTCGAATGCTTTAAATGGCAAGTTAAGCACCATGTTCTTTGTAGAGGTGTAGGTGGTCTTGATATGCGAATGAGGGTTGAATTCATGTATAATTGGGCATACATTTCTACATAGATATTTTGACCAGACAGTCAGCTAATAGCTCCAAATAAGATACTCTGCCCTCTCATATCAGTTCATCTGCCACTCAGACATGCTTAGCAAGATATATGCTGCTTCTTATGCATATAACTCTTGTTAATGCTAAGGATTGTTATGAGTGTGTGTGGAGAGGTGTCCTTGCGACATCCTTTCAGGTTATTGTCTCTGAGGAAAGGGAGTTGCTGTTCCTACAGTCTGGCTGTCCACAAATGCTTGCAAATCAAATGCTTTAATTTGCTGGGGGGGGCGTACAGCTTAAAAAATTCTCTCACCCAGCACTTCACTTTAAAGAACAAAGTCCTTTTAGATTTGTAGGAGCTCAAAAAAGCATTCAATCCCATCCACTTTGAATAATTTGGTATGGACCTGTCTTGTCAGTTAGATATCTGTCTGCAAAGTCTATTTTTCAGAAATGAGTTTTGGTTTGACGCTGTCTCCTGCCTAAAAAGGGAGGGGGTGTCAGGAAACCCTAAGTTTGTTTCCAGCCTCTAACACAGCTGGCCGCATGACATACAGTGAGTCACTTCACTTCTCTCTCTCTTCTTCTCTTACTGGTGGAACAGTTTCCCAGTGTATCTTGTCTTTTATGTTGCCCATCTGTTCAGTTCTGTGCTTTTTTGGACAAGGATTTCCATTATTCCTCCAGCAAGGCATGTAGTCGGGGCATAAGGCGTAGCAAGTGGTGATTGCCTGTTCAACGTATAGCAAATGCGAGCGAAGAAAAGCAGAGCTTTTATTTACACAACAGTTTCAGTCTGTGCCATGGCGCTACATTAAATGCGCAGGAGGCTAGCAGCGATACGGCTACACATGTTCTGTAATATGCGTGCTCCATGTGTTGTTTTTCAGCCTCCTGGGAGAGCTTGCCTGCTGAAGTTCTGCAATCTGGATCTGCTGTGTATTCAGTGTTATTTTGGTACCAGCTGATAGCATAAAGGCTGAATAAATTTGCTTCATGTTAGATGTGGCCCTCTGCAAATAAATGTGCATGTTAAGAAACCCCCTCCATGACATAATTAGTTGTCTGTAAGCCACGGTGTCATTGTGCAGAGTAATTAGTTCTGTTTATTTAAAGGAGCCCCAGAAAGCTATTAGCAGTTGCCAGCGGACCAACAACGAGAAAAAGAAAAGATAAAAACCCATGTGTGGTGGTTATTAGTCTCTTCATCATACTAATGGACAGCTTGTAAGAAATTGGACTTGCTATCAGTGGCACCGAGTAACAGCAATCGTGCGGGGGCATTGTTTCTTCTCGCTGGCGATAAGGGCGACTCATGGCGGGCTTTGATAGGATGCTCATTTTTATCTGCTAAGTGCATGATGCTTGTAAAAACAGCAGTGGCCTTGTTACCACTTGACATGACACTAGTTTTAGCTGTTTACGTTGACACGCCACTACACTCTCTTAAAGCTTCAGCCTGGGGTCAGATTCATTACAGTACTTCAGAAATGATACCGATACAGCATCTGGCCTGATTTCTTTGTGCTCTGGGCTCCAAGCAAGAGGGAGAGAACTGGTGTAACCCAGTGGATGGTTGTCACTGGCTTGTCAGATGTACTTTCTTGTGGTGAAGTAGTCCAAGGTTTTTGGAAAAGCAAATGAGGTACTTCATTTGTTTGTAGGCGTGCTTATGTGAGGAGAGGGAAGGGAATCCCGTCTGTAACCCCTGAGGGGAGGAGAAGGAAACAGGCTCCAGCATGGGTTGCATGCAGCTGTCTGGTGGCCCCAACTCTCAGCAGGAACATTTCCCAGCAAAAAGGCGCAGCGGTGGCTAGGCTCAAGTAGATCTAGGCCTGCTGGACTCGATAGGGTTAAAAAGAGCGGCAACTACAGCACTTACTTCTGAAACCTGTGGGATTTAATATATTGGAGTTCTTCCCTACAAGATTTCTAAACCACCTTATATAGGCTATTAGTGAATTATTTCCCTATTCTGTAATTCTCTAACTTGGCTTATAAATTTTACAGAGAGGTTATTAGCTATAAAGGGTTGTGACAAATGGCCTGGGAGAAGGAGGGAAACTTAGTTAAACTTTTCTTCCCTGCTCCCACCTCTGGATTTAGCAGCTGTGCTAAGTCTAGGTGTGCTCTCAATCTTTGTAAAGATGGGTACCTGTGAGGAAATCAGCGAGTGATCCAAGGCTCCAAGGAAAGGGTCTGTCCCATGAGGGGGAGAAAAACTTCTGGAGTTCCCCACTGAGACTGCAGTAACTCTCATGTGATGAGCCGCCCCAGTCAGCCGACATAGAGACTATAAGTGATAGTGGAGCCCTCACCTGAGCCTCTGTGCTGAGAACACGTCCGTTTGCTACCCTAAGTCCACGCGCAAGTTCAAATGGTTTTGATGGAAGCAAAGCTGCATCTCCCAAACACCATCAGCTTTTCCAAGAGGACATTACCGCCTGCAAAAAGGGACGATCTTCAGAAAGTGTTAGGAAACCTCTGGCAGTGGCGCATGACTATAATCCATCTCATATCTGTCAGGGCTCCTTTGTCTGAGCTTCTGCAGAAGCTCATTTTCAGATCTCTGCTCTTCAAGGTGCCCTGGGTAATTTCTGTGTATAAACCAAACCCCCATTAAATAAATAAGTAAATCCCATCTTCTCAGTACCCTCAGATTTGGGTAATAGGTCACGTTATGTATTAGGGGCTCTCCCTCAGATTTTCTTTTACTTCTGGATTCTGTCACTTCTACATATCACGTGGTATAAATAATGCTGCTAGGAATATGAAAGCTGCAGCTTTTTATGGCCAAATTGCTATATTCTTCCCTGAATTCACGTTGCTGATTTCACTGCTTGAGGCTCACATCCTGCCCACCTTTACATGTGGCCATCCTGTCCTGTTCCACAATCAGCCCTGCTCTAGGATTGCTGCATGTGTAATGCATCTGTAATCATTCAACCTGAAGGTGTGGGGGAAGGTAGCCAGCAAAACATATGAGTAAGATTTTTGCAAGCGTATTTGAGTCATTTGTCGTGAGTTGCTTGTTTCCATGGGAATTAGTGAGTGAGAGAAGACATACGTGAATCTTGCTCCTCGCTTTAGCCTCCCCTTGCCTCAAGTCTGGCTGCATCAACCTGCAGGACCTATAATTTAGACCCAGGGGTGACTGAGAGAGCTCGTTTTCTTTTTAATTATTATTTCAGTGAATAGATGGTGACCTATCAAGGGAGGAGAGGAATTGCGTGCCTACTTGTTAGAATAGCCCAATGCTGCGGCCCAAACTTCCTCACGTGGCTGTAAATATGCCAGGCCTGCCTTTGTGGTGAATCACAAATGCTCTCAGACTTTTGAGGAGCCTGGGGAGACGATTCCAGATCCTAAGGAAGAACAATTCATCTCTTTCCCCATCCCCCTATACACACATACACCATCCCCTTGTCTCTTTTTAGGTCATTTATAATCAGCAGTCATGGAGCACTGGCCTCATTAGTGATATAGCCATTCCTTCAGTGCTTCAGAAATAATCATTTAGAAAAAATGCGCAGTTTTCTTCCCTTGAGAGCCCATGAGTGATGAATTTATTTCAGTCTGGCTGTCTTGGCTGTCTTGCTCAGCCTTATTTCCATATTTATTTCAACAAATAATGTACTATGGGAACAACAAAACACACTCTGCGAGGCAGGCAGTGTAGCCCGGGCAGGGAGAGGTTAACTAGAGAGATGGCATTGGAAAGCTGGGGCTCAGGGGGAGATGTTTTTATTCCGAATATTTTTTAAAAATATATATACTTTCTGAGTGTTTGTGTTTGTAGAGGTTTAGAAGCCCTGGGATTTGGACATTGATTTATTCATAGGGCACCATTTAGAGAACAGACATTGTCCCCTGAGTGGTCCCAGCTACCGACCTTTCTCCTGAAGGGACCATCCCTTTTGTAATGGCAGACAGGTGATTAACTTTCTGTGCCAGCTAATGACTCGGGTCTCTTGCAAGCAAGCGCCGTGCTAATTGTGACTGGCCAGGAGAGCCAGTGTACTGGGACCGGTGTACTGGGTGGGTGTACTGGGACTGATGCACTGGCCGAACGAGGTGGCAAGCAGCCCCTGCACGCTCAGGGTCCAGCTGTGTATTTGCTCCATCTCTAGTAACCCGCACTTGCAGCTACTGTAAACCAGCCTCACGGAGGGACTTAAACTCATGATTTTTATTCTGCCAGCGACCGTTTCAGTAATTGAGTGTTACGCTCTGGAAACCTAAGCGCCAAGGTCAGTGGCCAAGGACTGGGAGGCAGAGCTCCTGTCTCTTCTTCCCCGTGTTTCTTCAGACGTCCTGGGCTTCCCAGCGTGCACATCAGACATAAACACAGCCCTTTCCTCCAAGCTACCACAGTCATACTACATTTATTTGAATAACACTAAACACTCTGAATTCCTTGAAATATGCTTTCTAGGGATTGACCTTCCCGATGGGTAAGCTCTTCCCATTAAGACCACTTAGCACCCCTGCTCTGCCCTGCCTGGCCAAATAAATCTTAAGTACATGGGATCGTTTCGTGCCATGTGGTTGCAGGCGCAAGTTGGATGTGCGTGCCATGTGTTATATTTGCAGTTTGGTTTTATGGATACTTATGAAAAGGAAGGCTGAACCTGTCTTCTATCAAAATATAGCCCCTCAGCTTCCCTCCTCCCCTCTCCCCTGGCTCGGGACATGCAGGCTCGCATGTGAAGTGGTGTTTCTGCTATGGCTTGTGTCTGAGTTTCATTTGTTTCCTGGGATGGCTTTTCCAAAGCATCTGGAACTTGTCGCTTTTGCATGCATCTGTAAAGTACGTGTAATTTGCCTTGCTTTACATTTTCAAAAGCAGCTTCTATTCAGATTTATTTGCAGGTAGCATTTGTGCACAGAAGACCTAGCACTTGATTGCAGAGTTCCAAGCAGTTACGTGTGTAGCAGCCCTGTATATTTTGTGCACATACACATATATTCTTAATGCCTCCTTCCAGGTTTCATTTTCCTTAGGTAGCATGACATTCATTTACCTAATACTCTTCCCCTTTTGCTTGTTAATTAATAGGTATTCCTGAAGTTTTCTTTTCTTCTCTATCCCTTTTATACTGAACTTTGAAAGGCCAAGCTAACCAGTTCTCTACCAGCCTAACTCCAGTAGGTCAGGGACTAATAGTTTAAAGCTAGTTCAAATGCTGCTTGTGTCAACCTTCAATTTTAGGGACTAATATCCCCTTCCAATCTATTCCTTTAAGGCAAAATCATTGTTTCCTTCTTTTCATCTGGTTTCTTAATGCACTGCTGTCTAATCACCTTGGTAGCAAGACTGTAACCAGGTAATGGGGGAATAAGTAGCAGTTGGCTTGCCGTCTTCTCCCCTAAGAAAAATCAGTGCATGCGTCTGCCCTACTTCAGGGATAAGCGTCATCAGCTCAGGAAATCTGGGGGGTATAACCAGGAAGGCTCATAACAGTGGCGTCTCTCTGTGAACAGGCAAGGTTCTCAGGGGAGGATTCTAGCACTTTGCTCTTTCCAGCTGCTGATCGGGAATGCTTTCAGCTTTTGCAAAGTCATACCTCCCGTGCCTTTGAAGAATTTACCGAGGAGGAAGCTGAGCTCCGTACCTTTGAAACCCTGTGCTGGTCACCTTTATTTTACAGTTGGTGAAAATGGCTTTAAAAGGCTTTCACTTTCAGGCAACAGTAGGGGAAGAAGGGATGGATTCTGAAAGAGCAGGTAGATTTCACTTTGCTGTATAGGCCTCAAGGATATCTCTGCTTTCTGACAGAGAAACTCCTGAAAGTCTCAAAGACATTTTTTTCATCTTTATTGAAGAGCTGGAAGCTTTGCATTTACAGAACAGATGTCCTTTGTTACAAATTTTTCATTCCTTATTGAAATAGATATGAGCAAGAATTCACACCACACAAACTCAGGGGGAAGCAGCATTTTAAATGGAATGATTAAAAACCCTGCCTTCTCCCATTGCTTCATTTTTCACTTTTGACTCCTGTGATGTCACCCATTTGCTCTTCTCCAGTTGTCATAGCTTTTGCTGGAGAAGAGAGGAGAAACTCACCTTGGGTGTCCATATACAATGTGAAAGGCAAGTGAAAAATAAAATAGAGGAGGGGGAATATATCTTTTAATCTTTTCAGATCAGAATGAACTCAGGATCAACCCTGGGCCTGCACCTGATACACTTTCTTGATTCTCATTAAGTTGAACTTGTGGTAACCTACTGTAAAACATTTAGGCTTCAGACACAAGAGAAGGCTAAGATGCTGTGCAGACCATCATTCCCGGATGAATGATCAGAAGTGATGGGTCAATACGTACAACAAAAACATGGCTGAAACTAAGTTCATCATTAAGGCGGTGTGGGAAGGAGGTTCCCTCTGCGCAGGCAGGGAATGAAGAGCATAATTGAGGTTGTTGGATCTTACACCTAATGTGTTAGCCAACTAAATCACAGTTTACACCAAAAGGTTGTGAGCTTCTGTGAACTATATGGTTGCTGGTGATATTAATTTACTACAAATCCTTCCTGTAAGCTCTTTGTAGAGTTACACACTGTGAGCTTCTTTTTCTGTTAATCTTTTCTTTTGTGAGGCTGAGTTTAGTGCTGGTGAGGAAAGGCAGCCTGATGTCCATGGAAAATGAAATCCTGTACTTATCCATAGACTAAGCACCAGCTGTTCCAGCAGAGGAACCCACTGCAAGATTGAATTCAGCTCACTCAGCCCTCTCCTTCCCCTTGGTTTGCCTTCTCCGATTGCCTGTTCTGCGGTGAAATTGGTAAGATGAATGTATCATCCATTCTGAGTTAGACTGACACCCTTCTGTTGCCCAGATGCCTTTCAATAGTTTTTCAGGTTTTGTCAAGTACAGTGATACTGAGCCCCTTGCTTTAAATCTGTCCGCCAAAGCAGGTGCTTTGGAAGAGCTGTGCTTTACCTCTGAGTTTCGCAAACCATGGTATATGTCAACCGCTAGCAGAGCTCAAAGGTGTAGGCATCTACCCATGGAGAAACCCTTCAAAACCCCAGCCAGTCACCCTGTCTGTTAGGAAGACACCTCTGTACTCCGCACAGAGCTATGGCGCTGCTGCTGCCTTCACGCAGGAGAGGGAGGCTGGCCTGGAGATTCTGCTCTTCCAGCATCCTTGCGTCCCAGCAGCAGGCCCACAGCTGGAGCTGCCCCGGGCAGAGCACAGGCTCTCTGCAAGGAGGGTCCCTGCTTGACAGCAACCAGACATTACAAACATTGTGCCTAGGTTACTGCCAGAGAGTCTGTGACCTGCATTTCACAAGCGAGGTAACTGTAAATATTCATTCTGGCCTTAAGAAGCATTGAAGCCTTTGTCAGGAAAGGAGGATTAGAACAGAAACCACAGAATGCAGACCAAAAATTGGAGGAAGTGGTGAACGTTTTAATGAAAAATCCATTAAATTTTCCAGTTACTTTTACTCCCAACCTGGCAGGAACACTAGGTCCCAATCCTTTTTTCCCTGTTATATTGGTTTTCCAACAGCTACAGAGGCCAGTTTTAAAGTTGGAGTGAAAACATCATGCTTGCACTACTTTTCCTGATGCTTCAGCCTCAGGTGGTTTTGCTTTAAGCTGTGAGCACAAACCAGTTGCACTTCCCTTTTTCTGCATCTGTTTGTGTATCATATAAGTGAACGTGGATTAATTGTATTTTTCTTCCCCTCCAGATCTGACCATCCTGAATGGCCATAACACCTGCAGGATATGGTACAGTCAGGGATTCAGATGGATTAATATGTCCTTTAGCTCATAGCCAAATGCAAGAAGAAATCCCATCCCAAAGCATCCTAGCTTTCTTTAGTTTGGCTGTTGCAATACTGGTTTTAGACCTCATCAGATTTCTACAGCTTCGTCTTGTAGATGATATAAGCAATCCTCTTTACCCTCCTTCCTCATGCACTTAGTTTTGCTTGCATTTTGGGAGTGAGCAGTTCATCGCACCAAGCAAATTCTGCCCAACCTCATGAGCTGTGATTGCATTAGTGGAAAAGTGATACTTTCACCCAGAAATCCTGGAACAAAAGCAGTGCTCTCGGTTACAGAGCTGGTCGGTTGTCACTGAGCAGCAGTCTTTGTTTCTAGTCTGCCCCTGCCACCTTCTTAACCACACAGCCTTTTTTTTTTAATTGCCACCTTAACAGTTTGACCGGCCACTTATACCACCCCAGCACTCTGTTCACCAGAGTCACTGAAACACGAAATTTTGCAGAGGTCTGTGCAGTGGGGATTGTGGCTGGACGTGGGATCAGAAGTCACCAGCTGATAGCTGCTGGTAGAGCTGCTGCCGTGAGAGCTCTGCGCTAGCATCAAGCAAAGGCACTATTCCCCTAACGAAAGTTACTTTCAAACCTTTGCAGCCTTTGGCACACTTGATGTTTAACCCAGCTTTACTGAAAGGTTTGCAGTTTTTTGACAGACCTACTAGGATCAGGATTTAACCCTTCTTAGCCGGTACGGTGCTGAATGTCATACATTGGCTTATATACCCTGGGTCTGGAAATATGATTTGCCTTGTTACCATGCTTGAATGCAAGGCCCATTTTGTTATGTAGAAAAGTTGAGGCGAGATTCGTTTTCTTGCAGCTTTCTTCAGATTTCTAAAAACCTGTGGGAGGTGGTGGGAGATGAGAAGTCCTTGGTTTTAATTCCTGAGCCTAAAATTAAATTGGTGTATAGGAGAATAGCCTCTAACAAAGCTGTAAGACCAGCAGGTAAGGAAGATATGAACAGCAATGGCATAAACGCTGTAGAAATCTGCAAGTAAAGCACACTGATACAGGTCTGGTGTAATTTCTGCTGCTGGCACCATCTTGCTCCCCCTGTACAGGCAAAGATGGGGAGTGAGGAGCTTTGGGTTAGAGCAGGCATCACAGCCGTGCATCAAAATGGCAGTGCTTTGTTAGGGCCTTTCTTCCAGAGTGGCTCGCTTTCTCTTGCCCTTTCCTGACTGACACCAAACGGGTAGGAGAGACGCGGTGGGTTTTCCTGGTGCTTCGCCTGTGCCGTTCTCCCATTCTCCCCTCTCCATCCTCCCCCCTCCCCTACTCCCCTGCACTCCTCATACTCCCCACTGCCCACATCGAACATGTACAGATTTTACGGTTCACTGGAGAATAAGTGGCTGTCATTTCACAGACGGGCCAGGATGTAATTAGCCACAATGCATCGAAGTAATGGAACAGATGTCTCTTTGTAAACTGAGTTTGCTGTTGCACACTCTGTGTGTGTGACCTGCCGACTGCTCCGGGCGATTCCTCCCAGCCCCCTCGCCACCCTCCCCTCTCTCTGTTGCCGAGCCAAGGGCTTAGCTCACATCAAGTGTTTGTGTGTTTGCAGGTTTATTTTTCTCTCTTTCTCATGCACTCGTCTCTCCTGCTGTAAGGCCACTGATTATGTGACGGAGTGTTAGCAAGCAGAACCTGCGTTTATCGATGGAGTCATTAAAAATAGAAAAGGTGATACCCCTCTTATGAGATAATTGGCAGTTTCAAGTTGCTCTTGTTACCCGATGATAATACACCAGTAAAATCATAAATTACTGTTATGATGCCAGGCCTCCTCCTCTCTCTTTTTTTTTTTTTTTAAACTGAAAATAAAATAGCTGTCTTCTCCCTGAGTCCTCAAATTATTATTTACATTTTAGATAAGAGATGGGCTATTGGACTGATTACAATGTGGTAATGCACTCAAGCTAACAACAAACATGGCACTCTCAGAAAGATGTCTGTCTGACTGGGCTAGGAACTGCAAGCCAAACGTAAAAGGGGCAAAAATGGGACCTGACTTCTAGATTCTCATTTTGTAGAGCAAGCTTGTCTGTCAGTTACAGAAACTGGATAACTCTAATTCATGGAATTTCCCCCACAATATTCTTGAGACATGTTTTCAGGCTATATGTATGCAGGTTCTCTGTTCCTTTAGCTGATTGTGTCCATACAACCCCTGAATTCTGTACATCTTACCACTTGAGGCTCTCCAGCTGGGCTGCTTTAGCTGCTCCTGCTGAGGGCTCCTGCCAGTGCCCCGCATCATGTGGGAGCAAAGGGAGCTGGGGCTATGCTGAATTTGGCTCTGCTGACAGCCAGCCAGGCTACGGAGGAGCTAAAGACCCCGACCAGGCACCAGCTACTCGTGGCAGAAACCTAATGGTGGCACAAACAGGGAGGATATTTGAAGAAAGGACATGCTTCTGTTCTTGGTGCCTCTGGGTATTTTCATTGCACAAATAAGTTCATGTGTCAGGGCACTTGTAGTCACATTGTGTATGCAGTCCCTCTGTGTGTGTGTGTTTGTACGCTCGTGTGCATTTACGGTTTCTTTTCACACAAATTTCCTCAAGAGCTGCATTGTTTCCCCAGGGCAGTTTTGATGACATGGTTCCCATTAGTTCCCCTGGTTTTGACCCAGCAAGCTTAACTTCAGATTGCACATCTTCAGAGTGTTAACAGTGGGTGAGATACATTCAATAATGATGGTAAAAAGCAGGTCTTTTCTGTAGGGAGGAGTAAGTTTTTACCTCGAGCTAAAATGATAAAGAGGCTAAGCAGCATGATAATGGAGAGCAGAGTGTAAATATGCTGGATATGCTAAACCTCTGAGAACAGTATTGTAACTCAGAATAATCCTCTGCAATGTTTAACATCGTGGACAAGGCATTGGCATGGTGCCATCTTCAGCTCTTCTCTTCAACCCATGGAGTGGTTGATTAAAGATTTCAAAGGACACGGGCATTTGGGGTTGGTCTGCAGCTTCATGTATACTTCTTGGAAAGAAGGGCCGTAGTGAAATGTGAGAGAGAAATAGCAATCCACTTGGTGCCAGCCCTCAGAAGCAAATCCCTCATGCAGTGGGTTTCTCTACCCTACCACGTGCTCGTACAGCTCTCCACACTTGTGTGGACACATGCGCTGAGCAGCTCCCACGCTGGCTTGAAAGTCAGGAAGCACAGAACCTACCAGCCCTGCAAGCACCCAGAGAGCACCAGAGCTTTTTTAGTAGTCTTTACATTCAGGGTCCATACATGGGATTGACAGTGTTGGAGGAGTATTCTGAGGCATATCGGGCTGGCAGCAAATTTTACAAACACGGTGAAATTGTGTGGATTCCTCTATGTCTAAGGCCATGTTATGAAGTATGAGAAGTAGCCTGTACTGCAAGAATGTCTGTGCGTTTCCAAGGAAAAAAATTAAAGCAAGTTTTGTTATGGAATTGAGAGTGTGGCTTTTCATTTCCTTTGACAGTTTAAGCGGTAGGTATTTTGTGAGACAAAGAATACGAGGTTTCGACACTGTTTGTAGCCTTCATCTCTCAACTGAAACGGTGGTTGAGAGCAGCATCAAAAAGAGAAATGGTAGTTGAGAGGCTCTTCACAAAACACGGGTCCTCCATGGAAGAGGTCCAGTGATTCCCAGGACTTCCCAGCACTTACAATGCAGTGCATTTTATCATCTGTAGTGATATTGTAAAGTTCTACAAAACTATTTAATATGTTTCCATTCTTGTATACAGTGCTTAGGGAAGTGGGGGGCAAGAATGGCTCTGGGCAGCTAAACAGCAAGCCACCGCTTGCTCTCTTTCTCTCCGGCTCTAGGATCCCAGCAAACCTGGGGGGCCCAGCAGGAGACATCTACGTCTGCATTTGGCCCTTGGAAGGATGCCAGTCCCAGATGGGACTAGGTCTGGGGTCTTTTGGACAAAACAAGACCAGAATAAGGCATTGGCTTCAATTTCACTTGTGGCACAACCCACGTTCCAACCGGTCTCCTGAGGAGAAAGGTTTCTGTAGTTATCACGGGTGACTTGCTCTCTGATGCCACGTTGGTTTTGTTGTGCTGCTATTTCTGGTCACTGTTTATTTCTGTGTAGCAAATAGACAGTCAGGAGAGGAAGGCACAGGAGTGCAGCCCGGGCCTGCGACCTCGCTAAACCGTCTGACCTGAAGATCTGCAAACAGGATTGAGCATGCAGGTGTCACTCTCCGGTAGAGCTGTTGATGTCTGCAGGCAGATTTCCATTAAGCAGTGTCAGGGCTGGTTCCCTGCAAACATCCCTGAGCCATCCACTTCCAGCTTCTTTTCTGGGGTTTTGGTTTTTTTTTTTTTTCCTTTTGAAACTCAAATCCACACATTGACCTCACCTGCGTTGATGGAAATGACTCTTAATCCACATTAACGGGGAGAGAAAAATTTTATCGTTTGTTATGATTTTTCAAACTTGTTTAAAAAAGGATCCTGTGGGTTCCTTGGGTTTCAGTCAACATTGTAGTCTGTGTGGTTGGTCTATGATGAGATTGATATGTGCATGGTATTTTTGGCTGGTTTCATCTGGTCCCTGCCTTTCAAGAGACGAAACTTAGGGTGTGTTAAGTCTTTCCAATACAGTAAGATTTCAGAGCGGGTACAATAGATCAACTGAGCTTTTCCTTTGCCTTGTCTCAGAAGAACCAAGTGTAGCACTGCAAATGTAGGATGGTTTTAGGGTGCTAGAGGGAATTTCAGCTTGGGTCTAAATGAAGGCAGTCTCTGGCAGCCTAAACTCAAAGTGGCTCATCAGTCCCTCAGCAGCAGGCAATTGCACAACACTTGGGAAGATACTTGCACAGCAGCAAGTGCTTATGACAACGAGGTATCCCTACTAAACCCTTTTTAAAAGAATATCAAGTTTATTTGACAAGAATAATTTTTTACTATGTAAACAATAGCTTTCTTGCTCCCAAAGTCTTTTCTCGGGCAAAACTTCCGCTGACCCAGCAGAATGAAGACTGAGTTGAAACCGTGGCCAACAGCTATGACTCATAACACATAGTATTTAAGTGTGTGTTAAATGAGCAGCAGGTTATCACCAATATGCACGGATGTCTTTGCAAATTCCAATGACTTAGTTCACACACCATCCCAAGATGGTGATTTTTCTGTATATGCTGCTGATGTGCCATTTATGTACAGGGGTAAACTGAGGCAGGGGGCAATTAAGTACCTAATTCTGTCCCCAGCATGTACCAGCAAGGGCCGTAAAGTGTGACACCACTGTGGTGTAAGGGACTGCTGCTGCGAACCAGCACAGGTGCTGTGAGCAAAATCACTTATCCTTGATAAGAGGAGTGCAACCTTACTTTGGTATGAGAGTGACCCAGGAGAAAACATGCTCGAGCGCTCTGAGTTAGGTTGGTGCTCAAGTGCTATTGGATGCTGGCAGGACTCGGGCTCCGGTGTAGCTCTGACATGTTTAAAAGTGTGCCCTTAGGTCTGAGGGCAGCTTTACGTCCCTTTGAAAAATTAGGGCAGATGGGGTTAATGTGCATCTGAACTCTGGAGGCTTTATGCCAAAGCACAGGTCCTGCAGGTCCTGCTGGCCTTGCTGTGCACAGGCAGCAGGGAGAAGGTGCGGGTGGAGGGTGCGAGTGCCAGGAGGAGGTGGCCCAGGAGCCAGCCAAGCGCAGGCAGCGCTTGTGTCAGCTGGGCGGATGGATGCTGGGCACAGGATAATGGTCCATCAGGACAATCATTCAAGAACATGCATTTCTCTCTCTCTTCCTTCACATTTGACTGGTTATCTATTGCTCCTCTTTACTGCAGTCTGCTTGTAGGGCTTCATAGCTTTTGAAGATATAAGAATAGGGCTCTCTTTTCCTCCTCTTTTTTTTCATTTGCCTTGAAGTAATCATCTATATTTAGGTCAGTGACATGATGAAAGATGTTTATGTGTTTTTACCTAAAGCTGGAAATTGCCGTTCCGGATATCACCGAATGGAAAAAAGCTAATGGAGCCTTGTTGTGCTTTCATTGCTTTTGCAGTGGTGTTCTTGTTTTAGGACTATAGCATGCGAAGCATCCTTCCCTACCGCATGGCTCTTGGCTTTCAGCTCCCTCTGCATCCTCCGCCGGCTCCCCTGCGTGGAGTGGACTCAGAGAAGGGCAAGGGGAAGGTCACAAGAAGTTGTTTTATTCTCTGGCTACCTGGAGCAGGCATCACCAGCTCTGCCCTATCAAGTAGAAAATGTGGCACTGATAAATCCTGTCCGCTAAGGAGCTGAGCCTTTTTAATATGCAAGTGCTCAGTCAAAGAAAGTAAACAGACATCTCCTTCTGCAGGGAATTACTGTCTCCCTCCCCTTACCCTCCTTCCTTCCTCCTCCCTTCCATTTAAGTGTAGGAAATTCTGCTTGCTTTATTTGATAAAGAGGAGGAGGGGAAAGGACATGTACTGAATCATGGTTAAGCTGCTGTCTTCTACCCCAAGACCTTTCAGTCTAGATGTGCTTCATTAGTTTGATAAGCAGACACCAAAAAGGGGGGAGGGGGAGTGGGGGGTTTGCATGAGGGGATCTGCCTAGGGGCTGCCCGGAGGTTTAAGATGATGAACTGCTAATGATGTTGAAGCTGTACCTTTTTGGGACCTTGGTTCCTGGAGGAAAAATGGGCCCTTTTCACTAATTGTGTTGTGCTCAGTAGTGTGATGGAAAGGGACTCACAGGGGAGTGAAACGGAATGAATATCGGCTGGGCTCTTCCCCTGAGCAGCCCCCTCTCCGCTCCTCCCCCAGCCCAACTCTCCTCTCTTTAGCAAGGTATCTGGCATGAAGTCATCCTAAATATCGGGAGATAACATTAGGAAAAGAGATTAATTCGATGGGTCATTTATTTGGACAGTCTGGCGTGAGCCTTGCAAACTAAACACAGATTTTAACGAATGCTGTCCAAATTGGCAATGCAAATGTTTTGATGAATAGCTACCAGAAAGACTGTGAACCTTGGATCTGGCCCCGTGCATGTGCAAACACAGGATCTAAGGACTTTCGCACTTTACTTGCTCTAATCCTGCGCCAGCCCTTTTCCTCCCTGGCAGGTTCATGTCCCAGAAGTGGGTAACTCTATCCCCGCCGTGCAGCAGGGTATGCAGTTTTTCACCCAAGGTGCTAGCACGTATTTCCAGGTGTACTCATTTTCCTTTCAGCAGTTCCTTCTCACTCAGACGCCGCCCCAGTTGAGAAGGTAGAGTCCAATTCCCGGGCATGCTTGCAGAGCACCCAGGCTTACAGTAGGTCGGCCTTTCCTTTCTCCTGCACCAGCATTTAGCCTAGCCCAGCTCAGCTAAGTGGCATTAAACTGCCTGTATTTCAGCTCACAAAGCCCGGCACACTCTGTGTGTGTTTTGGGGTGGGGGTGGCTGGTGGCGGACAGGCTGTACCGCGCTGGGCACAGAAGCCCCTTTCCAGACTGCTGCCAAATGGCACCCGAATTAAACCCATATCGCTTGGGCATCTCTTCCCCTGGGCAAAAGGGCCAAAGGCAGCTGGAGGTGCTGCTTGACACTTTGCTTTCTCAAACACCGGTGGGCACAGCAAGCCCAAACCATGCAAATTAACGGGCCTCTAGGCTCAAAAGGGACCTTTTTAACCTAAGCACAGCATTGTCTTAAAATTGTATATCCCTGCCGCAGTCGATGGCTAGCTAGTCAGCTACGGACAGGCAGGAATCACTTGAAAAGCCGTTCAGCGAAGGGGACGCATGTGGAACTTCAGGAGGCAGCCAGGTACCCAGGGAACTGCCCCAAACGTGAGGTCTTCCCACCGTCAAGGAAAAACAGCACAAGATTTGTAGTGTCTTTGGAGCACTCCAGCAGCACAGGAGTGGGCAGCAGGTTTAAAGCAAAAGGCTGGTTTCGTTTGGTTTGGTTTTCTCCGCATCATCTACTTAATGTGCAAAATTCCCTGCTGCACGCTGTTGCAAAGGCTGCACGTAAAAGGAATTGGATAAGTGCATGAAGGAGAGGTTTGCAGTGGAGAACAGAGAGGGTGCTAGATCAATGCAGTCTCTAGCACGGGGTGCTCCTAATCCTCTGATTGCTGGAAGCTGGGAAGGATCCCCAGGGGAGGCTTGCTGTGTATTTGTCCTTGTTCCTTTTATGCTTTCCTTAAGCATTCGTGGCTGGCTACTGTTAAAGACAGGATGCTAGGCTAAGAAAACCTTTGCGTGTGAGATCATTATGTTATGCTGACAGGACAAGGGTGGGGTGAATGCCTGCGATGGGACGTGGTGGGATAACATGGGCAGCTCAGGCTGCAGAGCAGAGCTTTATGGAACTGCTGCTGGTCGTAAGCAGTCCCATACGTGACTTCTTCAGCATCCCTTTGATGGGGATGGTCAAAGGAGGAGCACTGGCAGACAGTACAATAAATGCTGGTGTTCCCTGTGTTGTAAACCACTTCACAGAGAGAGGTGAACATTTCCCAGGGTGTGGTGTGGCAAGGCTGAGAGGCAGACTGTTTGAAGTTGTGACCAACTGCTTCTCTTCTTTTCTTTTCGAAGACAGCTTTATGTAGTGGGTGACACAGACAACCACAACAGTAATATCTTAGTCCAAAGGTCATTCAAGAGTTTTTGCCCTCCTCCTACCCCGCTGTCTCCTGCCTCAGCCCCATGCCTGTCCTCTGCCACTCAGAGCCACAGAGGGACCCATCAGGGCAGCTGGAACTGCTGCCACCCAAGCACAGTGCCCTCCTGCTGTCCCCCAGCATTGCTGGTCCCCAACTCACTCAGCACATGTTGCATTTGTGCCTCTGCCTTGACCAAAATCCCTGCTCTGTCAGCTCCCAGCCACAGCGATGGTGCAGGGAAGAGGGTAGGATCACCTCCACTCATGGGGGGTGCAGGGCAGTCTATCCCTGTAGAGAAAACGTTCATTGCACAGGGTGGTGGAGGGGGGACTGTGCCTTGGTCCCTGTAATTATACCCATCTGTTACTTCCCTGTCTCCTCTGCTGCCAAAGAAACACACAAAGCATCACAAGTGTGATTTAAGCCCCCGGAGAATACAATGGCTTCATTTGAAGGAGCCGAGCTGGCCTCTAATGCCCTGCTTTTACTGTCCCACTGCTGCATGCTGGGCTGTTGAGGGCCACTCTTTTACAGAGCCATCGGCTCTCGCTGCTTGGTCATTATTAACTCCGTGCCTTTTTGTTGTTTCTGCTGCTGTTGTCAGACTTGGGCGGAGAGGACAATGTCAGAGCTGTTCCTCCTTTCCCTATCAAAGTGGCTGGTTTGGGAGTTTAGTGCCTTCCACGTTAATGGGATTGGTAAACTGGTTTTGCATTGCAGACGCTCTTGTTTTCTGTGCCCTCTTGTCATTGCTGTTGACTCATCAGGCTGAAGTGTCTGAGCTTAATTGAAGCAGTAACAATGCAATCAACATTTCTCTCTATTTTTATCTGTATCTCCCCCTCCCCTCTGGTTTTTCTGCTGCCTGACATGCTATTTCTGGGGCTGAGAGCTTGGCAGCCATGCAAAAGGTTGCACTGGGAGGGGACTGAGCCACAAAAGGAGCAAAGCCCACCGAAGGTAACAGGGGTTCGTTCTTTCTCTTGGTGATGCCGGACTCTCCACATTATACTCGTCATCCTCGCTGTGCTCCCCTTGTCACCTCCCCCTGTCATCCTTCCTGCGGCGCGGAGAAGGCCTGGGCAGAGGGAAGTAATTCTACAGCAGGGCTGTGTGGATGCACCTAATTAGCATCAAATTAACATAACCCTCTTTGTTTAACGGAGTATCTACCTCTCCTCCTTTATCCAAGTGATGTGACCAGAGACAGGGAGGAGTGACTGGTCTTGGCGAGATCTTTAAGAGATGCTAGCTTGGTCTTTGAATGCCAAAGTGTTCACCCTGACTTCAAGAGGAGAACAGAGTGCCCCTGCCAGCTGCACGCTTAGGTGGCAACTGTTTGGCAGCAGATGACTGATACTCGTGTTTTCAAACACAGGTCTCCAATGTTAGATAGCAGGCTATATATAAGTAGCCTGATTTGTCAGGGATGAGAGTTCTGGGAGCAGCAATATCTTTATCAGTCAGAGATGCTAAGAGCGTGGAAAAATCCACCACTTTTCCTCAGGTGCTTAATTACAGGCTCTGAGATGTGACTGCTCTTGTGTTAGCTTTGAGAGCAGGGCTAGGATGTGTGCTGCTTTGACCAGGATAACGGTGCTCCCAGCATCTCACATGACCGACCAAAGGGCCAGGTGCAGCGAGCATATTTACTGAGAGTGCGATAAGGGACAGAGCCACAGCAGTCAGCTTCCACCGGCTTCTTACGTTGATTTTATTTTCCTCTTCCCTCTACAAGTGCAAAGAACACCCTGCCTGTGTCAGCCTTTATTCCCCCCCAGCAACAGCCAAAGAAGATGCATCTGCACATCATCCAGCGTACCATACAGCTGTAGCTGCACCTTTGTTACCATACCATTGGGAAGCGAGAGAAGCCAGCGCAGCTGAGACAGGGACTTGACAAAAGCATGTTGCCACTATGCTCTTTTGCTGTCTCGGTCCTTTTTCATATCGCTTGTCCAGTGCCAGGTTTGCCTGGGGACAGGCAGGAAGCCTCTAGCTGGGAGAGTAAAGCCAGGGTACAGGAGCTGGAAGCTCTTAAACTTCTGTGAACATGCCCACTTAGGGGAAAAGTAGTGATGGGAAGCAGGAAGGAGTAAGTAAGAAAATGTGGCCATTTTGTAATACATGAAGTAGCAACGCAAAGTGCAGCTTTTTTGGATTCAATGTTAAGTGCTGTGATTCATCGTGGGCCCAATGTGGAGAATTTCTGATCCACGGTGAGTTTCTTTGCATGTAAGAGCATTCGCAGGGGTTTGAACGTGCTTTGCTGTACGGGCATTGAAATACAAAATCAGTTTTGCTTGGGTGTGCCTGAGTGTCCCGAAATGGCAGGCACACAGGCAAGACCCACAAGACAGTTTGCATTGCAGTGTGTGGCTATAGCAGTCTGGTGGTCTCTGATAGAAGCTGAAGAGCAAAAAAGGTCTCTGAAAGGAAGGATGCTCTTGGACCAGTCTGGCCCTATTTAGCTGAGCCAGTCTTCTGATGTGCCTGTGCCTGTAGCATGTGCAGAAGCTTGGGTGGCCAGAGTGGCAAGAAAGAAATGGATCTTAAACATTTTGCATCTCAAAGGGATGCCAACTGGCTTTAAAATGTCTTCTCTTCTGCAGTCGATTAGGATTGCTGTTGTTGATGGCAAAACCTAATGTGTCAAGAGGAGAAAGTATGAGGGAAAACAGTGTTTTTTTCTTTTTCTCCTGTCTAATATCTTGGTGCACTTAGCAGCACATGTGTGTATAGTTGGTGTCCATGTTTTTTCTACATATTTGGTTCATTCCCCCAAATGCATGCTTAGCTCTTCCGTGAAGTGATGGCGGACAGAAAATCATCTGAAAGTATGAAAATGTCGGTAGAAAAACCCAGAAGCTAGAGCAGGCATCTGAGTAGGTGAATTTGTTGAAAATACTTGAAACTTGTGTCTGGGAAATGCCTGGATTTCAGGTTGACAGAGTCCTTCGCAGTGAGACACGCCTCTCCTTTGTGTGAACTATACCGCCCTGCATCCTCTTTCTGTAACCTTTTTAGTGTTGTTATTGGACTGCTCATCTCTATTTTGTAATCTTTTTCACGTTTTTTTTTTTTATACAAAATTAACATACTCTTCTCCTCCTCCCTCCCACCCTGCAGTACAAAGACTGCTGCTTTGTACCAAAACTAGAATTGTTTTTAAGGCAATGCATGCAAATCTAGACCTCTCAGCATTGATGCTGTAATCTCCGCTGGCATCTTCAGTAATTTTATGTCCTCATGTTAGGCTTTGCCTCACAAATATATATACAAAGCCCAAATTGTGTTATCTAGAGAACAAATGCTTTCAAATACGTTCAAAGGGTGTGCAAGAACCAGCCACTAAGCGAAGAAGACAAGAGGCAGCTGACTGTTAAATACGCATTAATACTTCTTGTTGTTGGCAGAGCCTGAAGTTTTAATCAGCTCTGTCTGTGTGTCCGGTCTCTGCCTGCTGCATTTGCCTTTGTTGGGGTGTTTTTGCACCCTGCGATTTTGTCAGTAGCTGCGTGCCTGTTGGCATGTCTCTTGCGTGTGCGCCTCACTTAGGCTCGTGTTTGCCTGCAGCTCCGTGCGGGCCCTGCTCTGGTGTGTCCCAGCATGTCTGCCTGTGCCTTGCTGGCTGCGCCGGTCTCTCCCAGTCATCCGACGCGCCGGCATCTGCCTCCCTGCGCAGCCCTGGCTTTCCAAACGTGCATCTCCCCGCGCGCCTGCCTGCACACATCTCTCCCCGTGCATCTGCGTGCCTCGGTGTGTTTGCACGCCTGGCTGCGGGACGGTACGCAGGAGGCATTGTGTGCGGTGGGGCTAGCAGCGCTTTAAAACCTGAATTCAGCGGCTGCGCTCGTGTTGAGATGGAGACTCCATCATTTCCCTCTGTCAGCCTAACAGACACTTGTACCGGGGAGGAAAAGCTGTTGCCTTGGTGGCTTCAGTGAAGTGAAATAAAATGCTGTTTCGAGTCGGTGGGAGTGGGGATCATTCTCAGATGTCAGCTCCTTCAAAACGGTCTCACTCACAATGTATATGGAGAGAAGAAAATGGATTTTTCTCTTACAGGAGGGGCTTGTAACCTTTGCATGGTGTTGGATTCCCCCCCAGATCCAGGCAGAATGCTGGGCTCCGAAGGGAAGGTCTTTAAAAACAAAACAAAAGGCAGCTGTCAATTTAATCCAAGCTCCCTGATAAAATTCCAGCAGAGTTCCTTTTTTCAGAGATGAAATAAGAACCCTGGCAGGCCCTCTTGACTGGCCACATAAATCATTCGTGGTAATTGCTCTGAGAAAGACGAGTGCCTCGTAGGTGCGGGGAGGGGGGAAGGCACCCGCTGCAACTGCGCAGCACCCCAGGTACCCCAGCTGGTGGGGACCGTCAGCCCCTGGGCCTGGGGGGCAGCTCCCTGCAGCAGGGGTGGGTGCTGCAAGCCCAAGGGGAGAATGTGCTGCAGAGGGTAAATAATAGGGTTTCCTGTCACCTTTCCTTTGTTGTTGGTCCTGCTTTAATCGCCCTGGAGAGATTAGGAGTCAGCCAGGGGATTTTGGGAAAGGGAGGGCTGAGAAGGAGGCGAGGGGGAGGGAAGGATGGAGGCGCGGGCAAGGTGGAGAGAATGAGATGGAGGTGAGAGGAAGAAGCAAGAGATTGATTTAAGTGACTAGCATTTAGTGCACTGGCGGCACAATTTCAATTAGCTAATATCTCCTTGGGTCGGCGCATGACTCTGCATGCTCCTTGTCGCTCCGATTAGAAGTGGAATGGCCGTAAAAAGCATAGCGCCAGGGTCTGGTGTCAGCTTGCCGGCTGCAGCAGTGCAGGAGGACAGCTGCTCTGGGAAGCCGCAAAGCTGCGATTGCTCTTTCCCTGGGCAGTCATAAAGATGGTGATAATAAAATAACAGGGCTTCAAAGCAGCGCTACAGGAGCAGCCACCAGCCCCAAACCAAACGAAGAGGGCGCATCTTAATTCACCCCTTCGCTTTCACAGTAGAAGCAGTGGGGAGTAGTTGTTATTGTATTTAATACATATTTGTAACTGCTGCTGTCAAAATTATCTTTTCTTAACCGTTCATTGAACCCCAGCGGGCTGAGTAGTTTGGGGGGCATAGCTGCAACTAAGAATAAATATGTAAATTATACATAAAGTAAAATCAGCACATCCAAACAAGGGGGCTAAAGGCGAGGGGCATGGAGGACCAGAGTGGGAGCCTGGAGGTCTGGTTTGTGTTCCTGCTCTGCCACTGGGCTGTGGTGGGCCAGGCTTCTCTCTCCTGAGCCCACCAGCCCTCTGCAGCCTGGGTTATGTGTGGGGGGACACATGGGCTGGGGGGCAGAGCTGCATGGTGGCATTAGAGCTGCTGCTATGGGACCCAGCAACATGCTGGCTCACAGCGTCTCGCAGGGATGCTGCTGGCTCTGTGTATAAGCCTGTGCCTACTGCCTTGCCGGCAAGTCATGTGTTACTCTTAAGGGCTGTTAAGCAGCCATACCTGTTAGTTTTGAAATACAATCCATGCAATTTGATTCTGTGGCACCCACTTACTTGACTGGTCTCCACAGGGGAAGCCCACTTCCATTTCCAGTGCAGCGCCAGAGCTGACATTGCCTCTTTTCCTTGCTGCAAACAAACTGCTCTGCCAGTATTTCCAACATCTCCTTCCCTTCTTTCTTTGTGGGCACGGGGCCCAGCTGCTGAGCACACGCTTCAGCCTCCCTCTGTGCAGGGCCCAAAGAGAACGGCTGAGAAACAAAGGAGTGCAGCCAGCGTGGCTGACTGGCAGCTGGAGTCTCCCGGACAAGTTGCTTGCTCCTTTTCCAGCAGTCTCTGGGCTGAGAAGAGGGGATAAATGTGTGCCCACCACGCACTCTCCTGCTGCTGGCTCCCAGGTGCCAAAGTACCCTCAGAGCCAGCAGCACCCTCCCCTCTTTGGTTTACCCCTTCCATGCTCTACAGGCACTCCTCCCTCTCTCTAAAAAGTCGCGGTGAATGCACAGGCATTCGCAGCAATGAGGAAAAATCAGCTTACAGGCTACAAGCCCTGTATGTGGGTGGGAATGGGATAAGGTGTATGGCAGCAAAACGGCAAAGAGATGGCACATGGCTATACACATGTGCCACGCACACGTATGTACCTGAGGTATTAAAAGAGACTGTGACCCATGACATCCCTCGGTGACCCTTCTTCCTTCTGCCTTGGCCCGCAGATGTCTGTGAGTTAACGTGCAGCGGCGGAGGAAGTTGCTGTGCCCAGCTGTCATCTGCCCAGGTCCTGAAGTAGCTCCCCTTGCAGCAAGAGCAGCTTAATCATTTTTGAATCAGCTCCCGAGCTGCCGTAGCTCACAGCCCAGCACATTAAGGTGAACTGGCACAGACTGCAGTTTGCCTTAATGGACTGCAGCCGTGCAAGAGAGGTTTTTCCAGCAGCAAAGCTCTCCCTGCCACACAGGTAGCCCGCTGTGGAAGTGCAGTGGGATGGACACGGCCCCAGCTTCATCCGTCAGCACTTGAGAGCTCGCTGTCAAACTGAAGATAAGTGAGTTTGCATGCCGCAGGGAAGCGCAAGGATTTCAGCATGCTTCCTACGCAGGAGGGCTAAGCTCGGGGAGCCCTCCTGGCCCAGATCCCCCACTGCAGTCAGTGGTCAGTGTGCCAACAGCACCAGTTAGTGACAGGGGTTGTCCTCCTAATTATTAGGAAGGAAGCAGTTGTGATTTCCTTCTTAGGAAAACCGGGACACAAAGATGTAAAGGGCCAAGGGTCAGGAAGAAGGGACACGAAGTGCTAGGGATAAAGACCTTTGTGTTAGCAATGGCATCCCGCGCTCTCTAGTACCATACTTCTTGCTTTCTTAAACCCTTTGGTTCATGCTAATCAGCTCTGCATGAAAAGTACATACTGATTTGCAGATACAACATTCAGTTTCCTGTTCCATTTGTTCCTCCAATTGCCTGTATTTTTCCCTTTCTGTTCTTACCACTTTTGAAAAACATGTTAAACTACATTTCCTGCTGTTTAAAAATGAACCAGAGTTAAAGAGCACCTTGCCTTTGAGATGAAGATGTTAAGAATCATAGAATGGAATTAAAATATCTGCATCCGCACCCTATTTCTCGGCGGGTCGCAGTTCTAAGGAAGCTGCTGACTTGGTGGAAAAAAATGGCAGTTCCTGTGATAGGGGAGGGATGATTTCCTGCACTGAAGCACTTGCCAGAGGAGGTGATGAAGCCCTTGTGTCATTCAGTAAGGACCGTCGTCATCTCGAGAGCTGCACTCCCACGCTGTAAAGTGCTTCATTGATCGTGCGGGCTGGCATGGGCGAGCAGCCCCTGCGCAAGAAGGGGAAGATGGGCTGTCCCTGCTCCCTGACGCAGCCCCTCAGATAGCCTCCCTCAGTGCCATATTGCGCCGTGTAGTCGCTGGCATCCCTCGCTGGCTCTGACTGACATCACGGGGGTGGTTCTGATTTCACTGGAGGGAAAGCTGGAGGGCGAGGGACCATGGGAGTCCCCAGTCAGAGCGGAAAGGAAGACGGCCTGGAGAAAGGGCCCAGCTCTTCTTCCCGGTGGCTCCAAACAGCAACCCCAGGGCCAGCTGCGGGGTGCTTCTTTCTTCATTTGTTACATAGGCTGAATACAGGGGCTAGCTGCTTCATCAGATGGCCATCCAGCAAATTCAGATTCCCACCCTGGCTGCTCAAGCCAGTGCTCCTGGTACCTCCCAGAGAGCTAAAGTAGAAGTCCTTTGTGAATGCAGCTCTGAGAAACCTTGGTTTGAAAGAATAGAAGAATCTGCATCTTTTTTGCCGTCAGATGTGTGGTCATCTTTCTGTTAACTTCCTAGCCCCTTGAAGTGCTTCTGAATCGTTGTTTCATTAATTGCTTGAGTTTTAAATAATCTTCTTCATATCTTCCTGTAGAGTTTACTAGAGGACTGGTTTGCTTGTCAACACTTCTGTGAGGGATGCGCCAGGAAATGTGTGGGTAGAGAGATTTCAATGAAATCATAATAGATAACAGCAGCATTGTAGGTGTGATAGATGGGTGGCACTGAAGAGGTTAATGCAACGTTGTACAGACATCATTTATGATGGATAGTCTTGTGTGAGCAGTGCCATTTCTGAGGTACCGGAAATAACTCCTCTTCTGCTTTTGTTTCTTTTGGGAAGGAGAAGCAGGGGTTGATCACTTCCGGGGAGCACGTGTAGCCAAGGGCTGGCATCGCAGGTTTTCCAGTACTGCTCATACCTGAGAAATAACTCGGAAAAGGTGGTGGTGGTTTCTCTTCTCTGTCAAAGATGCTCCAGACTACTAGAAACATGCCAATTTTTTCTCATTTCCACTCCTCTTATTCTACCCAAGATCTAAAATTAAGGTAAGCTCTCCTCCTTACATGTCGTAACTAGACATCAAGGTTCAGATGGTTCGGTCTAGCTGAATCCTGCCACTTTGGGGAAGGGTGCAGGTAGGAGCTCAGGCTGCCAATGACTGTGCTGCGGTTACTGGAAGCATTCATTGCTCCTCTCCTGAAGTGTGCCAGAGTCGCAGCTCTTGTGAATATTCCATGACCTGTTTCAGCGAGAAGGAGCAGGTTAGGAAAGACTTGACGTTTGTACTATTTAACTCTTCTCGCTTGGACTGCAGTGGAGTAGAAAGCACTTACACAAGTTTCTGCACTGGATGATTTGAGTGAGTTGTCACTTCTCGTTAGAAGGCAATGAAAAACAGTGTAGGGACCAGATTTTCAGTCAGAGAAGCTGGATTTGGAGGAAGGTGCCTGCTGGCCGGCAGAGAGGGCGGGATGCCTGCCCCACACTCAGAAGTCAGCAAAACCTGCACCGGTGCCAGTTGCGTTTCAGTAGCTCTCTGCCCATTTCTAGGGCCAGATCAGAAATGGGCACATCTCTCTAAGCCCCTGGGAAGCTGGGTCTTCAGTACATTGAGAATAGCCTTCCTTATCCATTAACCCACTGAGAGGTCTGTTACCAGTCAGCTGTTGGTGATGCAGGCCTTTTGGGATGGCCCAGCTGGAGCTTGTTGGAGAATCGCATTTGTTTCTACTTAGCTAGCTGAAATGTCTATCTTACTGCCGTCTTTTCAGGTGAAACATCTAGAAATGCTCTCTATTCCTGAGCCCTAGAGGTAAAGATTTGCAAGGGCTGGTAGGATCCCATAGGGTGCTTAGATACCTGTGTAGACATTAATAGCAATTGTTAACATGCAAGCTAATGAAATTATATAAAGGTGAGCAAGCATATGCTCCTAGGCTGGAAGGTGCCCACAGAGAATGGGATAGGATTTTTGATAGTAAAAGCTGACTCCTTTTGGATCTACAAGCTGTGCAGGTGAGTCCCAGTTGCAGTGGGGGCCCTCCCTTATTTTTCCTGGACAGCACAGAAGGTGGAACGGAGGGGAAACACTACTAAAGGCAACGTGCTCAGTGTCATAGGCAGAAACATTGTACTGGCATTAACCCAAGATCCAGTCTCATTTTTAACCCTGCTGTGTGAAATGCGTAATCCCGGGTTATCTTTTACTTAAATGTAAGCAATTGCTAAACTAAGTTTCCAGCTGTGAATATAGCTTACCCCATGACTGCAGCACTTGGATGCTGACAGATGTGTGTGTTACCAGCTGACACTTGGAGAGCTGGATTGATTGGCTCAAATAGGAATTCAGAGATTTATTTGAAGGGTCGTGTAGGTTCTTCAGAGCATCTCCTCCGTTCAGGCTGTCAGTTCTGCCTTTTGAGCACGTCTGAAAGGTGGCTGTACAGGTACTGTTTAGATGCAACACAGCAGAATTACAGTTTGTCTCTAATGTTTTTACAGATATATTAAAATAAAGTTTAAGGTTTGTTTCAGTTCATTATATAAGGTCATCTGTAAGCTACAGATCTGAGAAGAGCTTGGTTAGTTCAGGGTGACATACTGGCACTTCTAGCCCCTCCTCTGAGGCTGTGCGAGGTATTAAAGCAGAAAGCCTCAGAATCTAAATGGTATTTTAGCACAATATATTTCATTCGGTTTTCACTGGAATGTCTTTTTAATGACAGGACAGAAATCTCTGTAAGGTATACTTCCACCCGTATCTCCATACTCAGGTCTCATACATTTGTACTGATGAGGTACATCCACTTTGTTCTTCCTAGCTTAGATCAAGCAGATTTTATTTGAGCACATCTCTGGCTGTGTTACGCCTTATACCTGAATAATCATGAATTGAATTCCCAATTAGCTTGCCTTTTGCAACTAAAATCCTGTTGATTTCAACAGTATAGTCTGGTTTAAAATACACGGTGAAACTGCTCTCCCAGTACATCCCAGGGGGACCTTGTAATCTTATTAGATGCACCTGCTGCCATTTTATTTTAACCTCTCAGTTTTTCCCTGCAGTATAATGAATTCAATATTCCACTGCCACAGAAAGCCATCCCGAATGAGCTTTACCATCACTGTTAGGAGGAACGGCCCTGCCTCCGAGGAGCTGCCAGCAGCACCTCCATCCTCCACTGCCTGGCCTCGAGCAGCCAGGGATTGCCTCCGTCTTCTGCAGCTGCCAGCAGGCCCTTGCCAGACCCTGCGCACGTGGGCGCTTGCACGAGCATCCCCAGTGCCTGCCCTGGCCCGGGACACCAGTGACAAAGCTCCCCTTGGCCAGGGCCGGGCAGCTGGTACTGCAGGTGGTTACGCAGAGCAGCGTGGCCCTCGCAGGCTGCAGAAACTTGGCTCTAAATCTTTTTCTGTGGCTGTTAAATCAGTAATGAAGCAGGAGATAAAGTGCTTTTGCAGCTTCTGGGATATCAGGCCTCTTCACTGCTGGCTTCACAGCTGTTACTCCTAATCAGCTGGGCAGGCACCATAGAAATGTCAATTTTAATAAACAGTCTTTCATTTCAAATTTGGTTTAGGTTTTACCAGTGGAGAAGGGGGGCTGCTGACCTTGCGATCTCCCATGTCAGGGCTGCTTGCTGAACACATGTAACTTCCTCCCTTGCCCGCGGCTGGAAACGGGGAGGAGGGGGATGATGACATTAAGGACCTGACGGTGACCAGCCTGAGTCCACAGACCTGGCATCCCATCCTGGGCAGTGGGTGTGAGCTGATGCCTCAGGAGGAGCGTTGAGGGCAGGAGAGGGCTGTGGAGCTTTCCCGCAGGAGACTCTCTAAGCTTTCATTAGTCTGTGGCTCAGGGACTTCCAGAACCACTGGTCGTGTCTCTGTGTTTAATTAGAGGTGTTTAATTAGCAGTGGCTCTGTTTGGATCACACTCTGCTCTGAGCCCAGACTGCGCCAAACTTGATAAGGCTCAGTACTTTAAAGTCTGGGAATAAATAAATGTCAGAGTTATCATCTTGGCTTGAATCACTGCTAGGAGCCTGACGTGGTGGGACCAAGGTGGGCTGAGACCCGGGCCCTTGCCTTTGGGGCTCAGGTACCTCTCTGCAGCTCCAGGTTTGTGCTGGGCCATGGGCTCTCAAAGGAGGAGGCCTAGCCCCCGGTACCGCTCTCCTGCCACCAGCCCTCACTGCCCACCTCCCACCCTCCTCCCTGCCGTCTGTGGCACCAATGTCCCCCACCCTTACCATCTCCAGCCAGGTCCCCCTGCTCTGTTAGCAAGAAAACCACAGGCGTCCCCATAACATTTTTATTGCTCTTTGTTGGTCTTGCTTAGGTCCAGGAATAGTCCCCGGTGTTACCCGAGGCTTGGGGAGAGTAGCTTCTTGCAGGTGATGTTTTTTGTCAAAGCCTTGTGGGTGAAGGGAAGAAAAAGAAGAATACAGATTTTTACATTCTTCAGTCACTGCTGTGGAGTTACAGGCATGGGCATGAATCCATTCCCAGGAAGCCACCAGCAGAATTTGTTAAAGGGCACGAGATGAAGTATTCGAAGCAAGTAGAAGTAAATCACGCTGGGAAGGAGACAGAGAGAGAGGGAAGGCCCCCCTGAGCCTCATTGCAGATGCTGCCTGCTCAGCTCGGGAGCGGCCGGCAGCATCCCGGGGGCGGATGCTGATGTGGTGCGGCTCACCGGGGCAGCTCACGAGGCTGCGGGGGACCTGGGCACGATGCCTCCTAACACCGTTTTAGACGCAGGAAAAGCATGCCCCTTGCAATGAGCTGTCAGAAGCAGCTGTGCGAGAGACCGTGCATGTCCGTGCATGCACACCTCCGTGCAGAGGGAGAGCGGGGAGTGTTTCATGCTGATCCTGGGGAATTTGGCTTCCTTTTAACTGAGGATCTCTGCTCGAATGCTTCTTTTCCCCTAGCAATCCCTCATTGTCAGCACTTCAATATTTTCTGGAAATGTGTAATATGTCTGGCCATTTCTGTCTGTTGAGGAGAATCGACGTGTGGGTTGTAATATATATTAATTCCCCAGAGGGACATTGAACTGTTTCCTCTGCCCAGGTGGAAAGGGATAAACACAGCCACTGACATGCTGTTTAGTCTGAAAATAGCCCACTGAATGCATAATGAAGAGCCTCCTGAGGAGTTACTCTGCATGTTAAAATGGTGTTCAGCAGCCTGTGCTGTCACACAACATAATTTGAAGATGAATGTGCATCCAATCAGGCTACCAATAGCTGACTGTCACTGTCTGGCCATTAGTATTACCTGTCTGTTCAATGGCAGCCGCGTCTCCAGGAAGCAAGAAGTTCGTCGGTCCCAAAATATGTCTTATGTGTGAACGAGACAAATGAGGAACTCTGTGTCTTGGCTTTGTGCTCAGTGCCCGTTTCACGCTGAACAGCCACTTGGCTTTAGCTGGCGAGGACAAAGGAAAATGAACATTTTTCTTCAGTGGGAGGAATTTCGGAATGATCAGGGGAAAGAGCACCCCCCGTCCTTTGTAAGCCTAATGGAAGCAAAGCGGCTGAGGGTCCTTCAGTGAAAGATGCTGCGTCTTCTGGTGCACGCGGTCCCTGCCTGTGCTGAAATAAAAATTGTCAACCTTGATCCTTTAAAACGCGAACCAGTGTTTGAGCAAAACGGCTCACGTTGGAGTCAATTGACAAGTGGCTTCTGCTGTTTAATTCACACCCTGGTAACAACACTTGCATGAATGATATGTAGACATCACTTTTGTCTCTGAACGTTTGACAGCAATTAGGGCTTCACTCCAGGGGAAGAACATCATACTAACACTGGAGTGCTGTAGGAGGAGGTTAGGGTAAAGAAATTAGCCATCTGTCTGGTGGAGACTGTATCCTCCAGGAGGCAGTTAGATGTCAACAACAGGCAAAATGTTTCCATTCTCATTGTCCTGCACTTCAGTTGTGCACAATGGCATGAAAGGCGCACAGAAGCCCCATTCACTTCCAGTTATATAGAGGTCTGACACCAGCCACCCTGACAAACACTCCCTGGCTATTGTAGCTCGTGGCAGCTGAGAGCTGCTCCCCTCTGTGCCGCTTGCAGAGATGCCTGTCAATTGTGGATGTCCCATCGTGGAAAGCTGGGAGGCAGGGACGTAGGTGTTTAGCAGTGGAAAGCAGAGCCTGACTGCAAATGAGGAGGCAAAGTGATTCTTACAGCCCTTCACTTCAGGCAGGAGGAGGCCGGTCCCGGCACAGGCTTCAGCTCTGCGGCATGTTCCTGGGCTGTGAACCTTGAATGCGACACTGCGTCCTGAGAGGGAGAGGAGCGGGCAGATCTAATCAGCGCTGCGTGGCTGCTGTATCAGCTCGCCCAACATGGCCGTGCTCCACACTGCTCAGGGCAGCACATCCATCAAGTTGCTGCTTGGAACTTTGATTTAAGAAACTCCCCGTCACCGGGGACAGTTACTGCTAGATTAGTCCGGGCGAGGGTTTAGGGAGTGTGTGTTGACATTTGGTCGTGTTAGTCACACTGAGCTACACAGCCAGAGAGAACTGCCAGGTCTCTCGCTGTCTGCTCTGAAGGACTGTCTTTATAATTTCTACTGCACTGGCACGTTACTTTTTTCTTTTTTTTTAATAAACACCAAACAGCTACAGCATTTTCCTGTCAGGAATCTAGATCTGATAAACAGAGTACCCTTGGACAAGTCCCCTAGCTCAATGGTTAAACATTTGCATTTAGGAGTGGTTTTGTTACTTTATTTGTACATGCGTGTGTGTCTACAGAGAAAAGTGCTTGTGGGAGAGCAAGGGGCAGTGGAACATGTGTTTTCATCGTCTGCATTGGTTGGCTTCAAAAGATAAATTATCGATACTACGATACTATGATTCTATGATACCATAACTTGATTCCAGACTACTGTCATTGTAAAAAATACAGTTCACAAATAATGCTGTTCTGTATCTAGAAAAGGAACCACCTCTATGAACCTTCCTAATGTGCAAAGAAAGCCACATGCGATAGCAAAGGTAGGACTCTGGTCCCCTAATGTGCCCCACAAGGCAGCTGGTGTCTCCCTTCCTCCAGGTCCTTCAGGCTAATTCTGTACGTTTATTAAGTAGAAGACTGTCATGAAATTCAGTTCTTTGAAGCTTCCAAATCTCAAGTGAGACTTGGTATAGCGACAGAGCTAGTAACTCCTCTGTTGCCTTCCTGGACTCTCTCAAGTCTGTCTTGGAAGCATTGAGCATCAAGCTTTTATCTTTCCCAAGACTCATGCCTGACACCCTCCTACTGTTACACCGGGCTGTAGGCTATATACTATCTCGTAGTCAACTGGACTGGACTGAATTTGGACAAATCTAGTTCTTCCTCATAGGAGCACGTGGCCAGTGGCAAACAATGCTTTATTTTAACAGTAGGGAGAGACCCTATGGATAAAATGTATTTTAAATCAGTGGTGCACATGCACATCCACCTGCCCAGCAGATGGTACCTTAGGTAGACTTTTCAGGCCAGCCCAGCAGATGTCCTTCTCCATCTTCTACCCCAGCAAGTCCTCTTGTCTTTCATAGAGTCCCTTTCTGAACTTAGTTTTCGCTCTTGTTCTCACCTGATTTGTGTGGAGTTCTTTCCAAAGCATTTGTTAGCTGGCTAGGGGCAGGGGGTAGGATCTTCAGTGCTAATAGTGCAAGTTTCATCTCTCAGCAGACCCATGATTACTAACGGATGGCTTGTCAGGACTACTTGTTTCCTTCCTGGTTTATTTTTTGGTAGCCTTTAATGAAATGAAATGAGTACGTTTATATAGTAAGCATTACAATAACCAAGTGAACTTACAGTATTCATAAATTTTTACAGAACAGATCCACTTCTGTCACAAAATGAATCAACTTTTGCAAAGAACCTGTACCTTCTAGAAGTGGTCAGCATGTGCTGTTTGTGCAGGGGTATTTTGTTTGATTGGTTTTGTATACAGTGATCTATCAAGTAAATTCTGAGCCATCAACAAAGCCATCCATCTGACTCTGGTCAGAAAGTTGCCTTTAAGGGGGTGTCACTGGACAAAAATTGGTGTCGAGTACTGCTGGGTAGAGTGTAGTTTTTTTCTTCTGTAGAAGTCAGTGATTCTTCTTGAAAAATGTGCAAGTGTTTTGCTGAAAATTAGAAGATTTTTCTGAAGTGTTCTCTTTTCTAAGCACTTTTTTTCCCGCCAGTATTTGGCAAAACTTATTAATTTTTCCCCTGAAAACAGGAACCTGTTGTGATGAATGTTTTGCAGTTGAAATGGTAATTTTCCAGGGAAAAGAAGTCTCAAAAGAAACTTTTTACCCGGTCCCAGTATTTAAGTAAAACTCTGTGTTCAAGTTCTGCCCATCTGTGAAAGCACTTTGTGAGGCCATGGTTTAGAAATAATGTCACTGTTTTCCCAGCCAACAAGATTGCGCATTGCCTTTTTAGTGCCACAAGCGGTGTCCATTTAGTGGTCAGAGGCGGTCAGAGTGAATCATTTCCCATTTTTCTCCAAGATGTGAGCTTTGTAATGCTCCTTACCATGGCTGGTTTAGGGAACAAAGATCCGGTAATCAGCCTGGCATACAGATCACACAGGACTTTTCCTGTGTCTTGTATGAAAGTCAGCAGGTTTAGTGTTTCAGTTGCTAAAAGCCCCCACCGAGCCATTCTTTTGAAACTCACTTTTTAAGTCAAATTTGGAGAGGGGGGCAAGCAGAAAGATGTCTTTTTCAGGGCTGGAGCAGCCTCTGATCACAGACAGATGTATCTTTCTTGCGCTCTACTTTGCTCTTTCACCAGTGTTTTCAGACCTATTAAGTATTTTGCCTTGCTTCCTTGGGCTGTAATTCTCTCTCAGACCTCTAACGTGTATGCACACGGGATTTTTTATTAGCTTGGTAGGAGCCGTTTGGTCCTATTGTGGTGTGAGGGATAAGTCAGCCAGAAGAGACCACAGTGCAACCTTGGTGGTTTCCTGTGTGACTAGCCAAGGAAAAGCACCTTGTCAGCAGACCAGGCACTTCAGAGAACAGACCCAGTGCTCGTGGAAGGAGGAATCCAGTGGCGTCGTGTGTGTTCATCCTTCAGGCACTGTTCTCCTTGTGCTTTCCAGTTCAGCAGCGTCCGAGGTGACAGAGGGAAGAACAATAAACTAAACTGGTGCCCAGTGGGGTAGGTATGCTGACTCACAGTTATCTGAATAGACATTTATCATCCCTATCCAGCATGGGCCCAAAAGGCATACAATCTGCAGAAAAGTAAGAGCAAAGGTTGGTAGGGGCACCTTCTTCTTACCCAGTTGTTAGGATTTAATTATGTATTCCAGTAACAGTACCAAAAAAAAGCGGAGGGCTGATGTTGTGAAATCCTCTGACCTCTTAGAGACCTGCACACTCCTTGGTAAAAAGAAGCAGGGGAAGCAAAAGATAAAGTGGACAATAATGACAGCAGAATCCATGGTAAAAAATGGGAAAAGAAATTAAAGGAGAAGGGGAGAAATAGATATGACTTGTTTCCTTTTGTAGTATGGATTGGGTTTGGACGTCTCTCTGCAGCTGCCGCTATTGCTGCTGCTGCCACCATTATTTATTATTCATTATTTTAGCACAGTGAAGGAGCAGTAGTTGAAATAAACTCAAGAGCATGACATTTGGTAACAAGTGATTTTGAAGACTGTCCCCCAAAATAAAGCTACAGATTCATATTTCAAAGGCTATATAGACGGAAGATCCCACTGCGGACGAAAATAAAATCAAACCGGTGGGTATGTGGATCTGTAAATAAATGCTGGTGCTTGTTTTTCATAACCGCTCTGGCTGCTGAACCTTCCAGTAACCTCAGCCTGGCCACAGTGCTGCACAGGTCTGTCTTCTGACACGTGTACTTATTTAAAGGCCTTAACACTGTACCCAGTGATTAAGGATGTCCGCAAACATGTATAATGAGTGAGACTTTTATTTCAAAACAGGCAGGTCAGAGATGACCCCAGTACTGCAGCAGAACTTTGAGCTGTCCTGTCCTTCCCGGCACCCCACGTTCTGAAATGGCCTCTTCTGGGAAACCACGTTTTCTACAGAAAAAGGTGTTAGTTGTTGGTATAGAAGATTTAAAAATGCTGAGCATCAGAAACCTACTGAAGCAATTTTCAGTGTATCAAAATGGCATGGGTAGAGATTTTCTGAGAGGCATTTTTGGTGAAAGTAAAGACTTCTTGGTGACAGCAGTAGTTGCGTGTTACTGGGTCATTTGCCTTCTTCATTCTGGTCGAGATCTCTGGTGTCTAAAATTGTTGACTTTTGTCTGGATGGTTTGTACAGTACAAATTTCATTCGAGCCAGTGGATAAGATGCCAGTGCAGAGCTGGTGTGAAGGAGAGGGCCACATGCATGTCTGCGTATTAAGTCCCTAAAATCAGATGTTTCTGCTGAAAAAAAGAAACATGTTGCAGCTGAGAATCCTGGAGCACTTTACATGCTGCTGCAGGCTAATATCAGAAAATAGGAGAGGGCAAGGATGGGCCATGTGTTAAAACAGGGAGCTGTTGAGAGTGGGTGGAAAGTAGTCAGCATAAAGAAGCATCTTGTAGAAGATTTGAACAGAAGGTTACTGTGGCTTTGCTGCCCCAGAAAGTATAAATTTGTTCTTCCCCCTTCCCTCAGCCAGCTGCCCCTTCCCTTTCTTTGCATCGGAAGTGGATGCAGCAGTAAAATTCCTCACAAGCGCCATTTCTTCGTGGAGGGTTACTGCTTACTGCCGCAGCCCCTGGGGTCCCACACCAGCCTAGGAAGTCTGGGATTTACTTTGCGAAATGAGGTAGCCAAGTGAACCTCACAGGCAGAGATGCGTGTGGACAGCAATTAAAGCTAAAGCTATGCTATGTGTCCCGTGGCCTAGAGGAGAGGCAGATCATTTAACAATGAGAAACATGAGAAAAAGAAATAAAACCTTCCTCCCAGAGTTTGGTGCGGTCCCTCTCTGCTTTCTCAAATGAATTCTCTTAAGTTTCCACAGAGCGCGTGTGGTTGAGGGAAACACTTGTAATTTGTTGTTTTGCAGGAGGGTGGTTCCCTGTGCCCTTGGAAAGAGGCCCTTGCTGAAAACCAAACAACAACAAAAACTTTCCCTTCAGGAAGCCAAAGCCTATTTTTTGAAAGCATACGTGCACGTCCATTGCTTTTGGCATGGTCTTTGTGCGAGCATCCAAGAACAAATTTTGCTCTGAAAGTGATGAAATATATGTGGAAGAAGTAATAGTACTTTGCACATGTGTCTCAACACATTTGCACATGTGTCTGACATCCCCATTGTATAGTTATATTCAGGATCTGATAGTGGATTCTGGGCAAGCAGAGGGCTGAGTCTTGGATTTCTTGACTTCCAGTGCTCCATGTAACTACTTAAACACTGGAGGGGAAAAAGTCTTAAGAAATAGTATTAAACAAACAGCAAAACCTATCTTCCCTTTCTAAACATAACTAAATGCCAAAATAACATCTAGTTAGGCTGGCAATGCTAGAAATAAATTTAATAGCTTTCTATATCATTTTGCTTTAAGTTTCTGCCTTCTCAGGCTTCTTCAAAGGAAAAGTTGTCTTTTCTGTTTATCCCTTGCTGAACCTGGCCATGTATAAGCAGAGCAGTAATGCTGTCACACCTTGGGATTTTATCCACTGGTCTTTGTTCCAAGACTTTGATTCCTGGAGTCAGGTGATTGAATGTCTCGCCTCAGGTCTTGTATTTTTTAAGCAAGTTTCTGCACACCACGGATGTAAAGTTTTAAGTTTGGAGCAGAACAAACTGCAGGTTTTATTTCCTTCATTTTATCTCCTTAACTCTCTGGTGGAGGAAGAAGAGACCAGCTCCCAGTTTTGAAAAAGGAGAGAGCTGCAGCACTGAGATTTGCAGCACTCCAGAAACCAGGAGCATCCTGTCCTTTCAAGAGTTTCTTGCAAGAAGCAGTGATTGCCATAGTGCCGTATCTTCCAGTGGTACTCACAACGTGGTTGGTACGCTACAAGTTACGAGAAGCCTGACTACTTTCTTAGCCTTTTTAATAGTGTGAGAAGGGCATTTCATTCCCAGGCTGCAGAACCTTTCAGACCATTTGCTTACCTATCTATCACCTTCCCATTGAGAGGGGTTTGCCATGCCTCAACAGCACTTTAGAGCTGAATGAAACTCAAAGGCATCTCGTGCCTGTGAGTAGGCAACTTTGGTTAAAGGTAAGCTCCCAGTTCCCCTCTCTTAGCGCCAAGTGGCAGCTTCAGGAAGCACGTCAAGGGAGGATGGTAAAGCACCACCTTGCTGCACATGCAGGGATGTGATTTCAAGGGTGGTGACACTGCCGCTTTATCCTTGGTCATGGAGCTGGCAGGCTTGTGGGTGGGCGTAGTGACCTGCTGGAAACCTGCTTGGGAAAATTCTGATGGAGCTCATCATGAGGGGGCTTGTGGGGAAGGCACCATTCCCCGTTTGTCAAATGGCAAAACAGTTTCACACTGGAGAGCCTCCGAGTAGGCTCCTCTCGCAGCAGCCATGCGAATGAAAGACCACAGGTAAAGGCCACTGTGAAAAACACCCACCACATTTTTCCTTTGTAACTTGACTTCTTTCAGATGTGAAAGAAAGAGCTGACAGAATGCCTTCCCTTCTCATAAATGAGATTTCAATACCCAAAGAAGTTGACAGCGTCCCTCTCTATCTTATATTCTGACATTGTGGAAGGCTTCAACTTAACCCTGGTAGTTAAACTGTAATTGTCTGAACTGAGCCAGGGGGAAGCTGGTGAAAAGTGACACACAGATCTATATGTGATTTTTTTTTTTTTCCTCCCCCCAATGTCACTCATCCAATTGGCTTTTAACAAGAACGCTCTCCAGGCTGTCTCTAGATGGACCTGTCTGCTATCGGGCATATATCACAAAGTTCTTGATCACCTCCCCTTCCCAAGCTTTTCATTGTTTGTTAAGGAGCATTGATGTGCTGTGAGATTCTCTCGTTACAGTAATTCCTGTGTGTTGGACTAAAAAGTCCTCATGGGAGCAACCCCGAACAGGCTGAGAGGCGGGTTAGGTGATCTTCTCCATCTCTGCCTTCTGTGATTCTGTCGTTTGTACATGACACTTCTCTAAACAGTGCCCTTAGAGAGCACTCCTGGCGGTAAAGCTCTAAAACACCGGGATTATCCAAGGAGAGCCTTTTTAGCTCGAAGTACATCACATAATAGAAAGTGTAGACAGCTTAACCAAAGCAGCGGTTTTGCAGTCTAAGCATCTGGTGTGTACTCAGGGGACTGTGGCTTGACTCCTGCCGTCTGCCAGTCAGGTCATGACTTGGTGCAGCGAGTTTATGGGATCGCGGCGCGTGGCTCTGCGGAGCTGTCACCATCCTGAAGAGCCGCCCCAGGAGAGCGGGCAGCTGAGCAGCCTTCTACCCTGGTGCGTGCTCAGGCAGCCGGAGCAGTGCCTCGGCGCAGGAGGGGCTCCGCACCTCCTCGAGTTCTTCCACTCATGGGAAATCTGCAGGGTCTTTCCCTTGCTGAGGGATCTCCTGTTTACTGCTGAACTTTGCTCCCTTCAGAGGATTCAGCAATAAGCTAGTGCTTGCTGGTGGCATAACACGCTGGCGCAGCTCGAGAGGCGCCGCACCTCCTCCGGCGAGCAGCACTGGAGCAGCCGAAAGCAGAGCCGGCCATGGCCAGCCTCGGTCCCCGTCTCAGCATCGTCCCTTAAATCTTCCAGCGGTAATCTGGCACCGCCACGGCGCCTGTGAGCAGGGGCCGAATGTGTGCCTGGTGGTGTGTAGCACTCAAATCACACCTGACAAAGAGGAAGCAGCTTGCTGGAGGGGAGCGCACAGCTGTCAGCTCCCGACAGCCATGACAGATTCACAGGGCTCTGCTGCGCCATCTCACCCAGCTCTGGAAATAAGCTTGTCTCAGGATCCAGAAAAGCTGGCACTCTCTGGGCCACAGCAAATCCCTTGTTTTTAGCCAAGAAGCCTGCTCTCCTTCTCCGGCCCGCTCCTTAACCTATGTTTTTAGTAACCTTGCTCAAAGAAAGCAAGAGTCAAACAGCATAGAGAAATTTCTTTTCTTCCTTGTTCTGTTCTGAGCAAGATTTTTGCCTGTTGGTTTGCTCAGGTGCATGCAGAAAAAGAATATAATTCTGGGCTTTTTTGGAGAAAATATATTCTCTGAGGATGTAACTAGACCATGCTGGCATTGCAGCTCCCTCTATCCCAGCTGCCTCGCTGGGGTCAGGGCTGTCTGGTGAAATCACAGGAACCATCGTCTTTCTGGCCGTATGGGTGGGGATGCCGTGGCATGAGGCAGGGGAGTGATTTATCTAAAATCTGGATTGTGAATGCATCAAGCTGCCGAACCGCAGTCTTACAACTAGCCTTCTCCTGTGTAGGGGTAATAACAAATTCTGCTCTCTTCCTAAGACTACATCCACATGGCCTACCCCTTCTCCACCAGTTGATGCCTGCCTGGAGGCAAAGAAATCAGCCTGTTCTTGTGAGACCAGTCAGCTGTAGGCAGGGTGGCACCTGCGGCTTTTTGCTTGAAAGAAAACAGGTTAATCTTACTTAGATTAACAAAGTTGCTTTTTTGGTATCAACAGTGTGCAAGACAGTAAGGCCGCTGTACTTCCTTACACAGCTATTGACAGAACGCTTTGTATCCCGAGGAGCTCTTCGAAGAGGGCCGGCTTGTTTACATTTACTCTTTTTTGATTTTGCTTCATAAACATACATAGCTGTCCGTCACTGAGCAAAGAGAGGTGTGCTCCAGCTCACTCGGATTGCCTGGACTGTCCAAAGCATTCCCAAAGCTGAGGTGAAATGCAAACAGTCAGCTAGCTGTCACTTGAGAGAAGATGATAAGGCAGAGAAAGAAAGCACTTACTAACAGAAAACAAGAGCTGCTTTTACATCCTGCCTTTTCATTATCTCAGTAGAGAATGGTCCTGGGCCGTATTCGTGCCTTAACTGTGGTGAAATAGAAGGGCCTGATCCTTCAGCGTGCCACGGAAGTTCATGGAGTTAATATGGTCCAGCGCTTCACAAAATGCCATGTGAAGCTTGTATGATTAGGCCATGCAAACAAGACGATGCAGAGCAGCTCCCCACAAGTCACGGTTTGCTCTGAGGCCTTGCCTTCCCTGGGCTTCTGTGGTGGTGGGTGCTTTTTTCCACCTGCTGGCTGACTGAACCAAGCAAGGAGACGTGACTTGTTCGGGCACACGGCTGGCATCATCTCGCTGTACCACAGGCCCCTTTGGGTGCCCGCACGGGGTCCTGGCGCTGTGGGCCATCCACCAGGATACACCCACTGACTTCATGAGAGAGACCTTAGAGGTGTGAGTTTGCATACTCAGGTTAATTTTTAACCATTTCAACTTTTAGCACATAAGTCACCTCGGTAAATTCTTCCCCTGAGTAATGTATTTCTCTGAGACTGAGGCATTATATGAAGCTGAAGCTGAGGTGCCCGGTGCTCGCCCAGCGTCAGGGAGGTATGCTCATGAGCCATTGGGCAAAATGGCACCTAAAAACATCAAGGGCAGGCAAGACGGAAAGAAAAAGATTCTCAGTCTGTTCACTTGACCTGGAATTGGTGCCACAACCCATGTCTAGATTTTTTTTTTTTTAATGGAAAAGAAAGCCTGCGTTGGATGCGTGTTCTCTTTTGCAATTTATCTCTTTCTGAAACGGATCTGACAACTGTTACAATTTCTGAAAGCTTCAGCAGAGGAGATCTCTGTGCTCCTCAGCAACCCTTCACGTGCATGCGGTCCCCAGCTCTCCCCCCTCAGATTTCTCCCCCTCCCACCTACTCGTGAGCACAAGCTTGGGAAGGGGAATGGGGTGTATCAATTCCGTATTATCCCAGGAAGAGAAGAGCCTCCTCTATCGCTATTTTTAGCTCAGCGGGTGCACCCTGCCTGCCATGAACTCAGTACAGTGAAGTGTTTAATTCAGCCTCCTCGCTCATTTAAAAGAAGGCTGTTGAGCACTCTGACCATCACAGCTCCACTTTTACAGCTGGCCGTAAATTTCCAAGCGTGCAGTGATATCTTTAGCTTTGACTCCAGAGATTTCCTGTTGAGCTGCGAGATGCAATCCTGCAAGCGCGCTAAAGCTAAATATACCCTCTCGGGCTGACACACAGCCAAACAAACAAGGGCAGCATCAACATGAGTTTTTTCCAGTGCTGAATGGGTCGAGTTATTCTGGAGGAGGTGGGGCCTAGTTCAATTAATCAGGCAATTAAGTTTGTTTTGGCATTTAAATAATCTTTGGACCTCTTTCTGCGCTAATCTTGTTTGTATTCACGTAGCAAAGACCATGCGACCTGTGTTGCAGCGCTGCACTCTGCACTCAGCTTAGACCACTGAGTCCGTTGCGGATGAAGGTTTTCATCCTGTGGGCAACGACTTTGGCTTCAGAAAAACGTTGTAGCTTTTCACTTGTACTAGTCAGCACAGCCACAGCCTTTAAGAAAGAAGAGAAAATTAATTTTGAAGCAGTCTAAGATTAGTGAGGAAAACCAACAGTAAAAACATACAAATGAGACACACAACCCTGGCTTCTTTCTCTTCCTAGTGCCAGTGCCAAACTGGTGCCTCACGCTCGGAGTGATTCTTCTGAGTACAAGCTTGGGAGCGGGAATATCGTTGCTTCCTGAATTTTTAGAGGTCATTTTATTATGATGTGGCTGTTAACAGTCAACGCACTCCATTTCAGGTAAGACGTAGGATGTATTTTTAGGCCATATGAAAATGTTTTGAGGGGAGGGAAAAAGCTAATTAGTCTTTCAGGTTGTACACCTTGCTTTTGCCATTGTAAATCTTCAGTCGTTTCCTCTTGTAAGCAGACATGTCCGTGCCCAGCACCTGCTGAAGATGCAGCAGGCCTTCCTCTTCTGCAGCCACATTTGGCTGTTGATCTGTGTGAGCTTGCTGTTCGGTTTTCAGAAGGAAGGTTGCCGCTCGGGTGATCCATAACTGAGGCTGCCACTGCAGTGACAGCCACTGCGGAGAGCTATGGGACAGCAGTTCCCACTCTGCTGGGAGGAGGAGGAACAGGAAGGCAGGGGCACTCCAGCAGCTCCCCATACCACTTCCCCCAGCAGCTTTTGGAGGCTTGGGGCTCTGCCTTGGCTCATATCTTTGTTGTTTTTCACAGCTAGCCAAAGGAGCTGATGTGAGACTGGTTTTGAAAAGTCAGGGGGAGGAAGAACGGGGTTTATTTATGGTTGTGTTTTTCCTGAGCATCGTCTCTACACCATTCTTCAGGTGGTGGTGTGTTTATGCTTTTTAAGAGAGAGATGTCTCATCATAAGCAGTGAGAACACATGCTACTACCTCAGCTCAGAGTAACAGATGATTTTGGAAGGAAGCCAGCAAAGAAAACATGCCACTTACAGTTAAATAAAGATAATAATGCTAATTGATGAGTATAGGGCAACAATACACATTGCTAATGTGTTGTGCTTGTTAAGGAGCTGATTTTTTTTGCAGTGACAAACTGAATGCTGAAATCTGCCAATTCTGTTACAATTTGGACTTGTCTGACAAAGTTAGGCACGTATCACCGTGCTGGCTAAGAATCACAAACCTTTTTATAAAGCTGATCTGTCTTCCTAGGGCGCACAGTTATTCAGGTAACGGTACATGGAAGCGTGAGCACTGTGGTTAAGTTGCCAGAGATGTCCGTGAGGCATAAGCAGCACAGCACTTGGCAGTCCTGATGCTTCTGCCAGTGCTGTGGCCTGCCTGCCTTGCCGCTGGGTTTCTCGCAGAGGAAATTCCCCAGATCACACCCTGACCATTGGTCATCTTTAGCAGTCCTTAAGCTGTCTTGCAGAAGAGGTCTGACGACTTTGGAAAGAACTGGAGTCAGCCCACTGAAAGCACAGTAACTCAGTGAACATTAGCTTGGCGGTTTTCTAAAAGCAAAACCCCTACTGCATTTGGAGCAGGTCCAGAGGGGGACCACAAAAATGATCAGAGGGCCAGAGCACCTCTCCTACAAGGACAGGCTGAGAGAGTTGGGGTTGTTTAGCCTGGGGAAGAGGAGGCTGCAGGGACACCTGATTGCAGCCTTTCAGTACTTAAAGGGGGCCTATAGGAAAGATGGGGACAGACTTTTTAGCAGGGCCTGTTGGCATAGGACAAGGGGTAATGGTTTTAAACTAGAAGAGGGTAGATTTAGAGTAGATACAAGGAAGAAATTTTTTACAATGAGGGTGGTGAAACACTGGAACAGGTTGCCCAGAGAGGTGGTAGATGCCCCATCCCTAGAAACATTCAAGGCCAGGCTGGCCAGGGCTCTGAGCAACCTGATCCAGTGGAAGATGTTCAGATCTAGAACCTGGTCTAGATGAAGAAGCTCCTCGAAGGGGGGTTAGACTAGATGGCCTTTAAAGGTACCTTCCAACCCAAACCATTCTATGATTCTATGATTTCATTCACAGGCAAATGACTGTCAGAACATGAGTAAAGTCTTTTTGTCTTTGTACCTATCTGTGATAACGTTTCACTATCAGCATCTTCTGCTACCTGTTTCCTAGAACTTGTTGGTAGCTGGTCCCTTTTGGTGAAGCCCAGGAAAATGCCAGCACTGGGAGGGACAGTGAATCTGGTAGACACCACAGTTGCCAGCCTGTGTTGCAGATGGTATCTTGGTGTTAAATGTGTGTTTTCATGCATAGTATCTAGGAAGTCAGGTTTGGCATCATTAGGTTGAAGTCCAGTGAAAATTCAACAAAATATTTCTGCAGCAAGGGTAGAGCTCAGCATTTTCAGTGGGCTGCTGTGGAGGTACCTGAACACTTTGATTTTTGGACACTAAGAAGGAGACGCAGGTCTGCAACAACTCACAAAAATTGTGACGCTCCGAGTAGGCATGAATGCATCTTCTGTTTGAAACATTATGAACCTAGCGTACCAGATGGAATATAGCACAGGAATCTCATCTCACTTGGTTTTTAGGGGAATATTTTGATTACTGAGTTTGCTAACTAAGCAACAGTGCTGCTGAAAACAGTGACCCATACCTGTTAAACCTGTCTTAAGTAAGAATTGTGATTCATTTAGGTGCTTCCTAGTATGTTCCCAGCTTATTGCAGTGTTGCAGGTAGTGTTGGAGGAAAAGATTTTTAAGATGCTAATGACAGAGTTACAGCTACAACCTAAGGGGAGGGGGAGCTAAACAAAAGAAGGATTCATTAGAGAACAAAAGAAACACTGGAGGCTTTGAACCTAGGAGTCTCCCACACATTAACTAGGTGTACTGCCAATGCGCTACAGATGTGCGTTACATGAACACATAAGGTAATGATATGTCTACAAAGGGCTGAATGCATCTGTTTGATGTTTTGTAGTGAATTGTATTTAAGCAGGTGGGAAGCTGCAAACTCCCCAGTCCCTCCATATGTCAGAAATTAGATATTAAGAGGTCCAAAGATATCTTCTGCAGTTTTTGTAGAATCACAGCTGACGGCCATGCCATGTGTTGGTAAATTGGAGCCCTGCTCTACTGTTGGGAGGTGCAGCCTGTGGTTTCACAGAGGCACCATTTGCTTTTCTTTGTGAAGGGTTTGAGGTATCAGCTCTCTGTTTTTTTTAATACAGGCAGAGGATAAAGTAGCTGGAAGGAATAAGGCAACTCATATCCCTGGAGATTTCAGGGGGTCTCTTTTTTCTTGCCTCACCAGGTGGGATGGACTGGAGGGATGCTCACAGGGGGGCTGAGAGAGGAGAGTCCCACTGGGCTGAAGCGTCCTCTGGAGCAGCCCTGCAGAGGCAGTGCTGGGCGCCCCATGTTTGGGACAGGGCATGCACAGAGCTACCAGCCAGCCCCTGCTGCCCTGAATACTACTGAATCTGCCTGGGGGCTGATGGGTGTACATAGCACCGAATTCCAAGAAGACTGTGCAGTTGTACTCAAAATAATTGGGCCTGCAAATCAGGATTTAGTCACTGAAATGTGACGGCTGTGCCTATAACCCAGGGTGTGGCAGAAGGAAGCCCAGGCTGAATTTTTAGACCACAAAGATGTGTTACTGGAGTTTGCCCAACAGTCTGGTTTGTGCTTCGCTGCAGAAAATGGAATTACATTCATATCCAGGATTCAGACCCACTCGTGATCAGGATGGGGGGGAGTTAGACTAACTTAACTGTAGTTTCTCTTGTTCTTTCCAAGGGGAGCACAGCTGGGAGCTGTGGATGAGATGTGGCTTCCGCTAGTGACTTCCACAACAGTGAGGTTGGACCCTTAGCAGGATGGGGCCAAGGAGATCTCAAGAGAAGCAGGAAAGGGGATGGGATTCTTGCAGTTGCAGAAAGATTAGGGTCAGAGTGAAAGTACGTTACAGATACCTATTTCTCTGTAGAGATGCAACCAAAATACTCCATTAAAAATCCAGTTCCTCAGATTTAGGTTTATTTAGATCGAGGTGCATCTGTATAGTTTTTCTTATGCTCTTCCATCTTTAGCTATTGTGCATTGGTCTGTCATTGAGCATTTGAATATAAAAGGTATCGAGGCTAGCTGGGAAGATCTTTAATTGTAGGTCGTTCCCTTTTTCACTGTGCTTTATGGAAAAAATGCAGTAAGGAAATGTGAACACTGGGCTAGAGGAGGTCACCAATAATCTATGCACCTGCCAATCCCATTAGCTCCTTTGGATTTTGCACTGTATGGGCCTAAAGGAAATATGGCCTAAAAATAGCCGTCCAACTTTATGAAAAGGAGTCAGCCTTCCTTCAGCTGAGCTGCAGCTGCCTGAGCATTTTGAGCAGCGGTAATAGAAAGCTGCAGTATGGAAGCGCTTTCCTTTTCTCAGGAGACGCGATTTTACAAAGGATAAAGAATGATGGATGAGAGATCTGCCGTGTTTTCAGTTAAATAACTTCTAATACCACCTAAGAGGAAACAGAGAGATTCTGTCATCCCATCAGCATTTTAGACGCGTGCGGAGCACAGCCTTGGTTTGGTGGCTGGGATTTTCAGTCACCAGTACTCTGCCACTTACTGTTGTTTTTTCAGATCAACACGTAGCTCTGCATTGGCATTTTGGGACACGGTCAGTTTCGTGATGATGGTAGGGCTAACAGTTTATATTAACGAAAGATGTCATTCTTTGCAAACAGGGTTTTTTTTCTTAATAACTTCAACAGGACTTTTCTGAGGTTTGCATTTTTCTATCCCAGCTTCTTTTTAAGGTATTGAGATGATGAAATTATAAAGATGAAAATGGGGGCAGGGGAACCCAACTCAAAGTCTGCAAAATAATTGCTGCATTTTTTCAAAAAAAAAAAAGTCTGTAGTCTTCATTCACATTAGTGATAGCTCAAACAAGGCACCGCAGTTGAGTGGCAACTGCACCAATTAGCAGTGCTGCTGTTGGTTTGTGAATTGCATGTGAAATGTAGGATTTGTCCAGAAGTGCTAATGCAAATTGCTGAACAAAAATGTGCCCTCTGTGTCAAGTCTTTTCACATGTTCTGACACGCTGATGTCTTCCCAGATTTCTCTGATCGGCAGATCCCTCTCTTGCTTGACAGCTACCAGAGCTCATGAAGTAATGGAAATATTTTTTGTTGCCATTAGCTGTGTTTCTGCAAAGAGGGCTACTAGCTACTGCTGGGACTGGTTACTTGCTATACAACATAATTTTGACTTTTATTTATAGGGTGTTCGACTTCACATTTCTAGAATTAAATGCTAAAAGCGCAGTAAATGTCTAAGACTTTACCTGCACAGAAGTTCAAAGACCTGGTTATCTGCCACAACAGTAATTTGGTCACTTTGCATGTGTTCAGCATCCTCTGTTACTGTATATGGTGATAACCTTTGTGCCTTACCATATGAGGCTGAGTTACAATTGCTGTGGGAACTGTAACTTAGCATTTGCTGACTTTTTCAGCATGCAATATCTCATCCTAATATTGTGTCCTTTAAAAGAAGAAGTGGAGCAAGGACACATTGAAATGTTCGTGTTCTCGCATTGACAGAATGTAAAATAGCATATTTAGCTGTACAGAGATTTAAGTTGTATTTGTAACTGCTTGCGCTATGGTGGGTAGCACCTCTGAGTCGTAGTCACGGTTTAGGAGTCCCATTGTGCTAGGCTCCCTGCAGACGCAGGATGCAAATATATTTCCTTCCCCCCACATACTTCCAACCTAAGTGTAAGATAAGAGATAACACAGGGAGACAAACACACCAGGGAGTACAAGGAAACAGAAGAGACTGCTGGACATAGTGGAGACAGGAATCTCTACAAACTTCTACAAATTTAACTATACTGGGGGCAGAGTTCAGGGTCAGATTTGTGTGATTTTGAGAATATCCTCTCCCAAAAATGAAATTCAGGAGGGAGGAAAGCATGAAGGCACTTCTATCTAAAATGTAACATGTGGAAAAGAGAGGGTCACGATGGGGTGATGGAAAGTCTCCGCAGTGAAGGAGAGATGATCTGTGAAGTGGCATGTGCTGCAGCTGGATTTGAGAGCAAGGGAGGGGGCTGAAATCTGGAAGCAGGGGAAGGCAAGAGAGGGTTGCAAACAGAGAGATGGCCCAGTCAAGATGACGGGCAAAGAGAACGACCTGGGCAGCGACACCCTGGCTGTCTGCAAACAGGGTAAAACTGCAACCGTCTGGGTGCAAGGCGATGAGAGCCTGGCTGTGGGACTCTACAGGGGAGGGTTGAGGCAAAGATGACAACCAGGTTATGGGCTGAGTGACAGGCAAGTGATGGTGTTGTCCACGGGGACTGAAGAAACAGAAAAGGAGAGGAGACCTAGGGAGTAGGATGAGAGCCTACTTTGAGCTTGAGCTGACAGATATCCACAAGGTGATCCCAGAGGCAGGGCATGAATTTAGTTGGAACAGAGGGGAACTGGCCGGGGACAGAGAGGTAGGTCTGTGAGTTGCTGGTGTAGAGGAAGCCCTTGGACATGTACAGAGAGAGAGATTGCTCAGAGGTTTGAGAGAGAGGGAAAGGAGAGGAGGGACGAGGACGCAGACCCACAGAACGGCGGCAGGTGGGCAGGTGAGTCCAAGTAACGCTGAGCAAGCAGCTGAAGGTGTTGGAGTCAAGCAGGAGCACTGGGAAAGGAGGGCCAGATTTCCAGTGGAGTGCAGTCAGCAGCACCGGAAGGAGTTGACAGGCTATGGCAGCGAGCCTGGCGTAACAGTGCAGGGCTGCAGCCAGACAAAGGGTATTAAGAGACTCTGTGATACCGGTTTCTGCGACAGGCGAGAAGTGAAAGCCTGTTTGGAAAAGAATCTGTGTTGGAGATGGAGACTAAATTCAGTCTAAATCATATAAATCACAGGCAGCACACTTGATAAGCTTAGAGATGACAGTCAGAAGAGAGAGAGGGTGAGAGCTGGAGAGTCACTTGGAGTCAAGGGTTGTTTGGAATTTTTTTTTTTTTTTTTAAAGAGCATGAAGATGAAGCATGCTTATGCTGCGAGGGGAGGGAGCGAGAGGAGAGTGAGATATAAAGAAGGAGGAGGCAAATGGGGGCAAGGGAAATGAGAAAACAGGACGCAGCGAGGTTGCCAGGACAAGCAGAAGGGCTGGAGACCACTGATGAGGCCACTGCCTCTGTGGCCGGGAGGGGAGAGCCGGCAAGGACACGAAGGAAAGCAAGTGGGGGGAGAGGGAGATCATGTCTTGCTTTAAGTCTCTCATGGGAGAGATCAACACAATCCTGTGCAAAGACCTGTCTCCAGTGAAGGCAGGAGAAGGCAGGGCTTGAGGAGTGAGTCAAAGGCTGTAGAAAGGCAGCTGGGATTGCAGCTGTGAGGGCTAGTTAAGCTGGCGAACATGCATGTGCCTGAGGAAGATGGCAGGAGAGGAGGAGGCAGAAAAGCATTCATGGTGTGGAGGAAGTAAAAAAAAAAAAAAGGAAATTTAAAGCTTAAGAGATAAGTGATTGTCTCAGAAGAGGTATCGAGGATAACCAGAAAGCCTTAGAAGGCGTGAATAAGGGCTTGATCAGTAAAGGAAGCTATGCCTTGGAGACCTGGAAGTTTAGGGATAAAGTCAGTACTGCCGAAAGCCAAGCTGAGTTAGGCCTTGCAAAAGAAACTAATTCAATAGTGGAGTTTTCCTTAGCCATACAAATAAAGGAAACCTCAGAGAGAAGGGAGGAACCATGCAGTGAAGACCATGTCAAGGTTAAAGACAACCTAGACATAGCCCAAATCAGAATACCTTGTCTCAGTTTTCACTGGGTCTAATAAGATTGGATGTCAAAACAAAGGCGAGGTGGCTAATAGAAACACAAAGACCATGTCCAAGGTGGAAGAACAATCGAGAGAGTTTCAAGTACTGGAACTAGGTGATCTGGGTAGCCTGAAGGATGTTAAAAGAACTAGCTTGTGAAATCATAGACCTGGTGTGCCATCCCAGCCACCTCTGCTTATCAGCAGTTAGTTATTTGAAACCACAGCGAAGATAACGTGTGTTGCTGGGCAGCTGCAGCAGAAGACCACTTCCCTTGATCTTGCTAGCTACCTTTTGGAAACACTTGGCTCTCAATTTTAGACTGAAATGCTATGTGCAGAGAGGCTGCATAGACAGGCGCCAACCAAAGACAAGGCAGTTACTCCAACTGTTTGAAGTCGGTGTCAGACAGGGGAAGATCATGGAATTCATGCATGAATTGGTACAGATGACCATTCCTCATAAGCACCAACACGTCCACTTCGGTGCTTTTATCAGTCAAGTTCATCATCTGCCAGAGCCCACCAGAAAACTGAGGTACTGTGTGTACATGGCACGCTCTCCCTCTGTGTTTCTTGTGGGCACGGAGAAGAAAGAAGTCCTTGCTTCACCCGCGTCCTGGTGCGTGATCTTCCTCCCACGAGGGTGTGATGTGAATGAGCTGGAAAACAGTAGTATTAAAGGAACAGTTGTGCTCTGCAGATCGTTCACTGGCAATACCAGTTGTGCCAGGAAATACCAATAAAGGTAATTCAGCTTTACTGTGAGCACCAGAGATGTGGCATGGGCACTTCCTGAACTACCACCATGATTCTGCCCGGCCAGAAGCCAGCGACGTACCCAGCGACAGTGCCGGGGAGGTCCCTGGGGGCATGCAGAAAGAGGGCTACTTTGTGGAATGCCCCAAACCTTTGCTCTACATTTTTCTGCGGATTTTTTTTTTCTTTTGCCTTGGCAGAAGCAATGACATGGGGCAGTGGCAGCCTCTTCCCAATTTTTGAGGTAAGGTGCCTTCTGCGTATGGGAAGGAGAGCATATGGCCCACTGTGTTTATTTCTCAGCCAGGATTCTTTCAGGCTTGGCAAATTACATGCTGCTTGCTGAGGAGCAACACAAGTGCCAAGTTTGAATTTCTAAAAATGAAAGGGATTTAATTTATCACAGCACAGAGAAAAGGATCTGAAAAACACCCTTAAGTGTGAAAAATACCTTTTGTTTATGCTCAAACAAAACAACCAAGGGGAAATTTAACAAAATTTCACCTAGAATAAAAAAAACCCCAAACCTCTGCAGTTGCCCACAGGAGACTTCAGGCAGCTTCTGCCAGGCGTGAGCTAGAGCCAGGCTCCGTGAAATACCTCAACAACCGGCAAACTCCATGGGGTACAAGGTGATAATGTGGTACAGGCTCGGGCCATTAGAAGGAAAGGGACTGCTTGGTAATGGGTTAGTGTTTGCTGCTCTGGAGCTCCATTAGAGCATTTTTTCCTCATACTTTTGCTTTTCCCAGGCCCCACATTTTTCCCTGAGTGTGCTAGAAGCTTTTCTTTCTCTTATGGCATTTATTTTTATTGTGTCATTTTCCCGCTGTTCCCCCTTTTCACTGGCCCTGTGCGACTGTTTGTTTAAAACATTTGCCTGCTTTCATCTTCCATTTTTCTTCTCCCCCCCTTCCCGGGGACTCTCTAGCTGTGATGATCCTTACGCTTCAGATTAGCTTTCCTCCCTCCTGCTCCAGGATGGACTCGAACGAGGCATTGATTAAAGCTAAAACCTTTAGCGGGAGAATTTCTAACAGGCACCAGCTTCAGAGTCCAGCCGCCTCCACGAGCTCCGTTCTCGCTTCCGCTTGGCTCCCAGACCAGCTTCCAAAACCCTGGGAAATTTGACAAGACAGGGCCAAGCTGGCACCGAGAGGGCAGTGGCAGCTCTGCTGAGGTGGCCTGATTTGTACCTTTGAAAAAGTCCTCAGCTATGCCTGTGGTAGAAGGCAGCGAGGACAGGGTGTGGAAAAGCTATTGCGTGGGCTGGCGTTTCAGCTCTCTCCCCCTGCCTTTTGCTCCCCGAAGGTTGCTGCTCGCTTTCAGAGTGGTAGGGCGCGCTGTGAAATGCCGTGATGGCGCAGCTTCACACAGCAGTCTTTGAGGGGAGTAATTACAGCCTTCATAATATGCATAAAATATAAGGTTGGGCACTTGGTGTTTCTTCAAATCCTCGCCCTCCTTCCCCTCCCTGCCGCCGGCCCTGCTCGGGGACCGGAGCTCAGAAATGGGTGCTGTGGGTGCGGGCAGGCGTTGGAGAGCACGGCTGCAGAGATGGTGCCAAGAGGCCAGTTAGGGGCTGGCTTTGTGGCACATTGGCAGCCCCCTCAGACCTCATGCCCCCAGACGCTAGTGCCAGGCGGCTGCTCATCAGGGAAAGGAGGGCTGCTCCATACTCCAGAGGGGTGGGAGCCGTACGTGGGAGTAACCTCTGAGTAACCGATGTGCTGTAAAACCACACCCGGGCTTGCCTGACAGAAACTTGCCTGTGCAGCCGTTTCCTCTGCGGGTCAAATTAATGGCTTGATTAAGCCCATTAGTTCACTCCTGCAAGAAAGTTATGTAAAATACCATTTCACTGGAGCATGAACACTGGTGCAAACGGCTGAGCAGCGGGTGAGATTGCAGAGCGGGCGGATTCACTCCCGTTGCAGGGGCTGGGTTGGGAGCATTGGAAGTGGCCCTGGCTGCCTCGCAGACCTGCCAGGGGCTCTGTGCCTGCTCAGGTCTCGGCTCCTCCGGGCCAACTGGTAGCGCAGTCACTAGCCCCTGCCTTACACAGCGTGTCCAGGCATATCCACAGGGACTTGCCCAGGACCTTGAGGTTCATGTCCCACAGGTGACCGAGCAGGTGATAACCAGAGCCTTGCAAGAGGCTCCATGTGAGCCAGGACTTGTAACTCATTAAAGCAAATAAGAGCTCATCTTAATTTTACACTTCACAAATATCTTTATATTTGTATACTTATTTCTCCCTTTTAAGAGACGTATGTAAAGAGGCTAGTTTGGGTTTAATCCATTTTTTTTCCTCCTAAAAATAATAAGACCAATAAAAAAATTGCAATTACAAGGAAAGTAGTTATTTGAGATAAATGAACAGTTCTCCCCCAGTGCACAAACCCAACCATTGTATCCCTATGCTCCATCCCTTGGAACTAGCTGGTGAAACTGAGGATAAACAAAACTGAAAATCAGGACTGATTTCCCCTGCAAAGGTCTCTTTCTTGGGGGAGGGGAGAAAATGCCAGAGTTGTTATTTGTAAAAGAGGAAATGAGCCTGTTTTAATTACGCTGGTTGAAGTTCAATAGCATTCTGTTGAACTGCTGGGTTTCTGAATCCCACCAGCACTGCTCAGGATTCGTGGAGTCAAACCACTGGGTGCAGCAGAAGCGGGGCTTCTGGTGCCACCCGGGAAAACATTGACCCCTTCGGCCTCGCAGTCTTTGAGACGGACTTCTGACGGTTCTTAGCTTTTAAACGGTATTAGAAAATCAGTCACTCATTTTATAGAACCCTTTGTTATCTACTTCGTCACCAGAAATTAAGAAATTAGTCCCTCTGATGAACAAAAATCCACAGAAGCAACAGTCTGACAGATCCCGTTTGTTCTGTGGAAAGAATAAACTGTATCGAAAGCACAGGGAGGAGAGATGCTGGCGAAGGGAGGTGAAAGGAAAACAAATTGGCTGCATGCAGAGGTCTGGTGTCAAACGTCAGAGGGATCTTGTTTGCTCAGATGCTATATGAAAGACCATGGCAACCGGGGGCCCGGGAGAGAGGAGAGGTTTGTAGTCCCTCCCTGAGACTGGATGACAGGGGAAATAGGTGAAGCAATCTGCTCTGCAGAGCCTGCTGCCAGAGTCAGAGTTGTAAACTGGCATATTCCATCCCTTCGTCCTGTGCGCTGGCTCTTTCAAGGCAAAAAAAAAAAGTCTGAAATGAACGGATTTGTAATTCCCTTAGTCTGTCAGGTGGTACCATTCTGCGAAAGGTGGGTTTGCTTTGGGCAGCCTGATTGAGAGAGAGGGATTAAGATCCCTGCCAGACACAGTAAGTAACAACATTACAAGGAATTTAATAATATTTCTGGGGGAATATAGGAACGTGCTTTCAGGCTGCTCTGAAAACACCAGGTGTAGAGATGGTGTTTTACTGTGACATAGTATATGGAAATGGAGTGATATTTTTGATCCCAGTAATAGGTTGGAGACCCTCTTTTTTAACATATGTACATATACATGTGCGCACACAGTACCAAAGAGCCTCAGTAGAGCCCGTCAGCCTAGCACCAGCCTGGTGCAGGAGGGCCAAGTTGCCTCTGTGGGTGCCAGGGAGCAGCAGCTCAGAGCCGTGCAGAGGTAAGGGCAGACGATGCTGTTATGTCTTGCACATCGCAGGCCGTTCAATCGCACCACTAAGTTGTGTTTTTCCAGGAAGGCTGCCATCCTTGAAGATCACATCAAAACGTGGAGATCTGCCATTTCTGATGGGTAGTGAAATCATAGCGTAAAAATGTGATTCGTCTTTCTGATTTGAATCTGTCTGCAGCTTCCAGCCCTTGTATCTGGTTTTGCCTTCTTCACTGGATAAAAGAACTCTTTAAAGGATTTCTTCCCTCGTGACGGTATTTTTATACACTATGGCCAAAACATCTCTCAGTTTTCTTTGTGGTAAGCTAAATGGATTGAGCTCTTTAAGTTACTCACCGGCAGACGCTTTCTGCCTCAAATCATTTTTGTGTCTTTTCCTGCTCTGACTCTAAAATGTAGACGTCTGATTGTATACTTTTTTCTAGTATCGTTCTTCTAATGCAGTATGCAGGATAAGCCACCTCCTGGCTTCTATTTGCTCGTCTGCTCTTTGTATATTCAAGGATTGCATTAGTTCACATACCACAGAACGGCACACCGAGCTCGTGTCTGATGTCCGTTTTGTACATTGAGACCCTGCTTTCAAGTCTCTGCTTCCCCCAGCTTTTTGGGAAATGCTTTGTCCCCACATGTGGAATACCCATGCTCTGTCGATTCCTGCCAGCAGTTGCTTGGAACAGCCCCCTTTTCCCTGGGGTCCTGCTCTGCTGCCCTGGCCTTCAGCAGGAGCAGAGCCAGCTCACCACATCCAAGGGCTCTGATTCCCGGGCTGTGCAGGGAGGGCCGATGAGCAGGCTTGGCCACTCCCTGCCTGCGCTCACCCGCACCCAGCTGCCCAGCTCTCAGGGCATCGGCTGGTGGTCGTTCTGCTTGTTCTGAAAGAAAATTGCGTGACTGCTTTTAGCTTTAGTTGGGAGGTTGAATGACATATGGAAGGAATAAATCACTGCATGATAGGGAAGAGGCATGTAAGATTTGAGACAAAGAGGAAAATACCTTTTCCACTCCCTTTTGTTCTCTTTTTAAAGTCACTTGTGTTTAATGTGCATAACTGTACATATATACATACACATCACCCCTGAACTCCTGCGGAGGATCCCCTCGCTCCAGTAGGTCCCTGGAAATACACTGGGAGGACATAGGATTTATGCTCTTATCACTTAACTAAGGATCAGATTATCGACAGAGGGCAACTCCCATGTAGGTGTTAACTAAGCAGCCAGATCCCTACAAAAGTTCATCTTTTTGCGTACTCTGCAGCTATAAAAACCTGTCCAGACGCGTTATGCTGCCCATTTGGAAATTGTGGCTCTTTTTTTGGTGGCCAAGCCAGGGGAAGAGGCCTTGGCACCATCCACCCTCGCATAAGCGGCCTCTCTGCTTCGCTCTGCCCCTCAGTGAGGACCTCGTGGCAGAGCTGCAGCTTTCCCTTTCCCAGTGTGTAACGCTGCACGAGCCACCGTTATCAGGAGAGTGCCGTTTGCAGCTGAGAATACAGCACATGTTTCCCGTCCCAGGACATCTTGTCACTCTTCTCAGGGACTACGTGCCTACAACCCATGCAGGGCACCCCTGGATGTGCGTGCCCACACACACCACGAGCACAGGGCCCTGGGGGAAGGAGCTGGGTTGTCCCCTTGCTGCTGCAGATCCCCAGGGGATCCCTCCAGAACGGTGGCAGCCTGAGTCACACGGTGAGTCAGGCTGTGGGCACGGGCCGCTGGGTACCAGCGCTGTCAGCTGTGGAGGTGACGTGCAGCCAGGGGCTGGTTAGCCCGGGTGCTGATGAGGGTGTCTGGAGCATGAAGAGGCAGCAGTGCCGGTTGGAGGAGAAAGGAAAACGCAGAGGCAGGGCAGAGGGCGTAGGAAGGAGAAAGGGACAGCAGGGAATGAGGAGGAGGAGCAGGAGGCCTAGGGGCAGGAAGGCTGAGGGTGCAGTAGGAGGATGAGGGAGCTGGCAGGCAGTACAGGAGCCAAGAGCATTTTCAGTGAAGCTTGGGTTAGTTTGGTTGTGAAGCTCTGTGGCTGTGTCAGTGCCACACTTAACCCGAGTTGCTTCACTCGGTGCTCGGCTCCTGTGGTGAGACTGCATCTGGACCTGGAGCAGGCATGGTTTGTAAGAGACAGCCATGTAGAGCCCAGCATTGCTTCTTTCACCGCCAATTCCCAGCCACATGCACGTACCCCCCAGCCCGCTTCCTGGTTTCACCTCCGTGCCGGACCTCCAGAGAGAACAGTAGAAGGAGGGGGGGTGTGCACACCTATGGCCAGAAGCCCGCATGGCCCAGGACTGGGCAGGTCGGTACAACCCCTCCTCGGAGGTTAACAGCAGCGCTGCCGGGCTGCGGAGGTGCTCTTGGTAAAGAGCTCTGCTCCCAGGCGCTAGGGAGCATTTTCCTGCCTGCTGAGACCCTGTGCCTGGGCTGGGCTCCTGTTTTGGGGTGACACAACCCAGGGCTGTTCCCGGTGATGTGAGCGAGGCCTTTCATCATGGGTTGGGAAGAGCTTTTGCCAAAAAAACATGGAAAGGAGAAAGAATGTTCCGGGCAGGGGGGTGGTGTTCTGGCTTGAGGAAGAAGGCCTGGCTTTAAACCTGTTATTAAAACTGGAAATAGGAAGTTTTCACTATGTGTAGGTAAACTATTGTACCTCAAACACAGTACTAGGAGGAACACCTTTGTGCTAGTCTTTGTATTTCCTCCAGCTGCTGCACAGTGCGCGGGGCTCATGTCAGCTGGTGGGGCTCCTTTCAAAGCTTTCTTCCTTTTCAAACTCTGGAATTAACTTATAAATTAATACAATACAGAATAGAGCGCCTTCTGCGGCGTTACCATGGGGGGAGTGCGTCCCTCAGCCGTGCCCGCGTGTGCCTAAGAGCCAGGACGGTAGCTCTGTAGTAAGATTGTTTTGAGGGTGGTTCAGTGAGAACTTGGGCTGCAGCCCCAAAGGCAGCTGTGTGCGGAGGCTCGGTGGAGGAAGCTCCGAGTGATGTCACTTCACAGCGTGCCCTTTGGCTCCCGGGTTTTTTCCCCCCCTTTTCTTTTTCCTTGTAGTGGCTGCAGCAAAGGCTCCATTATTTGGCAGCGTGGCATTGCTTTTGTCTATAAATGGAAGCAGTTGGCCCGTCTCCCAGTATAACACAAGATAGTCCTGTGCATCAGTTATGCAATCTGTAGCTTGATGACTTCATCAGAAGTAGGGGGAGGGCGAGGGGGTGGTAGGAAAAAGCCCTTACCGTCAGCTCTGCTCCCCCCCATCCGTGTCCCCCCCAGGCAAGGAAAGCAGGAGCTGACCAACAGGGGCGGGTGGAAGGGCTCGGTGCAAGCGCAGCCGAGGGGTCCTTCGGGGGGGACGTTTCCCTGACCCCGGCGCGGGGAAGCCCCAGCGGCTGCCCCAGCCCTCGCCCTCACCCTGCTGCGGGGATGGGGCTTCACCAGGGTGGGAAGTGCAGCATGAGACGGGACCGGCAGAGAAGTGGAAAGAGGAGCGGGGAGGGGACTTCCACACAAGGGCAGATGTTAGACAGAGAAAGAACCTAAATATCCGAGAGCTGCCTTTCAGCAGAGAGCCCTTCGGGGAATATCTGCGCAGAACAGAGGTGCGGACAAAGTGTATTTTCTTGTTATTTCCTCAGAAGGGTCCTTGAAAACCTGACCTTCATGCAGAAAGGCGGATCCCAATTTCCCAAGCTACACTCAAGCATTGATTTTAACCCTTTCATTGACTGGGTTGGGGTGGGTGTCGTAAGATTACTTTTCTATACGTTCCCAATCACACATTGGCATAACTCAAACCATCAACAAAGCAGATGAATCTAAACTTCACCCTGGCATGCTTCGTACAAGGGATCCTAAAGTGATATAGGTCCTTTCCATCGAGGCAGTGTTTTTGGATGAGTATCCATCCCTGTAGAGCAATTAAAGAGGTTCTAATGAGCAAATGTTAAGGCCAGTCCTGCCAAGCAAGCGGCACTCTGCAGAGCTTGTTGCTCTGCCTTGCTCAGCCCAGCAGAGGCGAAGAGCGCTGGTATTGCCACAAGCCGGTATGCATTAGTGGCTCTGCCAATACTTGACCAAAGGTGGTCCTGCCCTTCGGGGCAACCCTCGCGTGGTTTTTTGGCTCATGGGAAAAGCCAGCCTGCGCCGACCACAGCGTCGCTCGTCTCTCCCTCACCGGGCAGCCCCACGCATCCCAGCCGGCAGCGCAGAGCTGGGTGCTGGTGAGGCGTGGGGCACAGGACGGCGGGGGCGGCTGCTTGGCGTAAGCTGTGCCCGGCCGGGGGAGAGCGCCTGGGGCCGGCCCCACGGCCGGGGGAGCGGGGCTCCCACCCTGGCTGAGCACTGGCTGCGAGCGGGACCAGGGCGAGCCCTGCCGCGGCTCCTCCTGCGGGGCGCGGGCAGCGGGGCGCTCTCGCCGGGCCAAGGCGTGCAGGGACTGCGGGGCCCTCGGGTACCGTCACGGGGCAGGCAGAGGGGAGAGAAAACAAAATCCTTGCGCTCTTCTACACCGGGAGGTACCCGGAATAGGGACCGGGGGAGCAGCGCTCCGCGCCGGCCCCGTTGTCACCAACCCCCCAAATCGCTGGTTTTATTACATACGGCCATCCATCGCCGTGGGGGCACGGCCCCCTCCGCGCGCTGGCGGCAGGCACCGGCCGCCGCAAGCCCCGTTCTGCCCAGGCTGCCCGGGGGGGGGGGAGGCGCCGGCCGCGTCGGGGCGATTTTGGGGGCCCGGGGTAGGGCTGCAGACCCCCGTGCGCGCTCCCAGCACCGCCTCACCCGCAGCGGGAGCGGCCGGTGCCCGGGCCGGGCCGCGGGCGGGCAGCGACACCTGCCGGCGGCGGGGAGCCGGGGCGGGCTCGGGGCTCGGGTGCAACCCCGGGCCGCCGCCGGGAGCGCGGCCCCTGCTTGCCGCGGGGAGGGAGGGCTCCCGGCCCCCCCGCAGCCCCGGCTGGCGATGTCCCCCCCTGGGTGGGCTGGGGGAGATGTTCCCCCCCCGGCCTTCTATCGCTTCACTTTCCCAGCGCTAAAAAGCAGCGAATTGGGTTAGAAACATAAAGAAAAAGCAGGGTGGGTTTAGGAGAAGGTGTCTGTGGCATCACGTGCCCTGTGTCCTTTTGGCTATGCACTCTTGGTCTGTTGCTGCAGGATGGAAATCTTAAATAAACACACAATGCGATTAAATCCTGGGGTTCTGGTGCGATATAGGGGGAATTACTGCTGCCAGCTCCCGCTATTTGTTGTGTGCACCTAAAACCTTGGCTCCTCAATCCAGAGGACTGCGTGAAACTGCCATTGTGGAGAAAGGGAAACAGAGAGAAAATATATTTCTTGTCTCTATGATGAGGGAGGAAAAGTTTGGAAAACCATGACTCTCAAGTTACGTACCCTGAATGAAAATAAGCCTAGTACAAAACTTTATTATTTTATTATTAATGGCTTGTAAAGTGCTCTTGCTTTATCTGAGGGGGCTTTGAACTCCAGGAGAGAAGAGGAGCCTGCCACCTGCTCCCTGTGGAGAACAGCCTATGGCTTGGTCATAAGCCACAAGCATCTTTCCAAGGACTCTTACTTTCTTCAAGCTCCAGTCTTCACCCACAGACTCAATGTTTCTCGTTAATGAGTCATAATTTCCCTTGCCCATGGAGCACCCTGAGTAACAAGGCCTTCTCTCTCTCTTTGCCCAGGAGCAGCATCAAGTGGGATTGTCCCGGACCACGGGGCCTATGCAGTCTTCTGTCCCACCAGGCTCCAGCAGTGTGGTCACAGGCACGAGCTCTGGGGGTCCCTTCCTAGGAAACCAACCTCAAGCGGCCATCATGAAGCAGATGCTGATTGAGCAGAGAGCCCAGCTCCACGTGATAGAGCAGCAGAAACAACAGTTTCTAAGAGAGCAAAGGCAGCAGCAGCAGATCCTAGCGGAGCAGGTACAGTATCCGTCTGTCTCAGGCACTGCAGTACACACTGGTACAAGAGCACGAGTGCTAGAGACAGTGCAGCACCAGCCTTTCCTTTTATATTTGGTAATTTTCTCTCTGTGGCTCCTAGCGTCTTTCAGCAATGGTTATCAAAGAAGAGGCGTCTGCCTCAGTCATGCTATTAGCTTGGCATATATTACCTGTGCTCCTTTAGTGGTGGGCTTGACAGTCACATGGGATTTTAGACACTGGAAAGGTTAGCTCTTAACCTGGTATCTTATGGTGCATTTACACTGGCAGAAGCAGACTTTGCCTCAGTTACAGTTGTGGGTGCTCTCCCCTACCTCTGACTACAGTCTTGCACTGGCAAAAGCTACGAACAACCACGCAGTGATCTGGGACAAAGAATTGACGTGGGTTAACAGTAACCTAGCACAGAAAAAAAAATTAGTATTTATCCAGATCAATTTCTTAGTCTGATTTATTATGAGCAATTATGTTAGCAGAAGGGAGAGGCAGCATCAGGGGGGAAGTAGAGAACAGTAAAACCACCTCTCACGGTGGCAGCATGGAGCTGCTGCATTGGAACCTGTCACCTGGCCTCTGGAGCTCCTGGGCTTTGCAATATGGATGTTAAATTACCTGGTCTGAATGATGATGTCATCCATGTGTTTAACTTAGCTGTAGTTTAAAAGCAACCCGGGAGAAAGTCGTTGGAAAGTCTCACTGTTCAGTTCCTATAAGCTCATACCCAAATTTAAACTTGCAGTCCCCTAACGTTACCTCGATAATGTTCTGATAGGTCAGTCGTTGCTTTAAGCTTGGCCTCACCTCTCTTGCTGGGGAAATAGAATTTAAGACCTGGGGTCTACTTTAATTTGCATTAGAACTTGCGCCTATTGTATAACCGCAGAAATACTGGTAGCCTTCCCCTTTTCTCATGGTTCTCCCGAGAATCAGAAAAATTCATCCCAGGGAACAGGAAGGATGCTGCTAGAAATATTCAGGATAAAGATGCATGAATTGGTTCAGGGGTGAACAAGTGCAGAAGAGTGAGGAAGCAGTAATGTTCCCCCATCACGGATTAGGCCAATTCAAGTGCATAAATCCAAGAGCCAGTCACTGACTTGGCTGCTGAAGGCAAGCCTAAAAGCGTTGAAAAGCCACAAGGCTGAGGCTGTCAAGTGTGCTGGCATAGAGGAAAAGTGTTGAAGTCACAGTCATCGGCTCCTAGCTTTTGGGTGTTTTGTGCCTAACAAGGTTCCCTTTATCTTTTTGATAGTTTGTAACACGTATTTATGAACACAGGGATTAATACTTGCTTCTTTCCCATCTTTGCCGTTCTTTTACCTTCGTTACACATCCTTGGGTTTGGACACGGTGTTTGTACAGCTGCAGATGAAGCACCAAGACATGTCCTTTTAGTAAGTGCTTAGTCAAGTATGCCCTAGGCTTTCAATGCTCTGGTAAACACGCTCTCTGTTTTTATAATCAGCCCTCAGTTCTGTTTTAGATGCATGAGTATTCATCGAAAATAACCACAGAGGAGCAGTGTGGGCTGGATCAAGGGAGAGAGGCATTTTGTAATCATCTGCTCCCCAAATATCATTCACTGAAGCACAAGAGGAAAACGCCTTAGTAGCTGTTCCTGTTTAGGCTTGGGAATGGTCCTAGCCTGCAGTGCTCACGTCAGGATGCAGTACTCCTTGCAGCTGAGTGTTTTGAGTGCAGAGGTGGAGGACAGTCTTGTACCAGGACCACAAACCTCTAGACCGTGGCGGGGCTGGGGGAAAGAAAGGGGGTGTGGCTACAGTTGCCCTTAGACCTAGGTGAGCAAAGTTATTTCATATCCCTCCCTCTCCCTTCAGCCTGAAGACAGGTAAGCTTGTGCTGTAGAGGTCAAGATGAAGTGGCTGTAAGTAAGGAGAAACGATGTTAGCCTCAGTGCTTATTCCTTTTTGAAGCAAAAGGAGTCCGTGTGCTGAGTAGCCCGAGTGCTCTCTGGAGGACTCTTCAAATGACTGCTTGTCTCTCTAGAACAGCTCACTAGATAAGAAACGCTGTGGTTCTGCTGCAGTACTTTTGCCACCAGCCCCTTTCTCAGCTCACTAATTAATTAATCATCTTTTTCTCTTCTGCTTTCTTTCCCTCATTCATTTTCAGCAGTTGCAGCAGCAGTCACATTTGCCTCGGCAGCATCTGCAGCAACAGCGGAGCCCATATCCAGTGCAACAGGTCAATCAGTTCCAAGGTAAAAGTCAAATGCTTTTTCCTATATTGGAGTCAATGTATGCCCCTGTAGTGGGCACGTGAAAGCTCATGCATGTTGTGAAGACCAGGGTTTAAGCAGTGTGCCAGAAGAGGAAGACAGGCTGTTGCACGCTTGCACATTCAGCATATTTTACCAAAGGGGCATGCCCAGGTTTGTGTATTTAGTTAAGTTTCTAATTTTCTTTCTGCTCCCCTCAGCAAAAGCTGCATTTTTTATTTGATATTTGTTTTTCCTCTTTGACATCTGGATTCTATGGATTTATCTTGTTTGCTTCCGCTCTTGTTATGCCTTTTTTTTTTCCAGCTAGTGTCTCTCACTGTATCTTTTACCCCTCTTCATTCCCCACTTTATCTAATTTGGTGAGCAGAATTTCAGAGAGGTCATCCTTATCTGGAGAAGTGACTGATAAATGTCAGGTGTGGGAAACACAGTGAAATTTCTGAGATGTAAATGGGGATTTATTCATGGTCTCAAAAAAAGCAAGTATTATTTTGATGTGCTCGCAGGTAACTGAAGAATGTAAGTACAATCATTTTGGTTTAGGAGAAGAAGTTAGTTCTAGGCTTTTTAGGTGCAAAGCATCAGCTGAATGTCTTCACTAACCATGGATTCTAAATAGACAAGAAATGAACACGCAGGTGCGCTGCATATTCATGACAGCGTCATGTAACTGCAACAGAAAATAAGGGAGGCAAGCATGTTGCAGTTCTTGCACCCAGGAAGCAAAGAGGTAGCCAGAACTTCTGCTGGTATATATAGGGTGGCTCCTTCTAATCGCCTTCTCGTTTTTATCTTTGGCAGCATAAATTCTGTGTGAAATGATTATTTTTTTTTTCCCCCCAATAGTTCATGTGAAAATCAAAATATAAGTGTGTGCACTGCCATATGCTGAGATGCACATGTAAAATCTTTCTGCATTAATGCTTCTTTGTAACCTTGCTTTCATATGTATTATTTAAAAGAAACAGAGAAGAGAGTTTAGGCTTATCTGACAAAACAAGGAATTAATTTTCATAAATGAGCTAATTTAAATATAAATATTTCACCATTTTTCCTATTTAGTCACAAGAATGTAATCCAGTGCAGTAGGTTGCATGTAAATGAGACCAGAAGGTGGCCCAAAATCTCAAAATCGATTGCATCTCTCTTTTAACTACTCCTTGTCTGATCTCCTGTCTCTTATGCTAAGCATGGCAGTTAACAAAAGTAGTATGTGGTATGTGAACTACTTGCTGGTAGCGACTCCTTTGGAGGTTATCAACTGCCATTTTCAATTAAAAAACAGCTAAAGATGCATTAAGTAAATTTTTGACGTTATCTGTATCTTAAGCACTTGCTGGAGTCATTGTAAAAAGAGACTGCTTCTAATCATGGGAGGAGGAGGTGATCTAAATTAAGAAAAATCAAGGGGACCCCAGTGCCAATCATTAAGAAAATGGTTTGATAGCATGGATATAAAGTAAAAGCTGCCACTATATTTGCCCTCTTCAAGTGAGATCCAGATGGTCCCTCTTCATGCTACAAAACGTTTCATTTATCTACGTGCTGGAGCCAAAAGCATCCTCCAGCAGCTTATCCTGCTGCAGCAACAAGGCAATGTAGCCGTCCTCTGCATTACATGCAGAACTACAGAAATGACACTTCTTTTATTCGTACCTATTTCTTACAGAAACCAAGCCAAAGTAACTAGCAGGGCCCAGTATTCCCTATTTTCCACACATGTTCAGGTACGTCATCTGCTACTGAGGGACAACAGATAGGCGCTGATTTAGGAACATTTGGATTTTGTTGCACGGTTCACAACTCTTAAAGCAACCACTTTATATTTACATCTTGCATTGAATAATGTTTGAGCCGGGAGTAATTGTGTGCCTCATACTCCTAGAGCTTCGCCTGCAGAGTATTGTATTTAGTTTGGTATGGTAGGGACTCAAAACCACAATGAACCCATGGTATAATCAGAGCTCCGGTAATTGTTTTTAAGTAAAGATAGTAAATACAGAAGCATATTGGCTTCCCAAAAATCGATAGCCCCCCCACTCCTGAAAGGAAGACACAAGCATGGTTCAGTTGTCTGCCACGGTGTGGAATTTAACAAGGTTAGGATTTTCTGGTTTCCCATCACTGGCCTAAGGTGGAGTAAAATGTGCTTATAATATCGATTCACTAATACACTCTCCCTGCTTTAAATGTCCACAAAAAACAATTTTTCTTCTTTCCATAGACTTAATCAGTAGCAATGATATAGAAAATCCATTCATTTATGCCTCCTGAGCTATTAAAAAATTGATTGGCCTTCTGAGCCTGACATTTCCATTTTCAAGGCTTACTTTTGAAAGACAATGGAGATATTTAAAAGAGAGCTTCAAACGGTAAACTGAAGTTCAGCTGCTTTGCTGCCATAGAAGATGACTAGTGGAAGCTTTCCCATTTGCTTGCTAGAAGCTGAATTAGGCTTATCTGAAGAAAAGTGCTACCTAATCACAGTGCCTACGCAACTTTGAAGTCTCAGGGACTAATTTTTTTTCATGGAGGAGGGTGCACATTGTCACTGGTCCTGGGGGGGAAAAAGTACACACAGGAAGGAAGACTCACATTTACTTTTGAAAAGGGACTTTGAGTCCTAGGTCACTTCTTAAAAATTTAATCTCTGGTCCTAGTGAAGTAAGAGGCCTATTTTAGCCCTGCAGCCCCTGTAGCTGTTTAGCTTAGGTACCCGAGTAGGTTATTGCCAGGGAGGCAACTGTGGCTGTAATCACACGTCACGCATGCAATCGTATTGCCTCGATTCTTCAAGAATCTGAAGACATGAACCCCTTTGGGTACACATCCCCAAACTGTCATAATTGAGAACTACTTAGTGAGTAAATTATTGGCCTTCTAACCTCGCCAGCCTTGTTTTAGGCCTTAAGGGAAATTAGGCTGCTCGTCTGTGTCAGTGGTATTCTCTGCCGAACAGTGTCCCGGTTCACAAATTGAATACATAAGATGATCAGCGATTCCTGTTTAGGGTAGCACTTGAGCTGTGTTGACTCTCACCTCCAAGGAGAGGGGACCTGGCAGGTCAGGACAGAGGCTGCAGCCAGAGTGAGGTGGGGAACACATAATCTCTGAAATGCAACTAACATTTGGCAGCAAGCACATCTCCCAAGGATGGATAACCTTCTAGCTCTCTGCTAACCTTCACGTGAAACAGTAATTTATTCACTTAGAAAGCATAGCAATCGGAAATCCTACCGTGATGCAGAAGGCTCCTGCAGATTCTCTCTTATGCAAAGGTGTGTTAATTAAGATTTACAGGGTTGTGTTTTTTTCTTATCTTCCTCCCTTTTTGGTGTAGGTTCTCCCCAGGATATAGCAGCTGCGAGAAACCAAGCAGCACTCCAGAGCATGAGGACATCCCGAATGATGGCCCAGAACGCGAGCATGATGGCGATGGGTCCCTCCCAGAACCCGAGCACACTGCCCACGACCGCAGGCCAGTCAGACATGGGCATGGCTCCTTACAGCAACGCCTCTTCCAGCCAGCCGGGAATGTACAGTATGAGCACAGGGATGAGCCAAATGTTGCAGCACCCAAACCAAAGTGGCATGAACATGGCACATAACGCAGGCCAGGGAACGAGGCAGCCTGCCTCTGGACAAGCGGTGGGAATGGTCGGCAATTTTGGTCAGAACATGCTGGTAAACTCTGCTCTTCCCCAGCATCAGCAGCAGATGAAAGGACCCGTGGGCCAGGTCTTACCCAGGCCCCAAGCACCACGACTTCAAAACTTGATGGGGACTGTCCCTCAAGGAACACAAAACTGGCAGCAGCGAGGCTTACAAGGTATACCCGGAAGGACTAGCGGTGAAATGGGGCCCTTCAATAACGGCACAGCGTACCCCATGCAGTCTGGGCAGCCACGGCTGTCCAAGCAACATTTCCCACAGGGGCTTAATCAGACGGTTGTGGACACGAGTGGAACAGTAAGAGCCCTGAACCCAGCGATGGGGAGACAGTTGCTGCAACCACTACCTGGACAACAAGGAGCCAGCCAGGCCAGGCCGATGGTGATGCCCGCAATAAACCAGGGGGTCCCCACCATGTCTGGCTTCAGTCAGCCTCCGACGCAGCAAATGCCAGGCGGTAACTTTGCTCAGAGCAGCCAAGGCCAGGCCTACGAGAGGAATCCCACTCAGGACATATCTTACAACTACAGTAATGAAGGAGCAGGGGGGTCATTCTCCAGTTTAGCAGAGGGCGCAGACCTTGTGGACTCCATCATTAAAAGCGGACCAGGGGACGAGTGGATACAAGAACTTGATGAGTTGTTTGGAAACCCCCAGTGAATGGGCTTGTATAGTCTGGAGCTTTGGTTGTTACGTTTGAAAAAAGAAGAGAGCGAGTTGGATGTGCTCCCCATCCTGGGCTTGTTGGTTTTTTGTTTGAATTGGTTTGGTTTGGGGTTATTTTGTTTTCTTTTGTTTTTAATCGTGCAAACTGAGCTGATCTGTAGCCAACTTTGGAAGATTCAGGGGACGATGAAAGCATCGGCCTCCCAAGACTTCCACCAAGCAATCTCTGTTGCGTGGCAGCACTCGCTGCGTGTGTGGTGGGGGCAGGATGGGGAAACTGGAAAAGCCAGGTGATGCCTCTGGTTGGGAAAATTTGGTCTTTCCCCACTGGCAGGAGGCTTCATTGCACAGTGGTGTGGGGTGGTCCCGGTATCTCCCACCCCATGTAACTGTAAACGCTGCAACTTTCAGGGGAGCTGACGAAATCAGCCGGGAGCAAAGCCTAAAGATGTCCGTGGGCGATTGCACAGGCCCTGGTCGGAAAGGGGCTTAACCCTGGGGGTAAGCAGGTCTTGGTGAGCCGCGGCCAGGCCCACGGGGCCGGCTCTGGGCTGCCGCAAGGGAGTGTGTGGCACGCACGTGACAAACCTAAACAGTCGCAGGGAGGTCACCGTTTTCACTGCAAAGTGAAAAAAATCCAATAAAAGTGTAGGAGACCATAAATTTGGCAGTGCGATGAGGACAGTTTGATTATGGGACTGCTGCTGGAGACGGCGTAGGTGGGTGGGTTAACTTAATGAGCTGTTTGGTCCCCTCGGGACTTGCAGCAGCACTTCCCTGTCGGAGCACTTAGGCATGTGCCTGCTGCCTGGGGGTGCAGGACAGCAGCTATGAACGGTGTCGAAGGGCTGAGCGGTACCAGGAGACATCAGCACAGGTCCTAAGCAGGTCCTTCTCCCTCTTTCCTCCCCAGAATGTTTTCAGTTTGCTCCCTTGCCCTCCTACCCTTCAGCGTAAAGCGAGGCGAGCTGGCTGCACTTTTTGTCAGGTGGGCAACAACTGCCACAAAGGGGTAGGCAGGGGAGGAGAAAACAGGCATAAGAAAATGTATGGGGAGGGTTTGGCATGCAGAATGAGCTTCTCCTCTCCTCTTGAAAAGTGCAAGGTCGGCAGATAGTATTGCCCTGGAGCGTCTGGGCTCTCGATGCGATGTTATATGCAACCTGCTCTTTGGTTTTAAACAAATGTTTGGTCTAATCTCTCTGGTTTGCTGGAATAAAATCCACGGCAGTATTGGAAGAACAGGAACCAGTGAAGGACTACTGTAAAGATCCTTCACGAATGGGTAAAATAATTGATGCTGTTATTAGGAACGTGGAGTCTGCCCAAGTAAGCTTTTGGGTAAGGGCGACGTATCGCTCGCTCTGCTGTGTGGACCAGTCCTGAGCCGCACTGTAATGAAGTTGAGATGCGTCCTGCACAACATCGGGACGCCAGCCATTCCGAACGTCTAAAGCAGCGGTTCCCAAGCTGCAGCCTGAGGCTGAGGTAAGCCGTTCTCCGACACCTACCACCTTTGTAGCGTTTTCAGCTGAGAGCTGCTTACCAGGGTATGTAGTGGTGCATTAAAAACGTTCATTTGATCCAGTCCAAAAAGTTTGGGAACCTCTGGCCTAATGCTGACCTCTGTGAGCCGTAAGGTGTGCTCTGTAGCGAGAGCGTCCCTGGTGTACAACTACCAGTACCAGCTGTCCAGCTACCCATCGCCTCCTTGTGTGCTGCTTTCCTCCTGCCCGGCGGTGCTCCGCTGCTGAAATCCGTGGGAGCTGAGGAGCTTGGCACCTTGCATTTTTAAGTCCCACCTTTCCCCGTGGAGCACAGATACGCATCACATCAAGGAGCTGGAAGCAAAACGGACCTGGAACCGTCTCAGCGCCCCGTTACAGTTCCCTTGCAGGGCCTGCCTAGGCGAGGGGAAGTATCTGTTTTAAATGCTATAAGGTAGGCAGGACAAGCTGCATTTTTAACGTGGACTAGCTGGTGGAGGCGAGCTATCAATCCAGCTTGCCCTGGCTGCTACATTTTTTTAAAATGCTTTGGTTACATCTCTTTTAGCTAACGCCTTTTTAAAATACAGCGCAAGGCCCCCGCGGGGCCGGGGACAGCAGAGCATCCCTTTCTCGGGTGCGAGGGGCTGGGGGTCGCCCGCCAGCGCAGAGCTGGGGAATGAAGTGAGGGGTTAGAAACACACAACCACCACGCGGGGGCCAAGGGCAGATCCGTGTGCACGAGGGAGATGCAGGCTTTGGTGAATAAATGGTGATGAAGACTGGGTTTCTGTTGTCTTTGTAAAGCTTCCTCCAAATACTCCGTACTGGGACCAAGTACTAGAAAGGTAGATTTTAATAGATTTGGGGTTGGTTTTGTTTTTTTTTTTCTTTCTTACTATGGTGCTGATGTATATGTAATGTTAAAAAAAAAAGTTATTTGTAAATATGTTTTTACAATTCTACAGATATCACTGGGTCTACTATCTGTAAAATATATACATATAAAAATATATATATATACTGTTTGTTTAAAATAGAGTATTTTTATTTCATTCCTTAACTCATCCTTACTGCAGTGGTATTGCACTTCAGATGACATCTATTTACTAATTTGTACTGTATCCCTGACAGCAACTTGCTCCATTTTATTCAGATTTTTCTAGTTTTCTGTTTTTACTTTGTACATTAAGCATTGCTTATTTCCTTTTAAGACCTGTACAGAGCTCTGAAAATGTAGAAAAAAGACCTGATGTTAACATACCACTTTTAAAGAAAAAAACAAAACAAAACAAAAACAACTAGAAAAAAACCACCCAAATAAAAGATGGTTATCTGAGTCATATACTGGGCTGGCGTACAGGACCATCTCTCGCCCCTCTCCTGCGCCTCGGTGGGTGATGTTCTGGGGGAGGATGAAGCCGGTTTCGGCCCCGGGGTTTCGGCACGGCTGCCTCACCGCACCCTGCGGAGCGGCCCTGGCCTGGACGGAGTCGGGGCCTTACAAGCAGGGTACAGCCGGCACCGGGCCCCCCTCTTGCCCCCCAGGCTTGTTCAGCAGCCGGTAACCCCCCTGCATCCTGGTTAGCCCCCCGGCACAGCCACGCAGCTCCCCCTGTGCCAGGGAGCCACAGGTTGCCGGGATGAGCTGCAGGGCAGGGAGCTTCCTCGGGTGTCGTCCTTGCTTTGGGGTCACGGTGCCCCTTCCTCGGAGCAAAGCTGCGTGCGCTCTGAGGCGAGGCCTGCGCTCGGGCTGTTGCTGCGGGGCAGCTGGCCCATAATCGGGCCCGTTAGAGGTGGCAGCTCCACACTTCTGCATTTATTCCGTGTAGGGAAGTGCTTTCAGGGGAGGGCACGAGATGGAGAGCCCAGGATGTAGGAGTCCTGTGGCTGCGATGGGGGGAGGCGAGGTGGGGTGTGGGAGAAGGCAGATGCGGGGTTGGACGTAGACGTTGGAAAGAAGAGATGGGGAAACTGGGGAAGCGTGAAGACACGTGGTCGGAGTAGTTCCCTGTCACCTGCTACTACTGCTACAGTGTGAGAGTTGTGTTGGCCGAAGCCTTTTGGGAGGTGCACGTAGGCTTGCTGACTTTACATGGCCTGTTCAAGATAAATGTGCCGTGTCGCTTCCGGGGCTCGACACCGATTTCTCTGTGCTTCCAGCCTACTGGGGAGTCGCGGGGGATCAGACACTGGACCTCTGCTTGCACAGTTCGGGATGTCAGCGTGGCTTGGCTTCCACGTACAGCCTTTAAGGTGAGGTTCCCCTTCTCTCCTTAACGTCCGTCCTTTGCCGTTCCGAACGTGGGTAATGGGGCACGGAGGAGGAGAACGGCCCCGACCAGTGCAGCTTGCCAGAGTTACTCCTCAGCACGTGCCAGCAGAGGGCTCGCTGAGAAAACATGCTTTCGGCAAGAGGCCCCTGGGCAGCGGCTGGCGTGGAAGCTGCAGCAGGGACCGTCATCGTTTCTGATGGTGCCCAGCAGATGAACGTTTGCATCAGCTCACGGCGCGCGCTGAGCGTGCAGCCCGATACCGACTGCTCGGGCAGCGGGCAGGAGGTGGTGTGGTGCTCGCTACTAAATACCGACACTGACAGCATCCGTCTGTTAGAGGTGCATTTCGTTTCTAATGACAGATGGGTCAGCCTGTAACACCTTTTTCGAGCTGTCCTGGCTAACTGGGGAAAAAAGAGCAGTGACTCAGAAGGCAGGCAGCATCCTTGACTTCTGCCCTCACGCTGGCTGGCGCAGCTCCTGACACGTTCGGTTCGTGTTTATCCCCTAGCGCTCTGCTGCCGGGCGGTGCTTTGCAGCCTCACGCCCGCGTTTTTCGGAATGTGAGATTGCCCCTGCGCAGCACCCGTTTGTTATTCCTCTCTGTGGAGTGGATGGCATATGGAAGCGAGCTGTAAACGCGCCAGGCCGCTACAACAGGTAAGCTTGGAACGGAATGATTTCAGCGGCAAAGACCCGCCTGAAGGCAGGTAGCAACCTTTGGGCCTCCCCCAGTGAGTATTTCAAGCCTTTTACGTAGTTTGGACATTTGTCTTGGTATTTCTTTGGGTGGCAGCGTTTCCTGCTGCCCGTGACCGCCTGAAGGCATCGCTGGCAGGCGGGTAGGCAGATTTTCTGTCTTTCCACCTGCAGAAGGTAAGTCAGAGGAAGAATTCCCATTGATTTCTGTGGTTGTTAAATCTGGCCCTGTTGTACTTTCTCCCCTGAAGGCAAGTGCCCGGGAGTTGCCCTTTCCTCAGCTCTGTCAGCTCCAGCCTGTTCGCCATCCTGATCCGTCCTTTTCCTCCCGGCAGCCATTATCAGACCCAGGTCTTGCACCTTGCACCCATCTCACGTTGCTGTTTCTAATGCCATTTCAGCCTTTGCCACCCACAGGCACCAAGCTGTGCCTTTTAGTCCCAGGCTAACTTCTGCACAACGCAACCCATCCACCTTTTCCATACAGAAGCTTGTTATGAACCTGATCCAACACTCAATTATTTTGTGCTCAGGTTACCAACCTCAGTATGCTTTTAGAAAGACCATAAGCACGTTCATTATACAAATGCGCAGTATTTTTTTGGCCAAGTCATGTCTTCATGAGCACGACAAGGAATATTTCTGCCTGCTGGCTCTAGCTAGTATGAGTATATTCAGCCTTGCCCAAGTCATTTGAATTATCAGGAGCTACCAAAATAGTCGGGCGTGGCCTTGCTTCTTCTGCATAGTTCTAATTGACCACCAGCATACGTTGAGCTGATGGTGCTAAGCCGTGACTTTCCCCCGCCGCTTTAGCAGAAAACTGCTTTCCTAGTCGGTTTGCTTTTCATTGTCATTTTATGACTCCCAGAGCTGTGGCCATGCTGGGACATTTGTCGAGCCTTTCCCACACCCCAGCCATCTGCGCCTGGGCGGGAGACAATGCAGCAGACCCAATTGTCAGATGAGCATCTGCGCCGCCTTTTTGTCCGGGCTGGCTCTCCCTCTCACCGGTGCCACGCTGTGGGTACAGCCTGACTTCGAGAGGCTTTGTGTGAGGACTGGGATCTGCCTACAGGAGGGCCCCACTTCTACGAGAAGAACGTTTAAGCGGGTGTTGGAACTGCAAACGTGCATATAAGATCAAAAGGCCTCCACAGAAACGTAAGGTCAAGCGTAACTTTAAACGTTTGCCTGAAGAAAGCAGCGTTTCCATTTATGCTTGAGCAGCCTCCTGCAGTGGGATTGCATGCTCTTGGAAAACCAGGGCCTCGCGGCAGCGTGTTGCATTGGAGAGTGGTTTTACATTTGTGCAGAACGGGTGGTGCTGCTGGGGGAAAGGAAGAGGAGCGAAGGAAGACTGCAGAGCATTGGCAAAGCTGAAGGACGTTGGGTAAGGTGGGCTGGGGCTTGCAGCGCCAGTTGCAACTAAATTACTTAGTGAATGAATGGCTTTAGTTCTGCGCGGTTCACTTAGGGTTTACAATACTGTACGGGAGAACAGAACGTGTCATTGCGAATGCAGATGTGACATCACGTTCTGTCTCACGGACTCTCTTTCAAGAGCATAGGGAAAGGAAAAAGCGTAAACAGCTCAGGAAAAACATGCATTTTACAGTGCAATGGGCCGCTAGGAAAGAGCTCTGATGCTTTATTCAAATGCAGCTTATAATCTTTTTGGTGTTCAGGGAAAGCACCTGCCGTTATTTATTTATTTTTTTTAAAAAACCCCAACAGTCTTCAGAACAATTTCCGTAGTTTCTTCATAATGCGGAAGTCCAGGTATTCATCCAGAACGCTGTTAACAATCCCAGCTGCACCCAGGGTTATCAAGCAAGTCAGAATTATCAAATTCAAATAAAACCCTGTTAACCTAGAAAGTGGAAAGCAGAAAAACACTGTTACGAGCCATACACGGCGTGCTGACAGCGAAACTGCTTGTCCACACCAGTTAAGAAGAGGTGTGGAGAGTCGGGAAGTATCACTGCTGCAACGCTACCTTGGAGTGTTTTGGTAATAAACCTTCCCCGTGCGTGGCTTTTGCTAGGGAGAAGAGGGATTCCTCATATCCTCTCTGTGGGAAAACTCTCCCCCAGTGTTTCTTAATATTCCCATGGAAACTTGCTCCAGGATGAAGCTACCTCACCCCACGACGTGAAGACCTGTAGGTAAAGCCTCAGACATGCACGAGCACCTCCCTGCAAGTCCAGGTGTAGGAGCGTGAGGGAGAAGCCTTTGGGGCTGGGGGGGTGTGGGTGTGCGTCTCTTGCATCCACAGCTGTTGGTCAGGGACTCGCTGCTGCTGGTTGCCGCTTTGATTTGGATTTTTGGACTGTGAAGGGAGAGTGCTGATCCTAAAAAATCAGCGACTAGGGCACTTGCTGGAGATGGGAGAGGGTCAGGTTATTTTATCTGTACAAAATGGAAAGCTCCCGCAGAAGAGGCAGGGAGAGCCCTTCAGCTCTGAGACCCAGAGCTCGCTTTGTGGGCACGCGTGAGCGGGGAGCGTCCCCCCCACGCACGCTTTGCTGGGGCTGCTCTCGGCTGCCTTGGTGCAGTCTCTGGTCCAACAGGCGTATTCTGGGTGTCGCTGCTGGGTTGGCCTCTGCCGGCAAAACAAGCAGCAAAAGGTCTCTTTGGAGAATCCCATCACATTGGCATTGGAGAGAGGGGTCTGAGGAGCTTGTCAGTCTTCCATTTATAGCTAGTTATCCCCATACCCACGGAAGCTGAAGAGGTTTGGTAGGTGCTCAGGCACCACTGGGGGTGCAGGGCAGCCCGAGAGTCTCACTGCTGCCTAAAGACTTGATATAGGCAGGCTTTCTGGGCGTGCCATGTCTAGCTGTGGATTTCAAAATGGTCAAGTATGAGATTTTCTCAGTTTCAGGAGAGCATGAGAAGTCTTTAGCTTATCCCTTTAAGTATCTGTCAGAGCCAGCTGGAGGGAAGGGGTAAGGATAGAGCTCGCTTGCAAAGGCCTCTCTAGCACAGAAACCAAGTAGAAGGTGCATCTTCCTGTTGTGCTCTTAAAAAAATAAAATAAAATCCAGCCTTGGTAACCCTGAGCTGCAATTCATGTAGCCAAGTGCACAAGTATGTGTCGTAACCAGCTCTTTGAGCAGGCGGACCAGGGTTGTCTTTATAACTAGAATGGCTGTAGTCAGTGATTCTGGTTGAGAATCAGTGCAGAGACTGATTACCTTCTCGACAGCAGGGCTGCTGGAGGCTTGCCATGTTTTGGGGCCGGGTTCTGCTGGAGGCTTGTTGTGTTTTGGGGCTGGGTTCTGTGTGCCTGACTCGTGCTGACCTGTTGCTAGCTGAAGCACCCGCCACGGGCTAGCACCAGCCAGGCCTGCAGAGGCAAGCCTTGTGAGCAAAGCCATTTCCTTGGGCTGCCGGGCTGACTCTCGGCACCCTCTGTTCCATGCAAAGAAATCAGAGCCTCACCAGAGCGTAAAGCTCTGTCTCATAGCAAAGTCAGCCACTCTTCTTAGGCTTCCTCAAGAGGCTGAATCTATTGGTCCAGGAGTATTGAAGTAAAGCATGGGAGAGATTTCTTGAACAAGGGACTTCTCAGTTTGTTGATTAAAGGAAAGTCTGTTATGCTCTGCTTGTTCACTTATTTATGCAGTTTTGCTCCCCAAACTTCCTTAATAGTTGCTAGTCTTCTGGTTGGTGTTCATTGCATCACTTGAATTATTGCATCTCTTATTGGGAAATACAAAATTGTCTCCATGTATTTTCTCTGGAATACATAGACTCTCCCTTCTCTTAACCAACAGCTCTTCCAAAGAGGGTAAAGGGCTGGTGGAGACTGTAGTGTGAAGGAGAATTTCAGTATGCAAGCTATGGAAAAGAGCCCTGTAGTACAGCCTTGTGCTGCTGCAGGATTATTTGCTACCAAATAGTCTGATTGTTCTGTATCTTCCTCCAGAAACATACATCCCAAGTCTCTTAATTTTATGACAAGCATATATCATGCTATTTCCTTCTCGGGACCGGTGTGTGTGCTGGAAGAGGAGTCTTAGGTCAGGACACAGAAGGTAGTGCGGTGGCTTCAGTGAAAGAAGAAGTAAACTGTGTGTTTGAGTGTTGGTGGCGGAGGGGTGTTTTGCCAGCATGCACGTTTGCTGAAGCAGAATTCATGTTAACGAGGTGCTCTGCACTTAACATTCATTAACGTATGCTTATCTGAAGCTGTGTTCTCTTATCTGTCTGGTGAAAGTTCATCAGCTTACAAGGCCAGATTCGCTTGCTTCCTCTGGTGCATTTCGCGTGGCAAGAGTAAAGGTCTTGACGTGACAAACTGAGGAAAAATGAAAACCGCAGGCAGGCGGGCACTGTGCAAGCCTTGCCTGGGCAGCCTCCCATCCCACCGCAGTCCTCAGCTGCAAAACTGCGCTTCTGTTCTCAGACCTCTCCCAGCCCGGTTGCCAGCGTGCTCAGTACAGAGCAGGCCCCCGCAAGGTGAGGAGCAACCCCCCTTCTCTCTCGTGACCCGTAGCACGTGCACATCTTAACCTAGGCTTCTACTGCAGCAGCCAGCCTCTTCCCTGGGGGGTTCCGCATCAGCCCTCTTGCTGACACTTTACACATGTTGCATTCAATTACAGTCACTTTTCACTGCCAGACCTTGGCTCTCAGCCCAGCTTCAGACCGCAGCCTGGAGCTTTTAACCTGTGTTCAGCTGGTAACTCCTTACCTTCCTTTCACAGACTGTACGTAGCCATGGAAGTACTTGTAGCGGGCAAACACGTACAACACGCCCAGGAAGGAAGCTAATTCTAAGAAAGGAAGGATTAATAGGGGGGAAAAAAAACCCAGTTAGAAAACTGAAAAATGAGCATCGTAGACAGTTAGGCACTTTAGTTATGGTTTTCTAGTTGCGTGGCCCTGGGGATTTTCATAGCTACCCACACCCTGAGAAGTTATCTTGGGAAAGCATCATTCAAAAGAGATGTATGTATTCTTAAACATTCACTACAGGAGGCTCCTGATATGGGTTTACTGATAGGGGTGGGCATAGGACTGTCCAAAAAAAAAATCTAAAGGCATTCCCTGGAAAGGAGATCTCAAGAACTGACAGGAATCTGTACACACACACCCCCCCGCCCAGTCTGGTGGTTATCCCAGAGACAGGACAGTGGGTTGGAGCACTGTGGCTTGACCCAGCGCTGTCATTTGGTATTGTTATGGCAGTTCATGCTAAAGGGGAGTGTTTGTTTTGGAAAGGGAATCTTATTTATGTTGTTAATAACCTGCTTTGCATTTATATAGCAGCTTTTATCCAAGGACACGAGGGAAAGCTGTAGTGAAGTTAGCTGTCTGACCTCCCTGTGGGAAGAGTAGAAAGTCACCTCCATTTGATAGATGGAGCAGGGTGTGGAGGTCAGCCGTATTACCCAGGACTAAGCTGGATAATTTTGTCTCCTTTCAAACCGTGCGAGTGAGCATTACAGAGGACAGCTTTTACTGTGTTCTGGATTAACTCGTGTAAACTCGTCTCTGCTCATCTATGGGAGATGCTCGGCTGAAAAAATGACTTAAAGAGGAGGTTAACGTAATCCTTTATTACATACGACAGCGTGTGGCTGTGTTGCTGGTTAGCAACTGTGATTTTCCCCGATTCAAGTGCCTGTCTATGAGCACATGTACTATCTCGTATCCAATTGACTTAAGTGGTGCTACTTTGGATTTACATTGGATTTGCAGTGGAGATGGGACTCAATATCTGGCTGTAAGAGAACCCCAAAACAAAATTACTGCTTTAGAGCAAACACAGAAAATGAAGAAGAAAGGTAGTTGTTCAGGAAGGAGAGGTATAGTGGGCATGAGCATAACTAGCTCACAACTATCCCTTCTCCAGCCCACAGTCTTATGCTTCTCAGGCATCAGCTGGGGAGGGATTAATAAAGCAGAATGCAAAAATTAGGCCCTGACACAAGTTCTAGCTCTACGAGAGTCCACCCTGTCACTGTTAGGAGACATCGCGGACCCGCCTTGGAAAGTCCAACAGAGTGAGAGGAGTGAAAGCTCTGTGGCGCCTGAGTTCAGAACATTTGGCCAAAAAATGCCCCCCCTGCTAGGTGGCTGAGAAAACACAATAGATTTTCCCAAGCACACCTGAAGTACACGGTATCTGTGGCTGGAGATGCCGCTGTTACGACTGTGCTTCAGCGCTCGGAGCTGTGTCACAGAACAAACAAGTCATAGCCCAGTGGTGGCGTCACTCATCTGGGATGTAAAAACCCAAATGTTTGCTGGCTTGAGCTCTGCCCCCACCAGCCAGGGGGCCAGCCCCAGGCATGAGTGCCCCAACCCGGGTCCTCAGGCTGCCTCCTCCCCAGGGACGATAGCTGTGCTTGATGTCCTCTGAGAACTGTCCTTAATGTGCAAATAATTGTTAGTGGGAGGCATCTGGGAGCTGCTTTTCTGAATGATTCACCCTTCGAATCCACTGAACATGTGATAAATGTGCCGGGGACAGGCTCCTTGGCTTGCGGAGAGAAGTGAAAGCTGGTGGGGCTGTGTGAAATGCCATGACTAAGTGGGGTTTTCAGTGTCACGGAGCGTTCTTCTAGGAAGGCTATGCTGAGGTAATGCAATGAAAAGAAGGGGAAAAGGTGTCTACAGTTGTCTACCTCCTGATAAAACTACAGTCTTTTAAAAAGTTATGTAAAACTACTCAGTCCAAGATAGAGGCAAAAAGTGTTTACCTTGATTAAAAAACCATCCCGCAGTCCAGAGGACAGTCAGGAATACTGGGTAAAACTCCACACAGTTTTGTCTGCAGAATAAATTTGAAAGAACATTAGTCTGGAAAGGAAAAGAACTATGGGTGGGGTTTTCAAGGAGAATCAGCTTCGGCCTCGTTTATTTGCCACTAACGTTAATGCTATCGAATCCAGTGGGAGCACAGTCAAAACCAGTATTAGGCACTCTTAAAAATTCTCTTCTTTGTAATCTCAAACACAAACTTATTCCAAATATTTGCCCGGTATTTAAACTTAGACAAGGATCTGGATCCCAACTACATGGGAATAAATAGGACAAACAAACCTAAATTAAGTGCCTGTGCAGCAGAGAGAGGCAGGAATTCCAGCGCATGGGTATGTTAATCACCTACCTCCGCACTCAGTATTGCAAGTTTTGTGGGCCAGAATTCCCGGGACCGAGAGGGGAAGCACAGAGCTGGGTGTAGGCAGCTTGGGTTGCCCTGCCAAGGCCAACTGCCTTTATGTCAGGCACAGACAGCACACAATAGTCACCAGCTCTTATGGTGAGGACCATAACATCTTTTAAGACTCAGCTGGACAGGGTGCTGGGCCACCTTGTCTAGACTGTGCTCTTACTTAGAAAGGTTGGACCAGATGATCCTTGAGGTCCCTTCCAACCCAGGACTCTATGATTCTATGGTCTTTATCTGTGGACATCCATCAGTTTTCCCACCAATGTTTTGTTGGAATACCTTTTCTTGGTTTGTTCTGAATGAATTTCTTTTTAATTAATTAGGCCTCCTTCTATATCTAACATATTCTGTTATCTAATATGTTGTCTAATGTATTCTATGCCCTGTTATTGTTATCCACTACGACTACAGTTACAGCAGATGGGATTGAAATAAATATAAATACTTTTGCATAGGGTCATTAGCTAATCACAAACTGAAGCCCTTTAGGAAAACGCTGTCGTCTTAGGCTATTCCACCATTACCCACTGTGAAGACAGAGGTTTCCTGTGCTTGTCTTCCACGTGTTTGGTGTTAGCCACAGCCCAAGAACTGGCGGGCACAGCTTGCTAGATCCAGAACATCTGAATTCTCTAAGTTGCAGTCAATTAGCTCTCAGCCCCTACTTAGGTTTGGGTAATCCAATCGCCTAGTTTGGTCAGAATTTGAGCAGTGACTCTTTTAAATGAGCTTAACTTACCCCGTTATCATTAAAATAATAGCTGAACCATTTGAAAAGGGGTCTGTTTGTTATTTTGCTTCTTTATCTTTGAGCAGAGGATGCAAAGAAAAGGTAACATTTTAGGATAATGTTTTTGCTTCTCTTCTGGACTGAATTGTTATTCATTGCCACCATCTTAATGATCTGCGGACTTACTGTGCACGAAATGTTCTGTCAAATTCCGGAGCTCCAGTGACAGCCGGGGGCATGACCTTGTGCTTCATTCTTGATTTCCCCACCAGCCAAGCAAAGTGACCTGTAAGCAAAAATAAGGGCTCGTGATTGCACAGTTCCTCGGCTCAGTTGCATCCCTAACACGTCAGTAATTTTTTTAAATAGAGATTGTTGTTCTTCAGCTCTTTCCATGTCATTCAGCAGAAGGAGACCAATATTAGATAAACTAGTTTTTCTCCACAAAAGTTCAGATCTTATCCTCAGGAGTGACATACTCATGAGGAAGGGGCAAAAAATGTTATTTCAGAAATATATTCATTCTCTTTTTGTATTTGCTACGCTAGCTATGCCTTAAGTATCCTTCCACCCCACCTGAATCCTAGAACCGCGGAGCCTAGGAGCAGCCTAGCCACACCGCAGCGGCAGCGTGCTGCCTTAGCAGTAACCAAATTGCCCTGATGGAGGCCAATTCCCTACTCACTTGAGTAGCGTACGGTCATTTTGGTTTAGCGACGCTAAGAGCTATGGTGCTTTGGGGCATGTGGTAGCATTATGATCTTTGGAAACAAAAATCTTGTAGCCACCTTTTAAAAGTTATTTACCCGTATCTTATAGCGCATGCTTGTCCATCGGTTGTTACCATCTCGGACTCTCAAGGTTCAGTGTGTTGGAAAGAGCAGAGAGCTGCCACCGTGGAGGCTGTAGCCTGGTCCCTGCCCTCTACATCTGCTGGCGAGCCCCAAGAGCTGTCTGCTGGAGGCCATATCCTGCTCCCACCTCCACTGACTGGAGCTGATAGTACTTACCCGCCTTGTAAAAAGCATTTTTTAGACCTGACGCAGTGCCATGAAAAAGACAGATTACTTGCCGTACAGTGACTGAATATCAGCTACTTACCAAAAAACCCCAAACCAGTCCAACGCTATCTCTGCACTTCTGTATTTCTAGGACCGCTTCTGATGTGTATACGTATACCCCGTTTTACTGATGTCCTCGCTGCAGAAGTCTCCCCCTAAAAGTTGATCAGAGGCTGGCAAGGACCAAGGCCAGTACACAGACAGCAATTTTCTGTGTGCAGCAGAGCTATTGGGCATCACCTTGTCTGACTTTAAGACCCTCTGGGTACCTGGACTTATTTTTCTGTCCATGTCGTCGCCACCCTGTGTGAGAAGCTCACTGCCTAGCTCGTACCTGAACTTTACCTGGATCCAGAAACCAGGCAGCCGCCTAAGTTCACTAAAAAGACCTGCCTGAGGGGCGAGCCTCGAGCACACCTTCCGCCCTCCCTTCTGGGAGCAGGGGCATTAAAATACAGCTAGAGATATTGGTGGTGCTGCCCCACGCGCCTCTCATGGCTAAGCCTTCTGGCCAAGTCCTTTTCCCAAAAAAGCCTTTTCCCATCTGTCTTGTCCCCATATAAGTAATTACAGGCTGTGTTCAAGTGACCTCTCAACCCTTCTCTCCCGAGGCTAGTCAGAGCACCTCAGCTATCCCTCTGGAAGGCAGGTTTACAGGACCTCTCATCGTATTTGCATCCAGCAAGACCTCCTCCACTCCCACCCACGCTTCTCTTGCTGTGCCTGGTGATTCACCCATCGTTTGCCACCTTGCAGCCCTGTCAGAAGGGAAGAACAGTAGCAGGGAGGGCTGAAGGAACATGTTTCAGGGAGACTGAAACTTGTGAAAGCACAAGAATTACCTCTGAGAAATATTTTCCTGGAAAACTTAACTGAAAAGTTGTTTTTTAACTTCTGCTGCCCTCAAAATGATCTATTTTTTATGACAAATGCTATGTGCTGGCAAATCCTGCTTGGCTTATCAGTCAAAGTGGTATGCGAGCCATGGTGTTTCGTGCAATGGTGTTTTTAGCCAGTTCCTCGTTTTCTGGCCCCAGTGACCCATTCGATGCTTCCAACCAGCCTGGGACCAGTTTTTTTTCTACTGAGGGACTGAGGTGAGCCAAGGTGGCTCATTGCATTCGAATGAGTGGAAAAAAACCTTGAACGGATGCTGGAGAAAGTAAACGTACTGGGGGAAATAAGAAGATTAAAGCACTGTAGGGGCCAAATCGTTCTTGTTTGTTCAGTACAATTAACCAAAGCAAATCACCAAGGCCACAGCATAACCCTGGCCTCACCTGTAATGCGATTTCTCCTTGGTATTGCTTGGTCAGTAAAGGCTGTAGCTTGAGGGGTAGAGATTTGCACGTGGGAGACTCTGGTTAACCATACACGGAAACAGGTTGCGATCATATGGCCGACTGTCCCAAAACCCACTTCTTTAGTGGCTTCCACTGTCATTTATGGGAACTTTGCTTCAGTCGGGGACACATGGGCTTTTATATGCCAATGAAAACCAGGCTGTGGCACTGCGTAAGGGGAGAACAAGCATCACCCTCAGAGAAAAGTTGAGCCCGGTGCGCAGAACAAGACAGGCACCAACCAGGGACTCGAAAAGAGCTCAGGAGAGGAATAATGACTGTATTTTTTGTTTAACTGCATAGGACTTGCCTTTCAGTTCCTGGCTGGTGAATGGGAAGTAGTGATGTAACTCCAAATTTAAGGTTTGTGATTATGGGTTAACAAGGGCTAAATTAAATAATAAAGCAATGGGAGAGCTCTCTTCCCCCACCCACTGCAGGTGCTGCGGTGAGGACTCCAGAAAGCGTGGCAGCAGGAGTAAGTAGAGGTTTTCATAGCCTTTTCTTCTCCCTGTATCGAGTTGTTCAATCCTAGCAGGCTAAATTACATGACTGAGGTAGTTACAAAGTAGGCTTGACTTGCCTTTCTTTGCTTTCTTTTTTTTTTTTCTCTTTGCTTTCATCTTCAGGTGGCATTTATGGTTACTGAGTTAATATCTTTACTGTGAAAATACGGGACAAAGCAGGCTTTCAAGGAAGATTACTCTGTTAAAAAGCCTGTAGAGAAGCTGCTACCTGTATTGTACCTGTATTGCAGTGTATGATAGTGCATGCTAGTGCATGCTAATTCGCATGGCCTGGCCTAATGACCTTTAAAAAAAATCAAAATCTTTTTAATACTGTCTTGCTGGGTCCTGGAATTGCTAAGAGTGATTTTAAAAGGTGGCTAGTTCAGAGAGATGCTTCGAAATAGAGGAGTGGTGGGACTCCTCCCCTCCCTGTTCTCTCCTGTATCAGTGTCTGGGATTCACTCTGTCCTTTCATTGCGTTCCCTTGTTTTCCCATCAGTCTTCCAAGCCCTAATCTCTCAAGCAAATCTTAGCTGCTTAAAACCGGGTTCATGACCGGCAACCCCTTCCTGCATTGCTTCTGCTCTTTCTTTCTGCCCTAGAGCATTTCTTGCATAGCTTAATCTTCGACCGGCCTGGTTCTTTGAATAACTCGTAGTTTGGAGGCACTAAATCTGGTACCTCTGATGGCTGTGGAGTGAAACCTGACTTCCAGCACTGCTTCAGGGAGGTTGTATCCCCCATTAGCACCTTCCTAACTCCGGACAGGTGGGTGGCTCAGCAGAATAAACAGACGAGCAAACAGAGCACCCAATGCCATGCGTCTCTGTGTGCGTTTCAGTCGCAGGAAGCCGGTCACCCTTGTGTGAACTGGGTATAACACGCCCTTACAGTGCCCCTTCCACAGCGTGCATGTGAGCTCCCATGCCTTAATCTGTGCTGGTTCAGCCGTGCTAGGAAGCGTGCTGAAAGTCAGCCGAGCTGTGGCGATTTAAATCCCATCAGCGGATCAGATTCTCACGCGGGTTTTGCTTTGGGCTTGATGTGAGACTGCCAGTGTAAATTCAAACCTGGGTTATCTTGTCTTTTCTGTGATTTTGACTAAGATTAACTAACGTGGATTAACCATCACAAGGAAGAAGACAGGTATTTCCCCCTTCCTTCACAGTTTCAGTATCTATACAATTCCTTCAGTTTTCAAACAGCAGTACTTTTCCGGGTAATGTTTGTTTGGTTGGTTGGTTTTAATCCTTCACACTTTTAAGTTAAAAATCAAGGCAGGCGAGTTGAACTCTCACAGAAGTTGATGGTAAATATTGCCACCAGCTAGAAATGTGCTGTGAAGACCACAGGGGTATGTTGTAGCTGATCTGATGACAGAAAAAGGGAATGTAAATTTGAGGTGCTTTTTATTTGCCTTCTGCTGGGTTGGGCTTTTTTTAACCCGGAAGGGTCACATTCTCAGGCTTTTTTTTCTGCAGGGTACAAATGTTATTTCAGTAGCTGAGGCTTTAAGAACAAATAAACAACCAATCAAGCCACACAGATGTTGCTAGATAAGTCAGCAGTGCTGTAGAGATCTGAAAAGAAGGCAAAGTAATTACTTTTCACTTGCTCTTAATCATCTCACACTAGTAAAGCACAAACGCCTTCAAAATATATCTTGTTTCCTGGTGTAAATGCAATATATAAATCAACATATTTTAAAGAAAATAATGACAAGCATTAAAAATGCTACTACAGCTTTAGGCTGATGCACAGCAAAAAGAGCATCTCAGACTTGCCCACTTCTCTCCCCACTTCTTGATTCTCAGAGGTGTATCAGCAGGGGATAGAATAAATCCATTTAGATCTTAAAGAACTGTAATGATGAGGAGGACATAATATGGGATATCTCATATTATTGCTGCCTGGTGTAAAGGTTTGCTTTCTTCTTTCATTTCAATTACTTAGTATATATCTCTGTTTCGGGAAAGAGATTTTAGAGCGCTTTCGGTTCAGCATCGGTGTATTTCGTTTCACAAATTTACTCTCACTGTTGAGGTTTTCAGTTGTATAGGTGCCTAAATAAGAATCAAAACCAAGACACAGTGTGGCTTTGGCGTAACTTTACAGCTAGTTACAAGCTCTCACATAAGTACAATTCCAAAAAAGTCAGCAAACAGAATTGGAAACAAATTCTCCCACGGGGAAAAGTGATCTGTCCCACTGAGCCCACTCCCTCTCGGGCTACAGAGAGGGTAAACAATGCTCCGGTGAGAAAAACCTTAGGAGCTCTCAGAAATCACAGTCACAGAGCAGCCAGTTTATCATAAAATAATTTCCAGTACTTCAGAACCGGTGGAAACCTCCCCAAGCCCCAGCCACGCAACCCCACAGATCTTACATTGCTGGAAGGCGGAAAGAAGAGAGACAGCGGCGAGCAAAACGCAGTCCCCAGCCATGTTGCCAGCAGCTTCCGCGTGCAAGCAGGATGTGTGTGCAGGGGCGAGGGCTTGGGCGAGCGATAAGGGCAAACAGCAGGTGGGAGGACTGTAGAGCTTTTCAGCGCTGCAACAAAGGTCTGCCCTGGGAATAAGACTTTTTGAAAGAAGAGTGCAAAATTATGGCCATTTTTCATTCCTGAATAAGTTCAAATACCGCCCGCCCTGCCTGCCCCTCGCCTGCGCGAAAGCACGGCGAGAACAAAACCAGCCTCCCCGGATTCAGCTCTTCTTTGATGCCTTAGATTTCTGCTGCGACCTCTTTGGGGGCACGGACACTTTGCTCTGTGTTTTTGCAGGGTCTGGGGCGGCGGGGTCTTCTCCCATCGCCGGCAGCGCCGCTGGGAAGCAGCAGGCGCGGGAGCCGCCAGGGGCGAGCGGAGCTTTGTGCTGTCTCCACGCTCGATGGATGGGTTTTGCGGAACACGTACGGCTCAGGCTCTGAGGGATGACGTGACCGCCACTTTACAAGCAGTCAGCATGCGGAAAGGAATTGTTCAGGAGAGTTCAAAGGGTAAAACAACTGAGAAAGAAACAAATATCTCCCCTTGTTTTACAGCCTGGAGCACCCTTCCTATAGCTCACGCCTAGTCCTAAAACTGGGAGAGATCCTCTCAAGGAACATTTTTTCCCATCAGCTAGCCCTAACTAACAGGAAGCATAACATCATTAGTCTTTCTGATCCCATCAGACCTCTGGCACAAACCAGCGTAATGTTTGTGGTGACTCCAGGATTATCTATCTGCTTTGTCTCCAGCTGATGTTCAAGTGGGATGTTTCATCGACTTCAGTCAAATTTGCTAATTTTAAAGCCTAATGTAAAAAAGGACTTTAAGTCAGTTATTTTACCTTGCCAAATTTGGAAAGGTTGGGTCTTGGGTATTAATTTGGTATACTGTTCTTTCTGAAGATTGGAAAAGCAGATATACTGTAATATCAGTAGCTGGATGTTTGTGCTTAGTAACTCTTTAATTGCTGATTTATGCGCTTTAATTGCTGTGCTTGTTGTAGTATGGGTTGGCTTTCAGACCACATAGTTTCTCTTGTGTTTTTAGGGGCTGCCTCAGAAGCGTTCAAAACCTCGTCACCCTGCTGGTACAGGGAAAGGAAGGAAAACTCTGGCAGATCCGGTCATTTGAAAAGACAAAACCACAAGGGCTAAGCATTTTAAGGCTAGCTGATGCTGAAGTCAGGAGGTTTTCTTCTGACTTTATTCAAAGGACGTGAATTTCAAAGTGGCAATGGACGTGCAAAATTCAAAAAAGATTGACTTAAAAGCAGGCGGAAATAGTCTAGGGCAGGGGCCTAAATCCACAGAAATACTATGTTACGTGGTCGTTACGGCTGAGTTGGGGTCTGCTTAAAACTCTGTTCGCTTTCCACTGGTAGCAGAGAGTCTGTAGTTACCTCCAGGTTTCTAACACTTTCGGACATACGTAGCCCACGGGCGACTCGGTCTAGCGTTCTGCTTCCTGCCTGCATAACCCAGGATAGAAAGCGGGATCATACACGAAACAGGCCAGGTTTAGTTATGATTGTGAAAATACAGTAGTACGTCAGATGCCCAGAGCTTTTGCCATGTGTACAAGCCCTGGTATATAAACGATGCCAGGATCAACCAAGAGATTTCTCCAGTTATGTCAGGACATTTTGACAGCTTGTCTGTGGCTTGATTTCTCAGCTTGCTCCTGATGAATGTAATTTGGTTTGGGATTTCCTTCGTTTGCCTGTATTTCTTATGTGCTTTGCTTATCTCTGCTGTTGTAAATGCATGTGTTTTCCACAGCTGTCCAAAGCAAGAACAGAGGCTCTGAGCGGTGAGATGTGATGGGAAGTCAGAGATACTAGTGGTGTCTTACCAGACTTGGGTCTTTCCCATTTGGAAACAGTGGTATTTTATTCCTGCACCACACTCTGTACACGTGCTCTCCAGGGAAAACAAGTTTCTCTAATTGCAATTACAGAAGCAGGAACCAAGGCATCAGGTAGGGATGGGACTTGCTAGTTCCACGCAGCGGCTGTACGTCAGAGCTGGCAGTCTGCATAGCCCCAGGATTTAAGACAAATTAGTGGTCCTGCATCTGGCTGACCTGTGCGTCCCCGGCAGGCCTTCCCAAAGAGTCTGGCTCTTTTCTCTGTAGAGGAGCTCCTGTTGACCAGCAGCAAAGGCAAATCCCATCGGGGTGGCAGAACTGCTGTCACGGGAGAGCAGATGGTTGGGATAGTGAGACCAAAAGCATTTTAAGCGTGAAACCAGACCGATCAAATAGCTCTTTTAAAGGAGTTACACTGTCAAAGCTGCTCAGTGTTTGTCTCTGGAAGAGCTGAAAGGAGCTTTCCAAAGGGCAGCGTTCAGTCTATGCAGGGCTGTAACTTCTTAAGGGCCAGTCACAAGTGGCAGCGCAGCATCTTTTATTTTTAAACACCTTCTAGGAGCCAGGCTCTGAAGAACAGAGAGGCTCCTATGGCTGCAAGGGAAAACATATCTGAGCTCTCATATATTTCACTGGAAGCGTTTATAGGGTAAATCGTGACTATTAGAATGTATGAGGCTAGCTCATGTATCAAAAGCAGTTTAGCTACAGCCATAACAGTAGTGAGCTCTGCGGTTTATTAATTTACCCTGCTTTTCAGTAGTATATGACAAAGAACATGGGCCTGTGTGGCACTGGGTCATACTCAGACTTTAAATTTCTCAGAACTATGAAAGAGGTGAAAGAGGAAGAAAATAAGTTTATTCCTTCAAATGTTCCTATTTCTACCTCCTAAATACCAGTTGTAACCCATGTCTGCTGTTGCTTCATACATACTTTGCGTGGGGCCTCAGAACAGGCCATTTGATCCAGTTCATTTTAAGGTCCGGTTTTTCAGAGCCCCCTGCTTTGTGGCAGCGTTACCAAATGATAAGAGATCCTCATTTTCCATCCCTGTCCTCTGGCCACCGGTGGCCTGAGATCAGGCTATTTTTGATGGTGGTGGCAGAGCAGAGTCAAAAGGATTAAATAGCGTAGTAGCCAGAGGTTCAGATTCTTCCCTGATCTGCATCTTCTGAAGCCTTGTGTCACCTCCATCAACACTGGATATAAGTCAGGAAAGAATTGTTCCATGGTGTTCTCATCCGGGTGCACAAAAGATTGATGTGCTTTAACTGCCATCAGTGCTAATGTGAGTTGCTATATGCATATAAATTCCCGCATGCCCACAGGCCTCTTGGATTTCCTTATGGCTTTTGGGTATCATTACTTTTTTTTTTTTTTTTTTTACTTTGGACATTGCAAGAACACATCTGGGATGCAAATCTGGTCTGAAATAGAGCACAATATATTTTTACATATGTTTATAAAACATAAACTGTGCCAACCTTGCATAATATCCCACTGTAATCGTAGCAGTCTTTCAAAGCAGCAGCAAAAAGGGAAGTCTAGATTATTACAAGAAGTACCTTCCTGTAATTACAGCGTGTGGTTGGTTTTTGTTAAAACAGGGCTTTTCTGTCGAAAAACATTGGTTTTTTTTCTCAAAATACCTTCTCCTTTTCTCAGCTCTGAGGAGCTCAGAAGTGCAATGGCTTGGGAGAGATTATCAGAACCCGTTCAGGAAAATGGTGCGCACACCTGCACTGCCATGTAAAAAAGCTCTGTGTGTATGGTGATCAGGGAATACCTGGGACATACAGACGGGCAGGGGCCGAATATTCCTCACCTCCCATGTCTTGGACCTCCTCCTCCTCCTCCTAACCTAAATGTTTCTGGAACGGGCAGTAAGGCTCCAGAGAAGAGGTACAGCCTAACACAAGCAGGGATTTCTGCAAACCCTGCCTCTCCCATTCAGCAGAGGAGGAGGAGGAGGAAACGTGGCATACAGAGCTATTTCCCATTCTTCCCTTTGACTTCCCTTGTGCGAGATTTAATGTGTGCTGCAAAAGCTACCAGCCTGGAGACGGGCTGTGGTTGGCCTCGCAGTCACGTAACACCTGAGGAGAGAGTTAGGCCAAGTCGCGTTTCTTTTGTCAGCGCGTGTGATTGCTTAGGGACATGGTTTAGTGGTGGGATGGCAGGGTTAGGTTAACGGTTGGACCCGATGATCTTAAAGGTGTTTTCCAACCTAAACAATTCTATGATTCTGTGATTATGCCCGAAGATTAGAAGCAGCTCTCCCAGGTTCTTCACCCTATGGAAATCAGAGTGGCTTACGCTCTGTGCCTCGCTCGCAGGCTAAAGCTGCTGCAGACCAGTATGGTCATCTTGCCTGCCTGTACGATGCCAACTGGCAGCAATTCAGCAACGAGTAACAGCTCGTTAATAAGTGATGGGAGCTGGGAGGCAGCGGTGCTTCCAAATGCTGGAGTGCTTCCTGCGCCGCGCAGTCCCGCTGGCTCTGCGCGCGGTATCGCCGGTGTGCAGCGGGGGGTCTTGGGGGAACCAAGGGCTGGTCTGCAAGACGCGGATCCGGCACGACTTATGTCTGGATCAAAAGGAGGTTTAAAGATTTTCCTGTTGCTATTGACCAACTGGAAGCAGATCCCCAGGCCAGCATGACTGCTCTGATATCTGGAATGCAGGGGATTAATGGAGATTCAGTGAGAGATTTGAAGACATGTTGGTTGTACATCGCTTGTCTCCCTTCACACCACCTAGCAGATTTGTGACAATGTAGCACTTGCTGGTTTTTTTAACTTGCTAACCTTGGACAAAGAGCTATTTTAATTAGTGAACCACTTCAGCTCAAAGGAGTCTTTCCATCCATACAGAAGGAAGTTTAATTTTGTCTTGGTGGAAATCAGCTATGCTTAGGAAGTAGGAGGTAAACTGTGCTCGTGTCCAGCCTTATCTAACGCCATCAGGCGATTGGGCAGACCTTGACATTTGCTCGCTTGGGGCAAGCCAGGCCCCGCAGCCTGGCCGGCTCTCCGGCGTGGCTTGCGTTGCAGGCAGCCACAACTGGGTGCTGTTATTTATCGCCTGCATCTTCAACTTTTCAGAGACCCTGTTGGTGAATGTTGGCTTCTGGTGTCAGCATGATGCTTGCTTGGCCCCAGCTACAAGGGGAATGTAGCAGCCCCAGTCACTGCCATAACTGAAAACCCAACAGTTTTGCGAGGTGCATGCTGTAGTTACGCGTTCAGCTGCTCCCAAATTTCATCAGGTGGGATGCCCAATTCCCTGAGATTCATTTAAAAGCCTTGCGTGTGACTTGGCCGTGCTAACAGAGGAGGTTAATGGCAGAGATGGGAACCAGAGTGGGTACCTGGCTGCCGCCCTTGAGCTTCGAATCCCAGACTCTGCACCCTCCTCCCATCTGGCAGGCAGCAGAGCATGCAGGCACCTAGGCGCCAAGAAAAATAATGTAAGCATCTGATGTTGTGACTGCCATATTTACACCGGCATGTTTTGAAAAGAAAAAAGAAACCCTGGAGGGTATCTTCCTTCTGCCATGCCTCTCCAGCTCTCCCTCCAGCCAGGGCAGCCCCAGTCAGTCCAGTCCTTCCCCGCTGGAGGGGGGTTTGATCCCAGCGCTGTTGGATCAGCCACGCTCCCAGGTCGGCCACTCCATCCTGGCTTGGCTTCTGTCTGTCCCTTCAGGTCCCTTCTGTACCCCTCCCCAGCATGACTGATGTTTCTTCTCTTGGTCTCCGCAGCCTCTCCTCGCCAATTAAGGGCTCTGCTCTCATCCCTTCTCCTGCCTGCTCTCTCCGCCCATGCCCACGCTCCCCTGACGGATGCTGGCTTAGCTGTCAGCGTGGTTGTAAGGTGAAGCCAGGAGGCCTGGGAAGCTTTGTCTGCTCCCGGGCAGGGAAGGGGGTCCCCCAGCCAGGGTCTCGTGTTGCTTGGCAACATATTTCTCTCTCCTCTGACTGTCATTTCCCCTTGCAGCGCCTGCTGATGCACACACAACAGACGACAGCAATATTACAGCTCCAGTCGCTCCCGCCACTGTTTGCTTGTTATTTACAGTTATTGCCGCGAAAGGATTTGTAAACATCTCTTTGCATCCTTCCTTGGTCAAAACAGGTATTCTTACCTGCTTTTGCGGCACACCTGCATAAGTAATGAGTGGCCACTGCATTTCAGTGCCCGTGACCTGCAGTCTTACTGGCCTTTTCTAAAGTGACTGCTGGTTCTGGAGGTTTCTATTTTTCAGCCCCAAATTGAGATGTTCAAGGTTTTATACTCAGAAGCGCAAAACCCCAATGTAAGAGAGTTCAGCTTAACTGCCTTCAATTGTGGCTCTCCTTTTTAGGTACCCGTACATTTAACAAATTCTGCTCTGAATAGCCTCTGTCCTTTTCAAAAGGATATTAAGGCTAACAGTAAGATTTCAAAATGCAAACGTTTCCATGAACAGAGATAAAGCAGCCAGAGTTTTTCCTGATGTCTGAGTCTCCATTTTATCTGTCTGCCCTTTCCTCTTCTGCACTAACCACTTCCAGTTTAGTCTTTCTGGTTTGCATTCGTGGACGTGCCAAAGAAGAACCATAGCTTCACTTATCTGTTTTCCCTAAAAAAAGAGCACAGCAAGAAAGTCAGACCACACGCGTCTTCTGATCTTAAAATGAAAATCCTGCTGAGGCCTCTCCTTACTCGATAGGCTTTTGCCACTCAGGACAGATCTGGAAAGCTTTGTTTCTATTGCTGGCTAGTTACGTGCTGCCGGATCTCCCACCGGGCCTTGCTCTAGGTAGGTTTTATTCCGCCGATTAGCAGGGGCTTGGTGACAAGGTCTGAGAGGCAGGGGAGAACCTGGGCTTGTATTGCAGGGGTGCTCTGCAGTGACAGATGCATCTGCACATCTGCCATTGCCCTCTGCTGGGGTATGCCAGAACTACTGGTGTGTGCCCTCCGCCAGCTCAGCTGGAGGAAGAACCCTTTTAATTTCCCAAGTAGAAGCCTCTCCTTTACTTCAAGACATCACCTCTTTGGGAATTAGGTCTGCCTGCACGTAGCTAGCTGGCCGGCAGGATGGTTGTGGTCAGCAGGTGTACTCAGCACTGGTGAGGCTGAACCTCGAATCCTGTGTTCAGTTTTGGGCCCCTCACTACAGGAAAGACGTTGTGTTGCTGGAGCATGTCCAGAGGAGAGCAAGGAAGCTGGTGAGGGGTCTGGAGCACAAGTCCTGTGAGGAGCAGCTGAGGGAGCTGGGGGTGTTCAGCCTGGAGAAGAGGAGGCTGAGGGGAGACCTTATCACCCCCTGCAACTGCCTGACAGGAGCGGGGAGCCAGGTGGGGGTCGGCCTCTTCTCCCAGGTAACAGGCAATAGCACGAGGGGAGATGGCCTCAAGTTGTGCCAGGGCAGGTTTAGGTTGGACATTAGGAAAAGTTTTTTCAGTGAAAGGGTTGTCAAGCACTGAAAGGGGCTGCCCAGGGAAGTGGTCGAGTCCCCATCCCTGGAGGTATTTAAAAGCCGGGCAGCCGAGGTGCTTAGGGACATGGTTTAGTGGTGGGATGGCAGGGTTAGGTTAGTGGTTGGACTTGATGATCTGAGAGGTCTTTTCCAACCTAAAGAATTCTGTGATTCTATGCGCGTCACTCAGCGTCAGCACAACAGGCAGCATGGGAGCTAACCCAGAGCGGGAATGTCCACCTCACTGGGGCCCACCCCACGGAGGAGAAGAAAAAGCCGTCTCCAACGTACAGCAGAGTTAAAAAAGATTGGGTTGCAAATTTTGTTCTCATCCAGTTCTTCTGACTGACCAACTGATCTGGCTTTACAGAGGGTGGGTATGTGCAGGGTTGTGCTGGTCTGCCACTATACTATTTAGATTGCGCATTTCATTATTGTTTGTATCTTTCTGATCTGTTGGAACTGAATGCAGAGATGGTTTCTGACCGCAGCTCTAAGGCATGTTGCCTGCTCTGCATCCGCTCCCTTATCTTCATGCTGAGCAGAGACAAATGAAAGGTTCGGCCTAAAAGCTCTTAGTTGGAGACTCTGAATCCACTTTCAAATCCCACTCTCCCACAGCAAGGGGTTATTAAGGACAGCCTTTTTGAAAGGGCTCTGTAGAATGAAGACCTTTGAAAGGCCTTGAAACGAAAACCTTTCTAGAAAGGAAGGCTCAGTGCTAAGGTGCTACAACAGAGAGGTAGATTTGCAAGGAGGGGCAGCTTGCATTTCTATGGGATCGCACCAGTAGAGGAGGAAGAGGACACTATGGCCCAGCTGTTCCTCAGAGAAAGAAAACAAGCTCCAATCCGGCTCACTGAGCCTAGATGGGCTGGTTGCTTAGGAGGAGGTGCTCTGAAGTCAAACCAGGGCAGAAGTGATCCTCAGTAATGACCCACTGTCAGCCATTTCTTTCTCGAGTCTACAGTGACTAGGAGAAGAAAAGTGTATTGCTTACGTTTTTTTGTTTGTTTCTTTTCCTGTGGACCCCTTCTAAGCACAGCCTGCTCCACAGAGAGATCTGAGAGTGTTTCCCAGCTCCACCTACCCAGCAGTGGCTCTGCACCCCAGGTGGGTGCAATACCTTACAAATCCGGAGTGTTGTGAAGCTCTGCAAAGTCATTTGGAGAGTGCTTTGAAATTCTTGAATGCGCATAGCCCAGTTGGGGGTAGTTTTCGGTTGTCGTCAGCTTGAAAACACCTCTGGGTTTTCTGGTGGAAACAGAAGCGGGGAAGGAGCATCAGCTCAAAGCATGACCTGGTAACGCTCATATGGAGGCCAGCAGGAGTTAAACCAAGCAACGTGGGAGGGCAATTAATGCGTACTTCCATTGGTCACCTTACCCTGGTCCCTGTCTGGATCAGCTAACATCCTTGTGCTGGCTGGATTGCCTTTTGCAACGCGGTGAGAGATGATATTGCAGAGTACAGAAAACTGCTGATAAATTAGCAGAGTTTGAGAGTAAAAGCCATTCCAATGCCAGCATGGCCTTATTACTCTTTGAACAACCCAAATGTTTCTCAATATAGTTCATTTAGCCAGCTCTGAAACATGGAATGTAGAAATAGGTGGCATTGACTTGGGACGTTTATTTTTAGGTAACACTTTTTGTTCCCTTTCTCAGCATAAGAACTACTTTCATCTTCTTCAGAGGCAGAGTTATAAATATCTTCCATTGAGATCCGGGGCCTCTGACACGAGTGTGTAGTGCTTCTCCCCGCTGCGCATGGCAATCGTATTTCCTTCTATTCCGCAGCGCTCTCGCACCCCTCAGCTCCTAAAATCCAGTAGTTATTTTCCTGAGGAGGAAGGGGATGCCTGTGGGAAACTGCACGTTACGTGTTGTATCGATGTGAAATATGACATGTCCCATTTTTGCCTACTCCTAACCAGTGTTCCACACCTTCACCTCCTTGGATCTCAGCAGCCTGGCTCTTCTTTGTGTAATCAATAGCATGTGCAGACTGCTCCTGCCCTTGCTCGCTACTGCCTTACGCCATGCAGTCCTTGCCCATGACACCGCCACTGTGACAACACTTTATTTGTCAGCATGGGTTACAGAAAGGACCAAGCAAGAAAGAATCAGAAGCCTGCTGTTGGCAAATTTACTTTCTGCTCTCAAAATTTGTTACAAACCCCAGACAGACTTGTAACCCCCTAGCCTGTTTGATAACATTCTCCTCTACAATCCTGGCGGCCCTGCTTGCCAGATGGTATCTCCAGTGAGGACTAGTGGGAGTTACCACAAGTGCTTCGTGCATGAGCTGCTATTTCTGACCAGGAACAGCTCAAGTGGTCAAGCCGCACAGCGTGACCCGTCTCACAAGACTGGTTTACTGCTTCCACAAATTATTGAAGTGCCCAGGGAGATGATGGAAATGTGCAGAGATTTTCCTTGCCACTTGCAGGGAAGATGTTGGCATTTCCCTCATCTGCATCTCAAAATGAGAAGGGAGCAAAGAGGAGATGAGAGGCTGCGGGCCCTTTGCTGAAGCTGTGGAAAAGCATCAGCGCACAGGTGTTGGTGCATAAGCACTGAGGAGCTGAGGGAAACAGGCAGCATTGCCCTACGGGAGGACCAAAAGGCAAGTCCATTTTCTCTGATACTCATCCTTTAGGAAGCCTTGCTTGGGTACTCTAAAAGAAAAATGACTTGAGAAAATAAATAGAGCGATAAATAGAATGGTAGGGGAATGCCTACCTGCCAAAATCTGGAGCTGCAGGTAGGGAAGTAGCACTTCCACTATCTTAACTTTTAAGTGCATCAACTTATAAATTGTGCTTAGTTTCCCTGGTGCATACAGCTATGTGTGCCTTACCATACGTGGGCATGATTGTAGAAGCAGCGTTCTCTTATAAAATATTCGTAGCCTGAAACCATCATAGCATGACCACGGGCAGACAATATTGGAATATACTTCAACTTGTGTTGTTTCAGTATTGTTCATGATTTATGCTAATTCAAAAGTAAACAAAAGCATTTTAGGTCATTTTGGAATTGTAACCCTTTCTAATTTCCTGTGGGCATTATTGTGGTTTTCTTTCTTAATCTAAATTTAATTTCTGGCATTTGCTAATTGAGTATTACTTTAAGATTTTGGTTCTGCTTTTACCTGTCACTTTAAATCCTACATTTCCCTAAAGGGAAGCGGAAGGAGGTCAACTCTTTAATGGGCAAAAAAGATTAATATTCAAAGCATTTTTCTATTTTGAAATTAAAACACTACTACCTGGAGAAGAAATTCATTTTAACTTGGTTTAAAATGCAAACGTTAAGTTTCAAAATAAATTAAAATTTGGCCTTTCTTGAAATAGTTTTCCTGCTAAAAGCACACTAGTGAAAGTGCTCAGATCAGTGCAACAAAACAGGTATCCCAACAGATACATTGCTTTGTTTAATCCCTGCTTTTTGTAATTTTGAGTCTGTTCTATTGATTATATAAAAGATTTAAGGATGTAGTACTCATGAGAAATTGTGACTTTCCAGATTATAAGCTTTGAGAAGAATAAGGCAATTTATACAGGATAGAGAATGGGATGCATTTTGTTTTGAGGCGTGTCCCATTATCAGCATGAGTCATGAATTCATGTCAGATCCTCTTTATTTTAACCTTCATGGACAACCTGGAAGTATTCTCTATAAGTGCTTTAAGGCAGTTCCTTTTCTTTCCCATGATCCACAGCAATGTCAATGTGACAACTTTCAGCACTCAGTTTTTTGGAGACCACTCAGCTTTTAAAGAGAAATGAATGAGTTAGCATTTTTGGCACAGTATACATGCTACCTTTGGAATACGTGATGAGCTGGAAAGGTCTATACATTGATTATTGTATTTTGTGTAGTTGACAAGGCTTTATATCTAAAACAGCAAATAAATTACTAGACTGCATTGCTTTCCCTCTTTCACTTGACTGTTGTAGTTGCCTAGTGTATTGCAAGAATCAAGTGAAGCGAGACCTGGAATAAACAAAAAACCCACACGTATAAAGGAAAAACGAGGTAGTAGAATATGATCCAAATTAAACCATTGCCTGATGTACCCTGGGACATTATTATTAGGGTGTTGAGCTGACCCTGCTTGAAAAGCACAAGAGCCCCTGCCTTAGACTTAAAGGCCTCTGACTGTTACACAGTGGTATCTGCTCTCTAATTGAAGTCAATGGTCTCATAGCCTTGGGGATCTGACATGGGGCATAAATTTGCCACAGTCGTAGTTTATAAATGAGCATTGCTATTTTACGGTGATAAGAGACCAGGGTCACTTGGCCTGCTCCCTCCCATTTAAAAGCAAAGTTTTCCTAATGCATAGAAAGCCTCATTGTTTGATTCTAATGGACGGTATCTCTTTCTGCTAGCTGAAATATATTTACCATTTGGGCACCAAAGTGAGTACTTTTCACACTGTTTCCAGGCTGATTGGTTTTATTCCCTTGCTAATCTGAAGAGGTACCCTTCAGTCAAGTGAGGCAGCCTAAGAAAATCCTCTCCTGCTGTAAACCTCGGAGCCTGTATTTAACATAGAAATTAATTTCATGAATCAGACTAGGAATTACCAGGAAACCACTGGAGCCTGCCAGAGCCTCGTAGTCTCCGTGTACTCTGTAAGTGTGTTACAAGGCAGCTGGCCTGGGCTGGGAGCCATGGACTGATATTGCAAATTTGGGGGGCAAATTTGCTCAGCTCCTTCCAGGAGGAAGGTCACCAGGCACTTGCTTTGCCTCTCTTGCTGTCTTCTGAAACAACCCACTGCGCCGCACTTGGGGACCCAAGAGGCTGATTGCCACGTATTGGCATTTTTTGTGTTGGTGAGTGGTTGGTACCCCCAGAGCCATCCCAACACCCTTGTGACTTGGTTGCCTGGCACTCTCTGAAGCACCATTTGGGCACCCTCCTGATTTGTGCTCAAGCTTGTCCTCAGGTGCGTGCACAGCCGCAGGGGAACGAGCGAGGAGCTGCCCCTTAGCCTGCAGTTCCGCATGGGACAAACTCAGTTCCCCGTTTGCTTGTGCCGGAGCTGCTCGTTTTGTGCCAACAAGGGGGGGAGGTCTCAGGCCCACCGGCTTCATTAATATTCACTGGTTTAACTGAAGGGATAGGGCCCGTGCTTTCTGAAAATCAGCTTGTCCTCCAATGCCCTCTGGTGACGGGAACTAATTAGATGCCACTGCTGTTGTTGAATCCAGTTGCAAAACACTAATGTAATTTTATTACTATTAAATATTTTAGGTGAATACTGAGATTTAGCACAAACAGAAGTCTGTGTTCGCTAGTTTGAATACAAACCTCTCTCTCCATAATTGCTACAGCACATTCTTGGAGTGGAAAAATAAGCATGTCCAAGAGACACCATAACTTAGGGAATCTCCAAAGCTTATTAGGTTGATCCTTTAAATACCTTAGTCCTGATCCTTACTGCAGAGAAGCACACTTGCGCGCGTGTGTCTGTGTCTCTGCATGGCTGCAGAAATGCCTTGTGTCACCTTCCATCCTTAATCTCTCAGGATGGGAAAATGGTGGCTGCAAATGACAGTTAGGAAAACCGGTTGCTGAAATAAATCACCAACCACTTGCATAGGCTGCAATATGTGCAACTTCTGCCCTCTGCCTGCCAGGGCTCACACGAGCGAAGGCACAAACCAGCCAGGCAGAGAGAGGGGGGCCGGGAGGCACGATGGGTCAGCTTAGGTGGCATCTGAAAGTCAGCCTCCCTGATAAACGCGTAGCCACTTTTCAAAATGAGACTCAATAGAAAGGGCAAGATGTGACGCTTTATGCACTGGGGTTTTTTTTTCCTACTCCAACTTTACTGTAGGACCTTCATGATAATAGGGAAGCAGACAGTTGGTGAATGATAAATAAAATTTAAATTAAAAATGCAAAAATACTCAGATAACTTTCATAAAGCAGGTCAGATTTCCATTTTATGAGCCGAGTGAGCTTCTGAGTGTATTGTTGGGTTTTTTAATTGTTTCTCTTGCTATTTGTACTCTCTGCTCTTCAAAAAGAAAAAAACCAGATAAATAGCACATGCTTTAAGAACAAAATGCTCCAAGACTTTGCTGCCACAGTGTGCTGCTGTAGACTGAGCGCTTACAGCTTAGTTATTAGCCTGTGATAAAGGGAGTTTGTAATTGGAACTGCCAGCAGAGCCTCGATTACTGAGGGGGATGTAGGCCCAAGTATAATTTGATAAGCTACTTGGGCATGCAGATCTGCAGCCATTAGTAGCTGCCTCCAGTGGCACCGAACATCCGTGCACTACACCTACAGCCTCTCTGCCCTGGCTGGTCTTTACTCCTGCCCTTTCCTCTGCAGCAAACCAGCTGTGAATGCCGTGGAGGACTGCAAAAGCTCGCCAAGAATTGAGCTCCAGCTTCTGCCCTGTGGGACACCACAGGAGGGGCGGCAGTGAGGATGTGCATGTGTGGTGGCTGCGGGCTTTCAGCACCCTCATGAGGAGATCAGGAGCTTCAGAAGTTACGCCAACCCTCCTGGGTTATGTTTAGCAAAAGGTCCCGTCCAAGGCAGGTGCATCAAATTTGTCCTTACGTGTATCATGCCAGGGCTCGGGAGAAAGGATGGACAGAACAAGCTAGGGTGTGCATTAATTTATCCCTCCTGCATGGTCAGGGTTTGCAATTCTCCCATATGTGTGCAGTGGTCTTTCTGATGGTACGCAGGACTCCTACCTCCACCCCCCAGAACAGCTTCCTTCCTTGCCAGCAGGGCCCTCTCCCTGCTCCAAGGGCTATCAAGCCCATTGCTTTGCGTTTTACACATGAAATAACCTTTTGCTGTAGCCACGCCTCTGTCTAACAAAACCACTGGGGCTTTAGAAATAAAGACAAGAGCTAAGCGTTTTATGAGCTTTTTTTGAGGAAGGAGATCCATCTTAAAATTGAGCTGGGCATAAGCAGGGAGTATGATATAAACCCGTGCAGATTACCTCACCCCTGTGCAATGGAAGTTAATCTCTTGGAAAAGATGGGTGCCTGTTCATTACAAGCAATTACCATCGGTCATAATCCTTCTAGGAAGTACATGGAGGATGACTCAGTTCATTTGATGAGTTATACTGCCAGTTTTCCCTGAAGCACTGGCCAACAGAGTTACCAAGGCTGGCCCTAAGCTTTCTGAATGGTAGGGTGTATATCAGCGCAGCACTTGGCTTAGCTCGCGGTAACAGGCAACTAATGGAACGGGACCGACCAAGATAAAAGAGGCTGCGGGTGAAAACTCGTCAGAGGTATGCAGCTCCCTGCACGTTCATCTGCCCACCTCATCTTTCTGCACTCTGTTGATAGGTCTGCAGCCAAAGAAGCTCCGAGTTACTAGCAATACTTCAGATTTCTGAATGCTTTACAAACTTAATCATAGAATCCTAGGTTGGAAGGGACCTCAAGAATCATCTGGTCCAACCTTTCCAGGCAAGAGCACAGTCTAGGCAAGATGGCCCAGCACCCTGTCCAGCTGAGTCTTAAAAGTGTCCAGTGTGGTGGAGTTAACCGCTCCCCTGGGGAGACTATTCCAATGGTTGACTGTTCTCATGGTGAAAAATTTCCCTCTCATGTCCAATCGGAATCTCCCCAAAAGCAACTTGTGTCCATTCCCCCTTGTCCTCTCCATGTGAGTCCTTGTAAAAAGGGAGTCTCCGTCCTCCTTGTAGCTCCCCCTTACGTACTGGTACGTGGTGATGAGATCCCCTCTAAGCCTTCTTTTCTCAAGGCTGAACACACCCAGTTCTCTCAGGCTGTTCTCGTATGGCAGGCTTCCCAGGCTTTTGATCACCTTGGTGGCCCTTCTCTGGACCCCCCAGCCTGTCCACATCTTTTCTGTGTAGCGGAGCTAATTAATTAATTCAGCTTCAAAGCAGGTGTGTGGATGGGATCACACATCTTCACATCTATGGCACATGTGAGGTATGGAGAGAGGGAGAGCAGCTTTACAGTCAGTGAGAAGCCTGTCAAGCTCAAGGCTTCGGTCAGCATGCAGGAGGGTTAAGCTCAGGCTTTTCAGAAGTACCTAGAAGTGGTTTACACCTGCGCAAGCAGAAGTTGATGACAGTAAGTAGACCTGAGCCAGGGCAAAATGTTATGGAAAGCGTTGCCTGAAACGACTTGTAGCAGGCTCCCTAGCGGGTCTGTCACACAGCCAAGAATAGATCCTTCATCAAAGGAGCGTTTTGTCTGCCCCCAAATCCAGTGATATTGCCAACCTGGCATTTCAGAGGAAGAAAGAGATTCAAGATCTACATTTTTAATTGAGAGTTAACCCAAATCTTGAGTTATTTGGAGCACCGTCTCTGTGCAGGTGGATGTGTGGACGTCCTTGCTAAGAAGGTACGGGCACTCTGAACAGAGGGCTTATTCTGATGGCTTTACTGGCAGAATTGCACGCCTCCCTGTGCAAACTGCTCAGAATGCAGCCCTTCTGTCAGCACTGGATGGGTGCATAAAACATTCACTACTACATCAGCAGCACGCACTTGGAATCATCACTATTAAGAAAAAAAGTAGCGAGTGGGCTCAGCAATGTTTGAAAGCAAGTAGTGTGCACAGCTGTTCCGCAGCAGTGGCTTTAATTTTCTGCCGTTGCAGGGGACAGCTGATCTAACATTAACTGTGGGTTCGTGCAATGTCAGAAGAGCCCTGAGAATTTGAAAGGAAGACTTGTGTATATTGAAGGAGAAAATTGCCAGGGAAAACTGCCCAAAACCGTTTGGTGTGAAGTAGTTGGCTCAAGGGCCTTGCCTACCTCGGAGCATGAGCAATAGGAGGGCAATACCAGTCCCCATTAATATATGATGCCAAGTAAGTTGTGTTATTGAGGCACATTTTCAACACCAGCATGGAAAGTTTAAGTTACCACAAAGCAGTATCCCAGATGATCGGCCTGCTGGTGACTACAACAAATCCAGCTTTTCACATGGACCCTGTGTACACAGCTGCAGCTGAGGACTGTGCGGCTTCACTTTGCCAACCCACCTATCGCAATACTTAAGTATACGTTAGACTTACTTGCGCATTTGAACATAGATCTGTAGACCAAAGATTAAATAAAAGAGTACAGGTTTTTAGCTTCTTCTGGCAACGCCATTCTAAACACTAGCCATACCTCTAGAAATACTTGGAAGGAATTATTTTTGTTTTGTTGAGGGCTGCATAGCTTCTGTTTCAATTGAAAGGATGTGATGAGAAAGCGAGTGTTGCACTATACTGAACCTCACCCTTCTTTCTCTTTTGTTGGCAAGTCAGACTAGTTTCTGGAAAGAGTGGTCCTGCTGAAAATCAGTTAAAAGTGAGGGACATAGGTAGAGAGAGAAAGCTTAAGACTGCACACCTGTGTTCTGTGAAACTTAGAATTAAATAGCAGTGCAACTGAGTATACAACTTTTATTCTTAGCTGTCTTTAAAAAGATGGGGTTACAAAAATCTGATTTGCTGTAGGAATAGATGTTTGGGATGTTTCATGCAGACACTTATGGCACGTTACTTCTATCAATAGAAACTACAAGTGCTAAGAGTGCCCATCTGCTGCTCAACTGGGGCAGATTATCAAAAATCACTGTGGTAGAGATAAGAGCCTTAAAAAAACCCAGTAGCATCCAGATGCATGTGCACATGTACATGTTAACCACATCAGTTATTCATCCTGTGTGATATCAGGTTGCCATTCTGTTGCCTGCTGCATTATCTGTTGACAGCTACGACTCCTTACATCTCGGAGCCCGAGGTCCCACGCCGTGGCCACGTGCGTACATGGTGGTGGTTTGCATACTGTGGTCTTGTTGTGCAACCCAAACTGTCAGCTGGGTTGCAACGGGTAAGTGCTATTTGGTGAATGTGTTAACACGATGTAGTCAGACAAGATTTTGTCCTACCCCATCAGATCTTTACTGAGTTTGCCTTTATACATTACATATACATCCCTAGGAAGAAGTCTTTTTTTTCTCTCTCTTCTCTCCTTCTCCCCCACTGTCCTCTTAAACATCGCCTTGTTTATTTTTACAAGTGGTCCATGCAGGGGCAGGCCAAGGAAGAGCCTACTTACGGCACCTCCAGACTTGCAGTTGCTGCTGTATCGTTGAGACAGAGCTTACCAGAGCCAGCAGGGCATTCAGTGCGAGAAGGGAGTTTGTCGGTGCTGTAAGCTGAAGGCTCAGCAGCTGGAGTCGCAAGTGCCTGGCACCTTCAAAGGAGCATCAGAGTCCCCATTCTCACTGCCCAGTCCCAGAAGCACATACGGTTCCCAGAAATGATGGTTGGTACCAGTTATCGAATCATGTTTTAATGGAAAGCTACGCGTTTAACCCCACACATCCTGCAGAGAGAACAGATTGCAACATTGGAGCAGACAGGAACCCATCTCGTTGTTAAGTGTCAGAAAGTTTCTGATCAGAGTTTAGTCATGCTTTTTACAGTACACAGGTCCAGCATTATTGCGTGGATCAGCTTGGCTTCCTCTCAGGCTGACACAGATGCTTATGCAACTGAAATCAAAGCCTCTGAGTAACATAGGGTGTCACAGCTTAATGAAGCGATATGAAATCACACAGCTGTGCACAGCACACACACTAACAAGGGCTTTGCAGTAAAACATCTCATTCACCACAACTTCTTCTGAAATGAAATACTTTTAGCAGACTTGTCATAGCTTTAAAAATCCTCGCTCGGTGCTGCAAATTAATCCTCGCTTTCAGATGGGCAAACAAATATTGATAACGGCTTTGTAGAAACAAACAAACAGCAGGATCTGAGAGTCCATTTGGCCTTTTTCCTCTGCCAGAGGATTCTTCTGAAGCTCTGTGATTGAACTCCATCAAACTGTAAATGGAGCTGCGCTTGCAGCCCTGTCAGTAATTCAGGCTTTGGCTGAGCAACAGGCAGGTGCTGTGCAGAAAAAGGGTCACCTGCAAAGCTGGGAGTAAAAATGGGTGCATGCCTTTTCCTCCTTCTTTTAGTCCTCTGCTTTAAAAATGACTCATTTTTTTAAAGATAAGTTGCATGAGGGGATAGGTAAGATGGCCTCTGAAAGATGTTTCACAGGAGCATCTTTGGCATTGTAGCACCCTGAAAGGCCAGATAAACGGCTACATCTCATCAGCACGTATGCTCTCCTTGACACACAGAGAAACGCTTGGTATAGTCAGTCAGGCTTGTAGGACTCAAGGAGCGCGAGGGGTAAGTTTGTACAGCTCAGCTCACTTCTAAATAGCCGAGAGTTGAGGAAAATAAGACAGCTACAGCAGAAAAGAGGTTTTTAAATTTTTCCGAGATTTCTTCCTACCCAAGAAGGTGGCTTCAGAGAGGGAAATGAAGTAAGAGTTCTGACTGGCAGAGTACTTTTCCGTAACCATGTGTCAAAAATTTGTCTGCTGTAAGACCTCCAAGCCAAGGTTGTGGGATGTGCATGGTTATTTCTTAAGTGCCAGGCAGTGACTTGGGTTGGGATAATATTTCCATACATTTAGCTCTCTGCTATTTCTTTTCAAGAAATCTCAGTGCACCCATAAGGTAATAGAGGGCAAACTCACCCACTGATACGCTATCCCTATCTCTGCAGACACCTGATACCACACTCAGTGATGTGCATGAGAACACAACCATCTTCCTAATCCCTAATCTCTCCAGCCACAAGTGGGACTGGCAGTGGCCAGAAGGACCCCAGCCAGCTTTCACTGTTCTACTGCAAATGCAAAGGCTGCAAGACCGTTTGGGCTTGCAAATGGCACCTCTCTGGAAAACTAATACAATGCTATTTTGGGAGAGAAAATACCAAACACCAAACCCCTACTCAGTGGAATTACATGAAAAACCACTATGTGGAGCCAGCCACTAATTATTTGTCTGATGAGGAAACTGGATTCAAACAAGAGTGTTGCCAAAATTTCAGGTGCATGTGCTCCCTCATTGCCTTTTGCTTTACCTCTCTCAGAAGTCTAGACATGGGACAACTTTCTGCAACATAAATCGGATGCATAAACCCATCGGTGAACTTAGTAAAGTGATGCTGTGGAGACAGAAAAACACATCCCTGCCTTTGGGAAAGAACTCTCCACCAGGTTTCCCATGCTTCCATCTACCTTATTCCTTGTTTTGCTCCCATCTAGTCTAAACCCTTGCGGCCTGTGAAAAGAGTGCTACACATTCCCAGACTAAACAAGAGAACAGAGCATAGCTTGAATGTCATTACTGACAACATGCTGTGGTTTGTGTACATCATCTGGCGGATGCAGAGCCTCTTCAGCCACTAGATTAGAATGGAATTTGATTTAGAAAATAGACCAGCTTCTAGATAATGTGTATATTCGAAAGGCTGGGAAATATGATAAACTTCTCCAATTTTAGGCAAGAGGCAATTTCAAATGTTAGGGAAGAGGACAGTAAGAAATGCACACACCAAGGAAACCTTATCTGTTACACAAGACTACCTCTACTGATGAGCCATAGTGAGAATTTATGGACTAAAAGGTCAAATGGCTTTGCACTGGAAACTTTCCTCACCTTTTACTCCACTACTTAATGTGAAGGCTCCTCTGTGTTTCCAATACTGAGTTTAGAGTTTTTGTTACAGGTGGGAAAATGACTGGGATATAGCAAGATGCAGGTGCTTTTTAGAATCATAAAATCGTTTAGGTTGGAAAAGAGCTTTAAGACCAAGTCCAACCGTTAACCTAACAAAGCCAAGCCCACCACTAAACCATGCCCCTAAACACCTCGGCTGCCCGGCTTTTAAATACCTCCAGGGATGGGGACTCAACCACTTCCCTGGGCAGCCCCTTCCAGTGCTTGACAACCCTTTCTGTGAATAAATTTTTCCTAATGTCCAACTTAAACCTGCCCTGGTGCAACTTGAGGCCATCTCCCCTCGTGCTATCGCCTGTTACCTGGGAGAAGAGGCCGACCCCCACCTGGCTCCCCGCTCCTGTCAGGCAGTCGCAGAGGGCGATAAGGTCTCCCCTCAGCCTCCTCTTCTCCAGGCTGAACAACCCTGCTTCCCTCAGCCGCTCCCCATCAGCCTTGTGCTCCAGACCCCTCACCAGCTTCATTGTCCTTCTGTGGACATGCTCCAGCACTTCAATGTCCTTCTTGTAGTGAGGGGCCCAAAACTGAACACTGTATTTGAGGTGCAGCCTCACCAGTGCCGAGTGCAGGGGGAAAGAAACTCAAAGAAAGAAGAATCTTAAGAATAACTCAGGTTTTGGTAGCGATGTGAGGTTTATCTGCCTTATTCATCTGCTATCAAGGAAAGAGAGAACTGAAATACAGAAAAGTAAAATTCTGATGCCCTCAGTAACCGTTTCAGATGAATGTATTATTTGATGCATGCAGCAAGAAGCCATAGAAAAAGATACATACTGTTGGTACTAGGAACCATAGGCCATCTGCTCAGGAATGTCACTTAAACACAGCAATCTTTTGTAGAGTACTCAGTTGCCAAGGGAAGTCTTCAGTTCATACTGATGAGCAGCTAGGAAGAACGGTATTTGGCTGTATAAGCAGTATGAGGCACAGAGTCTCTACCCTGCAGGATATTCATCTATACAGTCTGAGCCTTGAGCATCGCTTGTGCCTGCTATGATACTATGATGGAAGAATTTGAGAATGTATATATATATTTTTTCCCTTAGCATCCATTCTCCGGATTTCTCCATCGATGGGAAGCAAAAGAACCTATTGACAGGGAATCACCCACATAGATTCTTCAACTTAGTGAGCTCAGGCTGCTCCTACAATTTGCACCTGCAAATGGCATCCACTGAGCCTGGTAAACTACCTAAAGTAGCCAGTAGGGCATGGGAGGCAAGAGTTGTGAATTATCTCCAGAGAGTCCTAGGTTTCACAATAAACAGCCCAAGCACCCTTAACCTAGCTGTAAAGAAGTGTCTTGAAAATTAGGCATTCAGGATGATGTTTTGCTAGTCTCTCCTATCAAGGGAAACATTCCCAAGGAAATAATTCAATATTCAGTCAGGATAAACAACTTGAACACAAACTTCTGTCTTCCGTATCCGAGTGTATCTCACTATTGCTAGGCTGCAGAGCTAATCTTCTACTTTTCCTTAGGCTCAGTGATTCTTTCCCCACCTTGAAGACAAAAGGGAAGTCTTGGGAGTAGAAATTGAAAGAGATCCACTTGTGGATCCACTTGTCCCCTGTGACTTGCCAATGAGGCTGGACATGATACCAGGCTGTACACATGCTTTTTGCTGCCCAAGCTTGCAGTTTGAACCATTCAGTCTTCTCTACATCAGCAAGGCCTGCCTTGAGCTAGACAAAAAATCACATTCATCCCAGTGGCAGCCCTGGGTTTGGTAGGATACTTCCTGACCCATCCAGGCTCTGCAGTTTTCAAAGCCCAGTTTTTGTGGCCTTATTTGGGGTAGCTCTGACACATACACGCACACACACCCCCCGAGAAAACTTCTGTCCAGCAATCCAGTAAAACCCATCAACCCAAGGTGTTCACACCCAGGCAGCCCCAAGGGCCTGACCATCCACAGCAGCCCCAAATTTGGGAGCCTCCTACAAAAATTGGACACAAATGGCTGCCTCTACACATGCTGGCACTGCAGCTTTAGCAGATTTATAATGCTGGAGCCCCTCAGCAGATACCCATGCTGTTACAGCCCTGGCCAGAAATATCAACCACAGCTGCTTTGGCTCATCTGACAAAGGAGCAGTGATAACCAACTTCAGCATTAAGAACAAAATGAGAGTGTTCTGAATGTAAATTGGATTAATAAATTATACTGCTGCTTTGTTATAGACATGAAAAGGTTCTCATGTGTTAGAGGAGCCATTTTGGTGTTACAAATGCCTGAAGGAACATAGTTTACAGTTCAAGAATCACCAAAGAACCCACTGTGCTTCGATTTAAGCCTTCAAGTACTGCCCCTCAAAAAACACAGTATCTTGTAAACATGCAGCATTGCAGATTAAATGGAATGTTGAAAGGATTTTTTCTTATTTTAGCATTTCAGGTAGTTTTAGGAAGCAGTCATTCCCTTTTCTGTCTTAATAAAAGCTTGTCCTACTTAAGAGCTGACAAACCCCATTTGTTAGGAGGCGGCAGACTGTACCTGAGCTCTGCTTAAGTTGCAGGAGGCAAAAAGGGCAGCCAAGCAGGGCATGCAGGCAGGCTGGGTGAGAGCTGGCAGGGCTCAGTACTGAAGGAAGGGAAATGAATCAGAAGAAGAGAAAGAGGGGGAAAGCTGTAAGGAAGGGGCAGGAAGGCAGACCGCAGGGGATGAGCAGAGATTTTATATTTAAAAAAACCAACCACTTTCTTCCAAAATCTCCTTAGAGAGAACAAATCTGTCGATTCCTCTTGCTCTCAGCAAGCAGCTCCAAGGCCTCTTTGCAAAACAGCTCCTCCTCCTCGCCTCACCATCTCCTCCCCATGGGTGAGTGTCCTGATGCTACCAGCTCCTACATTCATTCCATGACCTTAGGAGCATAGCTAGGAGTCACTGTGATACTTTCTGTTGTTTTAATGAGGAGTCTTATGAACTCATGTTAAAAGAGAATGTTACTGCTCTTCCAAGCTGAAATGCAAAGGAAGTAAAGGAACAGAGCTTGCAAGTCCAATCTCACCACGTTATTCTGTGTGTTTTGCTGCTCTCTCTGATTGTATGATCACGGGCTTGTTTCCAAAGGACCCTGTCAGAGTAGTGCAGGGAGATTTAGGCTTTTTTTTCCTCCCAGAAGTTGGCATTAAATAATAGGTAAGGCAAGGGATTGCATAAACAATAATAAGATTAGACTGTTGGATGCAGAGTTAACATTTAAGGAGGGCAAGGCAGCATCAGGCCCCTGCTTAGAAAAAAAATGAGAGAGGCAACCAGCTCCTAGCAGCTGGAATAAACTTCAACGATGCTTAATGATGTGAAGCCATACTGTGAGTCCCAACACGTCTGCTTGTCCGTTCAGACAGTTCAGAAAGCTCAACACCAGCCTAGAGGTGCCTCTGCTGTCTGCCAAAACAAGTGAAGAAGTCTAAACTGACAAGACCCCCGCCCCAAATGCTGCAGCCTGCTAAGCATTTGCTTGGGATTGCTCCTGTGGTGGGCACATGGGCTGAACTAAACTGTTCACAGCTGGTCGCCGCTTGTTTTCCGCCCCACAAGGGACACTTGGGAATAGCTCAGCAGAGGGCTGAGCTTGTGTGCAGCAGGTAACGGTGCGAGTTGAGGTTTTTCTAGTTTGATGTTAAATTTTGCTCCGCTTCTTAATACCCACCAAGAAATGCTAGAGCAGTGTGTTTACCATCATTTTCATTTAGCGTTGCTATGCTGTTCTTACAGCTGTATTTGAAGTTAATGAAAATTATGCTTTGAACATGTGAAACGCTGTGTAAGGCTAAGAACTCGACAGCAATCCCGGACTTGATATTTACCAGACACTTTAATAGTTTTAGCCCCAGTCTCTTAGTTCTCCTACTGTAGAATTGATAACATGTGTAGTGCCATTGCTGTGCTGCAAAAATAAGTTAATTAATGCATGAGGAAGCTGGGTACCATGGAGGGAGAAGAGCAGAAGCTCCACTAAGTGCTACCCATGTATGCAGTGGAGGATAGTAAGCAGAACAAGCAAGGGTCAAGGCTGTATGCGGAATGGACAGGGCAAAAGGCAGCACTGTTGTCGTACAGCTGGGCACAGGCCCTCTGGAAAAGGCATCTGTGGTTACGCAGTTAAAGGCAGGAGAATAACTTCTATCTAGAGCAGGGCACATCCCACTTGGAAAGGTATTTCTTGTTTTTGGAGAACTTGTAACCTTAGCATTTTTGCCATGTGGTTTTTTTTCGGCAAAAGGTAGGGGAGAGGGTGTGCTTTTAGCGTGAATGCTGCTTATCTCACACCCTGATGAGCTTCTGCAGATGAGCAGCCATCACGCTACCATGTTTAAAGGTCCTGTTGATCTGCAGTTTCTTAGTTGTGTGTGTAGGTCACAGCAGCGCCCATCTCCTTGCTTTCTGTTGTACTGCCTGAACGCTTGCTGTCTCTTAGCAAGAGGGGTACCTACCACATGTTCCAGCTCCCGGCCATAGCCTCGTCTCCCTTCTGCTCACGAGATATGTTAATAGCTTAAGCACATCACCTTTGATTGATAACTCCAGCACTACGTATGCGCTGAGTATCAGTTAATCTCTTCAGAGACTCTCAGTCAGTGAAACAAACCAGATACATTATATAGGGGTTCCTATACCTGCAGATCCAAGGAAAACAATGACTATGCCTTGTTCTCATGCCTCAGTTTCCTTTTTGGTGGGTTGAGATCAGGATTGTTTTATGTATACAGGCTTTAAACCACAAATCTCTCCTAAACAGCAAAACTGGCTGTCCTTTAGTTAAATTAACCACCTATGACACAGAAGCAAGACCTTCTGTTCTGCTCAAGCTTTCTGTACCTCTCAAATCCTCTCCAAAGCTCTTGAGATTAATATTAAAAGTTCTCATGTCAATTAGGTCAAATACTAACCTTGTTATTCTCCCATTTAACTATTTCCAAACTCCTTCTGCAGACATAGCTAATTACTTGGTTTCGCTAAGCTGTCCTGTTTCCCTGGTGTGATGTCATCCCTGACTTCAGCAGCGCTGCCTGGCAGCAGATGGCTGACTCAGCACAGGTTCACCAAGTCCTTCAGGTGGGAAGGGACGCCCAGGAGGTCTCTACTCCAACCTGCTGCTCGCGGCAGAGTCTGCTCTGAGGTCAGATCAGGCTGCTCGGGGCTTTATTCGGTCAGTCGTCAAACGCCTCCAAGGATGGAGACTGCACAACATCCCCGGGGCAGCCCACTATGCTGCTCAGCCATCCTCATGGGGAGCAAGTTTCTCCTAACGTCACATCTGAACCTCTCTTGTTTTCGGTAATGCCCATTGCCTCTTGTCCTCCCACGACTGTGAAGAGCCTGTTTTCTTGGTAGTGCTGCTGGGCTGCTGCTGGGTCCCCCCGAAGCTGTCTCCTCTCCTGGCTGAACGAGCCCTGTTCCCTCAGCCTCGCCCCGCAGAGCACGGGCTGCAGCCCCCTGCCATCTGGGTCACCTCCAGTAGGATGAAGGAGGTACCTCCGGCGCTCCCAAAGCCGAGAGACACTCTGACTTGTCCTTTAAGGTCATTCCCGTGTGTGGTCATGTGGTGGAGAGGCCCTGCAGCACACTGAGGCGTGGGTGACAGACCACTGTCCTCAGTGTCCCCTGGCTAAGAGCTCCCAAACAGTGCCCGCCACGCAGGGCCGTCACCCTTCCCGCAAAACCGAAACCCCAGGGCCCGCCCGTTTTGGCGGTTAAATGCCTCAACGTCAAGAGCAGCAGGTTAGGACCGGTTCATGGCGTGGGGAGGGAGCAGTGGTGTCATGGCACTTGTGAGGGGGTCTGTAAGGAGTCCTACGTCCTGAGGGGTGCTGCAAAGACACTGCTTCGGAGCAGCCAGCTGGGGGTGCTGTGCTAGCCCTCGGCCCAACGGAGCCGCCCGGGGGCCTGGCGCTGTGCTGCTTTGCGTCTGGCACCTGAAGAACATTCTTCCCCAGGAATCATAGAATCATAGAATGTTTTGGGTTGGAAGGGACCCCTAGAGGCCATCTAGCCCAACCCCCCTGCAGGGAGCAGGGACACCGCTAACCAGATCAGGTTGCTCAGAGCCCCATCCAACCTGGCCTTGAATGTTCCCAGGGATGGGGCCTCCACCACCTCTCTGGGCAACCCATTCCAGTGTTTCACCACCCGCATTGTAAAGAATTTCTTCCTTATATCCAGTCTAAACCCACCCTGGTTTAGTTTAAAGCCATTACCCCTTGTCCTGTCACAGCTGGCCCTACTAAAGAGATTGTCCCCATCTTTCCTACAGGCCCCCTTTAGGTACTGAAAGGCCGCAATCAGGTCTCCCCGCAGCCTTCTCTTCTCCAGGCTGAACAAGCCCAACTCCCTCAGCCTGGCCTCACAGGAGAGGTGCTCCGGCCCTCGGATCATTTTAGTAGCTCTCCTCTGGACCCGCTCCAACAGTTCCATGTCCTTCTTGTGCTGAGGGCTCCAGAGCTGGATGCAGTACTCCAGGTGAGGTCTCACCAGAGCAGAGCAGAGGGGCAGAATCACCTCCCTCGACCTGCTGGCCACGCTTCTCCTGATGCAGCCCAGGGTACGGTTGGCCTTCTGGGCTGCCAGCGCACATTGCCGGCTCGTGTCCAGCTTTTCATCCACCAGCACCCCCAGGTCCCTCTCGGCAGGGCTGCTCTCGATCCTTTCTTCCCCCAGCCTGTACTGATACTGGGGGTTACCCCGACCCAGGTGCGGGACCTTGCACTTGGCCTTGTTGAACCTCATGAGGTTCACACGGGCCCACCTCTCCAGCCTGTCCAGGTCTCTCTGGATGACATCCCGTCCTTCTGGTGTGTCAACCGCACCACTCAGCTTGGTGTCATCCGCAAACTTGCTGAGGGTGCACTCGATCTCGCTCTCTAAGTCTAAGCCGCGGAACTTAACGACTTCCTCGTGCGTTCGCTCGTGCACGGCGGGCACCCGCGCGCCGCCGCTCCCACGGGAGGTGGCCGTGGGGGCCCCACACCCGGCCGAGCCACCCCGCTCCCGCCCCGCCCTCGCCGGCCGCCATTTTGCGGCGGGGCGGGCCGCCTCTGCCTCCAACCCCCGACCCCCCCTTTCCCCTTCCACCGCCGGCCGCGGGGCGGGCGCCGCGCGCACCGGCCACGCCCCTCTCGGAGGGGGGCGGGGCTACGGGGCGACCCCTCCCGCGGGGCGGGGAGGGGCGGGGCGGCGCGCGCGCGCCCGCTCGGGTTACCGCGGCTGCGCCCCGCCCGCCGCCTCCGCCGCCGCCATGGACAGCGACGAGGAGACGCTGGAGGAGACCGTGGAAGGTACCTGCCCCGGGCGGGGGGCGGCGGGGAGGCGGCGGCGGCCACACGGGCGCCGGGCGGTGCGGTGGGGGGGGGCGCGGCCGGCGGGGGGCGGGGGGCGCCGGCGGGCCGGGCGGGGCGTGTTCCGGCAGCGGGCGGGCCGGGCGGGTCTGGCGTGGGGCATGCCGCAGCCGGCCCCGGCCCCGCGCTGTCGGCGTCCCTCGGCTGCCGCCCGCGGCCCCCGGCAGCCGGGCCCGGTGGTGGGGGCGGCCGCCCCCCGGGTTGGCTGCTGCGGCCCCCGTGCCGGGGCGGCACTCGGCCCGCGGGCCCGCCCTGGGCAGCCGGTGCCCTTTCCGGGGGGCCCCCCCCCCGCACGGTACGGGGGCCGTGCGGGCCCTTCTCCCCGGGACCGCCGTCGCTTCCCCGCGGCACGGGGCCGGGGCCGTGCGGGCCCTTCTCCCCGGGACCGCCCGCCCCGGGCCGGGGCCGGGTGCGGGCTGCGGGCCGCCTCCCCTGGGAAGCCGTGTACCTCAGCGCGGCGGCGGGGCGTGTGAGAGGAACCCTTCCTCCCGGAGCCTGGCGGGCTCCTTTGGAGGCGGGTGGAGGCGCACCCGTACCGAAGGCTGCAGCTGGCCTTGGTGCGAAGGGGGAAGGGGAGCTGGAGGAAGCGCCCACCGGTCGCGTAGAGGGGCAGCAGGGCTGGAGTCGAGTCGCCCGTCTCGTAGGCGATGTACACCCCGCCTTGCACGAGCCTTTTTGGTGAGCAGGGAACGAAACCCTTGAGGAGTTTTAAACCAGAGGAGGCACGCGCCTCTGGAAGGCATCGCCATCGCTGATGGAAGCGGCCCTGGCACGCGGCGGTGCCGCTCGGCGCGCCCGCTGCCATCCTGGGAGCCGCGGCACGGGTTTGCCTCCCACGGCGCCCGGGCAAAAGCGTGCCCGGCTGCGCGCGAAGGGCGCCGTAGCCCCGCCGGAAAGAGCAATCCTGGATTTTCAGCTGTTGGGATTAAGCACGGAAAAGCGAGGGGCTGCCTGTGGGAAGACGCCGGTAATTCTCGCCGGGCGGCGGTGGGCTGTTTGTGCCCTGTGGCGGGAGGATTAGGCCGCACAGCGCGTCTCTCCGAAGAAGACGTGGAGCGCGGCGGCTTAGTCGAACAACAGATGCGAGCTGAGCAGCTGCTGCCAGGATCTGGATTTACTGTCTGGGTATGCGGTAACAGAGCCGAAGGGAAGCTTTGCGGCATAAAAGGGGGTTGTGAGGGGAGCGCGGTTCTTCAAACGCAGGGTGCTATGGATGGGGAGTGCCCTGTGCCCGAATAGATGGGTCTTTTCCCCCTCCCTTTCCTCCCCACTCCTCAAATCTACGGATCACAGTTGTGTCTTGGGGCAGAGAGTCGCAGTTTTGATCCTCGTGTCGCAGGTAAAGCGTTCTGCTGTATTGTGGATTTGCTTAGCGTTTCTGTGGGCTAAGGAAACGAGTTTTTAAAGCATAGGTTGTTCAGCAGCGCGTATGAAAGTATGTGCTTTTCTGAGTGACGCAGAAGCAGGGAGCTGTTCGGGGGGTGAATAGGATGGCTGGGTGGTTTTGCACTTACCTAAGGAAGTTAGAAATATGGTGGAAATCACATATATTGGGGGGGGGGGGAGTGTGCGTGTGTGTGTTGGTTTATTGTTGTTATTCCTAAAACATCCATCTGGCATCTTTGCGGCCAGAATCTTACTGATGATGCACGCTCACGCTGTATGTCTTCTGTTAAATAATAGTAATACTGACAGTAAAGGGCTTTGGGGTTGTATACATCAGTGGTTTTGGTAAGTGGCCCCATCGTGCTGCATTGTGAACTAGCCCCTATTAGTGTAATTCCTTTTCTTGAATAGTTCAGGGTCTGAGCTTAAGAGGGGATCTTGAGAGACCCTTAAAGAAGTAACAAAGGTGAGGTTTTACAATAATTTAAAAATATGTTTAGACATTTTGGGGTGGTTTTTTCGCTAATGGAGGAGAGAGGTGAGAAAGGGAAGCGGAACGCTCTGCTTTGCTCCTGCTGAAATCATGAGGATTTTCTCCATTGACTTCATCTGAAACAGAACTAGAGCCTCAGGCCTCACCCATGCTGGAAAAGTTGCATCTATGTAATTAAACTTGAAATTGCTTTTTTTTCCCCCCGCTATTGACTAAGAGAGACTGAATGTCTCTTGTTTTGTTGGGGTGGGGGATATAATTTTTTTCTCAATAGGGGAAAGTCTCTAGCACATTAGAAGAATTGGATTCTTTGTACTGTGGCTGAGATTAAGACTCTGTATAGAGGCCGTCGGATCAAAGCTGGCCATTTAAATCTCTGGGATAGTCTGCATCCTACCGTGCAAAAGTCCTGACATGCGTGCTGTGTATAAGCATGGCAGCTTTTGTGTTGGGCTTTGCATTCCAGCAAAATCTTGACAAAACTGAATAGTCACAGTTGCACGTTTGTTGGTTTTGGGGTTTGTTTTTTTTTTTTTTAATAGTATAATGTACCAATACTGACAGTATTTTTTTTTTTAATCCAAGTGTTTTATAAAAGCTTTGCTCCTATAGTGAGGGGAAAACTGGTACTGTATTGTTCAGGGTTGGTTAACTTACACCCGTACACCCTTCCCGTATTGATAAAACTGAAGCCTCTAATTAAAACCGTAACTGTTGACATAGTTGGTTTTGTTCTAAAAGAGATGTCCACATCAGAAATTTCACTGGCCTTTTAGTTAAATTGACATAACTGCTAACATTTTTCCCTTCTACAAAAAGGGGGGTCCCAGCTGAATGGGAGGGGAAACAAAGCATTTCTTCTGTTTGGGAAGGGCAGCAGGCTGCCCTTTCTGTTTTAAAGGGTTCCTCTTCAAAGTTATTAACAGCCTTTAGTGATGTACTCCCCCCCGCTTTTGTGCTGTTACTCTTTTTTACTCTGTTCATTTTCTCAGCTTGGGGAGTGAGCAGTGTCTGGTTGGTTTTATTAACTCTTTAAACTTTTAACTGTTTTCAGTCCAGCTTGGACTGGGAACTTAAGAGCTCAGTGACGTTTTGTGAGGTGGCTGAAGGAGAAGCCCGGTGGGGTGCAGGGTCAGCTTCCCGAACCGCCAACAACACGGCAACGGGAAGGATTTTCTGCCAGCCTGGGGAGTTGCACTACTTGCAGAGGGTGCTAGGCAAGTGCCAGTGCAGGTGCAAGAGAAACTTTAGGGAGCGCACGTGGGAAGGATGAAGGAGGGAATCTTGGCTCTTGGATGAGTTCGGGTATCTCGCCGTTGTTTTCTCCTGTGCACCTTCTTTCCAGGTGCATTTCCATCCTCAATGTAACAAGTGCAGGAGATCGGTAATAAACCTGCACAGCCTTACTTGGTTACTTTGAGGAGCGTACACTTAGCTCTTTTCTTTTTTCATTTCTTCTATCTTTGTCTCTCCTGTGTGTGTGGTTTTGGGGGTTTTTTTAAATGAAATTCTACTTTGAGATAGACAAAAGTTTGGAAATACATCCCGACAAAGCATCCTGAGCTGTATAGCATTCTTCTGGCAGTCACTCCGGTATTACAAGGCTAGGGCAGGTCATGTCTCTTGTAGGTGAGGACTTCTCAACCAGGTGCTGCCCCACATCCTTACCATGCCCTGTCTGTGATGCCCCTGATGGGCTGTGAAGCATCCCAGGGAAGCGGTAGCTTATGTTGGTGCGAAAAGAACACGTGGGCACACGTGAGCCCTCTGGGTACCCTTGTCCCTGCAGAACCTGGCAGACCTCGTGCAGCTGTGGCATGAGTAGATGGATTTCGGAAGCCATCCACGTGGCTGGCTTTTCCCACTGCTGTCTGCACAGCTTGTTTTTCTTACCAGGCATAGGGATTGAGGTTTGGTAATACTGAAGTGCCTCTTGTTGCCTGCCTCAGCCTGGGCTGTAGTCACCGCTCCTCACACTGGAGTTTGTTTCTGCCTTTCCATATGTGTGTTGAACCTTTTCAGTTCAGGGCAAATTCGGTCAGGGAGGGGCTTGACCCAAAGCCTGTAGAAGTGGATGCACGAGCTGTCTTTCATCTCGTATGCTTTGCGTGCCTCACCAAGAGACTTGGGGGATCAGAGGCCAGTTTTTTTTTTTTTTAGAAAAGTGGAAGAACGTAAATATACGCTAGCTTTTAATTAGTTGTCAGTTTTCATGCAAAATTTATACCTGATAAAATGTCATGATGGGAACTTGTTAGCCCTGTGCCTGGTGTATGGCTGTGCCGAAAGCAGCCCTGCTGAGCTTCAGCATCTTCATCCTGCAGTCGGAGCGATGTTCTGCTAACGCAGTGCTAAGGACTCCAGAGTTCACACAGGTAAACAAGACAATAACAGTTGTTTAAAATGCTCTTCTTCCATTTTCTTTTGGCTTTGAAGAGGCAGACAGAGATGCAATAGGAGCCTTATTACGCTTTAACTTTATCAGAGTTGGCCAGTTGTAGTCTGTAAAATACAGACCCATGCAGGTGAGGATCCCCTCCGCTTTCCCCATGTGCAACAGGGAATACAATGAGGAATACTGATATGGCTAGGAAAGGGAATGGGGTGGGGGGGATGTAATGTGAACATATCAGAAAGGCACTGGAGAGCAGCATTTAAAATATGAAATAGCAAGTTGACTGACATATTGCAAGGGCATAGTATTCTGGATACTACACGCTTTTATTTCTTTAAATTCCTGTGGATACAGCTACGAGGTGGCACACCCACATTGTTGTAAGACTTATATTTATTAAAACAAAAAAACCCAAACCTTTTCTTACTCAGTGGACTGAAGTCTAAATCTATTCCGTTCTCACCAGGGAATACGTATTTTAGATAAAGAATTATTATGTTTTTGAAGACATATATTAACACAAGTTAGAGTAATATGAACCTTGTTTCTTTTATAAACATGTCTGTTTGCTTATTCTTCTCTTCTTTCTCCTGTCTCTCATCCCTTTTCTTTTATCCTGACCCTTTTTATTTTTTTATTTTAAGGAGGGTGTATTCCATAAGTACAGACTTCAGTTGTACTGAATCTCCGATCGCTGTTCCTAACAGAAATGTTCTGGTGCAGTTTACTGGTTTTGTGCTAGGGAGCTACTGCATTTCAAGCATCTATGTAATCAGAACAGGTTTGCAATTTTATATGATGTTTAATGTGTTCTTTTGCTCTTTGTCTGGACTTTATTTCAGGGCATCTAGATGATGATGGGTTGCCACATGGATTCTGTACAGTCACCTATTCATCAACAGACAGATTTGAGGGAAACTTTGTGCATGGAGAAAAGAATGGCCGCGGCAAGTTCTTCTTTTTTGATGGAAGGTAGACACTGACTCTTTGATTTTTCTTCTATATTCTGCCTCCTGCTTGCAGTGATACAAAACTAATCTACATTGATCGTATGCTGTGGAGTTTCTGGATAACCTTTCTCATTAAAAACTGGAGCTGGAAAGTTTTCTCTGCTGCTGCTGTGGGCTTGGGGGCTTCGTATGTAACGTGATGCCTGGAGTTGTTTCCTGGTGGGCGAATGCCACCGTGTGAGCTCTTTTAGCACTGTAACGATATGAACTAATTAGAGACCGTAAGAACTGGGAGGTGGTCGGAGCTATTGGGAATCATGCTGACAGTGACCTGAACTATAAAGTTCAAGTCGGTAACTGCGGGTAGAACTCTTTTTTTTGTCTTATAGCCCTATACAGAGGCTGCAGCTGGACTGGGAGCTCCCTGTGCCAGACCTCACGCACAAGACATAGGACCTTGACAGAGAAGCTTACCCTCTGCTTGGTCTTGGAAGTGGTTTAGAGGTTAAAGGACTGAGTTAAATATGGTTTTGTTCCCAACTCTACCTAATCCTCTGCAAGTTGCTTGTGGCCTGATTTATTTCCAGAAAAGCCCCTATAATTTCCCCTCTCTTCCCTGGGAACTGTGGCAGTGAAATTGGGCTAGTCTGTGGCTATGCATTTTATGTTTTCTTCTCAGGCCTTCATTATGAACACCTTGTACATCTTCCCCCAAATGCAGCATTTCTCTCTGCAGTTGCAGTTACTCAGAACTTCCTCCAAAGGAGCAGCAGATGTATAAAATGACACGATTCTTCATGGTTTTGCAGCTGTCGGTGGCACTATGAATAGCAGCCGTTAAACTGACAGTCGTGCCGGGGCTACTCTCCTCCCGCTCAGCGAACTTCTGAGCAGGAGCGGAGGTACTGTGCCGGCTCAGTGAGTCAGCTCCTTGTCTGTACTTGCCTTTGCAATTGCCTCGTACTGAGGATTGTGGGGCGTTTTTTTATGAGAAAGATAATATATTTATTCAGTTATGCAGAAACTGGTCAAGCCTCCAAGTTTGGATGAAGAAAAATCCCCACTGTTGTTGGTAATGGGCTTATTAAATCTTGTATGAGTAACTGAAAATCGGTACTGCCCAGCAGCTGACCTCTCTAAAATAGCCTTTTTTTTCTTCTTTTTTTAAGTTGGCAGACAGCATCTCTCTGGACACACGTACATAACGCTTCTGTGCTTGTTGATGATCTCAGCAGGGCAGTGGCTGATTGTACAGCCAGGGAAACTGACCCTCTATTTTGTTTGTAGGGCTGCTCCTCCAAGTAATCCAGGGTACAGGCAGTGCTCTGTGGGAAAACTCAGGCTGCTGCTGAGCCTTTTCTGTACAGCTTCAGTGTTGCCAACTTTTTTTTTTTAATTTTCATAACCCTTAAAAAAATGGAACAGTTGGCTACTGTATGACTTCAGGAGCTAGCAGAATGAAAATATACAAAAATAGTCTGTAATGTGGTTTTGGAAAATAGGTTATTTTTATAAACTACCCTAAGCTTGTTTTTAATTTAGCTAAAGCAGCCTTAACTGAACCAGTGACTAGTTACTAAAGATGTTGTGATTTTCCTAGCTACACCCAGCTAGTAAGAGTAAGTTGCTCTCTGAAGAGGATGGTTCAGGTATCGTGACATGTTGCAGGAAGAATGACCTGGCACAAAACAGGATGTGCTGTTTCCATTAACTGTGCCACGGGCAAGGCTCAGGATTTATGAAGAAGAGAAATGAATGCCCAAAATTTCTCAATGGGGGGGACATGGTTTAGTGGTGGGATGGCAGTGCTAGGTTAATGGTTGGACTCGATGATCTTAAAGGTCTTTTCCAACCGAGGTGATTCTATGAAAACACCTCTCCCCTTGCAAGCCTGTGTGCTTCAGTGCAGTAAGTTAGCTGGTTTTGGCGTTTCCACATCTGTTTCCCTCACAGGCTGCTGGTAAAGGCTGACAGCTAAACTGCTGTAGGTCTGTTCTTTGGGAGTAGCTGAGTCCTGTCGGGTGTTGGACTGGCAGCAGTGTAAGCATTCTCATTTTTTGAGTGCTGGGAAATAGGATTGGCTGCCTTGTTTGCCTCAGTGAAAACTTTTCCCTTTACTGGAATAGCTGTCCCCTTCCTGTTGATTATTTAAGGGAGTGGAAAACCTGGAATGACGTATCAGTTGTTTTTTCCTCCCCCTTCAAAAATGCAACAAAACCCAGCGTATTCTTTCAGAGAGAGAAGTTTCGCCTCTGGCATACTCCCTGTTTTGGATCGCGTTCTTGAGCTTTCTTTGGTGCTAAGGCTTGCTGGAGCGCCCTGTACAAAACACTTTGCGCAATAACTGCGAGTGTGAGAGCAGAGTTTGGCACAGAGCTGCAGCTGCTCTTCTCCCTTAACCAGGAGCTCTGGTAAACTGACATCTCCCAGAACACGGTAGAGAACGGTATTCTCTTTAAGAAAAAGTTTTCAATGCTCCCATACAGAGGGAAAGGTGGGAAAACAGGCAGCGAGGGATTAATGGATCGGGGTCTATCAATGTAACTTGATACCTGGAAGGTATTATAGTAAGTATTTCCCCCCCCCCCCCCAGCTCTTAGCATTGGTTTATTTTTTAGGCAGTGGGTGTCCTAGATCCCCTCTAGCTGGGCTTGTCGGAAAATGGCAAGACAGCACATCTTGACTTCAGTAAAACTTTACATTATCACAAACATGATAATCTGAGAAGCAAACTGGAGAAATACAGGCTAGCTCAGGGTTTGTATTAACAAGGTTTTGTTTATGCAAGAGACAGATCAGATGCTATTTATTCCTCCTCGTGCTGCTTGGGTCTTGGTTGCAAGTATTGTGTCTGGCTGCAGAGACCATACTTTGAGAGCTTAAAAAGAGAGAGAGAGGAGGGGGAAGTAGGGTGGGAATAACTCAAACTGTGACAAGTATAAAAGCTTTAGAGAACCTGACTTTTTAGGCAAGGTTGAAAGACATGGAATTTTTTCTTTAGGTATTTTTCTTTTGATTTCCTTAAGATTATTTGAGAGCAGAAAGAGGTAGATTTTTGGACACTTTTGCAGCTTAATACAATGGAAGAAAACTTGGAGATTTGAGTTAGAGTAAAAAAGATGTTTTTTCCAGTGATGAAGCACTGTTGTAATTCAGCAACTTGTTAACTTCAACTAATATCATCAAAGCTAATAAGAAGGCTTTTTGGTCTGGATCATTATACAAGTGGCTGCTGCTTTTAAAGAGTAATCCTACATGTGGACTGTGTGTGTTGCCATCTGCAATGAAATTCAAACCTGGTGATCTCTTAAACCAGAGGGGAAAGTGGTGTCACTTATAGTGGAGTAAGTGCACAGATTTCTGGTGGTTCCCTCATCTGCTCTGCTCCTTCCTTGTGCTGTGGTGCTGTAGCTGTCTGTGCAGCTCTGTAGCAACCTGGATCAAGGAATTCATCCAACTGAAAAGTAAAGTGGCTTTCCTGCCCCTTCCTGCTCTGCATCTGGTTTGCATTGAAGCTTTTACTGTAGTGTATTTTCCCATGGAAAGCTCAGCCAGCTTGCCAAAATTATGTAAAAACAGAAAGTGAAGCTTTGGAAACCAGAAGGTTAATTCTGAGAAAACATTCCTTCTGCAACTCTTGAAAATCTGTTTGTAAAGTTTTGTAGAACGTGTAGAGTCATATGCTCCCAGATGCTGTTTGGATACCTTAGATGATTGCATCAGAAGAATTATGCAGTGCAAGTATGTGTACTGCAGCTGGCCGTTAGCTAAATATGGCTGGGGTAAAAGCTAAACAGTTTGTATTTCTTTGTGCTAGCTCTAACCTGAGGCAGGAATAACTGAGCAGATCCTCTTTTACAGTTATGCTGTCGATTTTTGTAGTTTCTCTCAGTAGTCTTTTTTTTAAGAAAGGAAGCAGACTGCAAGGTACGATTGCTCCCCTTCTAAAGGGTTTGCAAGACAAAACTGAAGTGAAATATTTCTTTGTTCAAATCCAAGTGCAAACCCGAGTTCTGTTTGACAGGCTGTGTTCCGTTTTAATAGGAGTACGTGAAAACTGACGGTGCTTTTAGCAAATCCGGTACAGATTGCTGCTAAGCGTGTCTCTAGGGAGCTAACACCGAACCAGTAGCAGGTTGCCATTTGTGCCCTTTTGCCATCTGCCTGTACAGCAGTTCAATTCCATCTTGCCAGAGTGATGTCAGTAAAGATCCAAACGTAGGAGGTAGAAAATCCTAACGTGAGAGTAGCCTCCTTGAGCAATAATTTCTTCTTTGACCATGAGCATCCATTCGCTGCTGTAATTTGCAACCCCCAGCCTATTAAAAAAGCTCAGCAATGCAATTCAGATGAATAACGCTGTGCCCATGCAGCCCACCCTGGTGAAAGGACAGCGCAAGTTGTTCTCTGCCTTTGAGGGTCCGTAGAAAAAGGTGGTTGGTTTTCATCTTGGCTTTCCAGAGAAGCCAGGTTTACCTTCCTACTCCCCTTCCACTCATCCCCCTCAAATTTGGTTGAAACTAGCAAACGCATCAGAGTTTCAGAGGTGGGGGGTAGCAATGCCTGGCAGGGGACAGAGGAGAGGTGCTGGAAGTGGTGTCCCAGCAAGAGAGATCCCCGGCAGCCACCGCCGCCAGGCCTTTTGGCATAGCTTTCAGCCCGCTTGCACACAGCTCTGCCTTGCGACAGCCTGGGCTCTCGGGGAGAGGCCACTGAGAAAATGAAGAAAAGCTGATTGTTGCCATGGTGATGTGCATTTTGGGGAGGGTACTCAGCAACAGCAAACCAAGCATGAACAGTCACCTCCTCCTAGGACCTGACTTTCTTGAAGGTTTCCCCCCAGCCTCTCTGTACCAGTAGTGCCTCGTGTCGAGGCTTTGGGTTCACCTCTTAGAGAGGCGAACAGTCTTCCACTGCTGTTTTCTTTCTCTCTTTACCAGCACCCTGGAAGGGTACTATGTTGATGATGCCCTGCAAGGCCAAGGAATCTACACTTACGAGGATGGAGTGGTCCTTCATGGCACATATGTGGATGGAGAGCTGAACGGACCAGCCCAGGAGTATGACAGTGATGGGCGGCTGATATTCAAAGGGCAGTATAAAGACAACATTCGACATGGAGTTTGTTGGATTTATTACCCGGTAAGTCTGACCACCTGCTCTCTTTACACAGCTGAAACCAATATCCACCATGACCCAGCTACCCAAAAGTCAACAGGTGAAAATCAGGGTGGAATTTCTGTGCATTCTGATTTTGGATAATCCAACATACAGGTAACCATTTTCAGTGTTGAATGTTTGCCCGGTAAGACAGGGTTTAGCAATGCCTCCACTATTTTCATCTTCCAGGGAACCCAGCCCCTTAGAAGTGCATTTATGTGCATTTATTTATTTATCTTCCCAAGGATATACCCTTGGGAAGGCTGGGCTGGTGGGTTTTGTTGCCTTGTAGTGCTGACTGCAGGTGAGGAGCATGGGAACCATGCAAGCTATTGCAACCTGCTGCTCTTATTTAACTAGGAGGGGAGACTTTGTACACTTCTGCAGGGATGTCGTGAAGTCTGGCTTTCCCCAACAAATCAGATGTAATTTTTTTTTTTTAATTTTAATTCCTATTCAGCCTTACACAACACTCTAGACTTGAACCTTTCAATCTTTACCTTGTGCTGAGGAGAGGGAAACATCTGCATGTAACTAAGCTGCTGGTCAAAACCCAGTCTATTTCTGTGCTACATATTGCACATGCTTGAGTTGCAGATTAATTTCAAATGCTCACCATTGGCTGTTCATTTTATTTACTGTTTTTCACTTTTGCCATTAAGCATGTGTGTTAGAATCAACACATGCTTGGTGTATGCTGCCAAACAAGTAGCAGTTTTTCAGTACTAAATAAATAAAAGACACAAAGCTGACCCTTCAGGTCGTATGTCTCCTGTTTCATCTTCCAACTGACAAAGAATTGCTGTACTTTCTGGAAATGTGGATATTTAGAGGTTGTTTATCATTAGCATCTTGCCAGACTAAAGGTTGCAAGGTGTTTCAAAAACCCCTTTGCTATGGAAGCAATTGTTTATGCATGGTTCTCTGCATGATGCTATGTGCACAAATTTTTACCCAAACTTGAGGTTCACTGTGACTTACTGCTGTATGTCGGAAGCTCTTTCATCCTTGAACAAAATGGTGCCACTCTGAAACAGAGTCTGTGTGCGGTGATCTTGATCTAAATCAGTCTGTTTCCACATCACCCCTGCTGTTTTTTCCAGGGCATTATTTGAAGATGTTTCCTTGTCCTTTTTGAAATAAACACCTAAAGTTGTTAGACCTGTGTCTAATTCTGTAAACAGACCTTACCAGAGCTGCAGCCAAATCACAGATGGCAGAGCCCACAGCTAAAACGTGCGGTGCTTAGAGAGGAAAAGTGTTGCTGATGATGGCTTTCAGCAAACAATTGTTCTCCTCAAGTACCATCTGACATCATAGGGGATGCTGGGACAGAGAAACTCTCCAGTTGTCCAGCAAATATTTTTCTTCTTTTTTTTAATAAGCTCAAGTCTTTCGATGTACCGTGAATTAGCAGTGAGCAAGGCAGCATTTTATTTTTTTTCTTTCTTCCACCACAGTATTGTACTAAGAAAATGGAGGCAAAGTTCATGTGTGGCTTTGGGCCTTGGTTTGCAGGCTGTTCACAGAAAAAAAGAGTTGCCAGTTGAAACCCTGTATTTGTGTCGCATGGAAGGAAAGATCTTGGGTTTTGCCTATTTCAAACAACGTAGAAAGCCCTGTTAATTTTTTTTTTTTACCAGTTTTATCCTGACTGCAATGACTTCACCCAGCTTCTTCATGTGTCTGTTTCTCACTCATTTTCCTGATCTGAACTTGCTATAGCTTTGCAACTCTTTAACAAGTTAGGAAAAATCTTTTTCATTTACTGAAGATAGTAAAGTATAATTAAATGCTCTGCCTTTTCTTTCTTGCCCATGCTTTCAGGATGGGGGCAGCCTTGTGGGAGAAGTGAATGAAGAAGGGGAGATGACTGGAGAGAAAATAGCCTACGTGTACCCTGATGGAAAGACTGCATATTCCGGAAGGTTCATAGATGGAGAAATGATAGAAGCAAAACTGGCAACTCTGACGTCTGTGGAGGATGGGAAACCTCAGTTTGAAGTAGTACCAGGCAGTAAGTTCAGCTAACACAGAAACTATTATTCTCGCTCCCAGCCCTTCGTTTCGTGTTCCCCATTAGAGACTCTAAAGGCTAGCTGTGATGAGATAATGTCTATTAGTGAGAAGCCCTTTTTCTATATTTTAAAGTTGGACAGAAAGACGTGTGGAGCTTGCTCTGGGAACAAACTGGAAGTGACCCATGCAGTGGTGCAGCTGCATGGGTGCAGTCCTGCTTGTTGCACACACCGTTGCCACCTCTGCCAGTGTGAAAACCTGCTTTATGGTGTTAATGCTGGCACAAGTTACAGGCTTTGTTTTGTTAGTAAAATAACTAGAAGTGGAGAAGGGAGGCTGTGGTTTGGTTGTAGCTCTGTCGGTTGGCTTTGTGCAAGTGAACGTCAGCACTGAGTATTCTGGTACCTGCGTTACAGGGCTGAGAGGAAACACAGGGATTGGAATTGGTGAACTAGGTTCAGCTGTTGTATAACAGTCTGATTTGCTGGCACCCTTCAGTCTGTCCAGTCCTACTGGTGGAAAGTGGCTCTGAAATGGTTAGGGTCAGGGTGGTGCCTTTGACCTGTGTAGCCAGTGCTTCTCCCGGGCAGTGGTGGCTTGGGACTGTAGTTCTGGAGTAGCTTTGTTGCTCTGAGGTGTATGTGATGTTTTGGAGGTGAGTGAGTTAAATCTTTCAGTTGTGATAGCAAATCAAAATTTAACTTAAAAGATAGCTTCTGTGAGGGTACAGTTGTGCTTTGTAAATAGGATTGAATTACGCTCTGGAGGAAGCTGCCTTCAGCCTGAACAGATCTTGGTCACTAGGGACAATGGCCCTTTGTCAAACTTTGTAATATTGTGGGTTTGGGGTATTTCCCCACCTCCCCCCACCCCCATCTTATTTCCACCTGCATCATAACTCATCTCCCAGGTAGTCCTCTGGCAGTTGATTGTAGAGGGATGTGAGGATAAAATTAGAGCTGTACCGCTGAGTTGCTTGTTGTTAATGGAGGGAAATAAATGGCTGTGGCAAGTGTACTTTGTGATTACTGAACATTATCTTCTGGCCAAAGTCTCTTCAGGATTTGGACTAGAAAACTTTCTGTATTTGAAATAGTCCAATCTAGTCGCTCACTGCAGGGGGGTTGGACTAGATGACCTCTAGAGGTCCCTTCAACCCAAAACATTCTATGATTCTATGATTATTTTTTTTATAATGGATGCGTTATTGAATATATCCTTTTAAATTTTGCTTTACTTCTTAATTTTAATCAGAGACTCTGGAAGAGTCAGTTTTGAAAGACTGTCCAGTCTTCCTTTAAAAGTTGGTAATTTGAAGAACGTATATATCACCATTTTGTGATAATGCTGAGGGGAAAAATAATCAAGAAACAGTATCTCACTGAAGACCTTTTACAGGTGCAGTTCTGTTTAATACCTTGTTTTGGAAGCATAGCATTTATTTCTTCCAGTCATTAAAATTTAATTTTTTAATGCCTTGATTAAGTTAAGGGTTGCATGCTTTCAGTACTGCCATTTAGTTTATTTCATTTGTCGATTTCTGGTTTTTTTTAGGCCCAGTGTACAGTTTTGACAAATCTACTTCATCCTGTATTTCTACAAATGCACTTCTTCCTGATCCTTATGAGTCAGAGAGGTAGGCTTTTTTTTTCTTCTGCCCTCTTTCGGTATTGTCCATATTTCTTTGCTGTTACATATTTAGGGCCGAATTTTGCAAACCTTTTCTCATTTCAATATTTTTAAAGTGTGCAAGGGTTTGCAAAATGGAACCCGTTACTGCACATCAGTCAGAGTTTGACTTAATCGAATTCCTTTCTAATCCGCACAACAAAATTGCACTCTAGTGGATAGAACACAGTAATACTTTTTAAGAGATTAAACTAGGATAATTTCTTAGCGTTTCAAAGACATGTTCAGTCAAGTCCTAGACTGCACTAACAGTCCACATCTACAATATTCTGAGCAAAAAAGTAAGCTGTTCCCTATTTTCTAGATGTGTAACTAGGTTCAGGCTGCAGTGGGCTGCATTCAGTGTCTCTCACTGAATGGTGTGTGTTGTACAAAGTTTTCTCCTCTCCCCACAGATGTAGCAAAGTGGCAGGAGTAAATCGTCAAGCGGAGGAAAGTGAGATACTGTCTGTGACAACCCTGTAATGTCAAAACACGTTCCTCAGCAGTTGTCTTATTGTAGTCAGTCGGTGATGTCTCTTCTGTGGCTATTCCACAATTACACTTTTTACCTAGACTTTCAAGAGGCTTTGCTCTCTAGATATCTTCATTGTAGTTCTTTTCTGATACTCTGAAATACCTGATTAGTAAATTGCTGGCATTAATTTGCATCACGTGCTTGAAGATCTAGGGCTTCACCTTGAAAACTCTTGCTCAGTGGAGTAATAATCTGTGCATGTTTACACCAGCAACCTCAGCTTAGCGGGGACCTCTGGGATTCTGGTATGTTATGGAGGGTGTTCCTGAGTTGAAGCCATTGCTGAGGAGTAATACTAGATTGGCACTTTTAAAACTAATAAAACTAAATCAGCCTCCACTTCCCACCAAATCTCCATTTCGCCAAAATAGAGAGAACATATGGAGGGGAGGAAGGAGAAGGAGTTGCATTTGGAGGGTTTAAATTATTATTAGTTTTATTATTACATTGCAGTAGTCAATGAAAACTGTAGCCAATCGCTAATTCCATGCCCTTTTCCCTTTGTAGGGTGTATGTTGATGTCTCTCTCATTTCCAGTGCTGGAGAAGGATTATTTTCGAAAATAGCAGCAGAAGCCAGTACAGTTATGTCCTTTTACAATGGAGTGCGAATTACACACCAGGAGGTAAAGGAGAGAAAAAAGTCAGTCTGAATTTTCATTGCTCCTTCTGAAATCTCCTTATAGTAGGATTTTACCCCCTTCCCACCGTTAAGATTTAATTGAAAGAAAGTGCATGTTCACCTATGTGTGTGTATATATATATATATATGAAAAAGTGGTGATTGTTTGGGGTTTTTTAATGACTTACAGGAAAAGCTTTAGTTGCATGTATTTGAATGTTTGCTTTCAAACTGCTGGCAGAGTTGACCCCTCCACACACACACACACACACACTGGATTTCTGCCTTGCAAACTAGGTAGACAGCAGAGACTGGGCCCTCAATGGAAATACAATATCCCTGGATGACGAAACAGTTATAGACGTGCCAGAGCCCTACAACCACGCCGCCAAGTATTGTGCCTCGCTGGGGCATAAGGCCAACCATTCTTTCACTCCGAACTGCATCTACGACCCGTAAGTAGAGTCCCGGGTTTCGGAGGGGAAGCTGTAGCCTGGTGGTCCGGGCTCACAGGGTGTTTCTGGGCAGCTGAGTGAGGAGCAGCTGGTGGGGCTGGGAGAAAGGGGTCCAGGCAGGCATTGCGGGTGCTTGATGTCTCTTGGGACTTAACACCATCGGAGTATCCTGAAGTTTGCAGCTGTGTTAATTTTGTCATGAACTTCAGGAGGTGCCTTTTGATTCTAAAACGCATAAGCACAGCTCTAAATCCTAGCTTGGCTAGGACTGCACCGTATTTGCTGAACTACAGCACCATCAAATGTGCTTTCGTTTCTGAAACTCAAAAAATAAGCATCTTGCTGCTCCGCAGTTGGTGCAGAGCACTAGGAAACTTCTGATGTGTACATACGCTCAAGGGTGTAAATACTTTCATACCAGTGTATAACCAAACAGACCTGTGGAGAGAGAGATGTAGAAAATAGTTTTCCTTGGTTAAATAAGCCAATTCCCTTTACTGTGGGGCCCTGGGAGAAGGCCTACGGAAGTATGTTTGGTCAGCAACCTGTACCGAGGAAATAAAGATGAGCAATTTTCCATGCTCTTCAGTCTCTCATACTCTACACTGTTTTCCTGTCGTGCAGATGTTTACCTCTGCAAGCCCAAGGCATGTGGCAGTGGTTACCTTTGTTTTATTTATTTTTTTACAAACAAGCAGTGTTGCAGGACTGTTGAAAAACGTCAAGTAATAGAGCTACACAAAGCTGTTTTACTATATCGATGTTTTTGCCCTTATTACCTTAAGTCTTCGTAAGATTGACTCAAAGCAGTCTACTCATCTGATATCAGATTATGTGATATTACTCTGAGCTGTGAGTGACTTCTGAAGCTATACCAGGGGCTAACAGAGTCTGTGAAATGACAGCTAAGCCTAGCAAAGGTGTTTATTCTTTGTCTAGGTTTGTTCATCCTCGTTTTGGGCCTATCAAGTGTATCCGTACCATCAGGGCTGTGGAGAAGGATGAAGAATTAACAGTGGCTTACGGATACGACCACAACCCCGTTGGGCAAAACGGGCCAGAAGCACCGGAGTGGTACCAGCTGGAACTGAAAGCTTTCCAGGCTGCCCAGCAAAAGTGAAACGGGAGCTCTTTCTCCATTCAGCAAACTGAAATAGAAACTTGGATCTATGCACTACCTTTATACTGAAAACTGGACAACCAGGGATTGTTCATGTCGTTGCATCATAACTTTGCATTCTGTGTTAAGAGATAAGTTTCTTGCATACTAACTAGGTTTGACTGTGTTACTCATAGCAGATTTAAAATTAGCTAGTGTTGCACTAGTCTTATCTGGAGAAATTATTTAATATTCTATACGAGACGTGATATTCTTTGGTAGCTTCTGCTTTTGCACCATATGCAAAGATGCCAAAAGACTAGACAGAAAACTAAAATGGGTATATCGTTCACTTTTAGTCGGCAGACTTAGTGTTGCGCTCTATCTGCCTAGGCATTATTGTGCAACTGCATTTTGCATATATGCCACTTGTGATGATAACAGTAATATTTTGATATTCTCTAATAGTAGCATAATTTTGCCTTTTTAAACCTTTGATCTGAATCTTGCAATAGAGCAGTTTATTTATTAGCATATAGGAGGCTGGGTTTTAACTCCCCTTTCCTCTTGTCTGAACGTTGTTCTTTCTACAAATCCTCTTTTGCAGGAGAAAATCCTTTCTAACTAGTGGAAAGGCTTGTGTGTGTACGTGAGAGTGCTGTGTGTTGGTCTCTGTGGCTCTCTAAATAGTATAGCAACATGTCCAAACCTAATATTTATCTAGCCTTTATGGCTGGCTTATATTATTTAATTTATGGTTATGACACGCAAATGAAGCTGTCCTTTGCATGAAGATTTTCTGAAAGGAGAAAACGGATTCGCTTTTGGAAGGACTTTCAGAAGTACGTGTTCTGGAAGGCAAGCACCTTACTTGCATTAGTGTCCATGAGTTGGTTTGTGTATTTCGCCTGTTAAAGCGGCCAGTTCTCAAGGCAAAAGTTCTAGCAATGAGATGCTTGCACCTCACGTGAATTCTCTTGAAGGAGGTATATGTATTTGAGGGCAGGCTCTAGTACTTGGTGAAGGAGAGCTCTATCTTTTGTACGTGTTCAGTTGACAAGGAATATAGCCTTATAGCCGTCTTTTAGTAGTACTGGTTTAAGACACAGTAAATTAATATAGTATGAGATATCAAAATAAGATTTAAAAAAAAAAAAGATGTGAAAAGATTGTTTTTGAAAGACAAACAATGAATGTAAAAACATCGCTCACTGCTCATATTTAGAAACAGCCGTCAATCCATAGCTCATAGCTTTGTTGCAGCCAACAGTGGGGACTTGTGACTATTCACCTGCAGGGCTGTGTTCTGGGGTTTTTCAGGGGTAGGGAAGCAGTCATGCGTTTTTTCTGATACTGTACTGGTCTTGCCTAATGCTGTATAAGAGAGAAATAATGTATCATCTCGGTCTGGATACTGGAGCCCTTCTGGGACTCCAATGCTCTCTTTTTGGGTTTAGCAGCTTAGGAAAAGCTCAAATGCATTTGCAACACTTTCTTTAGATGTTTGTAGTTTAAAAAAAAAAAAGCTTGTATATATGTAACATAAACAACTTGGAAATCAGACCTGCCTTTCTATTGCAACACATTTCGGTTGGTTGCTTGAACGGTTGGAGGTGTCTGGCTGGCTGGGGAGCTAGGCATGGAGAATGTGTTGGGTTGGTACCTGCAAGTGGAAGGATGAGGTTGCTGTTTTGTGCAGTCTGAGAATCCTTACTTTGGTACCTGTAAAAAGTTAGGAATCATTAATTCCTAAACTCACCTGGGGCTGTCTTTAGTCCCTGTGACGGATCCCAAACCTTTTCCAGCACATCACCATTTAAGCTTGCACAAAAGCTACTCTGTGCATGTGCTGGGGCGGGGGGGAAGTAGGCTCAGGGCTTTTTGATGCTCTTCCAGCAGTGATCGGAATGTGAGCTTTGATACCACCCATCTCCTTGCGCTTTAGACTCAGGCCACAGCTTCACTTCTTGTCCATGGCAGAGGTGACAGCTCAGGGACTCGGCTGAGTGTGCAGAGACAGAACTGAGCCTCGCAGGTGAGGAAGAGTCATCAAAGGCCGATTGGCAGCGCAGCTTCAGCAAATTAACCTCAAAAAGAAATATGCATGTCTTGATCTTCCCTTGCCTACCCACAGGTCATTATTTTAGATCATTGCTGTTTCAGCCGTTTGCAGAAAAGCGTGCCTCTCTGGTAGGAAGCTGTTGCGTGCATCTTGTGGATTATTCTGCCAGGACGATGAAGTTTGCAAAGTTGAGGCTTGTGGTTAAGTGCAGGGAAGAGGAGAGGGAAGATACATGATGAACCCTGCTGCGAATGAATGGTAACTCCTTCCACAGTCTTGATAACCTGCTTTGCACTGCTGGCCTCTTTGTGCCCGCTAGAGAATCATGCTTAAAATGTTCTGACCCCTAGAGCTTCTCTGGCATCATTCCTGATCAGTCTCCGACTCCTCTGCTATCTCCTCTTTGTGTGGAGTTGCTTATGTTTTAATAGACTTGTCAGTCTTCACGTTGCCTGATTTTTAAGATAAATACAAGATAGGTGCTCCTTGCGCATCGGGTTTGAAGGTTGCTTCCTAAAATAGGGAAATTCTAGGAAGAAGAAAAAGGCACTGAGGTATCCTCTGTGCGTTCTCAAAAGCTGTTAATTCAGTGACAGTCAAGCAGATTCTCTTGCTGTGGCATATGCTTGTAGCCTGGTAGTATGCCACGGTTATGGCTGTTGTCTCTGTCAGCTCTACCGTCCTTTTTCTCTCTGCTCTGTTAAAATCTATTGGTCCTCCTATAGATCCCTTCTTCAGTGACCAACCTTCTATAAAAGTTGTGATTGTAAAGCTGCTTTGGCTTGATTCAGGACCAAGCCTCTTAATTCTTCTTTGTTTTCTTTTTCTTTGTGGTCTGTTAGGGTGGAGACAGTTGGGATGGTTTCTACCACTGGGTAGCAAAAGGGCTTCAGGGCTCAGTGTGTCCTTCAGAGGTTTTTGAGAGGTGTGCGTTGGCAACCACAGGTTCAAACACAGCTTAGTTACAGAACTCCAAATAATGCCTTAACTCGGTCAACGTATTGCAGCTCAGCTTCTGGGGCTCACTAGATAGCAAGACCAGCTTAGCAAAACTATTTCTCAGTAGTAACACGAGACCCACATCAAAACACGGTTTTAATTTGGAGCAGAGGAAGCAGTCATTTTGCAAAGCAATCCATTTGAGCCTGTTGAATGCAGCTGACTATTGGTGAATATGCAATAAGTAAAGCAGCTCCACTTCTCAGAGTCTGGCCAAAGACCTGTCCAGCTGGCACAGAAACTGGAAGAGGAGCTGATGCCTGTCAGCTGAGCCTGGGTGAACAGCTGGCTCTCGGAGTACCCCTTGTGACTAAAGAATGGCCTAAGACAACCTGGAATAGCTGCGTTTTTCAGGTACGGATCAGTTCCCGACATCTGTCTTTAGTCTGCAGCGCTGCACGTGGCGGGGGGGTTGTTACCGGGGCTCTGTTATGAAGAGGAGCCTCTATCATCCTGTATTAGAGGCTGCTGATTGTCTGTCTTAAAAAAAAATCTTTATCTTCCTGCTATGGCAGCGCTGTGTTTTGTCACCAAGAATACAGAAGCTCAGTTTTCTGAAGAAGCGGTTAATCTTGGTGACAGGAGAGCATGAGAAGTTACAGCTGAGAGCTGCCTGCTGCTGGGTCACTCCTCCAGATGAGAGGGAAAAGGGCTTGGGCCTTTTTTTGGTAGTAATTAAAAAAAAAAAAAAAATTTAACCTACGTAAATACATACAAGCCTTAACTGTTGAAAAAGTCAAAGGAAATACATGGGTATGGCTCTTCAGTGAGGAGTGAGAGCTGTGATAGCTTTTTGACTTTTTCCACAGTTGCAACACTACCCGCTAGGACGGCCCGTGACTTTTCCTAGGTGCAGTTCTTGGGTGGCTCCTGCGGGTTTCGAGACCTTTGGGAGGCTGGCTGCTCGGCCTTGCGAGGCCGCGTGTTTCGGGAGCGACTAGGTAGCCTTCTCCTTAGCTGGGCCTTTTTGGATGCGGAGCTTTCGCTGTTGCAGACAGATGGCAGTGGCTGCGGTTTCTTTCCCGGGGCTGTTGTAGCGTGCTGCTGGCGTGGAAGCAAGAGCACCATCAGGGATTTCTCACCCTCTGTCAGGCACAGGAGGAGCAGAGCGGCCAACACATCCCATCTGGTATGAGAAATGGAGAGGTGGTGGAAATTGCCACTTTTCGGTTTCCTTCCCAGTTGGCTGCCCTTGTCCTTCAGTCAGAACTGGTGCTCACCACTTTGGTTGTGCCAGGGACTGTACAGAAGGGATTCTGTCTCAGAGACCTCTGACTTCTATCCTTCCACTCGATTTCATAGTCTTTTTGGAAAACGCTGCCGTTGCGATGAGGTAACGAGTTGCACAGAGCCGGTTATCTGCTGCTTTGTTTTCCTCTGGCACAGCAGAATTGCTGGAGCTGTGGGTGCCTGAGGAATTCACCTCCAAGCACTTAAAAGAAAAAAAAAAAAACCAAAACAAACCAAAAAAAACCCCAATTGCTTTGAAAACTATGTTGCTGAAGTGTCTCCTTACATGCTGGGGTGCTGCGTTAGACGCTTCTTCCTCACTGACACCGCACTGTCGTATGCCGAGCGCGTTTGGGCGAGGAAGGCAGGCCTGGGAGCAGCTGTACCTGTGGGCATAAGTGGGCTTTGCTCACCTGCACCCCGGGGAGAACTCGCTCCTTTTGCTGTGTGCACTGGAAACGTGAGAACTATTATTTTTGGACAAAGCATTTCTAAGCAGTCTTATAAGGGATATTTTTTTTTAAAAAAAAAAAAAGGTGCAAGATTGAGTGCATGTTTACTTGCCCCAGATCAAAGGTTTTGAACACTAAGGTCGCTATCTGTTGAATGGACCCTCCTCTGTCTTCAGGCAATTGAAGCTCCTGCCCTCTTTCTCTACCAGTTTTACTGTAACTACTCTTTTTCTTTTTTTCTTTTTTTCCAGGAGAAATATATATACAAAAGTTCTAAGCAATTAAATGTTCAAGCCATAAGATCAGAGTGTGGGAAGACCCTCTTCACAAGTTTTAACATATTTGTATGTAAAATGATGTTTGTATGAAATATTTTCATGGTAGAATGAATATTTAAAAAAAAAAGTTCCGGTAAGATCTAAACCAAATTTAAAAGGATGTCTTTTTGTAAGATGCAAGTGTAATTGATTACCAATAAGTAGATTTTTTTTTTTTTCTTTTAAAGGGGAGATGAAACAAATGATCTTTACAATTACAAATGGTCATTTCTGCTATTTGGAAAAGTATTTATGCAGCATTACACACAGCTGTCATAAATAACTGCAATAGCAAGGCCAGTCACATCTTCAGGACATACCTCTCAGCTTGTCCCTCTGTGATACTGTACAAACGGACCCATCCCTCCTTTCTGCAGATTTCCTCCTAGACAACTTTTCCTACTGTAACTGTACTGAATTTAACTCTTGAGCTAAGATCCAGACTAAAATTGTGTATTACTTAACAGTTTCTGCTGGGCCTTCTGCTATTTTAATACTCTTCAGCCCATAATTACTGGGTGTCTCTGTTCTGAAGAACTAAGTGCTAAAGAATAATCCTTGGGGTAAGCTTCTACGTGTGCTAACAGTTAACCCCGGAGTATTTAACTTGTATACAGTACTTGATAGGTGTTTTATGACATTTGTACTCGAACTATGAGCCTTACCGAACATCTGTAGGTTTATTCATGACTTTTAAAAAATGGATAACTCTAAGAAAGATGTTTACATGAATGATGATTGCCCTTCCTTTGATGTTATGAATGAGGTTTTTATAGTGTGTTTGGGTGTATGTGCAGGGAAGCAAGAAAAATGTTTCTGGGGAAAAATAGACTTGACAAACATTTGTAATAAGTGAATTTTAAAGATCGCTTTAATTGCGCTATGAAGGCAATGCAGATATTAAAATATTCAACAGAACTGTCATGTCTCAGTGTTATTTGTGTGTCGCAGTTTTGGGCATCCTCTGATCTCTCCCCCTCGCTTGTGCACTGTGCGGTTGCTTTGCAGCCACGGTTAGTGCCGATGCCCGGGAGCCGGATTTGGCGCACGGTTAATGCGCTTCCAGGCCACATTATATTAATAGTGAACGAGCAGCAGAACACTTGGGGCACTGCTGCCTTGGGGTTCTTTTTCTGGCACCTCTGCCACTTCCGTTATTCACTTCTTTCAACGCACATAAAGTGGGCTTTAGTTGTGCTGTGGTATGGAAGAGCATCCTGCCTGCCCAGGCGTCTTCAACGGGTGTATTTTAAGACATGCGAGCATGCACCGGTGTGTCTTTCTCTCCCCGTTGCTGACTGTGAGGCAGTAGGAGGGCATGGCAGCGAGCAGCAGTGGTGCCTTCCAGGCAGGTAACCTGCTGCTCGGTCTCCTACTTCCCTGTATGCATCCTGCTGGGTGAGCGGTGAGGAAAGGGGCAGCGCGTGGGGGCCGGCCCTGCCCTCCTCTGCCACCTCCCCAGCTGCTGCCGTAACTCACGGCCTCTCCTGCCTCTGTGCTGGTTCTGGCTGGGATAGAGTGAACTTTCTTCCTAGTAGCTGGCATAGGGCTGTGTTTTGGATTTAGTATGAGAATCATGTTGATAACACCCGGATGGTTTAGTTGTTGCTGAGCAGTGCTTACACCAGTCAAGGGCTGTTCCACTTCCCCTGCTCTGCCAGGTGCACAAGTAGCTGGGAGGGGGCACAGCCAGGACAGCTGACCCCAACTGGCCACGGGGCTATGCCAGACCATAGGACGTCCTGCTCAGTATAGAAACTGGGGGGACTTGGCTGGGAGGCAGTGATCGCTGCTCGGGGCCGGGCTGGGCATCAGTGAGCAGGTGGTGAGCAACTGCATCGTGCATCACTTGCTTTGTATATTATTATCATTATTAGTATTGTTACTACTGCTACTCTTTTAGTTTATTTTATTTCAATTATTGAACTGTTCTTACCGCGGCCGGGGGGCAGCAGGCGGGGCCCTCCCCTCCCTGCGGGGCTGCACAGGGGCTTTGGCCCGGCCGAGCCCTCCTCGCCCCGAGAGGCGGCGCCGGGGGGGGGGCCGGGGGGGCCGGGGCCGGCCCTCTCCCCGCGGAGCCGCTCCCGGAGGCGGGCGGGGCAGCCGCCTTCCCTGCGCCGCTCCCGGCGCGGCTCTCCCAGCCTCTTCGGTTTCTTCTCGCACCGACCCGGAACTTTTTTCCGCCGGAGCTCTCCCCCTCCCCGCCCCGCAAGGTGAGGAGCAGCGGGGGCTCCGGGCGGCGCCGGCGCGGCGCCCCCCCCCCGGGGGTCGGGGCGGGTCGGTCCGGTCCCCTCGGTGCCTCCGCCGGGCGGGGGCGGCGGGCTCGGCCCGCACGGCTGTAGCAGCCGCCGGGGCTGCTCCGGGCTTGGTAAAAGCAGCAGCGGGGTCAGGGAGGGGAGGAGAAGTGGGGTTTCGGGTGCCGGCACCCCCGGGCAGCCGGTCCCACCGCCCCGGGACGCCCCCTGCCCGAGGCTTGCCCGCGGGGCGGGGCGGGGGGGGGAATCGGCTGCTTCCCAGCCGGGCACCCAGCTCATCTCAAAGCAACAAAACCCACGCAGCCCCCCGTGCCTTTCTGGGGCAGCAGAAACCCCGAAGGAAAAAAAAGGTCTGAAGTGAAGGTCGGGCATCTCTGTCTGGAAACCTCGGAAAAGGTGGCCCGGGCACCTGCCTCCCTGCGGCCCGAGGGATTTCCCAAAAGGCCGCTCACCTTTGCTCGCTGTCACCGCTGCCCGTCTGTACGAACTCTGTACTCCCGGTGAACGCGTTGGTCCAGCCGCGCGCACCGCTGGCGCCAGCCGCTGCTCCCCGAGTGCTGATGCCCCCAACCCTTCTGCCTCCTGTCCAGGGAAAGCCCTTCTCCCCCTCGCCGGAGGGCCGCCACGCAGCTCCCCGGCCTCCGCAGGTGGCGGGGGGTTTATGCAGGATCCCAAGCAGAATGGATCGCTATCGGTATTTCATCTTCAACCAGAGGAAGATGGTCGTGCTGGGCCTGTGCCAGATAGCCTTCAGCACGGTCTGCGTCGTCAGCGGGTTCATAGACAGCATTTTCAGAACGGAGTCTCAGCTGGGCAAAACCAGAGCTCCGATTTGGGCTGGGATGGTAAAGTTGCACTCTATTTTCTATGCTTTGTTTTGTGGTTTTTGGGGTATGGGGGTGTGTGTGTGTGTGTGTGTCCGTCCCACCCCACTGCTAAGTACTAGTGCTCAGCTTGGGGGTGGGAGGGAGGCCAGGGCTTCTTGCCAGCTCTTCCCTGGTTTCCTGCTTTGAACCCAGATAACAAAAGTGTCCTGATCATGGTACAGGCAGGAGAGTGCAAGCAGCCTTCCCCCTGGAGGAGCTGAATAAAATACATTTCTACTGGATAGTGTAGAAAATGGGGCACGGTGGCACTTGACAGGGTGACAGGGTTTTTTGCAGAAGAAGCGCAGAGGGGCCACCGAAGATTAGGAGGGGAACACTTCATCCTCATACCAGGTAGGTGAACATCTGGGAGATGATCTGTGTCCTGCAGCACAGTGCCACTAATTCTCTGTGCCGCACCAAGGAGCGGGCATCGGGCATCCTTGCTCCCCGGCGTTCGGTACCCTGATGTTTCTGTTCGTACCCCGGTGAGCCACGCCACAAGGGAGCTGTACTGGAGCTCTCTCTTCCATCCGGAGGCTGCCCGTCTCCCCTCAGTAATACCTTCCTTCCATCTGCAAGATGCGTAAGGAATTGGGAAAGCAGTGCACATTTTTAGCACTTTATTTGGACTTATTTAATCAGTTTTATTTTTTGGCCAGAGCTGTAAAGGCAGTCAGAGAGTTACTGCCGTGGGGGGGTAGCGGGTGGGCAAGATGCGTTTCACGCAGTGTCCTGCCCCCAGGAGATGCTGCAGAGGAAACCAGGAGAGATCAGCAATTCTCCTTCCGTTTCTGACCCAACAGTTACTCTGATCCAAGCCTTGAAAACGAAGGCTTTTCATCTGCTCTGTAGTAGTTTTATCTTCCGAATCCGATACTTTTGTCTCCCCATTACCAACTCTTTCTGTGCTCTTGCAGGTGATGGGAGTCCCAGGCGTCCTGGCTTTGTTTTCCTCTCAGAGGAAGAATCCAGTTCTCGTAAGCCTGGGGGGGGGAACTGGACGGGACTGTGTGTGTACGGGGTGGGAGCGAAATGTTGTTGGGGCAACTGAAAACAGTTTTGATGGGGAATGAGCTGGCTGGTTGTTCTGCAGGATTGCGAGCTTATTTCTGCAAGTTACCTTCATAAAAGCTGCTACGTTCCTAAGCAAAAGGAATGACGCAGTGTTACCTCGCTTTCTGCTGCAGCGGGCGAGCTGTGGCTCTAATAACGAGCAAAAATCTATAAAAACGCTTGCTTTTGCATGAATTTCTTTTGGTGTTCCTTCCTGTTATTAAGAATTGTGTACACTAAAATAGGAAACAAGTTAATTGACTTTCATTTCCTAGGCAGGTCCCTCCAGCCGTGTAAAGTCCAAGGGGGGGGTATTGTTTATAAGTAAGCGATCTCCAAAAACAAAGTCTTTGGGTCCAGCTAGCACCAGTGGGTAAGGTTTGGGACTCAACTGTAGCTCAGGAATTCTGTATCATGGAAACCTTTACTGCTCTGTGTTTGGCTTCCCGGTGACTGTTGCTACTTTTTGGTATTATGGGAGGTCAAAGGCTTGTACCTACAATGCTTGTTCGTACATTTTGTCTGTTATTAATTGCGTGGATTTGTCAGAGGATACTTTTAATTCCTGCTCCCTTTTTCTCCTTTGGTTTTGCTCTCTAGGTGAATGTGCTGATAGTTGCTTCCATAATCTCTTGTGTTGCCATCCTCATCGTAGTCGTTTATAGCTCCCTCACGCTGAACTATGGTGAAGAGGAGGAGCTGAGTTCTGCCCCAGTCCATGTTATCCATACCGTAAGTACTGATATCATGCTTATTACTGGGAAACATGACCATCTTAATCTACAAACGTTACTAGGCATGACTAGGAACCAGACTTCCAGAGTGCCTAAATTAGAGTTTGAAGTGGTGCCTGCAGCAGGGCACTTCTTTAAGAACATTTGCCCAAGTCTACAGTTGGGTCCTGAAACCCACAAAAGCCACGCAGGACTAGATGGGCAGTTTATAGCTAGCTCCTGCCGCTCGCTGCTGCTGCGGCATGGCTGGCATCGGTGGCTACGTGAACCGATGCCCAGCTGGCCTGGATGCCCCCGTCTGAGAAGCAGCCGCTTGAGAGCAACAGCTCGCCCCTGGAGGCGTGCGCACTGGGTATGTCCCCAAACACGCCGCTGGCGGGATAACTGCTGCTGCTGAGTGCAAAAGGGTTTGGGTCATGCCAGGAAAAAGTCATGGTGTGGCTGACGAAAAGGGGTAGGTGCTGGCCATATCCCCGGCCTGGTTTTGAGACAGCCGTTGCAAAGCTCAAAGCCTCTCCAGCGTGCACCTCAGGTGATAAAGTTACAGGTCAGCTGGTTAAAGCTGGGTGTTACTTCAAGTGTATCCTCCATGGTAAAGCTGAAAAGAAGGAATGAGTTAGCTCCTTTGCACCCCAAACCTGGTAGAAGCGATGGCTCCCTGTGGGGATGAAGACATTCCAGGTGGATGAAGCTGTTCATTAGTTTATTGCAGGGCAAATCGAAATGTCAGGCTGCTAAGGTGCCGTATAGCAAGAAGACATTTCTCATACTCAGCGTGAAGAGGAGCAGCCATTCCTTGGGTTTCTACTCTTTGTTAAAGCTATTTCCAAACCTGATGCCATTGCATAGTCTCTTACATTTAATCAGAAGCCTAATTTTACTGCTTGCTCTTCTCCTATTTGAGGTCCACACTTGGCTTGTTCTGCAGAGCACAGGCAGAAAAGCCTTCAATAACACTGACTCTGAATCGATCTCCTCTGATGCGATCACAGCATTCTTGCAGTCATTAGAATATTTTTTTTTGGTGGAGAGCTTCACTTTTTGAATATGGCTTTAACATTTCTTTTTCTGCTTGCAGAAGTTCATACTTAATAAAGTAGTCAAGGGCGCTAACGTAACCATGCTAGCTGCATCCATCTGCAGTGCTTTTGTCGTGCTGGTGATGGCTTACTTGGGATGCCGGAGTCTTCCTCGCTGCTCGTGCTACGATAGCGTAACTGGGATGGTGAGTGAGGGGCCCAGGGCACCCATTTATTTGTACCTAGTGTGGGTAGGAGGGGGAGAATCATAGAATCATAGAATGTTTTGGGTTCGAAGGGACCCCTAGAGGTCATCTAGCCCAACCCCCCTGCAGTGAGCAGGGACACCACTAACTAGATCAGGTTGCTCAGAGCACCATCCAACCTGGCCTTGAATGTCCCCAGGGATGGGGCCTCCACCACCTCTCTGGGCAACCTGTTCCAGTGTTTCACCACCCTCGTTGTAAAGAATTTCTTCCTTATATCCAGTCTAAACCTACCCTGGTTTAGTTTAAAACCATTACCCCTTGTCCTGTCACAGCTGGCCCTACTAAAAAGATTGTCCCCATCTTTCCTATAGGCCCCCTTTAGATACTGAAAGGCCGCAATCAGGTCTCCCCGCAGCCTTCTCTTCTCCAGGCTGAACAAGCCCAACTCCCTCAGCCTGTCCTCATAAGAGAGGTGCTCCAGCCCTCGGATCATTTTAGTAGCCCTCCTCTGGACCCGCTCCAACAGTTCCATGTCCTTCTTGTGCTGAGGGCTCCAGAGCTGGACGCAGTACTCCAGGTGAGGTCTCATCAGAGCACAGCAGAGCAGAGGGGCAGAATCCCCTCCCTCGACCTGCTGGCCACGCTTCTCCTGATGCAGCCCAGGGTACGGTTGGCCTTCTGGGCTGCCAGCGCACATTGCCGGCTCATGTCCAGCTTTTCATCCACCAGCACCCCCAGGTCCCTCTCGGCAGGGCTGCTCTCGATCCTTTCTTCCCCCAGCCTGTACTGATACTGGGGGTTACCCCGACCCAGGTGCAGGACCTTGCACTTGGCCTTGTTGAACCTCATGAGGTTCACACGGGCCCTCCAGGTCTCTCTGGATGACATCCCGTCCTTCTGGTGTGTCAACCGCACCACTCAGCTTGGTGTCATCTGCAAACTTGCTGAGGGTGCACTCGATCTCGCTGTCTAAGTCATTGATGAATATATTAAACAGCACCGGTCCCAGTACGGACCCCTGAGGGACACCACTCGTCACCGGAAACTGGGGAGAAGATGTGGTTTTCTTCTGTAAACCTAACCTCAGCTCTACCTTGGTTATCCAGGGCTAATTCTAAGAAATAAGTGGATGTTAGAAGGGTTTTATATTTTTTGTATTTTTCCTGTTGCTACCTTCCTCTTGCTTACAGACTTGTGTAAGACATAGCATAAGCTATCCCCATTTTCCAAACCATTTGCGCTCAAGCCACTGTGGTCCCATTTCCTATGAACTCCTGCCCTCCTCACAACCCACCCCTTCTCTCACCTGTAAACCAACAATTGCTCCTGGCACAGCATTTCGGAGACTTACTGGTACTTACACACCAAGATGCCTTATCCCTAGAACTACAAATTCAGTAGTAAAAATACCCCCTGTACCGTGTGTGACGTACGGGAGAGATGAGACACCACGTTTTACTGCTGATTTATGAGGACTCCACCTGCAGTGATGGGGCACAGGCTGCCTCTCTCTGCTAAGTGAGCTCAGTAAATACCAGCCACTTCTTCACTAGGGTAATTCTGGTGCTGTATTAAATGTGGCCAACTGACCATCTTGTTGGGCAAGGAATGAATGGGTACGGGTTACGAGGCAGCTGTTCTTGACTAAAAATACTGAGTGTGTAATGTGAAGCTGCTTTAAACTTTCAATCTAAAACTTTTTAGGAGGAGTGGACTACATGGACTTCTAAAGTGAGTTCAGGTCTATCTTCTTGAACAAAGTCACAGATGAGGTTTTTGATGGCATTGTTTCATTCGTAGGAATGGTTGCAACCTAGCGAGGACCAAAATCAGGCTGTGGAAATGGTTTGCGCTGTACAAAGTGAGTAGCTTTTTCCCCCCGTGTATTTGGATATTCACCAGGGATGTGGAAGGAACATCCTGACCTGTCCCAGGCCAAAATCCTGATAACCAAAATGCTCCGACCCAAAAAGAACTCAGGTTTTTGTGCCAAGTGTCTACACCAGGTTTAGTGTTTTCCTCTTTCCTTCCCCACACAGGCCCTGGAGACAGAATTTTTAACTTCCCAGATCGGTTTCCAGCCCAGGATTTAGATGCAGAGGAAGATGCATCCAAACCTCCACCGTATGTCAGAATGTCTTGAAAAAGCTGTCGAACATTTTAGAGCTACTAGTCTAAAAACATGGCCAGAAAGATGTAAGAAGTTCTTCATCTTTAAAGACGGTTATGCGCTTTTCCTTGGCCCTTTGAAAAACACCCACGGGAAGAGAGAACTATTGAATGCCCAGCGTTCAGCAAAGATGACAGCGCAAAGCAGAAGATCTGCCAATGGTTTTGGACGTTCAGCCTTTGTATAGCTAAAATACCTCATCGCCTCTGGAAAGCGTGAGCACTTTGTCCTCCAGCTTTTGTACTTAAATCATGTTTTATTCTACTACAATTCATCATGCAGTTTGTCTAGCAGCGCTAGCCTTAGGCATTCAAATATTAAATACAATTCATTTTTAAAAGAAACTGGTGGTGGAGTATTTCCCCTCTCCCGCTGCTGTCTCGATTTGTCCCCCTTACCCAATGAATCAGTTGGATAATATGGTGCTGGGTGAAGGATAACGAAGGACCCACTTCATTACTGAGCTTCAGAGTGCTTTTCCTTTTCTTCTTGGCCACGATGGGGGCAGGTGACGTTTATGATACGAAGCCTGGCCAGTGCCATCCAGGCACCTCTGTCGAAGTGTGGATTCTGTGGGGCGTACGTGGGTCGGTACAATTGGGTTTGGTGCTGAAGTGTAATGCCAGGGTGTAGTGGGAACCGGGGTTGCAGTAGCTCCTCTTACAGAGTAACTTAGATACTCTGAATTCAGTTCTGCTTTTTCTATTTCAAATTTGGAGACTGAAGGTTTAAAAAAAAATAATGCTTATTTGGGAGCCCATTCTGCTAAAATTTATTACAGATACAGACCAAGGTCCTCTGCTGGAGATTCTCTAGAGAACCTCTTGGTCCTTCCTCTTGCCCAAGGAAATACAGCTTCCAGTCAACTCCTGAGGCACCTAAAATTCCCAGGAGTTTTCTCACTTTTCCAATTCTCTCGCCCATCCCACCACGGGCAGGGGTAAGCGAGCCAGCGGCTGTGTGGTGCTTAGTTGCTGGCTGGGGTTAAACCACAACAGTCCTTTATGATTTAGGTCAGCTTAGAGGTGTCCATCGAGTGATCATCCTGCCTGCAGGCCTTGAGCATGAAGCAGTAGATTACTTACCCCACGAAGTAGATGAACACAGCACGTTCCTTTGAGCAGGGCTTGAAAATAAGTTCCCATCTGGAGCAAGTGCTGTGAGTAGTAGGATAAGTCATGCCCACCGTGAGGGATGTAACTCCGAGAATGAGCTCAAGTAAGGTTTAGCTTATTGCAGCATATGATGTGCCTTTCCCTTTCCTGAGAGAAGAGGGAATTAAATTGTTCTTGATTTTTTTCTTCTACAGACCAGAGTCTTTTTCATAACACTAGTAAGGGGACTCCAACACCTAAATGAAGACCCTCACCTGATGAAAGAAAGCACTGTGAAGGCAAAATGCCAGGCAGTCCTCTGAGTCTGTGCTTATTGCACTTGCATGTGAAATGCCCTTGGTTCCAAACCAGCTTGTCACAGCTGCATCATCAGAAATTAGCATTACGGTATGCAATTAATCCTGGCATACGCAAGTTAGCAAATCCTGTCCAGCTTCGTAGTCTCTCGGGGTCAGTGCAGTGCAGAGATGGACAGTTAGTTTCTATTAAATTAGTTGTAAAATGCCTAGGACTAAACATCTTTGCATTTTGAAGAGTTTATATTTGAGGATATTTTACACGTTTTGTTGTAATCTCAAACAGAAAAACACCCCAAGCTGCCTACGGAGGAAGTCCCAGTGGACTCTGGCATCCCTTTGTACGTAAGGTGCTTACCAAGTGGCTCCGTTACTGACTTTCACCATTAAGATTATTAATGGCTGGGATTATAAAGAAAGATATTCAGACCACTGGCCTGCCTCCGCAGCCCTCCTCCTGTCACACATGGCTTCCCCTGCTGCCCGGCTTCGGCCGGGGGAACTGTCCCCATCCCTCGGCGCTCAGGCCAGCAGCGTCGCTCGGGGCTGCAGGTCCTATTCTGGCAATTGGAAGTTTGACTGTGCACCAGAGTAGCCAAATTCTTTCTGGCTTTGGCTCTGAATACCTTTATATGCTTGCCTACATCAACCAAAACACAGCTGGTGTCATTACAGACATCCATTTGAAGGTATCAATGTTTGAATTACTACATTAAAGTAGTATATATATAAAGCATATAAAGTATATAAAGTACTATATATAGTATAAAGTAGAATTACTACATTAAAGTAATTCAAGCATTCAATTCAACAATTCAAAAAGTGATGCCGTGCCTTTTTCTCTGGCATAGTACCTTGTCAGCAAGCATCAAAGCGCTGAGCGTGACTACTTTCCCCATCCTCAGATGCTTCTGGCATAACTCCAAACAGTCTGCGATGAAATGTTGGGGTTTGTCTCCTTGATTAACATAAACTGCTGTTCTCAAACATTAAAAGAAAGTAGGACTCCCCGAGAGGTTGTTGTGACTGCTAATAGCTAAAAGCAGTACGGCTTTGATTCTCCTTTAGTTGGGAACAGGTTTTTTGCCTTTGAAAGGAGAAACTTGCTGGCAGTAGTTTGTTGCTAAAATGCACTGAGTAGTTTGTTGGTAAAATGCACTGCTCAGCCACTGCATCGTTTCTGGGGGGAAGCTATGCGGCCCCATCCAGAAATACTGTTCCGTAACTGGTCATTACCATATGTGATGGTATGTACCCAGTGTAACGCAACGGCGTTGGGCTGCTGGGCGAACAGAGCAATTAGGGTTTATTGCAGGCGCGCGCCGAGATTAAGTGTCACCGGTCCCTGTTCGAATGCGGGGCTGTCTCCATCGGCTGGGAAGGATAACTCCCGAGGTGAGGGTGTGCAGGGCAGATGCAACCACAGCCAATGCAGGTCAGGTCCTCCTGGCACGGCTCCGAGGACCCAGCCCGTTCCTCCCCACCAGCTTGGAAAGCGGCCGATTGGTGGCATTTAGTGACAGGCAGACCCCTGCCAGCGTGGCGGGTGTTCCTGTGGCTGTGAAAAGCCTTAACAGCAGGTATTGAAGGACGAGTGTGTGACAGAGAAGTGTGCTCTATGCTATTTCATCCCTGGAGGTGTTTAAAAGCTGTGGTGCTTAGGGACATGGTTTAGTGGTGGACTTGGCAGTGCTGGGTTAATGGTTGGACTCGATGATCTTAAAGGTCTTTTCCAACCTGAACAGTTCTATGATTCTAGGATTCAGCAGCAGCTTTAAAGCCCTTGACAGCCATATTTCTCTTTGCAGTCCTCCCAGTGGTGCAACCCTAGCATCGCTATCGCAATACCAGCACCTCAGAGCGCTTACAGACACAGAATTTCAGCAGTTCTTTCTGCAAAAGGAGAGTTTCTAGAAAGGAAGCAGCTGCAATATGGAAATTGGTGGAAACTGTATACCGATTTAATGTCACTCCCTCTAATTGGTTAGCATTGCAGAAAGTACATTCCTGATTGCAGCTTCCAGTGCTATATTTGGTAGCCCGTTCCATATGCAAGTTACAGTGCCTTCCCAGAGCCTGCCCCTATCTCCAGGGACATTTCATGGTTTGCATCACCCCCAGCTTTCACTGCTGGAAGTCAGATGGATTTTTATTTATGCTGCAAACACGCATCCATAGCACCTCCAGTAGAAATGGCCTCGTCATTTGTTCCCCACAGACTTTTCCTCGTTGGCAAGATCCCAGGAGCTGAGCCGGCTTCCCCGTTCCTTCCCAGCACCGCAGGATTTCCCCTCCAGGGTGGGCAAAGGCCCGTGGCCGCTGGCGGGCGGTGCGGCGGCAGAGTGACAGCCTGTGCCGAGGGGTGGGCGCAGCAGCGGGTCGGCAGCCTCAGCACCGTGCCAGCAGAATAACGTAAGCAAAGCCCAAGGGGAAAAAAAAAAGAATAGAAATTCCAGGCTCCACCTGAGCCCAGGGCTTCTTCTGCAACAAAACATCCTGCACACATGGGTGCTGCACCTTAGAATCATACAATCATAGAATCATTTAGGTTGGAACAAGATGACACAGACACCAAGCACTTTGTGCTCACTTTGCGTTAGCGTTATTTGTGTTAAGTCAAAGACAAGGCATTTGCGTCCCAAAACATTTTTCTATCTTGAGTAAGCTTAGCCAAATGTTACCCTGTTCCCTGACGCACCCAACAAAGCGCACAAAATCCCCGGGCTGTAAAAGCGAAGGCTGCCAGCCTCTCCATTAGGAGCAGGCAGAGTTAATCACAGGGCATAATCAGAAGGTTAAGCAGGGAAACTGGTTCTGTGAGTTAACGTTCAACCAAGGGCAAAGTATTTGCTGAAGCCGAAAGGGCTGGAAGGTGCTGGGGGAGGAGAGGGAGAGGAGGGGGTCTTCATCACGGTGAGGATCAGAGGACCATTTCAGCTCCGTTTTTGACAACTAGCTCGTCTGGGATTGTTTTGTTTGCAGGTTTTTTTTTTTTTGGTAACTTCACTTCCAGTCTTGTAGTCCAACGCTTACATCGCGCTCTCCGACAGGAACATTTTGCCTTTTTTTCTCAGCCTCGGTGAGCAATACGAATGGTTTCAGACCGATGTGGCATGTGCTGGAAGGGGTTTGCTACCAATGTGCGGGTTTGGTCTTGCCACTCCCCACCTCTAGGGCAGTTTGCAGCCTCCAGATATAATACGGTTGGTGCAGTTCCTCCCTGCTGGGCTGCTCAGGGCCCAAATCTCTTTCCTCCTTGCTGGCCAAAGGCATTGAGAAGCCCAGGGATTTAAAATAAATTAATAAATAAATCACAGCTCTGCGTGCCCTGTAGCTCTGCCTGTTCTAGTGTGAAATATTTCAATTTTTTAAGTCAAACTTCACTATAGGTAGATATGGCCTGAAATATTATGTGTGGAGAGTAACTGCAGAAATACATAGTTCTTGCTCATTTAAGAAAATAAATATATAAGCCATTTACTACACAAGTGTGCTCGTTTATAGCAGAAGAATTACCTGGCTTGATAAATCACCAGTTTCCCCCTGAAGCCTTTGCTCAGGCCCAGTGGCTCTGGTAGAGCCGTTCCTTGCATCAGCTTCCCTGGCTGGCTGCTTCCCCTCCGCCCAGCGACCTGCCGTAGGTGCAGACCTGCTGCGAGGTGAAAAAGAGCCTTACAAGATTCGGGAAAGGACAGGAGCAATAGTAATCGATCAAAATACAGATACATTCTGAAAAGAGAAGGGGGCATTGGCCTGCAGCGGAAGGAAGGAGAGTTTTCTTTCCTTTTTTTATAGTCAGCAGAAAGCACACTAACAAAAACAGAGCATAGGATATGCTTTTTGGAGTCAGCCTGACAGAGTTCTTGATCCTTATGGGACCCATCCTACTTGAGATTTTGCTATGATTCTCCAGCACTAACAGTGTGTAAGTACGGGGAAAAGTCCTTGGGGTTAATTCTAACTTGAGGAGGGAAAGCCCGTCAAAGCAAACAGCATTTCCCAGCCTTCCCCAGCAGCTTTTCTGTGAAGGCAGCCACTGCCATGTCCTGCACCTCTTCAGGTCGGTGTAGCTGAAACACACAATGGAACTGCACACCTTCCCTTGCAATTTCTGAGCTGCTGCAGGAATGTCACTTTTTTTTGTAGTTACAGCTTCGGTGCTACCAGAAGCACGTACGTTCTCTTTAATTGACGTGACATTTATATGTCGTCTTAATTAAAAAAAAATTAGTTCATTTTATATTTCATGTTTCATCTTCTGACTTCTGCCCGCTCCGTGTTTTTAAATACACCCATTGCTATTTTTGTAATCAGTGTTAGTTGCTGTATACATAGTGTTTATACTGAAACAGTACATGCAAATATTGTTAAGCCCTTGTCCCCCACCCACTAACCATGAGACTGGTTTGGGATTATGGCTGGTGGGGGGGTTTTTTTGCCAAGTTCTTTGCCCTTACTGTATCTCACTGGTGTCACTGCTGTGTCTCTTTGCCTTGGGCAGGCAGCCTGCCCACCCTGATTGACCCAAGCCTTTGCTACATAGAACTGGAGAATCGTTTAGGTTGGAAAAGACCTTTCATATCATCACATCCAACTGTTAACCTAACCCTGCCATCCCACCACTAAATAAATGGGGTGAAGTCAAACAGCCCTTCACCCACAAAGCCCGAGAGCTGGAGTTTTAAAGCCGATGCGAGCGCTGGACTCCCACAAGTGTCATCTGTCACACAGTCACCTCACTGCCATAACAAAAATTTGTAATTGTACAACCCCCCCCCCAAGCATTGTGTTACATTGCCAAAGTATGCATGCTTATAATGTCAAAATATATATATCTCTGTGTGAATATACATATTTTCTGGTCATCATTTTATATCTATAGAGCATATATCATATATATTTATATACCATCTTCTATCACCATGCATAAAAATGAAATATATCTATTTAATGAAAGCTGAAAGTTTAGAAATTAATTCTTTTGCTTCAGCTGCAATTTGAGAAAAGCACAGCTACTGCAAGCCTTAGAAGCCCATCACAAGGGCTGCCAGCATTGTGCTTTTTAACAGCAGCATCACAGTGACTCAGATATTAGCTCGGTATTGAAGTTAGTACTTCATGGTAGTAATGAGGATGAATAATCACATACAGGAATTTGAAAACCCCCTCTGATTAGCAAATGGTTTTTTATCTGCAGCTGAATCTTTAGTTGCTGAAGCCGGGAGCCCTTCATTGCCTCTGATTTATGAGTGGGTTAAAAATATCTTGAAGTAAATGGAAAAGCTGTTGCATGCATTTTAGGGTCAGTTCAATCTTTTTCTCATCGTGTGCTCTTTCCCGGACCAAGCACAGGGGGACGGAGGACTGCAAAGGATGAGAAGAACAGCAGCATCTCAACGCCCCTGAGTATTTGGGTTTCCTGCACAGGGGTGAGGGTGTCCATGTTTTTACTTCAGAGCAGCCAAGAACGTCCACCCGTACCTCCACCTTTCTGCGGGGGCCCCAGAGCCAAGCCTGCCTGCCCCAGCCTCGGGGAGGACATCAGCCTTGCCCGCAGGGGTGTGGGCAGGTGAAGCAGGGCTGTCCCCTTGGTGGGCAGGGGCTGGAGAGCACGGCCAGACAGGTTTTATGGGCCAAAAGCCAAAAAAAACCCCCAACAAAATGCTTAGGAATGAGTGTGAGGGCAGGGTGAGCACATACCACACGTTGCCCCGGCTCCACCACCAACTACTTGTAGCTTGAAGCCCCCCTCCCACCCATTTAGTCACAGGCAAAAAGAAATTCTCTTCCCTTAACATGTATAGGGGGTTTTTTTCCTAAACCTTCCAAAAATCCCAGCAGTTCCACCGTCCCATGGCCAGGGTTTCCCGCTTAACTGTGGCGCGTAAAAGACAACGTAATTTTGTTTGAACTTGTCTTCCACCAGCTTCACTCAGCAGCACTAAGCTTTGGTTGACCTTTTTTTTTTGTTTTCCCTTGATGAAGGCTGAAGCTGGGAGTTTAAAGTGTGTTCGGCAGCCTGCACGTTACCGACATTCCGATAAGGGCGCTGAAGGAAAGGCTCTCCAGCTCCAGGGGACTACGCTCAGCACGACGGCCGAGACTCAGATAGGCCACGGGAGAGGAAAAAGGGTCCTCAAGCACGGCTTCTGCTTTACGACGCGTGATTTAGCTGCACAGGGTGATGTTTTTAAAAGTAAACAACTAAAAATATTCATTGAGAGGGAGTTTACCATATTGCCTCACAACAGAGCCTTTTTTCTGCCTGTGACCTTCTCAAAGAGGCAATGCAAACAGTAAAAAATAGTACAAAAAAAAAAAAAAAGGAAGTACTGAGACAAGATCATGGTCTTATGATTCTTTTCATATGCTCACATTCACGCTAGCTGCCTCTTCCCTTTTAGTTAATACCTCTGTGTGTGCATGCACATACGTGTATGAAAAATATAGGCTGTAATCGCGCAGGCGCCACGTCATTGTGATTTTACCATTGCGCTTTTGCGTGCTTACGGCTATAGCTACGCAGCGCTTCGCTGTTTTTCAGGGGTTTGATGGCATCAGAAACAGAAAGTCCATTGAAAAGGGAGCTTATAAGCTGTTAGAAAGACAGCGCTTATCCTTTTTTAAAATTTGACACTGTATACCTCCTACTGAAAAATATTAGAATAGTAGAAAGAAAAAAAAAAAACCCCACCATTATCTTCTGGAACAAAGAGCTGCCTGCTTAATGTACTGCTTTACTCTCAAACAGTGAGGCAGGGCTGCTGCCTTCAGCTTGCACTGCAAGCTTTTTGCAGTGCTATAAAGAGTTACTTGTTTTAAGCCAGGACCTGATGTGAACTGCCTGTACAGAAAGCTGGACAGTGATGGGCAGATAAAAGAAGAGAGAGTTCCCTTGAGCTCCTCGGTGTTGTCAGATGTAGCTGCATTGCTTTGATTCTCTGGGAGCAAGTAACTACCTGGAGATTCTGGTGGGTTTTTCGTTGCTGTCGTTTTTAAATGTGTAAGCAAAGCCTCTTTTTGAACTCCATCTCTTAATGGAAACAGACCGAGAGACCCAAGTGCGCTCTACAGGTTTCAAAATTAGATGCAAGCAGACAGGAATCCAAAACAAGCGACCCCTCGGCTGTTTGCATTTTTTTTAAATGGCCCATTTAATTCAAGGCCAATCTTACAATAATTAATTTCAGGGAAGAAAGAACAGGCTACTTCTTTTTGAATGTTTGATACTAGCAATAGCAGCTCTCATGCACCTGATAGTAAAGTGAGTGACAAGTTCTGCTACCCAAAAAACCCCAACCAAAAGAAAAAGGGGGGGGGGGGGAGATGGGGGAGGGCCACACATTTGTTCAAAAAGTGCTGTGCCTGTCTGCCGGGTCACTTTCTGAGCTGAGAGCAGGCGAAGCTGCCGCGGCTGGAGGCACGGAACAGCCTTTGCCCAAGGCCGTGCCGCTTCTGCTGGTGCTAAGGCACGGTCAGACAGTGCATGCGCTACCCAGCCTGCTCACCCCGAGCCCCGGCCTGACGTACTCGCTCTTGGTGGCAACCACAAGCCGCGTCTCTGGCCAGCGACCACCACTGTACCTCAGTCCCCAGGCCTCAGTCACATTGCATCAATTCCAGGTTGTTTTTCAGTGGTGAAAAGAGCAGGATGATGAGTTTCTTGAAAAGCTCATTGGTATTGCTGGGAAAATTGCTTTTCATTCAGTTTAAATGATTAGCTCATTCAAGATTTCCATTAACCAGAGGTGATTCAGCAAAGGCAGAAAGCATGACACGTCGATGACCACCTCAGTGCCTGTCCCTGGATGGCTAGCAGATTTTGCATGCCTGCCTTTGGGCGCTGGAAATCCCTCCCTGATCTACAAGGAGCTGCCTTCAAGCAAGTCAGCCTCTGTAAAGCTGAGTTTGCAGCTGGGAGGCTGCACAGAGCCCCGCGAGTCCCAGGACATCACTGGAAACCAGCAGCAATTCTTTCCCTCCCAGTGTCACTTCATAGCCCTTGCTGACACGTCACACCACTCAGCTGGACGGCTGAGAGGCCTCCTCCGGGTATCCAGTGTCCACCCTCAAAACAGCATTTCATTTATTTTGCGAGTCCTAGAATAATGCCCATTTCTGATGTTATCTGCAACTTCAGATTTAAGATTACATGTCAGTTTTGTCTTGATTTGCATAGAAAACCAGACTGCCATTTTAAAAGCAACATTACTATTACGTTAAAATGACACAGAGCTCTACTTTTTACCTGGGAATTGAGATATTATGAAACATCTGCCAATGGCCTTGAAAGCAGGACTCTGAAAAAAAAAAAGAGACCATTAGAATTATATATTGTGGTGGAAGCAAAAATGGTCACCAAGAGGGGACAAGGAACATGACTTCCAATGGATTTTTATAAAAGCAGCAAGTTAGTAGATGATGGGTCAGGGAAAATGTTACTGCAGGGTTACACTTTAAAGATGACATCATATAGGATGAACAGGTAAGAAGCGTTTATGACCAGCTTGCAAAATAGAGGCACTGCCCTCCCAGCGCATGATCGAATGGTATGGGAGACAAAGACAAAACCAGCAATTTTTGGTCCAAGTGTGATCAAAGCCATAGGCAAGCATTACAGTGATCAGTTTTATCTTTATGCAAAGCTGCGGTGCCTGAGGGAAAGGAGTTACTGATGGTTTTCCTGCGCTCCCGTTTTGCTGGATTCCAGGTGGGAAAGCCGCCGTGAGTCACCAACGGTGGTGGTGAAGGTCAAAGAGGGAGCAGGAGGCGGGCTGACTCTACCTTCATTTGTGTATGGACGCCCACATTACTCCCTTCCATCAAAACCAGAGCTTAGCTAATTTTTAGATCATTAAGCCATATTCTCAAGATGAAATAACATTAAAGTGAACGATATCACTTTCATTCAGGGTCCTCATCTATTCTCACTACATCTGGAAAGCTATCTTTTAAAATGATTGGTTTATAAAGCTGGAAAAAATTACAAGGTTGGAGCTATTTCATCTTTCGAATTCTTTAATGACTATATACTTTAGACCCTTTATTGGATCAGCAGCTTTTTGCTTTGGGGAGGTTACAGTACACATAAAATCCCCCATGTTTCTTAGCTATAGTGTCATGATGCAGACATGAGACATTGAAAAACACCAAGAAAACACTAACGCGCAGCCAGTGTACGCATGAATATGAGGATGCATCTCGAGTTTGTATGTCAGCCTCTTGCCTTCCCAAGTTGAAAGGCGCTTCCTTCCGATGCGGCTTGATGACACAATTAGTATCGATCTGGGACGAGGGCTCACAACTGCAGTCGACCAAGGTCCCTTCTGGTCATTCCTAGGGTCCAAAAGCACAAGGCATACACACTCAATAGACACATTCTTTTAATCATTCTGCAGAATTAACAGCCTGTGAGAGCAGTGATGACTGCAATCATTTAAAAACGCAAATCATCTCCAAAAGGTGTTTTACCCTTGTAGTTGAACCCCGGACAGCTACTAAGCACCCTTCTGTTTTTAATACACTACTAAGTGTGAAACTAGAAGAGGAGCATAAATGGGACAGCAGTGAAACATTCTGTAACACAAATGATTTGAAAGCTCCTTGGCGGGGAAAGGGCTATGGTATTTACCAAAAAGCCATCTTGATTGGAACTGAAGCCGTGCTCCGTGTGTGTGCAAGTGTACACGTGTGTGCATGCGTACACATACAGAAACCTGCAAGAACACTTTTGAGGTAACAAAGTCACCCCACGTGTATGTGAAGTTAAGAGCCTTTATTTCTGAACACAAGGTGAGACTAACAGAAGGTAATAGAGAAGAGTCCTTTTGGGCCTTGACATACATCCAAGGGTCAGTAATTCTGAGTTTTATAACTCTTGTATCACTTCCCATTCTTCTGGAATCTGAAATAAATCCTGAACATGCCTCTGAATCATCAGATGGGTGCTTCAGATGCTCCAAAACAACTCAGAGCCATGGCAAGAAAGCACTGACAATAGTCCAAGTATTGTGACAGTCTTTCACAAAATTGTCACCCACACATACTAGAAACTCTTTTTCCTCCCTTACAGGTTTTTTTCTGCATTTTACTGTAAGAAATTATATCATCATTCCTAGTATAATTATTAAAAACAAGTGATAACAGTTTGTGGCAAAGCCAGTTTATTAGGTTTCTGGGATTGTGTCTTGCCCTCCCCCCAACACATACAAAATAACCCAACTTCACAATCTGGTAAAGTGAAAATACATATACAAAGTTTTCAGTACTTTTGACATCAATTTTGTGGGCAGAACATTACCACTGAAAGCCAGGAAGCATACTGAATCCTGCGTTAATGACCACATTACCTTTATGGCAGAACCATTAAAACATGCTTTGTGCTGAAGACGCAATTACAGACTCAAACGTTGTTTCCACACAATTTTAATGACTTGAGGGCCCTTATTTACAGGTTGTGAATAACTCAAATAAAGCTTAACAGATTTGCAGATGTTTGATATCAAATGTAACAGTAACACTGTAGTTAGATAATTTCCTTACCTCAACCCCCAACCTGACTTTGGAATTCTTCATTCTGTTTTTTTTTTATTAAAAAAAAAAAAAAAAAAAAACATTTGCTGAATACTTACTATACAAATGGTTAAGATGGATCCTTTCAAGATAAAGGATTAAGGACATGTGGGAAAAACAAATTGTCCAAGAGGACTGTAAACCATATTTATTTATAATAGCATACACATAAATTTAAGATCAATCTTTTTCTTAAAAAAACATTAAGGACACCAATGTTAAAAAGCTGATTGTTTCTGAAAGGACTGTAAACAAAATTCTAGTCATGTAAGATTCAGAGTGAATATAAAAGTTCCCTTTTATGAATGTTTCCTAAACAAAATTACTGTCACAATTGTAGCAGCAGTAGAAGAAAAAAATATTACTTTTGTTTAGATTCTTTTTAAAGATCTTAATCATATTAGGCCAAATTGAATGCTCTTGAATCAATCCAGAAAAAAGTCAATGTGTTTTTCTTTTGTCAGTACAACTTGCAATAGAATTGTATCTTATTAATTGTAAAAGTTTAAATAATGTTAGTTATCTTGTTTCATTAGTTTGTTTCTAATGTGATCACTAAGGTGGCAGCTTCTGAACTGGCCCTTCCATTTAGTTCCCAGTCAGCATCACACACCACACATTGCAAATCAAAAATCCTCATTTTTACTTCAATTCCTTTAAAAACTAAGTCACAAAACATTGCTTGACATGGCATATGAATGAAGTCATAGACTGCCTTCTATGGCTTACATGTCACTTTATGTAACTACATGCAACCTAGCACCATTTTTATTATGAAACTTGACCGTTGGACAGAAATGAAATAACATGGTTGCAATTATGAGAACACAGAAGACGCCTGTTCTAGAGGAGTCATCTCCCTCATCTGACCCACCACGCACTCACATCAGAAATGCCAAGGATGCCCCACATACAGCCATGACATTACGCAAGCAGGCTTTAGCTCAAAAATCTGTAACAGACAATGCATTTGCCAGTTTTTCTCCATATTTCAAGATCTAATTTATTTTGTATTCAGAAGTATTTTAAGGAAGTCCCATATTCCTAACATTTTGCCCTAAGCATTTCCATCCCTAAAGTATGTTATCAAGTTGGGTGCAAAAAGCTTTTTCAAGGTATTTGAAAAGCATTCATCGTCACTAAATTCCTCCGAAACCCCTGTCTTTGAAAACCAGTAAGCTTTTCCCAACCTTGCTCAATCTTTTATTTACTTGAAGTGGTTCTACTTACCCTGGCACACTCAACTCAAATACAGCATCTTTAGAAATAAGTCCTCACTGAAGTTTCAGTAAGGTCAGAGAAGTTATGGACTGTTATAGTCCCACATTTACCCCAAATCCTGTGCTACAGTACTTTCCATAAGAAGGAATGCATAGTTTAGGCTTACATGCTATTTATGAAAAATTAATGAAGTATTAAGAATCAAATAATTGTCTAGAGGTAGGGACAAATTTGTCAATTCTTCTACCATTGCCATGAAGAAACAAAGTTTACAGTGGAATGACAGGCCAAAAGCTAGCAGTTTGCACCTACACTGGCAGTTCAAACTTCATCTGACAGCCCTGGTTTTTGTTTTTAAATAAAAAAGTTACTCACTTAGCAATTTGCTAGCAGTCCCCAAATATTCCTTCATATACCAAAAATCTCCCCCTCACTGACCCAAATATCAAGCTATCTGGCTGTCATGTGACACTTTTTCTCCTACATTATTCCAACACAAGTAGCAACCAAAAATGCTGGTAAACTGGCTTACTATTTATAACCTTATAAGTAGTGAAACAATCTCAGGCAGCAAGAGCTCAAGTAGAATTGCTTTGTCAAAACTTCACTTGAAAGTTTACTTTCCCATGTATTTATAGTGAAACTTCAGTAATTCAGAAAGTACAATTACAAAGTGCAGGAATATGAGATGGGCACATCTACACCAGGAAAGAAAAAAAAAAAAACCAAACCCAAACAAAAACCAAACAAACCACATTAAAGTGCCAAAGAGTTACGCTATAATTGCTACCAAAACCTGGAACTTTGCCAAGATCATAATTTTGAAGCATTTGCAAACGAGACAAGGTGACAGCTGATAATAATATGATTTAACACCAGCAGATCGTGGCAGGTTTTGGTTCAGGCTTTATGAGTTTATGAGATTGGGGGAATTAATTTTGGCCTCCACATGGTCATTGTCATTGGGGTTTTTGGCAGAGGTTTCAAATAACGGCATACTGTGAGTATCAGCAAACTTCTGGGCCAAGTCCGTAGGTACCTGAATAGCACTCCTCAGGTCACATTTATTTCCAACGAGAATCCGTGGTATATCGTTGGCAAGAAGGTGTTGTTTGCATTCCTCTATCCAAGATGGCAGACTGTGAAAACTGGCAATGTTTGTCATATCATACACAAACACAACAGCGTGTACGTTCCTGTAATAGTGCTGCACCATGCTCTTTCTGAAGCGCTCCTGGCCAGCCGTATCCCATAGCTGGATCTGAAAGGGGAAAGACAATGAGAGAAAAAAATGGTTTATTACTCATATTGGCAAATAATACAAATTACCTGTAGCTCAGGGAAGGCACACAATCACAGAAATCCACTCTTCTGAGTTAATCTGAAAAGTTTGTGCTGAAAAAAATTGTTGCTTTCACACAATTTCAGAAACTTTTGCTTTCAAAGCTGCTCACAATTGAAGCCAGGAAGAAATGATTGATGCAACTTGATCACAAATACGTATTTCTTAAGGTTCATTGGAGCGTGTATTTTGTAAGGTCTTTACAAAAACAAATCCTGAAGTCTTGGCAACACTTTTATTTGAAAAAACAACAGGTATTTCACAGCACAACTCTCAGCCGACATGATTTTTTCATTGCCATATAACATCATCTTCCCCAAGGTTTTGTTCTTATCATGAAGCTAACTGCCTATTGTGGTAGTGTATGAAAGTAAGAAGAAATCAAACCATGCACGAATAACACCACCACCACGAGAAACAGGACAAATAAATCTTTCTCTGCCGTGTATCTACTGGAATCAAACCCTCCTGTGATGAACCTCTAGCTTAAGCTTATTTAATGCTTAAGCTAAGACCAGACTGTGGTTTGTAATATCAAAGCATGCATGAAAGAGAAAAAACCCAAACAAACAAACAAACAAAAACCCCATCAAAACATAAACCTCCTGTTAGTTTAACATGCTACTGTTGTTCCCAGGTACGCATCATTCTATCCCAAAGAGACCGAAGATATTTGTTTGAAGCCTAGTCAGTGTAATGGACAAAAAAAACCCCAAAAACATTCAGAAGAACCAAAATGCTTTCAAACTTCTCGGGTCCAGATTAAAACAAAGTAAGCCTTGATGCGCAAGCAGATGTAAGCAACAACTAATAAAAATTTTAAATGCATCCGTCATCCTGGTACAATGGAAGCTTGGAGTCCTCAGATGCGTAGCGTACGCTACAAAACTGTGCACTTACTGGACACAGTGATATTTTAACAAATTTGCTCCCCAGGAGACACGGGACTGCAATCTTCGGCAGTCAGAGCCAGGTCACCTACAATGCTAGATTAACTGCACACTGTAAGAAATGAACTAGTGTGTGGCTCTATCAGACACACCTTAGTGACGGTGTTAACACTGACAGACAACGTTAGACTTCTTGGGTCAAAGCTGAGTCCTAGCTTCCTGTCTGTCCTGTACAGCTGATCCCTGATGGCTGAGGCAGTTTGATTGGTACTGCAGCTTTTAACTTTGAGCAGGCAATGTCAGGAAGAAACGTTTCCTCCCTGGGAATGAAAGGAGATTTTTTTCTTCAGACTCAGAATTCAAGGAATATTAAATGTTCTGTAAACAATGAAGGTTAATTTAAAATTCAATCTGTTGCCATGAAAGGTACAGCCAGTATCTTCCCCTGATGAAATTGTTCTCCCATTACCATAGTTATGCATTCCTTTGATCCAAATCTTTCAGTAAAACTTATTTAGAAATTGCAAGTGCCTTGAAAGTTGCCTTGTTTACCATTTTCACCAGTGACTTTGATATTTAAAAAAAGGAAACTCAAGTGCCAGGGAAATTTGCTGATGGCAAGAAGCTACGATGCATCAGAGAAGAAGATTACAGCATCACATAACATTTTTTTTGAAAGATGGAACAGTAGGAATAGGGTGAAACTGAATAGAAGCAGATGCAAAGTCTTGGTAACAGTGACTAATAATAAAGACTTTTCCTCTAAGTGCGGGATTCATCAGTTTGGAAATTGTTAAAACAGATGACAATCCAGATACACAAGTCGATCACAGGATGTTATGAATCACTGGTGTGATGGAGTGAAGGAAAAAGAGTAAGCGATGTTTCAGGATGGTGTGACTTTTTCTGCATTATTATGTGCAACCCTGTTGACAAAAACTCAGACTGGAGCAGGTGGAAATGGCAGTTACTGGTTTCATCGGGGGAACTGAGAATTTAAATGAGAACATCACAACAGCTTGGCTTCTGTGGTCTAGTCCAGTTATCTGCAGCTTCTGATCCACAGACTTATAAAGATCCATGTGCTGCTTCTGAAAGGGTCATTAAGATTATTAAGAAAAGCAAGGCAAGTCACCCTAGCTTCTGATTGCAGGAAATGGTAGTCACTTGCAATCCATCTCATTTTAGAGCAAATACCTGCTTTTTGCCAATGGTCTTATGCTCTAAACACAACTGACTGCATCTCCACAGTCTGTTAAGGGAGTCTAGACAATCAGATTAAATACAGGCCCCTAAATTTGGGTAAGAATCAGTCACCTACCCAGATGAAGAGATACTTCTAGTTCCATGCACTTACAAAACATTATAAAGTCAGGAGACTCATGAAAATTTTCACTAATTTGGACTTTGACAAATTAAAGAGAGAAGAAAGCAACACCCAGACTGAAGTAATCCCTATGTTCAGACAACATAATGTTAAGGAATGCTTGTAATCTTGGAAAATGCTGTATCGAATTAATTTAAAGAGGGAGCTCATTTTCACAGGCAGCTGCAAGCTTGTACTTCTCTCCCCACCTCATTCACAGAGCAGAAATCAGTCATGCTTCAGTCAAGCACACATCCACAAGTGTCTTGCCAGCCTTGGGTAGAGAAGGGGAAATTAAATTAAAGGCTTACATATCTTCCAAGTTAAGCTGAAACTACAGTTCCTCAATTTTATTTACATGGAGCTTTCAAGCTTGAAGGGTGTTATCTCAAATTAAAAATGTTAATTCTTCACATGGAATCATTTGCACTGAGAGGCAAATCCTTCCCCAAGACTGAAAATTTCACACTTTAGAAGTTTCTTTTTCCCCTCTTACCAGATGAACTTGAGGAGACCATTGCATTTCTGGCCACCCCAAATATTTGCTCTACTGAAAAACAACACTGAAAATGTTCACATTAAGAGATGTGCATTGATGAATTACCATTAAGATTACTGTTTCATTATTAGTTCAGTATCACCCTTCTCCAAGGGAGCACATTTTTTATAATAGCCCTTTAAAACGTGCGATTTGAAAATTTGGTTTAACAGCATAATTCAGCTAATGAAACTGTGGACAGAATCACTTTGTCACACTCCCTAGGGAAGACAAATGATACTTAAATATATTTGACTCAATTATCAACCTCTCACTTTCTGACTCCTTTCTGTGGATCCAGAATGGCTGTTTTCTCAACAAGGACTCCCTTAGCATGCGTGGTTTATAACATGCTTGTAAAAACATAACTGACCTTCAATAAAGATAAAATGGTAAACTATGTCTCCTTTTACAAGATGTGGGCAAAAAAAACCAACTTGAAAAGCTCAAAGGTATAGAACATCACGTTTGGACTTTCTTCTTTGAATTTCATTTGCATCGTTTGCTCTTTTAATGTAGGTCAGTAAAGAGTGACATCATTGTTTCTTCAATTTTCAATGCTTAGACCAATTTAGGAAGAGGAAAATTTAGAATGCAAAAAAATCATTTGTTGAAAATTTTAATTTATTCATCACATCTAGGCATCGGTGTTTCATACGAAGCTGTTAGCCTACTGTGCAAGCTACAAAGGAATACACTCGCCCCCTGTGTCTTGGAATTCGACACGATTCCTGTGTGTGGGACCCCCGGCGAGAAGAACTGTGCTTGTGTTCCTGCCAGTGACACAGCATTTTCCAGCTGCAAAGGAAATGCTCGGTACTGTAGCAGCACAAGAATGACCATCCAGCTGGCTGGGGGGAGGGAGAAGAGAGAAAGAGAAGATGCTACTTCATAACCTCCTTCAAGGCAAGAGGAAAAATTCCCCGGCTCAGCAAGCCCTCAGGGCACAGCAAGAACAGCAATACTTCGCTTCATCTGAGCTTCTCTCTTTCCTGGTTCAACAGACACCGCTGGAGCTCACTGCTACAAGCAAGAAAGGTGAAAATGATTGAGAAGAGGCAGCAAAACCCCCAAAATTTGTGCATATTTGATGACACACAGCATCGCCCCAAGAGCTAGAGTCCTGGCCATAATAACAAAGTTTATTCCTTTCAAAGTTGAAACAGAACTTCCCAGAAAACAGCGTGTCCCAAAAGAGCCCCCTTCAGTTCTCCACCTCCCTCAACCAGAACTAGTACATTCTCAAGAACACAGCAAAACAACCTACCACAACATATGTAACAAAATGGTACAATAACCTATGTGAAGCATCTCAGAACTGTGGATTATGCTATGTTGTTCTCCACTTCTCTCCAACAAAGGCCGGGCATGATCCAGAGGTGGTGAAAATGCCAATAAGATGGTGCTGACAAGAAGATACCCCTCAGGAGGTTCTCTCCTCCATCACGGACAGCAACAGATTGGGAAGCTCAGAATCTCAACTATCAGCCAAAGAAATGCTATTCAGTGCTTTTATAAAGAAAAAGAACAACAAAGACTCTTACTCATTTTTCTTTTTAAGTTAAAAGGAAGGATATGAAGTGAAAACAAGGCAAGAGAAAGGAAGCAAATGGACTTAGATGCCCTCTGCAATTTCTTTAATCAGTAAGTAAGCAAGGAAAAACTGTAGTTTTCAGCTACATGACTGTAAGCTGTAATTACAAAGCCTAGTGATAACAAACATGAAAGTTCAATCCCAAGACTACTGCTTCTCCCTTTTTTCTATACTTTATTAATCTTTGCTCATAGAAACAAACTGTAACACAAAAGGGGATTCTGTTTAAAACCTTGTTATTCCTAGTAAAAATCCCTGCATTTGTAAGCAGCTAGTAGTCTAATCTGCAAATGACTGTTAGGATCACCACTAGCATTTATGGATCTACCGGGCAGACTAATATACTTTTAAAATTTGCTTTACAGTGCAAAGAAGGCAAAAAAAGCGGTTTTTTCCCCCTCCCATCCAATTTTCCACTGAACTTAGTTTTGTAAGCCTAAGCTTTAGCTAACCCTATAATCAGAGCAAAAACCAATGGTCAAATGTAAGCTAGACAGCCAACCTGTCACTGCCCAGTTCTGCACCACGTTTGCCTAAACATGCAGCAAGCTTAACAGAGTCCTAAAAAAAATATTAAAAGTTATAACGCATTGCTATCACTGATGCAGCAGTTCACTCCCAAACAAACTTCATTTTTTTGACAGGACATTTTTTAGGCAAAATGCTCCTAACAGTAGCATCTGCATCACTTTGTGGACTTGAAGGTTGAGCCAATTAAGCACGACGCCTTGCTAAAGCCAGAAGCAGAATTTCTGGGAGGCAACAAGCTGCTGGCACCGGGCAGAGGCAACGCTAAAATACTGGTAAGAGATCGGCCTAGAAGTCCATTTTAGGGAGAAATTGTTGATTAACGCCTGCCAAGAGCTGCACAAAGGTTCGGAATTCACCATGGGAGCGGGCCGGCTACCCCCGGGCGGTAAAATTTTAAAGGGGGGCCCCCCCACCTTCCCCCCCCCGCTGTTCCCGGTCCGCCAGCTGCTTGCCGGCCCCCCCCCGGCCCGGGGCTCCCTGGGGGCAGCAGCCGGGTCGGAGCCCGGGGGCCCCCCCCCCCCCCCCGGCCGGCCCAAAGCGGCCGGGCCGCGGCGGCTGCCGGAGGCCAGCAGCAGGCCTCGCCCGGGGCCCGCCGGGCCGGTACCTTGATGCGCTCGCCGTCGATGGTGACGGCGCGCTCGCGGAAGTCCACGCCGAGGTGGCCTCGGTGCGCGGGGGGAAGCGGCCGGCGCAGAAGCGGTAGGTGAGGCACGTCTTCCCCACGTTGGAGTCCCCGATGACGATGATCTTGAAGATGCGGGAGCGCGCGGGGGGCAGCCCGCCGGGGAGCGCGCCGCTGCCCGTCAGGCTCAGCTCCAGCGAGGAGTCCAGGTCGGCCGACGCGGCCATCATCGCTCCGGGGGCCCGGGCGGACCGCCTCGGGGACGGGGACGGGGGCGCGGCCGTCCCGCTCTCCTCCTCCTCCTCCTCCTCCTCCTCCCTCCGGCGCGGCGGGCGGACGGGCGCGCGCCCCGCGGTCCGTTAACCGCCGCCCCGGGGCGCAACGACAGCCCCCTGCGCGCGCCGCCGGCAGCGCCGCGTCACAGCAGGCCCAGCCCCGGCTGCTCCCGCCCACCGCCTGGGAGCGGCCGCGCGGGGAGATCTCGCGAGAGCCCCGCCCTTCCCCCTCCGCCAATCCCTGCGGGCGCGAGCGACGGTGGGCGGCCCCCGGGGGGAGCCGCTCGCCCGGCCTGGGGTCCCGGGGCGGCGGGGCCGCGCCGGGGGGGGGGGGGGGGGGGGGGGGGGGGGGCGGACGGCACCTGCCTGTGCGCCCGCACTCGGGCCCCGCGGGGGCTGGGGGAAGGGGGGCCCCCCGCGGCCTGCCCGACCCTCCCGTGCCCGAGGAGCACCCCCGCCGGCGGCGGGTGCCTGTGTTTATAGAGTCACAGAATCATAGAATGTTTTGGGTTGGAAGGGACCCCTAGAGGCCATCTAGCCCAACCCCCCTGCAGTGAGCAGGGACACCGCTAACCAGATCAGGTTGCTCAGAGCCCCGTCCAACCTGGCCTTGAATGTTCCCAGGGATGGGGCCTCCACCACCTCCCTGGGCAACCCGTTCCAGTGTTTCACCACCCTCATTGTAAAGAATTTCTTCCTTATATCCAGTCTAAACCCACCCTGGTTTAGTTTAAAGCCATTACCCCTTGTCCTGTCACAGCTGGCCCTACTAAAAAGATTGTCCCCATCTTTCCTACAGGCCCCCTTTAGGTACTGAAAGGCCGCAATCAGGTCTCCCCGCAGCCTTCTCTTCTCCAGGCTGAACAAGCCCAACTCCCTCAGCCTGTCCTCATAAGAGAGGTGCTCCAGCCCTCGGATCATTTTAGTAGCCCTCCTCTGGCCCCGCTCCAACAGTTCCATGTCCTTCTTGTGCTGAGGGCTCCAGAGCTGGACGCAGGGCTCCAGGTGAGGTCTCACCAGAGCAGAGCAGAGGGGCAGAATCCCCTCCCTCGACCTGCTGGCCACGCTTCTCCTGATGCAGCCCAGGGTACGGTTGGCCTTCTGGGCTGCCAGCGCACATTGCCGGCTCGTGTCCAGCTTTTCATCCACCAGCACCCCCAGGTCCCTCTCGGCAGGGCTGCTCTCGATCCTTTCTTCCCCCAGCCTGTACTGATACCGGGGGTTACCCCGACCCAGGTGCGGGACCTTGCACTTGGCCTTGTTGAACCTCATGAGGTTCACACGGGCCCACCTCTCCAGCCTGTCCAGGTCTCTCTGGATGACATCCCGTCCTTCTGGTGTGTCAACCGCACCACTCAGCTTGGTGTCATCCGCAAACTTGCGGAGGGTGCACTCGATCTCGCTGTCTTAAGTCATTGATGAATATATTAAACAGCACCGGTCCCAGTACAGACCCCTAGAGGGACACCACTCGTCACCAGTCTCCATCCGGACATCGAGCCATTGACCACTACCCTCTGGATGTGACCATCCAGCCAGTTCCTTATCCACCAAACAGTCCACCCATCAAATCCATAGCTCTCCAATTTAGAGAGAAGGATGTTGTGGGGGACCGTGTCAAAGGCTTTGCAGAAGTCCAGATAGATGACATCCATTGGTTTTCCTTTGTCCACTGTTTGTACAGCACTTGCATCGATGATGAATAAACAAAGAGAGGAGGCCCAGCCGGAGAGCCCGAAATAAGAAGAGGAAGGCTGAGATCACGAGGGTCTCTTTTCAAGCGTGGGGAAGGTTTTCTGTGATGACACTGTGAGTCAGGTTGTGGCGTGAGCCATGGTGCTGGCAGCCCAGGCCTCTCGCTCGGGCACCGCCGGGCTTCTCGGTTCCCCAGGCCCAGGGCTGCCGTGGGGCGGCTGCCCGTGTTGCTCGGTGGGCCTTGTATCAAGGCCGCCGGTCTGCCGTGGGGCAGCAAGGGGAACACGGACCTTGGCCAGCCCCTGAGCCATCACTGCCCTCCAGCCTGACCCTTCTGCTGTGATTTACAGTCATGAGGCGGCAGCAAGTTCGTCCCTGGAAGAGGGATACTTGGGCCGAAGGTGGTTGACATCTTTCACAACGAGAAGGGACATGCGGCGTTGCCTTAAGGATCTGTGAATAAAATCGCCAAGGGCATCGCCCTAGGAGGGAGGTGGGATGTAGACATCAAGTTTAAAAATGCCCACCAGCAAGAAAATATTTTTAAAAGAGTTTAACCCCTACACGGAGAATCAAATGCAGATGGCAGTAATTGAGAGACCTTGTTACCCTAACGGTGGCTCTCTGGCCTGCAAACCGATAGCCGAGCCAGAATCCCTAAGGTTTGGATCAGATACCTACTAATAGCCCCTGGGAGCCCTCCTCTTTATCCCGTTACACACGCTTCTGACCCCTCGGGGCTTCTGCCTGCGCAAAGAAGAAATGCTCCTTGGATCGTCACTCCCTACAGAGCAACTGTCACGTGCTTTGGGCAGCCTGTCGCTGCTCACCTATAAAAACCATAGGCTGGAGTGAAAAAAAAAATGCCCTGAGTTCAGGACGACTTCAGTTACAGTGCTCATCTCGGTGTAATGTAAAAAATTAAAATATGAGGCCACCTTGAAACCTTGTGCACTGAGAACAGAGCCGCCTAGTGCAGTCAACTTCAGCACTCCAGAGAGTGTTTAGGTCTTAAATTATTGTAATTCCCCTTTTCCCCTCCCTTGGACCAACCTAATGAAGACTGTAGAGAAGCACCTGCAGGGTGGAGGTCCTCTCTAGAGGCATGATGGCTGCATTTAGGCTGTCAAATAACTTACTCTGTCAAAGAAGAGGAGTAATTTTGCTCCGGTGTGAAAGTAAGATTAAAGCAAGGCGAGAAGGTTGTGCCACCCTTGAGTTCTTACTGTCCCCTCTACAGAATTACTCCTTTTTGCAGTAAAATGTCTTTGGCTGAGGAGAGGGTGCACAAACAAGCATGTCTCTCTAGCCCAATGGTTAAAGAAGTGCAGAAATCCTCATTGCAGCAGGGGATGCTCTGGTCTGAGCTCTGGCTGGCATGCTAACAGGAGAGTTTGAACAGCTGTGTGGCAGGGTCTGCCAGCACCTCGTTTAACTGAGCTTGATCTGGGTTATGCCAAGAGGGCCTAAGTGAGTTATAATTAGATCTGAGCTCTTCAACAGCTCTGAACATCCTTTATTTCAACAACTAAGACCCCTCACTACAGCAAAGACATTGCGTTGCTGGAACATGTCCAGAGGAGAGCAGGGAAGCTGGTGAGGGGTCTGGAGCACAAGGCTGATGGGGAGCGGCTGAGGGAGCGGGGGTTTTTCTGGGAATGGGGGTCGGCCTCTTCTCCCTGGTAACGGGTGATAGGACGAGGGGGAATGGTCTGAAGTTGCGCCAGGGCAGGTTTAGGTTGGACATTAGGAAAAATTTCTTCACTGAAAGGGTTGTCAAGCACTGGAATGGTCGAGTCCCCATCATCCCTGGGGGTATTTAAAAGCCGGGCAGACGAGGTGCTTAGGGACATGGTTTAGCGGTGGGATGGCAGAGTTAGGTTAACGGTTGGACTTGATGATCTTAAAGGTCTTTTCCAACCTAAACGATTCTATGATTCTTTAAACGGCAGAATCGATACCCCATCTAGTGGCCGAAGGCTTTCTTAGTCATTAGATTTTTATACTCGGTTAATTTTACACTGACACCCCCAATACCTTGCCCAGGAATTTGCCTCTCAATAGTGTCAGCAGCCACCCTGGCCTGTGTTTTGTTAGCTGTAAGATGGGCAGAGCCCCCTTCACGGGGATGCTCTGGGGCGGGGCTGGCCCCTGGAAGAATGGACTTGAAGAAAATCCCTTCTGAGATTCACCATCTGCTAACGCTTCCCATTGGAGAGTGACTGCCCATGGGGAACCCAGCTTCTGAAAACCCTTCACTGGCATGGGCTGGGTGGAGTTTTAAATACTGCCCCGGATGTGGACGCTATGTAAAGATTTTGCTCAGGTACATAAAGTAAAAAGAGTAAAGTACGCTTTACTTAAAAGAATACACAGTTCTTCGAGGGGTCAAAATAAAATCCTGAGTGCTGTTAACGAAGCTCCTCATTTGCTTAAGGTTTCTTGGTGGTACTTGCTATTTGCCTGCTTTTCGTGCAGCAGCTTGCTTTAGCTTGAGCTAAAAAAAAAAAAAGTGCTCACATGGGAGTTCTAACTGCCCTTTTTGAACTTCCCTATTACTCCAGTCATGAGACTTCCTGATCAGCCTTAACAAATCAGTAAGAAATCAGTGATTTGACACAAGGTGACTTCATCCATCCCACCCGCTCTGCCTTTTGCCAGTGAAGCTGTCCCTCCAGAGCAGGAGTTTTGGGGGAAGGTGGCTTCCCATCGAGAGGAGCAGCAGTCACTGACTCTGTTCTGCGCTGGGCGGCCAGGTGCCATTGCCCTTCTGAATTGTGGTGAGATGGAGATGGAGGGGTCAGCTGATTTACACGGGCAGGCATGTGCAGACTTCATAGTTTCAGCCAGAATTCCTAAGCTGTGTAGAGATTGCTTAAATCTCTAAATTGTGTACGTGACAAAATTCCAAAATTGATTTTTTTTCATGGGAAAGTATTTTGAGTGACTAAAATTGTCCCAGGAGAGTGTTCTGTGATTCAGAATGGCACTTCTGGTCAGACCCAGAGCAGGAAAGTAGGAATAGGTAATGGCTAACATGCGTCAGATACAGAAAAACTGATTTCAGTTTTCAGTCCCGTCCCAGGGACGGGGCCCAGGGTCTCACACGCTGGATAAATGCCCCAGGCAGGGCAGCTGGCAGCTATCACGGACCTCCCTCCGCCTCCTCACCGAACTGCTTGATTCTGCACACTCTGCTAGTTGGACCAGAGATCCCAAGATCCTTCTGCGTCCAAGATCATTCCAAGATCGAAATCCAAGATCGTTCTGCAGAACCGCAGGCGGAACATGCGCCCTTTTCAAATCCAGTGGAGGCTGAGAGATACCTGCCCCACAGCCATCCACAATCAATTGCTAGCGGCATGTTTCAGCTGAAGGAGAACAGAAACTTCATGTATGCTGGGTATGCTACCCAGCTGCTAATGGTAAAGGTCAAAACCTTCCGTTTCCCAGCCCAACGGCCTTCAGCATGCGTCATTTAGCCCATCTGGCGTAGCTCAGCAGGAGGACAAGCTGTGTTTCTATCAGGTATGGCCTGAGCAGTGTGAAACGAGGTTACATAGGAAGAGATTCATGTAAATGACTGCTTTGAGTTCATGGCCTGCTGACTTTTGGGTGCGTAAATCCATTTTGGTAGGACAATTAGAAGGGTTCTGGCTTGGCCTCGGCAAAAGTCCAGCTAGTCTGCTCTCCTGCCTGCTGCGGGAAGAGGAAGCTTAAGGGAAGACTGCAGGAACAAGGGGAGAAGAGAGCCTGGTTTTACACCCTCACGACTGCTGCTGATCCTCGGTGAGGTATCTCACAAACAGAAATTGCATCAAAAGTGTTCGGTTGAAAGTCTGCCTTTGTATAAGAACAAATATTCCCGACATGCTTCACCTGTAAATTAAAAATGATCTTAAAGCTTATTCTAAAGTTGATCCTCTAACTGATGTAAAGTGCTCTACCGACAGCTGTAAAGTAGAAAATCTATTTGTTTTTAAAGCACCTTTTGAACTTAAAGTATATCACAACAGTTCTCTTTTTGAATGATTATTATTTTGCAATGCCTACCTAAGAGCAGCTTACAAATACACTCAATGGCTTGAAGGATCTTTAGATCAATCCATGCAGCTCTTACAGAGAAATTGTCACTATGGTTAAGCCAGAAGTACGCTGAACTAGGTCACTCTTGCTTTTTAAGTGTAAAAAAAGAAAAATAACTCTTTGAACTCCAAGGAGGAGTGAAAAGTCAATGAACAATAAAAGTTGCTGGTACTTGGCAAAATTTCTTTCCAGCTTTCTTTGTAGGGAGCATTCACAGTAGTATTTGGATGGAATTCATGGATCTTCTGTAATGGCTGCTGCTCGCTGTGAAAGGCGAGAGCAACAAGTGCGCAGGAGTTATTCTGAAGTTAAAAAAAAAAAGTCATCAGTAAAGCCCTGTCGTTTAATGCTACAGCAAGGTAAATACCTGGTGCCTCGGCAGCTCTGATCCACACTAACTGAGGTGTTCTCTTTTCACCATGGTTTTCTACCTTGGGATATTTTATGCCACTTGGTTGCCCTGAGGTGAAGTACGCAGCCCTTTTTCAGCAGAGAAAGCCAGCCCTGACTAAAATGTGCTCGATTACAACGCTTTCCAAATAGGAGCCAGAGCAGCACTTTCCAGAGGTCAGTTCACAGCCTCCCAATGGCTCTCCCGTGCCCCCCTTGCTAAGGGCATGTTGGGGCGGCTGCAGGCGCCTGGTTAGCACTGCACTGGGTGGGACGGCGCTCCTGGAAATCCCCGTGAGCCAAAGTGCTCCTTACTCCGGCAAACAGGGGTGCGGCCAAAGAAATTCGGAGGTAGAGTATTTCTTTGCAAATCCTCTATAAAGAGAAGGAGGATCACACAGTTCCTTGGAGGTCCTCAGCCATCAAACAGCAGGCTACGAGGCCAGATCTTCTTAATGAGTGATGGGTTAAAAAATGATGGCTAATGCAGTAACTCCCATGCAGGGAGATCTCAGGAGAATCTTGGCTTAAGTCACTTTTATACGAGCTATTTCAGTGTAGTACTGGAAATTTCATGGCTTCTGATATATCTGTAGGGATAAAGATGTTGATTAGATCATTACATTTCATCCAGCACAGCCTATTTCTGGATGTTCCTTTCTAATACGTTTGGAGACCAGCAAATATAGTTGAATTTATTTATAGTACCAGAATAAATGAAAAATGCTTCTTTCTATATAAGCATTTGAAAAAGCTGTTGTTTTCCCTCTTTTGCAAGGACAAGTACTTTTAATATGCCATTCGGATGTGTTCAGTGAATGAACGTACAGGAGCCTAAGTTCACAGTTATTTTTATTTAGCAGATGTAGAAGTTTCTAAGGAAGGGGATTCTGAAAATAGTTGCAAGTCTCTGGAGTTGCTCAGCATTTCAAGAATAGTTATTTCTGCCTTCCCTTGAAGACGTATTTTAACTTGTCAGTCCTATGAAAATGCAGGCTGTTCAATATCTAAAAATTATGTCTACTGGGTTTTAAGTTAAGGAACAAATTAGGAAAAAAGTGTGAGCCTGAGACTGTCTCATGTTGCTTGTTACTTTCTGAAGGAATTAAAAATTTCCAGGTGTGTCCTTTTGATCCTGGTAGTTTAATGACGGGCGGCTTAAAAAGGCTTTTGATGTTTCTGCAGAGATACTGTACTTCTGACCTCTGAATTCCCCTGGGGGCTTTGTCCTTTTGTGTGCGGCCTCATATCCTCCATTTTTGCAGGGGAAAGTCCTGTGGTTTTGCAAGGAAGAGTTCTGCTGTTGCGAGGCCCGACTCTGCAAGTCCAAGAAGAGTTTGAGCTCCCGTTAACATGCTCCTTTATGGTAAAATACAGATGGCAGAAATATTGCAGCAACAAAAGTCGGCTTTTTAGGAGACAGGATTTAAGGACCCTCTATGTCAGGTTCTTAAAGCAGACTGGAAAAAGCAAGTATTAACACACCCTGTTGCCATCACAAAGCCACATCTCGTCTATCTTTGCATTGAAATGAAGTCCTGACACAGCTGCTTTTACTGCCAGTTGCTGGAAGGTGACTTTCTCATTCACTTCCGTGCCCTTCTTCTTGTCAAAGCTATAAAACTAAAAGCTTTAAGGAAATGAAAAGAAAGAAAAGTTTTTCTCATTTCTGGCTTGTGCTTGGATCTTATTCTCATTACGTGCCTGATGAGAGACTGGGGCTTTAATGTCCAGATCAGGGTATGTTTTAGGTTGTCTGGATGATGGTAATAATAGGCCTCCTCCACTGGACGTAACACGATCATCTTTGGCAGGAACGGTGAGAATCCCCTGCTGAACACGGACAGAGCAAAACGGGGCCCCGAGTGCCGCCGGCAGCATCTGCAGCTTTATGAGTGACATTTAGCAGGAGCACCCGCCCGGCGTCCCTCCTCGGAGGAACCAGCGCGGCTGTGGGGTTGCGTCTTCCCTCCTTGAAACACCGCCTGGCCGTTCGGATCTGCCTGGAAAGGCGACGTCGCGCAGCTCTTGGGCGCTGGTGACTGAAACAATGAGCCCCTTGGCCTGTGTAGGTAGCTGAGGTGATAACCAAATTGCTTCCATGTCAAGAGCTTTGCCACTGGAACGCGGGCTCTCCGCACATCCGAAACCTACGTGTCCCCGCTGCGGCGCCGGGCACGCCCTCTGCCTCGTTGGGCTGCCTCACCCAAGAGGGATCAGAAAACCTAACGGGGAGCACCTCGAGAGTGGGGCAGCGTCAGCAGACAGCAAAGCTGCTCGGAAGCATTTTGATCCTCCAAAGCGCGTGTTAAACCGAAAGCCGCGTCCCTGCTTTCTCTCTGCCTGCAGTGGTACATGCTGTGCTGAAGGGCTTTCTGCACGTCCCACAGCAGCGCTGCGGAAAGGGTCATCAAATGTCATGAAGCTTCTATATTTACCTGTCTGCATCACGGCCTCCGATAAATCATTCCTGGGCAGCAAACAAATCAAGTTGTACTGCGTTCTGCCAACGATTTGCCTGCATGTCTAAGCTCCCAATTGAGGACCTTGAGCCCCGAGACTTTGTTTGATGTGAGGATGCAGTGTGCATTTTATTTTCTGGCAACAGGGTTTTCTTCAAATAGTATGCTGTTGGAGTGTGGTTTTGTTACTTATTTCTGCAAGAATATGCATTCCTCCTCCTTTTCCGAGGCTCTCATTTGTTATCAAGGGCATAGTCTTACTCCTGTTTTAATTAAAACATTGAATAAAAAAATCCCACCTATGAACAAAACTGGGAACCATCCCAGCTTCCGTTCCTTTTGGTAAAATCTCACTGACATCAGCAAGAATAAGACTGGGGGTTCCAATGAAATCAGCATTACCGTTATAAATAGTAAACCCTTCCTCTGCTCTCCTCCTGCCCCCCAAAAAACCCCCAAACCATTGCAACTAGCATTGCATCAGCATTTCTGTGCAGGGGCTGGGAAGACCCATCAGGCTGGGGTGACTAACCTGGTTCTTTACTCGTACTGGGGTTCCACAGCTGCACTGAAATACCACTCCAAGGACATCTCTGAAAGAGCATCCGTCTTCAAGGTGTCAGGCATGCGAATCTGCTTTTTAAGAGGGCTACAGATGAAGGGATATTAGAAAGCAAACACTATAATGTATTACTGCTACTGGAAATACTATGATCTTACAAGGAAGAATAATTTCTAATTTATATAGGAAAAGCAAAAACAAAACCCAAAGCAAAAGGAGCCCATGCATCTGATAATATTGCTAACATAGGTTTGAGGCAAAAGCCGTATTTTCCCAGTGGTTTGCTAAGATGTCCCTTCTGCTATCAGATTTTTAAGTTTCTTACTGTATTCAGAGATCCTACTTGTGTTTATTCCAGTGGTGTCAGTCTTTCTTTTGCCCTTTCTTAACATTCAGCAACAGCCCGTGCCCCCAGGCGCAGGACTCCCAGCCTGGCGCTCAGATCACTTGGCTTCCTCAGTTTTAACCCGCCTGCGGCGCAAGGCTTTTCCTCCATTCCCTTCCCTTTCAGGGTTTTACGCAAGGGTGAATTTGGGTCACCACGCGTTATTCACCTGCGTTTGGTGTACCTGTCGGTAACTCATAAAAGGCAGCGTGGCTTCGCTCTCGCTTGTCCTTTTCAACGCAACTGAGCCAGCAGGCTTGGTACTCTCTCAAGTTGTTCATTCGTGTTTTTGTCAGAAGCCAGTGTCTCGCATCCTCCTCTGCTCTCCGCTGGTGGAGATTTTCCCTTACCCACACACACTGCCCTGTGCAGCGATTCCACCTCGCCTCCATCACGGGCATCACCCCCCGGCTGGCAGATCTCCAGCAACCCGAGCAGCAGAGAGTCGGCTGCCTAAACTCTTCCCCGGTCTCCATGGTGTTCCCAGCTCCCTCTCCCTCTGTGGCTTTGATTGCAGTGGAAAACACAGAATAAAACGATGAGGAAAGACCAGTGGTAATCAGAGAGTTGGACGAGACTTGCTCTCCCCTGTCTCTCCCCCTGATTCACGCTAGCCTAACCAGCTGGTGTGGGATTTTGAATCACGGTCACACCTCAGGGCTGGCGAAAAAGCCAGAAGGATACACAGTGGGTTTCCCCAGTTTGAAAGTGCTTTGGGGTCACCTAGTCAGGGAGAAAAATATCTAAGCAAAGCCAGACTGCATGAAAAATGGAATTTGTTTGCCTGAGGGGCAAACAGGGGCTAAAAATTGCGTGTTCTCTATTCCCAGTTGCTTTCTGTATTTTAGTTTGGAGCATCAGGGAATGTGGGAAAGAGGCGATAGGGTAGGGGCCAGGCCCACTGCATTTGAACAGTTGCACGGGGGGGATTTGGGATCGGCGAGGTGGCTCACAGGACAGCCTGCGGTGCTGCTGCACACAGCGTACGGCCGTAGAAAGAAGTCTCAGCCCAGCTTTGCCAGAGAGCATCAAAATCTCACTGAAGGGGGTAACCGTCCTCCACCCTCAGCGTCCTGCGGTATTAAAGAGAAGGTAAAGGACACGTGGGGGAAAGACGCTCATCCAGGGACAAAATAGGAATTCAAAAGCACAAACCAGTTTACTCTGCAATAAAGCAAAGATTGTTTTCCCAGCTCAAATGCATGAAAAGTATTTTCCAGTTACATTTCACTAAGACTTTTATTGATATGGCAAGTGAAGTGAGATGCAGAATTATGAACATTTGGCGACTCCTATGAGGAAAAAAAAAAAAGCTTGAAATGCATGACATAAACAGGCAGGGACCAACACTTTCCTAAAACTTTGTAAAAATGCTTCTAGATGAAAGAGACAGCTGCAAGAAAAATTAGGGGATAATTAATAAAAGCCATTTAATACATTATGGGCAGTGCCTGGGTTTAAGATTTGTATTTTTGTGATAAAATCGTACAAGGCGTATGCAGGGGAACAGAGCCCTTCCTGCTCTTGGGGGCTGGTAGGACATCTCCATGGGACTCTCAGAAGAACAGAGCAATAGCTCTTGGTTTTGAGAAGTTCAGGTGAAAATACCAAGCACTATGAAGTCCTGACAAAGCTCTCACAAACCCAGGGCTTGCCCTTGCTTACCGCGGAAGCACCAGCCTTATGGCAAGAAGCACTCAACAGCCCCATCCTTACCCATCACTTTCCCCTAAATACAGGGGATTTCCACATCCGTTGGGTCAGCTGCATGAAGGCAAGATGTGAGTAAAGCAGCAGCCGAGTCCCGAGAGCGCTGACTGCTTCACCTACAGCACAGCTAAGCTGTAGACCAAGCGGGATTCCTCCTTCCCCGCCTTCACAACAGTTTAAGCGTGGCAGAAATCTTGCAATCCACAAAATAATTAAAAGAGCAGAACCCTGACGTTGCTGTACAATGAGTCAACCAGTTGGGTTTTCTCTGTTTTTAGACCAGTATTTATTCGCCTCCAGTCACTCCTGGTAATGTTTGACGGCTGCAGGAGGACTCACTAGGCAATTCGTGTGTGTCCCTTCAGCGTTTTGAGGGACAGAGCGAGCGCAGAGAGGTGTTGTCTTTCTGCTGCTGCACTTGGGACCTCCAGAACAGTTTCCAGAAGCACAGTGAGAAGGTAGGAAGAGCCTTTAGAGCTGATGGAATGGAGGCGGGCTGATGAAAAGTCAGTCCTGACAGATTTATGCAGATAAAGTAATACATGAAGTGCCAGACTACCTTGGCTCCCCATAAATCTTCTGCGCTTGAAGTCCCCTTGCAGGCAATCATGAGGTGCTGTTCCCAGAAACGGGAGGGTGAAGTTTGAAAGTATTAAAAGGTCAAGGCAGGCAGCTGCCCGGTGTGAAGGCCCCTCCCCTCCCTCTCTCTCACTCAAAAAAAAGACATTACCGGGGACGCTGGTAAGGAAGGGATGCTATTTTTTAGGGGATGCTATTTTTTAGCAGGGTATTATCTGTGCAAAGCAACCCCTACTGCAACGAGCTCCCCTTTCACAGCCAAAGGGGTGAATATGAGGATGTTTCTGCAGTCACCTCAGTATCTCCCCCCACCCCATGCCCTGGGCATTTATAACAAAATACAGAACCTGCAAATTGCTGGAGCCCTTTGTGCTCACGGTAGACAGCGTTAATCAGAACAGTTATTTGTTACACATGGTAGTTAAACTTTTTTTTTTCCCCAGACAATCTTAACCGCCGAGTTCACAACACGCCATAGGTTATTACAACGCCATGTCAGCTGCTAGCTAGTTACTCTTGCTCCAGTTTGTCAGCCTGACCGTATTAGTTTGTCTGCTGACTGATGGAAACCACAAGACACCGGAGGGGGGGGTGGGGGGGAGGATGCTGGGTCAGGGAAGCATTGTAGGCTTATGGGTGAGGAAGAGAAGGCTACTGAGATTTATTATCCCCCACCCCAAACCAGATTGAGGAAAACAGCAAATGCTTCTTCATTCAGCTTGCCTCTCAAACCCTTTATTCAAGAGCCTTCCCCAAATCCCTATTGGCTCTTTGTAGCCTGAAAGAGCAAGGGATCTTTTCATATGCAGGTACAATTCCCTCGCAGGGTAGGAAAGGCAGCTCCCTGCCAAGGTGGTTCTTTTCCAGCCTGACTCCGAAGGGAGCCACAGCCTTCCACTACTGATTTTTCTCCCTTTTGCGAGACCCGCACCCCAATTTAGAACCCGTCAGCATGGAAGGAGACAACGGGGAATGAAGGGAACTAGCCAAGGGATGGTTTATTACAAAGCTGGTACGCATCCAAGGAGGACGCTGAACCCTACAAGGAAACACTAGCACTCATTTACAAACAGAACTCAGCATTTTTTATTCATTGATTGACTTCCTGCCAGTTTTGATATTTGCTACCACCAGAGAAGAGCGTAAAAACACAGTACAACATTGTTAACCAGTTAGGAAGGCTGGAAGGGAAAGCAAATCCCAGTACAATTGCAAGTAACTTGGTGGAGTTTGTAATTAAGATCTTTTTTTTTTTTTTGAACGGTCAGCAATGAAGCAATAAATATGCTGCTGCACTGAACCAACAACAGGACTTTTCACTAAGTTTGTGGTTTATTGCATTACAATTTAAGTTATCCATCATCATACATTAGTTCACCAACCAGGTAAATGACACTTTTTTTCCATGTGTTATATGCTAAATGGCTAAAATTATGCAAGTAGCTGAACTAGACTAGGACTAGTAGAGGTAGATATTGAATGGGCAGTGCCAGGCAGAAATATTTTGTAAAAGAACTTTTTGTCTTTTGTCACGAACAGTTAGCAGATGTAACATTCTCAATTAAAACAACAAACATCTTAGGAAGGCTGTTCTAAGATGCTTTGGATTTTCTAGTAATATTTCTCTCACGAACTTCTTACACACCCTTTGATATGGTCCCTTGTAAACTGGACAATCTTTGTCCCCCGAGTTTTCTGCCGTGATTTACTTGAAGACCAACATACAAAGCTAGAATCTTTGTGAACATGCTACTATTTGCTTGTACCACTCTAAAAGTAATACACATTTACAGCCTCCTTGGCAAGGGAAGACTGCATTTATAGTATTTACAGCTTCGGTAATCTTTCTAGTAGTAAAAAAGCTATTTTATACTTAATCTAAAACGGAATTTCAATTGCCACCTCCTTGTAACTCGCTTCAGTCTCCTTTTGCCGAGCTGCTCTATCAGCTGCTCCTTGCCGTTCTCACTGCTGGCTCTATGCTCTTGGGAAGAAGAGTCTCTGCCCGAAACAGGCATTAAAACTGGTGTTTGTAGACTGCAGCTTTGATTTCACAGAAATATGACCACGACAACATGACCATGAGTTTTGTAAAAGTGTACGCCCTTTGCTCCTTACCACATCCAAGAACAGTTCACAGCCTGAACGCTCCTGGAAGCGAGAGTCTTTCCCCAAGCTCTGCAACCATTTCCCTCCATCTGGAATTTTCACAAACTTACAGACTGCTCGATTCCTTACTGACAAGATGGTCTAACTATACTGCATTTGCATTGTTTTCCTACGCAGAATCCCAAAGCAATAAGTTATCAGATAAGCATTAACTTACTTCCACATAGTCCAAGCTATTAGGTACAAAACTGCATTTTTAGAGCAAGCTTTCTTAGTGGGAAATACAGGGGAAAGACTTCAAAGCCAGCTAGCTACCCAGTACAGAACACTTAAAAAACATTTAAAGCAATCACGAAAGGGGAAAAATAAAATAATTTTAATTCAGGTATACTGAGAGCTGGATTATCGTATCAAGTGGTTTTGTCAGCGTTAGTGGCCCATGTTCAAAGCACAACTGTGGCATATGGGGTGCAAGAACGACGGCACCATTGCTCAAACCCTCAAAGGCATCATGTTGGGCAAAGATCTTCCAAGTTTTCTTATTTGAACTTGCTCATGTGATACCAAAACTGTATTTGCACCTCTGGTTTCTCCAGCCTCATCTCGCCCTACTCTCACCGGTGTTTTCTACAAAGACACTGAACAATTTGATCTGGCTGAAGCATAAGGTGCTACACCAACTTCCACGGTCTACTGTACAGCCGGAGCACCTCCAGACCTGGAAAAACAAACCAAAGCAAACACTACAGGAAGATTTAGGAAGCTAATTATACGTACCTCATCTAGCCCTAGAGAGCTCCCTGGGAAACTTGGAATTTTCTCCCTACACTAGGAGACAAACTTCCTTCTGTACTCTGGCTGACACACCACACCTCAGGACAGGATTCCTCCCCTATGAACGTGGAAGTATTAAGACCTCTACTGAAAAAACCCCCATAACTGTAGAAGAATATAGAGGCTTTTAAGGCATTTAAGATGCAAAGAAATAAAACTAGTTAGAGTATCATTTTGAGACTGTTTTACCTGTTTGTTCACACATACCATGTGCCTGAATGCACTGGTCCCCAAATGGAAGAAGCGAGTACCTCGCCTATTGTCTTGGGGCAAACAACCACTTTCAGTTACTTACAATTTAAGTCCACTTCTGACTCTGGCATTGCTTCATGCAAGTGCATTTGCACCTTCTACAGTCTCCATCTAGGGAAAATTTATCTTTTGAAGTTTCCCCCCCCCTCCCCCAGAAAGATATCCATGGCCTATGTCACCACCACTGGCTCCACTGATGGTGAAAATAGCTTTCTCCACATCATGTCATTAGTAAGCCAACGTTCTAGGTCACCCTGACCACGACTGCAATCCCTGTTCACCTGCTTTGGCAGCCAAGCACCAAAGATTACAATTTTGGATCTCGGCATGTAAAGGAAAGTTTTTACTGCGGCATGGCACTCTGTGCTACTACTTCGCAAGACCCATTGCATTGGATTGCAACTTCCATTTCCAGCTCTTAAAAACCCTTCCTCAGAAGTTAGCATTGCATCTAAGAGGAGAGATGCGAAGATGAAGGAATAGCAACTCCTTTGCCAATTAAAGAACCTTCTTCAGGTAAACTCTTGACTTAGTTTCATTTCCTGGGACTGCAGTCTTCTGGAAGGGGATGAGGAACCTCTTTAATCCAAAAGCATCATCTCTGAAGCACTATGGTAGCCCTCCAGCAAGGTTATGAAGAAGTGTCTTTGGGGAAATTGCAACAGATGTGTAGATGGAGGCTTCTGGAAGGCCCACAGAAATATCCTTTCCCACTTGCATAATGAAAGAGAACAAGTAACTTGCTTTTAGTTCATCTACTTCAACACAAAAACAGGCAGTGAAAAAGTAAAGGAAATAATCCCACTTATAGGCAGCACCCAAAAAACAGAATTTGGGGGGGGAAAAAAAGTTGCTCAATGCAATTCACAATCTGTTAAAAAGAGTGAGCACTCATCTGCCTCCAGCCAAGCATCAGAAGCCAAGAAAACAGCAGCAATACTCAGAGGCAAGGCCAAAAGCTCATAGCTTGTGTAGGCAAGATTGAACCATCTTCAGTAGTTGCAGAAGACATGCAGTCCAAGTATCTCAGGCTGCAGAAAAGACTGAGATCTAGACGTAAATACCAGAGTCAATGAAACGCTCTATAGGTATTCTAGTCCCTAAAAGCCCAGCAGATTAAATATACAAATATAGCAATACAACTTACATTTCTGACATGAACTACACTGCAAACATACACAAGAATAGTCTAACCATGAAAAGAAAGTGGTGCTGAATATACAAGAAACAAAAACCCTGTTCTTCTGACAGTTAGAAAACTACAAACCCCGATAAATCTTCCTGGATTTCTTAACTGTACGTGTCAATCACTGAACTCCATGACGTGGAAGAGGAAGGCTGTGTATCCACACGACAGATACTCTGTAACTGAACTCCTGCAGCAAAGAAGGCACTCACTTTATAAGCTGTAGTTTATTTTCTGCTCTGTTTTATATGATGAGCCTATTAAAAAAAAAAAAACAACATTTGAGCACTTATCTATATTATTAACACAGTAGACTCGTAGACCGAAGCTTGACTTGGAAAATAAAAGTCAACGTAACGTTGGTGGAACTAAAAGCCAAGTAGTAAAGCATACTGTGTTATAGGACTTCCCAGACATTCAGTATTTACATATAATGCATTTGCACTTTATACTCGACAACCACCCATCAGCAGTGACATTATTAGCATAACTGGACAGCACAGTAAGCCAACCCTGAGCTGCACTCTAGTGAACCCATTCATTTTCAAAGTACAACAGAGATTGGTTTAAATATTCACACAATTGTTTTTCAAAACGTTTTATTGCATTATATTTGGTACCTTATGTTTGACAAAGGAAATTACATCTGTAACTGCAGGAATAAGAAGCTGGTCTGTTATTGAAAAAAAATCTTGGGCCCCTTAAAAGTTACAAAGTCTTGGGCTTGCCTGAAACAACTGAGCAAGAAATATATTCTTAGAAATGTAGGGCTTCAAGTATTACAAACCTGTGACACTGTGGAAAAGTTCCAGAGGTATCTAAACTGCAGCACTTTTTTTTTTTTCTGCATAACGTGAACAAGGCCTGCTGAGGTTTTAAACTATTAGTCTCTTGATCAGTCAAAATGGTAGTCAGGAGATCTCTTTGCAACTTCAAGCCATAGTATGTTCTCATTTTGTTTTCACTCTATGTGAAAAACTGCATGCTATCTTTCTAATTAGTTGGTGCCACATCACAGTGCATAATTTTATTTGGTTCTTGCATTACAGTTTTAAAAAGTTTGGCCAACCTATGCTGATAGGTTCATCTCAAGAACAGCAACATTGATTCTCCCCACCCCACCCCCTCCCCACCCCCCCCCCCCGAGTTTAATTCAAAGAGAGAGAGAGTTTTAACTGGTTCCTTCAGTTAAAAACTGTGGTGCAAGAACACCAAACTGATCGTGTACAGTGAATTTCAGAGACACAACAAGCTTATTGAACACACTATGTTTCTTAATTCTGCTTGATAGCCGTATGTCCCAGCATCCACAACATAACACGTATGCTGCGGGTTTCTCTGTATATTCTGATTCACATTGCATACTTCCTATGGACAGAATCATCCCCGTATCAAAATCAGTCAGATGCTAAAGCCCCAACAACTCTTTGTGCTCAGTGAAAGAATCCAGTGCTAAAACAGCGTTTTTGCTGTCTGAGATAACAGTAATCTCACAAGACAAATTTAAGTAATATTTCTGCCACACACCTGCTCTGAGGGCTATACGCCTCCAGATTTCATATAAATTAGTTTAAAAACATGGGTAGGTAGGTAAGGAGAAGGGTTTTTTTTTTCTTCAATTTTAGCAGCTTTTAATTTTTAAGAAACCGAACAACCTATATCCAGCAATATGTTAGATATTTTATATATATACTTTGTCAGCAGGATAAAAAAAAAGTAAAACTATTTGAAGGCAACAATTTTTTTTCCTTCTGTTCTCTGTGTAAGTTAGAACAATTCAGCAGGTGCGTGACAAAAATATTATACACCAGATACGGTCCAATGTCATTTTTTTCCAATAAAGTTGTTCATATTTCATTGGCCAGTTCTTCAGGTTCTGCAGAACTATCTCCATTAACTGTGATCTTCATATCCTCTTCATATCCAGGGGGCATGAAAGCCAAAGCATAAGGGAAAAGCTTATGACAATTTGCTCTGTAAGTTTCAGATGCTTCTTTACAGTCTCCAAGGCTACCGTCACATAAAGCTTCTAATACCTCCATACAAGTCTAATTAAAGAGAAAAATAAAGAAGTGTTATGGTTTCTTAAGCATTTGTCTGAACACTCGCAGACCAGAAATACAAACACAGTACAAAGAAAACAAACTCCATGTATTGTTTTCAGGTTTCTATCCGTATCAGATGATGTTTTTTTAACTAGACACAGCATGAAATACCAGTGTAGTCAGATCTGAAATAGTGCAGTTTAAAAAGGGATTCAAAGAACAGCTAGAAATCTTGACTGAAAATGAAAATACTCAATTGTCACCTGTTCCTTATTTTCCTAAAAAAAAAAGATTGTTACTAGTTGGCAACCAAGTAGCATGCTTACTTGCAACTAAACCTGTTTTTTGGATTTGTGGTGTGCCCCCTGCCCCAAGTCTTGGGATACACTGAACGCTTCAGCAATACGTAAGATGCATTTGAATTTTAGTGTTCGCAAATAAAAACAAAGAATCCAGAATATATACTATAATTTCCTAATAATGACTTCTGTGAACGTGCTTTCAGATAGAATTGGAAGAACTGTGGGATATAATTAAAATGTAAAAATAGCATTAGCTGAATAACCATGATTATATGTGAAAACATTTCTGGTAGGGAAAAAAAATGCACAACATTTTTACATTTAATGATATGTGACTTCATTGAAGTATGCCTGTAACTAGTGAATCAAACCAGTGTATAGATACTCAGATATTACCACATCCTTCGGATATTATCTGCAGTGTCATATCCATTTCTGTGCGCAATTTAGAAGGAAAAAAAAGTTTTCCTTTTTTTTTTTTTTCAACTTGCGTTCCAAACGTGAGAACGTTCCAAACGTGACCCTACTGAGCTTCGCTAAAGCCCAGCAGCATTTAACATCTGCCCATGTTGCCTGTGCTAGTCTTTTTCCACTCCTCTGACATTTACTATAGCTTTTATTTGTTCTGTGTATTGAGATTAACTGCTCTGTCCTCCTGCTGTGGGGTTATGAAGTTCTCTTCAACAGCCCCTTTTCCTCACATTTGCTCTTTGCGACACTGGCATCCACAGAAGGTCAAATATATCTAGATTTATGCCTGCAACGTGCCCTGAGACAGCTGATCTTTACTAAAACGAAATGTAATATATTTGATCTCTTTGCACATGAGAATGCCTTTCCACGACTGCCTAGGCTCCTTCAGATTCTCATTTTTTTTAGGGCACTTTCAGTTTTCCATCTAAAAGTTCAGTAGAACTCCAACTCGTACTTCCTGTTGGCACCAAGAATGCTTCAATTGAACTTTTTCAGTTTTATCAGAATGCTGTGTGTATTGTCTTTATACACTGCTGAGTCAGTAAATGCTACTTGTAATCCTACTACGATAACACCTCTAAAACAACCAAGCATTTTTGGTTACATTTTAATTTTTCCCCAGTCCAATTCCCAGAATCCCACTGCCAGGCAAAACACACAACTACAAGGCAAAAAGAATGCTGTTGAAGGCAATTTAATTCTAAATCTATTTATAATCTATCTTAAGCTCTTTGAGACTGCTCAGATGGTAACACACACAAAAAACCCCAGTAAGAAAACAGTTTATGAAAACTGCTAGATATGTACTTATGATATAAAAGACATGAGTTTGTGTCCCGTAACCAGATCAGCTAGAGAAGGGACCTGAATCTATAACATTCTAAGCAAATTTATAAATCATGGCAAATTGTCATTTCTTGTCTCTCCCCCCCCCCCTTTGTCCAAAAATTATATTGTGAACTTAAAATCCTTCCCAGTTAAAGTTCTGTTCAACCCAGTATATTTCCAAAGGGATGTGTTTTTGGAAATGCTGATTTTTGCCCACAGAAGAATAATTTTATTAGGAAGTTCACCAATTCTACTTGCAATAGATCTAAAAAAATTATTGAGTCCCCAGACATAAAGAGCACAATAAAGAAATGGGGGAACTGGGAGAAATGAAATGTCCTAAAATTTGCACAGCTTGCCAAGGAATCTCTCTAATACTTAATTAAATTGTGCTGGACGCTCTCACAGTGATGCCAAAGGAAATTGTTTGACTGGGATACAGAAATAGTTTAGAAAAGTCTAGAAGAAAGAAAGGACATTTTATTCCTTTTCTGCTTTGTCAGGTAAGGTTCTGCCAGTGTGCGGTCATCAGAAGAGAAAAAACATGTTTATTAATTCTTTATAAGAAACATCTGAAGATACTAAAAATAATTACTTTCTCTTGAATACTTTGAATTTCAAGTCAGAACTGATAGCCTTCCCCAATGAAGGTGGGGGAGTGGGGAAAGGGGCGTGGTGGTGGTGGCACAGGGAAATTATTCCATGACCACCAGAACGGAAAAGAATTTCAGCATTTGGTAAGCTTTTTACTTCATTACGTACTAAGGCCAAAATGTGCACAATTCACACAGCTTGCGGGAGGATGAATATGGAGAGCTTTCAAGGAGTCTGAGCCACTCCTAAGCCAATCTTTTTCTTGTGAACAGTCACACATGTAACAGCTAAAGCTTGGACAGACTACAATCTTTACTGATTGGGGAGCTTTAGTGTCTTTTGCCATGTGAATTCTCTTCTGTTTAATGAGCTTTCCCATTACCTGTGGCAATAACATGGTTTCTGCTGCTATTTTCATATTACTACAAAACTAAATTAATTTAAATATGCGAAAAGGACATTAAACATTTCAGTTCAGGTGAACCTGATACCCCTTTCTCTCACATGACAACCCAGCCTCTTTACCATAAGGCACAGCAACCATTTCAGCTTCCGCTTAACCTCTGTAATTTGCACAAAGCTTCCACAGATATACCAGAAGTTGTTTACAATTTATAAATATCTGTTACCTGAAGACTTCTGTTAATGAGGGATTCATCCAGGGTCATTGCCAGCTCCACTGCCCTTTTCTGACTGGAAGGATCTAAATAGTACATCATTTTGGCAGCTATGGGAGGAAAAATAAGCTTCATCACACAGTGGATTATCAAAAATGACTTACATACAAACATAAAGTAGAGATAATATGACTAAGAGGGGATACTGAGCGCTACAATAGTAGTTCAAAATGGAACCACTTGGAGCATTAAAGCTCGACACCTGAGCAAGCAGAAGGGTAGCTTTAAGTCTACTATTCAATGCCAGACAAAGCATTAAAAGAAATAGGCGCCGCCTATACTGCAGGGTAGGAGCATTTTGCAGTGTACTGTGGAATCCCAGGCCATCAATGTAACAAATCAGACCTGCTGCAACACACCACAGTTCCCTCCAGCACCACTGCTCACATCTCCTTCACACAGAAACAGGGGCACAGAAGAGATGTGCACACAGAGCTCTGGTTATAATATGGTGTCAGGACATAATGAGGACACAGTTCCGAGCCCCACGGCACAGATGTAGTTGAAGGGTCTTGATGCCAGGAAAGATGCAAGAGTAAACTCATTGCTTTTTCTGGCCAGGTCTGAGCCCAGGCTGAGCCACAACAGTAACGCTGCTCCCCTGGGTGGTTTGCATCCTGCTTCCCGTGTGGTACCCACCGTAATATGTGGTCACTACTGACAGCCTTTCGCAACAGGTAACCAGCACCATCTAAGCTCCTCTTGATAGGCATACCAATGCCTCTGGCTGTTAGCACTCAGCACATTTCTCTTGGCCATCAGCCTCTTCAAATACATGCATCAAAACCCCCCCTTTGCAACTGGGAAATACTACTTCACATTCCACAGTTCATACAAACTATTTCACAGATGCATTAAATACAGTTGCAGTCTTACAATACATTTGGCATGCATCAGAAATGAAAACAGGGCAGAGAAGTCCAAAACTTTGTATTTTAGCAGCATATAGAAAGAAAAATTTAAGAAAACCACAGACAACCTAGTGGTCATATCACAAAAACACAAACTGAAAGAAGAAAAGCATTCCTGATAGAAAGAGTGATTTTTACATCACTGGTGCTGATACCGAGATGCCACTGCTAGATAAGCACAGAAAATACAGAAGCAGGGCAGGAAAAGGATAAAGGCAAAATACCTGATAACCTATGTGGTAGTGAGTCGTAGTTCTTCTTAAGGAAAGCTTCATTGAAGTTCTTTGGATTAGTTGCTCCAAAAAGCCGATTCATTTCTTGGTTTAACACTGTCCTAACTGCATCAGGCAGATCCTTACTTTCAGATACTATTGAATTGGAAAAAAAAGAGGTTAATAGAGGTGAGCACAGGAAATCACAGTAAAATCTACTTTATGCATTTATTTTAATATTTGTCACATTTACATTATTAATATAATTGAAAAACATCTCAATGGAAGATGCATGAAATTCAAAAAGGTAAATAACTGGATCTGCTTGGAAAAAGCTTAACTGCGACAGTTTTCTGACGCTTAGAAAAAGCCAAAGCCTTTTTACTCCAATACACTCTCCCCCTTACTGATTAAAATCACAGGCTCAAAGATTGAGATCATACAAGTCTGTTAAATGTATCTAGTCTGTAGCCATCAACAGGAAGGGTAACCTTTGGGGCAAGGGAAGGGAGAAAATCCTTCAAACAAGAAGGACATAATTCTAAGCCTTCTCCTCGCACATAGACACAGGCTGCCAGCAGAAAAGCCAGATTCCATTTCTTCACTCACTCACTCTTTCAGGGGTTCACCATACTACTCACAGTCTTTTTAAGACTTACTAATACATGTTGGAACAACTACTAAATCCAGCCGCAGTTATAATAAACAGACTTAATTTTAGTATGAATCAGTTGTTTAAAAAGCTTTAACACATGTATTAAATATTTTGCATTAATTGTGCCAACAGTCTATAAACTAAAAATCAATGACAGTATGCAGGTTAGGCATCATCTGGATGCAGGTACAGATGAAGTCGTTATCAAACAGATACACACCACTGCTGAAGAGATGAATCATACACTCATGAAGCCAAGGATGACTAGAATCAATAGCAAAGGCTCTCTTCACAGACTGAAGCATCAGAAGGAACTTTTCTGGAAAAGAATGTGTTGGCAAATGTTCAAAAACCTGTGGTTGGAACTAACTCTATTATATTGCAGAGTATTTAGTGTTTGAAATTAGAATGATCAGAATAAATTAAAGCTGAGTGTACTGCAACAGCCATTTTTTTCTAACATGCATTTATTTAACCAGTGAATTAAGCCTGTTAGAATATTAAGTAAATTTGAACATCAGTTCTTACAGCAGAATATTTAACTGATAAAAGAATTAAAGTGTTTCAAAAGACCAGTTCTCATTAGCAACTGCACACCACTTTTTTTTACAGTGTGTCATTCTGCAAACTATAGGTACAAACAAATAACTAGGGCAAATGCAAGCTGGGAGAATTAACCACAGTCTCATTGCTTACAGATTTAGACATGGCAAAGAAAGCGGGACAATCACCAAATGTTCAAACTTTGTTTTCTCACAGACTGCTCATGGCTGAGGTGTCAATCCAATGAAAGGTCGCGTGTCTCGACAGGGACTGACTCCTCATATCTCATCAATGATTCTTGCTTAAATTCTAATATACATCGCAAATTGCTTTCTCTCATTTGTTTTCTCACCTACCTTTTCGAAAATAAATCTCAAAGGCAAAAAGATGTGTCTCTATTTTGTTCTTCACTAAATTCTTCAGGGGTGTTAAAAATTTAATGGCTTCTTCCAAAGGTGCTTCAACCTACAGATTCAAGGAAGCGAGACACAACCAAGTCACAAAGTTTAAACCTAATAACTCTACAAGAACAGAATTCACTATTTCTGAGTCACATCAGGGATTTACTTTCATAAGGCAATATGCAAGATACTTAGAACCTCTTCTATTACAAATTTTGCATCTTTCACGCGACATTAGTGTCTAAACACGACTGTCAAGTCTAAAAAACTGCTTTGTGATGGTTACAAATCACACTTTCCTATAGAGATGCAAGTTTTTGCCTTCTATCACACATCAGCAGTAAATACAGCTGCAGCTGAACCTGTGCTGTAATGGGCAGTATGGCTCCTCATGCCAATCCACACAGGAGCCTGAAATGTTGGTAAATGACTACTTTATGCCCATGACAGAGTCCGCTCATGTGAGCTTCAGACAGGTTCCTGAAAGCTGCCGGGTCATAGTGACATGCCCAGCCAAGACACTAACAGCAGGCTTGAAGTAACTATTGATCATAGTCTCCTGGTCTTAGCTAGTGCAAATCCAGTAAATGGACAGCTCCAATACAACTTAGTTCTGTGCAAGGACTCTTTACAGACATATCTCTTGCATCTAGAGGCTAGGGATAATTTGAACAAGAACTGTCTGTTGCCCTTCATATTTACATTTTTATGGACATAAGCTACTCTCTAACAATCAGATACAAAATTTAGTTGTCTGTCAGTAACAATTTAGTAATGTTGAAGCAATACACTTCATTGCAAATGACTGAGTTGAAGACAATGGTGGACACCTTACGGAATTCCTGCTAACCATATACTACAGCAGTTTTCATTACAAAAATGCGTAATTTACATGTGCTGTCATGAGTTTGCATACATCAGTCACAACTGTGCACTTAAACTATTTGGAACCTATAATAAAACTGATTTCAAGGCTATGCCTGTAATGCCAAAGCTACAAATTCAAAGTAGTCTAGGGGCACCCGTTTCAGGAAACTGTTCACAAGTGACCAGCTATGTCAGAAATGGTTTTCTGGCACTAGGAACCAACTGAATTTGGAAGTGTCTATATCACGTTTCTGATATTACTTTGGAATATAATTAGGGAATATTTGCCAAAGGAACGTATTATATAGCTGCAACTACTCCCCATAATCCTGAAGGACTGCCTAGATTTTCCTGGGATATACCATGATATCCCTGTACCCCAAAACTCAATTTCAATACGTGCCATTGCAACCATTTCAATCTTAAATAGCGCTGCAATTAGGTGCTGCTTCTTACAACCAGCGAGCTGAACAATGGGAACACTGACAATATCCTTCAGTGACTAGTCAAATTTTTTACATCACTTGCTTCCCGGCTACAGAGTGAAGTTCACTGTCTCAGCTTTCAAATACATCCCCTCAAGAGCCAATAATATTCATTATGTGTGTACTGTGAAAATACTGAATACCGTATCTATCAGTACTTGGATACTATACTATACATTAATTTTTCCAGCCTATATGCATTTTTTCATTGTCTTTCCCCACATTTTTCAAGTGTTTTCCTGCTCCTTATAGGTACAACTTTCAGCACAAGAACAGCCTTCTGGGTCAGCTCCCCTTTAAATGCCTCTACAGTTCTTAATCCAGACCTCAAAATCCATCTCAGTCTAGTCTACTACTATTTCCAAACAGCTTCTTTATCCTTTTCCCACCCCTCCATTCAAAACAAATGCTCTTAAAGCATTCAGTGTTTCAATGTCTCCTCTTTCACGGGTTGTCTATGCTTAATAAATAAACAAAATATGGACAAAAAATAGAAAGACTTCCTCCAAGGGAGATAATTCCACCTCTAGCAAATGTCTATGACTTCAATTGCTGCCTTTGAGAACTAGGCACAAAAGCTGTGACTTCATCACATTACTGACAGCATATCCAACAAACTATTCCTAGAAAAGAATTCTTTTTAAAATGCTGCCTGTGAAGAGAAGCCATACAAAAAATAAGTTATCTGAATGGCTTTCAGATTGTATATGTGCTCACTGTAACTTTTCTAGAAATTTCTATGACTTGATTATTACATTAGTAAGCACCTTTGCCAATTTCTCAGGGATAAGTTCTTCTTTCGGTCCTCCGATTTCTTCGTCATCATCATCTTTCTTCTTTTTCTGATTTCTCTGTTGCTTCTCTTTCTCGGCGTTCTTCTTCTCCTCCTCCAGCTGTGCCTTCTTTTGCGCTCTTCTCTGCTTATTTCGTAGCTTCTTTAGCTCCTTGTCAGACATATTCGCTGTACACATGCAAAGGGCAAAACCAGACAATGTTGATGTCTAATATTAAGTCTCAATCAGCTGTCAGATATGATAATCTATTTTAAACCATATCTACTAACTAGTAATCCTGCCGTTACATTTGTAAAAGCTTATTTGCTATCAATAGGTTATCTTACATTTTACACTGCTGCTTCACAGTTCACAAATTCCTTTGTGAAATTGGGACGATAGGAGTTAGAACAATAGCATAAGGCGGGACAATGCATGACTCCACAAATTCAATGCTAGGAGTAGAAGTGCACACCAATACACATTGATTTACTCCCTAGGCATTACACAGCACAAGGTATGTTTAATGTAGTAATTAAATGGTCTAACAAAAATAAGATGAAACAGTCGCACTTTGGCATAGACAGTTCCAGCTTTGCTTTTAATGCCCTACAGACATCTTACATTTGATTCATATTCAGATCCTCTCTCCCCTCCTGTTAAAGCGTGGAGAATTCATTTAAAAAACATCTGAAAGTGGCTACAAGAAATGCTATTACACTTCTACTTGTCTTAATTTGAACCTGAAGCCACACAAATGAACTGAGATGTGAAATACTAAAACTTGACAAATTCCCCCTGAAGGACTCAACAGCCTCTATTCATACCATTGGAGGTGCCCCAAGCCATAATCACTTAAGTTGCTCTCCAATCAGAGATGAGAGGGGAAAAAAAAAAAAAAAAAAGAAATTGATGAATTTAAACATTTTTATATCAGAAGCAAGATATTTAAGTTGCTACCTAGTCAAATTTTTGCATACTGATAAAATGCTTAGGAAGAGCTACCACCAAGCACACTTGCTTCAATCTGTCATTTCATGGACAAACAACCGTGAGAATTCCATGTTTCCTCAGCCATTTCATAACACAAACATGTTTTTACTTAAGAATTACAACTGTCACTACAGAAATGATAACTGTTTTATAATAACCAAAATAAAAACATCTACTTTTATGTGCAGGCCAAGTTCCAATTTGCCTACTTTGACTTGTGGCAAAACTCTATTTTTGGCTACTACACTTGGTAACTGTAAGAATGCTGGATCTTCATAAAATATCTACTAATTAGTGAAACTGCATATTTAATAAATCCTGTGGGTTGAATACCTGTATCAGCCTCGTGTTCTTTATTTTCATCTGTTAATGGATTATCATGAAGTTTCAAATATATCTCTATGGCAATTCGTGCTGCTTTGAAGTAGAACGGATGTTGTCGAAGGACATCTTCTAGTTTTAACAAGTCCACATAAGACCTAAGGGTAATCTTCCTCATACAGTAAGTGTGAAAGTCAAACTGGTCATCCGTGATTTCTACAAAATGCTAACACAACATAACATAACATTATTTAGCAAGTATTACCAATCAGATACTGACCTTAACTTTTTAATACACTCTCCTCAAATTTAGTAAAAGCCTGCTGTTTGACAAATACACCCTAACTTTTAGAAACGTGAGTTAACAAAATCCTCCAAAAATGAAGTCATGGGTGGAAAGAACAGAAGGCATCTTAGGTCAGAACAAAATTCACCCATTTCACAATCTCTTAACAGTAACTACCCTCTGACAACTTGCAGTTTAAGGGACAAAGGTTCTACATATTTAAACAGCACTTGAAGAATTTTTCTTTCTTTTTCAGTCAAAAGTATAATTTTGACTTCCATTAAATATTGCATCAATGAATTCCACACTTGTATCACACATGGCGTGAGAAAGTCCTTCCTTTTCTTCCAGATTTGCTCTCCTCATTGTCACCTGATGTCCCGTTGTTTGAGAAGCAGTGAAGTCATTCCCCTCTTCAACTTCTCCATGTACTTATGAGCTCATACAACTTCATCCTACACTCAGTTGTTGCTTGTCAAAGCTGAGCATAAAATAGTAAGCATGACAAGATAACTGCAATCTCTTCATGTCGAAGTTACTCCATGGCACATATCTTACTAGCACATTTTTAAGGAGGTGCAATATTCAGATGTAAATAGTATGACAGATTTATATAATGGAAGTACTGCTTCTCTAGCCACTTAATGCCCAACACTGCCCTTTTGACTGCTGCTCCACACCAGTACAGAAGTTCTCCCAGCAGTCTATAATGGTTCCAGGATTTCTTACATGAATTACTGCTGCTCAGGAAAGACCTTTTACTAGTTACGCATAGGCAAAAAATTATTCTTGTTGCTCCTTCACAGACCATGCTGTTGAACATTACGTTTCATGTGCCATTTTATCATTTAGCATGGAGACAGTGCAAGTGTTGTCCCTGCGCTGTTCACTCCCTTTCTGTGATTATTTATTGATATAGCAAACAACAGAAACCCTAGAGAGATGCCTTAGTAATCTCCATGATAAACTCCTTTTCTTGCAAAAGCTGAATATTTGCTCCTACTCTGTCTTTATATTTCTAATAGCTTCTTTTAAACTGTAGCTTAATTTTTTTTTTTAAGGAGATTTTAAAATTTTTTTACATTTATTCTCTCCCTCTAAAATACAGTGGCTTAACAATAACCGAGGTGACATCTTTCCTTTACTTTAAGGCTGGGCTTGTCAGCTCAGCCATATTCTTTTTGAACTTAAAGTACACATACTCTTGGTTTGTATCCAAATAGCTATTCTTATGTACTGTTCCAAAAATAAGATTATTTCTGAGAGCGTTCTGTTCTTTCCTGGATCTTCAAATGACTTTATAGAATCTCTTTATAATACACAGTTTATAGTGGCATTTTTGGGAGGAAATGTAATTTTATCAACTCGCCAGTAGCCAACACAAAACAAAATCTCTCCTGAAGCTACATGAGGTAGCTTCTTACTGCTCAGAAAGGAAACATATTAGCACAATAAGGTTCAAGCTTGTGTTTTCCAACCTAGGCAGCTTAACTAGATACGTACTCTCTCAATTTCGTGGCATTTCTTAAGTGCTTCTCCAAATTTGTTCATTGCTTTGTAAGCCTGCGCACATTCTGTCTGAAACCACATGCACTGCATTTCATTCAAGTTCTCTACTGCCGAGGTTCCTTCCTAAAAACAAAAACATTATAAAAAAACCCCAAGTCTCATTCAATTTGTTAACTGACATTTCTTTTATCTTGTTCTAATTAAAAGCACAAATAAGGAGACTATCAAAAGAATGCTAAATTTCAAAACTGGAGTCCTGAAAGTCAGAAATGCCAGAGTTAAGATAGACTTGCTTTGTTCATTAATAATAATAAAACAATATTCGTCTGTGTTCCACTTATTGGAAGAGTCAGAAATACACAATGAATAGCCAGGTAGCGACCATTTAACTGTGACAGTTCCTCATCTTTAGGGTGGGAGAGACATTCATTCACTGTTTTTAATACTGTGTGCACAAATAACACACTGCAGTATGAAGAAAAACGGCAGAAGAGTTCTAGCATGTGACATGACACCGACACCTGCAGGATGATTTTTTTTTTTAACTAAAACTGCCATCTGTATCATCCAGAGACCAGCTGATTGAGCTAAGTATAGTAACTGACAGCAGTAATAGGTTATTTCTTACGTGATCAGTACTAGAAAGCAGTGGCAAAACAAAAGGAATACTGGTAGCTTTGACACCTTCCGATTCAGAAAAGGAGATTACAGTGGTCTTTCAAATCTGGTATTCATATATACTTGCATAGATCTGTAGAACTTATGATATGCCTTTCAAGCTTAATGTCAAAGTCAGCTACTTGGGGTGGATGCAGCCATTCTGACTTTACTCTGATTTTGCAAAAACCAGGTTATTCAAGAATCAGCCAAGAGCCAAAGCTGCAAAAATGACAGATAATATTCAAATGGAAGGGTAAGGACAATGCCCCAAATGTGAGATAAAGCCAGTCTTCAAACCACTCTGATTTAGGCAGCTAAAAATCAGAAAAATAGTTAGTTCCATTTTCATTATGCTTAATTTAGGTCTTCTTTAATTATTGTTTTTTTAAATTAAGAAGCTGTATTTGAGCACTAGACATAATATCAAAAGGAGATGAAAAAGATTACACAGAGCAACATCATCAACTTCTATTTTTAAAGTTCAGTTTTGGGCAACTGGTATGCTTGCTTTTTTGACATCATCTTAAATCTGCTTAAGGCATCGAGAGAGGTCAATTAACCTAGATTCATGGCAATTTTGCATAAAAAACTCTACATAAAGCTACTGAGCTTACATAAAACGGAATTTCCCCTCCCTCCGTGTTTGCCTGCACACAGAGCCTCCATTCCATAAAAATCCTTCAGCTTTGCCCTTATAAAATACCCCTCTCCCTCTTCAACCTACCTTACTACAGGTTTCTCCTGCTCTTCAAGAGAGAAGAGAAAAATGGGACAACAAACAAAAAAAGATTATTTCTGCAGGTAGGTCCCACTGAGAACACATAAATGATATTGCCAGTGTTCTAAAAGTATCATTTGCCAAATATTCTGGAAAGACTACACTGAGCTGTTCTGACTTTCAGTTATGAAAGCATAATAGCAAGAGAAGTCAATTTAAAAAGTAACTAACCTGCGAGATCATCAAGCCTATCAGAACAGGTTATTGCAGGGACAAAAACTCATGCATGAAATTAAGCAATCTGCATAACAAAAACTTTTTATGCCAGCTAATTGGTCATGGGTAAGCAGCTGCAAAAAAATAAAAAAAGCAGCTTTCTTCATTACGTTAAACATGGCCTTAGGGATGAAAGCTTGTGAACAAAGAGGAAGACATCTCAGAAAGACTCTCACCTAGCAGCCACTCAGAAATTTTATTCCAAGGGAAGTCTGAATTCTCTAACTTACTATGATTGGGGGGGCAGGGGGGGAGGGGGGAGAAGAAAGAAAAAAAGACAGGGGCAACTTTATCATATCTTTCAAGGATCCTATAGAATCAACATTAAGCCCAAAGACTTCTGAGATGATTATTTTTTCAAAGTAGTCATGTCTAAAACAGGCATGCTGTATTTATCCTACCTAGCAAAAAAGATCAAATCCAAGCTTTAGAGTTTTCATTTAATACTATGGAATCATGCTTAATCAAGATTAATTCAAACCCTGATATTGACTACCATTAGTGAAGCAAGCAATCATAGTTGCTCTGAAACAGAACTTATAGTAAAGGTGAGTGGAAAGTTAGCACAAAAAGTTATTCCACAAGGGATTAGGCCCACATTATTCAAAAGAGCTATAGTTAAATGCAACAAACCCTCGTAAACTTAGAACACATTTCTTCTGCTTCTTTAATGGAGTTTGCTTTCAACATATACTTTGCACATTTGGAGTTGATAAATCTGTCTGCTGTGTCCAAAGCCTGAGCCTCATCCATCCACCTTGCAGCTTCTTTAATATTTCCAGCATGCTTAAAGAGATAGAAATTCAAGTGAGATTCAGTAATTATAAACCATGCACGTTTTACCCACTCACTGTTTAATATCGTTAGTTATTTTTAGACATTTTAAAATAAATAGCTTTCTTCAGGAAAGCAACAGACCTTTAAAGAAAAAAAGCAGAAAAATTACTTTCCCTCATGATAGAATTACAGGTCTTTCGGCACTAGACGTTTTTCCTGAAAATGCTTAAAGGACACTTTGGATAATCCCATTCTGATACAATACCATAGTGTAGTTGAGAAATTATTTTCAAGTAGTTAAAAAAGGCGGGAGGGTGGGGTAGGGGCAGGATAAGAACAGGTGGAAAACATTTAAAACATTAACTGAATTTATCAGTGTGGTTTTTAATATGAAAAATACAACTATAAACTGAGAATTCACATTTTGCCATATATGTGTCCTTTATTGACTTAAAAATCTTCATAGGGGCTAATTCATACGCACTAAAAAACCCAGGTAGCCAAACAATACTCTTATCTAGAAACTCACTAAAACTCACCAAGTAATTTCCCATGGATTATCCATGTGTCTTGTGTAACGCAAGCTTAACATTTCCAATGGTCACGTCAAAAACATTACAGGAAAGTATATAGCATATGTAGAAGTCTTCCATCATAACAAATTAATAACCTCTGGTCACTAAGAACAAGCCAAACTTACCTTATAGATTTTTGCCTTCACAAGGAAGAGTTCTATCAAAGTGGGAGTACTTTCTATAGCAGCATTTATATATTCTAAAGCCAGGGATGGCTGTCCAATTTTATCATAATGTTGAGCCAAATAATATTGGACCCAGAGTAAAGTGGTTGGAGGTTCTTCTTTACCATCATCTGGAGGGAGAAAAACGGAGGGAGTTGTTTTGTTCAGTTTATTAAAACAACATGCCAGAAGCAGAGTGCTATACATATAGCCACTGAAATGAATTCTGATTCTGTACCAGGCTGTCACAACAGACCTGGGAGAGTTTTCAAACACCTGGGTCCAGGTAAGTCCATTAACTTTTAAGTCTGTGTTTTGACAAGACCTGAGCATATACTGTTCCCTTCTCATACCGTGGTTTTAAGGGAAAGGAAAAGTGAGTGAGTGAGTCAGAAGGGAGTTGCATTTTGTTCCAACTAGTCCCTTAATGCAGTTTAGTGCATGATGCAGAGTTCTTATTTAAAACTGTTTTAAATGAAGGGTATAGCAAAGAGTCCTGCTAAACACAAGTGTTGCACAGTAACAATGTAAAGGATTTCAGTACATTCAGCATTTACATGTTTTCAACCCATAGACTTGAATATTTTTAAACAAAACAGGCTGTCTGTTCCAAACCCTAGCTTTAAAAAGATTTTCTGTTTCTACCTTTGGCTCATTTATCATCACTGCTCACCTAAACATATCCTAGAAAACATTCCTATACTCAAGTCAGTTTTGAAAGTTGGAGGGCTCTGTTTGAAATCCAAAATACTACTGAAGTCTTAAAAGCTCATTTCACTGACTATGAAGCATAGCATCTTACGGGGGGAGGGGAAAGGAGTGTGGGAGCTCTTGTCCTGCCCAAAGGTTCTAGTTCTTCAATTTATGGTATAACTTAACTGTGCAATTATATGCATTTTTTCATTTTACGGTAGCAGAAAATTGTTTATTTGAATGAAATTTAATATCAAATTAAATATTGAACTGAAGTAACAGTATGCCATTTCCTTAAACCAGAAAAGCACAAATGTGTTTGAAAGGTTTGGACAAATTCAAACAGGTACTGAGTGGCTATATTGTAGCCTGTAGCATTAAATTAAAGGAAAAAGTAGAACAGGCAACTTGGATGAGAATTTCATAATGAAGTATTGCATTGTTTCTGCAAAGCAGGGAAATAACTGGTTATAGCCTCAATAAAAATGTCTTCAGTGATTAGGATTATCCTGCAAAGTTTTAACATATATTGTCATTCATGCTATCTTGATTCTTACACCATTATAACCCATCTACCAAAATTTCAAGACTATCCTCTGTTGATATTCTATGCAGAAAAGTTTGTAAATTAGCATCTTCAAGAAAAAAGTGGTTGGGCAAATGACTAAGAAACCATCATGAAGCTACCAGAGAGGAATCTATGAAGGCTGGATTCAAGAGATGTAGAACCATACCCCACAACAAAATGGTTGTCAGTCAAAACCTGGAAAATGTTTTTTAACTCTCAAATGAAACCCCTAAGAACACAAAACCCAGCCCCCACCAAAATCTCCAACGTGCTCCCCTCCCACCCTGCAGATTGTGCTATCAGTAGCTATTCCTTTCCATTTTACATTTCTGCAATTAAGGATTTAACATAGCTTTCAAATTTCACTTTCCTGGACAATGATAAAAATCAAGCCTTGAAAATAGAATACTTGAACTCAAAACCGCAGAGAGATGATCAACTTTGTTGATCCAGCAAAACTTTTAGAACAAGTGACTAGATTTTGAATACAGACTTTGTATTTGACAGCTTAAACCCATTCTAAGGATGGTTATGGTTTTGTGTTGAGGGGGGGCGGAGAGGGGGAGGGAACAGAAAAAACAGCATCATCTCTATTTCTTTACTTCCCACTGATTCCCTGCCTCTGAACGGTCACATACTTCCGTGAATTATGCCAGTCTTAGCACTCACCATTTGGGTTAAATAACCTGCAGCTTCTTAGAGAGGTTTCATAACCTATCACGAGCTCTTCTATGATTGCCACCTACACATGCAAGACAAGACAAAAAAAAAATCTGTGGGCAAGATGGCATTTTATTTCAGCTTGAACTACTTGGTGTTACCCAAACTAGTTATTTTTGGTAAGAAAAATCTGCAACATCCTGAATTCCAATACATATGGGAATGCACTCAATCTCACACATCTAACAAGTTAAGACCAAGCCTCCCTTGGTTAACACTTATGCAGCTCATAATCAAGTAGATCTTAGGTTTCTACATTTACCAACTTGGCACAAGGCTACGTATGCTTCTACTTGATTTCTTCTAGATATACTAGGCAATAATATCCAACAGTGCTGATGGAGTGAGCCTTGAAGAAAAAAGTTTCTTCATCTTTTTAACATGTCACAGTTACGAGGTAGGTCATGTAAAAAGTGGGGGAGAAAAACCTACCTTATCCCTGTCTTTATATAATGACCTCAAAGTATTGAAGACTGGTGGGCAACCTTTGCTGAAATTCATCCTTAGAAACTTGTCCAGACATTCCTTAAACTTTTCACCTTGAGAGGAAAAAGACCTGTTGATTTTGTTTTACCACACATTACTTGTCAATTGCAGACTGTTTATGCTGTTAAAACATTAGTATCTAATCTTACTAGTATCTAAGTGTTGATCACTACCTTCTCAGCAAAAAGGCACTTACCTGACAAAAAGTTTAATGGTAATCTTCTTGGAACAAGTCCCCTTGGGTATTTAGTCCAGGCCTCTTCATAGATCTTTAGCCTCTCCATCATATTAGCTGGAATAGAATTTTACAGTTTACTTTTTCCTTCCTTTTTGGCAAGAAGGGAAGAGGGGGCAGGGAGTGATTTGTATCTGGTTAAAAAAAGGATCAGAATATATAGCAACTAATGGCTATGTACTTCCTAAAGTACACTAATTTCCATTTTGTTCTTTTTAAAACTGCTGTACTAAATGATTTTGGGTATTCAGTATCTGTAAATTCCTCTTCCACCAGTGGAAGACTAGCTGCTTCTCTCTCATCTTAATCTCTCATTTTCTGCTAAAATGTTGAACAAAAGAAATCATTCAGGAGAATCATGCCTGTTTTTCCAAAACCTGTATTACCTACAACGTAAGATTAAGGTAACAGAGACAGTCAAAGAAAGATTCTAAATCAAAACTGACTTGATAGAAATAATTCCCTTCTTTCAACCACGCACAAAGATTACTGCATTTTTTTTATGTTTTGGTTTTAAATAAGACATGGTAACAACAATACAAGAAATACTTCCAGCCTTTCTTAAAAAAAAAAAACCCGCTATGATGGTACATACATGCTATGACTAAAAAGCAAAACTTAAATGGGGACATTTTAAAACAATAGTTTTATTACTTAAAGCAATACACATTTTTGATAAATATATAAATTCCAAACGTGCAGGAACAGCTTATTTACTACAACATATCAAATCATTACCTGGTTTAAGTGCCTTTTCTAGGCCTTTGTAGTAGGCCCAGTTTTCAGGATTTCGTTCTTGCAGTCCTTTGTAGACTTCAACCGCTTCTTCAAGTCTGCCAAGCTGAAGCAGAAGTTCTCCTGTGTGAGATACAAGAAGTTTAAATTAAGGTAACAAGATACTGAAGCAGTGTAATATTAATCACTCTACAGTAAAAGATTAGATAATCCTTAACCCCATGTAGATTCTAATTTCTCAGAAAAAATGATCACAGAGGCATCACAAACTAGCTGACAGATATGCTTTTACTTTGACAATAGGTGCAATTACAGTAAGATTCTACAACTCGGACAGTAACTCTTGAAACTTACTTGAAAATTTAATGTTAAAAGCAAGATGCACATGTTTTTTTTTCTCACTGAAGTGACTGGTTACTTTAAGCGCAGGTTTTACTACAGAGGGCAATTAAAAGCAGTACACAGTATTTCGTGTACATAGCATCTTGAATATCAAATTGTAATTGCAGATCTGCAAATGAAAGAGTGGTTCTTCAGTCTGGTATTTCGTAAAACTAACTTCAATGTTTTAAATCAGGTCATTGATCTGATTAATGGTTCTGCAAGAAAATTTCCTCTTAATAAATCAATACAAGATACAACTGTTAAAAGTAAAGTCTAGATCTAACAACTGTATAGAGCACTTTTGCTGATGCTGGAGTTAGAAGAAAAGTCAATTTCCCATTTCACAATGGGAAGCTGTATGTTACAAAGCTTTGCTATTGGCAAATGCTAGGCACTAAAAGATTACACACCAGAGGTGATATGGTGTCATTCTAGATTAAGGCAAAATTTTCTCATCCAGTTTCAAGAGGAAAATGTGAGTCAGCTCTACTCTCTTCCTCCCTATGTCATGCAACTGACATGTAATTTTGTCAAGAGATGCTGCTTCCCACAGATAGGGTAACTTGAGGGAGGACTACACACAGTATCTAATGCCAGGGGAAACATCAATACTTCCCTCACTGAGAATGACAGAATCTGGAAAATAAACCTAAATTCTTTCCCTGAGGTGAAAGTTATAACTTATCTAATGGTGGCAAACGCCAATACTGTTTTCAGTGTTTCTCAGCTGTACTTTATCCACAATGGCTTTTGCACACACACTAAAAATTCACACACAACACTAATTTATTAGCAGGTTTTTCTGCAGTACGCCCAGCAGCTAAGCTAGACCTCACAACACAACAGAAGCTGTGCCCCAAAAAATACAGTTGTACCCTGTTGAAAGTGCACAGACTGCAAAGAGTGGTTTTGTCCTTTTGTCTGGTAACTTGCTAGAAGGTTGTGTGTTTTGATTTGGTGAGGGTTTTTTTTGTGTGTGACATCCTATTTGAAAATCCTATTTCAGTACTACCAGCCTCAGATCTTCAACAGAAACTTAAGAGCACACAGTATATCAAAGTACCTGTCAGATAAATCACGAAAAGACACCCCTAAAACCCAAACTCCCACTACTACGTCTGTAAAACAGTCTGTGATAGTGTAATCCCTACATCCATTTCCATTTGTATACAAACCAAGTAACGTATTTAGCAACAGTGGAGAGTCATCTGCAATCATTTTCCTTGAGGAAGTACAACACACCTTCCATAATACTGTCAATACTCAATTCCTAGGTTCTTTTTGCAAGACAGTGAGATTACAGTTAGCAGGAATAGGGAACTAGCTACAACATCTACATGTATGATATTATAGAGTAAAAAGATTTCTTCTCTTTGCTTCAAGCAATCATCCAAACAGATTCCAGCGTGGGCCATGAGCAAACAGTACCTTCAATAGATTGGAAGGTTCACAGAAGGACTGTACAAGCATCAAGCAGAAGAGGAACAAAGCATGCTTTGAAAAAGTGCACCTGTTAATAGAGCTGTAAGAATGAACTTCCATCACTCTGCAATTCCAGCTATGGAATATAAGACACAGTATTATATTGCTCTGTTATAATATTATGCACTAGGATTACAATAATACGGTAACAGAAGCCTCCGTTGGGTTTCTCAGCTAAAGGGGCTATTTCTATACTCCGCAAGAGTAGCTGAGTATAATTAAAAGCCTTCTACTTTGCCAAAGATGATTCTGCCCTTTCAGCAAGTGGTCTCCCTGTCAGGACCACTATCAAAGCCGTAATAGCATGGGTCTGAGCACACTACTCAAGCAGCATTTCAGGACATCAATTCAGGATCTGAAACACCCATCAGCTCACAAGTTTCAGAGCAGTGTTTTGTACTCTATTGATGGCTTATTAACCTGGGAGAAGAGCATGATATGCACCAAACAGCTGCAAGGCAAGCAGTCCTTTACCCACTGCAGAAAAAATTAATCTAAAACCAAATCAAAGATGAAGTTCCAAAAGATGGGGAAAGCTGACAGTACAGGCATTCCATTGCATACTATGCATTTACATGTACCTTCAAAAACTAATTACCTTTCGTTTCTTCAACAGCCAGTTTATCACAGATCTGCTTTTCATAGGTACAAAGATGCTCCAAGGCTTCTTTATATAGCCCTGCCTCACGGAGGACTTGATTTTGATACAGCAGCAGTTCGCTGTACTCATAGTCTACTTTATCAGGCGACGTCTACATAGGAAAGCAAGACACATGAGAAAGTTCAGCCTTCTAGAATGCATTTGGGAATTAATGCATTTGACTAAAGAAACTGTATAAAGTTTTCACATCATGAAAGGAAGCAGTGTTTTATTTTTAGCTTAAGCAGCAATCCATACAGGAATTTCATGTTTTCCTCTTACCTGCTGTGTCTTTCTAAATTCCTCTAAAATTTTTGCTGCCATTTCATAGTCTTCCAGCAGATGGTAAGCAATAGCATAACCAATCCATGATGCTCGCTGCGCAGGTCGGAGCTGAAGCAACTGGTATCTTGTTTCCTGCAAGAAAGTAGCTACTAATTTTCCTGACTTTATTCTGATGCTCTGTAGAATCCATTATGCAATACTCCTGTCTTCAGTATTCTAATATTTAAGGGATGTCACTAAAAATTATGTTTTCTATATGCAAATGTATTTTTTTAACGAAAAGAAAGAATAAACTTTAAAACACTACAATGGTCTTGACTGAATGAACCCTCCCTCCCCCAAATAACACAACATGTCCAATTGAATACGGATGAATCAGACTAACTTTGTTAACATATGACAGAGATGCTTGTCCTGTCTTACCACTTATGAACAGAATGCAATTAAGGATACTTTGGTTTGAGACATGGGAACATTTACTATACACTGGTGTTTCAAATTCACCTTGGAAGTACATATGTATTAAATCATTACAAGTGTTGTTAGGCAAAATAGGTCACGAAAGTGCATCCCTATTCTTTGGCAAGAAGATAATTACAGTTGGAAGATGCAACAGATTTGCTCAGTAACATCCTGTTTTAATCTGAGGGAAAAGTTATTACTTGTTTTATTACAGACTCCTGAAAGGTGTCTTCAAGTAATTTAAAAAAAAGGAAAAAAGTTACTACCTACTAAAAAAGCCCAAACAGTCAGAAGTAGGGGTTAACAAAAGAACTAAAACTAGTTACAGCAGCTTGATTAGAATGAAGATTAGTCAAAATGTTGTAATGTAGGAGAAGGTGGAAGTTAAAGTGAAGGGGAGAAAAAAAAAAAAAAAAAAAATCAAACTTATTCCCAGTTTTGAGAGTAAATTCATTCTTCAGGAACTAGCATATGATCAGTCATGAATTACTGGCTTCTAAGCATGTTAACATTTAATCCTTAATGCATTCTATAATGACTGTTCCTTATATGTTTAGCAATTATGCATTTGTATTCACATTTATCCAGAGGCCAAAAGAACGTACACTTGCGAATGAATTTTGCTACCTATGCTAAGGTTTGGCTATCTTGTCTCAGCAAGAGAGGAGTCAAATTTCTAAATTACTAACATGAAAAGAACAGTGATTAAGAAATGTCCTAACTCAGGAATAAGTTCACGGAGGACCTGTGTTAGCTGATGGTTCCACATGGTTCCGACAACAAAACTTGTTCTTAGCATACTAACAAACATTACCCCAATTTGAAAAGGAAATAATCTATGAAGAGACCAACTAATGTGTTTTAGCAACCACAACTTTAAAGGTGCAAGGAACACCTGAAAAGATGAAAACCTGACATAAAATACTATCCAAAGTCTCTCAGGTAAAAATCTCAAAGATTTTTTTTTTTTTTTTGCAAAGGAATACCTTATTACACCAGTTTACATCAGCTGAAAAACAGACTTCCAGGCACACAAATGTAATTTAGGAGGTACCAAGGTTTGTTTTTTTTTTTTTTTCCCCAATTAATTAAGTTTTGCATTATAAATATTTAGGGTGACCATTGTCATCTTTCCCTGGATGGCACAGTAAGAAACAAACAAATCTTCCACAGTCATTGTTCTGTCTAATCCTGAGCAAGCTGTACATTGACCATGGGCAGTGACTACAACCTAGCCTGAACCACATAAACATCTCTGCAATATGCATACTAAGCAGAACCTGCCACTTTTTAAGAAATGAGAGTATGGCAAGCTAGACGTCTGCTTGCAATTCAAGAAAACAGGAACCCAACTACATCAGGAGTAGCATTTGTAAAGAAGACAATAGAAAGGTTGTATTCCTCTCTACAGAAGTACCACAGCTGTGACACTACAACCTTGCAATTGTTGGTTAGAATGAAACATGTCACATGGCAAATACAAACAACTGACGGAAGGCAGCAAATAACAAGGTGTTGCAGTAACAGTCAGAAAGAGGGTTCCAATTTAAGTTACCAAATGCATTCAGCTTTACTACAGAATAAATAGAAGAAGAAAAAAATAGTAATCTAAACATTTTGAGTATTAAATCAAGAAAGGAGAGAAACATTCAAGAGTCCTGCTCCACAGTCTTACAGCTCACAGGAAACAAAGAAGTATTTGGACCCAAAGGAGCTGTCAGTAATGCCCAGGTTGACTGGGAAGCAAAATACGGTGTTTCATGCAGCATACTGCTTGCTTTGTATTGTTATCCACTACCAAGGCAAAACTCGTGGCTACTGATTTAAAGAAGTAGGGATATATGGTAAAAAGTTATTAAAAAAATAGAAACTCCTTTGCCTGAGTAACAGTCATCTGAACACATTGCCTCTTAACAGCAGGAATCCTTCCAAGAAAATAATAAAAAGACCAGCAATTGTTGACAGCTGGATTATACAGCATTAAAAAAAGTAAGAGCAAACAATTCTGCACAGAGCTGAGAACGAATCATTTAATATGCTATTAAATCCATATACTTTATAGAAATTGCTTGGTAGCACATCTGCTTTTACTTTCATGAAGTATGGAGTAGCACACAGTTTTAACACTCTGGATCTAATACTGTATCTTTTTTTTAAAGTGTCATTAAACAAGTGGCCACCTTTGCTGGTTTCCTAGAAGTTGATAATAAATGCAGTATGTGTACTTACCCTGTAACCTTCAAGATCCCTCATTTGAATCTGTAGTAGAGAAAGATCTCTCAAGATTTGAAGATTGTCTTTGTCCCATTTCAGTGCATTTCTATAGCATTTGATAGCTTCGTCATACTTCTTGTCTGACCTCTGAAGAAGGCCATAGACATGCCAACCTAGAAAACTCTGTTAAGGATTCTACTAAATTTGAGCAGGGAGAAAACAGATCCAACAAGTCAGTGACAGAACAGTTGGTAAAAAGCTCTTAAGCCATTTTATAAGCAGACAGTAATGTTACTATAATCATTACAATTCTTTTCCTCAGCTGTACAAAGAAACTGCTTGCAAACTGAAGACAGAGAACTGTTTGCCAGTTACATGTATAGGGTGCATATAAGATGCTGTAAACTGTGCTTTTCACGTACAAGGAGAGGAAATCAAGTAATAGGATCTCTGAAAAGACTATCAGGCTTACTCAAACACATTTTTGAGTAAGGGCTTATATTAGACAACTGAAGTGCTTGCACTTCCTGCATTCTAAGTGTATGACAAGTCCTTATCAATGTAATGGCAGCTACTAATGTTTTTTAAGCAAACCACATGCTTAAATGCCTTGTTCAGCCCACCACAGGTTGAGAGTCACAGCTTAATGACAAAAAAACCCCAAACCATACATTGCAAGCCAGAATAATATTTGAGCTAACTGTGACTGCAAAGATAGCTGCAAAGCATCTGAGCTAACTGACTGCAAGAACAGTTGCAAAGCATCTGCCCTTTGAATAGGTTAGACAAAATATTCTTATGTATTGGAAACAAAATTTACAACTCTCAACTTCAGTTTGAAGCCTAATGGTACTGGCTTTTGTTCCAATTCTGTAAATCAAGTAGTTGTAGAAAATAAACCTTTTCTATTCATAAGCGAAAGCGCTGTTTCAAAAAGGATACAGACATGACTCTTCAAGTCATTCCTTAGACCTCTACGCACAAGTTCATAAGCTTCCTCTTTCTTCCCTAGACAGTTTAATGTTAGTCCTTTCATTGCCAAGGTTTCTAAAAAAAAAAAAAAAGAGATATAAGTATCAGTTAGTCATCTTCATTGATTTTTAAGCCTAATATAGCAACTCTAAATATAATAGAAATGCAAATTTAGACTCACTTAGCAGCGTTCTTTTTTTCACATGGAAAACTATACTGGCAGATTATTCACTTAAGTGTATCATACATGACAATAAACTTTATACATTATTTTCACCAAAATGTGAAGCAGCATTTTATTTTAAATACCTTTAAATACCTTTTTAAAACCTGTCTGCTCTACAAATGTTTTGAAGAGAGGTTTGGGGTTTTTTTTTACTGTAAAGGAGCATGGTAACTACTCAAGTACTTATTTACAACACTGAGACTTCCACACATCCATCCATGCCAAACTAGTTGGCAAGGAAAAAAACCAAAACATTTCTGGACACTGGGAAGAAACTCTCAACTCAGTAGTAGGAACAGACTGAAAAAACAGCAAAGGATGACTGCTTTTACAGTAAGACTATTCCTTCAGAATAAGTAGCAAACCGCAGAGCTGACAGACATACAGTGCTGAACGATATTCAGTCTCTTCTTTTTGTCTTGCACTTCTACATGAGTGAATAACAATTTCCCCTGAAAAGCGACTTGAGCAATGCATACTTGTATTAAGAAACTTGCACCATCCTATAATGATATTAGACTTGCAGCATAAAGAACAGCAAGCTATGACTACTAACTACTGGTAAGACCAGTCTTTAAAATCACAAATCTTACTTACTTACCAACAGTAAATGCTTAACATGGTGCAGGCTTCTGGACATCCTGCTTTATGGCCAAAAGTCTAAGTGCTATAAATATTTATAAAACTTACAAATTATTACTCTCTTCTAAAGTACAGGGAAAAAAGAGAGCACATGCCATTTGAAAACTTACCTCCATGTTCTGCAAACTTTGGGTTTGAAAGGATCTGTTTACAGAACTTCAGCCCATTTCTATACTGCTTATGTTCATAACACCTCTGTTGAAGAAGAACAGAGTACATTTATTAAAAAAATTTAGAGTGAAAGTATTTCTGCACCCCCAAAATCCAGCATCAGTGCAGCTAGGGCTTTTAGAAAATATACTAACATTTTAATGAACTGTGTTTAATGAGCTTCCTGTGATTAAAAATTCTTTCCATCACCAGAAAAAAAAATAGTATATGTTAGTAAGAACACAAATTTAAATGTATAACTGAAGATACATTATCATACAGCAATTTCTTAGATAAGATACCACAGGAAGCGCAAGGGCCTACAGAGATTCGACCTTCCTTTAACATAAAAGCAACCCTTGTGTCATAACATATCTTGGTCAGCATTCAACTCGCTTTGGCTCAATTATCTTTCACAGAAACACTGTGAGACAACCTCCAACAACCATACAGGCAGGAAAGAAAATTAAATTGTTGGAACTTGGGTTAAACTATCTCTGAAAGCAACCTCTTATGTTCAGTTTAAATACCACATATATCTCTTTTACATACACACTTTCAAAATAGGTATGCACTAACATTATCTTGCCATACTGCAAATTAAAACTTTCCTCTGCAGTTTTATTAAATCCAACTCTAACCATTTGCTTGTGTATGCGTTTTATTTCATTATGCAAGGCGACTGCTATGCAAAATGGCACATGGCATGAACTTTTAAAACCAGTTTTAGTATTTTATTTCTGTCAATCCAGCCCCTGTGCTAATCTTTAAATAGAAGCCAAAGGAAGAAGAAGTAATGTTGTAAACACCAATCCATATGCTTTAAGTCACTTAAGCAAATGCTAAGGATTTCTTAGGTTTCATTTTACTGTAATACCAATGCCCCAACTTGAGTATAACAGCAAAGAAACACACGTTGCTGGAGCACAGACCCAAATCTGATGGCAGCTAGGAAGTCATTCATAACAGGATCTCATTGACTCTAGTTGATCAGTTCTGGTGGCAGGATGGCTGACAGGAGTGTAAAACTGGGTAACAGCTGACAGTTTTCAAGTCATGCTAAACAAGTGGTCGTTCAGGATTCCACCTTTCTTCCATCTGCTCCAAATTAACCATGCAAGAGCATTCATAAGCATGTATGGACACCATTTGTCCTCTAAGCACTCTTATCAAAAAAAGTTGAGAGGCAGACCTAACCGGTCTTCCCATGAAGCAGAAAGTTCTAAAAATAAAAAAACCTTAAAAAGTTACATGATGTTATGGAAATGCTTAAAAAAGAAAATGGCATCTCTGCTTTACGTTGCTTTTACATCACAAAAGGTGTTTTTTCCAGTTTTCTCTTCCAAAGCACAGATGGAAACACCAACAACAAACTTCAAAGGTGTAAAAAACCTGGTATACCACTAAATGGATGTATTATCTTCTAGGTACTGAAATCTGAAATACTAAGGCTGAAGACCAAGGGGCATCACCAACCAAGGATCTTGCTCCCCATATCCTGTCGCTACCCTCTGGAGAAAGGGAATCATGGGAAAGGAAAGAGGAGGAGGAGGAGAAGATGCTCAGAGAGAGCATCCAAAGCAAGATGGACTCAAAGAGGAATATATCAACAAAAGAATACTAGAATGGTTTGGATTGGAAGGCACCTTCAAAGATCATCTAGTACAACGCCCCTGCCACAGGCTGCGACATCTTTTACTACATCAGGTTGCTCAAAGCCTTGTCAACCTTGACTTTCAACACTTCCAACAGACAACTCCCTCAATCACCAAGGACAGGAAAAGTTAGCAGGGCAACCACCTAGCAAAGGAAGATTAAGGCTTAGGCGAGAGGAAATCTGTATAGGAGTTTGGGGGGTTTGTTTGGGTTTTTTTTTGGTTGTCGGTGGTTGTTTGTTTTTTTTTTTTTAAACTTGACTGGTTACTGTTTACACTTTTTAGTCATTACCTGCTTTCAAGTAGCTGGCTGAGTCACTTTAATCACTGGTCAGAGCTGACAGAGAGCTTACAGGTGACAACACAACAGGATCAAGTTTGGTTTTTTTTTTTTTTTTTTTTTAAATTGAAATCATCAGTCATAAAAGTTACCGCCCAGGCCTCCTCCCTGAAAGCAGAACTGCCACTTGCTCCCACCTAGGTAGGTGTGAAAGCAGCAAAACCTGTCGCAAAAGTGCTGCAGCCACAGGAACTTAAGAATGTGTCTCCAGTGCAACTGAGGCACTGTCACAAGCAGAGGGGGTACTTTGGGGTTTCACAATTTGCCTTTAAGTACAGCTGCTCAAATGCTGGCTATGAACATGAAATCTTATCTCTAAACAGTTCCATTTTACATACTCTAACAACCAGTCTTTCACCTTGAAGTTTAAGGAGAGTCAGCCAAGATGGTACATATGCTAGAGACACGAAATATTTGCACGTAGATTTTTCTCAGAGTAATACAGAACTTACGATGCAAGGTACTTCATAACAGAGTAAACTCACTGAGAATTGTAACAAGTTCTCCCTTTAGGCTTGCAGGGAGGAAAAATTTACAAGTTTATATCCACTTATGCCTACTGAAAGTTTCCCATCAACCCAGAGAACACTGGGTAGGACCAATAAATTATCGGGAACTGATCACATACTTGTATCACCTGAAGTACCAAATGAAGAACTAGCCATAGCTGAGTATATTCCCCAGTAAAGTATCATAGGTCTCCATTTTCGGGTGTTTCTAGGTCAAGACAAGTTTGAGTGATTTACTGCATACAATTTTGCCTACCTTTTAGGTTAATACTTTGAGCTTTTATTCTGTTAACAAACATTTCAAATTGTGTCATTTTATGAATTTCCTTATTCTATGTATGTATTCTCCGTACACATTCTATGTTTTCAACAGTGGGAAGGAAGGGAACAAATTAAATCAAGGTCATGTTTCATCCTTCAGGAAAGAAGATTGCTTCAAAGTGGGTCCAAAAGCATCACTAAGATTCCATTACTTGAAGCCATACATATACTTACCTCCTTCTCTGAAGAGGTTATGGACTAACAAGCTTAAATAAAATTGTGAATAAAAGAGAAGTCAGTCAGGAATGCAGCATATGCCACCATGGCTTGTACAAACCTTGGTGAATCTGTGGCTTCGAGGAGCATGAAAGAAAAATCTTTTAAGAAAAAGGAGACAGTAAATATTGAAAAGGGGAAAGGAAGAACAAAAAGAATAACACAAGGAAAGATGAGCGTGAGTAATACACAGCCTGGGAGAGAAAATCCTTAAGGGAATCGGTAAGAGGAGAAAAAAGAACCAGTAATAAAAAAAAAGGATAATTAAAAGGTCTTCATCTGGGTAGTTTGTTTCCTCCCAGATGAACAGCTTGTAGCAGTCATTCCCAGGCCTCCAACCCTTACTTTGGGACAGCTGTTCCACAGAAGTAACACACTTCTCTGTTCCAAAGACCACTAAAAGAGCACAGTTGCCTCCTCTTAAGTTAAACCCCTGCACACACACACGTCCAAAGCCAGCGGTCAGAGCCTGCCTGTGCCGCTCGCCAGCGGAACGCTCCAGCCATGGCTTGTGACATCATGCAATGAGGAAACATAAAAGCTGAACTTCTAAAGAGTAAGGTTAAGGCTAATGCTTTAAAAGAGAAGAACACGACTCTCCATCAGCACTGAATCTCTACTACACATTTGCTGCCCTTCAAGGCTTTTCCTTTAATAAGTTACCAGATGTTTTAAGTATCTAACAAGCTTTTCTATACATGCTGTGGCCAGAATTACAGCCTCCTCCAAACACACCAAGATTCTTTTTATACCCTTTAACTCATTTTCTATATTTATAGCAAGGAAATAGCACCTGCTTTAATACAATTCTACAAAGAATTAGTAAGATGAGGCAGACAGAGTATGGCTCCTTCAAAATCATGCAAGACCATAGAAGGCAAGAGAGAATTTGCACTTGCTCCGCTCCCCCACCACCAAGTATTTATTCAGTGGATGAAAAGCATGGCTATTACTAGACAGAGACCAACAGTGAAATTATAACGAACAGAGCTAACCCATATTCTCTAGAATCCCAAGTCTGAGGTGGAAGGAGGGCTCATCTTCTGGTGTTCAGATCCCTAAACATATCAGGGCACCTGTGCAGCATCAGTCTTTGGCCAGCAGGCATCTTATACATGCACACACTCAGCATGCCGAGCGTGAATGAATTCCTCTGCACTTCTTCCTTGATGGCTGCCATACAGAAAGGTGGAAAGATTTCACCATTTCCAGCTTACCTACATCTAGACAGCTAACTGCCAGATGGAGTTTGCTTCTACCTCGACCCAGTTTTCCAGTTTTGAATCTTCCCTCTCTAGTGAACCTACTTTCTAAACCTCGTTATCAAACCTACAGCTAGCGAGTCAGACTGACTTGGAATCTTAAGTAACTACTCCGGTCACCCACAAGGCTATACACAAGGGCCACCCTACTGATTACAGTTGCACTCCTAAGGCCTGCTGACAACAGCACAGAGATGGCTTTCATCCAAACTTCATTCAGCATTGTTTTCTTTATGTATTGTATAAACAAATACATTTTCACAAGTGTGTTTTAGAAATTTTACAGCTGTGAGCTTGAAATGTATAGAAGTAGGCCAATTGCTTGCTACCTGTAAACAGGCAGCACATTTTTACCTCTGACATATTCCTTCCCTCTCAAAATAGACATTTTAATGGTCAAGCACATATGTTTCCAACTAAAAAGCAAGGATAACAGTCAAGTGCAGCATATTGACATGCAGGTATGTAGCTCAGCATCAGATGCACAGCACATGGCAGACCAGATTCTGCCATTATGCATGAAATACTTTGCACATAATCACTTCCAGAAGAGCAAATCTTCTCTATCACAAAGCAGTCTTCATGTCCTGCAAGCATTTAATAACTAAAGTAAATAATGTAAGAGCCATCCCACCTTAAATTTGCTATTTGTAATACATTTTGTAATCACTACACCCCAGATTAAAGTGTCCTACATGTTCAGTAACATCAACAGTGAACAACAGCTCTAACTTGGTATAATGCCAGGAGTTACCATGGGTCTTGCTAGAAGCTTCATAGCACAGTGAATCTACCCTGCCACCAGGTAGGACTCAACCTAAGCAAAGAATCACCTAGACCAAAACACAGAAGGCAGAAAACCGCCTTTCTAGCAGGGGCGGTTGGGAGGATACGTATGTCCAATCTAGCTGATTCAAGAGTGTTTTAAAACCACTTTGCAGTAGTAAAAAAAAAAAGGTCTCATGAGAGTCCATCCCAGCTGATTAAACAGGTGAGAAGCAGACCCCAAAGTGTCTCAAGAGCAAGCTGAAGATAGCCATAAGAGAACAACATAAAGGAGAAGTTGCCTTTTGTCATCTTACCTGGAAGAGTAAAAAAATTAAGAGGTTTTTCCTCAAGAATAAGTACCAAAGCAAAAAAGGTACCATTTGCTCCCCAACCACACAAAGGGGAGCACTGGGGTGTTACAGACTGCTTTCTTTTTATTTTTACTTGGACCAGCACAGCTGGTTATAAGAAAGAGTAGGGTGAGAGTAAAAAGGATATAGCAGATCCAAGTGTGTGGGATGGGATCACATTCCCAATCGTTATGCCCTTTGAACTGGAATGGTAATAAAACAATAGCGTGCAATTTCTATTAAAAAGACAGACTTTTGCAAAAAACAGTATGAAGAACTTTTAGCTGTTTTATCCTCTAAGATTACATATTTTCCCAGGTCACAATTTTAATTCCAATATAATGCTGATTTTTCGTAAACTCCAATATCTACAAATTAATTGAGTTACACCAAATGCAAACTCGAGTACTTTAAAAGAGACAAATAAAAACCAAAACCACCACCAAAAACCCCATAGGAAATCACTTCTCCCTGATGGTAACTCTGTTAAAGCAAGCATCCTAATTTAGTCGATGCTATGATGGACTAGCCAAAAAACATCATTTTCATCACCAAATGAGTATCAAAATTGGATTCAGCCCCCCAAGACAACGGAGATGCAAGCTTAACTTCTCATCACTAGTCCACTGTACTCAGCCTCTCTTCCTCGGCAGGTGACACAGCCTGTGTCATCATAAGCAGCAATATGTTGCAGACTAGTCCCCATCACACACAAGAGTTACCAGATAGGACAACTGATCTGCACATGGGCACAGGTAAATTTTTTTACTCGTGTCTGGAAGTCCCCAGGAGAAAGTACAATGGAGAACAGGCTGCTCTGCCAGAACAATTCAGGGATTCGACACTGCTATCCTCTTCCCTGAGGAACTTCTTTTCAACTACAAAAACATGCTTAGAGGTCTCGCAGCTTTTCCCGGCAGCAGCCATGAACGCATACACTTGCAGCATCACATAGCACTGCTGGCAGCTAGAATGCCGCAAGACCTTTGGTAGCAGAAAGTGTTGGCATGCTTGGCCTTAGCATTAGCTAAGGTGTGCATTTACAATGCATGATATGCATGGCTGCCACTCAGATGCTATTTCTTCCAGCACAGTTCAGATGCAGCAACTAAAAAGACAGTAAGTCCAGGCGCTGCAAAGCTCAAGGCTGTTTTCCAACACAGTTACTCTCTCTACAGCTAGACTAGACCAGGTCAAGTCACTAAGGTGCACTAATTCAAGCTAAATGTAGTAAAGAAGATTCTGAAAGCTGGAAGCATTAGGAGCAACTGCTCACCATGAATTAGTGCGTCTTTTGAGCACTAACCATATCAAACAGCTCAACAGCTCTAGGCAAAAGCTTCTAACACATGAACTCAGTTTCATGACAAATAAAAGATGTATAAACCCAAGGACTGAAAAACAACCCACACAAACCTTACAGATACGTTAATGCTGAAAAACTCTGGGGTAAACTTGCATAATTTTTTGCCGCCAAGTTGAAACCAATCATCCTCTTCTATTGCTCTGCGGTGTTAATGAACGGAACTGTTCTGCATAAGAAACAGCTTCAGCAATTGCCTAATTTAAGGGACTAAGAAATGCTCCTCCTGCACAGCCTGCCATACTTTTTGGAAGTGAACTATACCTTCATAACTAGCGTTGCTTGGTAGAATACAACCGCAGGAACAGAACAAGTTCAAACTGAAATTAGTTAGGAAGAAGGTAAGAAATACGTGTACCTTTTCATTTAATACTGAGGCAGGGAAAAAAATCTATGCTATGTCTATGCTTTTGAATTGTCCCCATTCCTGCATTTTACAAAATTCAGCTGGAAACAGCTGCTGACAAATAGTTAAGCTCTTCTAGAAGTAAAACTAGAAATCCTCATTCACTGAAGAAAATCCATTACTCAACACCAGTTCTGTTGGCCACTACTTGCTTACTTTAATCTAAATGGGAGAATTACCATGAATTTGGCCAGGTCAACTAAGATCAGCTGACTGCTGTCCATTACCCTGGAACCCCTATGTTGAGGCTTCACCTCTGAATTTAGCATGAAACTGACTGCACTTCCCAAAAGATCCAGTATGGATAAGGTGTATTTGTTTTGTAATGATCATCTGAAACAGCTAAGTAAATCAATTAAAATTCCAAGATATGGCATGAAAAGGGCTAAAGGAGCCTCAACAAAAGGTTGTTCTAGACTTAAATGGACATTTCAACTCAGCTGTATCTCACGGCATAGCCCAAGACACATTGATGAGGCTACTGACATTTTCTACCCACATCCAGAGTACTCTTCACCCTTAGCTCCGACGTATGCGAGATGTTGTCTTGTAGCATTCAGCCATTGCAAAATAGTTAAACGTGGTTAATAAGATAAGAAAGGTTGTTCTTCAGCTTTACGAGGTTTCTTAACTCGATTGTGTGGTACCACAGAAGCGAACAGAAATCCTTGTAACAAATCTCACGGACCTCAGTTTTAAGGGTGGCAATGAATAATTGTTCATTTTCTCTAAATCCCCTATCAGTGAAATAAGAAAAGACATAACTCTCTATCATCACTCTTGTTGCATTGATACAGTGCCACTGTGGACAAGACATCTGAACTTTAGATACCCAGAAAGTACAACCAGCAGAAATGAATCAAGAAAACCTTTGAAAAACAGTAACAAACACAACTTGATCAAATTCTAACCAAAATAAAAGGCAGTACCATATAAGCTGGATCAAGTCCATTGCTCCATATAAGTTCAGTTTCAGATCATGACAAAAACTGCTTTGGCTTCAGCTAAGAGTATCTATAGCCACAATAACATAAAACTGGCTATGATCTCAAAACTGGGAAGAAATTAGGATACATTTCTACTAATAAAGTCTTTTACTTTCATAACTGAAACAGGTAAGGAACAAAACCATGCTGCTCCTCAGAAATTTACAGCAGGGAATCCTGTTTCTGCAATTTCTGACAGCCGCAATGACAACAAGTGGCTTCATTTGGTGAACAGGCTTTAGTAACAGCACTATTACCCAAGTGATTTCTTAATGGTATCCTAGAGTCTCAAACAGTAATTGATTTCTTTAGCAAATTTGACAAATATTTCTGAAAAACAAGAACAGTGACTCTGTTTAAAGCAGACGGTCTGTTCTTTACTTCCATTCCAATGTTCCAACCAAGACATAATTTTCCCTTCTACTTCTGGCAAAGCCAAGCAGGGTATTCCTTTTGGCAAAGGAAAAACAAGTGATTGACATCTCAACAGCCAAGATATTGGAAAAGCCTTGTTAGCAATCCCATGTTTCAGATGAGATAGTATGTGGTGAAACTCCAGTGGTGAGCACACCTGATTACTGTACAGTCATGCAAATGCAACAATTACTGCATACAAAAAGTGCTAATTTATTTGGTTACTGATAAAGTGAAATTCTGGAAATCAATCCATCTCAATCCACTCTTCGATCTTGAATCAAGATCATGTAAGAGATTTTCCAAGGCTGCCACCTCAGCAATGTTAAAGTCAGCACCTGAACTTCTCCGAGACAGAACATTATTTTTAAAGGAATGGTGCTGGTGCAAGTATTAGTGGAGGAGAAGCGCAGGTCTGTCTAGTTTCAGAGTGGAGGGACAGGGAGCAGATTCTGGAATGAAGAAACAGGAAGATGGCCCAACAGGAAGGACTTGGCATATTTACAGCAGAGCCATTGAAGAGACGCTGTTCAACAGGCTTTTTTTATCATTAGGAAGTTCCCTGTATCTTTTAGTAGAACACTTGTCAAAACCAGCATGGAAAGGAAGACGACCAGCTCAAAGATAAATACCCTCGAGCACAGCAATGTTACCGTAGAAATGACCAACTGAAGGTGAACGTCAAACCCCTCCCTCTTGCAGCAGACACCTTAGTTCTTGTAATTCCCCACTGGAGGACACAGACTCTGGCCATGCCTAGCATATAAGGTAACTGAGAGAGAGACAAAAGCTGCGTGGCTCTCCAGACATCATGAGGACCACAGATAATCACTGGTCCTGAACAAACTGAGAAACTCTGATCTGCCTACAATGTCATGTACACAGGCTGAGACCAGCACGGCATCTTGCTTTTTCAGTATGCTACTTCTACAGTACATACCAGAGTTACAAATGAGTAAAACTATTTAAAGACGACCTGAACACACTTAGTTCCTCACCTGAATTGTTTGTTTGCATCATGAAATACAGAAATGTTTCACTTAAATACTTCGGACTTTTTTCTCCCTGCTCAAACCGTATTCAACTAGAGACTAAGACCACTAGCTATGGGGAGAAGTATTTCTTAGGAGCACAGAATATCTTGAGTTGGAAGGGACCCATGAGGATCATAAAGTCCAACTCCCTCCTCTTCGCAGGACCATCTAAAACTAAACCACAGAACTAAGACCCTTGTCCAGATGCTCCTTGAACTCTGACAGGGTTGGTGCCGTGACCACTTCCCGGGGGACGCTGTTTCAGGGACCAATGACACTCTCAGTGAAGAACCTTTTCCTAATGTCCAACTTGCACTTCCCCTGACACGGCTCCACTCCATCTCCTTGTGTCCTGTCGCTGGTTACCAGAGAGAGGAGATCAGCATTTGCACCATCTTACTCCGCCAGAACACAATGACTCCCCAAAACTTTATCCTCTGCTGCTTAAAGGAACTGAAAAACTCTTCCACATAATATATGGCACCTCTAATAGCTTTGTATTTAATATTTCTTCAATACATTTTCAATACATTAGACTTCTACATCCAAACAAAAGTTAACTGAATAATGTCTGTGGGATTTGTGAAATAAGACCAAACATATTTGGTGAATAGTACCTGACCAGATACAGTGGCTGAATAATTTGGCAAAATGCCAGGAACATTCATCAGTTATATTTAATTTAAAAAAAAATAAATCAGTCAGTCCTACTTCCTACAACTACTAGTTTTATACCTGCTAGTAAAGGGGGGTGGGAGGAATGGAGTAAACTGCTTTTTCCATTACTTCATAGTGCATCCAGCCTTCTAGGTACCAAAGTATCAACTTCTCCATTCCTTCAACTCCTGCATTTGCTATTCTGCCCTTTCCTCTGCCTCCACTTGAATTCTCAGGTAATCTCTGGGCTGCTCAGATATTATGTATGTCCAAAAGACTGATAGGGACTCAATTTTAAATGCTCACATGGATCAAAAACAAAAAGAGAAAAATGTGGAGATCCACCTTTCTTCTAAATTCCACAGAACCTTTGAGCAGAACAACAGGAATATCTGCCTGCAAGATTAACAGCAAATAGCTAAAACTGTAACAACAATATGAGCTAGAAACTTTCCTTTTAATGGAAGTGCAAGTTTAAGCAGAGTGGTGATCGATAATCCTGTGGGTGTTCTTTTTATTCAAACTAATCATGCGGATTCCTTTCCCTTTTTACTGCAGGAACACTAAACTATAAAATGTCTTTCAAATGGAAAAGTGTTTCTACTAGAACCTCCACATACCTGTAAAGTGACTAGAAGAGGTTGGTCTAGTTAGTGTGTTGCAACACGCAAAGGCAAAGTGCACACGCTTCTGGACTCAGAATTTGTCAGTTAAGCGGAAATGCTGGCTTGCAAGCAAATCCATATGCAAAAGAAATTTACTGATCATGTAAGAGGCTTACTACAAAACAAACAAAAAGAAACAAACTCAGAAGGGTAATTATTGCCTTTTGCTATGGAAAGCTGGGCAACTTGGTGTAGCTTTCACAAGACCTTAACATCTAACGCTTGTGTTACAGGCATACTACTTAAAAATGGCAAACAGGCCTCGGGAACTTAAAACACACACAAAATCAAGTTTGCTTTAATTCCATTTTCTGCTTCACTTACAAAAATACATGGCTGTTACCTACTTCTGTGTTTACTACCTCCGTGAAAATCAGAACGTGAATGATTTTATCTATTTCTGTAAACAGTCTGTGTACCAGTAATCATCTATTTGAAGGGTAATGCATCCTTTCAATATCACTTGGGCTGGTTCCCGAGGCATGTGCTGAAAAAAAGGTCTCATCAAGGCATGCTCAACAGAACAACTCCGTAGTCTGCCTGGGCCAAGAGACAGTATGTGCCAGACCTCCTTGTTAGCTGGCCCGGGGCTCAGAAGTCCTGCTGGGGAGCCAGCAGCCCAGGCAGACTAAAGCTCCTCTTCACAGAGCCACAAAATATCTCAGGTTGGAAGGGACCCATAAGGATCATCGAGTCCAACTCCCTGCTCCTCGCAGGACTACCTAAAACCTAAACCATATGACTAAAAGCGTCGTCCAGACACTCCTTGAACTCTTTACAGGCTTGGTGCCGTGACCACTTCACTGGGGAGCCTGTTCCAGTGACCTCCTGCTCAGCCACCTGAGGGCCCATGGAAGAGGCAGCAGAGGATACGGCATAATGAATCATTACAGTCTCCTGAAAAGAAGGCGTAGACTGAGGAGAGGCTGCAGGAAGAGAGAAGTGGAGTGAAGGCACAGGAGCAGGGAAGTAATGTTTCTTTGGACGTGCATCAATAAATGGGACTTTCTAAAAGACGTCTTACTAATTCAAGTCAAACACATAATCAAAACTTCAAAAGTAGGGTCATTATCTGTAACAAGGAAGACAAGTAGCTCATTAGCCAAATTTTCAGTGTGATAAAATCCAACTTTAAGCCTTTTTATTCACCATGTGTTACAAAGACAACTTATCACAGGCCAGACTACATCACAGGCTCATCCCTGCAAGACACAGGAAGAGATCAAAATGCCAGAATAACTTTTAGCCTACCCAGTACCTGAAACTCTTGTATTTTTCTTAAAAGATTTTCAGTTAAAAAAGGGGCAAAATGAAAATTGCTTCAGTCTACAGAAATCTGCTTGGACTGGAGCACACCTTTCTCTTTTCTGACCTGAACCAAATTGCGAAGCTTTATCCAACTCACATGTGCTGAGCCAGCGTTTTCTCCAAAGAAACTCCTATTACTCCCTTGTTCCTGCCCTCCACAAAAATGCTCAGCCAGCCATGCACCAAGCCTAGAAAAAAAAACCCCAAACCCCCAAAAACCCCAAACCCAAACCTGTCAGTTTTAAACACAGACAGGCTTCTTGGTTCAGTTTGTCTTGTAACCAAACAAACCATCCCCTCAATGCAAAGGAAGATGGGTGAGCAAGCAACAAGGCTACTACTTTCCCAGCTCCTAACACATCAAAAATGCCACACTGAGAACAAGGCCATACCAAGTCCCAAGAAATAAGTTTTACAGTCTATTGTGTCTACTTTTTAACCCTAACTGAAGCTGTGTGTCTCATGATGAGATGTCTGTACGTAGGGATTTCTACTTCTACAGATTTATGTCATTTTCACAAAATATTTTGAAAAAAGAAGTGACAGAAGATTGCACACTCCTTAAGTGGCAGAAGTTTACAGAGCTGCAAGAGTGCTGTTACTCCAAGAGAACTGCAGTACGCCTCTTGCATGATCTCTGGGAGGATCCAAGACAGTAGGCTAAGCCTTTTTGAAAGACATAAGTTTTTTAGACAAACTGACTTTTTGGAGAGAAAATAAGGTAGCACTTGACCCAGAAAACAGAATCTTCTAAATAAATCTACTGTAAGTTACTCATTGACATAATTCTGCCATTTTTCATTCACCCCAAGTCCTTAGAAACACAAGGCTCCTGAAACACTGCATCAAAGCAGAAACAAGTTCCTTAAGATGTAACTGAATTGTGCACGCTTTGGCGGTATTTGGACTGAATGCTATCTTAATCTCATTCTAAAAACCAGGTTTATTGCCTAAATTCCACTGCAGCTTCTTTCATCCGTGTGCCGGTCGCCGCCCAGAAAAATCGACTGCCAAACTTCAACAAGAGTTAGCTGCAAGTTAAACTTCAGAAAGGCTTCAAAACCTTCATCCTTCTCCACTTCCTCCTTTGAGAGCCATCTGCCCCACCGACCGACAAATCTGGTTACTCTCTACGGCAAAAATCTGAGTTATAAAAAGCAAAAGCAGAAAGAAACGCGAGGGAGGAGGGTTCAGCGCAGCGGCTGCGGACAGCAAGCTGACGGACGCGGCGGCCACGGGGGTATTTTCACCGAGCCGCCGAGCGTCTGGCCGCGGCCAGCGCTGGGGCACGGGGCAGCCCCTCCGGCCCGGCCGCGGCTCGGCCCGGCGGCGGGCGCGGGTTTGAGCGGGCGAGCACGGAGCCACGGCTGCCGCCGGCGCCCCTGCGGGGCCGCGCCCGGGCGGGCCGGGGCGTGGGTGACAGGCGCCCCTCGGCCCGGCCTGCCCCGGCAGGAAGGGACCGGGGAGCCGCAAGGGCCGGGGCGGTGGCGCTGGGCCCGCGGGGCGGCGCCGGGGCTCGGCCCCCGCCGGTCTGGGGTGAGCCGGGCCCCCCCACCGCTCCCGCTCCCGCCGCTGGCTCCGGCGCCGCCGAGGGGGCTCCGGGGAGGGGGGTGGGTGGGCGGGCGGGCTGCGTCCCGTCCCCGCCGCTCGGTCGCCGCTGCCGGGAGCCTCCCCGCCGGAGTCTGGCTGCTACCGCCGCCCCCCGTCCGGCCCCCCGGCCGCCGCCTGCGCGCCGGGCTGCCCCGCGCCGCGCCGAGCCCCGGGCGGCGGCTCACGTGGTAACTGAGCAGGCCGGAGAGAGGCGCCGCCAAAATGGCCACCGCCGAGGGCTTCCCCAGCCGGGTCACGGCGGCCCGCGCGCATGCGCCGCCGGCCGCGGGCTCCCCCGCGCCCCCCCCCGGGGGGGGGGGGGGGGGGGGGCGCACCCGCAGCGCCGCCCGGCCTCCGGGTCCCACGCGCGGAGGGGGGGGCAGCCGGCTCGCGCTCCAAACCGGGGGGGCCGGCCCCCAGGCCCGGGGGGGCCGGCCCGGGGGGGGGGGGGGGGCGAGCCGACAAGATGGCGGCGGCGCTGAGGGCTGCGGGGCGGTTGCGGCTGGCGGCGGGCAGGCCGAGCCTCGGTGAGCGGCGGCGTGGAGCCTCGGCTGGCCGTGACTCGGGGTACCGGGGAGCCCGTTTCGGTTTAGGCGAGCGGGAGCTTCTGCCCTGGGGGCTTTGCGCGTTAGCGGGTTGCGACGGTGCCGCGGGGCCTGTCCGCGCACCCGAGCGCCGTGGGAGCTCGGCGGCTCAGTGGGAGGCGGGGTGGGTGCCCGCCCGCTGCTCTCAGGCCGGGGGATGGACCTGCCGCGGCTGTGGGGGCCGCCCGCCCTCAGGGGGGCTCTGCCGGGGGCTGCCCCCGGCCGGGAGCTTTCTGCAGGGGACGGTAAGGGCGGCGCAAGCAGAGACGGGGTGGGGTACGGCTTCGGTGGCCGGGGGAGGGGGGGAAGGCACTGCTTTGCTCTCGTCTCCCCCTCGCATCAGGGAGTGTGTGCCGCGGTTTATCCCCGCTGTAACGATGCGCTAAAACAGCGTTACAGGGACCACTTGTATGTGGTAGCTGGATTTGTGTGGGGTGGTGGCTGTTGTGGTTTGTTTGTTTGGGTTTTTTTCCCCTTATTGTACGAGTGTGAGTAATTCAGTTGGTAGTCTAATCCTGAGAAATGTTAATCCATCTGTAATCTTCTGCCTTTTTAGCTTTTACTCGGTCTGCGTTTGTTGCAAAAAAACCTAATTATGACCAACCAAACTGGCTCGGAGTTGGCTTGGCTTTCGGCACCAGTGCTGCCTTGTGGGCTCTTGTAAGTCTTTTCATTTGGTTTTGTTGAACTTAACTATTCTCAAACCCTGACTGCAACCTACTTGGTTGACTGGGGTAATGGATGGTTATAGGAGGTGTCAAGATTGAAGCATGGTATGTTGATTAGTTATGTTTTCCCAAATCTATGTTGTGCTTTTCTTTATAAAAATTAATGACTTATTAAGCTTCTCTCTGTTGCAAGCTCAAACCGGCCACAACAGAAGAATTAATTCTTCCAGCCTGTTGGTTTAAGGCTTTAACATTCTTTTCCCCAGTCAATCTTATAAGAAAAAGAAAAAGGGAGAAGACCTAGGGATGTGTCTAAATAATGTTGTGTTTATCAGACTGCCAATACATTCTCTTCTCATTTTTCAGCTGTAGTTAATTGATTAAGACCCCCTTTCCCTGAGCAAAATGCAGGTGTAAGGTGTTCCCTGTTTCAAAGAACTTGCAGGCTCAATAAAGCAAGCAGGGTGCAGTAGCTCCCATGAAGAAATGTGCAGGATAAGCAGCACTCCCGTGATGGCAATGCTTTTCATTCAGGGCGGGGTGGATTCCCTTTGGGGTTTTCCCCATTTTTGGGGGTGGTGGTGGATTGATTGATTGGTAGGAGCCTCCCCATCTCAATTGGTCAGCAGAAAATGTTTGAGAAAGGTATGAAAAAATGCCTCACTGGACAATTCATAGTTTACTCTGTATTGTCCCAGTTATGTATTGGTTTGCATTCTGATAACAGGAATTTTGTATTCTGTAGAAATCTCTGTTCTCTGGTTGCAGCTGTGCGTTGCATAGCGGTTTATCATATACTGCTATCTTACAGCTTGTCAAGCAGCATAATGAAGATGTAATGGAGTACGAAAGAAGAAAAGAGCAGCGACAACATAAGTGTACAGGATGTTCATAGTAAGTATGCACACAGAGATGCTTTTGACTTAGCTGAACACCAGTTCTGCAGACCTCGACTTCCGTTAATGATCAGGATATCACACTGACTTATCTTCTTGCTTTATTACTTTCCTTAATACTTGACATCTTGACTTTTGCTATTCTTGTAACTCATTCCCAGTTTTAAGTGATAAGGTGACTGATTTATTTTTTCATATATTCATTTGCATGCATATTCACTGCCAGCTTCCTGTCTTGGACATGCAAACTTTTGGAAAATAACACATCTCTCACAGTGTCTGTGATAAATTTAGGTTGCAAGGGGAATACCTTACAAGTGCTTTAGTGGCAAGGAGATCAAGGTTACTAAAAATAGCTTACCTTTGCCTTTTTTTTATTTTAGCAGGTCTACAATGGGAAGCATTTTTCTCAGTTTCACTCATATATTACACATGAGATAAAGTCACTGCCCATGGACCTGCGTTGTAGTGACAATTGTATGTGGTCGTTGTCCATGTCAATGTAAAAAGCATAATTGTGTTCCTGCCAGCTAAAAATTCTATTAGGGATTATGGCCTCGGAGCAAATTAGCAATCCTTTCATGTTGCATACCAGGTATAGAAAAACTTGTAGTGCTGTGGTTATTTTTCCCTTAAATATTTCTTTTCAGCTAAAAATACAGTATGTTGTGAGCTGTTCCTAATTATATTCATCATATCTGTTTTCCTTGTTGGTGAGACTTTTTTTTTTCTCTTCTTTCTCAGGTTGACAGTATACTCGGTAAGAAGTAACGTGATCACCAGGTGACCTACAAATAAATGAGCACAGCAGAAATACAAAGTGTTTAAATACTTACATGTTCATACATTTCATGTGCAGAACTATGAAATAAATTGTAAAGTCTGGAAGAAACTTGTGAAGGCTTTTCTTGCTGTTTATGTTTCATTCTACTGATCTTGAAATTGTTTTATGTGGCATTTCTGTTTCACCGTTTATCAACATTGTTTTCAAAACCCACTATATTATTTTGGAAGATATATTACAAAATCAGATATAAGTTCAGAGAAGGGTCAGCAAATATTCTGGAAGTCGTGTGCTCTTGCCCTGCCACCATTTTCATTGCTGAATTTATAAAATACGTGATAAGCAAATACAAGAATGGCATTTATGGAAAACCTAAAAAACCTAATCTGTACAAATGCCGAAACATGCATTTACTACCTCGCACATCAAAGAAGAAACCTTCAACTCAGTCTTGACTGGGTAGACTTTAAAAGTTTGACCTTGTGACTTAGAGATACCATAATTAAAGTTGCATGTGTTTGCAAGCTTGATCTAGTTCCTTGAGTGCTGCTGTTCTCCATTCCTTTGTGCTCTGAATTAATTTTTATTTTTCTTCCCCTCCTTTCCCCACCTCAAGCAGAAGTGAAGCTTTATCAGTGACAACAAAAATCAGAGGTGGCCAAACGTTTTAAGTTCTGTGTGGGTCTCTTATTTTTCCTTGCTTTGCTTTTGCTACTGCATGCAAAGGTGAAATGTATTCTGTACTTTCAGACAGCAAGGATGGAAGGTCACTCTTGAATCTCGGCAGACTGACTGACCTGCAGCTCATTTGTCTGTCCTTCCCTCGGTGGCTGTTACATAGGTTCTCTTGGGCACGGCTACTTTTCTGTCTTGCAGCTTTCTGAGGCTTGTCGGGGGTGCAGCCGGGCCCTGGTGCTCCCCAAGGATCTGTTCCTTGAAGGTGCGGTGGTTGGCAGCTGAGGGGGCAGTGCCGGTTCTGTGGCGTTTGTTTGGAGCAGTCGAGGGGGAGTGTGTGCAGCGCCTTGCCCGGGGCTTGTGTGGCCGTCGCAGAGGAGAGGTTGGCCTTAACCCTGGTCTGCATTTTTGGAATTGCTTGCTGCCCAAAAAGTGCCTGCAGCCCCAGCGGTGAGACTGCACAGCCAGTGTCAGTCTCTAATGCGAGCTCTGCCTTCTCTTTGTGCACCAAGGTCAGCCAAGGACAGAAAAACGGGATTGTGACAATCGGCAGGATATGGCGTTGAGTAATGATTGAGGGAGCATTGACGCTATGTATAGAGAAGGGAAAAGTAAAGAGGCAACCATCTAACGATGCAGGGAGGGAAGGACAGCTGCCCAGCTCCCACCCCCAGACAGTCATCCCACAGCGCGGATTTGCTCCCTCAAGCATTTTGCTGGCACTGCTGAGCTCCCCCGTCCTGGTGTTTCACCCCGCTGCCCTTGGCTGTAGGTTGGCTTGGTTCCTCCGGCTCTCTTTCCCAGGGATTGCTGGCGAAGAAACTTTCTGTTTCAGCGAAACAAATAATGTTCCTTGTCATATCCCCCACCCCTTGGTAAAGGCAATCCCTGGTATCTCTCCTCGCATTCTGGAGCTTGGGGGCTTTTGGTGATGCCCGCTCCGGCAGCGCCCGGCGCGCGGCCCTGTGACCCCAGCGTTCCGGGGAGCCGCCTCCCGCCTCCGCGGCGCAGGCCCCGCCGGGACACCCGGCCCCGCCGGCAGGGGCGGGCGGGCGCCCAGGTGCGCCGGTGCGTGGCCGGGGGGGCGGGGCTGCCTCCGGCCCCGCCCTCCCCGCGGCCCCGCCCCTCCCCGCCGCGCAGGGCGGGGGGATCGGTGTCATCGCCGCGGCCGCTGCCCCGCGCTGTCTGGCAGCCCGCGGTGCACGCTCCGCTCCCCGGCTCCCGCCGCCGCCATGTACCTCTGCAGGGCCGCCTCGCAGGCGCTGGCCTCTCGGCTGAGCAGGGCTCCCTCTGCTGCCAGCCGCCTCAAGCAGCGTGGTACGCGGGGGCCCTCCGAGCTCGACCCGGGGCCGGGTAGAGGTCAAGGGGACGCGCGGGCCGGGCCGGGGCGGGTGAGGCACCGCCGCCGCCTCTCCGCGAGGGGGACGCGCGAAGGTCGCGGGCCGGGGGCAGGTGCGGCGGGCGCGCGGCGCGGCCGTTGGCGCGGTCCGTTAGCGCGGTCGCCTGCGGCTCCCCGCCGTGTGAGGGGGCGGGCGGGAGCCGGGTGCGGCGGCTCGGTCCCCGCCGCCGGGAGCCGGCCGGCTGCATCCACACCTGCGCTGCGTTCCGGCGGGGAGCCCCTGCCGCCCCGGAGCGGGACCGCGCTCCGCTGGGCGGCTGGCCCCTGGGAAAAGCGGCTGCGGTGGGGCCGTGTCCCCCCGCCCGCTCCGCGGAATCAGGCTCGGTGGCGGGCAGGTGTCACGCCCCTCCCGCTGCGAGGGGGCCGCCGTTGTCTTCACTGCCACCCCGCAACAGCCAAAAAAAACCCCCAAGGTGTAACCCCCCGCCCCCCCTTAGTTGGATAGTCGGAGCGGTGTTTCCCGCAGTGGTCTGCTTGCACCGGGAGGGAACGTGAATCAGCCTGGTGTGTTGCAGCCATGGCTTTTGGTGCAGCAGGAATTGTGTAACCAGTAGCAAAAAAAAAAAAAAAATCTTGCGGCCGCGTTGAATGACTGCAGGCTCACAGAGCACTCCCCTACCTATAATGTGCGGCCTTTAAGAAGAAGGTACTCATGAGAAACTACTACAGAAGGTATGTCTAAATGTAAGAAGATCCATTAGGATGCCTGATGGTTGAAGAGGAGCCTGAAAAGTGTGTCATGAGACAGACGATGCTAAACATAATCTGGCACACGATGGCAATATTTTGAGATTGAGACTATTTTTGCAGCTGCTGATTGCAATGCTCAGAGCCATTTTATGTTTAATGAGCACCCTTTCAATGAGGTGTTTCTCATTTGTGTAACTTCACCTGGGATGAAGTAATGAAATTCAGCTGAAAGCTTTGTTGACAAAGAGGTTTATGTGTCTTTTTCATGGGTCTCTTTTTGAGATGGATGGAAGAATCCAAGGCTGTAGCAAGCATCAAAACTACAGAAACGGTGAACAAAAATAAACAGCTAACAGTGCTGTTATAGTGAATATGTACTCGATCAGGGATAAAATTGTGTAATCCTGCCTGTCTGCCCTGTTGGCCAATGCTTGAGGTTATGGGTTATGTGCATGTATGGAAATGTCAGCAGTCTATTTGAGAGAATGTGAATTCAAAGGAAAACGCTTTTTCTTAAAGTGCTCTGTTTTTACAAACTGAGGAGGATTTGTTATCTCTGCTGATCATGACTGCAGCAAGACTGAATAAGGACAGATTAATTCTTTTACGTACCTTAGTCAGGAACTTTTTTACGTTCCTTTTTAGTTTTTTTTTAATATTTGTTAGGTAGTTCCTTAGTCTACATAGACCGCATCTGGTACTTGGAAGCTGATAGGCAGACAGCGTTGTGCATAGAAAATCTTACGCTTAGGAAGAGCTCAGCCACGTACCTCATTCAGTTAGGCACCATGCCCTGTGTTACTCAGTCATACTAAACGTCGCTAAGCTGTACCTCTCCATTTCGTTACATCTTTTTAAATCATCCTTTCCCATACAATGTTCAGATTCTGTCATTCTATTTTGTGATCGTACTTTCGCAGCACTTTACATCAATTTCAATAATGGTTTTTATAGCACCTCTTCGCCAGATGTCATCTGGGAGCGTTCCTGGCTCTTCTGGAGAGAACATGATTTACTATCTCCTTGCTGGTGTTGCTGCTTTTGGTGGTTTATTTTATGTAAGTGTTTGTAAATGGAGCTGTTTGAACTTTCTGAGTTGACATGGTATAAGGTGTGTTCTGGGTTAAAGAATATGGTCAAGGCGCAAACTGCCAATAGAATGTGGATGTTGTAGCATGTAATTAAATAGAGTCTAACTTAAAAATCAGTTCAGGAGAACTAGTGAAGCTGAATGACTATTGCCTGCCTGTCTTACTGTTACTTTGATAGCTAGTGCTGTCATCATTCTTAGTGGAAAACATATTTAAAACTATGTGAAATGAATGTGTCCAAAGATGGAGTAAGGCACCTGCCTCTAACCCCTTGCCTCTTCTTGTCAACCGCAAACATTAATAATATAGGAAAGTGGGCAAGACAGATGTGAAGTGAGCTGTCTGAAGCCACACGGAGAACATGATGAACCACATTAATTGGGGCACAAAGAAAGATAAGAATGCTATTTACTTAGAAAAAGCATGTTAAAGTTTTGTAAACATCTGCTTTTGTCAAGCTTTTTGGAAATAATTTTCTCCCCTGCATCTAAATGTATCAGACTCGGCGCTTCATGCCCCTAAAGCCTCCATTTTGTAGCTTCCTTCCCCCCCTGCCCCTCCCAAGATTTGAGATAGTGACTAGCACGTCCCACAGAGGTACATGTTTCCCTCTCCCACAAAATAATCCTCTTGAATGGTAAGTAGCTTCTACTTGTTCAAAATATCAAACTTGTGTGATTGCATATCTGGAGGAATAACAAATTATCTTGCTGTCACCTTTTTAGCGTAGGTTTGTTTTGGGTTGGGTTTTTTTGGTTTGGTTTTTTTTGGTTTTGTGTGTGTTTGGTTTTTGGTTGGTTTTTTTTTTTTTTTTAAATAACCTAACTGTAATTGTCTTTTAAAATACTGTGTTCAATTCCTGAAACACTGCAGCACTTTGAAAGCTGCATCGTGTCTTGTTGCTTTCTAACAATGGAGAAATGTGAAATGTATAAAAATATTAGTATAGCAAAGTAGATTATTTTTTTTTAATGTTGCTTAGCATAATTTGATATGCCTTTTCAGATGAGCAGTAGCACTTGCTTAAAAGCCCTTCTTTCCCTCTCCCCTCTTTTTGTTTGGTAACTTGGTAGGAATGTAGCAATAAGTTTGGGTATAATTTCCTTTCAGGCCTACAGAGTAGTCAGTTCATCCCGCAGCAAGTATATTGAACATATGAATATTCTTCATGAGAGAGCTGAGGGGAGGAAAAACAAACCTTGGCCAAGCAAGGGTGAGTTGAGCTTTTTTCTCTTCTTCCCCGGGTACATGAGGATCTGGAACAGACTTCTAGATTGTCTGATCAGGCCTTAACCCTGTCCAAGTCCTTGTCTGACCTCTGTGACTGGGAGTAAAGACAAAGGTGGTTGTGCAGTGTTCTGTTACAAAGCTAATTCTGCACAAATTTGGGGAGTGGACTTAATGTTTAGGCAGTGAATCTGGCCTGTGATCAACCTGTAGACTGTGAGTCTGGCCTCTGATCAACCTGCAGGAATCTCTTTGGATGGAAAGAGTTGATGTGCGAACCATTAATCGTATATCAGGTATTTGCATTTGATTTACTGGAAGCTTAATGAAACTTGACTAAATGCATAATGCTGTCAAAATCAGTTTTGCTCTTTTTGTTTGTTGGGGGGGAAGGAGATAATATCTTATTCTCAGTCAACTGTTTGGCTCCAGGCTGCATACCATCAGGGAACACAGTTCAATAGGAAAAAAGATCTACATTTTTTTAAAAAATCTTGTAAATTGGACCCATTTCTTGTCCCACTACTCTGATTTTTGTCCCTTGTAATTTAGGATTAAATGGAAAGCAGACACCACCTAAATGTATGGCAAATCCTTATTTAGCTCTTCATGCTTAAATAATTAGACCATGTTAGTTCAAATACTTGTAATGGAATGTTGCCTCTGTCTACATCAATTAGTGTTACGGTGGTGTTAATATGAAAGATAGAACTTTGGCAAGCATGGCCTTGCTAGGCAAAGCAATTAGAAAAAGTGACTTCTTAAGGATCTTTATATTTTTATTTAGTAGTTATTTTTAAAAATAAATAAATTAAGCCATAGCACTTGAAGCTGTTCCTTATTTTTTCTGATGCTGACATCTAGAGAACTGACAATACATTTGCATGCACACAAAGAATAGATTTGAATAAAGTATGTTGAGTTTAAATATTGATTTCAATGTGAGAACACGCTTTGAATTGTCTGCTTCTAAACTGGTTTCTGTTGAAGTTGTTAGTCTTGAAGTTCCACAACACGTGCTTTAGTTTTAGAACTTTAAAATTACAGATTTTAAGATTTAAACTGGCAAAACACCTTAATTTTCTTTCTCTTAAGCAGCTGGAAGCAATACAGGTTTTAAACTTAATTCTTTAAATGCTGAGAATTCAGCCACAATTTTAATGCAGTCCTTCCTTGTCCCTAAAATAAAAAATCTAGCCAGGACCAAAGTAGATATTTTTTCCTAGTGACCTCATCGTCTGCTGTTCAGGGAAGAAACGAGGGTCACACTTGTTACGTTCTGGCTAGCATAGTCAGAAGACCATGGTAGGTGTGAAAGCATTAATCAAACCTTCCAGGGCACTCAAAATGGTGTCAGTATATTCCCTCTCTTCTCTTAAGGTTCACTTCTGCAAGGTACTGCATTTTAACCCTAGTCCACCAGTGGTGCTGTTGACCCACTGAAGGCTATACCGGTGTTGCCTGAGACTGGGGTAAGAGTACTCTGTGCCCTGTAACTTCCTTGATTCTGACGTCGGGTACTCTCCATATGTCCCATAATCTGATGCCTTGGCGCTGCTTAGGAATTGACATAAACGTAACAACCAAGGGCAGGTGATTGCTGCCTTCCTTGCTATTGATAGTAAGAAGTCCAAAACATTTCTGAGGCCATACAGTGAACACAGCTGAAACTTATTTCCTACATTATAGTCAATATTGAACTTCTGAATAAATGCTGAACCCAGAGTTTTTAATTGGACTTCTGAGTAGCTAATTCCAATTCGCAATACAAAACTACTGTTGAATCAGCTCTTTTTTAAATCCTTCTTCTATTCCTAACTGTATCCTCCTAAATGAGGTTTCTGCTCTTACTTTTCCTGTGGAATCCTCTGTGTGCTTTCTTGAAAGAATTAACGTCTCTCTTCCTCCCCTTTTTTCCCTGTTCCTTGCCTAGTCATTTTTGTATGTATCCTGTCACAATGTTACCATAGTATTGCTTTTCCCAGAAGTGCCACTGCAGCTTCTTTCCCTACACATTCTTTAGATTCAGTTAGTCCTTGCACTTTTTCGTAGTAAGCATTGCTGCTAAGAGTGATTAAAAAATTCTGTTCTCAAAGTAATTAATATTTTTTTAGGGTGGGTCACATAAAATGAAGCTTAAAATAAGCTATAAACCAGTACTGACAACAATATGAGTTGGCAGATAGAAAAGCAGCATGCCAAACAGCACGTTCAGGGCAGATTTGCTACATGCACTATGGTAAGAGAAGAACTTTCTAGCTGGGAGAACTTAATACTAGGGAGCAGCTGATCAGAGGGAGATTCCTGATACGAATGATTTTCGTGGTTTGTCATCCCAAGGAAAACTCTCTCCATGTGCCCAAACCCAAAATGTACGTTCTAAAGAACTGCACGTAGCAAACAAGGCTGTCAAAACAAGAGAAACAATCAAATGTTATTCTAGGCCTGTTTGTTTATTAGAGGGTTGAAATGATATTTCATTTTGATTAATGATATCAGACATTTAAAAAAAGATCTAATAGCAAATTTTCTGTAGCTCTTCTTAACTGAAAGCTACTCTCAAATTTAGGGAGGGGTTTAAAAAAGCCCCTGGCAGAAGCCTGACTGGAAGTAGCAGTAGGAAATCTGGGACATCATTTGAACTGTAAAATGATGTTTCCCTTGCAGAACAGTCTACTTGCTTATTTTAGCAAATACTGAGTTTTGTCTTCCATTTGCATGTGTCTCCTTTAAACTTGTTCCTGATTTCCTTCTTTTTTAGCAATGACTTTTCTTTTTAACTTGATGCAAGCTGATTCAATCTTTCTAATCTATACTCTGCTTTTACACTTTCCAGACTAAAATACAAGGGAAATCTCTTTCCAAACCCGAGGAAGTTAAATACAAACAAAGGACAGTCGTTCACCATTGCGTACCTTGCAGCCTACCTTGGGATGACTTTATACCTTCTATTGTAAAACTCCATACTTGTGAGACTTTAAAGGAACTACCTATATGTTTGCAAGGCCAAACCATATTGAGCTTATTACTGAATCGGCTTTGTAGAAGGCAGTTCTGAGTCTGAGAAGCTGGCTGTTGTGAATGAATGCACTCTATATTTGACTGTCCAATAAAGTGTACTGAATGCTAAGCTTGGCTGTTAGTCTGTTCTTTGTGTAATCAATTTAGTTTTTTTTTAAATATAGCATTCTCTTAAAGGGACATGATCAGGTTGCATAACACAAAGTTTTGATTTTTACTGAGCAATGGATAGACTAATGTTTGAACCTGGATGCAAAAGGACAGGCTTGCACTAGCATGAGAAAAAGAGGAATCAAAATTGATCTGTTCAGTTTCTAAACAGATATAAAAGAATAACATAAATTCTGACTATGTCTCTTTAAGCTCTTCCCTTTCCTTTCTATTCTCACTTAGTTTACACTGTTTACAAACTTTATTTCCAGTTCCACTTTTTCACATGGTGAGTTGGTTCTAGCAGTAAACTTGCAATGAACACTGGGTATATAACTTTCTGTTGTTTACTTGATCTTAGTGCATGTTTGCATGTTGATTGTGCATCTTTGTGGCTTTGTGCTGTTAGTTTTTAATTACTTGTCTCAGCTGAGTTTGAAGTAATGCATGATTGGGAAGCGCTGGGTTTTTCAGATTCTAAAGAGTCCAACCCACAGCAGAGTAGACAAGTACTTAAAAGACAGCTAGGACTTGTAAAAAGAAAACAGTCAGTCATAAGTGCTCATATAAAATGAGTCTGACCACTTACAATTAGCAAGTTATTTTCTTACTTATATACAGCTAGTTTCAGTAAGGGTCCCCTGTTCGGCCACACAGATCTCACCTTTCTTACTTGAGTGCTGCAGCTCTTGCAGTGGTCACAGTGCATTCAACATAGCTTTAAAGCAAGCAGGGTGAATAGGGATAGCAGAGTAGCACAGAATACCTGTGGCAGTGTAGGGCTAAGGGGTAGCACAAAACCTGTCTGAAAACTAATCACTTGTTGGGCTTGGCTTTACTGTAGCTCTTGGCAGCCAAGTTAGCCACCTTGAAGAGCCCTGTGCAAACTGAAGCCACACCTTGGGTTGCAGTGCTTCTAAGCTGCCACCCTGATGGATAATAAACTCTGTAAGAGCTTCTAGGTATGGTAGCAAATGTCTTATTCCCAGTGTGGTAACTCCGCTGCTGCGGTGCAAACCGGACAAGAATCCTGCTCCTTGTGACACCCTGCGAGTGCGTTATCACTGGCCCTTTCAGCAGAGTGGGTTTGAAGCAGCACTTGGCAGGGTCCTTTGTATCCTTCCCTGCACTCCCACCTCTTGTAGTCACTTGCTTAAGCCACAGTCTCTTTCTGTATTACACTGAAGCAGTTATGAAACTCGGTAATTAAGAATATGGTTTCCTCCTCTTGTAAACATCCTTTTTTGGTGCCACGTTAGACAATATCGGGGTGTTAATTATTGATTTCTTGACTTTGTTTGTAAATTCTGATCCCAAAGCTTAGCTTCCCACTTTAAATTCAAACGAGGATGATGGTAAAAAGTAGTTGTTGTTTTGCGCTGCATGCATGTGCTTTACTCTCTCTATTGTATTAAATAAATTCTTAAAAGGTGAGGAAGAAGAGACGGCTGAAGTCACTGAAGCAGAGATGGCCACGGAAGAGGCTGATGCAGTCGCTGCTGCTGGACCTGCAGCACAGGATGAGAGTGCTGGGGTATCCCCAGAAACTGGAGGGGAGAATGACTTGCCAGCTCCAGAGGCATCCCCTGCTGTGGAGGAAGCACAGCAGGAAGCTGCTGCTAATTTGGAAGTTGCTGCTAATTCAGAAGCTGCTGCAGTGCAAGGTTAATTTATGAATGTGGTTTTTGTGTGTGCGTGGTTCTAAAGCTCTGCCTCTTACGACAGAACATTAAGAACAAACATCCGTGTTCCTGATGGGGTTTGTCCTGCAGTGAAAACTAAGTCAGGTGTTACCTTGACATATCATGAGCATAAGGTAATTAAGCCTATCAAATCAGTGTCTCTGAAAGCATGCTGCCTGTGGCACCAGAGTTACTGTCTAAAACTAGTAGAATGAAAAGTTTATTTTACTACCCCATTCTATTTCTCTTCTTTAAGATCTTATTTTAAGGTGAGTATGTAATGTGATGGGTTGAACAGTTGTTTTGGTGACCTGTTTCTTAAGGGTTTGTTAAGGAATCAAAACATTTTATTTTGCTGGCCATTCCTAAGATATTCACGCTAAATAATTATAGCTGTTCTGTCAATGTAACTTGAGCAGAATCTTGCATAGCAACCAAAATATTAGCACTGAGATCATGACAAGGATATGCTAGGCTAAAAATTTCAAAATTCAGTAAAATATCAAATTGGTATTAAACACTTTAGTGACTACATACTCAGTATTTTGAACTATTGGGTTGTTTGAAATATTTTTATTTACTGTAATTTTAAAAAAATCACAATAATACAAATGCTAACCTATCCATAAGTTGCAGAAAATGCAGTATTATAATTTAACTTCATTTTTTTAGCAATTTTTTTTTTCTTACTGCTAACCTCTAAGGATAGAGCAGTGGCTTGTCCTTGTACCTCTTGATTTGTGTAGTTGGAGTTGGAAAGGACTACATAAAGCAATTGTAATTTCTCGGTCGATAGGAAAGCTGCAAACATTTGCTTCTGGTGTCTTCAGCTAAAAACCAAACAAAACCATCACCACCACCAGACGTGCCAGCCTCCAGCCTATCATGAAAGAGAAACTTCGTTCTAATTCTTGCTTTGGAAGGAAAGACTGCCATGTGGCTGTAGCAAGTATGAAAACCACGAAAGTGGTTTTCACCTTCACTTAAACATGGAATCGTCACTGCACACCTGTGTTTGACTGACTTTGAGGAAAAAAACATCAACTTGAAAGGATGTATCTGTAACACAGGTCAGACTGAGATTAAAAGTATTTTGACTGCTAGTCCGTGGGAGGTTATCATAGCACCTTGAAAAGTATTAGCAGATTCTGGAATTGTTTTTGCCTTTTTCCTTGGTGACTCCAGTGAGGAATGGATGCATCTTAATTGCATTTTTTAACAAATGAACTCAAGAAATGGTGCAGCACTTCACATGCCTGACTTTTGTGAAAGGTCTAGGTGTGAATGGGATTTTAATTCGTGTGTCAATAGCTGCTGTGCTTGTCTGCAAAACAATCCATTACAAACAACATTTTAAAACTATACTTGGTCTGATCTGCTAAAAGTAATATAGCTACAGGTACAGTACAGGTAAGTATATTTGTAGTGACTATTACTGTTTACATACAAAAAATACTTATAAGGTAGTAGTTAAAATAGCTAGAGCCTTAAAAATTTCCATTTCTATCACAAATTTGGTGGCCTTCTATGACGGGGTTACAGCGTTGGTGCCTAAGGGAAGAGCAACTGATGTCATCTACCTGGACTTGTGCAAAGCATTTGACACCGACCTGCAAAACATCCTTGTTTCTAAATTGGAGAGACATGGATTTGACAGATTACCCACTTGGTGGATAAGGAATTGGCTGGATGGTCACGCTCAAAGAGTTGCAGTCAATGGCTCGATGTCCATGTGGAGACCACTGACGAGTGGCGTTCCTCAGGGGTCGGTATGGGGACTGGCGCTGTTTAACATCTGTGTCGGTGGACAGTGGGATCGAATACACTCTCAGCAAGTTTGCCAACGATACCAAGCTGTGTGGTGTGGTTGACACACTGAAGGGAAGGGGATACCATCCAGAGGGACCTTGACCGGTTTTGAGATGTGGGCCCATGCGAACCTCATGAAGTTCAATAAGGCCAAGTGCAAGGTCCCGCTCACAGGTCAGGGCAATCCCAAGCACAAATACAGGCTGGGCGGAGAATGGATTGAGAGCATCCCCAAGGAGAAGGACTTGAGGGTGTTGGTTGATGAGAAGTTCAACGTGACCCAGCAATGTGTGCTCGCAGCCCAGAAAGCCAACCATATCCCGGGTCGCATCAAAAGCAGTGTGGCCCGCAGGTCAGGGGAGGTGATTCTGCCCCTCTACTCCACCCTGGTGAGGCCCCACCTGGAGCACTGCATCCAGCTCTGGAGCCCCCAGTGTCAGGACATGGACCTGTTGGAGTGAGTCTGAAGGAGGACCATTAAGATGATCAGGGGGCTGGAGCACCTCTCCTGTGAAGACAGGCTGAGAGAGCTGTGGTTGTTCAGCCTGGAGAAGAGAAGGCTCCGGGGAGACCTTACAGCAGCCTTCCAGTGCCTGAAGGGGGCCTACAAGAAAGCTGGAGAGGGACTTTTTACAGGGGTGTGTAGTGGTAGGACAAGGGGTAATGGCTTTAAACTGAGAGAGGGTAGGTTGAGGTTAGATATAAGGATGAAATTTTTCACTGTGAGGGTGGTGAGGCACCGGAACAGGTTGCCCAGAGAAGTTGTGGATGCCCCATCCCTGGAAGTGTTCAAGGCCAGGCTGGACAGGGCTTTGAGCAACCTGGTCTAGTGGAAGGTGTCCCTGCCTAGTTGGAACTAGATGATCTTTAAGGTTCCTTCCAACCCAAACCATTCTATGATTATATGAATATTCAGATCATTTCATTTAGAAAGGAAGTAGTCTGGTATATGTTAAAGTTAGTGAATTAGAGCTGTTAAGAGAGATAAGATGTTTTAAAATGTCTCACAGTGTCTACCTCTGTTGCTCTACAGAGCTATTGCAAAATTTCACTTCAAGGAGTGGGCACTTGGTTGTATCTGGAAGTGGTTGAATATTCCTTTCACAATGCTTATCTAGGAATATTTGTTAATTGTTCCATAGGGTAGGATCTTCCATGTGGTAAATATTCCTGCTGCTCTGTTGAAGAGGAAGCAGCTAGGGTCTTCCCTGAGAAATGTTGTGCATAAGTGGGTTAAGTCTGAGGATCTAATTCTAGACATGGTGACTTCATGTAGTTAGTGGTCACTATTTTATAAGAGGAAATACGTCTTGTAACTGTTAGTTACTGCTGGTGTTGACTGGAAGTGGATGTGCTATTTAGAAATTCCTGATTTCTGAGATCTATTTTCTCTGGCAACATACCGAAGAGAGCAGCACTAGAACAACACTTCTGTTACCTTGATATTTATAAGGGATTCTGAGGGTCGTTTCAGGTGTCATCTGTCAAATCTTGCTGCAGTGGTTATTCTTTGCTGTACGGTAAAGCTGGTGGAAATGAACCTCTGGGATATAAAATTGTTGAGAAACTTCTGCATGTTGTTTCATCCATCTTCCTTCCAACCTCTAATCAGGATATCACGTATTAGCTAAAGCATTTCACATTAAGCGGCGGAAGTAGTACTTCCCCTCAGTAATTACTAGTTTCTAAAGCAAGGGAGTGTTCTCCTCAGCATAGCGTTGCCTGATCTCTTTGACCTTTCTGGGATGTTAAATCTTGCTTCTGAGAACAGTTCTCTCATGCCACTGGTCACCGGTGAGGACTATTGTAAATAACCGTTCGTAACAGCTGTGCCCGAGTCCGTGGTGAACCCTTGGATCTCGTAAGTGGTTCATGTGAGGTTCCCTCGCTGGGGCTAAGCCCCGCTCTGAGCGAGTCTGGCCCTGGCAGGCTGCAGAGGCTCCTGCCGCCAGGCCAGCTTAGCACTCGGCTGGTCCTCTTGTCCAGGTCCCACCTGCTGGAGAACAGCGTGACCGCTGGAGCAGTTCTTCCCTCGGGTCTCTGAGGAATTGACAGGGGCCTCTGGCTCTTGACTGCATGTAGGGTTTAGGGAGCAGCACATGGTTTTACACGCACAGGCTTAAACCAGTATCCCTTTCCTTTAAGCTGTGTAAAAGCTAGTTTCCATTGGCATGATACTTAAAATATAAGAAGATGGTATTTTGATTCAAAAGTTCTCTCTAGGTACCGCTTTGTTCAGTGTTTATCTGCAGTCAACAGCTATGTGTTCTAAAAAAACCCCAAACTTAGAACTCTTCTGGAAATACCTTTCAGTTTTAACCATCTTCATCCTTTGTGCTGTCTCCATTTAGAGGAAAAAAAGCATCTCTACGTTTTTACTGAGGTAGAGAATTCTTTTTCTTTCAGAACTGCCAAGGCTTACTTTGAAAAAGAATACTTCTATAAATAACATTTATTAGTTTGTTGGTAGCTTGATGTTACTTCTGCAGATGAAGGTGCAAGTATTTTTACTGTTACCAGTAAACCTCTGCTTTTTCAAATGCAGTTGTTTCTTTGAATCCCTAAGGCTTTCTTTAATACATTTGGAAGTGCAAGGTGCCAGTGGATGTTTGTCTCCAGCCCCAGTATACATACGTAGGTATAGAGGTAACATAAATGTGTGATTATGTATGGATGTGCAAAAAAAACCCCAAACCAAATCAAAAACCCAATCTTGGAGGTAGGTACTTAATCAGGGTAGTATCAATTTTAGAAAGTTAATTACAGTTGTACCTGGCTGGAATTTTCTCCTTGCCTCAATTTAAACCATTTACAGCCCCCTACTGGTATCTGGAATTCTGTGAAATACCACGGCCAAGAAAAGTACTGTGCCATGTAACTCTGTTCCGAAGGTTTTAGCTTCCTCTAAATTCTAGTTTTCTGTACCTTTTTGCTACCTGAGCTGTTGTGCTGTCGCTTTTGGTTACTGCCTGGTGTTGGTACGTTTCCTGTTGTTCTCTTTCTAGTGTATGCTCTGTCTGGGGACCATAAATGAAGATCATTTTGACTTCATACAGAACAAATGTTATAAAATGCACAGATTGGCAAGCTGCTATTTGGATTAGGCAATGTTGTTGCATCTCTTACTTTGGTTCTTGGATTGCCGCTAGAAACTTTTTTCCAACTTCAGTATTGAGGCTTGAGGATTTGGCATTATCAACTGGAACAGCAAAAGCAGTTAGCCCAAACCCATGCTTTCTTGGACTCCTGACTTCTGTAGCATAGGATCTTTTCTAATTTTGTGAGTATTGAGGGACGTGGTCTCTTCTCTGTTATTTCAAACACCGTTTGAGCGAGTAGCTAGGTTCAGGGAGGATTAGTGTGTGAATGTGCCAGTGTTTTCCGAGTTAAGCTTCCAATGGCATTACAGTGCCAGTTGTCTGGCAGTCTAGAGAAACAAATACAGGCTGGACTGGACAGGAGTTACTGCTTTCTGGACAGGACTTTTGCTGACCCAACTGCACAATAGTGCCAAGCAGACAAAACCACCTGACATGATCAGTGTACGTTGTTTTTGCTCGGTAAGTTACCAAACTCCGGATGCGTATCCAAATGCTCTGACACTGGGAGCATTTTGAAGATTGCTGAAAGGTCCTCAAAGCGATTTGCAGTTGCTCATACTTTTTCAGAGGCTTTCAGAATGGTGTTGCTCAGTAGAGCAAACTCATCCTTCTAGGCGTTTGTTTGTGAGAAATGGAGGAAGGAGGAAAAGCTGTGCTACCTGCAGCTCTTTACAATCTTAGGAGTTGGGTTGTGCCTAGGGCTGGACAGGCCTTATCCCCTATGATTATACCACTTGTTCACAGTTGGACCTCATGAAAATAACTACTTTTTTGGGTTTTTTCTCTTCTCAACCTCGCTTGTATAGAATAGAAGTGTCTCAACACAGGCTGCCTTTTTCATATGTGTAACGTCATTGCATGAAATGAGTCTTGGTGTAGATTGGTGTAACAGGACAGAGAGTCAGGGACAGTAGTCATATCATCTGACAAAATCTGTGCTTAATTACCAACGGTAATGAAGGTCTTCTATTCCAAATCTCCTTTTAGAGGATTTTTTTCTCTTTGTTGATTATGGTGGACTAAGCTAGCTAAATAGGCCCTAGAAAGTTGGATTAGGTGACTGTTATCCTACTGGGGAAGTATACATATCTGCGAAACGTCTGTTGAGTATTCCTGCTCCATAGTTATCACTTGCTTTATCTGTCCCTTGGACTGCTGTGTTTATCTTGCATCTCTCTGATTGCCACAGGCTGGCCCCTAGTCCCTGCTTTTCCTCCTTGAAACTGCGCTTGTAGATGAGCCGCCATAGCATAACTGGAAAATCTCTGTAGGAAGAATGTGAACGATATTTAGAAAAGACTTCTGTAAAAGTTGTGAGCATCTGAAGACACACGTTGATAAATAGAGAGACTGTTTGGTTTTGAACAGCCTTGCTGAAAAGAGAATTTTACATCATGCGCTGGGCTGGGGAGGAGGATTCCAGTAAAATGGAAAAAACCTTAGAACTTCTCAGCTAAAAGTGCAAACAAGTAAGTGGGGGAGAACTCCATAAAATAACTGTCTTCCCCTTTGTCTACTGCAGAACAAGGGGTTAAGTTGCTTCTTAAGAAAAGGTTAAAGCTGGTAAAAGGACGTAAAGTGAATAAAGCCAAAATGATTGTCACTGTTAAGGAGAAAATGGACTTACTGCTTTTTACTAATAAAACTTAAAAAACCCCTGTATAATAGCTTTATTTTTTTAAATTGGAAAGCAAGAACTCACTTTGGTCAATAAAAACTATTAGCATTTACTTTACCTTAAGTAGTATTACCCATGGAAATTTTCTGTAAATACAATGTGCGGAGGAATGCTATTGGTGTCCTACTTTAGAGGAAACGGCAACAGGGACTCCGTTCTGTCCTCCTGTGGTGGCAGTTCAAACCAGAATGGCAATGATGGGGGGGTTTGTATTAATTTTTGGGCAGCATTTCTCATTGCAGAGAGAAACATCCTTTTCAAAAAAACAACAAGGTGAACTTTGGTTGCTCCTTTGAAAACAATGTAAGTGTGTAAAACTTGGTGCATTACTTTGAATGAAGAGTGTTAAAGAAAATGCCTAATTTTAATTAAAGTTTTTTTTAGAACTTCTGGGTGATTTCATACATCAAAATGCTCTCCATGTTAGCTTGCACTAGTTTTCCTTAGGATCCATTCCAATCGGTGGCTAGGCGTTTAAAACAACCAACCAAACACCAATTGCTTCTCATTACTATAAATCCTTGTTGCAGAATATAAACAGATATACTTGAAACTATATGGGGCATTAGAAGCTGTTCTGGATTAATGTGGTATGCGCTGTTATGCTTTTATTCTGACTGTTACAGGCATCTCTGAATTTTTTTTTAATCATCCATTGTAGAATAATCTCTCTTGTAGTGAGTCTTCTGGTCATTAGTACGAAATAATGAGGCTTTCCTTAGGAACTAGGGACCCACATTGGGCACAAACAACCTGTGAAATGGTTGGTTGAATGAAGTTATTTGTTTTCTTGCTGTATGGAGTGAAGAAAAAAAATTATTTTTTTTTTAAATGTGCTTCATAACCCCATGGTTTAGGCTCTCAGCTGGACCTCATGGATTTTTATCTGGATTACTTATGGATAGCTTGCAATAAAAAAAAAAGCGCTGTCATATTTTTATAGTGGCAGGATTATTAGAAATCCCAGCCTGCCTTTGTTCATCAGTTTCTCAAAGGCCTTGGGCTCTGAGCCTCTGATTCAGGTTTAACTTATGGAACAGCTGAAATGCCAAAGGGAGAAAACTCCAGATGCCTGTGGGCTCTAGAGAAGTATTGCTAGGTAGGGAAGGCCGAGGCTGCCTTCATGCCATGTCCAAACAACAGGGTGGTCAGGCCAGGGCAGTTCCGCAAACAGTTTCTTGAGAGTAACATGGGCTTCAGCAGTCACCAGCCACAAGTTCCTGTCCCATGCATTCAAGAGGCTGATCGGACTGAATAATATTCAGTGCTTTTCTAAATAACTGTTAGTTCCCTGATTCGGTTTAGCAGGTAGAGCTGAGAGATTTATTTTTTCCTGTCTGAAGCTCAAGTGCTGAATTCATAGTGCCGGAGAGACTGATGGACCACATTGGTCTGTGGTTAACCATCCAGTAGATTTTTTTCCTTTTCAAGCCAAATGCTTAAGCATTAAGTGTTTTTCCATTAAGTGGTGGATAACTTACTCTAGCTGGTTATAATCTTAAATGGTCGCTGAATAAAAAGCCAGTGAGCAGAGAGAGCGCATTTCAAGCGGTCCTGAGTGACATTCCTGGTGCTTGGGTATCCGCGAGCCCTCCATGCAGAGCTCCTTGTGTCTTCCTGGCCAATGAAACCTGAAGCATTTGCTCACTTGATGGGGTCATATGCGTAGTTTTGCCTATTTTGTTTTGTCCCACACTGACTCGGTGATGGTTATTTCCCCTTCTTCCTATTGCTGAAGTGGCTGACGGTGGTTTCAGCCCCTGTAAGCAGAGGGAGGAGGTGCTGAACCCAAGTCAGCCATACCTGGGGTGGCAGGTGGCTTCCAATGAAAGGAGGAAAGGGGGCCTTAGCTGTCACCACCACCTCAGGGTTTAGAACAAAAGCTGTCGTTGAAGGAACTACTTTTCCATTTTCCTTAAAGGTGATGATGGAACCAAAATAGGCTAAGTTGGTCTTAATGGGAATCACAGTTTCTTACTGCTGCTGCTGTCTTCTCCCCCGGATTAGATCTGAGGGAGCCGGGTGACCCCACATCTTGTGCTCTGTTTTGCAGTCTCTCTCAGACACATTCTTCAATTACTTTTCAAACATGGCAGAATTTGACTTTTTAAAAGTGAATTCTACTCCACTGTAAGTTTTCCATTAGCAGGTCTTTAAACTATGAAAAGGAATGGGGAATTTTTTGCTCTGCCTATCCTAATGTTTCAGGGGACATCCCGAGACCCTTGGTGGACCTTACTGAGGAGAAGCCTTATGTAAATAAAAGCATCGCATTCTAGTATGAGTAGTTCTCTAAAAGTCTGTAAATGAAATATTTTTTCTGTTTTCACAACTAAGTTTGGCTTTTTTTTTTTTTTCTTCCCCCTTTGGGATTAGTGTGTGACATTGGTTATGTTATAGGGAGCTTGAAATATCAAAGCCTTTTTTTGTGCTCCAGCTTTGGTTCGTGCGCTCCAGGCAGATTCCATTCGTATTATGCTGGCTAACTTGTATTATTTTAGCTTTATAAAGCCAAATTCTTTTGCAAAGAATATCTTTAAAAGTAACTGAACCTGACGTTCTGCATTACAGATACCAGCCTCATCTTGACTGCTTAAAAAAAAAAAAATTCATGATATAAAGGGTACTGCTTTAAGTTAAATGCTTCGCTCGGAAAAGGGTATTTTTAAATATCTTTAAAAATTGCAGGAAACCAGTGCCTGTTCAGATTTTGTTGTTGTTGTTTCTAAATGGAAATATCACTTTTAAAATGAATCAAAGGATTAGGATTAGAATTGAAAGATGATAGTTTTAAATATATTAGCAGGGAAATGCAAAACTGGGGGGAAAAAATATAGGTTGCACTCCTGAGAAGGCTGTAGTTCTCTTCCATGATCTTGTTATGAAAATTCCATCCCGGGGGGTGAAAAAGTCCTCTACCTCTCCCCGAGCAAGGGGAAAATTGAATATAGCTTTCATTTTAAATTCTGAAACAGCTATCTTCTCTGTATGTATTGTAAATAAGGAAAACATACTTACAAAGACACTTAAAAATACAAGGTAAAAGCTTGAAGCCCACTAAGATTTAAAAATATAATATTCAAATTTGTTTAATTATGCCTACAGGCTGTTTGTATCAGTCATCTATAAATTGTCATCAGTCGATACTAAAAATAATAAAAAAATTTCAATACAAAAGCACTCTGAACAAGGTGAGCGTTTGCAGCCATGCTGAGCTGACTGGCCAAAGGTAGTAAAACCTTTGCTGTAGGAGTGAAATTTTGAATTCCAAGAGTGCCCCTGTGCTTTTTTAAAAATCTGGACTTTTCCTTCTTTTCATGCTGCTCTGTGAGAGATCGCTTCCTCTCTTTTTACGTGTTAAGAGAAAAATGTATCTCTCTCACAAGGTAAAGTGCTTCACCTGCTTGAGGAAGGAGGAAGGCATTTCTTTCCTTTTTAGAATAATTTCTTTCCATATGTAAAGTAAGTTTTGTTTGTTTGTTTTCTTAACAATTAGTCGCTAACCAGCTGCTACTTCAGCAGAAGTGTGGAGACCTAACCCTCACATTAACATGGTTGATTTTTTGCTAAGGGCTATGCTAAGCTTTAAAGCAGGAGTTTAAATCAGCACTAAAGAAACCTTAGTAACAAAGGACAGTGTACCGTGCTCCCAGAATGGTCCAAGCTTGCTTAGTCAGAGGAGCAGAACTTCTCTTACTTCTTCTTCTTACTCCTCTTGGCAATGCTGATGTGACTGTAGATGCGTAGAATACGGAAAGTCAACTATTTGTTTCTTTTTCTTCTCCTTGATCTCATGTATCCCATTGCTGTCTTCAGCATGACATGAAATAATATGCATGTATTGGACAGTTGGTAGTTTTATAGAATCATAGAATGCTTTGGGTCGGAAGGGACCTCGAGACGTCATCTAGTCCAAAATCCGCTGCAGTGAGCAGGCACATCTTTAACTAGATCAGGTTGCTCAGTTTGCTTTCTTAGCTTTCACGCATGGTATGTGGTATGAAACACAGCTTGGAAAATCCAGCTTTAGGAACACTGAACGCTAAAGCTTTTTTAAAAATTTGGACTTTTCCTTCTTTTCATGCTGCTCTGTGAGAGACAGCTTCCTCTCTTTGTACATGTTAAGAGAAAAATGTATTTCTTTCACAAGGTAAAGTGCTTCACCTGCTTGAGGCAAGATAAGCCCCGTAGAGATGCTATCAGAAACAGTGTCTCCCACAAAAATTCTTGCAAGAATCGGGTTCTTGGCAGCTTTCAGATTCTGCTTATCGCAATCAGCGCCAACTCAATTCGCTCCATACCTCCCTTTCACCTGCCCGCTTCAAGATCATCCTATAGCGTATTGTTTCCCGCATGGTAGGACATGACTGCCAATTTCAAACTAGAGCTTTCCATCCCAGACAAAAGTCCAGGCTGTTCCTGCATAAAAACTCTCTCAGGGAAGTTGGAAAGCTTGTTTTAAATGCTTGAAAGTTTTGGGGGAAGAGGCCACACAAGCAGTAGGCTCTGGGCTCTGAAAGTCAATCCCTGTGTGTGAGGTTTTGTGTTGGTTTTGTGGTTTTTATTATTATTAGCAGGGGAAAAAGTCAATCTGTGTAGGGTTTTTTTTATTATTATTTTTTGTATTAGCTGGAGCAGAGATGAGTCAGTCACACAGGGCATGCAAGTCCCTGCTCATCGTGCTTCTCTGTTCTGCTGGGGGAATGCTGAGCTTGCTAATATTCAGACAATTCAGTTGACGATCATGAGGATGCAGAAGTGCCCTGGATTTGCTTTCTGTTCTACTGTGAATGCACAGAAGTGTAGAGTCCTGTGCTCTCAGTGCTGCAATGTCAGCACTTGTAAGAGTAAAAATTGTACCTTTAAAGACTGCAGGAATGACTACTTTTTACAAGAAGCATATTTTTTTTTTGTGCACTGAAAGGATAGGGTTTGTATGTCTAGGTGGAACTAGATGTTGAATACCTGCTGCTGCCTTATTTAAAAAAAAAAAGAGTTTAAATCCAAAAACCTAATTTCCTTTTGTCCATAAAATCAATTTCCTTTTCTGTATTTACTCAACTCAAACCAGATGTGTTTTCGTAACATAAATGGTTTGGTATTGTGTTTGGTGCATATGTAATGTGCTGCTGGTGCTTGTCCAGTCATGTTCTGTTCCCACTTGTGCGGTTTGGAAGGACATATTTCTGCTCAAAGGACTTATTTCTGCTCATCTCATAAAGCAGAGGAGCTAAAGACCACTTGAGAGTGCACGTAGCTATCCTGGGCAGAAGGCGGCGATATTTTTGTTCAGGTTCAGGGTTACACGTAAGCAGTGGATATTACAAAGATGTTGAGTTATGTACAGATGGTTGCGTAGTGGAAATGTGTTGGGGCTCTAACTAGCCTGAGGACGTTTGTCCTCAAAATCCTTAGTACTTTAACGTCCCTTTGAATGCTTTCAGAACAACGGTTGGTGCAATGTGCAAAGCCTAACCACTTGCCTACAGTTAGTAAACGTGATTAGTTTGATTTCTCTGAGGCTGGAAGTTCTTTTGCATTATCTTTTGTAGAAATCACAGGTTAAGCTCCTAATTCAGATCTGTTAAGTGCAGTAGTATATACAAATGCCTAGCAAAATTGAAGAAAACTGTAGTCACTGATACTGGGACTTAGCTGCTTATCCCAAGAGGAAAACTTAACATTGACAAATGCCTGGTGAAGAAGTATAAGAAAAATAAATATCAAATTTTCAGAAAAAAATAGCTAGCTAATCACAAAGGCTGAGATTTTGCTACCAGTATAATACCTTGGTATGAAACTGAAGTGTATAGCTTCTATAGAGCAATATATCCTATTAAGATTGGGGGGGGGGACGGGACACACACGACACACCAAACACTCAATGAAACAGTAAAATTGTGAAGCCATTTAACTCCAGTGCCACTGATGAACAATGGGGGATGGGGGGAGTTCTTCCCCCTGCTACAGAATTAAGAAAAAACCCCAAACAACCTCAATTTTGTGAATATAAGAAGAAACTAAAAAAATCATTCCCATTTTTGGCAGATTTTAAATTGTATGGGTCAGGGTGAATCACCATTTGACTGAGACCAATCTGACTGGAATGCTGCAAGTGGGTGTTAGGTTAGAGATGTTAAGGAGCTGAAGTCGTATTGAGTAATGCCGATAATAAAGCAGCTGGGCATTCAGCGGAAAATGCAATACAAACAGCACTTAGATACCAGGTGTCTTCATTGCAGGGAAACAGTTGTGCAATGCAGATTATTTTGTTCAGTTAAAGCCTGTAGAAACTGTACGAAAGCTGGCTTAGATAGACAAAATGGGTCATAGTCATCGCTGCACGAGGAAATACGGGGAACTTCAGAATTTAAAACTGATCATCATGCAGAAAACAACACAGAACCAGCTAAGATGCTGTGCTCCTCTACAACTCTATTCTGAAAAAATAAAGCAGCTTAAATTTTTTAGTACTTGAACTAGCAAAAGTTAGAAGTGATTTCAGTTACATCTGTTAATTGCTGTAGAGTTTCACGACAGGCTTATTAACAGCTTTGCAATAATTGAACAGGCAGAAAAGTAAAATCCTTCTTCCGAGGATTATGGAAAATGAGTCATCATTGTACCAGGCAGAGATAAAATCTCTTCTATGAAATAGGGTGTTACTGCAGGATTTTACGTGGAACAACTGCAAGAGATTAAGCTGGACTGAAAAAAAAAAAAATGAAATACATGCAGATTTATAAAAAAAGGGGGGGGGAATAGCACTGAGATTAAATTTAACATCCAGAGAAACAAAAAGTAGACGTTCCTAAACTTCACAATGCTTTGTGCTACCAGCCTATCGGTTGGAGAGGGTGTGAGGGACTCATCATGCCTGATGAGCCCCACGGAGAAGGGGCCAGAATCCCGAATCTGAAAGAGGTGGGGGACTCCTTCTCAGCTTCCCAGGTCATTGTTCATCTGGTGTTGTCCTGGGATTGCAGCAATTCCTCAGGACAGAGAAAACCGCATTGACCTTGTGAGCGGGATACAGAGTGTTTGTTTCAAGACTGAGCCATGTACAAACCACCAAAAACGGCCACTGGGATTTGTTTAGGTATGTCAGATTAATGCTCAAAAGTAGCCTTCGTGGTTATGGACTCGTTCTTATTTTCATGGTGCTCAAAGCACCAAAAGACACCTGGATGGCTTGCTGCCTGCTTTGGCAACAGGCCAAAGAAATGATGCCAAAGTGATCTTCATGGGCCAGTCTGAATCCTTACTGGAGATGATGCCGTAAGGCATGGATAATGACCCGGTGCAAGCTGCCACGTCTGGTGCTGCTGTCAGCAAGCATGCTTGGACCATCCGCCACTGCCAGCTTTCTCTTCTGGAGAAGAGCACTTCAGCTGTGGCACCAGGAAGGTGGCTCCACGAAACCTGAGCCACGCGTGCTCAAGGAATGGATGTGAAAGCTGCTTGAATAAAAGCACCAGCCTGAGTCTTCTGTGACAACCAAGGACCATTACTGATACGTACAGACATAGGCTTTCAAAAACGCGATGCCTGTCACAGCAAGGCCCTTTGGGAAGCGACAGCTGCTCTGCAGGGACCTGTCCAGATGCATCGGGAGGAATCCATGTTTTGTTGCAGTAGATTGCCTTTCTGACAGCCAAAAAGAATACTTCAGAGCAGAGACAAACCGTTCAGTACAAATGGTATAAGCATTAACATTTGTTTTTGAGGCAGGTATTCCTGTAGGTGGCAAATAAACACCATTCCTACTCAAAGGAAATGAGCTTTTATTAAAAAGCAGGAAAGTCCACGTTGCTCCCTCTACCTGCTTACTGATCTACTCTTCTTAGTGCAAAGAAATTAAACCACTGAAACATCATAAGAAATAAACAAAAATTAGCAAGATGAAATACTATAAGCCAGAGAGCAAGTTTTTGGTAATACAAACTGAATGTTTGATGTTGCAAACTCAAAACCAGCGGCTTGTTACCATAGCAGATATTTTGCATTACATTAAGTGATGCTAGCTATAAAATACCAAATGTTCTGAATTTCAAAGGTACTACTTCTGTTGCATAGCTGTTCCCTATAAAGACAAAGGTAGCAATTCCTGAATTTTTCTTTTTCTGTTGCTTCTGCAAAATAAAGTGAAATAGCTGGTGTTCGGAATATGCTGTATTTAAATAGCTGCGAGCTGATATTTGGAAAAAGGCATGGGATGGTAGTTCTACAAAACTCCCATTTGCTGTATTTACTGAACTTCTAATGAAGCTCTTTAATTAGCTGTATTTAATGCACATGCAGCTTAGTATGGGACACAATTTGTGACAGCAAAAAGTCCCTGCAAACCTTGTTCTGCCGAGCAATTAAGGTGTGTGATGATGGAGACCTCTGACAGGAAGGTTCGAAGAACATGGTAAGAGAGAATTTACTCGAGTAAAATTTAACACGTAACTGCTGGATGATGTGTTCGGTACCCCTGCAGAGTGTGTCTGTATATAGAGATATTACCTGTTACAGGCTTTTTATACAGATAGATGGCTTTATCCTTAAGGAGTATTGAAAAATGGCTAGTTGGCATTCATGCTACACTGGAATCACAGCCTGAATCTTCAGCCCAATGGCAGGATATTTCTACGTTAAAACTACCCATCTTTGCAAGGTTGTGTGGAGTGTATGGGTAACACCCTATGGCATTGATCAGACTAGGATTATTTCCGTGGAAACTTTACCACTAGTATCTTGCACATCATTAATAGTTTGACAGAAATCAGAAAATAAAATGAGGGTATCTGCAAGAGAACATACATGTTAGAGAATACTTAGCTTTGCCTAAAGATATGAAAATAACTCACATTTATAGTTTTCTGCCCCAAGGTTGGGAAAAGTCAGACTTCCCCTGGAATGCCACTTGCAAACTTTTATTTGCATGATAAAATTTAATTATCTGTTGTCTCCAGTTACTTCAGACAGGTATGTTAGGCAGGTACCTCGTGCTTCGTGAGCCTTGACTGCTCGCCCTCATTTGTGCCAGTGAATGAAAAGACAAGACAATTATCTCTCTAATTTGATTCATAGAAACTGAGAGTGAAGTCCTGGATGTTGCAGCTCCTTCTGCCCCTGAGGAAAACTTAGACAGTGTCAAGGAAGGAGTAGCCTCAGCAGCTCAAGAGATTTCTGACGCACCCTCGAGGAGCCAGGACGTTGATGCAGAGGAGTTGGGGCAGACTTCAGAAGGTGCAAGAGTACAGCTGGGTCTGAAATTATTTGTCTCTGGAAAGCACTAATGGCTGTTTGCACTGAACAAGCCGCGAGAGCATGCAAAACACAAGTGATGCAATGTGGCTGCTAACGATGACTGTGTTTGGCACCATAGCGTTAGCAGAGAATTTAATTTTTAAATTGTATGCCATGCAGTAAAAATAGGTTTTGCTAAGCTGGAGCGCAGTGGTGTTTTGAGCATAGCACCCTGCTAAGTGACTGAGTGTAGAGTTCATTCAGAACAAGAAACTCTCCCTTGTGCTGCATGTGATGAACACACATTTTTAACACCTGACTTAATTTGAAAGATGGAATTTTCAACTACACTGCTGTAAAGAAAAGCACAGAGCATGTGATATTTATAAACCTTACAGCATTTCAGTGGAGCTATAAACGATCTTATATTGCTATTGAACGATATAATTAAATGCAAAGAAAAATTGTGTTAAATTTGGCCTCTAAACTCTTTTAGTTAGAATTCAAAAGCGAAAAGGAAAAATGTCTGCATACCTAATAAAACTTTGTAAATTGTGTCCCTTTAGTCCAAAGGATCCTTTGGACTAAAGGAAACAACTTACTCTACTATTTGTCGTCAAATAAGTTGTTTCCAACGTTTCTCACCAGTGTTTTGTCTCCGTTTTCAGTTTCTGTGGAGGAGAAGACACCTGAAGAAGCTGCTAAGGAACCCTGAAGGTAGGCAGTGCAATTGCAGCATGCGGTTTCCCGCTCTTCACCTTTCTTTTTTTCTTGGTTAGCGGCAATTGCAGCACATGGTAAGTCTGCACATGCACTCTGATGGTGAGTTTGTATTTCTGCTCCCAACAAGAACACTGCAGAAAAGAACTGAACTGAAGTATTTCTTATTGTTTGGGAACCATTGCTTTAGGGGCTAGGGAGCAAAACTTTTCTATATCAATTGTCACGCTGGGTATTTATTTATGGCTTTATCTTAGTCCAATGCAAACTGGATAAAGACCCAAGAGCTGTCGCTTTCTTCTAGGCAAAAAAGTGTTCTTTGGACATTGGTTTAAATTACATGGACTTCTGGATTATTGCCCTATACAAGTGAACTCTTCTCTTGTTACCCTCAGTGTAAACATGGTGAAGTTGTAACATTCTGGACTGTGTTTTTTTTAAAAAATATTTTTTTTGGCGATTAGTCTATCTGCACTTTTAGTTTGTGCTAATGAAAAATATTGAATATAATATTCTTACCATTTTGCTGGCATCTCAGTTGGCTTTATTACTTTATAGAATAAAAAACTTTGTCCACAATATTCTTATTATTTTGCTATTCCTGTGACTCCCCTTTCCAAAATAGGCTGTAGGATGGTGATAGAAACCTGAGGAAACAAAAAGTTTGGTTGAAATATGAACACGAATCTTGGTAGAATAGAAACAACTGAAAGTTAAGCAAAATTAAACCTCCCAGGTCAGGAATTCTCAAAATTATTTGCTGTTACAACTCATGCGCAAATTCTTGGAGCAGCAATGCAGGAGGAGAAGGAAATGGGGCAAAGTAAGTTATTTTTCATTGTATCCTCAAAACGTATGTTCTAAATACACTTACACAACTTTATTGTTATGTTCTGAGTCCTTTGCAAATGCGTGTTTGCTTATTCCATCATCCACCGCAATACAAAATAAAATAATTCCTCTTACCTTCTTGGCATAAAAGGTAAATATTGTTCTTAAACTGCATGGTCTTCTTCCATATTGTTTGAGCACTTGAAACTAAGAAAAAAAAATTAAAGCAAAGCCAATCCCACAATTATAAAATAATTTACAAAATGCTACTGTAAGATAAGTTCCTCTACCAAACAGAATTTTTGTGTCATACTGGGAATCATGGTGTGAAGGGGAACAGATATTTAATGAATGCGGGTGAGATGTGTGGAGAAGATGCAAGTGTGCGCCTCTCAAAGCTGCTGGTTTTGCTCAAAGTGAAAGCTAAGGGCACCTGAGGATATTACATAAGAAAAATAAGTTACCAAGAAATTGTCTCCACTCTGGGACACACAAATGCAGTGGTACAGAGAAAGCAATAGAATTAGGAATCTTTTTTTTTTCCCCGTAAACATCTTGCAACCCTAAAAATTGTTGCATTGTTACTCCAGATCTTGATTTAGACAACAAATACTCAATACAGCCAATTCAATTAATGAAGGCAGAGACAGTAACTGGAAGGGGTGGGAGTGGGAGGGAAGGCAAGCTGTAGGGAGCACCTGTGATGGAACAAATTGAAAATAGGTGAAAAATAGATGAATCTGCTACCAGAATACAGGTCCACTGAATTCTGCTTAAACTCCTTGGGGTCTGTCTGACAAAAAAATTACTTTTTATGAATGTAGCTTCACAAGGTTACAAAAAGGGTCTCTTACTGGGTTCCAGTTTTATCTTGTTGGGGGAAAAAAGGTTTATAAAACATTTTATTACTTAGTGCTGGAGGATTGCTAGCTGACTTTTTCCAATTTACAAGTCAAAAGCCACAATGCATTCCCAGTCAGGAAAGAATTTTTTTTTATTATTTTTTTTTTTAAGTGTATGATTTGATTGTAAGCACTTTAGGGTACAGACCTTTGCATTAAAACATATTATACTTTTGTTGTGGTTTAACCCGGCAGGCAGCTGAACACCATCCAGCCGCTCGCTCACTCCCCCCCTCCCTCAGTGGGATGGGGGAGAGAATCAGGGGAAAAAAGTAAAACCCATGGGTTGAGATAAAGGCAGTTTAATAAGAGAAAAGAATAACAATAATAATGGTAAGAGAATATACAAAGCAAGTGATGCACAATGCAGTTGCTCACCACCTGCTGACTGATGCCCAGCCTGTCCCCGAGCAGCAACCACTCTCCCTCCGGCCAACTCCCCCCGAGCATGATGTCATATGGTATCCCAGCCAAAACCAGGACAACTTTTTAAGAAATTCAAAGCAAAAAAAAGAAAAAAAAATAAAAAAATCAGAAGAATGCTGATGTGAGAATCAAATCAGTATCCAGTTAACTTTTTTTAAAAAATACTAAGTATTTAGTGAAGGGATAAAAGTAGCAGTAATGGATGAAATCCTCAGCTAAAGCCTTGAATTGGTGCTGAGAGCGTGCCTGAGTAAGAATATACTATTGTTCCCCTTTCTTTCCGGAGTACAGCAGTTCTACTGTGTGTGGCTGGTGGCCCCACATTCACACTGCTATGGAGCTACTTATTTCAGTAATCTCAGCAAACACAATTGGTTTATCTCATGCTTAAAGTTAAGCAAGTAACTGTTTGTAGAAGTAAGGCTTAGTGGAACGCGTCCAGCATGTGGGGGAATTCATTTATACCTGAGCAGCGTGGCTGAAGAGGAGGGATTCCTTGAAATGGGGCGGTGGCAGTGGTAGCAGAGCAGGTTTTCACAAGCTATCAGATAAGCGTAATTTATGCAGCAGTGGTGTTTATATGCTGTAATTAATGTTACATAGTACATACTATTTAATTAATAGTTAAAAACTTAACTGATAACCTGCAGTCAAATTTACAGTGTGCTTTGAATGTTTGCAAAGAAAAAGACCTGATGAATCAAGCCTGTTGCTAAACATCATGTATTGTTGCTTCCTCTAAACCAGGTTCTTTTTTCTTTTTCCCAGTAAGCAGCACCGAAGCCTTTGAAAAGTTTAATGGAAATATTTGTGGCAATCAACCAGCTGATTCCTGTGTGAAACCTCATACTCTTCCTTGGAGACATAAAAGGAATTTGTCATAACCACACACTGTTCATTAGGACCAGTATTTCATTGCTGCAACAGACAACCTAATACGATTTAAGTTGGTTAGAGAGACGCTTCTGTGATTAACATCTCTGCTTTAGAACGTAGCATCCAGTAATAACTGTCAAAGCACCACCCAGCATGTAATAAATGCACGTGCTAAGAGGAGCAGTAGGCTTAACTGAAACCGTGTCTGGTGAGCTCGTTCCAGGTCTTTGTCGTCTCGTTACGTGCATCGATTTCTTACTTTTGGTCCAAACTGTGGTGCGTAATTATACCATTGTAGCATTCCATGCTAAAATGCAAGTAAAAGGTTTTAACTAAGTTAAAATGTTATTAAAATTACCCGTTAGAATTTTTTTAATTGGGTCACGGGGAAAATAACAACCTTGTTTGCTTCCAAGTCTGGATTTGCAATTGTAAGCATAGGATATCTGACTGTGCAAGGTCTAATTTTCCCCCTGCGTAAACATTTTAGATGCTACCCTTTCTTGCACAGTAATACCCAGGAGTAAACATTTTTAAGGCTCCTGCTTTGAGGACAAAATCTATTTGCAAGTAGATACTTCATAGCCTGAAAATCAAAATAACACAGGTTGAAGTTACCATGATTGATCAAAGTGGTGGCTCCTACCTTGGGGGTGCTGGGCCCCGTTTCTACCAAACCTTACTCAGCTTGCTGTAGTCTTTCTGTGTTGGTCTGTCTCAGCAGTGCCATGCAGTGGTGGTGTAACCACTCAGAGGTTTAAGAGAACGCTCTTGTACAAATCATGAGCAATTTAGGCTATGGCAAATCTCCAAGCACTCGCAGATGGCCAGCAAAATTCCTGTGGAAGGCTATGCCACGGGTGTTCAAAGGATTCTTAGGGACTAATAAAGAACAGAATAGCTAAATAATCTTGTCATATTAGTATTATCTTAATAATGAAAGCATCTATAATGAATAATGGGTTTGCATGACACTGTTCTCCTAACCCTCCATTGTGCTATGTGCATGTACATGAGTGTGCATCTACTACAAGATTTTTACCAGTACAATCCCCTCCTCCCCCCCTCCCCCCAGCTAAAAACCATGACAGCCATCACGGAACGGCGGCAATTCTAAACCAGGGCCCAATAAGGTATATTATACACAATTTGTACAGAAAGTGTGAATTATGAGGCGTATCTGACTGCTTTCTCTTCAAGCAGAGCTTTGGAAAAATGTCAAAAGGGAAATGACAGCGTTATGACATTCCTACCCATGGCACAAAGCAACACATGCTCCTTCCCCCATTGTAAAGCAAATTATAGTAACTTTCCAATAAAAATACAGTCCGCTGCCCCTGTACCTGCTTAGGAATAACTGGAATAAAGTGGAGGCAAAATCAGGCTTCTGCGCCTCAAGAAGCCATACCACAGTCTTCTGCTTAAAGGATAAAGCCACTGTGATTAAAAGCAATTTTTTGTAGACAAAGCTACTGGAATAAAAGTCTTAGACTGATATTGTGTTGGATGAGAGTCTATCTTTATTTATCTGGTAAATTAAACACCCTATGATGGATGCATACTCTTAAATGTTCCGTTTTCTCATTTTCTTTCACTGGGAATTAGTGAAACTGTTTCTAATTTATGCAGCTGGCAGTAGGGTTTCTGAAATTGTAGGCTTTGCTGAATGTCCCTTTATCTCTGGAACTGCTCTGATACATGGCAAAATATATTAGTCCTTGGGAACAGATGCCTGAAGAATTGAAGCACAACCTATGGTGCGCTTTCCAAAGCTTTTAATCTGTCTGATTTCAAAAACTGTAAGAGTCCCAGGATAGCCTGTACATATGCTTCACATCAGAGATCCTCTTTAAAAAAAAAAAATAAAAAAATTGACACTGCTCTTGAAAGGCAAAGGAACTAGGAATACATTATAAACTCTAGCTGTGACAACATGCAGCGCTTGATTATCCTAGACTAACAACAGAGAGCCGTTTGCGATTCGCGGAGGTCTGCTCTTTGCAATAAATAGCCAACAACTGCACGCAGAATCCCTCCTTGCTGAATCAGAAATTCTTTGTCATATGGGTTTAGGCGGTCCCTAGCCATCATTGACCACTTCTACCAGTCACGCTAGTATGTGGAGTCTAATTACCACATACATGAATATTTTTCAGTCCTTCACCTCCAGAAAAGTGAATTTTTGAGTTGCTACGCAAAGGCTGTCATGAACTGTAGAAAATGGTGAAAGGGCATTGGCTCATTAAGGAGAACAAGATCCCAGCAGAGCACAGACATGACGCAAGGCTGAAGGAGAGGGGAGAAAAGGTTTGCTCTTGATACACTTCCAAGCTCAGAGTAAAACTTGAGATTCCTGAATTTGTCCAAAATGGAAATTGCTGCTCTGCAGTCAGCAAGGATCTGTGAAACCAGCTGGCAAAGGGTTTCACCTCCCTCCGGCACAGGTTCACATGAAGGATGGCAGCCTGTTGCTGCTCACAGCAATTCACTCAGCTGAAATGCTGGGGGCAGATGACGTCCCTCTAGCAGTTTCAGATTTACTCTTTGCTCGTGTTGATGCCGATACAGAATTTAAATTTTATTTTCATTTGCTTCTTAAAACCATAAGACAATTACTTAAAAAGATCATTCAAACTGCAAATTGGTGCTCAATATTTGGAAAATCTGAGAGTGAAGTACTTCAACCAAGAGTTCTTGTGCCTGTGCATCAGGCTTTGGATATGTAATAAAATACTATTTTTTAATCTGTTTCTCTGGAGAAAGACCAACCCACAACACCCCAACAAACCCAAATCAAGCCAAGAACTGAGGCTGTGCTTTTTTTACCCACCTGTTGGTCTCTCTCCTTGCCTCTCCCTCATAAATTTTGAACCCACTAGCCAACCCCAACTTCTGTTTTACCAGAGAGGTGGGAAGGACACAAAGTTCCTACCAGCTGAGTGGTGATCAGGATGATTGCTAGCTTATTTTTTTGAGTTTGCCAGCAGATGAGCAAATAAATGCATGTATATGATGCAGCTGAGTAGCATGTTGATGGCCACAATCAGATGCTGCAGATGCTGTTTCCTCTCTGCTGGTGGTGAGGGGGTAAAAGGCTGAGCCAGCAGCACTGCAGGAGGAGAGCTCAGAGAGCACAGGCATGTGTGAGGTGGGGGGAGACATGCAGAGACAGAAGGCATTTTATGTGGAAGGACCTAGGAGCTAGCGTCACTTGGTCTGCTGCCTGTGAATTAGCTCATTTTCACAGGGTGCTGCCCCCCTTGCCATGCAGACAGCTTTGCTCTTAGGAAAGGTCTGTCTTGGTTGTGTGCTTTGCTCCTGCCCTGCTCACCTGCTGCAGAAGGTGGAAGGTGTGCGGTATGAGGAACATAAAGTCCATCCCAGAGCAACAGGCATCAAATGTCGTAGTGGGAAACCGGATTCTCCTGCATTCTCTGTTTACTCCTTTGTCTGGGGTACGTGGGAGATGTTGTCTCCTCCAACTTTATTGGGATGGGAAGAAGGGCGAAACCAGAGGTTTCTGTGCTAGAGTTGTTCCTGCCATCTGCTTGAACTACAGGTAATTGAACAGGTTATTGAAATGGCCTAGTGGTTTAGCTATCTGCAAATGTTCCCTGCATCCTCTTGACATGGGGCCAAGCTCAAATGATGGCTTCAGCAATCTCCCAAGGGCTGTTGGCGATTGGTGCTCAACAGCTCCTGCCTAACAAACAAATGGGAAGCCTCCGTGGAAGGGAAGACTCTTTTTCACATGGCCTGTTAGTTAACTGTATCAGCTTCATGTGCAGATTCAGTGTCTCTTAATTAGCTAAAAGTCTTGCTTGTTTAGTGATAAATAGTTTTCCTTACTGTAAACCTTCATGACTTAATGATCTTTCAAAAGATACATCCATGAGCTCTGCTTGTGCCCTAGGAACAGCATTATGCATTGCTATAGTGTCCGTGCTTCATCTCGGGAAGTTTGGCTGCCTCTACTTTGTCCTCTCAGCTTGGTGTTGACTGCAGTGTGCAAACCAATTAAAGGGGAAAACATAGAGAATAAGTGGAGGAGGAGAGAGAGTAAGATCCATCAAGATAATATTTCTGCTTTCTCTTTCCCTCTCTGTAGTTAAATGAAAATACTGAGGTCTGTGGAGATTCATTGGTCACCTTCCCATAATGTGATACATATATATTTTTTTTCTTCCTGACTTCTTTCTTCCTGCATAATGCTATTTTCTTTCTCAGTAGTTACTGGGAAATGTTATTCTCAACAGGGCTAATTGAGAATAATTAACCATTGGGCAACATGCACTCACATTATCAGGCAGAAGAGGGCACTAAATCAAAAGCAGTATGATTACTAAAACCTAGAACAGAGAAAGAATCCCTCATCCCCAAAACCTGGAGCTGAACAATACAGGAAGAAATGAATAATGTATGCTTTCTTTTTTTTTCTTTTTTTCCACTGGAGAAAACTGGCTTGATTTTTTCGAAGTTTAATTGTGGTTTGGAGAAAATCCAAATCATACAGATCCTTTTCATTCCACTGTTGTAGCAAGTGTAGCAAAGTGTTTGGTGCCGAAGCTGTTACAATATGAGAGGAGCCAAACCTGGAGTAACTGTTCAAGGCTTGACAGTTCTTGCCGATGGGAACACAATGAGGCTGGATGTGAATGTCTTTGTTTCCATTTGAATGATTAATGAAGTTCTATAAAATCAAAATCACTGCAGTTTTGCCCCTTTTCACTTATTACAAGTATCAGCAGTAGAAGGCGGTTACACAGAGTATTCAGTCCAGGTTATAAACAAAGAGGGAAGGACTTTGAAGTGTTTGAAGTTGTTACTTCATGAGAAAAACCTTAATGGCTTGATTTCCATGCCCTGCCCGTTTGCTCTCAGCGTGCCTTTTCTCAGAACCTTGTTTTCTATACCAGTTCCAAGATAGCCTCGCTTGGGCACTGTCCACATGAAGACATTTACTAATTGCAGAGCTTGGATGTTCCTAAATCAAAGGCAGTTTCCAGTGCTGAAATAAGATGCTATGAAAGATAAATTTGTCTCTGAGGACAATTGTTTATTTCATTTTTCTTTACAGCCAAACAGTTGGAAAGCAAACTCGATGGTCTCCATAAGAAATTTCTTCTCACAGAATGCCACGGTTTCCAAAGGGTTCTCCTGTATCAGGAAGGTCCCGTGTGAGCATTCTGTTTTCTGCTACGTCTAAATTAAGAAAATCAACATGCCACATACATCCCATGTATTTTTTTGAGTGAAAATGAAGTTCTCTCTCATGCTTTTTCTAACTTAGATTCTTTTTTCTAAAACATTGCAACTGCTGTATTTTAAGTTAATATATCTAACATACAGCAACAAACTGCTACAGACTTTCCTCCTTTATATCTGTGCACTTCCTTCTTTCTTAAACGCAACACAAATTTATTCAAGGGTAAAATCCTGCCCCTGACAGGCTTGTTTCAGCATTGCATTGGTCCCCTGCTCTAATTGCATAACTCCCACGTAATTAGCGGTGTTACAACCCCTGCAATGCTGAGGATCAGAAGCTTCTTGTGCTTACCTACTCTACAAGCAAAGCAGCACTGTAGCTTTCAGGAAAGGAAGGTGTGTGTTTGGTTTTTGGTTTGAGGTTTTATTTTATTTTTTTTTAACTTGCATGCCATTAAGGGGAAATGACAAAGGAGGTAGGATGAATTCAGAAAAGATTAGGATTAGACGTACAATTTAAAGGACTTTCCTGTAAAATATAAGCTACAGCATGAATAAAATCAAGGGGTAGATAGGAAGTTTAAGTAAGTTTGAGTTAAGCTGACAACTAGCCATGGGTCTTCATAGCACAGAAACCTTGCGTTTGGGGCAATGAGAAGTCTGAAATTTTGCCTTATAAAGCTGTTGGATCTGGAATTCTTCACAGGTGGAACCTTTATTTATCTGGTATTTATGCTTGGCAACAGGAATCGTCAGATCTACAGACCTCAAATTAGGTTCCATATCCCTGCAAAAGTAACTCCAAAAGCTGGTGAGCCTTGCTTATGCGTGCCAAGTTAACCTGATTCCCCAGTCTGGGGTCAGGAAGGCATATTCCCCCCTGCCCTGCAGGCAGGAGTGGCTGTGGGAGGTGGGATACTTGCCCCTGCAAGGTGTGAATACCGATTTGCTTTCTAGGATTTGACCAGCACCTTGCAGTGGCAGGGATTTAGAGCACTGCTGCTATCCTCCACTACTTGTCTGTTTTATTTGTGTACCTTTCGTACAAAGTATTCTAGGACACGGGGAGACATTTGTTGCTTTGTCATATATGCAATAGATATCCAGCAGCCCTTTCTGGACTCAGCATTTGCAGTGTTGCTACCTGTGGTTGCCTAGGACTGGTACTAAAGGTCTGTTCCAGTTATCAGTATTGTGTCAAAACAGCCTTCTCCATTTTGGATCTGTCCAACTTCATCCGCTGCATAAAACTCCATTGGCAGGATCGATGAGGAACTGGTCTCCTGACTTTTGTGTCTGCTCTGCACTGGGGTACAGCGACTCGAGGGTATGACGCTGTCCAGACCTCTCCTGCTTCTCACCATTCCAAGTGGCATTTTTTCACCAGCAATAATCCCTGAGCTCTCGGCTCACAATGTACTGCTGTTTTTTTCCTATGAGGGCTTGGTGGGGTCTTGGACATCATATAAAAGCAAGACCATTCAAATGTTTTGGAGTTGTGCTAGTGAAGTGATCGCTTTTGGGACAAATATGTACAACAAAAATAGCCATCCCAAACAGCCCATCAGTATTTTCCTTTCTGCTGGCAGAGACGGCTTCAGTAACGTGTGAAGCAGCAGCTGGTAACGTCCCTCGTAGCAAGGCTGACAATGAATATCCTAGAACCCAACTGTTAGTTTTAGCAAGCATGGGGATTGGATTTTGGGTTTGATTTCTGCAGAAAATCTTTATTTTGGATGATTTTTTTCTTGGAGCTTCCTTGAAAGTGCTGAGTTTATAGGTTTACAATTAAATGGTAACATGGTATGGACCCAAGACAAAGCAGGGCTTCCGTTAGGATGCCTTTTAAGCGCTTTTAATGGGTGTCCCACAGCTTCACATTTCCCATAGCTCTACAAAGCAAGCTCTACCCTAACACTTGGTTTACCATGGATTTGTGGTCTATATGGAAGCTCCCTCGTCATCTTTATCTTTGTAATCCCAGCTGTATCCTCTGTGGTCTGTGTGATCCTTTGGCTGCTGCCCCACGAGGCCTTTCTCACGTCTTCTAATCCCATAGTGCTACCGGTTTTCCACTACGTCTCCAAATACCTCAAATGCCTTCTTTTTTAGCAGCGGAGAAAGCAAATCAGCTAAGAACCAGCATTGCTGTGGCTGGTACACAGCTATATGCATATCAATACATCACCCAGCTGCTGTGGGCTCAGCATAAAAAACAGCTGCTTTCCGGTGGGGACACACACTGGTGTCGCTCTCCTCTGCTCTGACACTTGCATTCTTGAAAGGTGTAGGAACTTATCTTTGAGATCTCTGCCCTTCTATAAAATTGAGCTGAAATTGGCAAATAATGTCAAAGGGAATGGAATGATAGCGAGATGGATGGACACAGAGGTAGCTAGGTCTCAATAAAGCTTCCTTCCTTAGGCTAAAGTGTACCTTAATTTAGCGATGTTGGAATACTGCTCAGCAAAAATGGGACACTTTTCTACGACTGTATAAGCACAATATTGAGTATATTAAAAGTTCCTGTAAAAATAATAATAAAAAACCAAACCAACCCAAACAAAACCACCCTAATATTGACATTTTTATTTTAGAAATCATCAGTAGTTTTAACCATTTCTCTATCTCTAGAGTTTTCACAAAATATTCTGTATGTTCTGCAAGTCTATCCTAGGAAGGAAACCCCCCTAATTACACCTGTAGAGTTACTGCTGCTTCATTAATAATGATTTACAAAATGGACTGACTGACAGAAGGGTCGTGGGACCTTCACTCCCTTATTTCTTCTGGGTCATTTCTTGGTCATTTCTTCTGGGTCATACTTCTGGGTCTGAATCAGTGTAACTTTCCCCCTTTCATCTGAACAACCAAAGGCAGTAAGCTCAGCATATAGAATTAGATAGGCTGCAGGCTTTTGAGGGCCAACATTCAAAAAGCAATGACGTGGGCTGCAGCTTTCTATATGCAAAAGGGGCAGAGAAGCATCTGTTGAACTGCTGACCCCGTGCTATTGCACAGCAGTATCCCAGCAATAGCAGTTTTGAATTGACTGCAGGTCTACCTCATGAGTGGGTGAAAAGGGCCACTATTACTATTATTTTTTTTTATAGTTGCATCACTTATATAACTTCAAAAATCATTCACCTGAACTGATTCAAATCCCTTGCTGGCCCTGCTTTTTTTCATTTTGAAGTTTAATATTTTTCAGCATAGCTTTCAACTAGCTTTCCAACTAGCTACAGCGAAGAGAGCTGTTCTTCAGAGAAATACAATCTTCCATAGGAAGAGTTAACCTAGTTTCATTAAGAAAACCCCAACAAAACAAACAAAAAGAAGCAGCAGCAGAGAAAGAAATGATGATTCCATTGTGTTTACTTCAAACCAGCGCTGTTTTTCTTTGCAGAACAGCACAGGTCTCTACACTCAGAGGGCCCTTGCCCCGACTCCCTCCCAGAGAGGTGCTGCTGAACTTCTGCTGAAAATGGCTGCACAGCTCAGCTCGTGAGAAGAAAAAGTGAGAAGCAGGAGTCGCGTAAATAAACTGGATTAAGGGACGCAGAAACATTTGTCCAGTGGCATCCAAACAGTGGAGGAAAAACTGAACAGAGGACTGCATGGACCAGGTGGCAGGAAAACAAACATGAGCATTCCAGAAGGGACAACTTGAAGTCTACCTTTAGAGCACCCCGAAGTGGTGGCCATGTCACCTCATGCCCAGAGGCTCCACAAAAGAGCTGCTGAGATGTACAAAGCAGCTTTGGCTCATACGGCTTTTGTTCAGCTGACAGTGGAGCTATGTTTTGAAAGAACCCGTCTGCTCCTCTTCTCCGTGACAAGTATCATGGCAAGCGGTTTTCTTCTTTTTCTGAATTTCAACTTGGACCCATGGGAAAAAGAAGAAGAAGGGAAAAAACCAACTAAAAGAGTGAGCATGTCAAGTCAGGACTAATTAAGCACTAAAGATAGAGCTGACGGCACTTAGTTCTGCCAGGCTGCAAAAGGAACTGGCGGGCTAAAACTCCCACCCAGCTAGACTTATTTCCAGACTATAACAAGGCAATTTTTGCATTAAAACACATTATACTTTTGTTGTCATTTAAGCTGGCAGGCAGCTGAACATCACCCAGCTGCTCGCTCACTCCCCCCCTCCCTCAGTGGGATGGGGGAGAGAATCGGGGAAAAAAAGTAAAACTCATGGGTTGAGATATGGACAGTTTAATAAGAGAAAAGAATAACAATAATAATGGTAAGAGAATATACAAAGCAAGTGATGCACGATGCAGTTGCTCACCACCTGCTCACTGATGCCCAGCCCGGCCCCGAGCAGCGATCACTGCCTCCCAGCCAAGTCCCCCCAGTTTCTATACTGAGCAGGACGTCCTATGGTCTGGCATAGCCCCGTGGCCAGTTGGGGTCAGCTGTCCTGGCTGTGCCCCCTCCCAGCTACTTGTGCACCTGGCAGAGCAGGGGAAGTGGAACAGCCCTTGACTGGTGTAAGCACTGCTCAGCAACAACTAAACCATCCGGGTGTTATCAACATGATTCTCATACTAAATCCAAAACACAGCGCGGTGCCAGCTACTAGGAAGAAAGTTCACTCTATTCCAGCCGAAACCAGGACACCTACCCTTTTCTTGACTTGCTCTTTCCTTTGTTATAGGGAGTCTTAATTTATTTTGTATTGTCAACTGCTATCTCTGATGCAAGCCCAAGGCCTATAAAATGTGAACTTCCATCATCCGCTGTCTGTGAGATTTTAACTTTACACCTTTGTTGATACAATTTGCATGCTCGTATGTTAGAACATTAAAATAATTACGTTTTCTAATACGCAAACACTGAACACTGCTCTCTAATTTCTGGCAGCAACACGGATGTCAGCTATATTGTTAATAAACGATAGATATTTTTTCCCCATATAGTTTGAGCCTTCCTTTTAAAGATAAACAATAGGTCTAAAAGTGCGCTCTCTCATCTTTTAAACGGCAGGCAGACAACTGAAATTTTGTATTGCTTAATGTAAACTAGTAGCAAATCCTGTAATTAACAACGGACAAGTGTATGCCTTATTAAATGGCTTGCAAGCTTAGCGTGTGTTAAGACCTCAATTTTGCTATGATGCATGCTTTATTACAAAGGGATGGCTAAGTCTAAATTTACACCTCAGTAGTGGCCACTTACATAAGTGCTGGTAGCACCATCTATTATTAATGCTGCCTGATACGTTTTTGGAAGGAAATCTCCGACGTTTCCGTGCTTCAAGGCACAGGCCTGATATTTTTATAGCTACCTTTATTGTCAGGGAGATGGTTGTGTCACCCCCGGGGAAAACAACTGCCCATGTTACATATCCTGGAAAACTGCAATTTTAAAGTCAGCTATAAAAGCCGGTCAGATTCGAGGGCCTAAAGACCCCAGAAAGACCTTGTTTCCTTGGGAAAGTAAGCTGATGCCCTCAAGATGCAGAGGAAGGAAATACCCAGTTCAAATGCATACGGAACAGGAGCCAGACCTGGAGAGCAGTGGGTACGCCTAAGGCAGAAACTGGGGATTGGGAATCAGACGTGCTGGAGAAGGTGATGAACGGGGGTGCCGAGGGAGCAGTAGACATGGACGGTCAGGTGGAAAGCGGGAGGGAGCAGGGAAGCGCCTCTGCACACGGATGAAGGTGAGAAGCGTGTACGTGCGACTGCAAACCGTCTGTGTGCCGCTGCCCAGCGCCCAGGGGGCTCCGGACAAAAAGGAGTATGTCAGACTTGTACAGCGTACAGGCACAAGGGGGCCTGAGCCAGTTCGAACAGAAAACCCTTCAGTCTGGCGTTCCTTTTGAGCAAGTGGCTTTGCAACGTTGCAAGTCTCCTTGGCAATGTGTGGGGTTTTTTTGGTTTTTGGTCTGTAATGAAAATGTGATGCCTCCTATTCAGCTAAAGCTCTTCTGTTTATTACTGTGAAATGCAGAGAAGGGTATAACGGTTAAAGCCCACTATTTGTAGAGACAACCAATCCTGTCCTAAACCTCTCAGACCAGCCTAGATCAAGAGAGTCTTGTACTTCTTCTCCCAGGTAATGGGCAATAGGATGAGGAGAAACGGCCTCAGGTTGCACCAGGGCAGGTTTAGGTTGGACATTAAGAAAAATTTCTTCTCCAAAAGGGTTGTCAGGCACTGGAAGGGGCTGCCCGGGGAAGGGGTCGAGTCCCCATCCCTGGAGGTATTTGAAAGCCGGGCAGACGAGGTGCTTAGGGACATGGTTTAGCGGTGGGATGGCAGGGTTAGGTTAGTGGTTGGGCTTGATGATCTGAGAGGTCTTTTCCAACCTAATGATTCTGTGATTCTACTTAGTCTGTGAGCAGACTCTGACAACTGCCTATCTCATACTGACGAGGCAGTAACAAACGTGGCTAACTTCAAAAACCACGCGCTCGTGACCGAAGCAAACCTGCAGCTGCCATTTCAGCACTGCCCCTACCAGTCGCTGGCTGCAATCAGCTCTGCACGCCTGGGGCTCCACAGCTGCTCAGACACGGGGCCAGCTCACTCCCTGGCGCACCAAGACCAACTGCAGAAACTCCTCACGCCCCCTGGGGCTGTTACGCAGGCGCTGGGAGGGATTTTTGAAAGCAGGCAGCTCTTCACCCCTTCCCGCCGCAGGGCCGCTCCCTGCGTCCCCTACGCTAACCCCCTTCAGCCCTGGACGCGAAGCCCCGGGCCGTCCCCCGGGAGCAGTGGGGGGGGGATGGGCCGCCCGCCCGCTCCCCGCCGAGCGCCGCTCCCGCCCCGGCCCGGCGGGCGCGGCGGGCCGCGGGCGGCGGGCCGGTAAGGGCGCGGCGCCGGCTCCAGCTGCCGCGGCGGGCGGGACGGGCGCTGACAGGCGGCCCTGGGAGGGAGGGGGCGAGGGGGCGGCGGGCGGGCGGGCACCCACCCCTCGCCCTGCCGGGGGCCGCGAGGGGGCCGGCCCGGCCCGGCCCCGACGGAGTGTGTTGGGCGGCCCCGGGGGTGGCGGGGCCGGGGGCCGCTCCGGTGGCGCCCTCCCCTCCCCAGCGGCGCTTTCGGTTTCGCGTGGGGCCGGCTGCCGCGGGGCCGCCGCTGGGCCGGGGCTGCCCCTCCCTCCGCCTCCTCCCCCCCCCCCCACCTCCCCTCCGCCGGCGACGGGGCGGCCCCGCCGGGCCTGCAGCCGCCCGCCCCGGCCTCCTCCCCGCCGCCCTCCGGTCGCTGTGCCTGCTCTGGTCGCACCCCGGCTAAATGGCCTGGCGTATTTTTAATTACGCTGCCTTGCCCTGCCTGTAAAACGTTTTGCTCTGGTGTTCGCGTTCTCTTACTCTTTTGGATGTGTTCTCTCATCCCTCTCCTTTTTTTTTTTTTTTTGTTCCCCACTTAAATCATTAGCTCTTATTCCGCATGTTTCCTCCCTTATGGCTAGTCCCTGTCATGTTCCCCGTGCCTTTTTTTTTTTTTTTTTTTTTAAACCGTTTAACTTCTTACAGCAAAGACCTAAGCCAAACCTTACCGTCAGTTTAAAAAGAATCAATTTGCGAGGAGGGCTCTCCGTCCGCTGAGTTCGTCGCACGTCGTGCTTTGAAGCTGTCTGCCTGCCGTGTGCTGATAATTGCTCACCTTCGCTGCAATTTAATCGTAAAGCTTTTTGGCGCTTTCTGATTAGCGTATCCATGCATCAAACTTTGAGAGCTTCCTAGTTAGTCAAGACAAATAGCGTGAAATGAAGTTGAGCCCAGGGATGTAGGAGTATAAGCGTCAGAGAACTCAAAGCAATTCAGATATTTCGGTGGCTTTAAAAAAATGTAGAAGTAGCACGTTTGCGTGTTTCGCGCTGCAACTCTGAAATGAGGCTAAAGAGTGAACATTGGTGATTTGGAGAAAGCTGGGAGAGCGTGAGGGTTTCGGATCGCTTCACAGAAATGCCTGCTATTAGGGTATGTTGAAAACCCCCTATCATTGTTTGAGAGGGGGTGTCATGAAGCCATCTGTTATATCGAGTAGTGCAGGAGAGATCCGTGTCGGTGACTGTTACCGCAAAACTTAACTTTGTGTCAGGAATCTTAAAGAAATTAAATAGAAGTCTACAAAACTGTATGGAATGGGTCTGATCCAAGGTCCTTTTTCTCCCTCTCCCCTCGCTCCATTCTTGATCGTGGACGGGATCAGTTGCTTTAGGAAAGGTTCTGGGAGCAGGATGGTTATTTTGTATGGTACCTTCGGTGGCACACTCCTTCCATCTCTCAGGTTTCAGTAAGCCTGGTTCAGAAGGTCCTTAAACTTCAGACTGTACGCGCATCTTTGCGTTTATCAGACGCATAAGCCATTTGGGGGCTTTACCTCCATAAAGCTAACTTAAGTCTGGTAATATACTCTTTTGACCTGTAGAATGGCCTGTGAAAATTAATTACATAGTTTATGTGCACTATTTCCTTATGGGTGTGTGTTTGGGTTTTTTTGTTTGTTTTGGTTTTTTGTTAACCCACATCCTCACTGTTTAATTTCATTGTCTCTGCTCTTTTATCATGTAAAACGATGAATAATTGCTCCCTGTTCTGGCTTGTGGGGGGGTGGAAGCGGATGTTAAGGATCAACAACTGACAGGCTGGAAAGGGAAAGAAGGGGTGCGGGTATGAGACTTCTGTCAGAGGGAAGAGAAGGTTTCAGGGGATCCTTAAAGAGAGATCGGTGGGAAGAGAGCCTGCTAATAAGGATGAAATACAGGAAGGTCCAGAAGAAGCCTGCTGAAGCCACAAAGCTTTTTGCAGAACCTTTATAGTTTTTTTAAGTGATTATAAGCTTATATGTTTCAGGGCTCATCAGGTTTAGCTATTGAGGTTTTGGAGCAAACTTTGGGCGCTCAGATTGTCAAATTAAATATGCATGGAAGGAGCTCCTCTAGTTTCTTACTGGATTTGGTACATCATTAATTTGATCCAGTGTAATAATTTAGGTGCATTCAGCAATGAAATTATTGCCTTGTGGTATGGAAACTTCTGAAGTATGATGTGGCCAGGACAACTTGCTTTGACGATTCCTCACTTTGATTTCCTTTTCTATAACTTTTAGCGATTGCTGCAATTTGGAAGGTACTATAAATTGCATGGATTGTCTGTTTTGTTCCCCTGACATTGTGGGTACAAAGATTTACTTTGTATCCTCTTTTTGAGCATACCCCCTCATTCTTTAGCTATTTACAAGTTCATTTTTTTTTTCTCTGTTGGCTTTTGCAGTAACTAATTTTTTCAGTTTTTAGACTTGTTCTGGGTTTCAAAAAAAAAAAAAAAAGTTAATTCATTGTTTCTTCTACAAATGTCAGTGTGAATCAGTTAGCCAGAGTGATAAAGATTACCTGGGAAAATGTCTTAAAAAAAGAACCTTCAGTCAACATAAAATTTTTTTCCCAGTGTGTACTATAGTTTATCTGTATTGGAGTGATAGTGACATTTACTGGTATATTTGAGGTGCTGCTGCCCGTGAAAGACCACCTTTGTACCCTTGGAAGCCTTGTTACAGTTAATGGGATTCCGCAGTGATCTTGGCCGATGTATTGCTGTACGTATAAGTAATTTCATTTTCAAGCTGACTTCCTTAACTTTTTTTTTGATTAAACCAAAGGAAGGCCTTTTTTGGGGAAAAAAAAAAAAAAAAAAAAAGTTGTGTGTGATGCTACTTCTGGCTGCAGTCCTGCTCTTGCGGTTGCATCTGTGTAGGTATCCGCATAAATCTCTCCTCGGGATTTGGGATGCCAGCTGAATAAAAGGGGGACATTGTTCCAAGAACTCTTATGTTTCTTCTGAGTGCTGCGTGAGCAGCTGCCTCTGTTCAGTGCTGCCCAGTCTGCTGCACGTTCATCTTGTTTGCATGTGAGGGTACCAGCGTGTGCATCTCTTTTTTTTTTTTTTTTTTAAGCATTGATTTTGTTTGTTTGTTTTATAATTTAAATAAAAGCATGCTGAAACTATTTGCAGATGTATATTTAGAGAGTTTTGTTTTGAAGCCAGCCCTAAATAACTTAACTCTGAGTCTGGTCTAGTGGAGGTGACACTCTGCCATCCTTTTCACACTGTTTTTTCAATTAGTATTTTTAATTCTGTTGAGCCGCATGTTTTCTTCTCCATTACCTTGATAGGTGGTTATGCACGGGGAGATCGACTTAAGATTCTGTTTTTTCTACACTACTACACGTTCAGCACAGTTGTGATTTGAAGTGTTTTTAAGCTTCTCTTCTAGCTGCTGAAAACATGAGAGGACTGTTTGGGTTTCTTGTAGGCAGACACCTGGGTATGTAATGTAGGCCATGTAAATGTACTATTAGACACGCGAATAAACTCTCTGGTATTTTGCAGCCTTTATCACAAGTGTCCTGGAGCCTCTGAAGATGTACCTGCTGTAACTGATGGTCTTGACCAGTGAAAACTGTCAAAAACTCGAGTCTTTGTGTGTTTTGTAGCGGTAAACAGTTGGAAACTTCTTGCTCTTGAGGCAAAGAATGTGGCTTCAAGATTCGGATTTTTGGGTTTTTTTGAGGGTGGGAGCACCTGGACTTATTTTTGTTTTCCCATGAGATATGTATAAAAATAATCGATGATGCAGTAAAGCCGCTTTCCCTGTTGTAATGGTTATTCCAAATGTTTCAGAACTAGTTTCTTTCTGCATTTTCCATGACTGGGAAGAACAGGAGTGGATGTCAGATCTGCGACAAAATGATTTCATCATCTTTTCTGGAAATCTTAGATTATTCTTTTTTTTTTTTTCTTCCTCTGACATCATTCCATATTTTGCTTTGTTGTAAGCACTTGTCCAGGGAGGAATTAACTTTGTAGTGGGTGGGTGTTTGTTTGTTTGTTTTTAAATCTTTCTGCATGTTGTTCTGTAATTCAAAAATAGTCAGACTTTGAATGAGCTTCTATGCTGGCTAATTGTAGCACTGGGGGTAACCTCGTTTCTTACAAACCTGAATCATCTCCTACTTTAAGAATCTGAATCTGATTGTCTTTTGGAGTTTTTGTCTCAGCTATCCTTGGGAAATGTGAATTTTGGAACTGATTTCTGAAAGTGGCTAGGCAGTACTTTCCTTTTACAGAAGTCATATTCGTTGTGACTTGCTAGGGAGAGGATGGGAAACAGATTCACTATGCTACTGAAATTTGAGGGAGAAGCAAAAAGGTTTCCACCAGGACATACTGCTTAGGGGAAGGGAAGAGGGCAAATGCTTAGTGGGTTCATTCAAAAAGGGGTGCATCTGCGGGAACCTAACACACACTTTGTTTTAACTTAGAATTTCTAAACCAGGCTGAACTGAAACTCGTTTAACTTCCCACTTGCTGGCCAGTGGGCTTACCTTTTTCCCCACACTGTCAGGTTTTTGAAAAGGTTGCTGAACAGCAAGAAGTATGAAGTTCAAATCCTGTTATAGAAAGACTCTGGGTCTTTAATTTTTACCTTCCCTGGACTGTTCTGTGCCATCAGTTTAAAGATAACATCCTTTTAAAGAATACTAAGATTTAGCATCTCGCTCATTCTTCTGTGTATTTTCCCACATAAGGTTCTTACTCACTATGAATTTCTGCTGGAACTGAAAAGTAAGGATTATCATTTATGTTCCTGCATTGCCCTTTCTTCACTTCTGTAGGTAGTTGATAATTCATGTAGAGAGAAATCCACAGAAAAGTAATCTAAACTTCTTGTAACCTAGGAGACAGAAATAGCAGGTTTTTGACATAACCTGATCTAGTACACAGTATTAAGTGTTTTCAGTTGCTACAATTTGGCAGCTGTTCGGCCACCTGTGTGGGATTATAGTACATAAAATATGAATATACGGTACACATGGTCTAGTATATGCTTGTTTATCTGCACTGTTTTACTGCATGAGAACCAAATCAGCTTTGTGACATGCTTAAGCTATGCAAAGGTACCTGCCTGCTATTGAAAAGCAGGCTTCTTGAGTTTACCCATTGGAGTATTAATTACAAATTTTTTTTCCTTAGTATGTGTTGGAAGATACTGTTTTCTTGCAGACCGCAGTGATTGTGCTAGCTTTTTAAATGGATGGATTTTATTAAAAATGTTGGGCTAAATTCTGGCTTCTGTTATAAAGCATTGATCTCAGTGGAGTTACTCGCAAGGGTAATTGATATCAGATTGGGTTCTTACGTTTCACGTGGAATATGTGCTTTCTGTTGTACAGCTAAGCAGCCAAACTTCTTAGTTTGCATCTTGAAGTAGTAAACTGCTCCTCACAGCCCAAGGTTTATGAACACGGATTATTTGTCTCTTCCAAAGACAGGATATGAGTAATAATATTTCTTCAGAATAAATAAATAGCAGTTGTTTAGAAACAAAGCACTGCTGATAATCTAGTTTTAAAGAAATTCATGAAGATGGGGGTTTTATATCTTTGTAAGTTCAATGAGTCCATGGTGTACCCAAGTTAAAGCATTATGATGTAGAACTACTGGTTTTTGGACTCATAAGAAAAAAAGGGAAACTGCTACAATACTCTTTATTACAAAGAAAACTGTAGATTAGAAATTAAGTATGTATATGTGAGATGTGTATTATATATGCAGTGCTGTAAGAAGGTGGTACGTTTGAAAGCTTTATGAAACTATAGCTTTATGAAATGACTATGAAACACTAATAGAACAAAGAAGAAAAGTAATATTAAAAAAATCTCATAATTTAGTAGGAAAACAGTAACTTTAGAAAAGCCGCACTAGCTCAAATTTGTATGTCTCAAAAATCTAGTTGATACTTGACCTCAGTGAGAAATTCATTATTTTGGCCAATGGAAAATAAGGATATTATTTGTTTTTTAGAATTGTGTGAAACTTAACAAATAGCAAAGAACCAAACTGAAATTGTATTACCTTAGTATGAAAAGTTAGTGTGAAACTTGTGTTGTATGGCAGTAGTCAGTGTTAACTTTGCCAAGCTCAGCACGTTCTGTCACATCTGTTGTGTTCACTGATGCCTTCTTTTGATGTAGAAACGTAGCATGCAATAGCTTTCATAAACGTTGGAAGACTTCTGAATATAAACTGTGCAAATAACTTCAAATTATTTTATGTTTCAGCCGCCTCTGCCTAGGTGTTTAACAGAAGTGGATTGTGAATTTAAGCCTTTGATAACCTCAGGCTATCAGCGTTACTGTCTTCAGGATAGATAACAGCTCTCAAAGCATCTTCAGGGGATGCACCATGACATCAGCAGTGATTGATACTGGAGGCCCTGGCCCGGAGTTTGACAGCAATGGAATAAAAAATCAAGAGGTTAGAAAAATAAAAATAGCACTTATTTACTAACAAACTTTACAACTTTTATGTTAATTTGAAAGAAAAAAATCAACTTCTTGTGAGAGCAAGTGAAATGGATTAGAGATTGTTGTATGAGCAGGAAGAGAGCAGCCCATTTTTCAAATATCTTTTATTAGAAGATTTTTTATTACCACAGAGAAGTGGAAGCAGTAAGTTTTGAAGTATGCAGTACAACTGTAGCCTGGGTTTACAAAATTAAATTCTATACTAAGCATCTCTTTAAAGTAAAGATTGCAGATGTGTCTTGAGCTGTAGAATGAGGTGAGCAGAAGAACACAAGGACCTTTTTCAAAGTTAGCCAATGTGACCTATTTGCTCGTATTTTGCATTCGTATCAACAAATAGTAACTATATTCTACTATCCTGTAGCTCATAGTAAATTGAATCCGGCAGGGTTCCACTTCTGCAACACTTTAACAGATCAAATGTGCTGTTACAGACATTTTTATCCTTAAATAAGTAGAGATAGGCATATGGGCTTTGAAGTAGTCAGTTCTTTTGTGATAGCTTATGTACTTAATCCAAAACACGAGCGTTCATAAGATACAGGTCAGATGTAGGCATGTTGCAGTACACACGCAAAGCCTTGATTACATTTCCTGGAGCAGAGGGAGAAGAAACGCTTCCCACAGCTGAATGTCTTAATTAGAAAGCTTGCTCTTTTTCAGTGTCTTAAAGCTGTCTGATGCTTTAAATTTTAAGTGCTTAAAGCCAGGAAAATATCTTTTGAGATTCGGGAAAGTCCCTTTGGTGGATGATAATTACCTTTTTTTTTTTTTTTAAAAAAATCTTATTTTAGAAGAAAATTTCCTTTTAAAATCTTTAAAATTATTATCATTATTCCATAAAATATGTGAGAGCATAAGAGGAAAATATTGATGTATTGAGTTCAACAGTGCAGTATTTAGAGCATGTTTTTTTTTTTCTCTCTACAGGAAAATGAGCCAGTCTCTGAATTCCCAGCAGTGATTGTGGAGCCAGTTCCTAGTGCCAGACTAGAACAGGGTTATGCTGCTCAGGTCCTGGTTTATGATGATGAGACTTACCTGATGCAAGATGTAGCAGAGGAACAAGAAATTGAGACTGAAACTGTGGAAACAGGTAGACTTACTATATTTTTTTTCGCCATGAGAGTTTCTTATTTTAGAAGTCCCTGAGGAATGTGACTTTGTATTCATCTGCAGGATGGAGAGCCTGACCTGGGTTCACATCTCTTTGCTCTAAACTTAGTTTTACTTGGCTTCAGTGGTGACAGGTTTGGGGCTTGGTGGGTAAAAATGTCACCTTAGGTTCAGGGTGCTGCACTCTAACACCGTGTACCCTCATAAGTAGGAAGATCTTCATTTATGTCTTTGTTACCTAATTGTGCAGGGGGTTAACTAGACAACTAAACTTGGGAGTTTTTAAAAATCGTCTGAGCCAGGAAGCTGGTTAGAATTTAGTTTCACAGTGTGTCTGAGCCAAATAACTGCAGGGCGGCTGGCAGTATGGACTGTGCGGCTCTATTTACCCTATCCTCCAACTCTTCCCCCTTCCCATCAGCTCTACCCTCTGTCCCTTGCTATCCTGCCTTTTTGGTCCAAGAGCAGTTCTATTGCTGGTTTAGTGGCAGGAGTGTGTGGCTGGGGGGAATGGAGTTGGACTGTCCTTTTATGGGCAAAAAACCCCTAATAAATTGAAATTAACTTAGCTACACGGTAAAATAACAAGTTACGAATGAAGAAAGGAGGTAGAGCTTTGGCATTAAAGCAGCTGACCTGTTGAGCTATAAGCGTGTATCTTTCTGTGCACCTCAATCCAAAGAACATGGTCAGGAGCTTTGAACTTTCTGAGGGGAACCAAAGTCTATTTAAACTGTCTGAAGAAACAAAAGCTCTGCTCCTTTGGGAGCCTGATTACATCTGACTGCCCGGCTGCTGCTCTGCTGCAGTTCCTGTTGTCCCTCCCCCTTGCTTGCTTTTGCTGCTTCTCATGCTTGTTGAACCTTTTTTAGCCATTTCAGTATGCTAATTTTGCAAGAAAAAAATAGCAGGGAAACCCTCAACTGTTCTGTATTTTTGGTGGGTTAACGTTCTGCTGGATTAGCATGCTGACATGGCTCAGTCAAGGGCCTGAGGAGTGCTGGGGTAGGGAATACATAGAACTGCAACCAAAGGGAGGACAGGTCCTCTTGGGCACTCTGTACTGAACTGGTGAGACCACTCGGCTAGAACATGGATAGCATACATTCCTATCCTTGGGCTGCCTAATTTAGAGTTGAAGTTTGAATTCATGATGTCAGGCAAGCAAAAACAAACTGAGAGGCTCTTGTCTCAGTTGCTTAACTTTGCAGCCCAGGAAATATATGTGCATTCCCATCAGATTAGGTAGGTTTCAGTTCAAATTTGTCCCGAAACAGCGGATGCAATTGCTTATACATCCTTCTGAATCTGGATGTTAATCTCCTGTAGCACTGCATCAAAGATCACATGCATCAACTTTGTAAGGTATGCATGAACTAATGGTTCAGGTTTTGGAAGAATACTTGCAATTCTAGTTTACTCAAATGTGTTTTGAATTAAATATGCCAATTACAAGTTCAACAAGTTCATGTAAAGAAAATAGGTATTTTTTTAAATTTTTGACTATGGTAGTTAAACTTTTAGGGTTAAGGTACGTGAGAAGTGAGGGTATTCTTCCCAAGAAGCTGAGTTTTATAAATTAAATTTGTATTTGAAAATCTTAAAGATCTTATACTTTGAAGGCTTTTGCATTTGGAAGCGTTGCTTTTTTAAACATTAAATATGCAGTTTCTTGTAAGATTTTGGTAGATTAATGGCTAACAGAATGGTGGTTCTAGGGTAAAGAGCTACTGCAAATGAACTCTCTATGTTTTTAAGTATCATTTTCTGGCCACAATAATTGGTGGAATTGACAATTAAAAACTTGTAGCTCTTCTGTAGGAATCTTATTTTTTTTGTGTGTGTTTGGTTTTTAAGCTGCTGTTCAAAGAAAGAGACGTGGTGAAAACTAAAGATAATGTGCACTAAAAAGCCCATTTACAGTAGCGTAGAGAAGAAATTAAAATCTAATGAAGGTTTAAAAAACTATTCATGAATATTATAATTTGTGGTTCCAAAAGGTCTTTGGGGAGAGAGGTAATCTTCTGTTGTACACTCATTCCCATACTCCAACTTTTCATTGTTATTCATATAGTATATTCACCATTAATGCAGCGCAGTTTTCATGGTGTAGTTGTATGTCACAGTGAGTAAAGGTTCTTGCGCAGAACTTGTATCTAGTGTTGATGAAAAACGTGGTTGGTTTAGACTGTTCTGAGGGAGGCAGTCTGGAGGGGCATGTGTTTTGACCGACATGTCTTGCTACAGCCAGGAGTCTTCCTGAATTCGTTGCTCATACAGAGACATAAATGGGTGGAGAGAAAGTACAAAAGCCCCAAGAAACATTCATTTTGGTAATGCGCCATTATTAGCGGGGAGTTGCAGGAGAGTGAATCTGAGTGTGTTTTTTAATTTTTATTTTTGTAGGGGAAGGGAGGAGATAGTGGGCTGTGGGTAGGAAGCAATTTCATGTTGGTAAAAGGTGCCATAGTAAATGTTAATGAGAAAGCAGGCTGAGGCGTAGACAAGGTATAATAATGTTTATTTAAAGAGCATTCTTAAGATGCTAATTTTCTGAAGTACATACCTTTATTATGCTAATGAGCCTAATTTAGGCAGGTGCAACAGTTTGATTTCTGTGCATCTTAGAAGACAAATCCATTGTTGCTGAATTAGTCCAAATTAATTCTACTTCATAAATGTCAGAATTAATTGCTACAAAAAAATTCACCTTATTTGATAAGTGTATAGCTGTTGCACCAAGAACAAGTAGACTTAATACCTTTTGTGGTTCAAGACTCTACAGACAGCAGATACTGGAGGTATTTAAAAGACGGTTGGATGAGGTGCTTAGTGACCTGGTTTAGTGGTGGATAGGTACGGTTGGACTTGATCTTGAAGGTCTGTTCCAACCAAATGATTCTATGATTCTACTAAAATAAATACAAAGTGGCAGCTGTTGAAATGATACATATCCACATAACATAATACACACCCAGTTGTCTGTATCTCTACTGTTGGCCATGGACCTGATACTTTTTTTTTTCCCTTCTCGTGAAAGTCCATTGGCAATTCCAATGACTCCTGATTTACATGCTTTACGACATTACAGCACACATACTCCAAGAGCCTCAAGCTACTTTGCAGTTAATCTAAAGCTGCATAATTTAGTAAAATGTAGCATTATTCTAGACTTCAGAGATAGGGATCAGTTCCCTCTGTGATAAATGTAGTGGGGTGGCTTATGTGGTAAAATTTACTTAGGACACTCGAGATGATGTGTGCTGTGCATTGCATGGTTCTATTTGCGGTTTGCTCTTCTGTGAATGGATTTGAGACTGCGCGGGCTCTTAAGGGCTGTCAGTGCTGATCAGAAGGGCAGAATCAGGACCCATAATGTCATTTTTAATTAAACTTTTTGCATTTATGAAACCACAATTCAAATAAAATACGCTATATAATAATTATAATTAGCCAGATCTATAAATACTGATGGATTTTCAATTAATTCTAGTGGAGTATGGGTTTTTTTGCCTGTCAGACTCCTTCCAGCCTGTTTCTCACTAATCTATCTTGATTAATTAATCAAGGATCATTAATTATAATTAATCCTTTAACTATAAAATTAATCCATTAACTATAAAAGTAAAATCCAAGAGTCTTTTAACAAACAAGAAAGACTTAATGGTTCAAGTTATGGTTTTTTTGTCCTATTCCAGAAAAAACTGCCTGTCTGCTTGGAGTAGGAAAAAAAATTTTGACAACGGAGTTTTCTAGGAAAAAGAAAATGTAGGAATTTTGATTTTTTTTTTTTTTTTTTTTTTTTTTTTTTTTTTTTGGTGACCTTATGACATTCTCAGTGGAAGTAGTGGGTGCCTTTTGTAATGTTTGAAAGGGAAAGTATAAGCTTTAGATTGACATAGTGTTTAAATTTCTTTTCCTATGTGTATGATATAATTCCTAGGAGCAGTACCATTAGGCTACTGGGGACTGAGTTACAGTCTTAAAATTTTGTTTACTGCAACAGTGACGTATCATAAACAATACATCCTTCTCAACAATTTTTTAATAATACCCAAATTATATTGACTTCCGTTTCCTGAGTAGTTATCTGTCCTTAACGTAATTAGCCCTTCAATTTTAGGGTTTAGTCAGCAAAACCTTTGTAGTTTACATAACAGCAGAAGCCGCTGTCTTTAAAGAAGCGGTCGGTCTGAAATTAACAGTAGCTACAGTTCTGTTTGTCTGTCATGACACGTGTTAATGGGGTAATCTAATCTTTGGATTTACTGTATGTGCATTGCTGAAGGTACCACAGTCATGATCTGCAGGTCTTGTGCATGTCTTGTGCATGGATGATGCCTACTCTTTTAGTCAAATAAGGCATTAGATGAGTGTTTAAGTAGGATAATGCTGTTTTAAAAATGTCAAGTTATCTGGAACATTGTCATTAAAAATGGTTCGGACTTTCTGAGCTCCTTTTGCATTGATCTTATGCCTGCACCGGTGCTACTTTTCTTCTCTATAACCTTACTTAAGATGAATTTGTAAAACCAGTGTTGTTTATTGTTTACAAATCTTGTTGAACAGTAGGCAGCTATTAAGCAAATGTTGCTGTAAGTACAGTAAAGCTTGATTCCTGCGAGAGGCTTACCAAAATCATATTGCCAATATAGACCCTGATTTAACTGATTCAGTGAATCTTAACTTCTCGTATCAATAGTATTTCCCCCCCTTTTTTTTCTTATTAATCATCAAAGCGGCAAGTACAGGTTTGGGATTTTTTTCTCACACCTTTTAAGTTTAAAGAGGAAACAAAGCTACTGCTTTTGAGAAGTTGAGATATCATTTGACTTGTGAACTGTCACTACATTTTTTAATTTGATGTTCCATCAGAAATCCTCCCTGTGGTGCAAGTTGAAAGTCTGTTTTAATTCTAAAAATGTTATTGCCACAGGGGGGTAGAAGATCTGCATGAAAAAATGGGGATCTGAAAATAAGCCCCTCCAGGATTACGATCTGATGGAAAAATACTGAGCTACAAAGACAACAATGATGGTACGTTTGTCTATAATCTCTTAAATTTTTTTTTCCCACTGGGAAGTTCAGTTGAAATTATCATGTAAATTGATAGCCATCCTTAAGGAGGGAGGAGGTTGAATAAACAGTCAGTTTAGGCTTACTTCCTCCCCTAATTTAAACAAATGCATGAATAAAATACATACTTTAAGGCAAATCTTCTTTTACAGAGGAAATTTCAGGTTACTACTTGCACTGTTGTCACTGTGGGAACCAGCTTTCTATAGCTGTGTAAAGTCTTCAGTTATTACCTGTTCTTCTTTTTGCCTCTCTATGTCTTCTCTCATTATGGTTGAAACTGCTTCCTCCTGACTACTTTTATGTGAATTGGAGCCTGTGAACTCTTTTGTTTATCTCAGATAAGTTTTTATCAGCTCTGAAATAATATATACTAAGAACTCCAAATTAGATCTGGTTAGACTCTTACCTTTGATTATGGCATGTGTATGTAAGGGATAAAAACCCCAATGTTTGGTTTGGTCCAGACATTATTTGATTAAACTGCCTCTTAGAAAAAATGAGTTAACACGAACATCTGGTATACCTTTTGGTACTGCTGACTTATCCTATGGATTGAACTTCATTTCCTTAACACTGTCAGCTTGATGAGAATTTTGAAAGTGGAGAGCAGTTTGCATTAGAAGACTCTGCTGACTGTAAACAAGAGTCTGGACTTTCTAACAACTGGCTTAAACTCTCAGCTTAAGTTGGTGCTGCCTTCATCAAAGAGCTGAGATGCAGCCCACTAGATAAAAGTAAGATAAAACTTTGCATGCAGTACTTGCTAGAGGCATCTAACTCTTGCAGTAAAGCACATTCATGGGTTAAGGATTTATCCTTTGAATGCGAGCTAATTTTATTTTTGACACCATGCTGCTTGCTACATCAGTGTGAATTCTCCCTCTGCCAATAAATCCATTGCATTTTTGCTGTTTAAATATTGATGACAGTGAAACAAAATGATCCCCCTCCCATTGCCTGTGCTATTGTATAACACTTCGACCAGTTTCGCCAAGGGCATATGCATCTGTTCTCAGTAATGTTCTTAACTCAGAAAGAAAATTCAGCTGCAACTTAAATTTTGTGTCATCTATGCTGGTGTTTCCTTTTCTGAGAAATTAATGAAAAGAGCTATGCAGCTGCTCTATGGATGATAATATTTTTCTGTAACAGTAACAGCCTGGTTGTGATGCCCGGTTCTTTCCAGATTTCAGGTTTCTACCTCACTGTGTTCAGTGCTTCATTCATACTGAAAGAACACTGCAAGACTTAAGTATTTTGTAATAAAGCCTAATTTAACTACACATTTCGGGCATAATTTTTGGTTTTGGAGGCTGATGTGAGGCTAATTGAATGGCTTGCTAGTATGGAGCATTATGGGTTGGACTTGAGATGTACAGATGCACTTCTCTGAACTCCCAATTCCATTGCAGCTGGGGGTGAGAAGTTGTAGGATGTTACTATGAAGATTCAGCCACAGCATTTTACTAATGTCAGCTGAGAAATGTTGCAGTTTGTATCTTGAAATTAGAGTGCAATATGGCAGCCAAAACCATCGTGGTCTTGAGAGCAGAAGAGTTAGTGGTCTTTATTGATCAAAAATAGAGTGATAAACTTGACATTAATAATTTTTAAAGGTGATCTGCATATTAAAAGGCAGATAGTTGTTGACGACAAATTCTAGGATCACAGTAAAGCCATATAAGTTTGAGCACGGCATTTAGTCCTTAGAAAGATTCAGTGGGCTTGTAGAATAGACATTTGTTACTATTAGAGAAGTCTTAAGGAGTTGTAAATGCTAAGACTTGAACAGAGAAATTGCTCAACGGTGGCATAGTTCATATGCCAGCTTATTACCAATCTCAAATGCTGTTGATTTTGTAAAATCGTGTAATGATTTGCTAATCTGCTAGACCGCTCTGAAATTAAAGAATTTCATTATAAGGTAGGGAAGTGCATATATCAATTTTTTTTCTGAGACAGCCAAGTTTTTCTTACTCCGCATTCACAAGTAATAATGCTGGAATGTAGACACTCTTGCTATTTTGAGTAACTCCTTTTCTGTTTGTCAAAGGTAGCATCAAATCTGGAGAATACGTTTGCTGTGTAGAATTACTGATTGCCATATGAATAGTGACACCAGGATCCTGAGTCCACTTAAAGGTGCAGATTGTGACAGACTCATGGCTTTGGTATTAGACTTCATATGGTGTAGTCAAGAAGATAAGCTTGACATGGTCACTGAGCCCTTTCCTCAGTGTTTCCCTGGTTCCCCCAGCGACACTTTGTGGTTATTTTGCTCTTACTTTTGCAATTTTCTACCGTGGAATCCACAGTGGCTGGTAGCAGTTATGCTGGTGTGATGATAAGAGAGATTGCTGCATCTTCTTGCATGTTTCTGGAATCTGTTAGAAATGTTTCTTTGTATTGTTACCCTTGCAATGCAGTAATAATTATCAACAGTTTGATAGCCTGCTGTTGAGGACAGCAATTACTTCTGTAATTATTAGACATGAACTTCTTCAGGATCCTGGGCAAAACTGACCTGTCTGTAACTAAAATTTGTAAGTGGTTTCAGCACTTGAGACGGGACATGCCTTGACTTCTGAAGTTACTTGAAGCTTCTTAGCGTGGTTGGCTTTTTGGTGGTGTACTGCTGTTGTTCTTTGCAATTTCTCATGTAGGCTGCAAATACTACCCTCAGGCAGATTGCCATCTACCCTTGACTACTTAGTTAAATGAAGTCAAACAAACCACCTCTGTAAGAATACGTAACTGCTTTATGATAATTGCCTTTTCCCAGGTAGCTTTGTCACACTGGAATACAACTGGAATCCTCTGTGGCTAAGAGTAATTAAATATGTGGGGTTTTTTCCTCTCTGGTTCATCATTTGCTGTCAGTGAAGGAAAAAGGTGCCATTGGAACATTGTACTTTTAGCGTTTCAAGTTTAAAGCTTGTGAAATAGTTTTCCAAGAGAAACTACAGTCTGTTGCAGGATAATGTTTTCAACATAGGCAACTTTGCAGAGGAGACTGGGAGAGGAGACTGACAATTCCTCTACAGCTGCTGAATGCTGTATTAGTTTTTGAGGACTGTGCAAGGAAATGCTTAAGATAATTGATGATCCCACTCCCATCCACTTCTGCAAATCTGCTGAAACCTTCCAGTTTTTTGTATTTTGAATTTCTACATCTGCTGTCTTGCCTGTGGCAAGACAATCACATCCAACTGCTGCTCTTGAGCTGTCTTTCACTTTTTCAGAACAATCAGGATGAAATTTAACGGGTGTATATATAGCAAAGAAGTAGTGAAACTTATTTCCTTTAATGTGAACAAAGCTGTCCATATCCCTTAACAAGAAAGCATGAATTGATAGATAATTTACTCTCATGTTTATGCAAGTAGGGGGATACGGTTGACTTGGGTGTTCCTGTTGTCCAAGTTCCTTATCTACCAGAGAGTCTGAAGTGCACAGGGATGGAGGTGCTGTCAACTAAAAACGTGGTGACATGTTACTGTCCTGAAATTACTTAAGACTCACACTTACTATGTTCTTGTGTGTCATAAGCATAGTTTTGAATGGTAGCTTTCCTGCATATTAGAACATGTTGACTTTTTTTTCCCCCTAGCAGTTGGTAGATGTAACATGTGATGAGCATGTAGGTCTACCTGGCTATCTTGACAGCTGAGCTTGCGGTTTAAGAAATTACAATGAAGCTTAGTCTCTGTACACTCTTACCAGTGTGGGGGAAAAAAAAAAAAAGTAGGCTAATAAATATAATTCTGTCTGACAAAGAATGATGCTGTTTGGGGATCTGTTTCTATATATTTTTTTCTACTTTTTTTATCGTGCCAGAGAAACATAAGTTAATCTGTAATTTCATGTGGTCCTGTTGCAGTAAATACTTCTTGCCTGATTGGGCCACCCACCACTCTCTAAGTAGATTTTGCATCCTCTTTGTTAGCCTTCTGACTAGAAAGGAAGCTTTTGAAAAGAGATTGAAAAGTTAAGTGCATGTTTACTTTTTTCCCTGTTGACTTGTCTTTTTTTCCCTGAAATAGTAAGATTTTATGAGCATGACAAATCAAATAGTCTTCAGTATAATATACTGGAAATCATGTAGTTTAAACAGAGGGAACTGCAGAACTTTTGGGGAAAATCACATTCCTCCTTAAAGACAATGTTATGCTCCAGTACTAGTATAAATAAGTTGGGCACAGGTGATCTTCGTAGATTTATTGTAGTTGCTCACGTTATAATCTTGAAAGTGCATAGGCTTGGCCTTTTTTCAACTGACTGGAATCCCTTGGGCCTCCAGTGATGCGCTCTCTATGTACGATCAGAGCAAGCGAAGAATCAGAATAACGTGTGCAGCTGTTGGAGTCCATTTCGTGTGAATTGGCAAACGCTGCGCTAAGTCTGTGCTCGCAGCAGTAAATAAATGCCGCTTAGAAAACTGGTATTAAACCAAGAGCTTGGCATTTTATACTCTTTTTTTTTTTTTTTTTTTTTAATTAATTTCAGACAAATGATGTTTGTCAAAAATTACACACGGGGCTTACTTGAATGCACTTATTCAAGGAACGCACATATCTTTGGCAAAGCTTCATTCTACCCGTAGCGGGCAGAGAACAACTTGGATATGAGTCAGACAATTCAGTCTGTGAGTGGAAGTTGCAATCAGTAAAAAATCCTCACTGAATTACATAGCAAACAGTAAGGCAACAAACTATGAACGCATCTTTCTCAAAATATGTTAGGTGTGAACTCCTGTTGGCGCAGGTCTGGATCTTCAAAGGCATTTAGTGTCTCGGTTCACCTTTGGATCTGGATCTAAACTGACAAACTATTTTTAACTGTATTCCATTGCTGCAGACCTAACTGCTTGAAGGGAGAAGTGTGGTTAAATTATGATTTTTAACAACAGTAGGTACACAGGACAAAGTGACGTGAGTAGAGAGTACTTGGTATGTAAGCTGAATCTACAGTGTTGCTAAACTATGCTGCATGAGGTTTCCACTTCAATTTGAGGATGTTTTAATGAAGGGCTTTGAAGTTTTATGGCACATTTAAGTGTGCGCCTACTTAAAATGCCTTTACTTGTCCTTGGGCTTGGCTCCACTAGAAAAATTTCTGCTGGAGAACACAGCAGAGTCCCCTAGTGGAAATATGCTGACAGAAGGAATTCTTGTTAACACTGCTTATTCCACCTCTCAGAATAACGTAAGCTGACAGGAGCGCTCTGCCGTTGGCAAAGCTGTATCTGCATGAGAACTTTTTGCCGCCACAGCTGGCTGGAGTGCGCCTTTTTTGGCCATGCATCTGGCTGGAAAGAGCTCGGCTGGCAAAACTTGAGCAGAGTGCTACCCTTAGATACCGTGGCTTGAATGTGAGGATGAACAATCTCACTTGCAGGCCTGGCTCATTATCTAATGAGGCGATGAACAAATTTAATTCATAGAATCATAGAATTGTTTAGGTTGGAAAAGACCTCTCAGATCATCAAGTCCAACCGTTAACCTAACCCTGCCTTCCCACCACTAAACCATGTCCCTAAGCACCTCGTCTGCCCGGCTTTTAAATACTTCCAGGGACGGGGGCTCGACCACTTCCTTGGGCAGCCCAATCCAGGAACAGATGAGTGGAGTCTACAAAATGCCTGAGCTTGTGTATATGAATATGGTCACTAAACTGTATTCCTAGAAGGCCTCGAGAGCTTGTCAGAAGTTTGAGGTACTGCAGTTACTGGTTGGAGGTACCGACTGGATACTACTTTGTGATTTTTGTGCTGGGGAGATACGCTCCTAAATTCTTGCTTGTGATCTAAATCCTAGGACTACTAAAACTTGAGAGGGGAAGAGAGATTCCTTATTGTCAGCCTGATGCAGCTAGCGCCCTTCACCCTTTCCTGGCGGTGCTGGCGAAGCTGTTGTGTGCAGGGAAGTCTCTTTGGGCAATCAGTGGTTGCTTGATCCTCCTAATAATGGCTTAGCAGTATGGGCCCAGTCCGGCACGCGTGGTGAAGGAGCTCCTACGCGTGATCTCCACGTGCAGCTCTGGGTAGGATGTACTTGGCTTTTCTTGGCATAGCAGCTCTTTGCACGCAGCTCTGAGGTTTCACCCCGAGAACAGGCAGGACGGGGACTCGGGCGGGAAGCCTGGAGAATGTGCTCTCCTGACAGTCCCTTCGGGGCCTGGTGGGGAAGGTGATGGTGTTGCTAAAGCAGGTGTTTCTTCAGGTGGGAGAAAGAGGACACAACCCTAGAAAGTGGTGTTGGTGATACTTATTTTTTTTAAATTAAGGAAACAGTGCAACTCCTCCCCACCCCCCAGCCGGCTCAGAGGCTGGATTTGGCGAAGGACGGGGTCTCTGGCTAACTGGAAAAGGCATCTGGAGTTCCCTTGGCTCCTGTCGGGGAGCCGAGGGGGACTGCATTCCAGAAAGAGATTTCTGGCAGAGTACGACCGGAGCAGGCAGCCCAGGAGAAAACCCGTTAACGCGTGGATGGCTGCCTCGGTGAGGGCCGCTCGGTCGGGCTTACCCCGAGGGAGACGCTGCCTTAATACGGGGCTGGGGGGGTTACGCGGCGCGCCCGGGCGCAGCGGTGGACGAGCGCCACCGGGGCAGCCCGTCTGAGCGGCGGGCGGCCCTGCTCGGGCTGGGCCGGGGCCGGGCCGCCCGAGGAGCCGGAGCGGGGAGGCGCGGCCGCGCTCCCCTCCCCCCCTCAACCTGCGCCCCGGGGCGCGGGCGGCCGGCGGGGCCCCGGCGGCTTCCCCCGCCCGCGGGCGGTCCGGCGCTGCGGCGGCGGCGGCGGCGAGTGCCGGCGCGGCACTTCCTGTCTGAGGCCGGCGGCGGAAGGATCGCGCGCGCCGCGCCGCCCCGCAGGAAGCGCTCCCGCCGCCGCGCTGTGGCGGTGCCCGCGCCGCCCGCCCTGAAGCCGCTCCGGCGGCGTAAACATGGCGACGTCCCTGCACGAGGGGCCCACGAACCAGCTCGACCTCCTCATCCGGGCCGGTAAGGCGGCCCCGCGCGGCTGCACCGCTCCGGCGGGAGCGGCGGAGCGGGGAGCCGGGGAGCGGCGGCGGCGGTGGGGTAGCCGCGGCGCACGCCGCGCTTCGGCGGCGGGCGGGGAAGCAATGGAGGGCAATCAGGAAGTGATCACCTTGGCAGCGGCCGGCCCGGCGTGCGGCCGCCGGCGGCGCCCCGCGGCACCTGCCCTCGGCATGAGTGGCCCCGCCACCGCGGCGGAAGTGGCGGCGGGGCGGGCGGAGGAGTTGTGCGGGATTTAGCGCGGCCGGGGCGAGAACCAGGAAGTGTGCGAGGGTGGTGGTGTCCTCCCGCCTCCGCCGGCCCGGCCCTGCCCTCCCCTCCTCCCGCCGCCGCCACGCTGAGCGGGCAGGCCGAGCGCCGCCGCTGCAGGGCCGCGGCCCGGCCTCCCCGAGCGCTGCACCCCCCACCCCGCCGCGCTGCCTGTGTCCCCGTTCGCTCCCCCCCCACCCCCCCGGTGCCCTTTTAAACTCTGCGTGGCGGCGGCGGGAGGAGGCGCCCGCGGGCGGGGGCCGCGGCCCACGGTGGGCGGGGCGGGGGGGGGGAAACGGCGCGGGGCACGGCGGCCGCCATGAGCGCGCGGCGGGCGGCGGAGGGCGGCCCCCCCCGCGGCGCGCGGGGCGCGCGCGGAGTTGGAGGGAAGGAAGGTGCGGGCGCTGCCGCCGCCGGGCCGCACGTGGCCGCAGCCCCTCCCTGCGGGGCGGCGGGACCGCCATCCCGGCCCGACCTGACCCCGCCAGGAGGGGACGGGGCCCGGGTCCGGGCCGCGCTGCCGGCGGAGGCGGCGGGAAAGGTGCGGCGGAGCGTGGCTCTGGGGGCAGGAAGAGGCGGACCGCGGGAAGGCCGCTCCTCTGCACTGTGCAGTCCTGAAGCCCCCGGCCCGGCCGCTGCCGGGAGAAGGGCCGTTTGCCCCCAGCTCCAGCACCTTGTCAGAGACGCGTCTGGAACCGGGCACGGTTCGGCCTCTTTCCATTTTGTTAAGTCTGCCACTTGTAGGAACAGGACGCTCCGGTGATCCCGGGATTTGTCTTTAAGTGCAGCGCAGCCCTGGAGAAAACATGAGCAAAGTTATGCTGCTCAAAACCACAAATACGATGTCAAACCTCGGGTCCTCCGCAGAAGTCGTACCAGCTGTGATTTTATTTCTGTCTTTACAACGTGGAGCTCAACTTTAAAAAGTAGTCTTTAGAAATCATACAGGGCAGTATAGCGTTACAGGTAATGAGTTGTGCCCTTAGTGCCTGGATGCAAACTAATTGAGGGCGTACCTCAGTGCTGCTCTTGCGTTGACATGGCAGTAGGTTCGTAGGAGCATGAATGTGCGCCAAAGGTAAATCCTCTGTCATTCACCAGTGTGTTAAGATACCCCTTTAAAAAAGGGAGCAAGTCACCTAATCTTCGTAGTGGTTCATTGTATTTAATGTGGAAAAATACCACGTGTTTTTTGGAGGGGGGGAGCAAACCCCAAGCACACAGAGAAACCCTCCCAACAAAGAACTGTTCTTGGAGCGCGTTACAAGCATTTAGACGCTCCCCTGTGTCCAGAGGAGAAGGCAGCTTCACTTGCCCAGGAGAACAGGTCTCCAATTTCTGCAGGGCTGGCCACCGCAGGAGATTTCAGTTAGTTGTTTTTCGCTTTTGGTCATCGATGAATAGAGAATGTTCAAGTAGTTGATTACTGTGTCAGCAGCTTCTTAAGTCACCGTAACTAGATTGCTTGTGAGCCAACTCTTAGACAAATAACAAATGACCTTTGTAGTGCGCTTTCTGATGTCCTTAGCACAGCCAACTTAATTTTTTTTTTTTTTTTGATACTTGCATTGTAGCAAGGGATACTGATACCTACATGTGTCTAGAATTCCCATCATCATACTATCAGGATACCGTATCTGTTTACTTATTTATGTATGTAGATGGTATCACGTGGATTTAAGAGAGGAATCCTTTATCTTAAGGGATTATATTAATTATGCCTTGCCTTTTCCTGTGGCTGCTAGCCACACTGTTGACAAAACTTCAGAGTGTTTGATAGCCGTGGGAAGAAGGCTGGACCAAAATTGCTACTGCTTAAGGTTGTCTTAATTGCCGGTTGTAAGAGCAACTCCTAAATGACTTTACAGAGACGTGTTTTGGCTTTGTAGCTAATATTTCTCTCAATATTGGGCTGATAATGTATGGCTCACAGGGAAACAAGTGTTTTGAGGTGATTGCTCTTGTCTTCATTACTGATTGCTGGTATGCAGTGGGTTATGTATCATCCCTAAATTGTATGCAGCTGGAAGTCTTTGAAGGAACAAAGCCAGGCTTAGGGAAATACTAAAAAAACCCAAGGATTTGTTCTTCACTTTCTGAACAAATGTCTGCCATAAAACAAGCAGTAAACTGAAAATGCCCTCTTTTCCAGTCAAGTGTTGCATACAGGAAGATTTCTGGGTATTACCTATACGGGCAATTCAACTGTTTTTAATTAAAACATGGCTTAAGCACTGTTTCTACCTGCCACTGCTGTTTACTATGCTTTTTTAAATGCTGAGATAAAACAAGCATGTGAACGCCAATAAACTTTAATGAGGTCTGTTAGCGTATGTATGGTCACTCCTGACTGAGTTCCATGCTTGGAATTGGGAATTCTTCATTAAAGTATTGCTCTGGTTGCCTGGTAGTATTAATGGATAAGCTATTGTAAATCAGGTGCTGCAGTTAAGTGTTGACCTTGTAAATGCAGATATTGATAGCTCTTCAGATAAAGAAGGGGGAGCCGTGTGGCAGTTTCAAAAAGTACTTTTCAGTCCCGTTTTTTTCCTCTCGTTGCTTGCTTTAATTATATTTCTTACTCTTGTTTTATGTTAAAACTGGGGGCATTGTTACAAAATGGATATGTTGCCAGTATTCTCTTCTGTAAAGCTAAAGTACAGCCCTGTCAGACTTAATTACCAAGTTTGGTGTTTTGTAACAGCTGTTGAGAGGCTTGAATAATCTCCTGTACATGATATTTGTTTAGAAAGTGGAGCTAGAAGACGTTAGGTCAACAGTGAAGAGAGATCAACTAGCCTGGTTAACTACACTTTAAAACCTGAAATTTGTTTTCTAAGAGGATTTTTTTTTTCCTGAAAACAGACCAGAAACTTTTAAATTAATTATTTTAAAATAAAGCGCAAAGGAATCAGATCTCTTCTTAAAATCAGCAAGGTGCAGATTTGGTTTAAAAAAAATGAAAGATAAGTGGTGGTGTTGGTTCTGATGTGTTCTAGGTCGGTAAACGTCAGTTCTTGTGTTACATGGTTACCGAAGTCTGGAAAATTTACTTAAATCTGTGTAAACTACTTTGCTTCATTCCTGAAATGAGTGTGTAAGGTAACAGAGCTACGTCTTAAGTTCTTTATGCAAGCGATACAGTCTATTTTAGCTTTTGGAGACTTGTATATGTGCACAGTGGTACCACAGTTGATGGTGTAAATATAACAGAAAATCCATGAATCAGGCATTTTTAAAGAAACGGATCATACGCATCATTCTTTGGTTAGAAATTTTTCTGCCCGCTGTGATACTGTGCTTGTACATCACAACCTTGCATCTACTGAAAGAAGATGAAGGTTGCTGTGATGATGTATGAGGCACAAGCTATATGAGCCTGAAAGGTACTGCACAGTAAATAACTGCAACTGATTTTCCCTGGCAACAGCTTTTGGCTGAAGTTGGTTTTTTTTCATTGCAGAATCCTACTCTTTTGGTTTGCTCCCCCCCCTTTATTGTGAAAAGTGCTACCAAGTGTTGCGATACAAGTGTGATTTAGTTGATAACACTCGATCTCGTCATCTGCCAGAACAGCTGCCTGGTTCTTCCTTGTCCCATGCCCTCTCTGAGAGAACCTGTTCCCCAATGTCATCTTTTGGCATATCTTTTCTAGCTGTATTTTTCATCCGTAGCATGTCTCCTGACTGAGCATTCCAACTTGCTGTTTGCTATTAGACATTTTCTAGCATGGCGAAAAGACGTTTCATGTAAAATCTGTGTGGAGATACAAATTTGCACTTTTCTCTTCCATATGTGTTGGTGTGATAACGTTGCCTGAGCACAGCTGAAAACTCCTAATGCTCGCTGGGTGGACGAACGCTTCCGAGGCTAAAACCGTGGGCTGGCTAAAGGGGAATGTAGCTAGCTGAGAGGACTTCAAACTTGGTAATAGCATTCATTTTAGTATGTATTTTAATAGATGTCTTTCTGGCAATGTTAGGTTAGTTTGTTAACTGTCATGATAGACAGACAGCATGTGCGTTGTTCCAGCCAAAGCCAGAAGTGTTACTATTTTTTGCTTGATGTTTTTTAGCTGGCAATTTTAGTGGAGTCCTAAGTAACTCATGTCGGAAGAACATTTGTGAAGTGTGTATTTTCAAATGTCAGAGGCTTTTGAGGAGTAGATAGTGCTATTTTTATTGGAATTGGAAGGGTTACTTAGGGCAGAGGTTGGGTAGCTCCTTTGCTCTGCTGTTACGATATTGCAGCCTTAGTCCCTAATGCTGGGGGGCTTGCGTCTCCTTTCCCTCCCTTTAGGAGTAGATGATTTCAGTAAGCTAATCCAGTACTCCCTTACAATTGAAATTTGGCAACTGTTGTTTGAGTTTCTTTACAGAAGTCCTTTATATACTGAACGTGATACCTGCACAGAAGCAAGCTAACTAGTTGTCCCCAAAATGGTAATCAGGAGAAACAGGAATGAAAATTGTACGGCTCTTCACTGCAGGGGGGGCAGAGGGATTGGTGGAAAAGCTTTGCTGACCTGCTTTAAATCTTTTTTCATGCTTTAGAATAATAATACGGTAAATGTTGATTCAGACTTTCCAATTTCAATATTGGTGTAGAATCGATATAGTTATAATGACCAGCTGAATATTGTTCCCGTATTCTGATGATCAGTGGAAAGTTTTCATCCGGTGGATGAGGGGAAACGTAGTCATCAATTTCTGTGCTTCTCTTCAGAAAGAAAAATGTTTAGGTAGAGGGTTTCCTGCAGGGCCACTCAGTTTCAGTGCGGGTGTGCAGCTGTGCAGCCTCCGACTCCGGACACCCCCAAACTGCAGCTGGGGAAAGGGCTCATGGTGCAAAACTCTGGCTGATGGCCGCTGATTATCTGAGGGACAGAGCGTGCGATAGAGACCCTTCCCTTTAGCCTGATTTTTCCTGTGCCCTTAGGTAGGCTCTTACTGTTCCCAGCCCAGGGGTGAATCAGTGCTGGAATGCCAGCTTTATCAGGCATCTGCTGTTCCAAAAGATAAAGCCCCCTAAATAGCATCCCAGGAGAGGGCTGTGGTGGGAATCCCAGCAGCCAGGTTCAGCCAGACGTTTCAGTCGCCCAGAATTTTGCATTTGTGCACCTTCCAGATTTTGTTTGCTTTCAGCTTCTGGTTTTTATGTTTAGACTGCTGGCTAGTAGTTTTTTCCAAGTGTTTAATTCTAGCGTTTAAATAAACTGCAATATGCTGTAAGGTTTTCTCCCCATGTGTGCCTGCATGAATCTGTTTGTAGCTAGTGTGTTCTTAAGTCAGAAGCAACGCTAGCCGTATTTTCCCTGCTTTTCACTAAATGAACCTCAAGTAGTTTCTTAGATGTTTTCAGTAACAGGATAGGTGCTTTGAAGTTCTCGGAGAGAATTATTACTGAATCCTCTTTAGTTCTCTGACGCTGGAGGTAGGTGACCCTGCTTATGCTAAAGATAGATTCCCTGGGCTGCCGGCTGCCTGGCTGGAGCGGCTCAGCTTTGAGCAGATGGCCATAAATGGCCAGAGCGGCTGGAGGGAGCCGGCGTACCTTAGGGAGAGCGTGGATGATGTACAACAGGTGTTTCTGCAGTCGCTGCTTTTAAAAACCTTTGCAAGGGTGAGGAATACAGAGTTGGCTGTGAATAGGACTGTAGTTTTAATTGATAAGTTTCGGGGTTTGGTTGTTTTTTTTTTTTTACACTATTGCTGCTGTGTTCAGTTTGCTGTGATCTGCGCTTTATCAAACTGAAATGTGTTCTCTTGAAGTTACTTTAAATTATACTTATTTACTTAGTTTTCATAAACTTTCAGAACTTGAAAAAAGATCTATTTTTACCTTCTCCCCTTAGCTTTTGCTTAACCCCCACCCCGGTTTGTAATGCTTTGTGTTTTGTTTTTTAACAACCAAGCCTGCTAAACACAACTCATAGGTATTTTTAATGTCAGAAAACAAAGCTAGATATATCTGTTTTGCAAACTAATCTTGCAGGTTTTATATATATATATATGTGTGTGTGTGTATATATATATATGTATATATCTGTGTATTTTTTTATCCAGATAGACTGAAAAGCTGAAGAGAGGTGGCCTTTAGATTTTGATGGGATAATAGTTGGATTGAGTACTATTTCCCTGCTCTGCTGTGTTAGTTTATAACCATCCTCATTACAGTCTGCTTAGTTCCAGTTAACTTGAAGGCAGAAGACAAATCCCAGAAGTAGGCTGCTGTAAGTTCTTGAACACCTCATAGCAATGAGGAGCTTGGTTGTGAACCATACATCTAATCCCAAGAAGTGACAGTGTTGGTTCTGCTTGTCTTGTGTCTTCCCTAAACATTTCTGTTGACGGGAAGGTGTAAAAGGTGTGAAGACACCTGAAAATTTGGGGATTTTCATGTTTAAGATTGAGTAGTGCAGTTGTACAGTGATGCACGTGGAATTTTATAAGTAATCTGTTCTAAATTTTTTTTTTTTATACTTCTACAGTGGAAGCATCGGTTCATGGAAGTAATGTGCACTGCACGGATAAGACAATTGAAGCTGCAGAGGCCTTGCTTCATATGGAGTCTCCTACCTGCCTGAGAGATGCCAGGAGTCCTGGTATGTCAGCCACAGCTCCGTGAACTGTTTCTCCTTCCACTAATTAGTAAAACAAGCAAATTCAGAAACCTGCTTCTGTGGAGAACTGTACACTGTTTAAAACATTTTGCTTGCTAATTTCAAAACTACTGATTTGTTTGAGTTTTGATGTGATTTCTCCACCCTGTAACAAACATCCTTATAGATTAAATAATTTATCTGAGAGAGATTGTTGGGTAAAGGTCCTTGAGTAGCTTCAAATTGAAAATGATCTTTTCTGTCTGAACATCAGGAAATACTTTTTTGCTGTGTGGTTGACCGAGCACTGGCACAGGTTGCCCAGAGAAGCTGTGGAGTCTCCATCTTGGAGATACTCGAAAGCTGTCTGGACGTGGTCCAGGGGCAGATGGCTCTAGGTGGCCCTGCTTGAGCAGGGGGTTGGACCAGGTGCCCTCCAGAGGTCACTTCTAACCTCAGCCATTCTGTGGTTCTGTGAATGTGGCATTTTAAATTGCTAAAATGAAGAGTTATTTTAAGGAAAAAGTATTTTTTTTATCAGTTTAAAAAAAAGCAAGACTTGATGTTTACTTTAGCTTGATGTTTCTTCGGAAGTTACTTAATATATGTTGGGTGAAATAATGGTCAAGCTGAGACCCCAAAGCTACAAAATAGGAAATGGAGATTGGAATAGGTATCAAAGTTTAAGCTCTAATTTGTTTGTTTTAAAGTTGACTTTAGTTGTAAAGAATATTGGTGTGATACTTGTCTTACACCTAACAATACTGTCAAACGTGCATGTTTGGGGGAATTGGATCCGTTTTCTAGGTGACAGGTTGTTGGAGTAGAATCTTGCTATACAATTGCCTATGCTTTGTTTAAAATAATTTCATGTAAGACACATTAAAATAATCGGGTAGAAACTTCATAAGATACACTTTTTTTTCCCCCTTCCCTCATAGTGGAAGTTTTTGTCCCTCCTTGTGTGTCAACCCCAGAATTTATCCATGCGGCCATGAGACCTGATGTGATCACAGAAACTGTGGTGGAGGTATCAACGGAGGAATCTGAACCAATGGATGCATCTCCTGTTCCAACTTCCCCTGATAGCCATGAACCAATGAAAAAGAAAAAAGGTATGTATGGCTCTTTGTAGGAGCAATCTCAAAATTTATTTCTGATGTGCACTGCCGCAGATGGTGCAGTTGATACGGGTGGAGATAGGTTAGATGATCTGAGTTCTCTGCTCATATAATCAGATTGATTGGAGTCTGAAATGTGAGTTCTTAGAAAATGAGTCTGAAAAAAGAAAAAAGTAGCAAGAGAATGGGCTCCGCCAAGTCATAAAGGAAAATGATGTCTTTGTTGTGGTTTTTAAGCACAGTTTACGAAGTGGAGGAAGGGTAGATTAGGATTCAAGGAGGACTTGCGCGGGTAACTGTTGGTGGCTGAAATATGGATATATTTGGAGAGCAGGTAGACTCAGGGTTCTTCCAATGAAACAACAGGGTAAATACTAACTTAAAAAAAAAACATGAATCAGTTTATAAAATCGGTACAAGATCTTCCTTGTGAGAGAAGTATCTTACTTCTCCAATCGGTGTGTCTTGGAGGACAAGCTATTCATAACAGTGTTTGAGTTCTGAGCATTCAGCTACCAAATGAGAGGCTGGCACCTGGTGAGGTTTCTTTCTGCTCTAGCAGTTTTCTTACAGGCATCAATACAATTCACATAACTGTAGGAATACTGTTTTATTAGAGCTTGCAGACATGCTAAGATGGAATATTTACTTGTAATTTAGAGGAAAAAAAATGCAATGTAGTGATAAAGTGATACAAATCTAAGATCTATGAGTTTTAGATTTAATAAAAACACACACACCCCCCAGATAACTGTAACTCTACTGTAAATTACATAAGCGAGAAAATTATGATAAAAGCTTTTCCATAGCTGTAGTCATACACTGGATTTAAACAATTTCTTTATATTCCACTGTCTGCTTGAATGGTCATTACTGGGCAGATTGCGTTATAGGGCTGTGCTCAGGAAGTTCAGAAATTTTATGAAGGCTATTTTGTAAATATTTTTTTTCCTATTGCAGAGTCCGAATCCGCGCTCTTAAGTGTGTAGGGTCATTCAGCCATAGTTACAGAGCCGTAACTTTGGTCTTCATAATAATGCCTTTTGAAATTCAGTGTTTAATGAAGAACGTTGTTCATTCAGCAAAAATTAATGTTCTTGTGCCCGAGGTAGGAGAGTTAATCGTTGCTACTTGCCTCTTAACTGAAGGCAGAAGCACGGACTGTTGACAGCCTGCTGCCGTGGGGTATGATCCTCTTCCCTGCTTGGGCCTGTTTACCTTGAGTAAAAAGGTCACTGAAGTGTGAAAGGATGAAGAAGCCGCAGGTCGTGCTGGGAGAGGATTTCCCTGGTGCAGGAACGTAGGCAGCTCTAAGCCTGCTGCCGGCTGAGGAGTCCCCTCCTAAGCCTCCTGCATCGCTGAGGCCGCGGCTGCCGTTTGTAGCCGGCTTAATGCTCTGCTGTATGTCAATCCTGTGCAGCACCACACGCATGCTTTTATATATAGCTTTTAATGGACAGGTGCATGGTGGAAATGAACGTTTACGATTTCAGAAATCAGTTTACGATTTACAATTTCTTAGGAAAACTGATGCTTCAATCAACACCCGTGCTAGAATACCAAAAACAAAGCAGAAGAAGAAATAATACATTTCAGAGTAAAACAGACGCTGGACTAAAAGAATGCAAACAAATTGAAGTTTTACTGTATACATTTGTTGCTTAAGTCATCTGCCATTCACAGAATCACACAGAATCGCAAGGGTTGGAAGGGACCTCGGGAGATCATCTAGCCCAACCCCCCTGCTAAAGCAGGTTCACCCAGAGCAGGTTGCACAGGACTTCATCCAGGTGGGCTTTGAATATCTCCAGAGAAGGAGACTCCACAACCTCCCTGGGTAGCCTGTTCCAGTACTCCAGTGCTTGTCTGAAATTGAGTTAAATCTGTCTGTGAAATAAGCCACCAAACGATGAATTAAACTGGATGTGCAGTAGTCGTAATCTAAGAATTTAAGTTTATCCATACCTGAAGCAAGAAAATGGCAGGGGAAAAAAAATGCATGAGCTGCTTTCAGCAAAGGCAAACTTTAAAATACTTTCATTCTGCATATCAGTCAATACTTTTTCCCCCCATGTTTTTTGTACAGCTGGCCGTAAACCGAAGACCCAACAATCGGCTATATCTGATGGGTCTCCAGATCTAGGTATAAAGAAGAAACCTAGAGAAGGCAAAGGTATATTTTTCCATTTATTGAGTCTTCAAAATAAGGCAGTGTATACGTATTGTATCTGTCACAGGAAATACACAGACCTTTAAAAGTTTGGTGGACGGGTTTGTACTGACTTCATTAGAGTTTTAATTTTATTCGATGTCTTGAAATTTGTTTGTACAAGATCTAGCACAAGGATGTGTGGAACTGTTCTAAAGTCCCCTGTAATACACTCTGCAGTTAATGGGCTTTCTGATTTTTCATTTGCTTTGCTTTGTGTTTATCGACTCGTGCTGCCTTTTGTGTTGTGTGTTAGATTACTGCTAGACACATCATTTATTAAGCTCCTGCTGAAAGGCTTGTTCTCAAGTAGAAGCAGCTTATGGGCATTTGTAATGGTGATGGTTGAAAATATGTTTTCTTCGTTGATTCACAAACGTCACTGCAAATACATTGCTTGACTAATAGATTCGGTTTGGCTTAAGGGGAAAAAGAAATGATGAAATGTTTCTTTACTGGCTGCGTGAGGGATTTTGTGCAGGAGAGTTGTACTCCCCTGGTGTTTCTCCTGATAAATAGCGGGTTCTTTCTTGGACTCCGAGACCCTGCTATTCACCCAGCAGGGAGGCAGACTAGGGCATTTGCTCACAGGTTACCTTTGAGTTGGCTCTTCCCCTGGTTGTAGGTGAAAAATGTGTCTCTCTTCCCCACTTACTGCACTGAAAGTTGTTTGGAGGTGTTGCTGTAACTAAGAGAAACAAAGTTCAGTAACTTTCAGTGGCAGCATACTAGCTGAAAGAGTGTGCGGTTGTTGGCTCCGCTGTTACTTTGGGATTTGTTTGAAAGCTGTTTGCATAATTCCTTGTCTGGGTACAGCTCCTCAGTCGTCACATTTGTCAGTAGGGCAAGGAAGAATGGGATGTTGTGCAGATGTTAGCTCATTAAAACCAGCGCAAACAGTAATTAAACTTCCCCGCAGTGGCCACTGTTGCTGTATTCGGATTTAGGTGTAGCAGTGGACCTCAGTGAAGGTCATAGATTTTGCATCTGCTGTACTTAAAAGTACATCTTATTTAATTTCCTTCTTTTCTGAATATTCTTAAAGCCTTCTTAGCTTTCTGTCTGATTCTGATTTCACTACTACAGCTTTCCATTATCTGAATCGTACTCTAAACCTACACAAATAACTGAGAAAGGAGGCCTGTATTTCTGTCTCTTCTAGTTTTTGTCTGTACTGGTGATTTCACTTTATAGCTTTTGGTTCATGAAGTGGGACATGGTACTGCTTTGGATTTTTTTTTTTTTTTTATTTCTGTGGACCCTCATAATGATCTACTTATGCCTCTCATTCTCACAAGATATCTCATTCCATATTTTACACTAAAACTGGCATAAAATACGTATTTTTTCTTGATGTCCTGTGAAATATTTTGTTACCGGATTTGGTTTTTGTTACTTATTTTAAAAAATTATTACAAATATAGGCTATTTTACATGCAGCGTGTTTTTGGAAAACCAGGAATTATTCCTAGATCTCAGTACTGTCGGCAGAGTTAAGTCATGGAGGAGGAGGACAGCTGGTTGTGCACATTTGGAAAGGGGATCGCTTGTTGTCCACGTAGGTAATCCTTCCTTTGTGCGTTCCTCTTGCTTTCTGGTGCAAAGTGAAGCAGCTGTAAGTCTGATTTCATTGTGCCCTCCAGTTTATTATACAGGAGGAAGTGGAGGCTTCTTAATATTTTTTTCTTAAAGTTGAGATGGTGGTGGGTTTTTGTCCTCATGTAGTGGATTGGCAGTTTAGGCATGGTTTCTCTTTCCATATTTTGTTTTTTGTTTGTATAAATACTCTTTAAAGTGGAGTTGGAGTGAGCAAAAGTGGCTTTGAGCCTCGCCACATAGATGCTGGGACCAATGCGCCAGTTCATCGATACACACAACGCCGTGTATCACTCACATACTTTATGGCCATTAATCCTTCTATTTTGAGGTGACAGCTAACATTCTTAAGTAGCTGGCAGGTGTAATAATTGGCTAGCCACAAAAATTTCTTTCATTGTGCAAAATCTACTCTGTATTGAAGTTAAGGTAAGTAATAATAATGTCTAGCTCAGTGCCTGCTTACAGTGCTGGTTAATGCGAGACCTTTCAGGGGTGGAGATGAGAGCTGTATGATACTAAACAAGGCTTCTGTTTTCCTAGCAAGGTGCAGTACATGTTTGACTGCCAGGCTGGACTTGAGTCAGTACTTGCTGTTTATTTGAGCACGTGGTAAAATACATTTATTCTCTCATTCTGTGAGGTGGTTTTCCAGAAGATGGAAACTGTAATTTTTTTTACCCTTTGAGGTTTTTCAAAGACGGCTAACTTCTTGGAGTCTGCAACAGTGGTCTTTAACCTGCCTTAATGTATTTTAATTATGGCATAACAAGCGCCATGCTGTGCCACTAAATCTCAGGAAATAATGACCTTTTTTCACACACAAAAAAAATTCAGTATATTTTTATTTGGCCCATGTCACCCCCTGGAAGTGTGATCAAGTGAAGAAATGCGATTAACATTCTGTGGTTGTTATTCTTGTAGCTCTGTCTTAGTTCTTCCTTCTCAGATAACTTGAGGAATCTTCTCCAGCTGTACAAATTGGAATGTGGTCTGGTTTTTTTTCCCTTCTGCTTCTCTTCCCCTTTTCCTGGGTACAACTGGTATAGTCAGAGTGCAGACATATTATGTTCTATGCCATCCTGACAGTCGCTGTCATAAACCCCGTCTTGAGGCTCCTGTAGTGGAAATGGTAAATCTCTTGAGTACCTGAGAAGTGCATTAGATTCTTCTTCTGTAGGCTGACTTCATTCTATATACCCCTAATTGCAGAAAGGTACATGGGATTCCTGCCATATGAATCCTTGTAGCAAGAGGTTGGACTGGCTTTGCACCTAGAAGGACACTGGGTCACTCTGCAACGTATATTTGGGAAGGGTCAAAACATGGGGCTGTCGCCAATCAGTGTGAGTGCCCCAGATCCTGGACAAGGAGGTTACATTACAAACTTAGCACAGTTGAGGTGGTTTGTTATTGAAGGTTGTATGCCTTTTAAAAATGACTCAATTACATTCTCCTGTCCTTCAGTGTCATAAAAGGCACTGGCATTTCCATTCTCTGTTTTAAGCAAATATGAGAAGAAAATTCTGAGCTCTCGTCCTGCCCCTGCTGAACAGATGTAGGTTGTAGTGACTTGGAATGCCCTCCCACACGTCTTTTCAAGAACTGAGAATGGGTGCTGGATTGAACAGGCTCCTGTGCTGTAGAGCAGGTCACTTGGATTAGCTCATTTCAGAATGTAAATATTTATGGAAGCTTTACTAAACCTGACAGAATGAATGAATGTGTGCAGGTTACATCACATACCATCCTCTGTGTAACAGTTGCTTGTAATGCAGGTCATTCAGAGTTACCTATATATGGACAATCTTCTGTTATCTTTAGAAGGGGGTTTCTAATATTTAAATGCTTTCTGATTATAGGAAATACAACGTACTTATGGGAGTTTCTTCTGGACCTTCTCCAGGACAAAAATACTTGTCCTCGATATATTAAATGGACTCAGCGAGAGAAGGGAATCTTTAAACTTGTGGACTCGAAAGCTGTCTCCAAACTATGGGGAAAACACAAAAACAAACCTGACATGAACTATGAGACTATGGGAAGAGCTCTGAGGTAAAAACTCTTATATCCTTCAGTTATCTACTATAATTTTAAATCGGATTCTTAATTTTGCCTATAGAAATATAACAGTTCCGAAATTTTAAAAGCTTTGCCCTCTTGCTCACTTAGCTGTTTAAAAAGCATCAGAGTCTTGCAGTTCCTGTTGCTTTTTATGTTACCAGTTAATTTGCAATTTAATTCCTGAAGTATGTATTTAAAAGGTCAGATTGTTTTTCAGCTGGATCGTTCAGATACTTTGCCAGTATGCTCTGCCAGCTTCTTTCTGTACCTCCTCCCATTGTAGGTTTTACTGTGGTTACTTCAGATTTTCTTGTTGGCATAGAAGGAGGTTTTCCTTAAAATCTGTCACTATGTTGGTTACAACTTAATTGTACTTTTCTTGCAGGTATTACTATCAAAGAGGAATCCTTGCAAAAGTTGAGGGACAGAGGCTTGTATATCAGTTTAAGGAGATGCCAAAAAACATAGTTGTCATAGATGATGACAAAAGCGAGTCCTGCAATGAAGATTTGTCAATGCCTACAGATGAAAAGTCATTGGAAAGAGTGTCTTTATCTGCAGAAAACCTTTTAAAAGCAGCAACCTCTGGGCGCGGAGGAAAAAATTCCTCGCCGTTAAGCTGTACCAGAACAGAAAAAGCAGTCACCAGAGTTGTGAATATTGCCTCACCAGCACATGATACATCGTCATCTCGTCCCTCAACTACCACTACTACTGTCCCAGCAACAACAGCTCCCAGGTTTGTATTAATGTGGTTTCGGCTTGTCATTTGCTAATGACAAGCCGTTTTTTGGTTAGGAAGCTATCTTTCAGTTTTTTGGTTTATATTTTAAGTGTTGGAAATTGTTTCTGCTTTGCAAGCAGCAATGTAACATGATAGAATACTGTGAAAGTTCAGTTTTTGAGATCAGAGCCAACTGTCAATATGCTTGCCCTCAGGTGTATTTTACAATTATGTAGAGAGAGGGAGGGGAAAAAAAGATACAAGAATGCTGCTGAATTTCTAAAGCCCTGTTGCTAGATGTACAAACGGTTTGGGGTTTGCTTTTGGTTTGGGTTTTTTTTGTTCTTTTTTTTTTTTTTTTTAAGAACCAATTAAAAATCTGTAAATCCTAGATTTGTCTGTCCCTGTTGTCACCTCTAATGGTGCCTGTGTTTTGGCTTAAACATGCACATCTTTCTTATTTTGCAGGACTGTACGTGTGGCAATGCAAGTGCCTGTTGTAATGACTTCTCTGGGACAGAAAATCTCAACTGTGGCAGTACAGTCAGTAAACGCAGGGTCACCGTTAATAACCAACACAAGTCCAACAACAGCAACAACTCCAAAGGTAGTAATCCAGACAATCCCTACTGTGGTGCCAACCTCTGCGGAAAACGGAGACAAAATCACAATGCAGCCTGCCAAAATCATTACGATCCCTGCCACGCAACTTACGCAGTGTCAGTTACAAACAAAAACGGGCCTGTCTGGGTCAGGAAGTATTAACATCGTGGGAACCCCGTTGGCTGTTAGAGCACTAACCCCAGTGTCTATAGCTCACGGGACACCAGTAATGAGACTATCGGTGCCTGCTCAGCAGGCGTCTGGCCAGACTCCTCCCAGGGTGATCAGTGCAGTTATAAAAAGTCCAGAAATGAAATCAGACACAGCGGCTTTAAAACAGGAACGTGAAGTGAAAACACTGCAGCTGGTAAAAGAAGAGAAGCCGGCAGATGGAAGCAAGACTGTGACCCACGTAGTAGTAGTTAGCACGCCCTCAGCTATTGCCCTTCCTGTAACAGTGAAAACAGAAGGAATCCTAAAGTGCGAGAAATGAAGAATAGGTTTGCTTCCAGCATGGACTTGTAGACTGTTACGGTTTTGAATATACTGACATAATGGGGGGAGGGAAGTGGATGCGATCACCAAGTCGAAAAGGAGAGTTTTGAAATGTTTAATAAACATGCGTATGTTGAAGACTTACTGGAAAAAAAATTATTTTCCCGTGTTTCAGTGGGAATTGAACCACATTGATATGCTGACAAAAACTGCCTCTTCCAGTTGGGAAACAGCTGAACCTATGGAGAAGGAAAGATACAGGGACTGAAAAGGGACCAAACAGTTCACTACGTTACCCGTTACCACGTTACACTAAGACCTGGAACACTAAAAGAGAGTTGTGTGAGAGGTTTGCCTTGGTTTTTAGTTTTCAGGGGGAGAGGAAAGTCTCGCTGTTACAAATGGCAAATTTTGATGCATTTTATATGCATACCAGCAATTATTACTGTGTGTCCACAGTACTCAACTGGTGCTATGTGAAAAACTCTGCTCCTAGGTATTGTAGAATGTGAAATAAAGGAGAAGATTAAAGAGCTTCTAAAAGAAGACAGAGACCTAGAGGGATTTTTGTATCATACAGCTTAAGCAGATTCAAAATGAAAGCCTTAGACTGATTTTCAGTTATCTTTCTTGAAATAAGCTAATGGCTTGTTTGTGTAAAGCTTTTTTTATTAAAACAAATTTTTTAAAAATCTTGTACCTAGCACAGTATTGTTATAGAATTACATGTAACATATTTTGTATGGTAGTTTAAAAGTCTGTCTAAATTTCTTAATTGTGGACAAAATAGCAGCAGGCTTTCCGCCTTCTGCTGTAACATGCCTGTGTCTCTCACTTAGCCTTGACATCCATGCATACATTTCAGTTTCAGCTCTACTCTTGTCACTTGAAAGGTCACGCCCAGCATGAGCTTTTGTCAGGTAGTTCTAAACCTGTAAATTTTTTTTAGTTGAAGTTAAGAGGGAAGTACCAGTGTTCAGAATGAACTATAATAGTTTGTATATTCAACATTTGAAGTATATTCTATTTTGTTGTACTCTTGTTTCAAAGTGTATTCAAGTAGGTTTTACTGAAATATAGAAAAGAAATTTAATAGTGTTTGGTCTGCTTTTTATTTTTTATTTTTTCCTTTCAACCTGTTAACCTTCTTTTTTGCTTATTTGAAATCTTCCAGGCATTCAGCCTAAGATAGCTGATACAGTGTGGAAGTTTGGAACTCCTCACTACTCTGGTACTCCGAACGGCTGACCAACCCTCCCACACAGTATTTTGAAATATTTTTCACTGAAGTTTCTGAGAAGCTTGCGGTAGTTGGTGAGGTAACTTCTGACGGGGGTCTAGTTCTGTTACGCTTTTTCAGGGTGGTGAGCATACACAGTTTTCTTGCAGTGTGGCTAATCACATGAATACTTACCGAATAACCCAAGTAGCTTAAGAAGTTACTGCCCTCCAGCTGACAGGTGAGAACTTTGTGTGCGCTCCCAGTTGTTTTAATGCAAAGAAGACAGGATTTGCTTAAATGACTCTTGAGATTCAATAACTTCTAGACCTCGGTGAACTACCTTAATTTCCTAAGGCTGCGTTGCAAAGGAAAGGTAGAAATTAGCAGGATTGGCTACTGTATTGTACTAACTTCTCCGATGACTTAAAAGAGGCAAGTGGAAAGTACCAGTAGGTAGAAACTGAAAAATGAGAAATACTGAGTTATACTGCTGGTCCTTTTGATGTTGTTGCCATTGATGTTTTCAACTGTTAATATTTTGGCTTCAGCACAAATAGGTAGGTGTATTTTTTTTCCTGAATGAAGTAAGTATCTAAATAGGTTTTCCATTTATAATTGCACTGAAGTTACGGGTATGGTGATACATTACTACAGGGTGTAAAGCTCGGGTGAGAACACACAGTACGCAGATTGCTCCATAGCTGCCGTCCACATTGCAAGAGTTTGGCTCAAAACAGATGGAGGGGTAGCTCACCGAGTTTTCATGGGCACCACGCTGGCCCTACAGCAGTTACTAGAGAAGCAGCGCACCAGCTTGTAGGCAGCCAGGTGCCCAGTAGCACCCCCAGTTCCTAGTGAGATGCCCTGGAAAGTCTTCAGAGCAGGAACTCGGGTAATCTTGAAATAATTTAAGTGTAAATGACCATCTAAGTACTTCATGCCTGGAGGAGCAATTTTAAGAGAAATATGGAATGGAGTTCTTCAGTAACAATAAAGGAGACCAGAAGGGAGGTTTTTTTTTCCCTTTAACTTAATTAATACTGAAAAACGAGTTACCTCTAGAGTCCTAGCAGTAAGCCCCATTCTTCCCTTTGAGTGGTAGGAAATGTGGGAATAGCTTCATACAGCCAGGCCAGCATGTGGGGAACTTTGAAAGTCTTCTGAAAAAAGAATTCTTTTTCATACTCTAAGCAAGGAAGCAGAGTTTAAGAACAAATGAATGAGCAAGCTGAAGCAGGTGAAAAAGCGTGGTGTAGAAGGCAGCAATGCCTTCCACCAGCAGTTAACCCGAAGTAGCAAATGTTCTTACAGAGGAGCTGTGCTTCTGGCATGGGGGTAGAGGACAAGGTCTCCTTCATAGGAGGAAATGTAGGAGAAGGAAGTGGATTTATGTTACCAAAAAAGAGGTAGGACAGAAAGGGAAAGTAGGGGGAAGCTGGGCCATGGGTTGACTGATTTGGTAGTCTGAGAGGCACTAATGTTCTGGGTAAAGGAAAATGGAGCAGTGTGAAGAGAGGCAGGTAGAACAAATCTGAGCCAGAAGACAAGAAGAGAGAAAAGTAACAGCATTTTTAAACCCACATTTTTAAGTCTTTTCTTACAGAAATCCTTTTCTAAATGACTGTTATTTGATCATACATGAAAGATGCTGTATCTCAGAGCATGAAATGTCTCTCTGGAGTATTTGTAGTTAAGACCTTTCTGACACCTAATTTAGGTATGCTGGAAGTCAAATGGGGACAAACGATCTTCCTCTAAATAGATAAGGATCTCCAACCGATGACCTCCTCCTCTTAAGTTAGAGCCAAGTCTTGATCATGTAATGGCAAAAATGGAAGGAATGAAGGAGTACATCTCTGCTACTGGTGAGATAGGCAGCTCGCAGCCGTGCTGCTGTTACTGTCGGTGCTGCGTCTTGCCACAGACCTGGTGATGGTCCTTTGGCTCTCTCCCCTGGCCACCCGGTGAGCAGCACGCATGCTGCCAGAGGACATTTATCGGAAGTTTGTCAAGTGCTGCGAGAATCTTGATCTGCGTGAGGATGTGCTGTAACTGAAATGGGAAGGGTACTTAGCCCGGCTTCAAACGGTGAAGACCCTTTTTGTTAACCTTTCCATGTACTCCTTTGTACTCCTCACTTTTTTTTTTTTTAATTTAGCTGCCAGCTAGAAGTACAGACAGGCTTTCTGTCACAGTCAGGTAGTGATTTCAGCGGATCTGCTTAAGCACAGCTCTTCTGCATTGCTTTGCGTGCGTGTGGTGCCTCTGAGTTGTTCAGAGACCCGGTTGTTCTTCAGAGCTGGTGTGTAATCTGGGTGACAAGCTGTGCTTCTTACAAGGGGCAGCCTCTCCCTGGGGGTTTCTACAGCGAAGTGCCAGCGGGGCAAGGTTCCCCTGTAACTGGAAGTCTCAGATCATTCTTTAGGTCTGTGCAAGCTTGCTCTTCAACATGCTGCCTTATGCCGACGTAATTAATTACTATGTGGGCAAGAAATGTTTTTACTGTTGGGGTTGGAGGACGTGACCTCAGGATGAAGGAGCTTTAGTCAGGTTTGTAACATCTGAAATGGGCAAAGGGACACTAAAACACTGAAGCAGTTAGTGTCTAGGTATACTCCTAGACTTTTGCAATCCCATTGAAAAACCTGTTATTTTGTCTGTGTGTGAAAGCGGGACTAGCTCTTACATCTGAAGCTGGTGGCACACGTAGAAGAGGCCAGGCTTAACTCATCCTTGGCAAGTAGTAACTTTTCGTGATGTGTGAGTGGAATGAAGCTCTAGTGTGAAGTGAGCATGCTTTATGCAGAAGGCATCGAGACATACGTAGCCATGGTATCGCTGATTCTACAGCTATAAATACAAACGTTTTTGTCTTTCAAATAACTACTATTGTAAGTTATAGGACAGACAAGGTAATCCCATGTAATCCACAGGAAGAAACCCTAACTCTGGATTGCAACTCAGAATAAAGATGTGAGTATGAAAATTTCTGGGTTGTGGCAAGGAAAGTTGCAAGGGGGATCCCATCCCAGAGACCGCTGTTTTTGTTAGTGTCTCTTGGACGAAGTCCATCTTGCTTAGCAAAGGGCTCTGTGCCTTGACACAACTCGAGTGATGCGGGTAAAGCGTGCTGCAGGGAAGGCTGAACTCTTGGGATCCTCTGCTAATTGATTTCATCAACTTCAGGACTTTGGAGAATTACATCTGAGCTGATCAAGGAGCAGTGAACCAGGGGCAGGCAAGAGTTGATGAGAAAGTGGAGGCGTGCCCAAAGCCTCAGCTCTTCCTTACCGTGCGGTGTGCAGCAGGGATCTCAGTTATGTGTGAAGGTTGTCACAGGCAGAACAAGCTAAATTCAATTTCTGCCTCATAGAGACAGTTCAAATAACAGGTATTAACCTTGTTAAGTGAAGGAGATCCAAGTGATGCTACTTCTGATCTAATTGTTCCCAAGAGAGATAGTGTGTTAATAAGCTTGCAACAGCTTCTGCCTTTCAGCAAATTAAGTAAGTGGGTCACTTCTTCCTTCAGCCAGCTTGAGGGTGAGGGAAATCTGTCACTGCTAAAGCTAACACAGCTTTTATTCAAAATTAGAGCAAGGGATCTGTTGAGACTTTTTTTAGCCTTGGTGTGCTTATAAGGCAGAGAGTGACAAGAGCAGCTTTGAAGACATTTTTACTGTAAGAGTCATACTGCTACGTAGGAAAAAAACCCCTCCTTCTTCCTATGAAAAATATTTACTGATATTTACAGCAGGCAATAGTATTTCAGTGCTGCAGGCCTGCCTCTTGCTGAAAAAAACAAAGCAAAGGCAACATTTCACTTAGGTTTTCCAAAAGAGTCTGCCTGCAAAATATATTTTATAGCAAGTACTGGAATAAAAGGGTGAAGCTGACTGGGAAGTTACCAGTTAATTTCTGCGTCTTGTCTACCATTTATTAAAATACAGCAGAAGGGGTTCACCGTTGTGCTATAGCAGGGATGTGTGATTTTCTGAGTATGAGAATATTAATTGCCTTGTGAGGGGGAGAGTCCCCAGCCTTTTCACAGTTATTCCACCCTCCCCTTGCCTTCAAAATTGCCCTTTAAGGACATGAAGCAGTGAACATCTACAGTCACGTGTCCAGGGTGAAATAAGAATCCCAGCCACTACAGATGAGCTCTGCAGTGATGGCAGTCTCATACAAATCATGCTGTTTTTCCACAGTTTGGTTTCTTTTGCAGGAGAGATAGCATTAAAAGCAAGGGTCTGAGTAAAATGGCCAAAGAATCGTCCACATACCAAATACCATCACCCCATGAGAGCGATGGTGGGGGTTTTGTCGCTGTGATAGTTTAGCTCCTGCTGGTAAACAAAGCCTACCGTAATCAGTGCTGTGGCTCTGTGCCCTGGCAGTGGTGAAACAGGACCACAGTGACCTCGGCTGTCCTTCGGAAAATGGGGCTGCTTATGCACAAGTAAAATGGAAATTAAGGGCTTTTTGGTGGTGGTGGTGTTTTTGTTGTTTTTTTTGTTTGGTTTGGGATTTTGGGGTTTTTTTGTGTGTTTTGGGTTTTTTTAAATACAGATCCAAGTACAGTATTATCCTTGCTCTCAAGTCACAGCTTTCTACCACACGTGTGGTTTCTTCTAGAAACTGCCAAAAGGGTGTGAATGGAAACTCCAGCTTCTGGTGTGACTTTTCTGCGGTAGGTGAGCAAGGAGTTGACTTGTTAAAGGTACCATCTTACAGGTCTACGTTGTGGTGTTGCTTTTCAAAGTGTTTAGCTACAGATGACTTGAGACCTCCATTAATGGGCAACTGTATTCTTTCTCCTCTTTGCAAAGACCATTTGAGGGAAGATCCTCAGAGAAGCTAACCCTAAAGGAGCAGCACTGCATCTCACCCCCTCAGAGAGCCACTGAGGGCAGCCACCACCCTGAAAAGGAAGCTGTCACAGGTGTGAAATGCTTATGGCAGGGATGCTGAAAGGTCTGCCTTTCTGTGGGGCATTAGGAGTGTCTCATCTCCGGCCCAGACTCTTCCCCCAAAAAGAGCCACCCCTTCTGGCTTCCAGGGACACACTTTGCTCTTTCTGAAATTGCAGCTGAAGGAAGCTGTCTGGCAGTAGTTGATGTGTCGCATCTGCCTGGTACAAGTATTCACCAAGGAAGTCGAGCTCCTTCGTCATAAAATCCTTTCTGTCTGGGGAATTTCAAATCCACACTTGCTAGAGGAGCCCTGCATCCCAGGCTTGTTAGAGGGGCCTCCGCTCCTCTGCTTGGAAGCAGATCATTGCCCTCATCCTGCAAGGGTCAGGAAGACACGCAGAGCGTGCTACGGCTGTGCAACACAGCGCTTCATCTGTTTGCCCGAAAGGGAGCATGTTTGTGTGGGAATCTGGGACTTCCAGTTGCCAGACTCTCTATTTCACTTACCAGCAACACAAGTACAGTAATTCACAGGCCGCGTAAAGCACGTACCTGTGGGACTTCTTGCTCTTCAAATGACATTTTAAAAGAAAGTGACAAACAGAGCTGCCTGTTGTGCGGAGCCAGCTCTGCTGGCATGCTCAGCAGCCCTCAGGGGCCAATACTTGCACCCTGCTCTGCAGTATTGGCCAGGTTTGTAGCTCCACACAACTGTTGGAAAGAGTAATAGTTACAGTAGTACAGATTCTAGGCTTCAGCTTTAGCTAGGGGAGAGAGCAGCTTAACATTGCTGAAGGTAACTCCCTTCCCTGCAGACTTGCTGTGGAATTTGGGCATTTCAAGTCTGAGAGAGAGCACTTGCCCTGAAAGCAAAGCAGCCATGCCAGCTGGTAAGATAAGGACTGCAGGATCAGAGACCTTCACTACCTTGAAGCTCAAACAGTCACTAGTTGAGACAGATCACCTACTTAGGCTAGGAAAAAGAAAGAGACATTACTTTTTTTTCCCCCAAGGACTTTTATTAATAAACACCTGGAACATCTACGAGTTACTACGGGCCTTACTTTACATGGAAGTACTGCTTTATTTACTCTGCCTCATCTTTCCCAACTATCTAAATGTCAGCCCAACTCCAGCTGCTGTCTCTCTTCCCTCCTCTCTCCCCACCTCTTGGCATAGTGGCATGTTTACAATCCGTGTATGCAATACCTATGTCATACCAATGAGCACCGCTCCATGCACAAGAGTTACTGTACTAACACAGCTCCTCTGTCACAGCCTAGGTGCTTAGCCAGACCCCTGGGCCATGGAAAGAGGCTCCTCAACACTTGCTGTATGATTTCAGGTCAGATGCAGGATCACCAACTTTTCTCAATAAATAAATCTCATCTTCTAACAGGTTCCAGTGCAGCTTTAGATTCTGAAGATAAATAAAAGGAAGTCTTTCAACATGAAGACTGGCCCCTTACTGAAACAGCCAGATCGACAATACTGCAAATCTAAACCATTTGGAAAAGTAATACTTGAAGCAGAGGAGGAAATACTCCCTGGTTTGGGTGTGCCCTCTGGAGGGATGCACAGAGGAGACAAAGGTACCGGTCACTGTGTATACACACCTATGGGCCGTGCATGTGTAACGGACACAGGCACATTCATTGGGAAAAGTGAGGATATTACTATATGGTGCGGAGTATTAGCTGCTATTTCCTCCCCTGCTCTTCCTGGAGGGGGCCTTCCTCACGCTGTGCTATTATCCATTCACTTGTAATGACATTGTCATCTCAAGTCATGTAAAAGTGAGAAGACAGCACTAGTATGAGCTTAGATTTGTTCATATCTAAACTGCATTAAACTTCCTTTGTATTGCAACAGAAAAAGATGTAGGAGAATCTCACTGAGTAGTTGAGCCTCGTTCCCTTTGGTACTGGTACAAGCTTAACATGAAATAAATAAAATTAGCATGCTCTGGCCAGGGCAAGTTGTTTTACAAACACAAGTGTTCCGATTTAAATACTAAGGCCTCCACATTCATTAGAGGATTAAATCCTTAAACACAGGGGTCAGTGAAAGGATAAAGCTCATTTGCCTTCTGGTTTTCAAGCCCTGACATGGCAAGAAGACCATGAGGAGAACACTGACCCCTTTCTTCCTCCCTTGGAGGCTTCCAGCTTAACAAGCGCCGAACAGCAAGTGTAACTCCAAACAAGTGCCCGAAATAATGTTTAGTCAACAGGATTTCCTCATCCTGCAATAGCTTCCAGCTTCAAAAGCTTTCTCTAAAATAACATTGTGGTGAGTTAGGACACTGCAATACCAGGTGGCATTCCAACACATTACAGCAGTCTGTCAGGGTCTTGATTAAAACTAAAGTCACACACCAGAGACAGGTGATCAGAAGGGTAATTGAATGATGGCAGCCTGTTGGGCCCAATTTGCTCTTCAGTCAGCAAGCCCAGGGCTGAGTTCACATTCAAGGCATGCTGGGAATACCAGATATAATCCAGCGTGTGCCGGCACTCTCCTGAGGGCCGGATCTTCCAGGTGGTGTATGGGGGCTCTGACTGCCCGTCAGGGCTCAGCAGCTTGTACGCACTGTTTAAGTTGAGGCTGGAGTTGGAAAATTCTCTGTAGACCTCCTCAGTTGGCTCCGCGTTGAAGTCTCCGCAGATGATCAGAGGGATCTTCGCACCTTGGGTAATGCTCTTCAAGTTCTGGAGAAGATCGCAGCCTTGCGCAGACCGAAACCTCTCCCAGCCAGTACGGGCTTTCAGGTGAGTGACGGCAATGCAGAACAGTCTCCCAGTCTCATTGCACTTCAGTGTCTGAGCTATGGCCACTTGGTTGGTCTTCAGCTTCATGGCGGTTAGCCGGATGTTAGCACTGTTGATGAGCTCAAAGCGGTCTTTGAGGAAAAACAAGGCGCAGCCATCCGGCCCGTTGTTCTGCTCCACATCTAGGCATGGGGACCACGGCTTTGGGAAGAAAGTGCACTGGTAGCCGAGTCGGCTGAGGAGTGGCTCGAAGGTGTCAAAGTAGTGGTCAACTTCTTGCAGGCACAAGATGTCAGGCTTGTATGCGAGGATTTCCTCCAGGATGAGGCACTTCCTCTCTTCCCATTTCAGAGCTTCCATGGGGCACTGAACAAAATTGTCTTTGCCTTCTCCAAGAGCTGAAATAAACAGGGAGAGGGAGGGAGGAAAAAAAAAAAAAATTATTACGGATAGCTCAAACCGGCCATCTTCCTCCAGGTTTTGCAGAGGCCAGAGGCAAGGCTCGGCCCTCGGGAGCCCGCAGCAGCTGGTAGCTGCTCGCAGCCCTGCACGAGAGCAGGCAGGGGCTGTCACAGCGCAAGAGGTTGCAATGGGAAGCGGCAAGAGGCTTTTGCAACGCTTTGCTTTCTCTGTAAAATGCATGCACATCAGTTTACGTGCAGGTGATGGGTTTTTTCAGGAGCAGCTGCTTTGACTCCTTAGACTTAGAAGGGTGCCAGGCTTGCCAGTGGGTGCGAGAACCCCTTCTCAAAACGCTGAAGCCTCTCCAGAAAAATTATGTTCCCATTACAGACACAGGTTAAAGACTTTTTTTCCCCTCTCTCCCAAAGTCACTATGCTGTGACAGGTGCTTCCACATGTGGCTGCCACAGCTTAAGCCTAAGAAAAAATGCAGCGGGATAGGAGGGACTTAGCTGCAGAATGTTAAGGCAGTCCCTGCATGGGGGGATTTCCCACCCCAAAAGATTTTAAGATGAGGCTGTTGCATAAGCTGCCATTTACAGCCTTGATTTTAGGGGTCTGAGAAAAAAAAAAGAAACAGATAAAATTATTTTTAAGAATTAAGAATTGCCATAACAGATCTGAATCCCTGAAAAGTTCACTGATAAACCAATTAAAAAAATCTGTAGAGAAGCTTTACAAAGAATGAAATTTGGGGAAGGATGAGTCTTTTCTGGGGGCTAACGACTACCTAAAAGTGATGGGTCACAGCTTTTTGAATATACTATGTTCAGTTAAGACAAGCATTCAGAGCTACCTTTGGCATCATGGTTGCAAGGAGAGCCCTTGTCTCCTTCCTTATGGAAGGGAAGGCAAGCTGCTATTTCAGGTGCTGAGCATCTCCTCCCCCGGCCCTCAGTCAGTTGTGCCTCGTGTAATTCACCTCTCTCCCTTTGCTCTGCCAGTCCCAGGCACGCCTAGCTATGCAGCCACATCTGCTTTTAAAAGTTTTCATTGCTGCATTTGATCTCAAGGTCACACCTTGAGCTTAGAGGCAGCTCCTACCTTGGGCAAGGATGTTCCACTGCATGACCCGAATGGGGCGGTGGTTACTGGCAGCGTTTTTCTTCAGGTCCACAAAGTCCCTCTGAAACCGGGGTGGCCGTTTCTGCAGAACGATCTGACATTCCTCCAGCAAATCCTTGGGGTCTATAGGATCCAGCTGTGCCGAGTCCGGCTGCTCCAGGCAGTCCTGGTGCTGGGACACAGCACTGCTGCTCAGCGTCTTGGCAAGCGCACTGTAGAGCCGGCTGGTGCTGTTTCCCATGGAACACACTGGAAAGGAAAAAAAAAAAATGGTGTCGAGATGCCCACCGTGGCTCTTTTCACCACTTGGGTGCCTTATGGATAACCTTGGTATGCTGCCAGCCATTTGTGGTTTGGGGCCTGTTCCCAAATCTGAGATAAGAAGGATGTGGAGACAGGGTTAGTTCTGCCCACAGTCTCCTTGTGTTCTGCTTAATGTCAGGAGCTGCTAATCTCTGCAGCATGCAAACGGCCTGGTTTAAGACATCACGCAGTTGTCTTCTAAGGGAAGAAAGGAGTCTTTCATCCAGAACAGCAGGGCTAAGGTTAACTTCTGCACGTGTTGTAGCAAACAGAAGAGCGTACTTTTTCCCTCTGCACAGAGGGGAGTGCCCAGCAGGTAGACAAATACTGCCTGCTCCTTATTTCAGGTGCAGTATCTGTCTCTAACAGGGATGGCCCCTCTGCCCGCCCCGGTACCCTCTGCCTGCCTGGGATGCCCCCGGGGCCTCCTGCCCGCAGAGCGGCAAGCAGAGCGACTCGTTCCCTCAGGTTAATATTTAATAGGAGTCTCCGATCGCAGCTTCGTTTGCCCCCAAAGCAGCAATGTTTTCATACACGTGGAGCGGCCAGATACGTCTGCTGGCGTGGACCTTGGGGTGCGGAGCAGAGAAGGGGGCCTCCCCAGCGCCCCTCCGTGCCCCTGCGCTCATTCCCCTCTCCCTCCTCTCCCCTCGGCTCCTCGCTCCTTCGGGCTGTGCCCCAGCTCGGCAGCTTCCAGCACGGCCTGTGGTCCTGCCGTCCTCCCCAGGCCCCGGCGACCCCTCCTGCTCCTTCAGCCACCTTAGGCACATGTCCCGCAGGCAAGCAGCTGCCCCCCAGCTCTCCCTGTTAGCGCCCGCAAGCAGTCACAGAACCATAGAACCGTTAAGGTTGGAAAAGGCCTTTCAGATCATGGAGTCCAACCGCTAACCTAACCCTGCCATCCCACCACTAAACCATATCCCTAAGCACCTCGTCTGCCCAGCTTTTAAATACCTCCAGGGATGGGGACTCAACCACTTCCCTGGGCAGCCCATTCCAATGCTTGACAGCCCTTTCCGTGAATAAATTTTTCCAACCTAAACCTGCCCTGGCACAACTTGAGGCCATTTCCCCTCATCCCATTGCCCATTACCAGGGAGAAGAGGCCGACCCCCCCCCGGCTCCCCGCTCCTGTCAGGCAGTTGCAGAGGGCGATAAGGTCTCCCCTCAGCCTCCTCTTCTCCAGGCTGAACAACCCTGCTTCCCTCAGCCGCTCCCCATCAGCCTTGTGCTCCAGACCCCTCACCAGCTTCCCTGCTCTCCTCTGGACATGCTCCAGCCCCTCAATGTCCTTCCCGTAGTGAGTGGCCCAAAACTGAACACCGTATTCGAGGTGCGGCCTCACCAGTGCCCAGTACAGGGGGAGGATGACTCCCCTGGTCCTGCTGGCCACACCACTCCAGATACAAGCCAGGATGCTGTTGGTCAACTGGGCACACTGCTGGCTCATACTCAGCCGGCTGTCAACCAGCACCCCCAGGTCAGCCCACCCCAGCCCTGTGCTTCCTGCAGGGGGGGTCCCCCTGTCCCACGCAGGGTCACAGCTGCTGTGGGGGCTCCCTTGGGGGAGGTGGCTGCACCCTCTTCCCTCAGCAGGGCAGTCCCTGTCAGGCAGCAGCCCTCGCCCCTGCTGTGCAGGGACCACCCTGGGGCCTGCTTCCTGCACACACCCAGGGCAGCAGGAGCATCCAGGGCAGCTGTGGAGGAGCCTGCACAGAGTCCGTGACATCCCTACGCATCTCCACAGCAAGCCCTTGGCACGGCCATGTGTGCCCCAGGATCTCCCAACGCTTCCTCAGGAGGAGGGCTTTGCTCTGAAGTGCCACCCTGGCTGCAGCGCAGGGGGAGTACTCCAAAGGAGGCTGCGTTTGCACTTTTCCATGCTCGGCGCCCTGCCCAAGCAGCGTGCTCGGACGCTTGGTTTACCTGCAAACACAGGCAAGGAAGTGCAGCGTTTGCACCACAGCAAGTTGCACAAGAGGCAAGGCTGACAGTTTCATTGTTGTCTCAACTTACTCCAAATGCATTTTGCAAAGGTAATCTTGAGCAAGAGAAGTCCAGTTTTGCATTGCTGTTGGCCCACAGCAGTTTTTAAGTAAGTTTATTTGTACCTTTGAGTTCTTTAAAAACAGAAGAGACTTGGCATCTCGTGCTCGCATCTTGTGGCAGATTTGTGCTGCTACCCAACATGCTTGCATGTTCAGCCTTTGCTAGCCCGAGCTACAGCATTACTAATTGTAAGAGCTGGTGACAGACATACAATAGTGACAGACCTGGCTGGAGGGGAAGGCAGGAAGATGGAAGCCCTAACAGTTCAATAAACATACTTAGAAGGAGTGAAAGAGCAACAAAAGACCCTGCAGCAGAAGCCTCATGCCCTTGTCTTTAGGAAAATGGGTACTTTTAAAAGACAGTAAAAAAGTTCTTGCTTTAATGTATGTTTTGTATGTGTAAGCCAGTGGAATACTGCCCCTGAATGGTTCTAGGAAAGTCGTAAATTGGGAATTTAAATTGGATATAGGAAGTCTCTCCCCACCTCCATCTTCATCCTTTTAGTTAAACTTTAAAGTACCAGGAGCTCCTCAAAGCAAGATGTGAGCTTGGGCTCACAAGCGTGGATGTCTTTCTGGGGAACAGCATCTAAAGCATTTCACTTTCTGTCAGTTTACAACTCCTGTCAAGAAGCCAAGTGGTGCTGAAGAAATGCCATTTAACAGTGAGGGAAGCAGGCCTGAACATGAAATCCCTAAGCAGGACCCTGACAAGGCTGCGAGGGGATGGGGAGCAGGAACAAAAGCATGCTCTGTACTGGCTACAGGAGGGTCCAGCTGACGACACTGCCAGGCAGCCATGCAGAAAGTCAAAGAAATCAAGAGAGCTTTTAATGAAAGGGAGCTCCTTGCCTATTTTTGGGGTAGGTACAACCCACAGTTAATTGCTGCAACTGGATAGAAATACAGTGTTTTCTGCTACCTCAGGGATGCCATCAGCAGCTGAGTACAGCCACAAGCCCTGTGCCCCGCACAGCCCTGCCTTGCCCTCCCAGCACAGCACTGGCAGGGCAGTGGGACACCCATACGGAGGCAGTGCCTTCTGCACAGTCCCTGCCAAGCTGTGGATGAACACAGCTCATGCAGCGCTCTCCAAAGGAATAACGGGGAGTTACTCTGCTCCAAGAAGCCATTAGCAAGAGCCTTGGCTGCTCACCACTTGACCTGAGTCAGAGGGAGGGACAAGCTAGGTGCAATGCATCTGGAGCCAAAAGTTTACCCTAAAGCTCCGAGCAGCCTACAGCTCTTACAGCAGGATGAAGTCCTAAGTTCAGTCATGCACCTGCCAAGCTGCAAACAAAGCCAGAGCACTGTCTGAATCCCATCCTCCCTGGGGTCACAGGGCATCCAGCTCTTTACAGGGAGGCAGGCATAGCCCAACCACCATGGGATGTGCTACAGCCCAGCCACAGCACAGATCTGACAGCTTTTAAAGCCAGTAATGCCTCAGGAAGGGAAAAGAGCTTCTGTCTTCTTTAGAAAGCCCAGGGAAGGCCGAGTGAAAGAGGGCCTGGGCTGTAAACCAAATGCTTTCAGGCCTTCTGTAGGTGGCTTGGGAGCCCACAGGAAGACTCCAGCTTAAGATGACTGATGAGCTGCACAAGTTCTTTGTCCCCAAAGCACTGAAACCATCACAGCATGGACTGAATCACTCTGCAGAACCGAAGCCAGACCAGCAACCTGAACACTGGAACTCCAAAGACAAAAATCCATTTGTTATCTTTGCAGTGCTTAACATGTCCGTGGCAGCGAGGCAAGCACGAGTAACCATTCTGAGATCCTTACAGCCCAAGTTAAATGACCTGTAACTTGCTGGGATAACATCTGCTGCTGGCGCTGTGACGCCGTGGTGCTGGTGTATGCAGGGGAACAAGCAGACTCCCGAGCTTGCACTTTAGCTGCGGATGGTGAACGTGGAAGCAATTCTCTTGGTGTGACGTTGCAATAGGGAACGCCAGCTCAGCAGTTACTATTCAAGGTACTTAAAATAAAAAGCCTTCCTCTCAGCAAGGGTGGGGCCTCATCACAGTAAGGGCAGAGGAAGAATTTAAACTGCTCATTAAGCTTCAGAAGATCAGGGTGCAAAGTTCAAGGTTTCTTGTGTCATCCAGCAGTAGCACAGAAGAGATGTGCTTCTGGGACCTCAGGCAGCCAGCAGCCATGGACTTTATTTTAAGGCTTTTGCTTCGAAGATGAGGGCTGCAGCATACAGGCAGCCCAGGGGGCTGCAGAGGGGCATCAGAGCCAGAGCCCTTACCTTTTGGGTAAGGTGAACAGCATTCTGGTTGCCCTCCTTTCATCTCTGACCTCCCAGCACTGCTTTTGGCAGAGAGCCCCCACTTTGTTCCCTGCAGGGATTTCACTGCCAGGTGAGCAGCTCCACCACACCTGCAGCCAGGTCTGTGGTTGCATCAGCCTCCGCAGGCCAGGAGGCTGGCAACAGCCAGAGGTACCCTCCCTGCAGCCCCGATTCTAGGAGAAACTTGGCAGACGCCATCCCCACGTGACAAATCCTATGCTACAGGGTATCATACTACATGTATAGCCTTGTTTGGGCCAGCAAGGGGATTGCAGCCCTGGGCCACTTGCATTCAATCAAAACAGCGGCTGCTGCTGCTGCTTGGAGTCCCAATTTTGGCACCTAGGCCAGTCTTAAGCACCGGGGAACCAGGACCCTCACGCCCTCAGGGAGCTCATCACAGCAAGGGAGGTGCTGCCTAGTCAACAGGCAACACCAGAAAGGGGAGGGAACCTCAAATCCTGCCCCGAGTAATACAAAGAATGGGCGCTTGGCACAAGTACTTGGAAACCCTTTTTCTCATGAGTGCTCTAATCACGAGCTCGACTCTGCCAGCTCGCAGACACATATGCTCCTCTTCCCTGTAGCTCCTGGCCTGGCTTTGACAGGAGGAATGGAAGCACCCTGCCCCAGCCTGGCTTGTAGACCCCTCCTGTAACAGCACCAACAGGGAATGAACACACTTCACCCCAGCTGAGGATGACAGGGACAAGCGGATCTCCTGCACGCCGGGTAAGTAACACAGCCTCCGCTATGGCACAAGGGCTGCCGGACAGACCACCGCTCCCACCAGCAGCAGCCTGGAGCAGAGGTGGCCGCTGTCCCGGCATTTTCAGCCACAGCCAAGCTGCTCGTTGACAGGGGTGGCTTAGGGCTCTGTCTGAGCCGCAGCGGCCCGGTGGTTGCCTCACCGCCGGGCGCCTCGCCGCAGGTCAGCCAGCGCAGGGCAGGGGGTGCGGGGCAGGCTGAGCTGTCAGCGGTGTCCGCACATGGGTGCTGGGCACAGCGCGCACCCGAGGACACGCGGGGCCTCCAACACTTTCCAAGTCTCATTTTGGGAACGAAGACCGGGGAATCACCATCGATACCTACGGCGCAGGCAAGCGGGAACCTGACGGCTTAGCACTGCCGCCTCTGCCTGCCCGGGGTACGCCGGGGTTCTCCCGCACGCTGCCTCTTGGTCGAAAAATCCCCGCTGCGAGCCGGGTGCCCCCCGCGCGGCGCTGGAGGAGCGGGGCTCGGCTGCCGCCGGCGGGAGGGGGGCTCTGACCCGCCCGGACGCCGAGGAGTTCCCCTGGGGGGTGCGGGCTCGCTCCCAGCAGCCAGCCCTGGCGCCCAGCCCTCGCCGAAGCCCCCCTGCAGCGCGGGCCCGCAGCCACCAAAAGCCGCGGCTCGGTCCCGTTTCGGGGGCGCCGCGGGAGGGAGGGCGGCCGGCGGGCGAGGGAGCGGCCACGCACGCTGCTGCGGGGCGGCCCCCGGTGCTGCTGTCCCCTCGGCCGCCCGGTTAACCGGAGCGAGCGCCGGGGAGCCTCCCGCCCGGCGCCTGCGGCCGCCCCCCACCCCCCCCCCCGGACCCCCGCGCGGGGCGGCGCCCCCGGGGCGGGCGGGCTGCCCGCCGCTGCTGCTGCTGCCGCCCGCGGGGCGGCGGGGCCGAGGGGCCGCGGCGGCAGGCCGGGGGGGGGGGGGGGCGGGCAGCGCCGAGCACAGGCAGCGCGCGGGGCCCTGGTACATGCTCCCGGCGGGGCGGGCGGGGCTGGACCGGCAACGGGACCGAGCGGCGGCTCCCGCGCCTGCCCCGCGGCGGCGCTTATAGAGGCGGCGGCGCCCCCCCCCCCCCCCGGCGCGGCCGCGCATCCCCCCCACCCCTACCCGTCCACCCCCGCCGCCGTGGAGTGGTCTCGCCCGGTGGAGGTTTTCCACTGGTGACGTCAGAGGGGGAGCATTCTGTTCCCACGGACGTCACGGCATGGGGGTGGGCGGCCCTGTGACCTCTTTCCCCCGCCGGGGTCGCTGGGGCCGTGGGGGGGGAGGGCGGGACGGGACGGGGTGTGGTTCCCCCACGCGTGGGGCAGCACGGTGCTGCGCACCCAGCGCGCCCGGACGCTGCCGTAGAAGGCGAGAGCGTCAGGATGTCGCATCACGCGGGAAGCCCCGCGCACCCCTCTCTGGAGGCCGGCGAACGCGGCCGTGGGCACAGAGCCACGGGAACGAGGAAGGGCAGGGCAGGGCGTGCCCCCGGCGTGGCTGTCCCACGCGTGGCGCCTGGCGGGGGGTGCCGGTGGAGCCACCCCTTGCACCGGGGGGGGTGTCTCGCCCCCGGAGCGGGGAGCTGGGGATCCCTCAGCTGGGGGCCGGCTCCCCCCGCAGCCGGTCAGCACGGGCTGGGCGTGCGCTCACGGTGGGAAAACGTGACTTTTTTTTTTTTTTCTGAACCGTTGTGGTTTTTATGTGTTTGCCGAAATACGGAGGTCGATGCCTTCTGCCGAGAGAGCTGCTGCAGCGGGAGCGAGGACCCGCGGGCAGCCTGGCGTTGGACCCGGCCCTGCTTCCAGCCGCCCCTGCTCACCCCTGCTCTCCTCAGCCGTTCCCTCCCCAGGAGGACTTGGGCACAGGGCGCAACAGCCCATCCCCGCGTTTTCGGTGTTTCGGTACCACTGTCGGGGTGATCTTTTCCCAGCTCGCCGCCAGCTTGGCCCAGTGCTCATCCAGCCTCTGGAGGGAAGAGGCAAGAGAGGGGAGTTGTCTCAGCTCGGGAGAAACGCAGGCTGGGCTCCATCGCCGAGCAGAAGTCAAGTTTTGGAGAGGGTCTTAACTTCGCTCTTTGTCCTCGCGCCGCCAGGGTGCGTGGCTTGGCCGGCTGCCATCGTGGGGTGATGGGCAGCCTCCCTCTAAGCCTCCAGTGAAGGAGGTTTCACAGCCCCTCAGGGCTCCCACAAACCTTCCGCTGCTTTTGCTGTTGGGCACGCCTGCAGGCGCGCCTCGGGGAGCACGGGAAAGGGAGTTTTCATGTCTCCGGGGAGAAAAGTGGCCTCCCGGGGCTGGCAGCGAATGCCGGGTGTTGTCAGAAAGGCAGGAGCCCTCTTTTCCAGGGGTTGGTGCTCTGATGTGATGAGAGCTCTGACTTTCTAGGATGACGTAGGTGCTTATCTTTCCTAAGTGTAACAGCCTCCCCTGCTTTCCCCAGTGTAGGAAGGGGATTGCGTCTTGTCTTGGCTGTGGGAGATGCGGCGGATTGCTGCCCTTCTTCTAGCAGCCTTGTAATCTGCTTGAAGACTGACATGGGCCTCTTGGTCTTTCCCCGCCCCCCCCTTAGAAAAACTTCCTTCAGATCATGTTTTCTAAATCTCGTATTGCTCTCTCCTGGAGCCTCCCCTTGCCTGCACCAGCCCAGAAGCGAGGTGCATCCTGCGCACAGCCCTCCCGGCACGCATCCCACCACGAATTTGGCCGTGTCTCTTCTGCGGCCATGCCCTGTTGCTCTCCGTTCCAGTCTCAGGCCTGTCAGGTCCTTCCTTACTGGGGAGCAGCTTGGATTTTCATAGCACAAGGGTCCCCGCAGTAGCTCTTTCCTCCCCTTTTGAAGGCAGGGGCATGGTTTGTATTTCTTCCGTCACCTGGGACCACTTTTCTTGCCTGGATTTTGGAAGGTACTTGCTAGAGGGTCAGAGATGGCTTGGGAGAATTTCTAGAGCTTTCTGGGACGATGGAGGTATCTGTTAGCTTGTGTTCTGCCCATCTTCTATGTGCTTTGCTTCCCGGCTTCCAACTTTTCTGTGTCTCCCTCATTTCTAGAGCTGTTTTTGATGCCGTGTACCATTTTGATGCTTTGAACCCTCTTGGCTCTGACTGATTCAGTTATGAGCCACCCTGATTTCATCCCTGAAGGCTTGTGCTAATCTATTATTCTCATCTGTAATTTTATATATATATATAAAATATCCATCTTTGCTCCTCATTTCCTTTTGGATTGTCAAAGCACAGATGATGATAGTCTCACAAGCCCTCTGCTGACAGTGTTTTTCTCTCTACACCGCTTTTCTGTTAAAAAAGAGGGTAAGTTGGAACATGTATAGAGCCGCTGCGGTTTCAGAGGTGGGTCCTAGAGCTAGGTGCTTAAACTTAGGCCTGGACACAGCTAGGCTCGTCTACCCCTTGCTAAGCACAGTGTTTGATACGCTAATGATTAAATGATTTAAAATGAAGACAACTAAAGAACAAGAAAAGTAATTAAACAACACTTTAAGGTAGGTAATTAGCGCCCTGCTGACTTCCTTGGTTTTGTTTTCTGTAAAAGAAGCAGTGGTGCTGCCTGCCCTCGGCGGGGATCTGGGAATGCTGTGAGGTGGCCAGAGAGACTCGGAGGGAGGGCTGGAGGGAGCTCGGCTTTTTCTGCTTTCGGACACCGTGACCACTCCTTGCAGATGTCTCAGCTCTGATTCACGTCCTCTCCGCTTCAGGTCTGCGTGGTAGAGACGGAAGTTTGATTGCCATGCAAAGCGGCCGGCCCTGGTTCCTTGCTAGCCAGGCTCGGTGCCTGGCTGGGCTTGTCTGCTCTTGAGTCTGGGCACCCTTATCAGGAGGGCAAACTCATGACTTAGGGTTTATTTCCATGCCTGTTGTGTGTGGTGATCTGTAACCACTGTAATCAGCTTTTTTTTTTTTTTTTTTGTTCCCTTTCTAGAAGGCCAGATGCTTCTGGAAGGAAAGAGTGGTTGGCGATCCAAGTAATCCATGAGCTAGCCGAATGGCCCCGCCGTTTCTGGCGGGATTTGGCAAAGAAAATATGTAACAGCAGCAGCCTTTGGGATAGGTAGCCCAGGCTTTGTTGCATTACCTGCCACAACACCGCTGACGGATTACAGGCTTGGTGACAGGGAAGCTGCTGGCTGACTGTGGCCCTGCTCAGGAGACGAGGCAGCTGGGTCCCTCTCTGAGCTCCGTGTCCTCAGCCCCTCTCAGGTGGTCGCTGGCGTTCAGGTGCACCTTAGCCTGATGGCTCTTCATTCTGCTTCTCCTGCCCCTTGGGAAAACCCTTTGTCCCCAGAGCTGGCTGCTCGTCCCCCCTGCCGCCGCTCCCCACCTCCTGCTCCAGCAGGTTTCACCGAGCCGCCTGGCCGTCGTTCAGTAGCTCATGACTGGGAGGTATGATATGTTCATTATTCAGTTTATTACTCTGATGACTCGAGTAGCTGGGTTTAGGCCAAACCACCTCCTCATGTGACCTGCGAGGAGGAGGAAGGAGAGAGGGTTTCCTGCTCCCCGCTGTACTACATGTGCTTTTCTCTGCTGTTTTGGGTGTTGGCTTTCCCAAGCTGTGTGTGACCAAGCCAGCTTGACAGTAACAAGGTGGTTTTAAAAGAAACATGCACAAAGCTGTTTTCCACGCCTACGGCTTTGTCCCCGGGACTTGGGAAGAATGGTGATTTAGCTCCAAAATATGAATCACTGTTTGCTTGGTGTCTCTCAGGGTGATTCAAAAGTCCTAACAGCCTGCCACAGAAAATAAAATGTTCTGAAAATACACAAATGATGCAATTAATTTTAGGTACATGTGACTTAGAGAACAGAGACAAGTTCCTTTGGAGAGTGATCTCAGCTATCCTGTGCACAGCTGGCTGATGTTTCCACTAGCCGGGAACAGTGAGCGAGGGGAGAGAAAGGGTCCAGGCTGGAGTCTGCATAGACTGTGGGAAATGCTTTTTTCTTGACGTTTTGACCCATTCTTACCCTGGAGATGCTGATGTTTCAAACATCCTGGTTAGCAGACAGACTGTTAATCCTTTTCCAATGCTGTGGAAATCCCAGGCTCAGCGGAACTACATTACTTGTTAAAAAATATGCATATGACTAACACTTTTCCAGCATGTAGTACAACCAGTGATATCCACAAACTCCACTTCCTTGGGATTAATAATGAGCTGAGGATAATGATCCTTCCACGGCCTTGGTCAGGCAGCCTTTCCCAACCCAGCATCCCTACATCAGCTGTGAAAGCGCTTGCGCTGCAGTTTGGTACTGCTGCCTTAGCACTGTCAGTGTTTTCAGCTTGAAAAAGCATGATCTGAAAGGAAACCGTGATCCTGGGGGGGATGGACAGTCATCGCTGAAATATCGCAGAGGATTAACAGGAAAAAAATCTGTAGCAGTTTGCCTCTGCATAGCACGGATAGCTTGTGAGCATGGTGGTTTCTAACTTCATGGTGCACATGCATCCCAGCATCTTCTTACTTCTGCCACGAGCGAAGCCGTTGCCTGGGGTGGTGGCTGCTGTGCCATGGGATGCCTTGCACCCCTGGGATGCCCCTCTGCCCTGCCCCATCCCCAGGAGCCCTTCGCCTCACCACCATTGCCCTGCTGTGGAGCATCCTCCCTCCCCAGGCAGCGGGGCTGGAAGTGCTCGCCCGCTCTCCCCTCTGTGCCTCACCTCAGTTTTGGGCAGCTGGGAAGAAGCTGGGAGCCAGGACTTGGTGGCAGATGTGGGGATCTCGGTAGGTTTGAGGGAGGCTGCCCCAAAACAGGTTCACCTGAGGTGTCAGCAGGGCAGAGGCTGGATGTTTAAAATGGGCGGCGTTGTAGGTAGCCGAGGTCGCTTCCAAAGCACTCGGCTCTGATTTCTCAAGCGTTTCACTGACTCAGGCATCTCAGAAAGTGGAGCTTTGACACTTCAACCCAATATCTGTCTCCCTGAGAAGTGAGTAGCAAGAAGTCTGGGCAGCAGATGGTAAAGCCTTCCACGCAGTTAAAGAGGGGAGAGGGAATGATAGTGACACTTCCAACATCTCGTTAAATAAACACGCATGTCACTTCATCTCAGATATGAACATACCCCGCAGTGGGGACGATTGAATGGAGTACTGCATATTTAGACATAGGTGTCTGCCTAAGAGGTGTCTGCCTGTCAAATCAAAATTTCCAGGACTTCTACATGTGGCAGCCAACCTTTGGCTTGACTTGCTCAGTAACTCTCTGTATCTACTTTCTGACAATAATTTTTGGAATAATTATTTATGCTCCGAAGACCTGATACCTAGCTTCTTGGGGCAAAGCCATTTTAAAGTCCTTTTATACCACTAGCAACATTGAAGGGAATTGGTGTGTGGATAGCTCTCCTTAGAGCCACTGCGGCCACTTGTGCTGCTGTGCTCGGCTGAGGAAGGGGAGGAGAATTCATTTCCATTCAGCACGTGGGGGGAAATATTTCCATTCAGCTCTTAGTCTGTCTTCGGAGAGACAGAAATGGGCACATAGTCCATTTAGGACATCGATGTGACCGTCAGTGTTTTGGTGGTAGCTTCTGAACAGCTCTCAGGTGGTGATATGATTTTCAGAGGACTCTAGGAAGGTCAGGCTCTGCTGGGCAGGGCTGCCGTACCTGCCAGCAGGTCAGGGGGAAGTGGCAGCCCTTACCCAGTGGTAGGTGTCAATTATTGGTGATTTGGTGATTTGGGAGTGATTCCCTTCCCAGCATGCAGGTGTTTAGAGGCAGGAGGAGCGGGGCTGGGGCTGCCCGTTAGCATCACTCCTTGCAGCTGGTGCCTTGCTCCCCATCCAGAGGTGGTCTGCAAACGCCGCTCTTTGCCAGGCGCTCCAACGGGCAGAGGATGCAGCCTCTTTCCCAGCGACTGCTCTGGGGGTGAGGGTATCTTAGGCCAAGGTAAGGACAGTCATCTTGGTGTAAGCATTGTTTTTTCTTCCTTCTTTCCTTCCTCTTCAAGATGCAAATAGATCTCCCTTGGGAGGAGCGTGACCTCAGATTGGTTTCATGTCTTCCATTGCATCAGAGGAAGTACAATTTTTGGGGACAGGCTGCGTAGAGGCCTTTCTTCCTCCTCTCCCCTCTCCTCTGCTCGTGTTCCCTGTCTCACAGAAGTCTGGCTGAGATCCGCTCCTCCTCCTCCTTTCAGCAGATTGCAAAATGATGTGTTAGATTCCTGCACCAAGAAAACAACCTCCAAGTAGGGGCTGAAATTCCAGCTTGCTGGGACGATAAGCCTGAGCTGGGAAGAGAGGGGAAGAGCGAGAAGGGCCACACCAGAGAGCTTTAACTCTGGTGTTGTACAGTTTTGAATTATTTTGTTACAGAACCTCACCCTGGCATTGCTGAGGGGTGGTGGAGGAACTTCCCGTGCTCCTGCCCTTATGCACTGGGCAGCTGTGGTCTGGGGTGGAGAATACCTGCCTGGCTGTAAAGGTGAGCATCTCTGCCTGCTGACTGCGGCGTGGCCGGCAGCAAACCCGGGCACCGGGTACCTCGGTGGGTGTGCTGCTTGTGCAGATTGTGTTGCTCGCTAGCAGGCTTGAGACTGAGCTGTGAAGTGTCATGGGGACCACCTGGGGACCCCACCATCTCACCACCTGGCTGTCACAGCCCTTGAGATCATCCAGTGTCCTGTTTCCAGTCCCATTTGAGAAGGCTTAGCTGTTTTTCCAGCGATAGGGGTGCCTGATCTAAACAGCTATAAATCAGAGTCCCAGAGTTTTCCTGAGTAACAGTATTTTGGAAGCTGCTCTGCAAATCACACACAGGATATTGAGGTACTAAGCTACATTGCTGCTGTCTGGCCTCCTCTTGAAAAGCAAAGTTGTGGGTACTGATGGAGAAACGTTGTCTTTGATGTGGAGATGCTGAGGATCCTTGGCTGGGCACCGCGCTCTTCAGGTAAGATGGTGTTAATATTCACCTTAGGAAATAAATGCAACTTCTTTTTTTCACGCTTCATTACTCTGGTTTCACGGTACCTTGGCATCTTGGTAAATAAACTTGCCAGTCATCAGTTTCCAGCCAGTAAATTTGTAATTGAAGAGGGGCTGGAGTGGTGGCGCCAGCAGCCAAGCCCGGGGCTGGACTTTCCCCTGGGGGTGTGCTTGGCCGCAGCGCGGTGGTTGGGCTGCGCCGGAGGCAGGGCTGCAGGCAGCTCCCACTGCCCGGCCGACATCCAGCCCTGGCCAGTGCCCAGCTCTGCCCCACGTCACCGGCCCCACTGGTTGAGCAAGCGTCCCCGTACTGGTGTGCCCCCAGATGGCTTTCGTAACCTGGCTGGTGGGGCTCTGGGGGTGCTTTGCCCTCCGCCCTGCCGGGTGCCCTGGGTCTCAGCTCTGCTCAGCCCTGACCGGCCTCAGCAGGGGCGAGGGAGCCCAAAATTTGCACTGGGAAGCTCTTGGCACTGCTGGACATGCCAAATTGGAGGCTCCCTTTTGGGCATCTGATGGGGTTTTGGGCTTCGTGCTTTTTTTGCAGCCGTCCTGGGTGCCGTCTTGCATGTAGTTGAGTGGCCCCTGGTCCCCGCTGCCCTGGACCGGGCAGGTGAGCTGGCAAAGCCTGAGGTTTTGCTAAGCCCCAGCCATGCAGGCAAGGGTTGGTAGCCAGCAGCTCCCCAAGCGGCTGCCTGGGCTGCCTCCCCTCACCAGCTGTTTGCCAGAGGGGTTGCTCCGCTGAGGTAATGCAAAGAAGTTGCGGCAAATGCCACCCGGGCTGTGCCTAGGATAAATTTTGCACCCTGCAAAAATGTTCTGTGTATTCGCTTGCAAATTCCTCTGCTAATTACCTACTTGTAATGCATCAAACATAGATTTAATTACGAATAGATTCTGTCCTTCCAGAGCACCTTTATGAGATGTAGAAAGGTGCTCTTTCCTCTGCAGGTAGACGCTGGAGTCTGGGTGAAGCTGTTGTTGTTTTACTCAGAGAGCAGCTGGGCTTTCCAAATTAATTATATTCTAGTTTCATTCTTGGAAAGAAATTCTAATTTTAACTCTGTATCCCAGGAATATTAGGGAACTGATGCGGGCTCTCAGTAATAGACTTTGAGGAGCTCTAAGTCCAGGAGACGATTCACAGAGAAAGGCACGGTCGGACGCTGATCCTTGCAGCGTGAAAGCATCGCTCTGCCTGGCGCGGCCGGCTTCGGGGGAAATACTGAATCCCTCCATTGCTGTATGTCGATCTCCCCCAGCTTCTCTTCAGCCTGCTTGTTTCGGTGCTTTACCACCCTGGGGTCTGGCGTGTCACCGTGGCTCAGGCCTGGCTTTCAGAGCTGACGCCACCTCTGTCTCCTGCTCCTGTGGGTCAGGCACGGAGCGGGCTGCTCCGAGGCAGCAGATAGTCTGGAGTAATACTGGTTTTATTATCTCTTGAGTAGTTGGAAGTGTTGGTGAGTTGCCCGGGACCCTCCTGAGCTCCTGCTGAAGGTGGGTGTTCACGTGACATTTCAGCCTCGGCTTCTCGATATGAGGTAGTGGTGCACTAGGCGGCTGACAAGGCAAGGGCAGGGAAAGAGTCGTGCGATACATCCAAGAATGTGATATTTAAAAAAAAAAAAGAAAAAAGATGAGAATTTTGGGGTGATTTCAGGATTTCTGTATCTTCGACAGATGAGGGGCAGTTTTGAGCAACGTGCCCTTCACATGGGAGCAGAGACTGCCCTGTGAAGCCTCTTCCACCTCAAGAAAATAGGACCTTGTTCAAGGCTAAATCTGTTTCCTCTCCACTGAGCTGGGACCAGGACAGCAGCAAATTCCCCCTGAGATGGACAACAAGCCCTGGGCACTGAAGCTTATGGAGGGGAAGACCAGAGGGTAACTTAGAGGCAGCCTGGTGACCCAGTCCTGCAGCGGGGTGGCACAGAGCAAACCTGCGAACCGAAAATCATGCTTGTGAGTGCAGCCAAGCCGGGATGGTTGATCATTAGTGACTCCAGCGAGGCTTGAATGCATATCCTGGAAGGGAAAGGGCGGCTGTTTTGCCGTCCGTGACCAAACTGAGCATCCCTCCTGTGGTGCCATCCAAGATCTAAAGTCCAGCCAAGTAAAGATCTGATTTTCGTTCCAGCTTGGGGGTTTTAGGGCACTGTCAAAGGGCAGCATCCTGGCCCGAGGTCAGGACTTAGCACTCCTGGCATCGCTTACTCTTTGTATAGTATGGGGCAGACATACGCAGGGAGTAAAACCCATACACCACCACTGACTGGAACCCCGTCTGGCTGCTGGTGGTAGGCACAGCCAACTTCGCGTCATCCCCAAACCTTCTGCAATTGCAATACCGACTTTTCTGGTAAACGTAGGAAACTACCTTTAGCTTGTGCTCGTGAAACAGCATGGTTGCCCTGCTCTAAGTTGCAATGGCCTCTCTCCTCTTTAAGGAAACCTTACGGCCTGGGCTATCAGTTTAACTGAAATGGCTGCGCGTGAACACGAAGGCCAGCTCCGTTTCTAGTTTCTGAGACAAGCAGGATAAATGAAATGCTGCTGCGTCTCCGGGTGAGGTGTTAGGCAAAGGGCAGAGCTGGCCCTGCTTGTGAAGACTCAGGCAGGCTCTGCACATATTTCCTTGCCTGGAAAACAGTGGGATTTGGCTGAAAAATAAACATAGCCCAAGGCTGTTTCAAAGGGAAAAAACACAAGCTCATGTGTCTGACGGCTTCAGGTCATGGGATGAGTTTTGTCTGTGGTTTTTGTAGCTTTCAGCATGTGAGCATGAGCCCTGCGTTGCTTTAATTGTGTGATGGTGGGGCCCAAGCTGGCCTGGGGAGCTCCGCACAGCTGGGGCAGTTCCACGGCTGCATGGGTAGGATTATGGCAGAGCAGGGGCTTTCCCAAAACACCTTGGTTAATAAGCACTGCGCCTTTTCCAGCAAATTGCGTCCAAGTCTCTCAGCGCCTTCCAGGGAGATAGATGGTGAGCTTTGCAGCAGCTGTCTTTTGATTAAAAAAAAAAAGCTATATATTTATAATAATCAAATATGAGATGATGATTTTGGGTGATGGTACTTTTTATTTGCACTATCATCTATTCAGCATCAGCCCCACTGATGTGGCAATGCTAAGGCTGCTTGCAGGGAGAGGTGATGGTGCCTTAGCTGCGGGTGGGGGGGTCGGGGTGACGGGGCGGGGGGCTATTTGTTTTTCAAATAGCATTTGCTGCATTTTATGCATTTTCCAACTACTGTCCTGCTGTCAGGCTGCTTTGAGACCAGTGCTGTGCTGCCCACAGGTCAGCTCCTCCTGAGTGTCCTCAGGGCTACCTTCATCTAACGCGGGGATCCCGGGCTCACCCTGGGAAGTGGATGGGCTTCTCCCTGAATCGGAGAGAGCTGTGCCAGCAGCACCTCCTGGCACCTGTGACCCCCAGCGGTGCTCACCGGTCTGTTTGCAGAGACGTCAGAGATAGCGAGGTACATTTTATCGATCCCTCTCATAATCGCTGTAGGATCTTCTGCTTTATTTTGCACTGCCAGAGGAGCAGCCATGCCTGTGCTCAGAAGCGCTGCTGTCCCTGTCCCTTAGCTTGTTTCTTTCTCCTTTGCCTTGTCTCCCTCTTTTTAGAGTTTCTCTCCTTGCAGTAACTGCCCCCATTCCTGGTGTCTGTCTTCCATGGCTGCAAACTTATCCCCTTTCATTCCCCCAAGTGCTAAGAGGTTATAGGATGTGTAGGAGCACCTCCTTGCCTTGGTGAGAAACCAGGCATCTCCTGCAGGCCAATTTGCCAACTGTGGTTTTTTTTCTTTCTTTTGTTGCCCACGGCCTTGGCCGTGGTTTGAAGGCAGCAGGCTCCCAGGTGGGCAGTGGGCACGCCGTCCGCACCCCAGCCCTCCCTCCAGCTTTGGGAGCCCGCGCTCTCCTCTCCTGGACCTTTACCGCTGCTTGAGGGGGACCTAGGGCAGAGACGGGATCTGTTTCTCGTTTCCATCACTGACTTGTCAGGCTCAGGGGGGAAATCCTCATGGAGGAGGTAGGGCAGAGCCATTCTCAGCGTTCAGGCTAATTGCGATGCTGAGCGCTTGAACTCCCCCTCCGCGTCCCTCCGAGCGCTGTTGCCCGTTGCCCAGCTCGCAGTTGAGCCGCTCTGCTCAGTCCCAGATGCATACGCCTCGGCTGTCAGAGAAATACTTCTTCCAACGCGAGGAAAGATGCGGGGCTCATTAAGAGCTGTTTGCACGCCAGGGTTCAAGGCAGGTGCTCGGGAAGACTCACGTGGCTGCAGGCTGGAGAGGGATGTGGCTTTTTATTAGCAGCAATGAGAAACATTCAGGTTCTTGTTGCTCCACAACAGCTGACCAAATTATCCTAGGCTTCTTCCTCCCCCCCCCCCCAAATTAGCTCCATTAATTGCAATCATGGGGACAGAGCTTTCGTTACGCTGCCCAGGGTGCAAGGGCCGGAGTGGCCACCAAGCGTTTTGGCACTGCAGCAGCTGCAGATGTGCCTGTCGCAGGTATAATTATAAGGATGGGATCTACCATCGCCTCCTTCCATGCGTTGGTGGGCTTCAGCCGGCGCTTGGCAGCCCCTCTGGCAATCAGAAATGTCCTGTGAACTCAGCCTTGCTTTCAGTATTTTTTTTTTTTCCTTTTCCCCCAGGCAAGTGAAATGCAGTGCCTTGCAAGCACTCAATTTTTGTTGCTAGGTGAATAAATGAGTTTCTGCTGGGTTGTAATTCAGCCTTGTTTGCAAGTGACCCTTGGTGATCTCCGTTCCAGCGTTTCCAAATCCCCATCTCCGCTCTCGCAGGTGCAGCCCTGTGTCTGCACAAGTTCAGTTTTCCTTCACTAGATGTCACTGTCTATACAGAGAATTTCAGAAGCTGGCGGAATGGATGATTAAATTGGAGAAAAAAAAAAAAAAAGGAAGCTATTTGGAGAGGGTGTGCAAGTGACTGAAAAACATATTTTCAATTATGTCCAAAATAAGAAGGTTTTCCTCTTCTTTATCCCCCTACAAGTTTGCAAGAGACATTCAGTGCTGCTTGGGAAAATAAAGTCCACGAGAGCCCTTTCTAAGCACAGGAGACTGGTGGCCATCTCGCCTTCGTCTGTCCTCGCCTTTGCAAAGTGTAGGTGGTAGGATGGAGTGTGCTTTCATCTTCTTTCTCTCGGGGCACAGACCGAAAATAATAGTCAATAAGAAAAAGCCCACCGACTGCAACGAAGAAACAATTTACATCCACTTTCTGGAGTTTCTTTTCAAAACATCTTTCTGGGTTGTGGAGAGTTTTAATTAACCCTTTAATTAAGCGGACAGGATGAATAGCCTACCAAGAAATAAGAGTGTGTGCGATGGGCAGTTTTTGCTGGCTATGTTAGCCTCCGTGTTTGTGTTGTCTGAGCTGGAAAGAATAAACATTTCTTGTGTGGCGTAATGCCATTCTCTCTCCTCCTTTCCCCTCAGGTTTTTAGTCAATCCTAAGGATGCTGTAGCCAGATAGTTACGGCACTAATAAATAGTGCCTTAGGCAGAGCTGGTAACAAGGCAAGTCTGGCTTTCACTACTTTTTATTTATATTCTGGTGTGGGTTTAGCATCACAGATGTCCCCGAAATTACAGAATTTGCTTTCTTAAAGATATTTTAACTTGGAAGAGACTGTTGAGAGCTGGGCTTTGCTGCACTGGGAATATTGCTGCTTTTCGCTTTGGCAGGCAATGGAGCACATAAACACGCTGCCGTGCCAGATCTGCCGCGTGGCCTTTTTTTGTTTCTCCCTGCTAAGGGATGACAGGCATGCACCCTGTGCGTTACACGGATATCCTCAGGCAAAGGTGAGGTCAAAACCCAGGTGTCCGCGTTCTGGGGGGTCCACACTCAGCTTGGTCGGTGGGTGAGGGTGCTGCAGCGGTGACCTCCTGGGATGCAGGGCGACCTGCAGCAGGGGGAGATGCTCACCGGAGAGGGGTGAGTCAGCTACATGGACCCTCTACTCGGGTCTCACCTGGGTGCCGCATCTCTCCTGTTCCTGCCATCCTCCCGCCGTGCCGCGCATCAGCCCTGGGCACAGAGCAGAGAGCATCTGCCGTGTGGTGTTCGCTATTTATTTCCTTGTGACTTTGGACCCAGCTGATTTATGTAGGAAGGGGGTGAGCTGGACTCATGGAGCTCCCTTTGGTCTCCTGATGCTTGAATACCGTGAAATTTGGAAATAGTCAACACTGCCACCCGTGTGCAAATCTAACAAGTGGTCATACCCATTCGGTAAGGCCTTGGGTGGGACTTGTGTGCTGGAATTGCATCCCCTTGCATGTCTGACATAACTGATTTCTTCAGCAGCTCTGCTGCCCCCTTGGCGGCGTGGGGGACAGGTACTGAATCCCTCGGTATGACACTTGCAGACCTAGCCATGAAGCGCGGTGCCTCTATTACGTTTTTCATTTGCTAGGACGCAAGCAAAATCCTTGATCTAATGCAAACTTTGTGGCTATTTCTGAGGTGCAGGTAGGGACACAAAGCACTCGTATTGTGTTTTACAATTTGACTCTGTTCTCATATTAGCTACTTAGCAAAATTTTCCTATTCCACTTTCATTAGCGTAAAAGAGCTGCAGGGGGACTTTCCGTAGTGCAATGAGCCGTGCGAGCTCTGAACTCACCTCTTCTCTCCTCTTTAATCTTGGTAAAGGCGCAACAGAGCCCCAGATACCGGCTGTGGGCTGGAAGGACGTGCCCCACTGAAGGGGAAACTGAAGGGTTTTATGCCTCATCTTTCGATAACGGGGTTCCGTCACACAGAAAAAAAAGAGACTGAGGGTATGCAAAACAGTGTGATGGCTCAACATCACCCCCACCGCGGTCCGTAGGGTTCTGTTAAAGTGCAAGAGAAATGGCAAGAGCAGCTCTGTGTTGGAGGAATATCAGTTAATGCTTTTACAAAACAAGCCTGGAAAGGCCTGGGGTGAAAATAATGTGTAGGGAGGAGGCCAGCAGACACAACTGAAAAATGGCAATCGCTTTCTGTAAAACATTCAAAGGAAATGGAACAATATTAATTTTATTTGGAATTTGTAATCAAAGGGAAAGTTGCCATTTTGATCGGAGATGGAAATTGCCTGATTATCTTCGCTTTTTCTGTGCCTGCATAGGGAAGTGTTTCTCTGCCACTGAAGCGGAGGAAAGTATAAAAAGGAGGGGACGGAGAGGGGAAGAAAAATGCCGCTTTTGTTTCCGCTTTATATTCAGCTGCCGACATTAGCAAACAATACCGTTGCTTTTCAGAGCTGCTCTCCTGCCTGTGTGAGGCCTCCCTGGGGAACGACAGCGAGGCACAGGCTTCGGCAGCTGCAAACCTGGACCGTCTCCTTGCTTTTCTGCAACTTCTTCAGTCCTAGTGGGCTCCAGTCTGTTGGCTGTTTTTTTCAGCCTCCTCATCTGTGAAATGGGACAGTTCTTACGGTAGGGGGTGTGGGAAGGTGGAGGATTTTTCTCTTTTTGACATATCCAAAGTCAAAAGCATCTCGAGGGTTTTCGCTTGTTCAGCTTGGAGAGGGAGGGATGAAAGGCACAGGCATTGGGGCTAGTGCAAAATGCTCCATCTGGGAGAGGATCTTCTCTCAGTTGGCTTCTGTAGATCTGTCTGGCAATCCAGTCAATGAAAAGAAAAATTAGGGGAATGGAGCTTGACCATTTGCGTGATATATACATATATATAAAATTTATTCCTTGGATCTTTCTAATGGCAATATTCCCCCACCTCTTGTGCCAGCAACTTGAGGCCTTTTGGAAGGAGCCGTTAGACATCATGCGACCGGCTGTGAGCAAGAGGAGAGCAGAGGGGTGCAGAGGGACAAACAGCATTGGCCGGCGAGCGCCAGCATGCCCTGCCAGCTGGCCTTCGGTAGCCAAAATGTGAGCAACCATCGAGCTCCCTGGTCCCTCAAAGGCAGAATAAATGCCTGTGAAGTGAGAACCTTTAATTTTTTTTGAGAGGATTTTCCCCCTTGCCCACCAAACTCCCTGGCACGGGGTTGCCTGGAAGGTGAAGGGGTGCAATCACCAGACTTGCATGCAACTCGCTGATCACCTTGTGAATTGTGGAGGTGACATTTCCCCCCAGCCTACATCTGCCCAGCATGGGTGTCACCCCTTCCCTGATGCATGGAAGACTGATAAAACCCATTATTATTTTTGTCCCCCTCATCACTGGACTTTCAGGGGCTGTCATGATCCACATGAGGCTGGCAGAGTGTTGTACAAACAACCCTCAGTCCTTGCAAACCACTGGGGGCCGACTGAGTAGGACAGAGGAGGAAAGAAGGTATTTCTCTTTGCAGCCAAAGTACGTGAGCAGAGAACTGCCAAAACCGCAGGGCTGCAAGAGAATCCTTGCTCTGACCCAAGTGCGGGCACTGAGAGCGGAGCTGATGGCAATGCTTTTGCTGTTGGCTTAAAACACTGCCCTCTGGGTGCAGAGTGCTTGAAACCCCTAGGGTAAATAAGAGAAATGGTCAATAAATAACACATATTTGGCACAGCCTTCCTTTAACCTTGTGCTTGCCAAGCTGTGGCCAGATGTTTGAGCATCCATGTCTCACCAGGGTGGTGGCTGGGAGGAGCGGGAGGTGCCTGGGCAGGGAGCGCTCTGGTGGCACCTGGAGATGATGACAGCTCCGCAGGCGGGGGGGGGAAGGAGATACAGACAAGTCAGGTTTCTCCCAGGCTGTTTGCTTTTCGCTGTGCAGCATTTTAAACTGCCCTTACTTTATTTTTCCGAATGCTGCGGCGTGCCTGATCAGAGCTGGTTAGCATGAACCGCTAGGTGTTTGAAACCAGAAGGGTTTGCTTTCTCTCAGTGATGTCTGGAGGACTCGGGAAGCTTTTTAGGGCTTGCTCCCTTTCAGAAGCAAGGACAAGCCTTCTGTGGCTGCCTCCCCCTCTCTACTCCCCTTTAACAGCGAGTCACTGAATTTTTAGCATGCCCTTCATGGAAATAGCTCCTTAATATCAGTTGAGCTTTTTGCAGATCTCTCCGTCTCTTGGTGTTTCTCTGTTCCCTTATCTTGTTTATGAAACTGTATTATGTGAGACAAAACTCATTTGTTGGCGAGGAAGGGACATTGTACTCAATGGGATATTTACTGTGTACCTGAGGTATAATCTATCCTCTGCAGTAATATAGACTCCAAAATGAATGGGTATTTATTTATAATAATATAGCAGACAGTCCACAGGGAGGTGTCATCTTGTTTGTAATCAATCCCAGTGCGATGCTCTGGTTGCAGCACAATAACACTTTGCATTAAGTGATGAATTGGTTTAGTCTCCTTATTCTGACTGTCATTTTTCTTCACTGAAGATGCATTGCCTCCATTACGCGACCCTTGTAGCTGAGCATCAAATATCCGCGGGCGCTTAAGAGGGAGCGGGTGAGATCATGCGTATTCCCGTGTAGGAAGGGAAGAGAGCAGCCCCCCCAACAGCCGCGCTGTTGATTATGGGGAGTAATGGGTTCCAAATAGGTGACTGGGTGCAGCGTGAGCTGCGCTCACGGTGAGGTAAGCAATGATTTATTCTGCTGAAGTGGGTCATTACTGAACTAACATTGTATTTCTGGATTGATTTCAACTCGGAACCTGATGACAGAGTGGATATTTTACTGCCAGAAAAATAGACCATCCATGATACCAAACAAGCTAGATGTATTTTAAAAGAGATGTTCTTGGTATGCTGGGGAAAACAACAGCAGAACCTCTATTAAAAGAACTGAATTTGGGTGCTACAGAGATGCAATCAATATGCCTGTGTCGTAAATGTAAGGCTGTTACCATCGGAGAGGAAAACCTGCCCATTGCTCAGTAGCTCATGAGTGAGTTGCCAGAAAAATAACAACCTGCTTTATGAAAGACATTGTAGAAAATGAAGTCCTGTAGTCACCTTTGAAGGCTGTCTCGGCTCGGGTCTGGCTGTTTCGCAAGGCGATGCTGCCCGGAGAGGGAGGGCTGGGCTTTGTGTGCCAGCGGGGCTGTGGGATGGGGAGAGAAAGTGGGGCTGGCTGGGGTTTTTTTTGGGTCTATGTCCTTCCCTCCCACGCTTGTTGGAAGCCCAGGACACCCCCTGTGCTGTCCCTGTCAGGTCACTTGCCTGGATCACTCATCCTATCGGCCTGTACCTCCAAGATGTCCTTTAATGGGTGGTGGGTTGGGCTGCCTGCGTGTGCCTTGGCTTATCCTACAAATAGGTTTGAGGGCTGAGACACCCTTAAAAGTAACAGGAGGAAAAAAACCAGGTCCATGCCATTAATCCTTTCTGCTCCCTTGTGATGCATGAGAAAAGCTTGCAAATGTCCGTCTGTCTTTGTAAAATCAGAAATAGCCAGAAGCCCGCTCTTCACTGCATTTCCCTGGAGGCAACAGAAATGTCTTGGCTCTCGAAGGAGCAGCCGGGGAGCACAGGGGCAGCTCTCTCCTGGTCTCTGGGAGTGGGTGGGGTGAGGAAAATACACAAAACACCTGATCTAGGCTTACATGTTCTCAGTAACAACCACTTGGTTTTCGGTAGGAGTAGCTAAAATGATAATCCTCCCCCTCTCCCACTCTTCCATAAAACCTTCTAAGAAAAATGGGGTAAGTAAAAATACATTGAAACACTGGGGAGAAATCGGCAGGTTTGAAAGAGGCTCGAGCATATCCTCGGCACACAGCACAAAGAAACGCAACCGGAAAATTGCTTTTCCTTCCTGTGCCGTTAAAGTCGGAAAAGCTGCTTAAGTCTCCCAGGCTGTGCTGTTTTACTGCTGCCCTCCCTCCCTCCTGCTGTCACATGCCTGATGCCTGGTCCCCGCCACGGGCACCCCAACCCACGGCGCTGGCACCCCTGTACCAGCGGAGGAGGTGGGCACCGGGGCAGGCTGCTTGTCCCCCTGTCTCCTCCCTGGCCATGGAAACCGGTCGCTGAGCTGACATGAGAAAAGGCCTCAAAATCAGTTATCCTCCTGAAGTGGGAGCTCCCACAGCCTGCGGCTGACTTAGCTGATGGCTCGCTGAGGGCAAAGAGGGGCGGCGATGGCTGGAGGGCGGATACCCAGGCAGAGGTCTCTGCTGGCAGCACCGTCCCGCGGTCTTGACGAAGGCACGTTTTCCTCCTGCACTTGATGAGTCCTGGAGAGAAAACGGAGTCCTGCGCAAGGCACGTGGGCTTTAGACAAGCGGAAAAGCACCGCCAAATCAATATGTAGGGAAATTGCAGATGCTCTGGGGCCAAGTGCCCGATGTAACATCAGACTACCTGTCACGAGTGTCACCATCCGCTTCTACCGACACCATTAAAGTCACTTTCTAAACTGTCGGTTTGGAGCATCCTCTAGGTATGGACTGTAACTCATTTGATCATTTCCAGAGCGCATTCAAGTTTCACTGTAGTGCCCTGTTTTATACGGCCGCCTCGGATACAGGCTGTTAAATCTTCGCTCCCAGCTGCTGTATACTAGGCTCCATTACATGCAGCCTTGACGGAAAGATCCTGCTATGGCATGCCAAATTCTTCTCTCTCAAATTCAGTCTTCTGAAGAGAAGGAGATTTCAGCTATATGGTCATCTTGAGTCTTCCCTCCTCTTTTTGGAAAGGGAAAACTAAAGCTCAGTGTGGATTAGCAAGGTTAACGATCTACTGCAGAGCACCTCCCGTAGCGTTTGGGAGGTGGTGGGCTCCTGGCTGACGTGCACTGCTGACTGAGATTGCTTGGGTCCAATTTCAACTTGGTTGCTGACCTGGGAAGCGGCACAGGACAAATCACTCCTTGCCTCAAATTTCCCATTTATAAACTGGAGTAAATACTGTCGCTTCCCTTGTCTGGTACTGTGACAGTGCCATCGTGAGAAAGACTGTACGAGACAAGTATTGTTTATTAATTTTCATTATAAATCCATCTGGTTTTGAACTGAAGTGTTGCCTTTACAATGGGTTTTAATTTAGATCTGTGGTCATGTGTGAGCTTTTCTCTGGAGCTGTCTTTACTGAGTTAGATGTCTGATGTAAACTCGCCAGCTGGGCTTCTGTTACAGCGGAGATACCATTGCCAGTGGTTTACAGAATCACCCCTCTTTAAGGGAAACCCCTCTGCTGTAAGGCGAGGTAATAACATGGAGGACTTGAAAATTATTCCTGTCTCTTGCTCACCAGTCTGTGTAGCAGGAGCCAGACTCTTTGCAGTGGTGTCCAGCAACAGGACAAGGGGCAATGGGCACAAACTGAGACATAAGAGGTTTCAGTTGAATATGAGGAAAAACTTCTTTACTCTGAGGGTGACAGAGCACTGGAACAGGCTGCCCAGGGGGGTTGTGGAGTCTCCTTCTCCGGAGATATTCAAAGGCCGCCTGGATGAAGTCCTGTGCAACCTGCTCTGGGTGAACCTGCTTTAGCAGGGGGGTTGGACTAGATGATCTCCCGAGGTCCTTTCCAACCCTTGCGATTCTGTGATTCTGTGTTCTGCTTTTCCAAAGATGAATTTGCATTAACGAGCCTTGCTGCTGCTGTACTGCATATATACCATGTGCTCAGCCTTGGGCTCACCCTTACAATGTCTTGCACTTTGGTCTGTAAACCGTCTTTCTCCACGCTGTTGGCATTTTCCTTCCACCTCTCTCCGAGCCCTGCCTGAGTCCTACCGGGGTGGCTGGGCAGCTTCCCGCCGAGGTGAGATCGCTCGAGGCGCTTAGCTCCCTTCTGTCTCTTCCTTGCTCCCTTTTGATCTTGAGGCAGGTTTTAGATCTGATGTCTGATTTTCCTTTGTGTCTTGCTCTCTCAGTCCATTAAATCTTCTTAATATGATCAGTCTTGTTTCTCTTCTTTACTGGCCTCTCTGCTCAATACAGCTGCTTGCAAGCTTAACTTCACCTAATGTGTTTTCCAGCTGTCAGTCAGCTGCCCTGCCCTCTCTACTAGCAATTTCACAGCGTCAGCAAAATCACCCTGATTCACAACTTTTAATCAGTCATTCCTGTCTAAATCCAATCTGTGGCTACAGAAACAGCAGTGAGTCACTATTCTTGCTGCTTCTATTTTGAGAAAGGAAAAAGATGTGGAAGAGAAGGAGAGAGAGGATGCTGCCTGTGCGCAGAACTAGAAGCTAAGGCCCTATCTTTTGCCTGCAAGACATAAATTCCTATTAAAGTATGTGGGATTTATATCCTGCAGTGAAGAAAAAGACCTCAGGAGCTTTTGCTTGTCCTTCTGATTACCGTGGCGCTAAGGAGGTCATTAAGGCCTCCGTTTCACTTCTAACCGGGCACCTTTGACTTTTCAGAGGTGCCGAGGACTTCTACCACCTGCTGACCTTACTAGGAACTCGAAGTATCCAGCAGGTCCTGATGTACAGGTGTGAATGTCTGAGTGTTTGTGGCTGCGTTTGCTCTCTTTCTCCCCAGACTCACTCTCTGTTAGCTCATTCATCTACAAAATTGGGATAGCAGTAATTGCCTGCTGGCCAGGGGTGCTGTGGGGGTTAGTGGCCATGCTATGAAGTGCTTTGATGATCATGAGCACTGCAAGACCTACTTGGTAGGTCTTCAAATGAGACTGAACTCATGGCCCTCTTTAAAACCGCCTTGCCTCGGGCTGAGCTCTGGCTGTGCCTCCGTGCTGGGCTGGGGGAGCCGGGTGTAGGTGCAAGGAGAGGGGTTGTATGTGCCCTCTTCATGGGACCTTCAGCGTGTGCTGGGTTCATAGTGGTGGGACACAACCCTGTGGACACAGGGATGCTCTCTATCTCCTTATCAGGAAAAACGCTGTTGTTGTGCTAGTGTATCCATAAAGATACATGCACAAGGCATTTTTTTCCTATCGTAACTCTTGCCCTGTGTGGGTTAATGGGGGGAATGGATGAGGTCTCCTCTTCCCAGGCACCTGCCAATGGCCACTGTGCATACGCAATTTGACCGTATAGCATATACATTGTGTTAGATGTGTTCTCCATGCAGAGGGCTTGCATAGCACCAAACAATGCGTGTTGTATTTTTGTTTGGGAAACCCAAGACAGAGACATGAGAGTCCTTGCACAGGCTGTATCTGTATCCACCAAGGATCAAACCCCTCCACCCTTTCCAAACCACTGTCCCGTCAGAAGTCTGTGGTGTGGGTACAGTCACCTCTTTTGTCCCCCTGCAGCTGGACTGTCAGTTCAGGGTCAAGAAATGTGTACTTAGCAGTGGCAGAATAGCTCCTTCCCACACGTCACAGTGGCGCAGGATGGCTGGTAGGCATCTTCTGAGGGCAGAGGGTAAGACCTTTGTGAGATCTCTCTAAGACCAAAAGTTTGGGCTAATGCAAGGTGCTCAAGGGCGGGGTTTAAAATGGATTTGGGCACTTGAAAGCCATTGCAATTCAATGCCATGAGTGCAGCGACCTTGCGGGGTTTTATTTGCAAACACCAGATCTCCAGAACAGCTGCATATCAGCCAGATGCAAAGTAACCTGACCTAAAGTGAACAACCAGAATATGTGAGAGATAAGCATGTAAGTAATGGAGGCCAGCACCAGAGAGGCAGGGATGCGATGACATTTAAAGCGAAAGCTGAACACCCGGCATCAGAGCCAAATGCAAGAGCAGAGGAAGGCAAGGGGGAGGTGGAATAACCAACCTGTAAGGGTGCTGGGGGCAGTATGTATGTGAGCATGCCGGTCGCAGGAGTCACTGGTTCTCATTCATAGCTACCAGCGCTAGAGAAAATGACTACTGGCAGGACTGGCTTTTGCTGCTGGAGTTTTCCCTTCTGAATGTTTGTTTTACGGTCTAGAGGCAGCCTCACCTGTGGAAAAGGCAAGTCCTTCTCCACGACATTTTGTTGGGCCGTTCTGGGAATTGCTAATGGCCAAACTGTGTTTTGAACAGAGATTTATGATCACCTTCCCAGTCAATTAAAATTCTAGATATTGCTACAGCAGAATTCAATTAAGGTTAATTGGAGCTTCTGGAAACTGCTTTTCCAAAGGGAAACAATGGTAGGATTGCAGATCCTAGAGGGTTTCTATCACTTTTAAATAACTTTCAGTTCTGTTCTTGCCCGTTGCTGCTCTAATCTTCCCTCAAGCCCCATGCTCTCGCTATTATCAAGCAATTCAAATGTTGATTTTTTTTTTTCTGTCATAATTTATCATTTTGACTTATTTGTTCTTTTTACATCTTCTTCTAAAGGCGAGGAAAAAAAAAACCCCAAACACTGCAGATGCCTGGAAATGTTTTTGTATCAGTCCCAGCGGCCTGACATGAAAGATATATAGCCACTTCTAAGAATTTGACAACACTTCAGTAACAATTATCCAGACAGGTACAATAACAACTCCCTTTTCTTTTGCTGTTGAGAGGGATGATAAGGTTTTAATGAATTGTCAATAAAGATTAAAAAAGAGTAAAATAAACAAAGAGTAGAGAAAACAGGTGCACACGAAATGCCATTAAAATGCAACTCAGGTTTCCCATTCTACCCTAAATTTTATTTTCTTGGCATCAAGGACTATTGTGACAGTTCTTCGCACACTTGATTGAACTGGGAAAACACATGGGACTTTATCTTAGTCACAGAATGCAGAACATGTAGCTCTCGGCTCACAGAGCAATCTCGGGGAGGGATGAATAATCCTTTCAGCAGTTCATTTTGTCAGAATTTGCAACCCGTTGTTTACTGTGTGGGGACTAATAACAAAATGCCAACGAGGAATTAAAAAAGCGAGAGAGGGAGCGATACAGAGAGACAGAGCAGCGACGGCTTGAGGGTCCTGCTCCTTCTTGCCCCCGTAGCGTGTGGTTGTCGCTTGCCGACTGGAAGATTTTTTTGTGGAGTTTTGCTTCCCGCAGTTTTGGGAGTAGATTAACATTTCTCTCTGCACATGCCCTGTGTTTTGCTGTTTAAAGGAAACCAGAGCAACCCTCGACACAAGTGTTTTTTAGTGTTGCCTCTCTCTTTGTGGGAGATAAAGGGAAGAAAAGCCACAGGCAATTATTGTGTAGAAGTTAAAGGGAAAAGTTTCTTTGATAAGAGATGATTGTGTAATTATACAATCGCCAAAGGAGAGGAACATGTAGGTGGATGCACTCTCTGATGTGTGATTACTAATGAATTCTCTGTATTCCTTGTGGAGAGGAGCCACAACTGTAAAATTAAATAGTCAATGCCTCTTTGATGAAAGGGTTTGCAGTCACTGATGTCCTTTATCAAAATATAGTGAGCTTTGAAGGAGCAGCAAGGATAGTGAGCCTCAGCTTCACGTAAAGCAATCGGAGTGGAGAAACTCTGCAGAAGTCTTTTTCTCTACGAAATTTGTTTATAGCGTTTTCTAGCAACAGCATCCTTTTGCCTGGGAAAATGATGGGTAGGCTATTACCAGGAGGCACACGGCTGCTGAAGCTACGGCCAGTGCCACGCAGCAGATGGGCAGAAGATACTAGATTCAGTGTCACATTTGGGTGCGTGAGTTAGCAAGGACTGACAGATAGAGAGGCTTTAAAAGCATCCTTGCTTAGAAAGGTGAAAAGTGCCATATGACTACTTAGTGAAGCATGCATCCTACTTGACAGTTCAGGGAGCGCTAGCATGCTCTCTCTCTCCTTTCCTTTTTCCTTCCCTTCCTTCAGCTGTCCACATAAGCTCATGTGTTAACTTTTGAACGAAAGCTTCTTTTCATGAAGCTTTCTTTTTTTTTCGGTCTTGCAATTCACACTGTACTCCTAGGATAAAAATTTACTTGTAAAAGTGTGCCACTCGCCAGGAAAAGAAATGTTTGTCTCTGGGATAAAATACAACAAAATCAGCTTTGACCTGGGATTTTGGATGTGGAGCCAGGCGGGATGGTGATGCCTGGCCATTAAATGCTGTCTGCTGCAACTAAGGGGAAGGGATGCTGTAAGCACCGAGTCATTCCCTGGAAAACAGAAAGAGGAAAATGGCATGAAGGCAGTGGGTCCCAATCCCTGGGCTGCCCAGTGGCAGAGGATGTTTCGAGTCATAGCCAGAATGAGGGTGGACAGGAATCCGTGCGTGGTCCTCCTGCCCAGGTGTGGTCAGGTGGACTTTCTCAGCCAGCGTCACTGATGGTATTAGCGCCGTCAGAGTTATGTAAATGGTTGTTTATAGCATCCCTCGCACGTTCCTCGGCTGGAACTAGTGCAGAAGACTCTGAGATTCCCTGGAGGAGAAAAGTGGTGAGTAGCTGAATATTTTTATTTCCTAAAAAATAACTTGAGAAGACCTCTTAATATGGCACTCCAGCCATAAAATCAGAAATTACTCTCCCCGCTCTTATCTTCTCAGGAAACAAATTCCGCTGCAAAGCTTTTCCTAGGCCATTTTAAAGCAGTATTGTTAAATACATTAAAGGCCACTTATTTTGAATTCAGATACAGCCAAGAGACTTGTTATGACTCTATAACTAAATGGGAGACCTAGTAAAAAAAAAAAAGCATTTTTGCTCAGACTGAGTACAGCTATTGCTGCCTAGGTAGATTATTCTAAAGAAACGATCCATGAGCTGAAAATGCTCCATTGTTGTCCATTGGGACATTGTGAAGAAGATTTAAGAGGACCTAGGTGATCCTAGCATCCCTGGAAAAATAATGACAGCAAGGGTATCTGGCTCAAGGCTATCTCGAGCAATCTCCTCAAGCATTAAAGAGAGTGCAAAAGGCTGAACAACAGCCCTCATAGCTGATACTGTGAAATGAGAGGGAAAGGCACGTTGGAATAATACTTGAATAAACAAGTGGAATGGGTGTATGACTAAGTGGACATATTTCCCTATAGGAACAATACAGGGAGAAGGCAGAGCTGAAGGAAAATGTTACACGGCAGTCTCTGAATGTTATACTGCAGTCTTTGAAGAGGAAGGAGCACAGGCTGGAGCTTGCGATTAGCTACTGCGGAAACAGGGATCAGGAATCTTAAACTCTGTCTCTGCCTTTTGTTTTTCAGGCTGGAAATGCCTTTTCATGGGGGCTTGCGTTAGAGAGGCTCAGCAACGCTTCTGTCATTACAGCACATTTGTCTTGGATCACTCAGGATGTATTCGTGTGTAGCTCAAATTCCTGCTAGGTACTGAAAATGCAGAGAGATTATTTTATTATCCCTTTACTGCATGGTATATTAAAGGTTTCAAGAAAATCCAGCCAATTGATCACAGAGCATGCTGTCCTTGAAAGGTATGCTGGTCTTCCCAGCGCATTTATCAAAGAGGCAACTCAAGGCAATTCCATGTTGGCACCAGGTTTCACATCTACGGGTTCATAACCGGTGTTTATATCCACACTTATTTATGTTCATCTCAGCTCCTGTGCTGAGAATTCAGGATGCGTGTGTGCAGGCAAGCATCTTTGTGTGCGTGTGTTTGCACCCAGAAATGGCTGAATCGTTACAGCTGATTGAAGTAACACACTTTGTGTTCATTAGGCTGCCCTGCTCCCTCCAAAAAAATAGGGCAACCCTTCCTTAAAAACTGAGAAAGTAGTACCAGCATTAACAATGTGGTTCAGTGTTTTATACACTGTGTGGTGTGTCATAGAGGTTCCGTATTCTCCCTCATCCTAAGCCTTTACCTTTATTTCCTTGCTCTGATTTTGTTTCTTTAAAGAGGATGTAATATATTTTTTCCATAGCTGCCTACGGACATCGATAAAGGAAGCACCCAGAAGAACCTGGGCAAATGCGCGTGTACAAGTTTGAAATTTTAACAAATTAACTTTTATTTGTGCAACTAAATTGTAGGTTTCCTTTTCTGATAGTTTGGCCTGAAAAATACGGGTATTTGGGGTTTTATTAGTAGTTATCTCTATAATATTGCATGATATCCTAACAGGAGCCACTGCACCTTTCATCTGATAGGCCTTAAGAATTCATCCTGTTACTGAACACAAATTGCCCTGAAAGTATTTTAATTGGGAAAGAAAACATATTCCAGTGATAAGCACAACATAAAATTTCCATGAAAATTTGTTCAAACACAGCTTCTCTTGCAGAACTCTTTGTGAGGGCTGAGTTGTCAGAGAGGTGTAAATATGTTAAAGAGAAATTCTCTTAATTTGCCAGCACATTTGGTGATAATACAGGTCACTGATAACTTCTGGACTGAGAAAACGATCATAAAAAGTTGCAATGTAAATGAAAATTTGGGTTCTCTGCTGTGCTATGCCAAGGTGCCTGCTGTCTAAAAAAATGCTTTGAGATCCTTAGGAGATGCCATGGATGTGCACCTTGCAGAAAGATCTTAATTACATGCTAATGAACACCACGGTAGCAGATAGACAAGGGAAGGACAAAATATTGTACTCATAGCTATCCTAGAAACAGATACTGGCTGGGAGCTGATTTTCAAACCCAAACCTTCCTTCCATGAGTGTTTTTTAATTTTAAAGTGAAATAGTTTAAACTTACCCGTTTCTTTCTTATTTATGTTGATATGTTTATATGATTATACTGTTCTAGGCTAAATCCTATCCTTCTTTGTGTCTGTGAATCTCTAAACGGATGGGATTTTACCTGAGAAAAGGATTGAAGGCCACCTGGACATTTCGAGATGATACTAATGAGTCAGTGATGGCATTTTTTTTCCCTGGTTTGGTTAGGTTATTCATTTCAGGTCTTGAAAATGGAAAGAAAATAGTTGTGAGCGCAACGTGGTTTCATTTTCTACATGCCACCTTTCTCTTTTTTTGAGCATTTACTTGCTCATTCAGGGCCCTTGGGTTCAGCTGTGCTCCCCATAACCTTGCCAGCATCACAGATCTTTCCTAGCTAAGTGATGGTTTTTGGTAAGCACTCTTCTCTATAGGGGTTTGCGTCTTGAGATTTTACGAAGTTTACTGGAGAAATTCCTGTTGCCTTTTTTTTTTTTCTTAGAAACATGTATTTAGAAGATAGTTGCTTCGAGACTTTGTTATATCAATTTTTCAGTATAGCCACCCTAAAATTACTCTTAACCCAGGTGACGTTAAACAAAAAGTGGAGAAGAGGAATTATCCAGAAAAATCCAAACCAGAAGGTGGTTGCAGAGTTGGGGGGACAGCCTACTGGGAAGTAAGGGGATGTCTCTGCCTAGAGCTGGGTTTAGTGTGGAGGGCAGATAAGCCACTGAGCCAGCACAGGCTGAGCAGTGTCCCTCGCTGCAGCTGCAGTGCTCGTGGGAGATGGTCCTGACCTCTGGTCCTTCATAGTATGGTCTAGCTTCACAGCTGCTTTTTTCCTCCATCCTTTGCTAGATGCTTGGTCACAGGATCTTCTTCTTGTGGCAGGGATGGGTGCCCCATCCTGCTTCGGGGGTGCTGCTCGGTGCCAGCGTGGCTCAGCACTGCCCACTTCTCATGGGGATTTGCTCTGCAGGCAAAGCCCTTTCAGGTATAAATCTATGGTTTGTGCTTTTTTTGAAGCCTTGCAAAGCTGGGATTAATGCATAGAGGGTATTACAGAGCAAGAACGAAGGTAGTTAATCACCTTGCGGCAGTGGTGGGCCGAGCGGTGTCCCCGGCTCTGCTCCTGAAGGGCACTGGGGCAGCATGTTGGAAAGGTGCTGAGAATGCTTGATCAGGCTGTGGCACTTCCCAAAGCCCTGCTCAAACCCAGAGCTCTGCTGGCTTTCTCAAAAAGTGACATTAGATGGCAGTAAAGGCTTTTGCAAAGGGCCTTGCGGGAGGGTTTTTTTTCTTTAACTCAAAATTGTTTGTCGCTTCGGGATCCTTGTAGGAGACCGCGATCATAAATCCCACATGCAATAAGGGGTTCATAGTGCATCCCACACAGTACATGTCGTATTGTTCCCCGAGATATAAAGTTCCATTTTCAATAGCGAAGGCCCTTTTCTTTCCTCTCTCCTATTCCTTTTCACATCCAGCATATTCCCACTGTTTAATTTTCTTTGAATGAAACGGGCAAGCTAAGCCTTTAATGTGTGCTGACCGAGGCGTCTGTGTGATGGTCGTGGGGAAATGCAGGGTTGCTAGTACGAGGGGGTGAAAATGGATAAGCCACAGTTTTGGCAGACTGGATGTAGAGGGTTATTCCTTGCCTAAAAATGAACGTTACCCTTGTCAAAAATGTATTCGTGCTGATCCATCGAGACAGAGTGGCCAGATGCAGAACAGCATTTTGCAGAGATCCGCTTCGTTATGGGAAAATAGTTAAGGGGGAAATTGAAACTTGATTTTGCCTTGTTTTGTCATCATCAGTAGCTACCAGGTAGGAATTTGGATGTAAAAAAACGGGTGGGAAGAGAAACAGAAATTCTTTTCTGCCACACGGTGACATTATATGCTCCCCTAATAATAACGTGATACGGAAAGAATCACTGATGTTCATGAAGGTGAAGAAAAGCAGACTTATACCTGCCACACGCCCACACTTCCGCCTGTTCTTATCACAGGTTCTACTTTTAGAACATTCTTCTCAGCGACAGTAATGAAAAATAGGTGAAAAGCCCTTAGCGTGAGATTTCCTCCTTTCATCCTTTCCAGGGAATGGTGCTAAAGACAATGTTATACATGATTTGCTTGGAAACAGCCTTTCTAAAAGCATTGGTTATAATTTGGGATTTGGGAGCTGCAGTGCAGGGGTCAATACTGGATTCTTGAAGCTGTTTCCGTGAGATGCTACTGATGAAGTTGGTGAGGGAATACATGCAAAGGCAGTCACTGTTTGAATCATATTAACAGGCAACCGGGATGACAGAAAGCTAGAAAAGCCTCGGCTTGCAGAGCCGCCCAGGAGTGTTCCTTGCTACCAGCAAGTGCTGCTTTAGGTCTGAAACACAAAGCCGGGGATCTCATCAGAACAGGCTGCTGCACGGTGTTCCTCGCACCTTCTGCTTTTAATCAGCCCTGAAATGCCAGGTGGCTGGCATCGTGGCCTCTGTTGGTGGCTGTGCTCTAGTCTAATGCAAGCCAGCAACACTTTTCTTGTAGGGTTTGGGTAAGGAGAGAAGATGGGCTGTTATTGGGGAAAATGGATTTGTGATGTGGAAGTGTTCTTCTCCCCTACACTGGGAGCTTGAGAGATACTCTGGGACCTACTGACCTGCTGTCTTGTAGCACTGAGTAGAAGCTGAGTGTCCGCAGATGGCCCCAGCAGTGGCTATTGCTCCTCTAACACATCGTTATTGTGACTTTTCAGGTTCTGCCCAGGATGAGCTGCTGAGAAGCTGTGGTAAGAGCTTCTCAGTTGTCTCTGACCTTTGTGGGCATGCTCAGGCCCAACATGGCATGGGGCTGCAAGTGGCCCCAGGTGCAGCTCCACACAACAACTGTTTGACCATGGAGCAAGGCCAAAATTATCTTCCTGAGGGCACTGACTTGGTAGAAGTGTTGCCTTTGACTGGAGTAGGGCCATTGCTTGTCCCACTGGAAATTGGATGGAGACTTCAACAGTATTAAGGTTTTACCACATCTAGTATTGTCAGTCATATTTTTTATATTTTTTTTTTGGTCAGCTATAAACCAACTGTATTAAAAAACTCGCCACCTAGAGGGTTTTTTTCTGTGAAGGCCTCTACTGTCTCCTCACTCTGACTGGTCTGAATTAACGCAAACCTCTTGATTTCAGCTGGGTTGAAAGTATAACTGCATTGCCAGGATTTTTGAGTGTTTTGAAGGCTGGAGTTTATAAGTAGGAATGTTGAGGCTGGGATAATTTTAGTTTGATTTCCTTTTCTCCACTTTGTGGGAATGCTTGATTTTTCCCTACCTTACAGTTGTCTATGCATTCTGAGTTCCTCCAGGTTTCTGTAACCCTTGGTGGTTTCTTCTCTGTGAAAGAGTTGTGTGGATGAGAGATGTTTGGAGCAAGACCCCTCCATCTTCTTTTTTTACCAAGACTTTACCAGGGCTTGGTCAAGTTCAGATATTTTAGGATTAATTATTACTAGGAAAAGGTTCAAGGGAGATTTATGTGTGAGCAATTCTTAATTTATTGATGTACCTTTCCTGAATACCTTCTCAAGATCCAATGCCATTTTTCAAGCTGACTTTGGCTAATGATAAGCTCTGGGGTAGGAACTGTCTCATGGCCCAGAGGGGTTCTACTTACCTGGTTTTGAAATTCTGTGTGAATCTTTTTAGGGTTTCTGTATTGTAACAGCATACGTTCAGAATCTAGGGCCCAGTCCTAACCTCAGTTGCTCACAGACAATTCTGTATCTTGAAGATGTGGATATAACTTACTTTGCCTTTAGAATGGTAATCTTGGAAGCCTTAGCCTGGACTTTGTACTGCCACATTCACAGATAAAAAGGGAGAGAAATTAAAGTTTATATCCTCTTTTCTTTTTTCTTCTCCCATCCTGGCCCTCTTTAGCCTTTCTGTGATGCTAATGCAGGTCCCTCAAGGCCACCCTTTTTGTTACATTCACCCAACAGCAGGTTCCACTCGGAGACTTCCCCGCAGAAATTTTTGTAGGTTTCTTTTGTCACCCTGGCTCAGTCCCTGGCCTGGGCCAGCACAGCACCTCCCTCCTGAGGGGCAGCAAGCCCTGCATTTCGGTGGCTGGGTAGGAACTGGGCTGGCAGCTGGGGCGCATGGGGATGGTGGTGCTGCCAGAGGTGGTCTCACACTGTAGCCTGGGCATCTGGCTCCCAGCTCCCCGGGAGCCCGGGGCTGGCTGAGCTTTTCCTGCAGCCTCATGTAAGAGCATAAGCCTGAAGTAATGTGTCAGCCTCAGAGAGTCCCTCGGATTTCACCTTCTTTTCCCTCTGTTCCTAGCATGTCTTCTACCCCTTCCAATAATTGGAGATACTGTACTCTGCGGATAACACCTACCCACTCTGCCTGCAGGCCAATAGGTATTGTATAACACTACTTTCCTGTAACCTGATGATGATTGACAGAAGCTTTCACAATTTTTTTTTTTTTTTTTGAGCTTGACATGCAATTCATCCCCAAACCATTTGTGATGTTCTGGAAAATATTTTCCCTTCTTTTTAGACCCTTGGAAAATCTTTCAATGTGCTGGAGTTGAGAGGGAAGCAAGGAGCGTGGGAACGCTCAATTTCAGAAGCCCGTGGTCAGTACTTTGACCTTGTAGCAGAAGGTGGTTGGGAAGGGGTACGTCACAAAAAAGTCAGTAATATTTAAGGGTGCTCTTCACGTGAGCGAAAAGATGCGCACAAGCTTCTGTGAACTGCTAGGGCTCCCAAGGCATATGCCACAGAGCATTACCTGTTGCCCACAATTTGCATTATTCTTGCATACTGGTGTCTTTCTTGATCCCCATTTCACTGATTTCATACTTAGGTACACAATTCCAGTGCTGTTATTCAGTAAACCGTACACACAGAGAACACAAAGCACTTCACAGCCCTCTGACTGCCAGGGAAAAAACCTTCACGGTTCCATTTGACTCGGATATGTTTTAGTTTTCACAACACTTTATACCATTGTTGAGGTTTTTTTTTTTTGTATCCAGGGAGACTGAGAAATATAGAAAATAGGAGTTTCATGGGATGGCAGGTTTCACCACAAACATACAGGCGTCCTAATTTTGTTAGAAGTCAAATATCTGAGATAGATTAGAAATGTATTTTGCAATTTGAAATTTAATTGGATTTGTGCTCAGAAGAGGAATCCAAGTGAATGAAAGGGATCTCAGGATGTTCTTTTTCAAGCTCAAAAAATAATTGTTTTGATGAAATGCAAATCCTTGAATATTAGCATTTTTTTCTTGGTGAATATTTGCTGTAGCCCTGCTCAGAACTGAGGCAAATCCTGTCAACCCTTTTGGTCCTCTCAGCATTTACAGTTACCTTTAAACCCACTTTGGGATCTCGCCCTAGTTAGTGCTTTGTGAAATGTAGTGAATTTGACTGTATTTACTAAATGCTTTTGTGACTACTGAGGAATGGCAATGTTACCATCAATATATGTACTTTTGTCTTCCTACCCTGGTGCGTGGAGCTGGGTTTTCTCGGTGGTGCTAGGTGGTACGGACCTGTCAAAGTGGGGCTGGCGGAAGTCCTTCACTGCATCTGCGGTGATAAATGAGTCATCTGGTTCCCACCTCAGAGAGCTGTTTTCGTCTTTGGTTATGCAAACCAGAAGGAAAATACTGAAGTTTTCTTGAAATGAGGCTTGCATTTTGTTTTCTGCTAGCAGTGGGCAAGCTCATCTCTGGGAGTATGAGTCCTGCAAATCCACACTGAGCCTGCTCGGACCATATTTTGGGGGCAGAGTCAGCAGACGAAATCCTGGCTTCTGCTTTGCCCCTTCTGTTTTGTTGCAGAGCTGCTTTTGCAGCTGCACAGTAAACTGGATTCATGAAGCTGAAAAACTGTATCTTTTTTTCTTTTTTCATCTGAATCCCATACCCAGCTCTGGTTCACCATGGAGCTGCACCAAATGTAAGTGCCACTCTTGGGTGTATTGTCGAGAGAGGGAATGGGCAAGGGCAAAGAGGGACTGGAAGATTTCAGCTGGTTTAAAGACTGCAACTTCTGCGTGTCTAAGGCCAGACAGATGTAGGCTACTTTTCTAGTTCCTACCCGCTAGAGGCTCGCTCTTGCAGGCCGTCCAATTTTCTGTCCTCTGTTCTGCAAAGTTTGCAGGCATTTGCTTGACATCTCAGTAATCCCAATGATGACAACTCCCCGCACCGTGCAGAATCAAGCCTTGCACCTCTGGGTACAGGCTTGTAGTGTGTCCTCAGGCAAAGCTAAAGCATACAGCTGTGGCGCAGAGATATGCACAAGAAACAACATAATTATTTACACTGTAAATGCTTGGTTCCCTTTGTGTTATTTCCAATATTCCCAACATACCTTGCTGGTTCCCCTTGTAATACAAAAAAAATAACATGGCAGTTATAGCGAACTCCTTCCATGAATGGCACATAGTTTCACTGAAGTATTTCTTTTTCTTGACTTCATCTAAAACCTAAAACCAAGCAAACAATGTTTCTGTAACACAGTAAGAGAGCTGGTATGAGAGAATTTGTCTCTAGAGACGGCAGTGCATTCTCAGCTATCAACCTGAGGCATTTTGTGCTCTGTGAAAGCTGGTTTTGCAATTCATCTCCTGTCCATTCCTTGGCTTTTATGTTGTTGCAGGGCCTGATCCTGCAAACAGTGATGGCTCGTGATTGAGTTTGGAGTGGAAGCTGTACACCTAATCAGACATGCATCTCTAGCTGCTGCATCGTGTCTCTCCCCCTTCTCCCCCCTGAATAAAATATTCAGTCTTCATAAATTGACACAGTGAGGTAAACCTTCTGACTTGCACATTTGTAACACAGACTTGTAACAAAACCTGTGGTTTTTCCCCTAAAGGTTTGCATTGGCTAAGATGGAAACCCCCTCACAGCTGAAGCAATCTATATTTTAAACATTTTCCCTTCATGTGCCTCCCAGTTAAAATGTCATCTAAAGTACAGCTGGAAAATCTCTTATAGAAAGAATAATTCCTTTTCCTTTCTACTTTCTGGCTATTTCTCTATGTTTTACCTCAGATCCACCTGTCCTCAGGCCCAGACAATGCTCCTGTAATTTATGGATGCCCTTTGCCTGTGTCAGCTGCACTGGAGTCTGCAGAGTTTCTTCTGCCTCCAGAAATGTTCAGGAATGTTTGATGGTATCCTCATGCAGAGATGGTGCTGCGATTCCTGCCTGCAGAGGGAAAGGGATGGGAGCAGTGCTGGGGCTCCACAGACCCGGCGATTGGAAGCAGGCTGGGATGGGAAGAGGGGGTTGACAGGGAGACAATGAGAAACAAGCTCACAACCTTAGAGTTCTTCATTTTACACTCGATTTCTTCTCTTAATGTCTATGCCATGTCTTATTTTTGCCATAGCCATTTCACACCCATGAAAACAGAGGCGTGAATAAAATGGCCAGGAAGCTTCTCCATGCTAGGGCTGGACACAGGAACCCCAAGATCCATCTCCTGTCCTTCCCTCAAAGTCTGCGGGCCCAGAAATGGAAGGGAATGGCAGCTGAATGGCGGAGTTAATGTCACTCGGTTGCGTGGCCCTCTTTCTCCAGGGCTGCGTGCCACACTGCCATATGCACCCCGGGGCCAGCAGCTCTTGTCGGGCTTGCAGGCTGTGCTCCTATTTAATTACCAAGGGACTGACAGGAACTTGCAGGCTCTGCCTGAGACTCTACTCCTGTCCCACTCCACAGTTCCCTTGTGTGCCTGTGATCACAGCTGTGCTACCCCGCAAAACCTTGCATCAGGCAAGCCTGTGTTGGTGACAGGCTGGCTGCAGACTGGCCAGAAGGCTATTTTTTATGCAAGAAGGTCAGGAGAAGGAGAAGAAGGAGGTGTGATGGGACTCATGAATTTTCCTTCTCCCAGGAGCACATAAAACTACGGTTGATCTTAGCAGGCACTGCAGGGAATGAAGTAATCAAAAGTGTGGCTGCAAGGTAGTGTAGACAGGCTCTGGGCTGCCTGTAAGCTGAATGCTAGCCTGGGTGCTGCTAGCTATGCGGCCACGGCAGTGTAGAGCTTAGCTTGCATGGCTGAAGTGTTTATCCAGCTTGTTGGGAGTTTTTCCGCAGCTGTGGTGGTGCCGCAGCACTGCTGGAGGCTGCTCAGCCCCAGACAGGTTTCTTGCCTAGAAAGGTTGGACCGGATGATCCTTGAGGTCCCTTCCAACCTGGTATTCTGTGATTCCATGATGATTTGACAGGCTGAGAGAGTTGGGCTTGTTCAGGCTGGAAAAGAGAAGGCTGTGGGGAGACCTGATTGCAGCCTTTCAGTACTTAAAGGGGGCCTATAGGAAAGATGGGGAAAATCTTTTTAGTAGGGTCAGCTGTGACAGGACAAGGGGTAATGGTTTTAAACTGAAGCAGGGTAGGTTTAGACTAGATATAAGGAAGAAATTCTTTACAATGAGGGTGGTGAAACACTGGAACAGGTTGCCCAGAGAGGTGGTGGAGGCCCCATCCCTGGGAACATTCAAGGCCAGGTTGGACGGGGCTGTGAGCAACCTGATCTGGTTAGTGGTGTCCCTGCTCCCTGCAGGGGGGTTGGGCTAGATGGCCTCTGGGGGTCCCTTCCAGCCCAAAACATTCTATGATTCTATGATTCTCTGGGGTATATCCCCTCTTCCAGCCCCAAGCGTCACCGTGGCATACCCACTGTGGGTAAGGTGTGGGATGCAATGCCCTGTTGATATTACCGGTGTATTTTTGGTGTCTCTAAAATGAGATCTAAAATTCATACGTTTTTATTGCTGCCCCATCAGGGAATTGACCTAGCAGGTAGCTAACGCAGAGGCCAGGCAGCGGCTGGCGTTTGGGACCACCTCTACCACCTCTCAGAAGTGTTGCCGCGTGCTAGCGCAGCAGCAGCTCGGGAGTCTGCCCGGCGAGGAGGGTCTGCTTTCAGTACAATAGGAATATAATCAATCATGCTACTAGCTTTTGTCTTGGCAAAGGTATTTAGCTATCAGCCAGCTGGTTAGCTGCCTCAGGGCCACCTGCTTGACTGAAAAATAGAGAATCAGTTTCTTTCCCTTGCAAAGGGAAGTGGGGAATATTGACTTGTGTGATAATTTTAGGTGGATGATTAAATTTGGCCTCTTAGGCCCCAGTTGAAAATTCAATTCGGATGACTAGTTTTCTTTTCATACACTGCTGAGCAATCTTGTGTTCTGCCACCACTAATGTTCCTGATGTTGATTGTCCTTTCACTTTAACAAAGCACAGAAATGCCCAGCCTGCTCTCTATTTCCCCTGGCTTTGGGCTATCAGAACATAATGAGAAGACTGCTTTTGACTTAAATTAAGGATACAGAATCTATCCTGAGACAGACTGACTGTCTACCCCCATAAAGTCGCATATTGACGTTGTAATGGGTGCAATGAATAATCAGGTCAGAAGGATCATAACCTTTCTACTGACTTAGGTTGTTTTCAAATATTCCCATTAAAGCTGCCCAGGTCTTGAGCACATATTTCCTGGGGGGAAAAAAAACCCCAACAAAACCAAAACTGGCATGAACTTAGTGCTGGAAGAACCTACACAAATAGCTGGACTGTAGGATACAACCCTCTGTAAACAGGCGTGAGTGAGGTAAGGAAGGCAAGGGTGAGGAAGGGGAAAAAGGAGAAGAGTGTTCTAATTCTGTGGTGTGCTCCTATGGATATACATACGCCGAGGAGCCCAAATGTCAATGTGAGAGCAGTGCTCCTGACAGCGAAACCGAATGCTGATGGAGGCAGCTGATTGCCGTGGAGCTAGTTTTGCCATGTGACGTGCGCTTTCCTTATTGCTTGATGTTGCTGCATAGACTAAGAATACGCATGTTTGATATGCAGAGGAAAATCAAATTGCAGCTTTAATGGGTAGTGCTATCATGCATATTATTTACAGTGTGTCCCTGTTTTCGGTAGGATCACCAGACTGCTGCCTTAACTAATGTTAAGTAAATCGTTAGTGGAGAGTGTATAGATTTGCTGCACCAGATCTTATCTTTTTAAGAAGTCTGTTCTTTCAAAAAAACCATAGAGATTCACTTAAGAAGGCTCCACTGTTGCAAGCACAACTTACTTCCCTCAGTTAATGAATGCAGGCATTCAGAAAGTGCTTTCGGGTGACAGATTCGAAGGAGAGTGCTCGTATCATACAGGGATCCTGAACAGTAGCAAAGGCTTCTGAAGAGAAGAGTACATAAAGGGCAGTTGGGAGTGCATTACCCAAAAAGTAGCATTAGGAAGTGAGCTTCTGATTGCTGAAGATACACTGCTGGATGGTTTTAATGGAGCTAGAATACAGCTGAGTTTGGGTTTAACAGATAAAGAGGATATAGATAATAGGATTAGGAAATAAGAGAAAGATAAATTCGTATGCTGTAAAGCAGAGGCCTTTGCCCTTAGCAATGCTTTCTTGTTCTGAAGGCAAGAAGTGGATGACATTTCAAATATTGTCTGAAAAGAAGGCAAGGGCTGTGCAATATCTTTAAGCTGAGCAAGGGTGGGGAGGAGGCAATCTGCATTGCCTTGCAATAGTCTTATTTATTGCCTTTAAATAGGCACATTTGAAAGGTATATTTATGCAGCAAGAAAAGGTGTGATTACAGTACAGGTAGGTATAACGTAGATTTAATTCCGCCAGCCGTAACCTCTCTAATGAAATTGTGCAGAGCAGGCTTTAGTGTGCAGCTTGCAGCTGGAGGATAAACTCTGCAGCAACCTTGCACACATGCTCCAGTTGCTAGGTGGTGCCACTGCATCTTCATTAGCATTCTTATCTAATGATGGCCAATACCTGTAGCAATCACTTTGCTTGTATCAAACCAGTATTTTGCACTAGCGGAAACTATACAAGGAATGGAAAGACATAGACTGCATCGCCGTATCTCTAATGAAAGATGAAAACACTTAATTTCCCTCTTCCAGCCTTTGAACTTAGCTGAAAATAAATCTATGTCTGAAAGAAAAAATGCACAAGTGAATAAAATTAATTGTAGGTTATAGCGAGCACGACAGATTATTATAATAGATTACTCTAGATGCCTTTTATGTTACTGGTGGCGCCAGAAAGTTGCATTTGGTACTTTGCCTGATGCATCACATGGTATATCACAATCATCTGACATGCAATATAAGACTTTAGTCATTAGGAGTGAAAACTAATGGATAACAACATACAAGAGGAGACAGCTGAGTTGTTACCAATTGGTGTAGAAGATTTTGCAGCTGCAATAAATACTCTAGTAGGAGTATTTATGACTACTTGTTACAGAATGTGAGCTTACTGTAAATGTAAGTGCAGTTTATAAGATTTGTAAGTGGTCAGCCAGCCCTCTTCTGTGTAATGCTGGAGAGCAGTCATCAGGGGGAGGCTGTGATTATCACGTTTTTGTAGTGCACAAGCACATAATGGAAATAGCAGAAATCTGGTCGTATAGTCTGACAGGCCAGTCTCATTTCCTAGGGAAATAACTAAGCTATTGTTATAGGAACAAATAATAAAACACAAACAGCCAAAGAAATACATTGATATGACTGTACAGTGGAACTGAAAATGCAAGCCTGGCCTGCTCAGTACTGGCACACAAACTTTAACCTCTTCCAGTCTGATTCCAGTCTACGTTATCAGCCATTAGGATGATGACTGTATGTGGGATTACCTTTATGAGCTAGGAATAAGTTTCCAACAGCCTTGGTCTGAACCTCCCCTTTGGTGCTGTTACCATGCTTTTTCCCCTGCCCGTGTGCGGAGCTGATGAGCAGCCCCGTGCCACCGGCTGATGCTAGAGAATGACGGCAGCTCCTCACATCCCTTCAGAAAGGCACCATATATCTTCCAAATATCCCCAACAATGGGGAGATTTGGTAATCAACTTCCTGGGGATTCCCTGAATCACATGTAGGATTTTTAGCTCTACCTGAAAGATCCAGCTCTTCTAATGAAAGCAGTGAGATGATAGGGATGGGGACGATGCTTTTGATTTGGTAGATTATGTGGTTAGTTGAATATAAGGAGAGAGGCCGTGAAAGGAGAGCCTGCTACTCTAAACTAAGGACGCAAGAATGCATTTGCTCTTGCTAAAGTTGTCAGGTTATGATTTCTTCACGTAGTTTTTCCCTGGCTGCCATTTTACCATTTCTGTCTTAACTTTTGACAGGTTTTATGTAAGGGCCAGTTGATTTACTCTCCTTTATTCCCTCCTTTTCTTTTTTCAGATGCGTAAATAAAGAACAAACATTTTCACCATTTCATGTGGTGAGTGTTTCCTTCCAGCTCAGATTGTAACCAAGCCTGGCACTGGGGCTGCAAGCTGGGCACCAGGACTGCAAGAGAAAGAGCAGTCAAAGCATATAGATGTCAAATCTTTTCATAAGGGCTGGTCACAACTGGTAGCCGTGAGGATGGGCACTCCCCAGTAGACACTCACTTTCCGGCAGCGGGCATGGGAGAAGGCAAAGCAGAGCCCCTTCTGCTGTGGCTGAGACAGTTGCACGTTGCTATTGGGCACAGCTATGGAGATGGGAGACAACTATCGCCGAAGGCCCAGCAGAGCTCAGAAACCAAAGATCAGGGGAACCAAAATCTATTAGGGATATTTATTGCTTCCTGACTGAAGTTCCTCTGAAAGAAACTCAAGTAGATAAACAAGGCAAGAACCCACCCGACAAGAAAAATATACTCATGCATACTCACTTCACATATGTCATTAACCACTTGAAAGAAAATCCACTGAGTTTCCTTACAGCAAAAGAGCATATGTCTGGGGCTCAGCGGACTGAAGCCACAGTTCATGTAAGAGGATCAGACAGTAACAGATTTTGGTCAATAGGGCATTCTTTCTTTCTGAGATAGTTTTTAAAACAAATGGGTTTTGCTTAATATTTTAGGTAAGAAGGTAATATTTTGGGGTTTGTAACCAGCAGCAAGTTGTATTTTTTTTTCACTGTCATATGTGCTGGGAGCACAGCGTGCTTTCTCTCTGCTGCCGAATAGGTGTTGCTGGGGCGAGAATGATGGATGCTGCAGTGCCCAGGACCGAGGAAGACCGTGTGATTCCAATCTCAAGATTGTCATGACGAGACAGGATTAATTCTCTGCCCTCTTCTCATTACAATTTGCGGCACTAGAATGAATCTGTTTCATACCATGAGGTGCTCTTGTTGCAATCTTCATCGCAGGCTCTGGAACAAGAAAGGAGAGCAAAAGGAAGACAAAAGAGTGGCAAACATTGCAAGGAGTCAGCCAGTCCTTATTCCTTATGTGAGGAGGAAAAGGGCCTGCTTCCACGTGGGAAGTTCATGTCAAGCATGCAAATGACACATTAACTTAATTAGTATGGTAAGAGACACGTCTAAGGTGGCAGACTGCAAATGTAAAGACCCTGACAAAGCTGACTGCTGGGGGATTCTCTGGGAATATCAGGTATTTTTGCTTATGTGAGGGAAATCCAAAATAATGCCATTGGTTTAACAAAGAGCAGAATAAAGACCAGGATCTTGGTGTGTAGAAAAGGAACTTTTGGGTACAGGAGAGAAATCCAAGTCCTCTGACCTCTGAATATTTTCAGTGTGTCTCCTATCTCAGCCCAGCTCAGTCACCTGGTATGGAAGCAATCACAGAGAGTTTACGTTTATCCAGACAAGGACTTGGGGTTGAAGCTCTGAGGATAGAAGAGGAGGGAGATGACAACTGTGTGGTTGGGAATTGAAGGAAAATCTTTGCACAGCACCCTCTGAAGCAGCAGTGCTGCGTTTGCACAACTGTGGTGGAAACTTCACCCAATCACTTCAGTACTGTGTTTGGGAAGCAGCTTGTGCCAATCCTAGGTACAGCGAAGCAAGGTAAGACAGCGTGGTCTAGGTGGAGGATAATCCTTCTCCTTTTTCTATTTATGCTGACCTGCAGTTGAGTAATTGTCCATCAATATGCAGTTTGATTGAGTTGGCATTTTGAGCCCCCTTTGTATGCTTTTTTGCTTCAAGAAATATTAAGGTCTAGATAAAATTGGAATAGCTGCCTGGTAATGAGGTCATTACATATAAATACTGAATTGCTCACAGGGGGTATAATGATTCCTCAGCCCAGGTATGCAGCACATACCTATTAGGTCCTAAGCACAGCCTGCCTTAGAGATATGTTTCCAGAGCTAACACACATAAACCCTTTCAGCGTGAAGTTCAAGTCACAGAATATGAATGACTGGGAATATGTTATTTACAGCTTACGTTAGGAGGTGGAATGAGCTGGGGCTGGTTATTTACTTTTCATGTGGAGTTTTAAAGAATTCTGATTGACTGAAAAGACAAAGAAGCAAAAGAAGGAGATGGCAAAGGACGAAAACCGTATCAACTCGCTGTGTGAAATCAGCTTCCTTTCAACAGCCGTCCCCTTTGCACAGCATCAGGCATGCTGTAGGGAATTAGAAGTTAATAACAGTACTGCCCGAGATGGATCCATGGTGAAATGCGCTACGAAGCCCGAGTCCCTCCTGCCTCTGGGCAGCAGAAATGCTCGGCACTCAGTGCTCTGTGCTTGTGCCCTGCCACGGGCTGGGGCAGAGGCTGCCCCTCCTGCGGTGGGGTTTGCATGTGGAGCCGGGGGACCCCCCTGGCTGCTGTGCCAGGCTGGGAAGCGGGTTTGGTTCCCTGATCTACCACAGGTTTCTGAAGCTATTTTGTCTCTAGCTTACAAATGGGGAACTTGTGGTAAAGAGAGAGACCATGCCTGTGTGCATCCGTCTCCTCGAGTTCTCACCTCTGAGATAAACCCATCAAAACTGCCTCAGAGAGCGTGAGGGCAAGTGCATTAAAGATTATGAGGTGCTGAGGTATGAGGATGAGGGGGGACGAGTAAATACTGATGACGCATTCATTGCTTCTGATGTCTGTATGGAGGGGATAGGGCCGATAAAAGTAACAGGCAGCTCTGGGCTTGCTACCATGGCTTATATGCTCTGTCTCCATTGAAATCACCTGAGTTACAGCTACTACACAAGTAACAGTCCTGGTGCTGTTCATAATAATGCGAGAAAACATGCCCTATCAAAAAGCCATATGTCAGCTGCATGCAGAAAAGCTGCGGGAGAGGCATTTTCTGTGGAGATGCTTGCTTTAGTGACCTTATGTAGGTCCATATGCTGAAGCTGAAATCCAAATATGCCTTTGAGCTTCCGAGTTTCTGCTTATCATTTCGCTGTGCCAAAAGACAAATTTGGGATGTAGTGTTTGCTCTCTGACACACAGGCTCTGTCGGATGTCCCGTGTGTATTTTCCCTGATGTCTAGGATTATTTTTTTTTTCCTGATTTGATAAAACAAACTGTCATTGTATGTGTTAGAACAAAACCAGTCCTGGAGAGAATGGATAAAGTGTGCATCTAAGTTGCTTGACTTATGCAAGCCTTGTCATACCAGTAAAGTAGGCAGCTGCCTAGAATAACAAACTAGCAGAGGTACTTGGATGACTAAAGGCGGGGAAGGGGAAGACATCTGTCTGACTGTCTTGAGCTGCCAAACTCCTACACCCAGCCCTAGGGACTAAGATCCTGCTGTCACTGTCAATATAAAACTCTGTAGCCTGGCATTTAATATGCCTTAACCTGGAAAACTTTATTTAAGCTAATGAGCCAATTTTTTTTTTTGTATGTGTGAACTAAGTGGGTTTTAGGATCACTTGCAGCAGCCTGGCATTATGGATGCAGAATGAATTTGTGCCAGCAAACTCTAAGGGTTCATAGGACTCTGCTCCTCAAAGGGTGCTGCTGCCAGTCCACAGAAAGAAGTATTAAAAAAAAAGAATTGTAGTGGCCTGTTTCAGGTGGTGTGTCCCACTACAGTGGTAACACAGACACAGCCACCCTGAGCTGCATGAAGGGAGGGATGGAAGAACATTAAGGGATGCTTTGTAACTTCAGAGAAATCAAAAAGGCCATGGCTTTTTCTTAGCAGAATCTTGAAGGGTTTTTTTTCCTCTTTTAATTTCTTTTTTATTTCTTTTTTATGCTATCTCAGACCTTCTCAATGGGCCCACCTCAAAGGCTGAAAAATGAACTTGACCCCTTCTGGCAAAGGCTGGGCTGGGCCAACAACAAAGCTCCCTCTCTGCTTCAGTCTGCATGCCTAAAGCTCTGTCAAAGTATAAACCCCCATCAACGGGTTAATGGGTCATTAAAGCATTCTGCTTTTCTTCTTCTCTCTATTCTGGAAAGCCTTGCAGAGCTAATCAGGCTACTGTAAGGATTAGGAAATGACATTTTGTAGTGTTCCCCTGGCAAAGCGCCATCTGAGGCTGCCGCAGCACACCCTGTACCCTCTCTGCCAAGCCACCGCACCCCGTGCCTTCTCCTCAGCTGCCATCCTGTTCACCGGTCTTGCAACAGGGGAGAACTGCCCTGGCTCCAAAGACCTAAGGCAGCCCATTAGGCTTGTGCACCAGTGCTTACGTCCTGGTTTTACCTTGCACACTCCATTAACAGTTTCTCCTCCTTTCGTTCTTGTGGCTTTATATAAGCTTCATAGGCAATTTGCTAAAAAATTAGGGTTACTTACTTTGGTAATCCCTTAATAGCCCTTGCCTCATGTTCTCCTTTCTCTTTGAGAGCGGTTTGGGTTGCCACAGAACAGCAGCAGTGGTGCTGGCTTGGCTTTGCTTTTGTTTGTTTATTTGCCTGACATTGTCCCAAAATTAATTGTAAGGGAGGTAAATGGTGTGAGGGGAGTTCACTGGGATTAAACTGTGAAGAGATTTCAGAGTCGTGTATTTAGCTTCCCTTGCCTGGTGGAGGAACTGAGGTCTTAACATGCAAACAACTGCGTTCCAAGTAAATTAAAAGCCACTATCTGACCTATCCTCATTATGGAGTTAAAACGTGGCCTATCATCACCACAGCACTTTCTGGTCTTCTCTGCAGCCACAGTGTTTTAATGTGTCTATTTGGCTATATAATTTATTATCCTCAGGGCTTCTCAAAAACAATCCATTTGGCTGAGACAGGGTCATGAGACCTAGAGCAGTTTTGTGCTATTGCTCTCCCAGTTGGTCAATAACTTTTGAACTGTTGGCCATCTAGCAATTGGCAAAGAAAGGTCTCCTGACCTTGTGAACTAAAAATAGATCAAGCTCTCCAGAAGGTAAATCTAAAGCTTGAAGGACATTTAGAGGAAAAGTGCTTTTTAAATTGAGATATTTAGATACTATTCCACACTTTGTAGCTTCTAAGGCTTGCTTCTTTGCTCTCTGTTTGCTTTATGAGATTGCCAGCCAGACTGCAGAAAAAATAAATTGTTAAAAAAAAAAAAATCATCATGGAAATAAGAATAAATAAAAATACTTGCAGATACTTCCAGGGAAGTCTGGTAGCATTTTCAAGGCTGTCCTGACTAAAATGAGATTTTAAAGTTGATATGACTGCCAGTAGCTATATAAAAATAGTTGAGGAGAAATGTCACTTGTATTAATCCAAGATGGAGGCAGGGGCTCTTTCCATTCCTGTTGCAATTGTACATGACAGGGAGAGAGCAGAAAATACTGACATGCAGTATAAAAGTATTTTTTTAAAGTGGCAGATGAAAATGTCTACAGCCCGGACTTTAAATTTCCCAGGGAAAGGTTGTCTGCTTTATCACAGTGGGGAAACTAGATGCCACTGCTGATCCCTGCTATTAAAATTTCTCTCCCTTTTCTGATTTTGATGTCTTCTGCTGTCTTTTTTTCTGGAAGTGAGGCAAAGGTCTTCTGCCCCAGATGTTCTTGTGTGGTTTGTGTTTGGGTACAGATAGGACTGTCTATCGCAGCTGCCATTTCCCTTTTTCCACTCATTTATTGTTTCTTTAGGAGGGATGAGACCTGGCCAGTAAGAGAAAAGTTTTGCCTTATTGCTGAGTAAGTCTGGCTAGAACAGCATTGCCTCATCTCCTGATGGGAAGGGGGCTTGTGCTGCACGTGATATCCTCGTCTGGCTGGGTGGGAAGGGTACGGGCTGTTTGGGGTTCATTTCTGTTCTCCATTTGGGTAATATTCACCAAATTCTGAGTGTGGCTAGCTTCAAATTAAGAACATGTGTTTTTTCTTATCAGCAGGACTGTTGGTGAAGGACTGGGATTCTGCTACAAAAAAATGCATGCTTGGAGAGTAAGAGCAGCAGCCGAGGCTTTGAACAGGACAAGACCCCTGTGCAACAGACAGATTTGAATCTGCAGCTCCTTCTTTCCTCTCCCCACGGGCTGCCGTTGGACGAGTGGTGCATCGTAGGCAGCGGGCTGCGTGCTCTGGCTGGGTGCGGGGATTTCTCTGAATTCATTTTGGTTTTTATTTCTTGCCTTTGAAATGCCTTTTGCTTGAGATGAACTCGGTAGCAGCGCTCTCGCACCTGCTGTAGGGATGAGCGGTGATGGCTGATCTGCGTTCTCAATACCATTCCCTCCTCCCTTTCCCCTCCCCGGCCCTTTTTAATCTGCTTTGTATAAGGATCTGACGTCCTTGTTTTCTCCTAAAGCGTCCTAGCAGAGTCAGTCACGGGATGTGTTTTGGCAAATGCAAAAGCCAATAGTCATTGAGCCCCTGATAATCTCCTCTGCTCTGCAGAAGCATGCTTTCACTCATCTGCTTCTCCGTGAGGTAAGAAATGAAGCTATTACTTTCTAGGCATGAATTACCATTTGTAACCACGCACTACAAATGATGTAATGTAAGTGGCACTGATTATAATGTTGATAGGGCACCCAAGAATACCCAAACCATCGCTGATCGGGTAATGAGCTGGGCAAACCATTTGTTTTAGTGGTTCAGGCACTTCTGTCTTTGGTCACAGGTTTCCAAACCTACACTGTGACTGCTTGTTAATTATGTGCTTTCCACTCAGTGACTGTCCCATTTAGCCACCCATCACCAGCTTGCATGTGAGGGCAAATCAGACAGCATGTTTTGGTTTTTTTTAAAAAAAAGGAGGTGGCCAGGGTAGGTAGCTACCAGTGGGCCTGTGAAGCGCCATTTCACGCACCTGCACAGGTTGTATTGCTAGGGCTGGGCTGCGGGGATTTACAGCCTGCCCTGGCCAGGCCAGCCCCACCTGGGGCCTCCCCTGCCCTGCCCAGGGCCCCATTTCAGCCCAGCCCGGGGCCCTGTGGCCCTGGGGATGCCAGGTCTTGCCGGGCAGAGACGGGCTGGAGCCGGTGTGCGGGCCCCTCGCTGAGGGTGGCTCCTGGTCCCCCTGCTGCGTGACGGTGTGCGATGGGCTGACCCTGGCTGGATGCCAGGCACCCACCAAAGCCCCTCTATCACTCCCCTCTTCAACAGCACAGGGGAGAGAAAATGTATTGAAAGGCTCGTGAGTTGAGATAAGGGCAGGGAGAGATCATTTGCCAGTTACTGTCATGGGCAAAACAGACCCAACTTGGTGAAATTAGTTTCATTTGTTACCAATCAAATCAGAGGATAAAACCCCCCTGAATCTTAAAACACCTTCCCCCAACTCTCCCTTCTCCCCAGGCTTAACTTCACTCCCAAATTCTCTACCTCCTCCCGGCCAGCGATGCAGGGAGACGGGGAATGGGGTTGGGGTCAGTCCGTCACACGCTGTCTCTGCCACTCCTTCCTCCTCAGGGGAGACTCCTCACACTCTGCCCCTGCTCCAGCCTGGGGTCCCTCCCACGGCAGTCAGTCCTCCACGAACTGCTCGGATGGGTCCCCCCGGGGGCCAGCCCTTCGAACCCTCCCGGTCCTGGGCTTCTCTCCCCATGGGGCCACAGGTCCTGCCAGGAGCCTGCTCCAGTGCAGGCTTCCCACGGGGTCACAGCCTCTTTTGGGCACCCCCTGCTCTGGCATGGGGTCCTCCCCGGGCTGCAGGTGGGGATCTGCTCCCCCATGGGCCTCCCTGGGCTGCAGTGGGACAACCTGCCCCACCATGGGCTGCACCAGGGGAATCTCTGCTCCGGCGCCTGGAGCACCTCCTGCACCTCCTTCTTCATGGACCTTGGTGCCTGCAGGGCTGTTTTCTCTCACATCCTCTCACTTTTCTCTCTCTGGCTACTGTTCCCCAGCAGTTTTTTTCCTTCTTAAATACGTTATCCCAGAGGCGCTACCACCATTGCTGGTGGGCTTGACCTTGGACAGTGGCGGACACAGGGGAAGCTTCTAGCAGCTTCTCACAGAAGCCACCCCTGTGGCCCTCCCCGCTACCAAAACCTTGCCACACAAACCCAATACAGGGTGTCTGGTGCGTGGGAGAGGGTTGAGAAAAGGTGGGCTTTTCCTCTGAGAAGATGGGGTCTGGGGGCAGGGCCCTTGTGGCAGGGCCGGGGAGCAGCCTGGCCTGGCCTGGCCTGGCCTCCCTCCTCTGGCAGCATGTGGAGGGACGCCTCCCTCCGGCAAAGCAACCGCAAGGCTGGGGTACACTGAGGGTGTTTCCAGGTGCTTTGCTGTGGGAATGAATTTCAGACAATAAGGTATCACTAAAATATTCCTAGCCACAGCCATTCCTGAGCAGGCGGGGCTGCGGTGGGAGCCGGGGCATTTGGCTGGTGGAAGGCAGCCGGCAGCTGGGCGTTGCAGGTGGATAGACTCACACTTGGCTTGTCTCAGAAACGGGGCAGGAAAGGCCACGTCTCCCTAAGAGACTAAGTACGACTGACATAATTATAAACATCCGAATACTAGACCCGAGCAACACAAGTTGCCCCCTGAATTTCAAATGCCAGCTTAGCTGTTCATTTGACCACCTTTAACTTAAAAACATCCTGCAGGTTATTAAGGTTGAATAACATGAAATTATTCATACTGTTGGGTTTTTTTTTTTGTTTTACAATTCCCTTGTATTACATTCGGTGTGTGCCTTGGTTTCTCACCGGTTTCAAAAGTGGTGCTTGGTCCTGCAGATTGCCAGGGGGCAGTAATCTGGGGAGGGGGCGAGCCTTGCTGAAGACAAGCACTTACGTGTGAGCTTACTAAGACATGGAGAAGTCAGTTCTTTTTCCACCGTGCAGGGCAATGGCTTTCAAATACATCCTGGTGGATGCATGGAAGACCATACAGTCCCTCCCCGCTTGAGGAAGTAATAGCATGCTGGACTTGGGGCATTTTAGGGAGGAAGATATCTACTAATATTGTTATGTAGTATTAGGGCAAAGGAATACTGAACTGTGGTGGTGCAGCCTACCCGGGCTGCTCTGAGATCTCAGGATAAGCCCTATTGTGCTGTTAGGTTGGTCTCAAGTGCAGTGGCTTGGGCGGCAGACATGCCGGTGGTCACACCTGGGCCATCTGCTGCCTGGCTGGTACATCAGGACCAGCCTGAGAGCCAGGATAGACCATTCATGCTTTGGGGAAAACTCCCATTGTGCTGCTATCTTGGTTGCAAGTGCAGTAGCTTGGGGCTGGGGTGGTCAGGCACCCCCATGACACACCTGGGCCTTCTGCTACCTGAACTCAGCTCAATCTGTGGCCAGAATAGAAATTACTGACGAAAGCCAATCATCTCTAGATCCTATACATAGCAATCCAAAAGGGAGAACTTTTGGAACTCTCCGGGACCGCGGCGGGCTGTGTGACCGAGTATCTCCCCCTGAGCTGGGATGTCTCTCAGGGTAGGTTTTGTGGAGATTGAAAAAATCATCCATTGACGATTTCGTGAGGAACTCAAAGGCCTGATTTCCTGAGGTTCACTGACCATCTGTTGATGAATACCGGCACATAAAAGTGAGTAATTCATAAAACTCACAAAAAGGGAAATTTTAATCACAGGTTAACCTCTGTGTATGTGTGTATAATGTGATTGAGAACTGGTTGTCTGTCTCTGTATGTGATTTGACTTAAACCCCATCTGTGTGTGCAACCCTGCGGTAAGGTTTTCAGGTGATCCTTGCCATTCTCAAATCTTTAACTAAGTCACCATTTGGATTGTAACAAATTCCATTGAATCACTCTGTTAAATTGTCTGAGGCTTCAAAAATATTAATGAATCCTAAATTGCTGCTAAACCAAAGCTGTGTAAAAAACCATATTCTTGACAGTGATGTAAAGGATTGATTATGCATATATAATCCTTTAGACATAAACTGTTGACCAAGTCTGGGACTAGGATTGGATCCAGCTACGCCTAGACTCCTCTCCGAGGAAGGAGTTTGGAAAGCAAGGGGGTCCTTTCTGAACCTCGTAGGGGAGGGCTCTCCCTGACAGTTTTGTCTGACCCTGTCCTCTATGCAGTAAATAATCAAGTGTACCTTACCATCAAATCTTGTTAAACCACTGTCACATTTACCATTGATATCAATAAAGCATATTTTTGCTTCTCTCTCACTCTCCCCCCAACAAATTGGCATATTTGGCAGCATCATAAATCAATATTCATGACAAATTGGTGTAGTTGGTAGGATCCTAAACGAATTCACAACATGAACAAAGAGGTGTTATAACCTTGGCAATTTTGAAGCTGTGAGCATATATAGAGCAACTAGTAGAAACACTTACAGGTGTTGTTCTGTCTGTGCTACTCTGTGCAGGCCAGTACTGTTAGTGAGCTGGAAGCAGATGTGCGACAGCAGCAGATAACTCCCATCTGCAGGAACCTCCAGTCCTGAAACACTCCGTGAGTGCCTGGGTTTCTTCAGGCTTCATCTGTGATACCCAGATACATGACTTCAAAAAGCAGGTAGGTTGTATGATTAATACCTGTCATTAAGGTCCTGGGTATTAATGTTTGTAAAATAGTCTGTATACTCTGGGTAATGTTCAGAAGTTGAATATGTTAAACCAAAGCTAAATGGAGGCACAGCCTGTACATCCCTACAGTAATCCATAGTACCGGTTTCTTTTTACAGCTACTCATCACAATAAAAAGGATTATTCATTATTCCAAAGTGTGCATTTTCTGTCACAAAAAGGCAACAAATAGAGAAATTATATTCTCCCCTACCCCCATATAGTCAGAGCTTTATTTTAGGAATGAAGATCTGCAAGTATGTGAACAAAGACACTCAAGGATACTTACCTATTCAAAGGGCTTAATTGGCCAAACACTTATCTTTTGTATCTGGAGTAGGAAGGACATCTCTGCACAGAGCGAGTTAAGTAATAATGAATTCTATCAGTTAAACTGAGTGTCATAAACAAGGTGATGAGGTACTTTAATAATGATGGCATATCATATGTTGTTAAAAGGTTTTCTCTAACATACATACCTACTAGAGCTATAGGTACATATGCAATATTGAAACCATGGATACCAGACCATGTCTCGCATTTCTTGTTGTGGCACATTAAATGTCATGACTTTTGGGTGGAAAGGGGTCTTTCTGTTAAATTAAATGAAATCTTACAACGTACAGTAACCGGTGCATGTACCATTGGCATTAAGCGCAACCGACAGCAACTAGCGTAAGCAGGACAAAATGTGGCGTGCCGGTTTTACAGCAGAGAGAGCAGGCCGGCTATTCACACAGCTCTTCAATCAAAGCGGCAAGGACTTGACTCCTCAGCATTAATGGTGCAGCTAGTATGTTTTTCTGCAATGAAAGGTCATTTTCCCTCTCAGGAGAAAAACATTAAAAGTGCGGGTTTGGTTTTTTTTTTTTCCTTAAAGAAAGTGAACGGGATGGGCATAACCTTTAAGGATGACATTATGCCTTGGACCACATACCTGCAGTAGGAAGCAGTCGCTATGGGGGATCAATTCAAATATGCTAGGGTCCTTTCTTCTCCCGAGCGGATGGGTGAGAAATGTGAGAGGACACTGGAGTAAAGAGGAGAGTAAAGACTCCTTTCCTTACTGGCCACAGAAGGTAGTGTGAGGCAGCAGTAAACTACTATCCCTTACTACAAAGTTGAAGTCAAAGGGAAACTGTGCGCGAGGGCACATCTGAGGGCAAGGTTACTCCTTCATGCGGTATAAACACATCACACTTGGGTAGCTTAGATGCTGGAAACAGGCTAGCTGCAGCAATATGGAGCTCTGAGCTGACTAATTTACTTGCAGAGCTCTGTGCAGCTGTAACTAGGGGGGCTTTCAGTTGAATCGTTTTTGGCAAGATAGATGATGGCATCTGCTGATTCAGCTTGCTAGCAGGGCTTCCAAATCCTGGTGTTAGGTTGTGGCAGGTACAGTTGTAGTTCCCCTGTGTGTTAGGAAGGCAGAGGTGGCTGGTTAAAAGATCAGATTAATCGTTGCTTATGGTGAGAGTTACGAGCACTTTCCTCTCTCTCTTTTTGTAGGTATAAAATGACTTTTTCCATTTTTCTTATACTTGACATTCCAGGATCTTGGAAACACATACAGCCAAGTCCTCAAAACTGAGCTGTAAACCTAAGGGAACAACTGAGGTTGTGCACGCAGCTGTGCGTGTTCTTTGAGATGTAACATGTACATCTCACCGTATGAACTCTTACGTGAAAACTAATCCTGATGAAAATAGACTCAACAGCCTGTTGATTTGGATGAAGAATTACAGCTTGTACAAGCATAAGAATCTAAGGATGAGACTATCAGTTTGTGTAAACCAGTATGGCTACACTGAATTCAGTCTGCTTTCACCAGCTGACCCTAGCTGAGGCTCTAATCCTAGCTTTTTGCAGCGATGGGGGTATGGAACCTTTGGCACATAATTTGGGACATGTGACTTTAAAGTAGTTGAAGTCTTTGAAATGTCTGATCCTGAAGTTCATCACTGATCTCTAGTTTTGAAAGATCAGCCCTTTTGTTTCTTCAGTTCCTCTTAATTAAAGGTCCTGTTGTGATTGCCATATATTCTAAACCAAAACAATTTTCTGCTCTAAATTATTTTGAATAGTTTTCAGTCTTTGTTTGGATTCTTAATTTCCTAAAAACCACAACAGTACCAACAAAGAACAGCTTACATGAATCCAAAGAAAGGTGCTAAATCAGAAGCAAGAGGTTTGTGGTACAGTACATCAAACGCCATGCGAGAGGTTTCCCACAGTGTGTGATCCTGCAGCTGCTCTCTGCAGGCACAGCTTGTTTCCAATAACAAGCATGCACAGAGCAGTGTGTTTTAAAAAATAAAACCAACAAACCAACAATGAATCTGTAATTAAAATCCCATGCACCAGTTTCCAGCTGGAATGAAAATGAGATGAGATTGTTGCATCATTTAATATACTCCTGGAAGGTGGTGGATACTCACAGTGACGAGGGCATTGTTAAAACCTGGGAGAGACTAGAATATTGACCCTGAGGTTTCCAGTGGTGGTACGGTTTGGCTTATACTTCTAAATCAGATGCAAGCTGGTAGTAGTGCAGGCATAACAGTTATGTTTGTCTGTAAAAGACTTAACTACAGAAAGTGGCACTTAGAGCCAATATAATGTTGCTTTCGGTAGAGGACCAAATAGGCCTGAAATGTACCTCTTGAGGCCAAAGAATGGGAAATGAGTGCTGGTGAAAGAGTTTGTTGCTTGTTAATCACAGGCTCTTATCTATGTTGTTCGCTTAGGCCAGAGGGTGAGGTAAAGGGTGAAGAGAAGGGCCTCTGGTGCCTCCTGCTTTTGCAGAGCTGTATTCCTTTTGCAAAGCAGAAGGCAGCAGTGCAGTCTTTGCATGCCTGAGCTTAGTTTTACTGTGATGCACGGGTATTATTTATGTTGAAACAAGAACAAGTCATGGCAGGGTGTGTGTGTGCAGGCAACTGCATTAGGTCCCATGCTCATCTCTTTACGTTTAGCTTCCAGGGAGGTTGTGTAGTGCGTGGACCCTGCTGGCTGGTGGGAAGTTTCTGGCTTCTTCTTAACCTGGGTGTACTCTCAACCTTTGCATTTTGTTTGACACAAGTCTCTCACAGAATTGATGGGTGCATTAAGCTGTTTCCAGGATGCCAGAGGGGCCTTTGATAGAGCTGATCTTCCTAATTCTCTAGTGACAACACGAATGACAGATGATACTCAGAGAAGCCCCTTCTTCATCTGCAGCCACAATGGCCTGCCCAGTGCAGGCACGCTGTGCAGAGCCAGAAGGCAAGGCAGGGGCAGCGTGGCCTCAGGCACCCGGCCGTCCTGCACAGGCAGGCAGGAGGTGGACTGTGATGGGACAAGGGGCAGAGCTGGAGCTGCCCCACTCCCTCAATAGCTTTGCAGATCTGTTAAGCTGTCACAGAAAAATAGCAGTGTGTAACCTCAAGGCTGCAACAGCAATCTGGGAGCTGCTCAGAGTGACTGAGTTTTATAAACAACGGTCCACAAATACACTGCATCTCACACTTGACATCTATTCTGTTTGGCCTTAAGTATTGGTTAAAATAATACAGAGATTTATTAAATGTTCTTTGCAAGTTTCACATCCCTTTTTTTTTTTTTTTGAAAGCTGCTGTGCTTGGGCAGCTGCTTTTCAGACTTTGTAGGCTGAGCCACTCCTGTTTCAAATGTTGTGCTAAAAGCAGAGCAAGTTGGCTGCCAGGCAGGTTAAAAGACACTATAGAAGAAAAAGGCAGTGAGGCCAAAAGAGCAGTCGCCTGCAGAGTTGTCACCTGTAGTGCTTCTAGATCCAAAAACCCACTTAGAGTCACTGTGTACCAAGACTCTGTCTACTTGGAGGCTGCTGCAGCTTCTGGCTGCTGCTCTTTCTTGTTACAGCTCCCCCAGCCCATGTGGGCACTGGAGTTTTCTAGGCAGGCAGAGGGGACAGCAGACTGCTCTGCAGTTATGCACCAGCTCTGCAACTAATGGCTGGATAAGTATAGTAATGCGGTGCCACGCAATGCAAATGAATGACATTTAATGAAATGCAAGCTGATGAAAATGAGCATCAGCAGAAGGATCCTTTCCGGTTTAATTTCTTGTCTATCAGCTTAGGCCTGTGAGTATGAGTGTGAGAGCCACAGCGATTCAAACCCTGATGCTAGCAGCTCACCAGAGCTGCTCAGATGCCAGAGAAGCCATAGTTACTCTAGTCCATGCCCGTGCTCTTGCACAGCCTGTTGCAATAGTCTGGGTGAGGTAGCTTGTTCCTCTCCTGTCCCTGTGTCACCAAGGTAGCTCTTTCTGCTTCCCTAAATGATACCCCCCTTGATATGGGTGGCACAGAACCAGAGCTGGGGCGCAGTCAGGGCACAGGGGTACCTACAGTTTCATCTCCTTCTCATCCTGGCATATTCCTGATTCCTGTTCTTGACCTCGCACCAGCTCTCAAGTTTCGTGCCAGGACCCCTCTTTGCAAAGCCCAAACCCCAGACCTTACAGACATTTTGCAGTCATTTAGGATGGGCCAAGCCAGCATAAGAAAGCAATAATGAATTCTGCCTAAAGCTACTGGAAGAGCCTGTGCTGATGGTGTTGCTGTGCAGTTGATGTCAGGAGCACCTGGCTGGCATTGACATATCAGACCAAATCCTCTTTTGTTACTTCAGTGGTTGCAGTCTGGAGGGTCACATGCAGTTGAGGTAAGGAACGTCTACGGTTCCTGAGCCTGTGACATCTGAATCCTTGAGAATCTGAACATATTTTTCCCAACACAAATATTATCAAGCAAACAAACGTTATGCCTCAGATTTTACAAGTCCAAACTGAAGCTGAGAGGTGCTGAAAGTCCTGGTCTTACGAAAATGGTTGCAATTTTAGCTTTTCTTCTAATTCTCAGTCCATCATAAGGCAGGATGAAATGGAGTCTAATCTAATCTAATCTATAGTTTTGTAGATTCTTTAAATGAAAATGTCTTTTTTTTTTCTGCAGTTAATACTTTAATTGGAATTAAACTTCAAATTAACACCAGAGTATCTGAATGACCCACCCTTTTTTGCTCCCCCTGCTGGCTCAGCATGTCATGGCTTTGCCAGCTGTCCTGCATCACTAATTTTGAAGAGGATAAAAATGAAAGTGTTGTGGCATGTCCAAAATTGAAAATCAAAATTGAAAACATTGAATAATCCCATTGTGTTCAATGGCTTGTTGAGTATAGGCAGAAAGACAAGGAGATAGAGGGCTATAATTTTTGCTCTTGGTGTTTAATAAATATTTTCTACTTTAATGAATGATAAAGGATAATTTTAACAATAAAACTGAGGCAATCATGATGGCAAGGGAACAGTGTTTGGGCAGCATTACTTCCTCCCACCCTCTGCTACCCACCATGTCCCACATTTTTTGCTGTCCACGTTGTTAGGTCTGTTTTCTCCCAACATACTTCAAAGTTGCTGCGGTTGCACATCTTTCAATGACTGGAGTGTGAGTTTCTTTTCAGTTGTTGGGTTTTCCTTCCTAAAGACAGGCAGTTTATTTCCTTCACTGCAGCCCTTTGAGACTGGGCCTGTTCTCAAAGATTTTTGGGAAGTCATTGCCACTAGCTATTCCTTCTACTAGATCTTTAAAAACTGTGGGATCCTTCTAGCACCTGCTTCCTGATTTTATACAATTTAGTTTTTTTCTCCTCTCAATCATCTTATCAGTTCTTTGTTTTACGTAAATCATGTTTAGCCTTTAATTTGCGGTGTTGTCATGTTTCTTATTTGTGTGTGTGTGTGCGTGCATACGCATGTAAGGCTGAAAATATTAGCTTTTCATGCTCTCTCTTACTTTATTTTCCAGCTTGACTATTTTGGGTGCTGGGAATTTCTTGAGAGATGCTATGCACTGTCAGATCCCACAAGCCCAGCTGCAGCTGAACCCCATTAGTGACAGCTGGAGCTGCGATGCACAGTACTTCCCTGGAGACACAGGGTGCCCCAAATAAGAGCTGCTCCATTTTTAGTGCTCTGCCAGACCATGTTTTCTTAGTATACTTTCTCCTCCCCGTCCTTTGCCTTTTAGCAATGTCTGCTTCATTCTGCTTCAGTATTTCCCCCTGCTGGATTTATATGAATAATAGTGCGACAGGCAAGGAGAAACAGGAGAAATGCCTTTCTCAGCCAGGGCCCGCCTGTCTGCTTTGGCAGTGCTGTCTGCCTTCAAATTCCTGATTATCTTCCTTCATTAGTCAATACATGGTTAAAATTGCCTCACTCTACCTGTTCTTTCTACTCAAAGATGAGATAGTGTTCTCAGTCTGACCCAAAATGCATTTGATTTCTATTTTACTGTGGGAATATTCCAGGAAATTCTAGAAAACAGAATTACCCCAACAGTCCTAGGTGTAATGGCCTGTTGTCTTTATTTGTCACCACAGGGTTGTACGCTAGTGTCTTGGTCATGGTTTGGTAGTTAAAAGCCTTCACCATGCAGCTCTCCTTTCTGGAGCCTTCCCTGTAAAGGCTAAGGTCTGATGCATGAGATGTGGAGGCAGCTGTTGAAAACGGAGGCCGAATGCAATAATGGGAATATCATAAAGTTGCATGTATTTTAAGGACAACCAGATTCAGGTTTCTCCATGGAAATTTCCTGTTATTGCCAGATTTCTATTTTCAACCTTTAGGATTGATGATACATCAGTAAAAAAGAATAATTGGAAGTATTTTCCTCGAGTGGCTGAATAAGCTTTGCTCAAATGCAAAACCCAGAAATATTATACTTAGACACAGGGTAGTCCCAGAAAAATCCATAACTTGAAACTTTAGGAGTGCTGACCACAGCAGCATGAATGTGGGCATGAAAGCAGGTACTTAAAGGGGAAAAGTACTTGCCTTTAAGTGGCCATCTTGGACTTATTTCTAAGACTATATCATTCCCTCAAAATGTGTTTACCCATTTGGTGTAACTGTAACTGGCGTATAAAAAATGTGGCAAGAATAATGTATAAAGATGTCATTCTTTCAGTAAAATGGAGCTTCAGGAAACTTGATTAATGATTAATACAGCTCATTAAATAAAAACTCCAGCTGAGCCAGATTATTGGTGAAAAATGCTTAAAAGGAAGTTAATCCTTCAAAAAATTAATTTCTAAGAAGCTAGGAGCTCAACAAAGGAGTAAAAGGTCTAAAAAATTAATTTTCGTGCTTAAGATTATGTATGTTTGACCATGAAGCCTTCAAGACTTGGACCATTGAGAAGATACAGCTGGATACTTGCAGGAAAAGTGATAGTATCATCACAAGGCATCTCATATTTTTTGAACTACATTTTCAGAAATAAAAATGAGGGGGTTTGGTGTACGGGGATACCTAATAAATCGGAAAGCCCCACTTTGCAGGTTAACTGTTGCGAGGGCTTTGTGTCTAGATCATGGAAGAGTAAAATTTAAGGTAAAACTTCTCTTAAGGCTCCTTCTCTGCCAGTAGCCTGCTTTTTTTCTGGTCCTTTCCTCTGGTAGCCTGCTGCCTTTTCCTCAGGATTCCCCTTCTCTCTCTGATCCCCTTCTGCCTCTGATTTTGTGCAAGTTACCTGAAAGTGCCTATTTCCTGAAAGCCTATGTTCAAATATCCTTTTAAAGAGATATTGCTGAGTTCTGGGTTAGACTTGAAAATACAGTAGTTGCAACAGCCGAATAGTTCTGTGTTTTGCCATGGAAAACAATTTTTTCTCTCCGCTAGTGATATTACATTAAAATTATTCTTCCCCCCCTCCCCCCCCTTTAGATGGGCTACTTAGGGATTTACTTAGGGTCTCATTGTTTATGGTGTGGAGGTAAAGCATGGTTTTAGGAGGATCAGGGACACAAAAGAGAAAATGTGAAGCTGGAAAAGAAATGCTATGAATTATATGAAGAAAATACTGAAAAAATTAAGAATGCCCGTCTGCAAGACTTTTAAATGCCTAAGCAAATATGCACAGCTGTTAAATATCAAGTTTCAAATCTAGAACTATACTGGGGACCAGGGTTAAAGGATATAAAAGCAGAAATAAGTTGAAAGGAAAAAAAGTTATTAATAGTAAAAAAAAGAAAGAAAACTGTACACTTTAAAAATGGCAATTTTAAAATAAATTAAATATCCTGGGAAAAAGGTAGTGAATTTTCAAAAAGCCCAGGTTGTTTACTGAATGTCAGTGGCTAGAATGCATTTTTGCTTGCTGGAATGGCTGTACTGAAAGCCCATAGCAGGAAAATGTTTTGTCTTCCCTTCCTACTTTTAGAGTGTATTTAATGGATTATGTATAGTTTCAGCATTTCCTCAGTACCGATCAGCAAATTCATGTTCAGTTGGTATTATTTTTTGCCAGAGGACAGTATTATTTAGCTGGTGAATTCTTACTCTGGCTTGATCTCCAGACACTGGCTTCATTCAGGCAAAGGGACCTCCGTATGGCAGATAACCATAACAGGGACAGGAGTGTACAACCTGTTTTTGTGCTGGCTTTGGTAGTGATTTCTTCTGTGATTTTAGTCAAGCCACTTCCGTTAAGGTTGGGTGTCTAATATGAATGGTGATACTTAACCCCAAAGCCTGAGTATTTCACATAGGTGTCCATCTAGGATGCTAGAAAGTGATGAGCTTCATTCAGAAGTGCAGACAGAATAAAATTAGACAGAAACAGAGATTATCTTTTATAACCCAGTGCCCCTGATCCCTGCAGCAATTACAGCTCGGCTGATTATGGGGCAGCGGCTAATGTGGCCTATGGAAAATGGATATCAGTGCCGATTTCCTCAGTATGTGTTAGTGTGCAATGTAATATCCTGATCCGTCCCGGTGGCAGGGGGGAGGACCCACGAGCTGGGGAGTGGCAAACGTGGGAGTCCCTGGAGAAATCCCAGGGCAGGCTACCCTGCTCCTGAGTCTGTGTTCTGATGTTCAGGCACTACATTTGGAAAAAAATTGGCCTGCCTGTCCTGTATCTTAGTGCATTTACCCATGAAAAAAGGAGAATAATCTCTGTAATGTATGAAGTGCTTTGAAGGCTTTTCTAAGCTGGAGGGTCAGAGTGTTTAGTACCTTTTCCTGTGATGGGTCTCTGATACTTAAACATGCAGCAGTGAGTCAGAAGAATCAATTTGTTGCTTCTACGAGGACCATAATTCATCCTCCCTGATTGAAATGATCAAGGATGCAGAGGCGGCTCTCTGCTTCTGAGTAAACACTCCTTTTATGTTCCTTTAGCACAAATACCTGACACTAAGCGGGGATGCATAAAAGAAAGTCAGGCTGCAGGCTTTTTCCTGAAGTAGGTGTTTTGTGATGGGTTAATGGCAAATCATGATACATTATTTATCAGATAATAAGTGTGATAATTGTTCTTATTTATCATGAGCCTAGCTCAGCTCATTCTCCTGTCATTCCTTCAGTCAAGCTGCCCCTGGGGATTCACCAGATAAAAAACAGTCCAAAGGTCCTTCCAACAATTTTTACTCATAATGGCATGCTGATTACCTCCTAATTGAAAAGTGTAAACTACAGACACTGTAAGTAATGCAAGTGACCCCTGTCCTCACAGCATAATGTGGAGAGTCCCCGTGTGTGTCTCAGCCAGCCACAGAGAAAAGCATGCCGTTCCTGTCGTACTCAAATCTCCAGAATGAATTAGGAGGAAAGTTTTGTTATCATTACAGGGGAAACAGCAAACACTTTCCCCACAGTAAGAACATGAGGTTGATGTGTAGATACAACATTACGGAAGCAACGCAGATGTGATTTGGGCTCAGTTCTGGGGTGCGTGGTAGCACAGCTTTTTGGATATCAGTCAGAAATCTGTCTCTTCTTGTTAAGAAGGTGTGAAGATAGTGCTTCCAGTCTTGCTACCTCTGCATTTATACTTCTTGGTGTAAGACATTGCCAAAAGAGCCCACCTTGCAGAATAAGATCATAGTTGTAGAAGAAAAAAGTTGGATCTATGTAAAATATCTTCAAAAATTAATTTGCCAAAAAGCACAGACATTGCAATGCAAGAAACTCACTGGTTTTATTCTCTTATATCTCTAAGATACTCAGCAGTATCATGTTGATACAAAACTCTCAAATACTGTGGATGAACAAATGCAGTACGAACGTTGCTTGGCTCCACAATTTCTCCTTAAAGCCCATACTATCTGTGCAGCATCGTTATCTACTAAATCATGTTTTCCTCCATATTCTTATCATGCATTCTACTTCTCACACTGCCCTCTTGGTGTCAGTCCCACAATCCTTTCCTTGGGATTCTTCTGACTAGAGTCTGAAAACAGCAAGTTTTTATATTGCAGCTGCACAATCTTTGGCATATAGCTCACATTATTTCTTCTCCCAACCTCCCAAATAAAATTAGTATAAAAAGGAGTTTAAAATACTTGTCTCAGTCTATAGTTTCTATCAGTACAAAAGGAATGCCAGACTAAGGAAAGCTTTTCTGAGCAGCAGATAGAGCAGCGTATCTGTGATTCATGTTCTGCGCTGTTCCCTTTGGAAACACCATCCAGATGCTGGCTGGTGGTAACCTCACTGGGCTAATAATTTCACATCCTCACAGCAAAATGATTTCCTCTGGATTTACTCTTGGAAACCCAGGAAGTGTTCTGAGCATACCGAGAGTCAGAGGTACCAGAAGCCACCCAGTGCTAGAGAACACGGCCATCCCCAGGGCACCAACCACATGCTGTTTTTCTTGAAACAAAGTTCCCGAGATCAGCTATTAGGACACTGTGCGGCTGTTGTCTTCTCCTTGGGTTATTCACCTAGGCACCTCCCCTCTTCTAAAATATAAGAAGAGCTTCAAGTTACCTGGAGCAGGGAGAACAGACAATTTAATGCATAAAGCAATGACTCCCATTTCTATTTCGAATAGGCCTGGATAAGTATTGTGGATAAACAGCATAGAACAGCTCTTCCGCACTGTGGGCTTTTTTATTACAGTTTGCAAGCAACACTTTGTACGCCACAGGTCATATCTGGGTGGAATTAATTTTATTACCTTTATGCATGTACAAGGCCATTGTCTACATTTGAGTTAGTCAGCTTGCCTTTCCCAAGATAAATAGGTGCTCTTCACCTAACTTTCTTCAGATACCTGCTTTATTATGATATTAATTGTACCCTAGAAGTGCCACTTTAATTTTCATTGATTATTAAAGGAGCCTTGACAACCAAGTCAGATACAGCTGTTTAAATCTGATCAGATGAATCCCAATTTCTAGTTCAGAGTGAGCACATCCCATAAGAAAATGAGAATGAAATTTAGTCCACTATAAAATTCATACTCTCCTGGTTTTTTTTTAAAAAAGTTCTTTGAATACAAGGAACTATTATTTTCAGATGTGTAGGTTGTTCAAAGTAAGCTACACTTCTGCATTAGTAATGCAGTTTAGTCCTTTTAAACCAACAGTTTGAATTTTTTTCAAAGCTTTATATAGAAGATAAGTTAAAAAAAAAAAAGAAAGAATTACTGCAAGGAAAAATAAAAAGTTGAAGAGAGCCCAATCTGGGTAACAGGTTCCAGGTGTGGTCAAAACCATAAATGATCAGGTCAAGCTTAGCAGCCATTTGCTCCTGAGGAGAAGTACCTGATCTTGTGTGCTCCTAGTTCATTGCAAAGAAGAAATAAAACAGGTAAGCCTAAAGGTAGAGATTTCTAGTGTGTTTAAAAAAATAATCTTGGGATTTATTTTAATGTGATTCCCTGTATACAGTCATGTTGGTAACATGCCTGTTATATATTGCTGCCGTTTAGCTGAGGCTTGTAGCTTCCAGGAAAAGCACAGTAATTTCCTTGAGGTGCATTAATTTAATTCCTCGCAATGGTGTGCTCTACCCTCAGATTCCTGGGAGTCTAATGGGATACTTTTTTGAAAGGGGGGGAACAAACTTGCACTGCTTTGAATTTGCATATCACAAGAAGAGTGGATGACATAAACTGAATCTAAGGTTTTGGGTTTTTTTAATGAACTGGTGAGTTACAGAGGATTTTATCAGTAGGTAGGCTGTGAAGCAGAAAGGAGGACTTTTGGTAAAGTGAGTGCAAGTTCACGTCTTCTCCGAGCATCTTTCCAGCATGACTAGTAAAGAAAAGAGATCCTGCAGGTATCTGAGCTAATGTCTAATTTGTTTTAGCAATGAAGCTCTATTTACAACTAGATCCTTCTGAGAATATGTGGATCTGTCTTGTTGATTCTTAGTGTCGATTAACATTAGTGAGCATAACATGTGGTAACCTTAATGTGCTTTTTCCTGATCTGGTGGCAGTGAAATTACTAAAGAATCTTGCAGGCTTGCTTCAGCAGAAATCAAGCTGCAAGATCAATCCTTTTTACTTCAGAAAAGCAAAGGATCTGTTTACATTGTTTAATTTCGCAATGTTGAAGGAGACACCTGGGAACTTCATACTTGGGGAAGCTCTGAGGAGTTGCAGCTTTGATGTGTCTTTTAAAACTTAATCTATGTCACATTTTGGTGTTTCTTAAACATTCTTTAAACAAAAAAGTTTCATTTGCTCTACATGCGACTGCATAATTCAAATCAGCACTTGCTATGTGCGTGTGTTACCACCTTAATGCTTTTATGTTAATACAACTCCTTTACCCTTGCTCTTCATTACTAAGCAGTAATGGACCTTTAAAAAAGGAAAAGAAAAGGGTCTGGGACATAACCCTGCAAGAAGCCCCAGGCTTGTGGGCAGAGCTCTGTAAATTTTTATGGCTCTGTTGCCTTCAATGGCCTGATGTTAATGCCTCCCACAGCTGAAGGCTATTTGCCTGCTGTGAGATACACCAAGAGCTTTTTTTTTTTTCCCAGTGGCTTATCCTCTGCAACAAATGTAAAAGCAGCCTTAAGGACCACATCCAGCTGACCTGAATTTGCTTGTGCTTATTTGGTTGTTGCCTGCCTGTGCTTGGGTGACCCATCAGCCCCTTATGGTGAAGGCATGTTAGTGGTTTGTATTGGAAAGCAGGGAGTTTTAGCTGCTCGTTGCTGGGTCCAGTGGCAGCAGCTAGGAGTGTGAAGCCAGGGCACGACTTGGACTCGTGCTTCAGGAGCTCTTGTAAAGGTGCCTTTGCTAGTCTGTCTGTGTTTTCCTTGGTAGGTATTACTTTAGTGGTATTCACTGGTGCAGATAAAATTTGTCTGTAACTGGAAAGCTGCAGTTTTTAAAAAGAATGTGACTCAGCGGAGAATCATGCAGAATATAGAAAACTTGAGGTTTCAGAAAAACCTGGGTTATTACTGGACAACGCCTTATATCACTGAACTGATCCAAGTTCAAAGGCATGCCCTTCTGTTTTGTGTCTCTTGAAAAGCTAATGGTATCTCTCTGTGAAAGAACTGTGTGAACTGAGCGAGAGAGATGTATTAACGCAAGCTGGAAATATAAGGAATAATGACCTCTCAAAGGTAGACGTGTTGCTAATGCATTTATTACCCTGCCTCACTTACATATGGTAGCCCATCTCTAGCCTCGCAGAGAGAGCGAGAGCACAAATGTTACACATTACAGACCACAGACGGTTGTAGGTACTCGGAACCTCTGAAACCTTTCTTTTTTTGTCTTGCAAGCATTAAAGTTAATATAATGGTGACCTTCAAACCTGGGTCTGACAGTGAAATAATTTCCAAGCTGTTTGGTTTTAAAATTGTCTCTCGGACTGATTTGCCCTTTCTGTTGTTTGTCTTTGGGGGAATGGGGTGGAGGAGTTGTGTGGCTGTGCAGAAAAGCCTGCAGATCGTGTGTCTGGTGAAGAGGGTTGGCTTCTGCTGTATGTGGATGGTCTTGGGGAAGAAGGCAAGAGCAAGCTGGAAGAAGGACTTGAAACGAGCTGATGCAGATACGGGCACAGCTGTACAGAGAGTGTGAGGGATTGCACAGAATTAACCACCATACTTTGTTTGCAGAAGTGTACTTTTATCTAATCTTTTTAAAGGGGCAACCTCAAATCCCAGTTACTTGGGTTTTGTGTGTGTTCGGAAATGTACTCTCAGAGTACAATTTAGCATATTTACAGTAAGCCATTCAAACTAGAATAGATAAATGCATGATGTGAATGCAAGTTACCACGCTGTTTGTTTTGATATTCCTGCAGTTTTAGAAAACCCGGAGACTGGTGAGCATCAGGCAGATCATTTGGCATTGTGAGCTCTTGTTCTGGATGACTGAGAGATTTTTGAGGATCAGGAGGAATTTCTAAACAAAGTTTGTTTTTGATCACATGCAGTTCTGGGCCTTCAGAGTGTCCTTTTAAGCTTCCCTCGCTCTCATCTCCAAACCCTGCTCGAAGTCCTCAGAGGCTCCCCACCAAAGGGTGGTTGGGATTTTGAGCCAACCTGTTTCATCCCGATGCTAATCAGTCTCGCCTCCTCCCAGTGAGTTAGGCAGAGATGCATGTGTGAGAAATGAGTGCTATTTGATAACTACGACTTGCAAACAAAAATGAGGCTCTCTGAGGCACAATTTTAATTTCACATGTAAGTATCTGTGGTCACACTCTCCCTTTGGTGTCTCTTTGCATAATACTGTGAGGGCTGGATTGTTGTTCTTCAGCCATTCTTCTGGGTAGTATCATTGCAAGACATGGATTCCTATACAGGAGCCGTGGTTGCTTTTCCATCCATTGGATGGAGAGGGTTGTCTGTTCCCTAGTGCAGCTTGCACTTATTTTTTTTCTTTCCTGTTTGCTGGGAGATCATGAGGTGGGGGCTGGCTCTTTTCCATGCAGTGCTAGGCAATGCTGCTGACCTGCATGGAGGTGTGCAGGGGCAGCAGCATGGCCAATGTGTTACTTAACCTGTACCTGCCCTTCCTCCATCTGCCTGAGATGAGGCAAAAAGCCTTACAGAACTCATGTGCTAAAAGATAGCAATATAGTCAGCTGGATGAATGAATGGAGGCTTCGCTGTGAGAGAGGTTTATCCGAGTACCACATGGGCTCTGCTTTTTGCCATGAACACTTTTTGGTGTGCTTCAGAAGTACAGTATGGTACCTCACGGTGATACCTGCACTTGCAAGCAGCATCTTTGTATCAGAGAGCAATTCTCCTTAACAAGTGCATTTACTGCATCACCTGACTCTGTGCTGTACCATGGGCTCCTGCTGCCTGGATGGATACTGGTGGCCATGCTTCTTGCAGAACCCAGTTCCCCTCATAACAGCAAGAGGCCAATTCCATTGAAGTCTGTATGGAAGGATCTGACTAGACTTGCTTCTACTGACTTCTGCTACCAAATTTGGCAGTTTCAGGATTACACTCGTGATTGGCACTTGCTTTAAGGTGGTGTTACATCATGTTTGACATTGTTGTATGTGTGACAGACAAATTGCGAAGAACAGGGAGTTTCTCATATTGGTTTTAATAGTGCAGTAAGTCAGAAGAAAAAGTAAATTTACTGTATTTAATGAGAAGTGTGGCAGTGAGGGAGAACCTTCTGAAATTTCCCTTTGTGCTGTATAGTCTGCTGGTAAGCTGGGACTATAGTTGTTAGGCATAGGTTGATGGAGACACAGATAGCAACAACAGGGGAAAGGTGTCCGAATTTCTCGGTAGAGAGATATTGCCAAATAAAGAGAAGCTAAACCAAACTTTCTGTCAGTGCTTTTCTGCCAGTCTTGGTGTGAGGAGGGTTTTATTTCTTTTTAAACATAACATTGCGTACATACAGGCCAAATGATGAAGACAACAAGGAGTCTTCAGCTGTACAAGGGAAAAATTCTCATGCTGAATTGTATGCAAGTGGATTTGTGCTTCTGGCTGGCATGCTCTACCAACCTAACTGTTAAAGTAGTAAAATCTAAATCCAGGTGAAGTTCATTTCCCTGCAGCCATTCTCATGGAAGCTGGGCCTTCTTGCTTTGTCATAAGGATTAATCATTGTATTTGCATTTTTGTTGGTAGAATGGTTGTGTTTGGCTGAAAGACTACTGATTTCTCAGAGGGATCTGCAGAAGTCAGTATACATCTCTGTGTATAACCTGTTTTTTGAAGCAGGTTGCTGTGCTTATCACAGAATGACATGACTTCAACGTATGTTCTCTTTTGCAATGTATTTATGTGGAAAATCATCTCTGCAAAATTAGGGAGATTCAGTGGTGTATGCAGGGTGGAAACTTAATTGATTCTTTTTGAATGACCTTAGTAATGATGACTGGTAGTGCAGCAAACGGAGCAAATTACCTTCAAGTGCTATACAGCTTTAAGTTTTGATAGTGGTGTAAAGTTTTTCTAGATTCTGCATTGTTTGATTTGAGATGCTTCCTTGCCATCTCAGGAAGTTGGTACATGTGGCAGAAGAGCCTCAAAGTTGCTGAAAGCCAGTGTCACAGGTTACTGTGTCTTTCAGCACAAACCTCCAATAATTACTAGCATAAAGGGAAGTGAATCAGGGTAGAGAAGTGTACCTGCCTCTCCTGAACAGTACACTGATCTGCAGTGAGAAGATACAAGAAACAAATATGAGTTCTTTATGCTTCTGCATGAAATGTACACCAAAAAAATACAATAATTAGTCTTGGAGGATGTATGTTTAAAATATCCAAATGCAGACAGGTCTGGCTTATAGTATCAAAGTTCCATTATTGCTTTCATAGCTGATGGTACAGAAAAGCAGAGGAACATGCACTTTTAAAAAAGTTTTAAAAATTTCTAACAGTTTGGCCCGTGTTCTTAAAGCCATGATTGCCTGTGTTAGAGGAAATTTTCTTAATCTTTTCCTGCACACCAAAGACAACACTGAGGGCTTACATTTACATAGTGTATCCTTTCTTCCAGAGGTTGCTGGTCACTTGGGTTGGATTATAGCTATCCATTGGCCATAATGGGAACCTATGGCACATAGCATCTAGTCAGCCAGGCTCACTGGCAGGCATTTCCAGTCAGAACTCAATTCTGTATCTTCTAGTTCAGAATGAAAAAGGTTCCTACTCTACCCAAAACAGGAGGAAGTCTGGGAGGGGAAAAAAACCAAACCTGTATTGAGATCATGGAAGGAACATATAGGTAGGTAGTGTGCAATTGCTTAGCCAGTATTGGGCTGAGCCTTGACTCTCAGTACCAGCGTCCTGCTGACAACATGGGCTTTTGTTGTGAGGTGTGTTTGTGTATATGCTGCCTGTGTAAGCTAAGTCTCTCTTGTGCTGTGGTCTTCTTTCCCCCTGTCCTCCCATACATAAACTGCCTTGGGCTTTGACACTAACAGCAGCACAAGTTAATCAAATTCCAAGAAGTTTCCCCTTCTGTGTGATGCTTCACTTCAGAGCAAGATTTGGGGTATGAGAGACTCGTATGGCATGTGCACAATTTCAAGGAAACAACAGGGAAAATCAGGACAGACTGATAAGTGACCCAGCTAACCTCTCTCCCTGTATACAACACTCGCTTTTTTCTTCAATAAAGTCTCTTTCAAAGCAATCTCAATCTTTCATCAAAGAGATTTCCAGTGCACTCCCAATGGGTTTACATAAATCTAGCTGTTCTTGCTCTTTTTCTTTCTTTCACAACCCCTCCAAGTCCTTGTGTTTCCATTTCTTTAAATCTTTTATCCTCAGGTTCGTACCAATGGCAATACGGATTACCTATCAGCACCTCCAAATATTCCACAAAGTCCTTGCCTGTTCTCACCCTGCAGTGCTTACAGTCACAGCTGTGATGAAAGAAATTTGAAAGGCACAGCTAGGCAATCCTGAACCAGGCTCAGTGCATTCCCTTTTTTACAGCTTATTGCTTTCTCGATGTTTCTTTTGACCGGTCATCAATCATTGTGGTGGTAACTCTGAAGTGATTCCTGAAATATCTGTTCCTCTGATAAAAGTTAACAATAGTACATACAGTATGAGAAAAGAAAGGCACTTTGGGCTTCAAGTTAAACAAGTGCTTTGTTCTGACTCTGGTTTTCTTTTCTTTTTTCTTTTTCTTTTTTTTTTTTAAGTAAAAGATTTTCCTCAGCAGTACCCCACTAGTTAGCCTAAGAGAGACCTCTGTGTGCATAAGTGGCAATCAGAAGCAGCAGAGAAACAGAATTGAAGACAAATGGAGACACATACGGTCTCCGACAGAAGAGCTCCAGGGAATGGGAGAGCAGAGAAAAGCAGGACACCAGCTTAGAGTTTCCTTTCAGTCTCCAAATCTTGCCTTTCTGAGAAGTTTTTGAAAGAACGCTCAACTTTAAAAGCCTAGCAAGCTCAGCAACAAAGGCAGATCGTTGCCTGGCTGATGAAAGAGGCTCTCAAACCCTGTATGTAATCTTTAAAAAGTCAAAGAAGTCTAAGGAGCTCCAGGCAGCCAGGGTGTGCTTCCTAGGGGCTCAGCTGTGTGGTGCGGGAGTGCGCCAGTGCCTCTGCGTTACTGCCTGCCCTAGCATCGAGGGCTGGTGGGATGGCTGGTACTGCAGGACACCGCAGTAATTTGAGTTACCTTATATTTCTGTCGGGAGGTGCCACAAGCCTAGGTCTTCGTTTAAACACTTCCAACTCCCACCCCATAAAAATTGAATGCAACTCAAAAAGACGGAGAAGTGAGTAAAAACAACTCATGCTTCTGCACTCGTAGGCTCTTCCAAGAGCTTTGATTTGCTTCTTCCCTTGGCTTGGGTTATTTCCATTTTAAGGCCTTGTACCCTTAGAATTGAATCACCCTTGTAATTGAGCGGCAAGCTGTGAATCTTTCTCTGTTCTTTGATTAATCTGGTCCACTGATCAGAATCGTTTTGGGGAAGCTCTGGAAGCTTCTGAGTCAGGCTCTTGGAGTTTAAGATGTTACCATGCGTTTGATTAACTCAAATAAAAGAAACCTAGCAGGATTGATGGAATCTTTTTCTCCAGTAGTGACACTGACAGTTCATTCTTGTCCATCAGCTCTACGCTTTACAGAGAACTTGCAAATGAAGAAGTTTATTTGTCACTAGTGGATAGAAAGGCAATGGAAATGCATCCAGATTAGTCAGACTTCAGCGGCTATTTTCAGCAAAAGGCAGAAGTTCAACAACTAGCTCTGAGCTGTGAAGTGAGAAATCTGATTTTTTTTTTTTTGATGCTGAAGGAACCATCCATCCTTAATTTATAGAGTGAAATTAATCTCTTGTGTAAATCCTGGAATTACACTAGGGATTGAGTTAGCCACAAGGTTAGGAGAGCCAGCTCTTAGTGGATTGGCATGGCACAAAAATGTCCCATAGAGCCTGAAATAACTTATCTATGAAGCTGCCAGGTTTTGTAGATGTTTAAAAGTTCAGACTACCTCATTTTTTGTTGGAAACTGTTTATTTGCCTTCCTCCATTCTGCTTGTGAGAGTGGTCCTTCAGACCATGTAGTTTTAGTTATGGCAGTATAAAAATATGTGGGTAGAAAGGTTTACTCTGCCAGTATTTCAACATAAAAGAGCTCAAACTTATAACAAGTCTGACATCAAAATGAGCAGAAGAGCAGGTTTGATTCTGGTTTTGGTTCAAACATTAAAGTTGGAATCAACACTATCATGGTTACTCAGACTGTCACTAGGTCTTCAGAAAGAGATCAACTGAGTAAAGCAAGAGGGGTGCCTGGACCCTCCATGGTGCAAGGGAGGAAGGGCTGAGGTTTGGCTGACTGGGCTTGTTTGGTCTACAGAAGACAAGACTTGAGGGCACGTAGTGTAAGAACTTTGAAATAGGCAGAGAGGAAGAAAATTGCTCATCAAAACCAAAAATGGGCAATTTTGGATAAAATATTTGGAAAGCTTTCCCAAAGACAATGATGGTAAACCACTGGGTGTCTCGGACTCTTCCTTGCTGGAGAAAGAATTTTGAGACACATCCGTGGGGAGTTACACGGGTACAGCAGAGACCACCTTGGGGCAGGAGGCTGGAATTCACGACTCTCTGCAGTCTATTCCAGCTCCATGACTCTGTGACTGAAAGAAAACTGTGAAAGCAGGGAGCCTGGTGCAGGCTTCCTTTGCTGAAGTGGGATAAAGGAGAAAAGATGCTGGGGCTTGATTTGTGTTCCTCTTGTCTGCCTCAAGGTGCTGACAGTATATATTTCCTGCATTAAGTAGGATGAAGAGGAAGGGACTGATAAAAGAGTGTCTTAATTCTGAATTCTTCATTTTAGTTACCTGCAAAAAAAGGTAATTTGAGCTTAATACATGTGCACTAGACCACATGCTACATTTTAGTAGCTTTAGCTAAATGTAATGCTCTAGGCTGTGTTATGAAAAGATAATTTAGGATAAAATTTAGGTGGTGTATATTTTTCTTTATTTGCACAGTCCCAGGCACTAACAATTAGACAAGTGTGATTTCTTGCTCAAAAATGATAAGCCGGGGAAGATAACTGCAGGCATTTCTGGGAACTTTTGAATGGCAGTGCCATATGCTGTGCTTATATTGGAACAGAAAATAAATACATTTCCTTGCCACATTTTGCAGGTTATTTTGGGTGATAAGCCATGGGGGATCAGTAAATGACTATCACTGCTTAACTCTATCAAGAGTAGTACAAGAACTATGCTCACTGCCCTGGGGAGGGAGTGCACTGGGTGCCCTTTCCGGTCCTGTTTTCTGGGCTTATCTGATGGTACTACGTTGTGGTGTAGGTCCAGGCTTACCACTGCATCCACCCATTGGAGGTGGGGGCTTACGGGGGAGAGTTGGGCAGGCTTACGGGCAGGGTAAAGGCTTTAATATCTTCCTCTGCTTCTCTGTGCCACCAGTCTGTGAGGCATGTAATTTTGTGTCTCCTGATTCAATTGCAGCTCTCTCCCCATCTGTACATCCATCAGCATCTGCTAAATGATAGGGTTTTGTTTAGGATTTGGGCAGAAGAGATTGCAAGATGTGTGTGTGTTTAGCTCCTTGGGGAGACCCCAAAGAACAATTACTTCTTTTCAAGACGTCCAGTGTCAGGGCTGGATATGATTTTTGAGGTTGCTAGCACCTAGCATGTATTTATGGTTCTGGCTTTAACACACACTCACCCCCACCCCATATTAGTCACTTATTTCTCCTGTTTTCCTGCATTTCTGCTGTTTGCTTATTGCTGGCCAGGCAAGTTCAGTAACTGCTTGCAGCATGCTTCCTTCAGTAGTTAGATTTAGTTGTTTTAAAGATGAGACTTTTGACAGTGTTCTTTTTCTTCAGTAATGCGTCCAGGTAATACAGATATAAATGTTAATTGATTGCATCTTTAAAGGTGAGAGAACAGAATTGTGCTGGATTAATTTGACCCTCTAAATTGTACCATGGACCTCATACAGTATCTCATCAGCAGGCAAAGCCATTTCTCCTGTATCTTCCAGCCTGAGATAAGAGTCAGGCTTTCTACTATTTACACTCCTTTCGCTTATAGTCTGAGCACCAAATTTACCACTGCCATAAAGAGAGCTTACTTAGTGTACTCAGTGGAGCAGTGTCTACTTGTGGACAATCTTGTGGATTTCTGCTTTCTTCCTCGTCCCATGCTTTGAATAAGAGGATTTTAAATCTGTGCAGAACATGGAGTTCTTGCTGTGGGCACAGGAGTGGATCATGCAATTTGTAGGACAAATCTGTCCCAGGCTTGTAGAGCTTGGGAGCTGCCTACTGGAAAGACAGCCCTCCCTGATGGGGTATTGCAACAGTTGTGTCGGCATGGAGGGCTGAACCTGGAAGTGCCCAAGATTTATGAAAGCTTGTTTTTTGGGTGGTGATTTTTTTTTTTAATAAATGTTTAAACACCAATCTATTTGAATAGAAGTTGAGTTTTCTGTTAGATTAGGTTTTACCAAGGTCATCAGGTTTTACTGAATGGTTTGTGGAAGCTCAGCAGAGAGAGGTGTTGAGATATGAGTGAGTAACCACTAATTATAGGCTCAGCTTTCTGTGGGTTAGTTTTCTGTTAGTGAGATTATTACAGCCAGAGCATATGTTGGTGTATTAAATGGGCAAAACAATGAAAAGAAGTGAAATTAAAACTACAACTGTACAGGTTATTTTGCCACTGGGTCTTCAGCATTGCCTCTGCAAAAATCTGTCAGCTGTACTTTCTGTATTGTATTTCTTCCACTACATTTACCTTAAGGGCTGTCCTACAACAACAGAAGCAGCAAAGTGGTTGCTTTCTATGCAAGAAATATTCTGTTTTTAAATAGAATTTTCAAGAGCTGTAATATCTTTCGTAAATGAAGGAGCAGTTGATTTCTGAAATAAAGCATCACTTTTTTTTTGTCAGGTCTAGTTTTAGTACGTAGATGCAAGACAACGAAGGTAACGTCTCTGCAGTACGTTACTCATTACTTTGACATCTCACTTACTACCAACTCAGGTGTCTAGTCTACAATAGATATTGTCGCTCCCTCAATAGTAAATGACAAGAGAGAAGCACCTGAAGGGATTGGTCCATCTAAAGACAGGTTTCTAAGAGAAAATGGTTTCTCAAGTGCAATTTGCTTTTGGAGATGTTTCTTTCCAGTGACTAAGGCAGAGCTCAGGTAGCTGATTAAAAGTAAACGTCTACGTTTAAATGGTTAGTATCAGTTGGATAAATCTAACATTATGAAAGTTCTCCCTTCTGGGAAAATAAAAATAAACAAAACCATTTCATTTAAACTTCCGATAAGAACTGTGAGCTCTGAGCAAAATCAAAGTGTAAGCGTTTGTTTGAAATTATATTTGTTTTGGAATTATTTTGCAATGCCTCCTTTTCCAGTGTAGTATAAGCTTTCTGTGGTACAGTATGTGAGAGAGAGCTTGAAAAATCTGAGCTGTCATGAGGACAGGAAATAACCAGGTCGGCCTTTTTGTAAATAAAACATTGGAGTGGCATATGGGGACACACACACACGCTTCTGTGTTTTGGGTTTTATATGTGTTAGTGGTAGAAAATTAAAAGATGCCATGGAAAAAGACTTTTGGTTTAAAAGCAAAAAAACCCCTAGCTTTCTTTCACAGTGGCTTAGACAAAAATTTTTCAGCCTGCCTTCTGGTGCTAGAAGGTGATATTCATTGCCTTGCCAGCCTCCATTCATTGAAAAAACTCATTTGTGAGCTCATGTGGGCCAGTCCTGATGACGCAAACCAACAAGTAGGGCCCCGAGTGGTCCAGACAACCTGCTGGAGGCAAACAGAGAGAGAATACCCAGAGGAGCAATTCATGTGCAGGAATCTTTGCTCTCATCTGAGGATTATGGAGCAAGCAACGCTGCTCTGTAGTCTGCTGTAATTGCAACAAACCAGGCTAGAAGTTCTTCCCAGCTTTCGTCCTTTTGTGAGGTGCTACTTTGTTTAGCAGACACGGTGTCTGTGACACGTGAAAATGGAAGTGTCATCAGGCTGCTCGGTGGCCATTGTGCATGTGACAGACCCATCAGAATGCAAGTCTGCAATAAACGTGAACCGCAGACAACTTAATTAAAGAAATAAAAGAAAAAGAGAAATGCCAGTATCTGGGCAGTTTGATGCTCAGGCTTAGTGGATGGAGCTGAGGGATGTTGGATCTCCTGTTCCACATAATTGTATAAACAGACTTCATCATCGCCTCCCAAGCAGGTGCTCTGAAGGTAGTGTAGATGAGTGAAGCATTGAAGGGTGGCAAACATAATTCTTTATATCTATCTATTTTTTTTCTTTTTGTAATGAATAGGGGTGTTGTCAGCTGTCTGCATTGTGTTCATCACTGTCACGGCTGGCAGTGTAACAGATAACTGGATGGATTCAAGGCCACCCAGGGAATGGAGCCTGACAGGACCTCATTCATCACTTCCATTTCAGAGGTCTCTATGGAAGAGCTGGCATCAAAGAAGTAATCAAGGCTCACAGGGCCATGTGGGGGTTTGGGCGGAGTGCTCTGCATTGCAAACAAACCGAGCTGTCAAATCTGTTTTGTAAATGAAGTGTTTTTCTGGAGACAGTGTGTTTATAACTGTCACCCTAAGCGTACTTCCCATAATATACATCTACTTTGGCAGCCTAGGGCCACAACCTGGTCTTTCCCCAGCTTCCAAATAAAAAATTGCATTTGCAGTGAGAAGTTAAAAAGGTACATGTGGGGGGCATTTTAAAATGCAGTTCATCCTTAATGGTGTGTTTAATCAGATACCTTCTCTATCTTCAGTTCTGGTCTAGGCATTCAAGCTCCATTCATCTCATGTAATTGCCCTGGCAAGTATTGCCCCTTGCCTTTTGTGGTCTAGACACACGGTGAAATTTGCCACTGGCTGTGTGGACTTCATGACAGTAAATGAGCCTGTCCTCGAGATAAAAATATACCGTTAATTTGGGACCAAGGGGACAAAGGAGAAGGCATTCATCCGCAGTGAGAGGCTAGTATTGACAGCCCTCATATGAGATCATGCCAAGAGCTTGAGGTTTTTAGAATAAGAATAGGTGAGCAGACTGCTCAGACAGGTGCTTGCTCGCCTGTCAGTCTCTTGTGACAGGGAAGGTATCTACCTATATATACATAAAGAATTCAAGAAAGGAGGAGTTCACGAGAGGAAATCAGTCTGTACTAAACTTTTAAGGTAACATTTGCCTTGGTAGTTCTTCCTTAATGTTTTCTCCAGTTTTGTTCTTAAAGCCTTGTATGCAGTGCCTAGCTGGGTACAGTCTGTCCTCTGGCAGCTGAAGCTGTGAAGGGGCACCATCGTGCTCTAACCTGTTTGTCCTACCACTCCACCCATATGGGCTCTTCCCTGGAGATAAGCCTACCACACTGCTGACCCAGTGACGATAACCACTTTGTTCAGGACAACAAATGTACCTAGGCACGACAATCTGAGTGTATCCCTGTTATGTGATTTTTGCACACAAGATCTGAAGCACCCATCTGTTCTCCAGATACCCAGCCCCCTGAGCCAGAAGGCAGGGATGGGGAGCAGAGCAAGGCTCCCATGATCCAAGACGAAATGGTTAGTAACCTGCTTGGGCAAGTAAACATGGAAAGCTGCTTGGCAGAGAGGAATCCTTGGGTACTGGTCAACAGCTGACTGAACATGAGCCAGCAGTGGGCCCAGGTGACCAAGAGTGCCAACAGCATCCTGGCTTGTATCAGGAATAGTGTGGCCAGCAGGACCAGGGCAGTGATTGTGCCCCTGTACTCGGCACTGGTGACGCTGCATCTCAAATCCTGTCTTCAGTTTTGGGCCCCTTGCTACAAGAAGGACATTGAGGCACTGGAGCGTGTCCAGAGAAGGGCAACAAAGCTGGTGAGGGGTCTGGAACACAAGGCTGATGAGGAGTGGCTGAGGAAACTGGGGGTGTTCAGCCTGGAGGAGGCTGAGGGGAGACCTTATCGCTCCCTACAACTGCCTGAAAGGAGGCTGTAGTGAGGTGGGGGGGGACGGTCTCTTCTCCTAAGAAACAAGTGATAGGATGAGAGGAAATGGCCTCAAGTTGCACCAGGATAGGATTGGATATTGGGGAAAAATTTCTTCCCTGAAAGGGTTGTTAAGCACTGGAACAGGCTGCACAGGCAAGGGTTGAGTCCCCATCCCTGGAGGTATTTAAAAGATGGGTGGACGAGGTGCTTAGGGACATGGTTTAGCAGTGGTCAAGTACAATTGGGCTCAATGATCTTAAAGGTCTTTTCCAACCACATGATTCTATGATCTAGACTTGTCCTTGATCTTCAGGACATCGGATTCCCGTTGAGAACACTCACAGTTTAATGTGAACTTACCTGCTTTAGACTGACAGGGCAGAAACTTCCTATTGGATTACCATTTTTCTTATTAAGTACTTTAAACCACTGTGATTTACGCTTCTTAGAAATTGTGTGTGCTAAGAATAGCTTTATATAATACACGTATATTTTCTTCTAAGTTGCCAAGTTTTCTTCTGAGTACTAAGCTCTCTTGAGACAGCAAAAGCTTAGTAAATCCTGGAAATAATACTGATTAAATGCACCTTTAGGTGACAGAATAGAACAGACAGAGGTTGTGCAAGGCCTTTCCCTACCTTGGTAGCCTGGGTTACAATCAGCGTTGGCTGCCCAAATAGTTTTTAAAGGTTATCCCGTGGCAAAATGTTTGCCACAGCCTGAGAAGAGTTTCCTAAGATGACAGTGGTCTTTATTTGTATAGCACCATGCCACAGAAACCACCTTTGGAAAACAATCCCCTCCAGGGTGAACCACCAGCTGCTTAACAGCAACACTACTGTGTGAATAAAATAATAAAGCTATTTGGAAAGGAGTTAATGGCTGCCATTGAACAGGTCTTTGATCAACAAGCAGTTGTAGGTTTTGTTGCAGGTGATGGGAGTCTTGAACCCCTTTGTTTGCAGGAGGGCAGAGGAAGCAATGCAGCATCCCTTTGCGCAGCAAGCGCTGGATGGACCAGCGAGCTCTCCCTTGGTGATGGGCTGGGGAGCAAGGGGTGCCTCAGATGCTGAGGATGCAGGTTGATGGTCAGGTTAAAAAAATAAAAAAAAAAAAAAGAAATAAGAAAGAAAGAGATGGAAAGGTCAGCTAATGTGAGTGTGGGTGGGTGGTCCTGTCCCTAGCTGGCCTCTGGGGGTGGGCTGACATGGCTGAGAGCTGGTAGTCCAGCAGGAAGGTTTTGCTTTGAAATGGGAAATTGATTGGGCCAACTCAAAAACCAGGGAGGCAACACTGCACTTTCTAGCAACAGGGGTGTTATAAAACATCACCATAATATATGCTAGATGAGGGATTTTTCTGGGAGTTGTTGCAAACTTGCAGCAGGGGTGGGGAGAAGGAACTGCTCCTCTTTGCTGTGTCTGCACGCCCCAGTCTCATCCATCTCAGAACTTTGAAATCTTCTGTGTGCGTTTGTGCTAATGCTCTTTTTTTGCAGCAACCTCGTTTGTCTACAGAGTACTTGAGTGCATACAGTTCCACCTTCCAGGCTACGAAACAACCCGACAAGTCTTGCAAAGCGAGCTAGGTTCTCAGGCCAAAGGGTTAACAATGATCTAGCCCAGTAAAGCGGCGCAAAGACCACTGGAGCCATGGAGTCTGAGCAGGCTAAATTAATGTGGAAAGTGTACTGAGGTTATATGTGTCACAGCTACCCGCAACTTCTCCTTCATGTTTCTTTTAGGAGTGGCACCTCGAGGGACAAGTCATCACCCATTCCTGAGTGGTGGTAGGATGCTTCCCTGCAGGGAAAGGCACATTGCTGACCAGACTTCCTCCAGAAGCTGACTCATTTCCTACAGGTAAAATCATTCACGGTTGTTTAACTTTGCTAACTCTGATCGTATATAAACTTCAGTAGTCAGCTGGTGAGAACTTAAGAAGCTTTAACAACATGTAGAATGGGAATTTTGATCAGCTGAAGAACCACTTGCAAAATTCAGGCACGTTTGGGCTTGGCTCTCAAAGTAGAGTGTGTGCAGACCCAATGTTATAATTTAGGACTGCCTTTTGTTTACAGATGTGTGTATTACTAGCATGATAACTTCGGGAGTTTTCTGTGGCACAATGGAATTCTGACAACGAGAATCACTGCGTAAAAATCATGAGTTAAAGTGAGGAAAAATGAACATCAGAGAAATTTAGGGTCAAATGAGGGTCTGAGAGGAGAAAAAATTGTGAATACTTTGAGAAAGAATGTTGGAGAGCAACATTGGGTCTTACAGTGAAGGACTCTGATTCCTGGTTAGTAGCTTCTGTGATCACTTTGTTAAATGAACAGTTCTGTCTGGACCAGCTGCTATACAGTGATGGAGCTTTAGACAAGGACACTGGAGCCGTTAAGACAAATGATACGGTCATAATAGACTGCTATAATAGATAGAGATCCCATTCAATTAACTGATCAGAAGCAGAGGAAAAAAATACTAATTTGCAGTTATGATGCTATAAAAATCTTGTAATCCGTGGGTGCGACATTATAACTGCAATATGTACCCTCAGTTCCATTTACCACATAAGTATGTCTTTTTGATATGAATAATTGGATTAATTGCTACAGAACTATTAAGAAATACATTTATTTAATTCTATTCAACATGCTTGGCCCTGGAAATGTTCACAGAATGTGTCAAGCTATGCAAATCAAGTCAAAATGAATGTAGTAGAATCAGATGCCAGAATTTTGCTGTTTAAAAAAAGTTCTCGCAGAGAGAGAACCAGATGTGCATGTGGGCCTTGTCTTGTGACTTGAAGATGGGTCTGGCTCTAGCTGTATCCTGTTGTCTGGGAGCAAGGTCTGGAATTGAGGGTGCTTCATAGAAAACAGCTATCCCAACCATGCAGCTCCATGGAGAACATGGAAGGAACATCTTCAGTACATAGCAAGAGGCCATCTTTGAAAGGCATGGGAGTCCCACAACTGCTAAGTGCCTTAGCCGTACAGGGTTCAGAACTAATATGAAGTTACGGGTCTGCTAGCATGCTTGTCCCTCAAGTGATGTACCTGAGAAAATAAAGATTTCAGTTGCCTTCCCAGCAACTGGAAATCTTACTCTATAAAGAGCCTGTACTCCATTTTAGAATCCTTATTTCCTCAAACATGCTCTCTGGTGCTGAGATCAACTATGCTTAGAATTTAAACCAAGAGAAAGGTAAGGAGAAAGAATGGCAAATAGGGGATGAACTGCTCTGAGGTTACAGAGGAGAGGGAGGAAACCAGAATCTTTGATCTTCATTATTGCAGTAGAGCCTAGAGCTAGGAACAGAGGCACAAAACAGAAGCAGCAAGCTGTTGGTAGCCAGCAATTTGTTACTGGATATCTGGATTTGATGTTTATGGTTTGTGGACTGGAAGGGGGAAAAGGCACTCTGTATCTCATACTACAGAAGGTAGAGCTGATGGTGTTGAAGGTCATACCACTTTATAGGTTCTTTATGAAGTAAGTAATAAGCAAGCAAGCAAAAAAAAGACTATCTCATTAAGAAAACAAGTGCAATTTAATTGTCATACCCTGTTTTTAATTAGCATGTAAGATTGGCTATGGCAGTGAAAGGGAAGTGAGAAGGCTGGATAAAAGTTTACTGGGGTTCAATTGTGAAAAAATAATTATGATAGAGCAGCCCTTAAAACATAAGTAACTAGAAGCAATTCGTTTTGATAAACAGTATATTAAAGATCTACAAAAGAGGAATAAATGGTATCAGCTGAAGTAAACATTATCAAAGGGGTAATAGATTTGTTTACATTTCCTGGGATCTGTAACTTCTGTCTGTCTGAAGCTGAAGAAACAGCTGTCGATCATAAACGGTAGTTGCAAAGATGGTATTTCTGCTATAACTAATTTTTCTGATTATGTGGCTGAAACTCGCCACTCCTCAGAAGTATGTCTGATAAAGTCAGGCTTGGCTGTAGAGGGCGGCTCTTGCAGGTGGTGACTGTCTTTGTGGCCCTCATAAGAGATCTCCCCTCTCTTACCCTGGTGGCATTGTGCTTGGGCTTCCCATAGGCACTGTTGTGCAGCAAAGGGACAGTAATTTCTGCTATTGTGGTTGTAAAGCCAGATGAAAAAAGGGTCAGCGAGGGGGATGCTAAACTCCTGCTGCTCTCATTGTTAGTGGTGCCCTGGCTCTATGTCAGGGAAGAATCAGACTCCGTGACAAAATGTTGCCAGGAGTGCTGAGAAGGGGTCTGCAAAACAAGGCATTTGATGTCTGTAACCAGAAGTTAGACCAATGTGCAAAGGATTTCAAGTGGGCAAAGGTGTGCCCTGTTACAACCTCTGACCTTTCAGGCATGGTAAAGCTCCACTGTCAACAAACTCCCCGTGTGCCTGTACAAGCTCTGTGCCAGCTTGCGTGCTTTTGTCAATGGATGTGTGCCAGCAAAACCTTGCTGGTATGGAGTAGCCATGCCAGTGTTTGTCAAACCTTTTCCTCATTGCCATTCAGTCTTCTAATTTTTTTTTTAATGTTATGGTATGCATTGATCCTCCTTCCCCACATTGGCTTTCACCAGAGGCACAGAAGGTAGATTAATTTAATCTGTATGATGGTCCAGTAGAGGGAACAGGTTGGACTCAAATGTGGCAGTGGCAGCTAAATAATGAAAGGTGGTGGCTTGAGTGTCTGTGATTAAGGGCTAGACACAAAACCAGTATGTAAGTCAGCAGCAGGATCTGTACTAGCTCTGTACTCTGCTGCAAGCCAGGGCTTTTGGACCCTCTGTGCAGCAGTTTGGAGGAGTATCTCTGGCTGTCCTGTTTTTTTGAACAGTTTAATAAGAGAAAGCAAAGTATTGCTTGTGGAGAGAATGGGGAAAGAAGGGAGGACGGAGTTATAAAAACACTGATAGTTTAAAACCAGAAGTCCTCATGGCAGTGAGGGAGCACGTTCAATAGAAGAGGAGAGATGGGAAAAGGCTGAGACAAAGCATGTTTCAATGCAATGACTTTAGGGTGCTCCCTGTGTACAAGGTGATAGCCGTGTCCTCCGCTGTTAAGTGCCATGCCTCTGAGTTTTTGTCCCTAAAGCTGATTATTGTATTATAAAGAGGGAGTCTCCCTAAATTATTGCTGAAATAATCAGTGCAGCTCTCCTGTTCCCTGATACTGTGTTTTAAAGTGTCCATAGCCTAGTGATCTGGGATGCTGCAAATATGATGGAAATAAAACTGGACTTGGTGGCACAGAATTGACCACTCTAATGACAATCATAAGAAAAGGAAAACAGGCAAAGCAAAGAGCCTGGGGAACTATGAGCAATTGAAAAGAGGCAAAGCAGGTTAAGGAGGTGCTGTTCTGTTTCAGCAAACTGTAGATGTTGATTACGGGGTACAGATAGGCCCTGCTCTCTGCAAGGTTCCGAGGGAAGTTTAGGACAGACAAGAAGAATAAACAAGGGTGGTGTCTGCCGTGTTGGTCTAGGCATCTTGTCACTTAGGTACTCCAGGGTGAACTCTCAAGGGCTTCATACACTGTCAGCAAGACCTTGTACCAATACACCTTGTATTGGTGTTTTGCCAATCCTTTCTGGATAACGTGGAAGTTGAGGTACACAATTTATAAGTGCTAGGAGGGAGACTTTGATTTCCAAGTTATACTTCTCTGCTAAATAAAGCTGTTATGCCATTAAAATTTGTGGTTCCAACCATGTATTATAGAAACATAAATATGGGAACACAGTGAACTGGACTATCAATACATTTCATGGCAATGCTGACATCATATCCCACATGAATTTTGCTCTTGTGGTTTATTATTGATGGTCCCAGAGCCCTGGAAAGGATTTATGGTCTTCACAATTCACTGACTATATTTATAATCACTTGAAAGAGTTGTTTGTATTTGATAAGAAGATGCTTTTTTTTTTTTTAGATTTATTATTTTTATTTCTCCACACTACACTTTGAGTTTGAAGCTAAAGTTCAACAATTACTTTATAACTGTTTTTCCTGTTATGCACCCAGATAGGGTTCACCTTCCTTTGCGGTGAGCTATTTGTTAGTATCCTGAACAGGGCTGAATGCTTAGGCAGCGGCTGTGCTGGGGGGGAGGAGGAATGTTGGTTGGTTTGTCTGATGCAGTCACCAGTGTGTGAAAGAAATATTGCATGCTCAGTCACACTTGCATCTCTACATCACATAGCATGAGCAGTGCCATTTGAAATCTTACATGACAGTTGAAGTTTCCAGAGCTAAATGGAGAAGAGGCTTCAGAATAGCATTGGCTCAATTCTATTCCTCAGTTGTGGAAGACTTCTGCACTTATGAAATTCTTTGGGCCTCCCCTCCCATGGCTGGCTCTGTGTTGGTCCCCCACCAGTTGGGTTGGTGATAAGGTGCTTGCCTTGGGAGCACCCACTAAAGCATCTTCTGATTGTAATGTTACTTAAAATAATTTGAAAGTGCTGATTTTTCCCATCCAGCCATTTAGAGCTGGAGCCCAGAGAGGTTTGTGGGACGCTCTCCATCAACTTCAGTGGGTTTTGCATGAAACCCTCACCTGTGTCGGTCTACTTTTCTCTATTTGAATCACTTTCTTTATTCAGCATATGTTCAACTAATTTACCCGTTGTCTTTCTATGGGGTGACTGCCAAGGCTGGCCAATACTGAACTGAATATGATAATTTGCTGCTGTAGTACATGATATAGGAGGAAGTGTAGTAAATGAGGGGAAATGTGTTTGTTCTTGAAGAGGAGTCTTCTCGCTTGATGCTAGAGTAGCCATTGCTCTGCTTACGTTCAGTGTGACTTCTGGTAAGGAAATGAGCCCTTTATGGAGGTTTTCCCCATGAAGTCAACAATAAGGAGTTCCTACGCTTGAAGAATAGGCTACAGGAAGGGGGCGTAAATCAAGCATAAATGGGGATGTGGACTCAACCCCTTGGTTTGAAACCCAGGTTAGCAACTGATTCTTCATCAGAGAGGAGATACCTGGCAATATATGGGTGGAATCTCCATTAAAAAAAAAAAAATCTAGAAAAAGAGAGAAGTATTCTTTTTTTTTTTCCTATATGTACATCTTCGTCATGTCCTGTTTTCCAGCTGCCCTAGTGCCCTCTGTCTCTGAGAGGACAGGCTTTTAACTTCAGCAGGTGTCCAGGGAGAGGGGTCATGCTTTTGTTTCTCCTTATACAGACTTTTTTCTTTCTTATGCTTTGAGCTTCACGACTGGGTTAGTTGCACTTTTGATTAAAAAAAAAAAATATATATATGTATCTGTGTAGGTACAAAAGGTCTTGGCATTGATGAGGAGAGAGAATTGTCAGATGGTTTTTCCTACTTCTTAAACTGATCCGTTCCTTTGAGCTGGCAGGCAAGAAGAAAGCTGCTCCTCAGAAGCCTGCTCTTTCTAAGTAATAATTAAAAATTATTTTGCTGCATTGTATTTGCCTAGTAATTTTACCTTTCTTAATTCTAAGAGCAAACCCTCTGCTGACATTAGAGATCCTGAACATAAGAAGGATTTATACCAAAATCCCACTTCTTAATCTTGTGCAGTCTGAAGTGTTTAATGTTTGATGAGGTTTGTTTTCTGAAGTTTGATATCTGTGCCTCTGGGAGTTTAAACAGTGGTGTAGTCCCTTCAAAATCAGGAATTCAGAGAATTAGGTCAAAATGCAGTCAGCAAGTTTTGCACAACTCTTTTCTTCACCTTGTGCCGTCCTATTTAAATCCCTGTAAAGTAGCCATGAAGAGCCTTGTCTTCACTGCTGAAGAAAGGATTGGGTTTTTTGACTTGTAATATTTAATGTGTGTGAAGAATCCCGAAGTGAAAACACAAGGAAGATGAGGCTTGTTTTATCACCAACTAAGCAAAGAAAATTGACCTGTGGTGGGATGAATGGTGCTGATCTCTATTTTTAAAGCTTTTAGCTTCCTTCTGAGGTAAAACCAATTTACTCTACTTTTGTTCTGTTTTCCTACATGTTTAGTTATCCAGGAATATCACTGTTATAACAGTGAAGAGAAAGTCTTGCATATGGCTGTGACCTCAATTCCTCAAAGACTGTTTTCAGCCAACGTTTTCATAATAAAGGCGACTAATGAATTAAAAACTTTTCTGACACTGGGGACCTGAACTATCGCTGACAAAAGATGCCGGGAACAGGTCTCCAGGAGGTAGTATAGCAGCAGGATTTATACTCTGCTGAAGGGATTCCACTTCTTTTTGCACTCCTCTATGGAAAGTGTGATTAGCAAAATCTAAGCCAGCAAACTGACCTGTAGTGAGCGCATAGTCCTGGTTAACCACTGTTAAAATAGCATTACAAATGCAGTCTTTGCAGAAAACTTTTTTTTTTTTTGAAACTTGGATCTGAATCTCCTTTGCCCCCTTTATGCTGCATAATAACCTGAAGAAATTTGGTACAAAGATTGCTGGTGTCATGCTGATCACTGGCCTGTGTGTGTCCCAGGAGAGCAGAGAATGGGCTCTTTTATTTCTTTTTGCCTATTCAAGTCTCTCAATCACTAATTAGCCCAGGTGTTCCCCTCACCTTTTTGTGCTTACACTCTCAGTGACTCTTATACAGCCCTCCAACCTGAGCCTGGACATTTCTGCACAATATTTTTTCTTATAGCTGGGGCTGACTGCTGCTCCTGGCCAACAGGGCTATTTAGTACGTGTGCATTTGGGGTTGCCTAAAAGGTGTTGTGGATCAGATCAGAAAAAGTCCTAGAGGGTGCATAATTAAACTTTAAGCTAGATGAAGCAAACTATTTCCTTTGGATACAGAAGAAAGTTTTTGTCAGGAAGAGGTTTTTGGCTGCAACAGAGATTGGTATAAGCCATTAGTGAAAATGAGATCCAAAGATCTGAGATGTTACTTTAAGGCTATGTGACTCTACAGCTGAGCATCTGAGAGGAGGCATCTGTTTTTCTGCTTACATTAACTTTTTTTCAGAGTTACTGCAACTTCAATATATCCAGGTTGTTGCTATCATGGCTCTGGCTGAGGCTTTTGGTTTAGGAAATGCTGTCAGGTTAAGAGCCTGATGGCCCTTTTCTTTTGTGCGAGTCTTGCCTTTGAGGGCTGCAGACCCATGGCTGCTCTGAGCCACGATATTAACACTGTTAGCGTGTCCGTACACTGCACACAGTGTTGTTTGTGACTGCTCCTTGACCTTGACTCTCCTGGTCTTTAGGTGATGTAATTATTGCAGTAATGTTTGGGTCGTGAGGTACGAAAATTGCAAAGAGGTATTTTAGAATTTGTTGAATATATTTTTTAAAAGTAATAAAAATTGCATTGTCTGTAGAAACAGAAGAATCTACCAGCCAAATCTTGTTTCTGTGGTCCTTGAGAGACAAGATATCAGTTGCCTGGGTGTCTTGCTGTGTTTTGGGGAGGAAAAAAGAAAGCATTACAATTTAAGAGGAAACCATAAAACCAAATTCAGCGGCAGTTTTTAGTATGAATTTGCAATCAATGGGGACAAAATATTCCTGCAACTGATTGTGAACTTTTTTCTCTTACCTTGCTTAACTAAACTGTTTCTAAATGGATAAAATAATTTTGAGAATCAAGGCATTCTGTCACATATATTGTGCTAACTCCAGTGGGGAAAAAGGAACTGATCTTACCCAAGTTGTATGAAATCAAAGAGAGTTTGTTACTCCACAGAAATTACTCCATTCTTAGACCAGTTTTAAGACTAGTGAATGAACTAATACTAAGTATCTTGAATTTTCTTTAAATTTGTCTGTTTATCATGTGGGTTTATTCTCACTTCCAGGAAAAAGTAATGTTAGCTTTATGGTGTTTAGCAGGAGAAGCTGTTATCTTAAACTGCAAGGGTAGTGTTTTAATAACTGACTAAATCTATTTTTTTTTTTTATAATGAGTATAATTACTTGCCTCTGCTCAAGCTAACTGCATTTTGCTGGCGATGATGAAAGAACAGTGCTGAATTTAAAAGCAGCTGCTTCTCAGCTCAGGCTTGTGGATCTTTGTTCTCTCTTTGAGCTTGGTAATTAGTGGTTTGCTTGCAGAAAGACCAGAAAAAGCAGTGGTAAGGTGAGGGATGTGCAAAGAGTCCACTTGCTTGCTCCGTGTAGAAAAATGTTGTAGTTTTTCTGGTTATTCAACTAAGAAGGAAGCCATAGCTTTGGCAGGGTTTAACCGTATTCAGAGTGTGCTCCTCTGATCTTTCCTTCCTCGAGCGCCTTTGTGCATTTGCCGTGTTAGCTGTCTCTTCTCACGAATAGAAAATAGAAAAAATATTTGCAAATTGGTCTTCAGGAAATCAAGCCACTTCTAAATGTCTAAGGAGTGAATGAAAGTTTTCATGTTTAAACAGGAAAAAAAAAACAATGTAGAGGTAATAAAGAAATTCTACAAGTCATTTCTCTGTGTAAATTATGTTCTTTGATATTGGAAGAAGGAAAAATTTTAGAATTATTATAAAAGAAATTATTTTTGTGCAAATTTTATGGGGAATTAAATAAGGCTTTACTGTGAAAAGTGGAGTCACTTTAACTTAATACTTGAATATCAGCTCTGGTGAAGTATGGATTTCAACCCAAACACCTCCTTGAAGCATTCTGAGCACAATGCAATTTATTTTAAAACCACAAAAGGGCTTTTCTAAAATGTTTTTGTAAAATTGTTTTTCAGAAATAAAATCCTATTTATACCAAACTTATTTCAAAATGATCTCTCATCATGCCCTGGTTGTGCATAAGATGATTTTGTTTTTCCTTTGTGTTTTGTCCAAAACAGAATTCTTGGGAAATTTATTTGTCACTTGTGGTAGAAGGGACTTATGTGAAATAGACTTTATAAAATAAATGTTAACATCATCTTTCAGAATACACTAGAACAATAGGTAATATAAAATTCTAACATAAACCAGGAGTTATCATCTGTCTTAAGACCTAATCTCTACGCTCTTTGTTATGGCCGCTAAGTCTCGCCCTCTGATTAGGGAGGTGATCTTTAAGAGATAAAGGAGAAATCTCCAGGAGTGCCCTTGCCTGAGCATTTTGTTAAACAAAATATATAACCACGAGCATCAGCAGAAGATTGCACCATCTCTCACCATCTGTGTATAATTGTAGATAACCTATTAAGAGTGCAGGGGTGGTGATTACAGGTGGGACTGGAAGCTTCACTTTTTACTAGGGTTGCCTGACATTTCCCATTATAAGACTATTTTCTGTTCCGTTTGATAACTTTCCAGGATTTGAGCTCATTTTCCATGCTGGGTGACTGCCTCCAGCTCTTGGGTTTTTTCATTTGTTTAGAGGAACTTTCAGTGTTCTGGGGGTTTTTGTTTGTTTTTGAGGGGGAAAAGCAGAGAAAATGTTTTGGTTTTTTTTCCTTAAGGAAACAGCCCTAGTGACTTTTCTCTTTAGAGGCCTGGCCTCTCTTTCCCCAAGCCCTTCAGGGCAGATCCAATATAGCTTTTTGCAGGGGGTCTGTCCTTGTATATGTGAGTGAGGTTTCTTTTTTTGGTTGTTGGTGGGTTTTTTTTGCTTTTACCCCAGAGAAAAATCCTGCTTGTTTGGGCCTTGCTGCAAGCCTTAAAAACATGGGGCTTTACAGTCCAAACCTTAGAAGATGCGTGTCCAGGCTACTGGTTACAGTTGCCTGCAGGAATCTGTTTTGGTTTTTTTTTTTGGATACTTGGCACAGGCTCATGAAGGTCAGTGGAGGAAGAAAGGGTTATCGAGGCAGCTGCTTCTCCCTTGGCTACCAGAGTGTGTGGCATCCTCGTACCCCTTGAGAGATGTTGCCTGCCCTGTGGGTGCTGGGAAGGGGGGGGGACAAGCCATGTGGAGGGCACAAGTGGCCGGGAGGCAGGGGTGCAGGAGTAGCTGTGAAACACCAGGATGAAGACTCCCCCTCTCGTTTCTCATGACAGAGAAACTATGTTTTCTTCCTGAAATCCCTTCTGTTGTTTGTGACCTGCTCGCCACCCCGGCAGATGCAGCAGGGATTTGGCAGACAACTATCTCTCTGGCTCTCCTGAAGTGACCGTCTATCCCGTGCAAGGGGGCTACACAGTGCGTGTGGTGGCTGACCTAGTTTTGCCAGCAATATTCATTTTGTGTTTCTAAATCTGGTGCTGACTTTTTTATTTCCTGGCCCGTTACAAAGGAATGTTCAGTTTGCATGAGTTGCTAGCCTTGCCCCCTGTGGATGAGGAAGGGCCACTCAGCTGCAAGGATGACAAAAGAGAATGAGGAGCACCATAAGGCTGCTTACTGTCTCACAGAAATAATCTTCCAATGAAGCAAGTGTCCTTAAATTCTGTTTTCTTTGCTCTTCATATGAGCTGACTGCCTGCAATGTGGTGAAATGTCTGGCTAGTCGTGAGCTATTCACCTGTCAGTGTAATTCAGTAGCGTTACCAATAACCGTTAACCTTTTATGCCTGAAGTTACAGCACCTAGAAAATGCAAGCCTAGTTAATACTCTTACTGTAGCCATGACTTTGTATTACTCCTTGCAAAACAAAATATGCAGTTACTATAGCCGTGACTTCGTATTACTCCTTGTGGAACAAAATACGCAGTTACTAAACCCTACAACTTAATGTTGGTTTTTTCCATTGGTAATAGGGAAAACAAATAGTTTAAGTGCGTTTACAGAATTGAGTATGCAGCATATATTATTCATGCCCTGCCAGCACTCTCCTCTCCTTCTTTACTGCACTAATGTGGCCAGTCCATAAGGTGCGATATTTGGCAAACAATCTGTGTGGTGCCTGCTTGAAGCTTTATCATCTGTATTATATGCAGTTTAGCATTTGTAATGCAGCCAGAAAAAAAATAATCCGGATACAACAGTTTATCCATATGTAAAGGAGAATTATAGGAACAACCTGTTTCTCGTGGCATTGGCTGTACCCCAGAAGCATATCTAGCTCAAACTCTAAGGAGGAAGCCTGGGTCTGGTGCTGTTCCCAGCCCAGCATCCCACTGCGCCTGCTGCTCCACCACTTGGGGCATGTACCTGGAGAGACCTCCGATGGGTCTCTCTTCCTTGAGTGGCCTCAGGGGGAGCCGCAGCATCTCAGCACCCCACAGGATCAGTCCCAGCAAGAGGGGTTCTGCCCCAGGTTGCCTTTTCTCCTTGCAGTTCATGTTTTTCTAGGTGTGAGAAGGGATTATGGAGGGAAGGACTCAACAGGGGAGTAAATAAAAAGGCAATGACTTGCAGGCCTTGTGTACCGACATGTACAATTTACCTTGCGTACCGAACATGTGCCAATTTAACTAGCTTCTTGTTGACAGTGATTTAGTTAGCTGGTAGCTCGAGTGTGGATGCTCTCCAAGAGATTAAAGCGCAGTTAACACTTTAAATGAATTAAGTTTGCTAAGAGCCAGGGCCATAAGATTAGACCCAAATTGGCATCCTAGAAGGGATCACTATCTAAGGGAAATACAGGGAAGCTTACTCCTTATTAGTGCACCTTAAGGCTTTCATGCTGCTGGAGCAAATGGTGCACAAGGTTTTGAAGTAATGAAAGCAAGTAACAACTGGTGGAGGTGATTACTAGCTTTTCATTATCCATTGATGGTTACATTATTTAAGGCTAGGCCCTGATGGTTTAATAAAAGACTGAGAACTTTGTAAATGTTTGTTTATAATATCTTCCTGACATCTAGACAGAATTCCAATTCAGCAAAAGGAGAGGATTCCTTCACCTGTTTCAGGCTGTGCTATGAGTGTTGTAATGTGGGTATGCTGGACTGTGAGGAAAATGTGATTTTTCTGATTTCTTGTTGGTGCACTAGGCTATGGGGAAAATGCTTCCCCCCTCCCCAATTTCTTGTACCAGTGAGGCTGCTTAAGTAATATGTCTGGGGATTGTTCTGAACGAGAATAGACTGGACATTAGCTCCAAGATGCAGTAATTTACATACCTGAATAGACATATATTTTGGTAGTCAGGAATGTTACTGTTTGGCAGTTATTTTTGCGCCTAGGAAAGGCAAGAACTGAAAGGCTGGGTGCTGTAGCCAGATGGTGTGGCATCTCTCCTGCCTAGCGCTGAGTTTTTTTACGTGAGCAGAAGGGATGATCAGAGATGACCCCTTCTTGCGGAGCAGGGGCATGGGGTGGCCCTGCCTGCCTCTGCCCTTCTGTCCTCCCGGGCCCTTGGGCCAGCTTCTGCAAGAGCTTGGTGCTCTGACAAGAGCTGCTGCTGCCGGTGCCCAAAGCTGCTTTTCCAGCTGTGCTTTTTCACGCTGCAGCCCCTGTGGGCCAGATTTCGACCCTTAGCTTCTTGTCTTCTATTTACACAGAAATGCCGTGGTTTCTGCTTTACCACTTCAGTTGCTCATGAGTGAAATAAACTGTGTGTTAGCGGCAGGCAGTTTGTCTCTGCATCCTGTGTTTAATTCTTTAACAGACCTTTTACACCAGTGAACTTGGATTATTTTTTTTAAAGCACGTTGGATCACATCTGCTTTTTTCTAGCCTGTATAGCGGTCAGATGCAGCAGTTTTGGAGAAAGTCATGGAAGCGTTCTTGCAAGTACTGGGAGGCAGGGGCCATTTCAGCCCTGCATGCCCTTTTGGTTACTTGGAGCACAGCATTTCTTCCTCTCTCTTTGGCTTTCTTCCCTAACAGCAGCAAAGAGTAATTGCTATCTCAGTTAACCCTGCTAACAGCAATCCTCACTACATATTAAATTTGGATTGCCCGATTCCTTTAAAGTGCTATTAAGGTAATAACAGTGAATATGTAAATAGGCTCCTTGCTCAGTACAGCTGCTTCCTCACAGGATACTGAGTCATAGCTGCTTACCCGATGGATAAAAAACAAGTTTCTCTCTCTTTTAAGAAGTATTTTGATAGTCTGTGAAGCCAGGACAGTTAAGAATGTACTAGGCTGTCTCTTCTGATTTTTCTGAAACCTCAGCCAAATTGCTAACAAGGTTCCACTAAGATAACTTTTATTCCTGCTAAAGTCAGAAATAGAAAGAAGCAAATCTGACTCGTGATACCAGTTCTTGATTGAAGGGTGAGCTGTTCTTTTCAGACTTGTAATCTGTTCCCTTTCTATCTGCCCCCTCCATTTGTTTTAACTTGTTTGTTGTGACTTGTATATAAAACTGGTTTGGGGGCATGCTATTTGCACATGGGGTTCTGACTTGACTGAACTATAGGCAAGAAAAGTGCTAAAGAAGCAACAAGGAATTTGAACCTACATAGTGACTCCAGAACTGTCTTGTTTTTTTTGTTTTAAAATCACCTTTTGCCATTACCTGCTTTGATCTCCTCAGATGTTTGTTCCTAACAAAATCTCTACTCTTCCAAAATATGTTCCTGAAAGTATTTCAGGAGTCATTGAATGACAATGAAGGAAGGGTTAATTTTTTTAGATGTTTTTGAAAGTCATTCTCCAGATGATAGGCACCTTAAAATCAAAATGGATTCATCATTAATGCATCACAAGCATTGCTTCCCTAAAATAAAAATGATTAAGTCACCAAAAATTAATCACTACTAGACTGACTTGCCTGGTAATTTAACTAGAGCACAGTCATGGAAGTACGGGTTAAGTGAGTGGGTTTCCAGAATAATGTTTTTTATTATGTCTTTGTCAGTCAGGGCAATTTATTCTGGAATTGTTGTCAGAGGAGAGAGCATGAATAGGGTCACCCTAGAGTATGAAGCAGTCACTCATATCTATCAATCACGGATCTAAGCACATTTAAACTTGCTCGAGAAGTTCATTCTCCTGCTCAGGATTTATCTGATTCTTAATGCAGAAGCACTTTAAATACCAAATTGTATATAGAGCTCCATCCAGTACCTGATTAATTTTTTATGCTCTCCCGTAGCTGCTGTGCAGCTATTTCCAAGAGCTTGCTCTGCAGACAGATTGGGCTGTGCAGAAGAGCTCGGGAAGGGGGTCTGTGCTTCCCTCAAAGGAAATGGGAGCAGTTTTGCCATTACTGGTATTTGGCTAAAGGTGGAGGAGGAGTTTGGGTGCATGGGGAAAAACGGGAGGAAACAGCAGAGAAACAAATGCTGCTTTTGTATTGCGTCTCAAAACCTAAATGAGAAGACTTGGGGAATTACAGTGTCGGAGATGAGTTGTTGCTGCTCTCCCTTGCAGCTGACTTGACATTGTCCACCCTCCTCTGCTTCAGTTTATGAGGCTGCTGGTGCTGAATGATAGTTTTATTAATGCTGACTGGGATGTCACCTTGGGTTTCAGCAGCGGTCAGCTATGCACATTAGGCATAGCCAGCACCTGTGATGGTACCAACAGTCTCCCTCCAGGTATATGAGGGGTTTTAAATCCCCTTAGGAGCTTCTGCAGTGGATGAAGATAATTGCATTGCTACTTTCTTAATGGTTGCAGTCACGTCCTGTAGCGATTCCTATCCCCAGAGAGCCTGAGCCATGATGGTTTCTACTGCCGATGGTTTTCTTCCCTCCTGCTCCTCTGCTGAGCCTCATTGGAGCTGTTGGCTGCCCCTGTGTGGGAAGTGGGGTTGGGTGAAGAGGGGACACGCCACCGTGGCGTAGGGCCTGTGCTGGTTGCAGGGGACTGGAGATCAAGCCATCTTTATGGCTTTGAACTTCTTATGGTCCATTCCTTTCATGGAAAACTGTCCTTTGTAGTTGCTGCTTCAGGAATGTGGCAGAGAGGTATAAATGATGTGGCATCATGCACGATGCCTATGGTGCCATTGCCATTGTGAGCTATAGATTGTCACACAGAAGGGTTTCGAACTGTGGTGGCCCTTATTTTCAAGACAAAGTGTGATGTCTTCCATTTGTGAGCCAGCACTCCTTTCCGAAGTGATTTCTGATTCAAGCTGAAGACAAAGCGTAACAATTGTGTTTGTAACTACACAGAACTCTGGCTGCACAATTACCAGTGCTTTAACCATTTGGGGGGGGGCGGGGGACAGACAAGCAGGGGAGTAAATGAAATAACAGCTTGCTTTTAACATATACGGACTATTCGAGTATCCTTGTACCATTAATATTTTTGTCATTTACTAGGTAGATTATTTCAAAGGGAATTTGTTTCTATCTTGTCCCACTGGCCCTGGCAGTGTGTGGTCCCTGTTTCCAAGGTGAGGAAGGTCAGAAGCGCTGCTGAGTGATGTGGTAATAAATGAGAGAGGAGAAGATGAACTGCCCGGTCCTGCCCACTCACCTCCATCCTGTAGATGCAGATTGACTCTAGGACGTGCAAGGGCTGCCAAGTAGTTAACCTGCTGAAAAAAAAAAGTGCAGCTGCAACCAATGAACTGTCCTTTGGTGAAAACATCTTAATGCTTCCTTAATTACACCCCTATAGGGTATGCACATCTTAATAGCCAGCAGTGTCCACATGGAGATGGCAATTCAAACTTAACTCTTGCAAAGTTGCAGAGAGAGAACACATAAATAACCCTTTTACTGTAGTTCTTGAGAAGTCATAAGGGAGAAGAAATTGGAGTGGATTGGAGAACGGGGGTCTAAAGTGTCTGATGTTACTCTATTACATTTTCTTTCTGCCACCATTGAAATAGTAATGTGCAGTATAAAATTATCTCCTTACTGAACAGATTCACACAGACTGTCTAGTTGAATGGGAAAGTTTTACAAGTTATTCCAGCATAGTTGTGCTAGAAAATTGCCTTTTGTGAACAGTCCTATTCCAGCATAAGCATGTCTGCCTGAGGAGGCAAATACAACTAGATTTATTAAAATCACTGATTTTGGCTATGCTAATATCTATTCCCCCTTCAGGCAAGAATGAATGTAGCTGACCAGATTTTTCAGCTGAAATGGACATTCCAAGGAAAGGGAGATCACTGAAGATATGTATACTCATTTTTTCCTTTCATATCTTGCTGTAATTAATAATCAATATCATCTCCTGTCATGTATTCAGGTATGGGAAAATTGAATAACTTTTGTCTGTTTTTAAGCCCTTGAGCTATGTTGTTTGAAAGTGTTTCAGGTTGCAAGTTATTTTTTAAAAGTGCTCTTGCATAAATCTGTCAAGATTTTGCCTTCAAATCAGTGGGATGCACTGATCTGAGGTACTGATGTGTTGCCTTCTGACAGCTGGCTAAGTGGCTTTTGAACAGAGACCTGCCTGTTTCCTTGCATCTCTACCAGTTGCACGTTAGGCCTAATATTTAGGGGTATCTGAGCCTATAATTAAGTGACATGTTGAGGTTCTCCGCTTTTGTGGTGCTTATATGAAAGTAGGAGTGATTTAACCTGGAAGCAAGAGGACATGAAGTTACTGGAACCTAACAGCAAAGCAGATTTTCTGCTTGGACACTCAGCAGGCTGTTTATTTGGGTCCTACGCCTTGGGACTCATGTAATCTTCGGTTTCTCTTGCTTGAGGTGCTGCAATACTGGCTAGCTCTTTATTTGGTCTTTTGCTCGCTGCCTTCAACGACATGGGACCTAGCAGCCTGGATGCCTTGGGGCCCGAGGGTTTGTCGCTGTCTCCCCTCTCTCATTTTTCCTAATTCTTCCTCAGATTCCCAGGTGGACTAGTGAAAAATTAACTTTTTGCTAGGGGAAAAAAAAAAAAAAGAAAAGCCAAAGGGGGAAGGTTTTGGATCAGATGTTGTCTTTGGGAACTCCTCCATTTCAGAAATGTTTTTGTTTTTAAGTATTTACACTTCAGTGCATTTTGAAATTAAATGTTTCCAGGCATTTGGATGATGTCAAAATGAAAAGTTTTAAATGCAAAACACATTTTCAGCCAAAATGACTTGCCAAATTTTGTGTTAAAATAATCAGTAGTCTGTCGCCTCAAGCATGCACTTTTCAGGCACACCGTACGCGTGGTTGAAATGTTGCCCAGCAATGTGCCCCGGTGCCTCTTGCACAGCCTTCTTCAAGGGTCCAGCCTGGGACAGCCTGTAGCTTTCCAGGAGCCTCAGCAGAGAAGTAAATCTGCAACCTGGCTGGCTTCGGGCAGCACTGCAAGATCCTTTTCTTTTGAGCAACTCTCCCTTATAGACAGGTGTCATAGTTGGAACCCTCCTCTTAACCAAATAATTAGTTCCCCTCCCTTGTTAAAAACAATACAGGCCTCCTGCCCAAGTCAGCAGTTCTGACCTCAAAAGGCAGAAAAGCCAGGAACTGCATGAATATTTTGAGGGACTTTGCTGAAAGGTACAGGCTTACTAGAGAGGAGTTGAACACAAGTAGCATGTATGGCACAGTAGTCAGCATCTCTGCTAATATCCTCTGAGAATGAAAAAAATAAAGTGCTTCAGGAAGAAGTAGTGAAGATCAGTTGAGACCAAAGCAATGAAGTTTACAGACCAGACTCTCCTGGATTTTTGGGGACTGGAATGTGGGTCAAGACTTGGCTCATTTCAGTTAAAGATGATGAGGATAGGTAGGAACAAAATTTGCATCAGGCTGCAAGTGGCATGCCAGGCTACCTGCTAGTAACATCTCTTCAAGTATTTCCCAGAGCAAAGCTGTTGGTGTCAAAAGTTTAATATTTTTTTTTATCTTCAAAAGAAAAACTTCAGGTAGGTGCAGTCAGCAAATGATAATCACTGCTGAACTGCAAATTAGATTTGGAGTGACTCTGAGTGGGCTTTGTAAATTATATAGCTAAAGCTGAGAGCTGCAGTAAACCCTTTGAATTTAATCTGAATGTTGGCAGTCATCAGTGGATGAAAGATTTCAGGACATCTGAGCTTTAATTCTTTTAGGTTTTTTTTTTTTGATTTTTTTTTGTTGTCTTTTTTGGGAAATGAGATGCGGGGAAGGAGAGGCTCCCATTCCATTGGCCTTTGGTAGGCTATTCAGAACAGTTGACACATTAAAATGAATGTAATATCAATATTATAATCAAGGCACATAACACTCAGAACAGTGCAAGCTCACTTTTTTCCTTTTGCCTCATTATTTATACAAATCTACACTGCCATTCTGCAGTGCTTACTACAGAAATACTCGTTTCCCCTGTAGTGCTGGCTTGCGTCCTTTTGCATGCTAATGCAATATTCTATTTCTAACTTGACGGTAATAGGTTAGCGAATACATGAGGTTATCGTTCTTCTGCTAATGTGATTCCAGCCATGCAGAAAACTCGAGGTTTGTCTTAAACAGGCCAGCTTCTGAGCATTCTTCATATAAAATTCAATTTAAATAATTTCTAATTTAAGAGTCTACTTTGTTTTCTGCCTGATGAGCTTTTTTTCTTTTTCAGAAAAAACTTGATGTTTACTGTTAGTGGAGGGGGATAGAAGTTAGTGCTATTTGCCTTTGTGAGCTAATTGTTTCAACCTTTGTCATTCTCTCCTTGAATAGGAGGTGTATTTTAATTACTGTATGAAAGATTTGTCTTGATTAGAGTAGGAAAGCTTCAGAGCCTTTTCTGGAGAGGGAACAGACTTCTACATTTGGTTTTGGCTCCTGCTCTTTCTGGCATGTCTGCACAGATGGTGGTGCAGTCCAAAAACCTGACAAAGAAATACATGCACCACACCCCAATTATACTGTAACTCCCCTTGCTTCCGAACACCGAGTCGTGGGTGGCATTGTGAAACTCTTCATGTGCAGCCTGCTGGGCTCACTGAGGGTGTAATAGGGAAATTGAGGTCATTATTTTCTTGCTTTCAAAGTGAAAAATGGGGAAGAAGGCCATTGTAAGGTCTTTTAAAAGATAAAGTAGGCTGTTTTAATGATGTAATCAACCTGGGTCTACACAACACTCTTTAACTGCCACAATGCGGGATGTGCGTAGGATATTAATAGTGCCTCCCTCTGGTCCTTGGGCCCTGGCTGTGAAAAGCTGTGTACCTGACTTTCTTTCCCTGGTGACCCTGTACCAAAGTATTTGCGTGAGCAAGTGCCACCTGGTGCTTACCTCGGGGAAGAGACTGGAAAAGGGAGTTTTTGAGATGCTTAAGGGTGGGAGGTGGCCACAGCACAGCGAGTGCCCCACTGGTGGGGTGGGGATGGACTCGGTTGGGTGTGCAGGACATACCTAGCACCGGGTGACGCTGGCCCAAGTGATCCCTGCTGTCCTGCTTTGTGCCATGGTTGGAGATCTGGTTTAAATGGCCCCATGGCAGCGCCGTGCTGCCAGTGGTGAGGGAAGTAGAGTCCTAGCGCAGGAGCCACGTCTACAGCGGTTATTGTTTCTACGTTGCCTGGTCCAGAGGTGCTATGTCACAGGCTCTAATGTCTTTGGGTTGTTTTGGTAGAATAGGATGGAAATACTTTGGGTGCTGTTGAAATCTGGGACAGGCTGGGGATGTCAAGGGGAGAATAGCCCTTATGAAGAATCTGAATTTTTCAGGCAGAGACTGGGCACTGCAGTTACAAGTCACTTGTTTAGGGTCCAACCCTCTCCCCACTTTACTTTTTATAGTTCTTAGACTTTACATTTTTATGGTTAATTTTTTTTTTCTTCAAGGATTGCTTATGTTGAGAATAAAATTTTATTTTTAAAGTGTGTATCTGTTTTGCTTTGGGCTAATCTCAGGCTGAGATAAAATGGCTTAGGAATCTGGGAAATAAGACATTAGTCAATGCTATCTTTCAGTTCCTTTATATGTTATAAGCAGATTCACTTCACTTGTAAAATATCCTCGTACACTTGTATTTTAAAGACTATTGTCTCTTTGTCTGTTTCTATTATTCACAGTGCTTTGATATCTATGTGTCAAAAGAAGTCCAGAAAAAAAATCACCTTGCAGCTGAGAGCAAGTGTGGAACACTTTTAGCTCAAAAAGAGAATTTTTTCATTAAGATATAAATAAATAAGAGTATGGATTATATTTGAAGCTAGTTCTTATTTATTCAGTATCTACAGCTATGGTTGTGTTTTACAGAATAATGTAAGACTTATCCCTTTGTTTTATAGAACGGTTTCTCTTTGCCTCTGTAGACATCAGCGATTGGAGTGAATAACATTAATTTAATCCTGTCCCTTTTCACATTCATGGGAGCTTTTCCACTGACTATGGTGAAGCCAGAATCTGTCTAATGTGTTTTAACTTGGGTGTCAGACAGAGTTGAAACCCGGGTAAAGCTGTCTCCTGCCAGTGCTGTATCATATTATTTTTACTTACGTGTCGTTCTCCAGCATGTAATGGGATGTTTATCCAGACTTCCAGGTGCCAGCAGGAGTGTTAAAGAAACAAGAGCTGTTTGATCTTACCTTTTCCCCTCTTAAGAGGTCTCCTGCCCTATGCAAAACATGGTGAGGAAGTTTTCCTTCCTTATGTCAAACTCCAGTCCTGGTGGGACTCCACAGAACCACTCGGGACAAAGCCCTGCTGAGGGTCTGCTCCCCGGCTGCCAACCCTGGGCTCCTGGGGTCTTGCTCAAGCACCTGCCCTCAGACCCTGGGCTAGGGTATGGTTGGAATAATTTAAAATAAAATACAGAACTCTGTTTCTGCACGTAGCCCAAAGGGGCGAGATGCTGTAGTGAAGCTCTGTGGCTCTGCAGGTGCTCAGCTGTAGGTCTCTGCCGCGTCTGCGGAGCTGGAGAGGAATAGGGCAGAACTCCTGGTCATGAACTGGTTTCCAGGTCAAACTGGCATTTTCTACCATGCTAAGGTAGAGGGCACTTGCGTCATTGCTGGAATAAAAGGCATGCGGTGGTTGGGTGTAGGGATGCATATGCACGCTTTTAACAGGTGAGCAGAAATGAAATCATAGAAGTGAGACCCAGCTAGGTGACTTATAGTGGTACACTTTTCCTAATGAATAAAGGGAGAATGGTATTGTAAGACTAAGAATTGTGTTAAGGAATATTTTATTTTCTCATATCTAATAGTTCCTTCAATAAGTTCATTTAATAGTGTGGATTTTTAACATTAGACTTCTAACTGGGCACTTAATTCCCTATATTGCCAAGCTGTGATTGTAAAATGACATTTGAATGCTGTAGTTTTGAAGTGTTGTAATAATAAGATTACTTACTGTAATTTGAATTTCAGTACTAGAATTTTTCAGAATGAGTTTGTTATGTAGTTCTTCTTCCAGGCTACCCATAGCACTGCACTGCCATTGCCAGTCCAGTGGTAACTACTACTTTTTCTTTTTCTTATTTCCCCTCTTCTAAAGCTATCTCCGAGTATGGTCGAGTTGTTTTTCTGGTCCGAAGAACACTATAAAGAACTACAGCTGAACAACTAATGAGCCATGTGGCTCTGTCAACTAGTTGAGTTGTCTCTCTTTCATGTGATTTAAAATAGAAAAACACCTTTTTTTTTTTTTTTTTCCTGTCCAATACTACATATTTTTTTTTTTCAGAATTTTCAATTTGAATTTTTTATTTTCAGAACTTTATTTTACAGCTTTGGTTCTCACCACTTGAAAATTTGGAAAGTTAAAAGTGTAATTGGTAGAGAAGGAAGGGGAGAGAAACCAAACATTGCTCTTTCTCTTTTCTAAAGAAAACCTTTTCTAAAGGTTTATAAAGCAAATGCCAAGGGTTCTTACCTTTTCTTTCTTCCATTTCTAACTACTTTTAGCTTTTTGTAACTCCTTCAACTCTGTAGAGATTACATGGGAAAAATTAATTTGATTTTTCTTCTGGATAGCTGGATATGTCCTTCCATATTGAAAGGGTTTTGAAAAGCTAGAATGAAAGCTGAACAAGCAAAAGATGTATCTGTGTGTTTGTGAAAATAGAAGGCATCTTTCAATTGCATTCAGTATCCTGAGAAAATGGGAGTAGTATAAAGATGGTATACCTATTTCTAGAACGTGTTAGTCTTTGGGAACTAGTTCAAGATGAAAATTTCCTCTTGAAATAACGTAAGTGAAGCCTCTCTAAAACCACCATGCCAAAAAATATATTTGAATGACCCATGGAAAAATATTAGTCTAAAAATTGTCTGGTTTTGTTGTGATTTGTTCTGTGATAAAACTCTGACCTGCTCATGTCAGAGTTGGCCCTTTGCTACAAGAAAGATGTTGCATTGATGGAACATCTCCAGAGGAGAGCAACAAAGCTGGTGAGAGGTCTGGAGCACAAGTCTTACGAGGAACGGCTGAGGGAACTGGGGTTGTTTAGTCTGAAGAAGTGGAGGCTGAGGGAGGACCTTATCGCCCTCTACAACTACCTGAAAGGAGGCTGTAGTGAGGTGGGGGTCGGCCTCTTCTCCCTGGTAACAGATGATAGGATGAGGGGGAATGGTTTGAAGTTGTGCCAGGGCAGGTTTAGGCTAGACATTAGGAAAAACTTCTTCACTGAAAGGGTTGTCAGGCTCTGGAATGGGCTGCCCAGAGAGGTGATCGAGTCCTCGTCCCTGGAGGTATTTAAAAGAAGGATAGATGAGGTGCTTAGGGACATGGTGTAGTGGTGGGATGGCAGGGTTAGGTTAAAGGTTGGACTCGATGATCTTATGGTCTTTTCCAACCAAAGTGATTCTATGATTATATGATTCTGTGTGAGCAATATCTTACTTGCAGCTGCTGCCATTGACTAGAAGGGTTTACTGGGGCACATGGCTCTCCATCTAAGACTGACCCAAAACCCCATGTTTTTGCTTCAGCTGCTGCCACGGATTGCTGCAACTGCCTGGAAAAAGAGGTGAAAGGAACCCACCAGTCCTGAGGCTTATATCCATAGGCTTGACCCATGGCCAGTCAACATGAAGCCTAATCGGTCTATGGAGGAATGTGCTCTCCTGCCTGAGCTCCTGGGTACCTGGGCAGCCTTGACTGTGACGTGGATGAAGTGAATTTTTGTTGGTCGGGTTTGGTATGGTGCCGCATGCCATCTGAATATGCTTGCATGCTTGCTAGGGTGCTTCCAAAAACTAGCAGGGTTTCAGCATCCTACCAAAACCAGAATAGCTGTGTTTATTATAATCTCAACAGCATATTTCTGTGTTCTAGGAGAGGAATTTAAACTTGAGGCATCTTGGTTACCGAAAGACTTCCAATCTCTAAAACGCTAGAGATTTTGAGAATCAAAATAAACTTCCCTGGAGTGCTTACAGGCCTAAGGTCTTGTATCTTGTCTCTCAGATGGGGAAGTGGATTGAGGCTTGACTTGAAATGTTAATATCACAACTGAGAAAGCTGCTATATCATTCAGCCTGACTCCAGAGGGAAAAGACCAATCACTTTAGAGTTAAGAAGCATGAGTGAGAAAGAGCACGTGGGCCAAGAATGATTGACGTTGGGAGATTTTATTTTTTTTTCCCCTCTCCATTGGATGATACCTGAGAAGCTCCCCGGGCTTAGAACAAATAAGGGTCACTGAAGAACACTTCTCGAGGCTGCTGCTGCCACATAACCTATGGGTATGATAATGAATTCCCCTACTCTGGGGAATGAGATGCTGTATTTAAACTGCTTAAACCATGAACTGGTTCGTACAACAGCAGCTTCCTTTTAGCTAGTGGCAGTGTAGAATGTCTTTTGCGAGACTTGCTGGAAAGAGTTGGCTAAACGTTTAGTAGTTTTACAAAAAATGAGACCAGCAGTGCCCTAATCTCCAGAAGCAGCCACCATATAATTTAGGCAATTGATTCTGTCATTCCAGATCCTAATCTGATAGTGCAGTGGGAATCCTGCACCGATACAGCTGTGCATCCAGGGTACGGTCTGGAAAGTCTGGGTTTATTATTGGGTTATGTTCAATAAAACATGTCAGAGTGGATTTCTTTTCAGGAGATGATATACAAGCACAAAGTCTGGGTTTTGTAGCTATTCCATGAAATACAGTTGTTTGAAAGTGTCTTAAAAAGTTAATGCAGTTAAGATTTTGCTCAGCAAGTTTATGGCGCCTCCAAAAATAAATGCAGTTTCAATAGAATGACATCTCTCATAAAAGCTGGATCCATCTTTCTTGAAATTAGGTTTTTGAAATGAGAGCTGACAATTGCTTGGACTGTCAAAAGTATCTTTGCTGGTTTATTCTGAGGACAGTCGCTGTGTGACTTTTTTCCTTTTTAGGCTGTAGAAGGCAAAAGGTTGCAGGGAGGACAGTGTTTCTCTCCCGTATCAGAGCTTGCATTAGCTCTCATTAGGAAATTCTCTTTGTATTCACATCTTTGCTTTGGCAATGTAAGCTGTAGGCTGTGTAATGAGTCCTTACCGGGGCTATGGGGAGGGGAAGTAGTGTGGGGGGGAAATGAAAAGATGTTAACGTTGAAGCCCAGAAGAGTCACCCAGTGCATGACTACTGTCTGTCTGAATGAAATTTCTTTATCTAGTAATTCTATATCTGAAAGGTGTTTTGGGCTTCAGTTGTATTGCCAACAATATAGCAGGTTGCTATTCAGACATCAAATGAAAATCAGACTTTTACCTAGCTCTGTTTGGTTGACTTGAATCTTTCTTTCAGATGAATGCTTGCCAGTTTTTCACTATGTTTCTTCTAAGAATTTCTCTACTTAAAAAAAAAAAAAAATCAAAATTGGAAATAGTCCTATTTACGGGTGTTAATGATCACATAAAAGATGCTCACTTTATCTACTGTGCTGGAGTGATTTTTGAAAAATCTGTGTTCCAAAAGCCTGATTTTTCCAGTGTGGTGTTATAGCAATTTGAATCTCAAAAGTTTGAAACTCTGAGGCAACTTCTAGTTTCTAAGAAAAAGACAGTATCAAAGTTAAAAGCTGAATCTGTGCTTGTTTCTCAAGTTCTTTGGTGCTAGTTTCAGAAGAATCCCCTATGACTTCCTATAAAGAGAAAGTTTTTGGAAGGTTTTAACGTTAAGCTCTATGAAGTATACAACTTACAGAAAACTATATTCAGTTTCTATCATAATTTGGTTTCTATATTGGCATTTAAGAATTTATTTTCAAAATTATGTGCCTGTAAAGGACCGAATAAAAAAGCAAAAGCAGGAGAAGATTTTTCACATTTGTTTTAGCATATAGCATATATGAAAGTATGAGTTAAGGGATTCCTTTAATATTCATGATGTTTGATTCTTCACTGCCAACGCATGAGTAGCAAAATACATAGTTTACCTTTCATGCCTGGATTTCTGGTCCTGCTGAGAAACTATTCTTCTGCTTGTGCATCAGAGGCGAACATGCACATGTGCAGCCCATGAGACTAGGAAAGAAAAGGGGTTGTGGGTTTTCTTAGCACTCCTAATGCTGTTAAACCCCCTCATAGCAGCATCCTGTAGGTATCGTCAGCAGAGGAGGTGGCCAGCTTTTTAGCAGCTATTGAGTGGAGGACTTAATAGCTTGAAATAACCCCAAATTGCATTTGAATTATTTGAAATAATATTTCTTAGTGTTTTTATATGTATTGAACTCTACAGAAAGAATGCCGCTGAGCAAGCATGTAAAAGCATTTCCAGGATGAACACTGTTGGTCCTCACCTGACTAGGGTAAAACCACAGCACTTTGAGTTGAAGTGCTATTGCAATGTTGTGATAAATATTAGCATTGCTTAAGATTTTAATTTTGCTACCTTTCTGAAGAGCAATCTTATTTAGGAGGAGAAGGCATAATTCCATGCCCGAAGTCTATAGTAAATTTCTGCATTTTTGATTCAGTTTTGGCATATTAGTACTTTTTACATATATCATACAAACCATGCCTCTTCCCACCCTCCCACCCCCTCCAAATCCTGGGGTTGGAAGTAATTTGTGCCAGTTGGAAATCAAGCATAAGCAGTATGTGGAGTTAGATGTACAGTTCTGCAACTGGAGTGTGGACAGGCTAAGAATAGCAGTATTGAGACCAACGGCTTTTGTGTAACATCCTTTGTTGAGCATTGCGTTACAGTGATATATTCAATATGCTCTTTGCTCGATATTTGAAGCATGGAACTAGGCACTCCCTAGAAGCGGATTTTCTTTTTTGAGATGACAGCCAATTTACAGTAATTAATGTGATAAGGACAGCAGCTGTAGCAGTCTCTAATTCCTTAATCTCAGAGTAAGAGCTAGAAATGGATTAGTTAGAGATAAATATAGCTTATGGCATTTTCTCCTGAGAAAAAGCCCTTTAAAAATATTGCATTCTTATAGCAGGACTGGCCAACATAGCAATGAAAGCAATTTTCCTTTGCTGGAGGGTATTATCCATACTGGACTGAATGGAAAGAATAAATGTAGGCTTATTTTAAAGATGATGAATAAAATATTGACTCTAGACAGTGAAAACAGTGTTGTGGGCTGATCTGAGAGTGCCTTGGCCCCAGGAAGAAGTGTGTCTATAGGTTCTGTCTAGTGTGGATGAGTTTACTACAAGTGTCAACCACAGATTAGGAAAATGGAGAACAATGTGTTTGGTAAATTATGCTGTTATTAGTGCTTCTGCTGGGGAGGGTTAGTCTTTCACGATGAGATACAACACTGGAACAAGAAGGATCGCAAGTGTGCGATGAAATATGTTCTTAACTACACGAATTACTTGGGAATATACATGCTATGGTTATTTAAATGTTTCCAAAGTTTGCAAAGACATTTTTTCTCTGTTAAACAAATCATCACTGAATTAATAACTGAAACCAATTTCTGGAATCTGTTTTATTTAAATGAATTTACTGTGAAAGAAAAGTCCTAAACTGACTGTAACTGAGGTACTTTGTTAGATACATTTGATTTAATCATCTGCAACCCAAGTGTATTTATAAATGTGATCTGGATTACAAGATAATGGTGTTCTTTACATGTTATGGCCTTTGCTGGGACAACCAGGAAGGCTGTTGGAAAGTGGTTTGACTGTTTAACTGGTATGGATGTTGTCCCCTAGAGACTAGTCTGGGATCATTATCTCTGACATTTGAAATTAGCAGATTAATTTTTGATTGCTGTATGAAGGACTAAAGTGGATTGAAACCAAACATTCAGCAATTTTTGGTGGTTTAAAAAGAGGCGGTGATTTTACTAATTGAAAAGAGATTAGAACCTTAAAAGTTCTGTGCGGCCAACCTGTATTATTGTCCTTCCCAGTAAACACAACACTTACTCTGTAACAAAATTGCTAATAATTTAGTGTGCATGGATTTGAGGATAGTAAAGCTTCGTGTTGTTCTGGGCTGACCTTTCTGCCTGATTTAAAGACCATTGTGAAAGAGCTCTGAGGAGAATCCCAGCATCTTTCACTGCAAAGCTGAAAGCTTTGGTGTGAGCGCTGAAGTTAAAGGCTGCTGCAAGGAGAGAGCTGGACAGCTAATTTCTTTGTGAGTGTGGCTTGGAATAAAATAAAGATTATATTGAGCATGACTCTGTCAAATGTTTATGGGTGCTAGATATCTTTTTTTTGTTTGTTTTTAATTTAAATTGTATTTGCACAAATTGAGAGTGCTTCTGAGGAAAACCAACGAGGCGTGTGGTGCAACACAGGAGCTTCCTGTGTATTTTAAACTCAGTTTCCTGTTAACTGCGTGGGGAGCTTGTCTGTGTCCCGCCAGAGAGGCATTAAATCTTTGAGGAAGCCTTATCTTAGCATTCAGAATATCTCCCGTTACATCCATTTGCAAGATTTGTGTGCTGCCATTTAGCAAGTTCCATATCCCCCATGTCCTACCTGTTTTCAGGCAGGCTGGCTTTTTTGTTGTGGAGCTGGAGTGGAGGACTCTGGGCAGCCTTTGCTTAACCCAAAAGCTGGGTGGCTGCTGTCCCGTGCATGCCGTGATGCGTTTGCGCCTGCCTGCCAACTCTGGTAGATGATGGTGCTCCAAATGAGCAGCTCCTTGCCACCTGAATTCCAGGTGATCATAGCATAGGCTTTGCAGCAAGCACTTGTGAAACTCTGGTCAGCCTAGGCAAGATCTCTACCTTGTGGGTGCAGGTGTGTTCCCATGCATTTCCTTGCTGGGTTGGGCCTTTTCTCAGTTAGATTTGGCCAGGGTTTTTTGAATTAAATATATCAGAATTCTATATTTTAGAAGCAAATTATTTTTCTTTCCCCTCCTTAATTCCCATTCAATAACAACTTTAACAAAACACTCAGGAAGGAGTGGTATACTCTCCTTCTCGTTCCCAGGTGTGAGGAGCCCAGCTATTTCTTGCCTGATGATGTTTAGTGAAAAGTTGTGAAGCTGCTGCTCTCACTCACCTGGAGTAATAGTCTTGCAGAAATCAGCTGGGCTATTATTGAAGCAAAATATCACTCGGCACGAGGAAGGCTGGTGTAGGAGAAGGCGATGTGCAGCTCAAAGCTTTAGCTAGGTCTTACAATAACCGGATTGTTTGCTCTCTGCAGCCTAAGTGGAGGCATCTGTGCTGTGGCAGAACATGGGAGCATCCGTGATTGAAAAATTATGGCATGTGGTGATGTGTATGCCGGCAAGCTCTGAGGACACATTTGACGTGGTGTGCCTATTCTGTGAAGCAGCAATGAAGCAGTTAAGATAGATGGGAATCATGTGGCTAAAAATCCTGCATGTACTTTGAAAACTCATCCAAGATACTCTCAGACCATTTTTATTGCTGTTCCTCAGGATTTGTGCACAATTTCTGGAAAACATAGTGTATGCTGCTGATAGAGATATGGCTCCTTTTTCTGCCATCCAAACACCAAACAAAGAGGAATAGAAACCAAACGGAAGCAGAGTGCTTTTGTTCATGAACTGAAAAATTTATGGCTATTTGTAAAAATGCAGAAGAACTTGGTCTGCTGCTGAGAAGCAAAGATAAGAAGTAAAACCTGTCACTGGCAGGGTATGTTGGGGTCAGCTTCAGTCAGGGTGCGTCATTCCCTGGATGCCTGTGTGGTGAGTAGATTCCTGCCTAAACAACAGGCCCGAGTTCCTCCTTTTCAACAAGAGTTTGACTTTGAGCTGGGTGTTACTTTGGTCGTTGAAATGATGGAGGGTTCGTGGACTCTCTCTGCTGAGTGATAAATGATGAGTCCAGTTTCACTGTGACAGAGCATCTGGGCTTATGCTTTGTAAAACAAGTGCTGTATATCTTTGGAATTATTTAATTGTCAATACTTATGCAGGAACTCAGAGCTACTTCACTGCAAAAAAGACTTTGCTGTATTTGAAACAAACAATTGGCTGCTAAAAACATAGACTTTATTCTCATTTTTAGTTCAAACAAGCCTAAACTCTTCAGACTTTTTTTGTTTGTTTTGAACAAGAGGCTACATCTTATTTCTTTGAACACTGTCCTCAGAAGGTTTTTAAGGACTCCAGCCCTTACCTTTGGATCTCAGATGGGGAGTTCAGGTGACACTCCATGCTGACAGACTTTTCTCTACACAGGGATGTACCTCATGCCCGCCATCAGTATAAGCGCATTAGGGATTTGCTTTTGTGTTCTTCCACAGTTATTATTTGCAGGATATATCAAAGAATGGTCATTTGTTGTGCTCTGTGACTTGTAAGTAACTAATTGCACCGTAGTGTAGTCCTAGAGCTTATCTGGCAGTTACCTGTAGGTACAAGCAAAGAGTCCAATGTATATGTGTGGTTTTTTCATTTTTTCTTTTTTTTTTGTGTTTATATGGGCATATTGGATATACTGGACTGAGTCCATCCCGTTACATTTTAACCAAAACTGCACTCGTAGTATTGCAGGATATTGTATTTCTAAGATTAATGAATTACTATTGGATGCCTTTTAAATCTGTGTAGTGCCTTTTATAATCAAGTACATATAGTCCTCTTGTAGCTGTGGTTGTTTGAAGTGAAGAAAGGCTTGTAGAAAGAAGTTTGGCTTTTTATTAGCTGGAAAAAATCAGAGTAGCTTTCAGATACTTATGTCAGATACATATATACATATTTTTTCCTTCTGTTTCAGCAAGAAGGTCAAAGTATCTAAAAAGCCTGTTGCAATAATGTCTTGAATGTTAGTAGAAATCTGATTGTGTGGACTCCAAGAGTGATCACTTTGTATTGAGCAATACTTGCTGCATCACTAGATAAATGTTCCTTCGTTATCTGCTATTCTTTTTCAAAAATGTAAGAGCGTCTTCAAGTCTCATTGGGACAGGCCAGGAGAGGCTAGCTGGAGGGACGTGAATTTAATGTTAATGGAGGCACTTCTAACGTTAACGTCCCTTTTACAGTGTCAGCAATGAATGTTGGAATAGGGCCTTCCTGGGAAGTTTATAATGGTAGGTAAAAGCCTTGTTGTTTTCTGTTGTCGTTATGATCTGGTCCTGCTAACGGGGCAGGACTGTTTTAAGACTCCATATACTGTTTGAGTTACAGCCGCAACTACAGAGCTCTGGGCTGCATGGGCATCTTTCATTGCTGCCTTTCTCCACGTCCGTTTGCAGTTTCACCACTGCAATGAAAGAGTCCAATGAACACAGAGAAAATGAGAGAGGCCACTGTATTAGAACACATTACTATTCACAAAATATATTGGACAATAAAATTGGTTACTTGATTTCATTACGAAGACTCTATGGCTAATATTATATTATACAAATTAGACCATTCTTTTAACAATGGCTGTAATGAGGATGATGTTCTGAAAATCTAACTTTGTTCATCTAACAGCATCAATATTGAAAGTTTATATCGCCCTCTTAATAGCTCTTTTACTAAACAGAAGTTTGCATCTGAAGCACAAAGATGTCTTTAATTTCAATCTGCTAATTAGAAATGACACATCAGTGAGAGTTTTACAGCTGACGTATAGTTGGGTAGAGGGCTACTTGCAGCCTAGCTTGAGTTACCTTGGCAATGTGGCATTTTCAGACTATGGTGGATGCAAAAACTATTGTCCTAAATTAAGTATATCAAAGTGGGAAAGGTGAGAAGAGTTAAGAAACAAAAGAAAAAATACCGGGGTGGGGTGTGTGTGTAGGATACAAGTGGTTATAGTAACTAAGAGTATGATGCTGGACTCATGTTTGGAGATTATGGTTTTGGACATATTGTCCTTTGTTTTGTTTTTGTGATGTGATGGAGTACACTTCATGCAGGAAAAAGTATCCAGAGTTTTCAAATTGTTTGGATTGCTGCTTTCCAGATGGATAGACCGGATGGGATTTTGTTTATTTTAACTGAATTTCACCAGTTCAGTGTTTACTGCTTGGTGACCGATTTGTCTACCAGTAGCGTTGACGTCTGATCAATTTTAAATTCTATTTCCACTGCACTTGGTGGCCCAAGTAATGAAAGGGGTATTATCACGTCAGAATTAGTTATGCTAATGTGGTTACATATTTAAAATCAAATGCTCTATGTAGTTTTAGATGTAGGTGCTTGTATAGGTTTCTGATAAGAAGCAGGATTAAATGTGCATTCTGCTGAAAAGTTAAATGTGTGAGACCTTGCTTTCTTTCCATGGAAAAATAACACAAAACCTTAATTCTCCATTCCAGAAGAGCCCTCAGATCTGTCCTCTCTGCCCCAGTTACTCAGGATGCAGGCTATGCCCAGTTATTATGGAGAGCTCTAACAACCAGCAAAACCTTTATCTAAACCTCCATATGGCACATCACTGGAGTACCTAGACATGTGCACTTTTGTCTCTGGTCATTTTGTACAGAAAATACAATTAGACTTGGCTGTCAAACAGATGAAATCTGTCATATTCCTCCTGTAGGAGCTGAACTTGGTCCAGCCCAATAAATACAAAAAATACTTACCCATATAATTGCAAGAGGAGCCTGTGACTTCAGTGCATGTGGGCTAAGGTTCTGTGGGGTCTGGCAGGCACCGCTTTCTGGCTGAACAGCCTGCTTCTGTCATCAGCACTCTTTTCCTGCTCCACCATGCTAAAAAACATTGCAATAAAGCAACAGATGGGCAGACCACACCTTCCCTAAAAGGGCAGTTTCCTACAGAAAAATGGAAGTCTGTAGCTTTCTGAGGAAGAGCCTTAAAATCAAGTTTTGTTCAAATCGCCTTACTCGAATAACCTTGCAAAGGGGTTTCTGCTTATCTTTCCTTCTTGTATCTTCATACTTCTAATGTGCTCTGCCTGTTGTAGACATGTCAAAGAGGAGGGAAAAAATATGACTCAATCAGAAGTTTCATAATGTCTCCTTTTCCTGTTCCTGAGATATCCGGGAACAGCGCATATTTCACAGGCCTGTTTGTTATTTGTAATGGTTGAAATCTTCTAGCTAGGCTTATTGCCCTCAAGCAAGGAGGCATCGTTAACTGAGAGCTCTCAGCACATGGTTAGGTTACGTGGTGGGGTGGGGGGTTTGGGCAGCGTGGAGTTGTGTGCTGGTTGTTAAGGCCGATCTTTCAAGGATGAGGGCAACAGTTGCCTGTTACAGACAGAAAAGCTGGGTAAAAGGGCAATTTTGCAGAATAATTATCACTAGTGGTGTAATGGACAGTATATAATTCTTAGAGATGATTTCTGACAAAATGCCTTTACCTGTGCGTGTGACAGTTTTATTTTCAAAAGGGTGCAGCCCTTTGTCACTGCATTTCTCAGGGCAGAAGCTTCTGTATTAGTGTCTGCCAAGGGCTTTTGAGGGATTGCCCATATTTTTCTTGACACAACACTGTATTTCATACTGTAAACCTAAAAAGTAGGTGGAATTAACTGATCTCCACTTGTATCGTGGCTATATGTCATCTCACTTGATTATCGCTTGTGTGGACGAAATCCATTTTGTAAAGTTGTCCTTTAGGACAACATATGTCAACATAACATTAAGTGCTCTTTTCTTGTCTTGTTCTATACAAATACTGTGTGACAGTTAGCCACTGCTTGAGTTTGCTGGTCTCTGTCTTCTGCTTTCATCTCTCCAGTTCTGCTATTGGAAATGATTAAGTAACGGTGCTGGCTGGTCCCTGCGCTTCCATAACTGTGTGTCATTCATTTAATTAATTACCTGGAGCTCGGACTAGTGGAATAGAATGGCAGTAGTTGGTAAGCTGCTCATATCACATAAGGAGGTATTTGCTGTACATCCGTCAAGCACACTTGGTACCACTCCTCATCTTGTTTTGTGGCTGCCAGAGCCAGTCAAGTCCACGTTGCACCACTACAGTAACATGTGGGCTCTCTTGGTTGTTGTAGGAAGGACTGTGCTAATTGCCTGTGTTTAGCAGGCTTGGGACTGTGTTAATTGCAGCCTGCTGGTGATCACGAGGTTGTGTTTGTGCCTTCGTGTGCAAGAAGGATCTTCAGGAGGCAGTGGGTGCCGGACCTTTGTATGGTGTTGGGAGAGCTTGTTCATAAGGCTTCTGGCTCCGCCTCAAGTGGCCATTCTTTGCATCCTGGTCACTTGAATGGTCAGCTGCCTGGATTTTTAACTCTAGGGAACTGCTTTTTAAAGGTTTTCCCAAGCATCAGCTTCACAGCTTCTTTTTGGGTAGGTGAGTGGACTGCAGGAAATAGCTGCTGCCATTAGGGTCCAAAGGGGGACACTGGCAATGGACTGAATGGACGTGAAGTTGCAATCACTGTCCCGTTTCTAGGTATCGAGGACAGAATTTTCCTGGAAAGACAGCAGGAGGTGAAGCATGACTTCTGTGTGTAGGTAGTGTGCATGCTTTGTGGAAATAAAGCTTCATTTTTCAGGTGCTGTTAATCTTTTCCTAAAACCATATTCAACAATAAGTATTGGGGAGGGGGGGGATCACATTTTAGAGAGATGCTTGCATCCCAATTCCCTTTTCCAGCATTATGTTCTTAACACCTAGTGTTCAAGCTCATGACAGCAGAGTCTTGACTTGTAATCATCTTCATTTGCAATGTTTCTGTTTGGTATGAGATGTGTGGCTTTCCCAGGAGGCCATTCAGGACTTTAATATTGCATCAAGGAGCCTAAGCTTAATCTAGAAAGGCATCTAGAATTAATTAAAGTGCAATGCATCCCAGATACTAGCATGGTGGAAGTCAAACACTAGCAGGATGTTCTAAGGTAGGTGTAGCCAATTCCCAGGCTTTGTCTTGTACAATCTCTCAGGTTATAACAGAGTGCTCTGAAACTGAAATGCAGCTCCTGGCAACTATTTGAAATTTTTGCTACTGTACAGAAAAAACTTCAGCAAAACTGAGGGGGTGAGAGAACAGTTCAATAGCAGGTTGAATACAGGGTAAACATAAGTGTAGGACTGTAATTGACTGTCTAGGGCACTGAGTCCTGTACCAAGAATCTTAGCAGAAACAGACTTCTAGAAAAATTTTATTTTGTTTACTTTCTCTGATAAGCTGATAAGTGTGCTTTGCATTTTGTGTTGAAAACTGGTTTCTGTCTGGTGTTTTTTTTCCCTCCTCCTGTGAGGTTTGGGGGTGTTTTATTTGTTTTAAAGCTGTAACTTGAGTCTCTTGACTTGCAGTGAAACTGAGCTGATGGCTTCTCCCCCATCAGGAAGACACTGCAGACAATTGCTCTCCTGTGCCTTTCTTGTTGCTGGAAACTTTTTTAAAGATTAGTAGTCTATAGTGCCATTTCAAGATTCAGACATTCATTCCATGCACCATTACCCATGGAAGAAGGAAAAATAGACTATTATAACTGTAAGTGCAATACTCTAAGCTAATGGACAGTATAAGAGATGTGTACTTTGCACATGCACACTATTCGTTTAGAGAGAGTGCATGACTTTGACATGCCTTCCTCTAATGGAAAAGCAGTTAATAACATAGAATATTCTTCTATAGAAGAGACACAATTGCCACCCACTTATCTTACGTGGGAAGAACAGATTGAATAAAGTTTGAGAGAGAAAAATACCTCTAGGCTCAGTTAAGAGACATTTTGACACTAGAGTCCTAGTAGTAAAGTACAGTAGAACCATTTCCTTTTTATTGCTGAACAATTAAGATGGAAAGAGCGTGAATAAAATGGAATGTCCTTGCAAAACAGCAGCAAGAAAGCATCTCCGGTGTGATAATCGTAAGTGGTGCTCTTGTGATCTTTTTGCTATAGTCTCCCTTGCTTTTTACATGGTGGCCTTTAAGGCAGTAGCATGGACTTCGTACGTGTATGCATCCATGCACACATTTTTAATATATGTATATAAAACTTTGTAGAACGGTATGTTCACAGATATTCTTCCTTGTTTAAAATGCACTAAAAAGAGGGTCAATTGATGAATGACTTTTATTTGGTTACATTCATATCAGTGCTCTGTGAGATTTGCTTTCGCATCATTACCCTTTCTTCCTAAAACTCTTTATGTTTTTTCTTCTTGATTCACATGAAAGCCACCCAGTTCCAACTGTTGATATACCATTTTTAGTTTACAAAGATTCAGTGCCACATGGACTTTTTCCCTCTATCTTATGGTACAAACTAAGCTAATCTTTCCAAGCAGTGCTTAGAAATGACTGCTTTCAACTCGCACTGACTGCTTTCAAATAACGGAGTATGTGCTAGGACAGTAAAGCTAACAGTTTCAGGCTATAAAGGATTGGGACCTGTCTGCAAACTCTTTCAGTCTTCGGCTATAGTGTTTCTTCTCCTTGCTGATCTGCTTATTGACACAGGTTATGCATATTCTGTCTCTTTCTAAAGATGTTGGAACTGAATCCAGTTGTCTCCTGGTACCATATAATAGGGTATCCCTATAGGCGTGCAGTCTGGTTTGGATTGGGTCCAAAAGGTGTAACTAACTATATCCTCCTTGCAGAAGGTATAGAGACATAATGGAAGCCAGGTGCACGGCTTTCATGTGAAATTCTTAACCCACAGATTCTTTGTAGTTCCCTTCCTCAGCTAACCTATAGATAATCGTATACCCCTAATTTCCAAAACTTTGTCTGACCTGACCAATCACTGAAAAACTTAAAAGCCTTTGGGTCATGATAACCCTTCTGAGATTAAATAGTGACATCTCAAAAAGGCCTAGGTGATTCTGGTGTTTGAATTTTCATTTTCTTTTAGAAGACACTTTATGTACCACCCAGAAAATTCTCCTCGGTCTACTTGCCAGATTTTCCTTTTCCTTTAACGTTCACAGTCTGCCAAAATCTGTGCCTTTCTCCCAGTCATCCTAATTTACTTCAATCCCCTTCTCAACTCTTAAGGCACCTTCGTTCTCAGTTCATTTCTTTGCCAGTTGTAAACCCCTTGGCTCTTCAGTGCCATTTCCTTCCTAAAAGACTTTAGTTCTGACTTGTCCTGACTGTGTAGCTCTGAATGCCTCAATTATTTCTCCAACAAATGCTTTACTGCCTTGTGATGTTACATCTGTAACATAAGGATGTCTTAGCATTTCTCTAGCTTTCTCTGCTGGGTTTTCTCTGACTGCTAAAGATTTTGCATGGTCTTATTGTCCTTGGAGACTGTCAGATCTGCAGCTTTCTTAATGTTAGGCACATTTCTGATATCTGTTAGTATGAAGTGAGCTGTTGACTTGACTAAGCCAGGCCATGCTGAGCTCTTGATATAGTTTTTAGCATAAGCAAGGTGGAGATGGGGACAGACTTGTGTAAGGGAGGGTTAGTTTTAGTCCAGTGCACATATAGGAGGATCTAGCTCATCTCTCAGTTGGTTGCAGGCAGTGGTTCAATAAACGTGATTAATAATGATACTTTATCATACAAAATCAAATAGCTTTTCTTTTCCAGCACATGATATGAAAAACTGTCTGGCTTGTGAAGTTTATCACTGTATTTAATTGATAAGCGTGGTAGGAATACTGATCATAAAACAGCAGGCTGTAGCCTCTGAGGTCCCTGTGAATTATATTAATGAATTATGTGACGTGTGAATTATGTTCTCTTTTAAAATGTTATACATTATAACTCCAATTATATTTGGACCTGAAAAACAAACACACAAACCAACCCCAAACCAACAAACCCCCCATACGTATAGAACTAGACTTTTTTTCAAAGTGCACAAAATTTTGTTTCATTTTTCTTCTCTTGACATCAGTTTGGAAAATTCCTACTGACTGGGACAGAAGCAGAGTTTTTTCTGGCACTGAATGCATTTGAAAACTCCATTACTCATGTGTCTCATTTGAGTGTTAAAGGAAAAGTCTAGTAATGCTAAGAGCTGAGGATGTGGTTGTGTCATCTTCATCTGATGTGGAAGGGGCTTTCTTTTAAGTGGATGGAAGATTAAATATATCTTTATGATACTGGGTTTACTGCAAATCATAAGGTTATTAATTAAATGGCCAAGGCTTATTAATGATGTGTGCATAGAGAATTATAGCTTCATCAGGCTGTTCTATTCTGGGTCTGAATTGTAATGCATCCTCACTTTGAGATGGGTATTGCCAACCTAAGCCTGGTGATGCTAGAAAATTTGAAAGTTTTATTATTTCTATAGCTTTAATTGTTCTCATAGGGTTATTTTGCTACAGCTGAATAGCTGGAGCAAGGACAGACTGTATTAAGTTAGTAGGGCTTTTGTGGAAGATGAGGAGAGGGAACATTTGTGGCATGGCTAATTTGAGTGTTGACCTTTCATTTCTTGAGGCATCAAAGTGTCAGGACTATAACACAGGGAGCAGTCCGTCTATGCTAAAACTAGTTCAAAAAGTTCTCAGCTTATGGCATGCATGTGTGGCAGATCAAGTAGTAGAGTTAATGTACCTTCAAATCCACTCCCAACTCTTAAAACATGGACTTTTCATTCTTCCTCTGGTGGCTGCTGCTCTGATCTTTGTTTCTGGTTATCAGTGGTTTCCTCTGACTGCCATAGGTCTCCCTTCTCATTCCTGCTCAGCCAGGAGGTTTGGGCAATCACTCTCACACATAAGGTTGTCTTTGATCAGAAGTGTCCCTGGGTACGTTTACCCCCCACCCTCCTCTGTCCTGGGGCTGCACTGAAGCACTGAACTTTAGAAAGACATGTGTTTTTGCAGATACCCCAGTGCGCAATGCATTTCTTTTCCATCCCACCGGGTTCACCCACGAAGGTGCTAGCAGAGTAGTAGTTGTCTGCTCTAGCGTGTTGCCTGTAGCTGTTCCTAGAGAGTAAAGGGTGAGATGATCGAGTCTAAGTCCTGAGTCTAGGACTACTGAATAGTGGCTAGGCTATACGCTGGCTCCCAGGGGAAGGCAATGCTATTGCACTTAATAAAAACCCCAAGAACCCCAATAGTTAGAATAAATACCTGCACTAAAAAAAAAAAAAAAGCCAGTCTCTGCCAGTTGCTTTATCTTTCATAGAATCAATCCAGCCCCCAGCCCTTTGTAGTGCTCCCTGGCATGGTTTTGCTAACAGATCTTTAGCATTTGTAGATTCAGGGCAAGCGGTATCTTCCTACTTTCTCAGTCTCTGGCATATTACTTGGGGGGGGAGGGAAGCAACATTCTTGCTTTAGACCAGGCAATTGCAAATGCAAGTCACAATTCAGCTTGTTAAGAAATAATACATGAGAGATGGAGAGATAATTTCAATAAGAGAAGTGAAAGAATGAATACTACTCACATTCATTTGAGAAATACATCTACAAAATACCATTAGGTACAATTCCCTTTGCTTAATATAAATACAACTCTGCCTAAGCCTTTAACAGGTCTGTAGCCATGGCATTTAATTGCCAGCTGCCTTTAAACCTTGAGCAGGTCAGCAGAGACACAATGCTATCAGGGATAATTTGTCATTTATGTATTTCGATGGAGTGATATATAATGTCTTGCTGAGAAGGGTCCTTGTGGGTGTCAAATACTGCTGCTGCCTGTAATGGAAATAAAGGAAAAAAATAAAAGGCTGGCAAATAGATGTTTCTGTAAATGTAACTTTTAGTTTGCAAGTAACCTTGAGGCTAAAAGATAATTCCACCTCTGCTGGGGGGCAGTAATGAGGTGGCAGGTGAACAATTCAACCTCTGTGTTATTTATTGATTGAAAACAACTCCCAGCATGTGTGCTGCTTCTGAAATTTATTGAAGCCAATTGAACATACACTGTGTGATATACACAGACTTGCTCTCTTCTTCCCTTTCCTCATTTCAATTTTTAAGTGCTTCCTAGAGACAGATATAGAACCAGTCATCATGTCTGGCATGTGGTGTGCATTTAGGGCTGGAGCCAAAACCTACTGAAGTCATTGGTTGTCTTTCAATTGACTTCGACTGGCTTTGGCTTGAGCCTTCAAGACAAAAAAAAAAGAAAAAGAAAAAGTATGTTGTATATGGTTCTGTCTAAAAGAGCTGATACAAACCCAAGCCTTTGCTTCAACTCTCGAAATAAGTGGAGTTAGGATAGGTGGAGAGAGGGAACAAAGGGGAATAAAGCTGTGGATGGTTTTGGTACCACCTAACACAGTCCGTTTCTTTACATGGATACCCGAATGCTGGGCCTCCCTCACCTACGCAGGCTTGGAGCGCTATGGACAGAGACAAGACTTGTTTCTCTGTGCCTGCTTTGCAGGGCCAAGCTGGGGGGCAGGGGTCCGAGGGCCGAGTTTATCCTTGCCCTCCTGCTAGGTGGGGCGGATGCCTGCCAGATGCGTGGAGTCAGAGATGTTCAACCTGCGTGGGTAAGTCGGGAGGGCTTCTCCTCAAATGCTGTCTATTTATCACCCGTGTATTGATTCTGCTGATACTACCAGCTGCCACAAACTCTGTGCTGCACGTAATGGAAATCTCTCGCATCTGAGCCAATTACTTTGGTCATAGGCAATTTGTTCTACAGAGGAGGGTGCTTTTACGGGATTTAGATAAATAATCATCTTTCCATTATAAGGAACTCCTGCCTGTAGTGAAACAACACTCGCTAATTGAAACTCCTAATGGCTTTCCCTTGCATGATAGGGGTGACAATATAGTTTTTAATTTTTTTTTTTAATATATCTTCCCTTGGTCTGAAGCTTTTCTCCAGATAAGGGGAAAGGATTTGAAAAAAGGTGGGCTCTTTTCTCTTTTAATTAAAAAAAATAAAAATATTTTGTTTTGAACACCTGGCCCTTAAACTGGATTTTATTCAGATTGCATTTGCTCCAAGAGCCCTGCTTCTGTCCCCCCTCTCTGCTCTTTTACACCCACAGAGTTGCAGGCTCTGGTGGTGCCAGGGCAGCACTTGTTTCTGCTGAGAAGGGCTGACACTGTCCCCACTGACATACTGCCATGAGCTGCCTGGAGGGACTGATTGAGAATGAGCACCGGTTCCTGGCATGGCTCTGGGCTGTGTGGGCAGCTGGGGGTATGGCCACAGCCTTTGGAGGGGGAAAAGGTGGAAAAGCAGAGGAGCGTGACACCGCAGTGGTGCCAGCTGCAGCACCGGGGCAGGCAGGGCTGCAGTCTGCATCAGGAAACAGCCATACCATTTAGGGATGCCATTTTAGCTGAGATACTTAAGCTGTTGCACCCCCAAATGTGGTATAAAATATTTCCCTTTATGCTCTCAGGGGACAGACAAGCTCATGGATTTTTCTTCTAATCTGTTTTTCTGTTGCTATAATGTTCTAACTTCTCCATGCTGGCCTTCTGCCTCTGAGTTAGTGTTTCTTCTCTTCCACAGAGGCAACCTGTGCTGTTTGTCTCAAAGCCTGCTGTCATACGCCCAGCTCAAGCCAGGGCAAGGATCTGCTAAACCATTTCTGTTCCGAGGCCAGCAGATTTGGGTTGGCCTCAGGTTACTAATGATCAACAGGCCTTCACTGTAAGACTTTTTTTATTTATTTTAATTTTCTTTCTATTATGTTCATGAAGAATGCACTTGACTTTTTTTTTCTCTTTAAGAATAATACTCCCCCCCTCCCTGTTTGGCTTTGGCAACTCATGAGAGATGACTCTGAATGATTTCTTTCTCTTATTCCTAACGGGATTGACACTGCGTTATCTACTTATTGTTCAGATGGATTCAAGAAATTTATCTCTTCCTGCATCTTGGTGACAGAGAGGATGTGCTGTGCTGATTTTGTACTTGGCAGGTTGTACAGGACATAAGGCTTTTGCATTGCATTATTGCTGCTGGCAGAGCAGAGCCAAAAAGATGGATGATTTGTTTGTAGTATGGCCTCCTATTCATTTCATGTTCTCTCTCACCCAGCCCCATTTTCTTCCCTGTGCCCATCCTTACAAACTTGCTTCAGTTTGAGCATCTCCCCTGGCAGAGCAAAATTAAAGTGTTGTAAAGAAAAGTTTCCTTAGACAAGAAGGTGTCCAAATAGGCTGCACTAATTCTCAAAAACATTTTTGTGTATTTCCAATCAAGAGGCTGTGTTTGTGCCTTGGTAGGGTTTTATCAGGGACAGGACAAGGCGGTGCCTTTCTTAAGCCCAGGGTGTTTGGTTGTGTTTTATTTCTCCAGCAGGAAATGCCTGGGTGAAAAGGAACCCCTTCGCTGCTGCCTGTCACGCTGCTCCTGTTGGGGCTGTGCTTTGTTTTGCCACTCACAACCTTGCTTGGCTTCTGATGGTGCGCGTTGCTGTAATTTATGGATGCCAGAGACGCTGAATCTTGAAACCCTGGCAATACAAAGCTTTATGCTTTATAACACGCGCTGATCCCACATCATTTCAGGCTGCCACCTCTGCTCTTTTATGTTGTCTTTCTCATTCTGTGTTTGTCATGCCTTGCAAAGGCAAACTGTCACCCGCTCCAGCCGCTGATGGTTTACCAAGGCTTTGAGAAGGAAGGAGAAATTTGTTAATAGTTAACTCCACTTCATTACCTCCTACCACATTCATCACTTCTAATCATTGTGAGGGTGTCTAATTGTCCTTGTCTTGTGCTATTTTAGTCCTCGGTAACTTCTCCTGCATGGTGGTCCTTCAGGTATGCTTACCAGCATTATTTCTGGAGATACCAGTTGTCTGCTATTGCTGCTCTGCTACAAGAGATGAGCATTATAACTCCGGATAAATGTGAACCATCAGTGCAAGGCTGTTGTCACAGTCTCCTGCCTCCGTGCTTTTTTTCTGGCTGCAGTATGTGCTTACCATGTGAGCTGTGGCCCTGGTGCTGCTCCTGGGCTGTGGGATCCACAGTTTTGGGCCCCCTCACAATAGGAAAGACACTACGTTGCTGGAACATGTCCAGAGGAGAGCAAGGAAGCTGGTGAGGGGTCTGGAGCACAAGGCTGATGGGGAGCGGCTGAGGGAGCTGGAGGTGTTCAGCCTGGAGAAGAGGAGGCTGAGGGGAGACCTTATCACCCTCTGCAACTGCCTGACAGGAGGGGGAGGGAGGTGGGGGTCGGCCTCTTCTCACTCTAATGGGTGATAGATGAGGAGAAATGGCCTCAAGTTGTGCCAGGGCAGGTTTCAGTTGGAAAAATTTCTTCATGGAAAGGGTTGTCAAGCATTGGAATGGGCTGCCCAGCGAGGTGATCGAGTCCTCATCCCTGGAGGTATTTAAAAGAAGGATAGATGAGGTGCTTAGGGACATGGTGTAGTGGTGGGATGGCAGGGTTAGGTTAATGGTTGGACTTGATGATCTGAAAGGTCTTTTCCAACCTAAATGATTTTGTGATTCTATGTCCTTGGCCCAAAACCCTGGGGGGATCCCACTGCAGTCCTCCACTACCTGACGGGGGTTTATCAGCAAGGGGGAGCCAGGCTTGCTCTTGGGATGTAGAGCAGAAGGACGAGGGGCAGTGGGTCACATGCCGCAGCAAGGGAGGTTGTGACTGGACACGAGGAAGAAATCCTTACCCCTGCCAAGGTGCCTCAGGTGGTGTCACGGGCTGGTCCAGGAGCTTGGGTGACCTCTGTCCTCAGAGGTGGTCAGAGCCTGGCTGGTTGCGGTGGTCAATGACCAGACCCACCTTTGAGGTAAGCCCTGCTTGTGGCATGGCTGGGACCAGGGACACCTGGCCACACCTTCCAGCCCTGGTGGTCCCAGGATCTTCTGATCCCATTAGTTATTGCCCGGCAGGTTCAATTGCTCGCTCCCTGTAAATATCCTCTGAAAGAATATCCTTGTTTCTTCCTAGTCACATACGGCACTGGTGCCTTGTATGCTCTTGAAATTTCCAGAAAGCTGTGGTGCAACTGTTGATTCTGGAGCTTTGGGCATTTGGGGTTTTAAAGAGCTGGGGGGGGTATCCATTTGCCTAAGGATCGATGAGGGTCATCTGTGTCACGCTGCTAAGGAAGAGGAAACTCTGTACCCATAGGTGTCTTGCTATTCAGTTGCTGTGTCATCCTCCCAATGATTTAGATTTTATAACTGTAGATCCCCAGCTCTTCACCTATTTGTACTTTGATTATAATCTGGGGAACTCGCCAAAGCATCAGCTGAGGGACCACAAGGTGCAACTCGATGTGCTTTTGGGAAGCTGGATGTGTCTCATAAGAGATGTTTTTTTCAAGAGTTGCCAGAGCTTTATTTTCTTAAATATGGGCTTTTCGCACAGATATTCCTTTTCTGGATGGGTTTAGGATACTATTGAAACTTTGTATGGAAACGTGGCATTTATTTTGTTTAATTAAAAAAAATCCTTATATATCAGGCCAACAAAATCACTGCTAATATTTTATGTGAAATGAAGAACCACGAGGAGAACTGGATGAGGCCCAAGCGCTGCTAACAACACTTCAGAATCTATTAATGCCGAGAGGGTTACAAGATTGGACTGTAATTACCTAACATAATACCTATTTAAATAAACAAGCATTTCTTTTGACGGGATTATTCCTACTGGAAGCAGTTTATAATTTTACAAATACTAGAACTTTCTGAAGAAAACCACTGCAAAACTCTCAGTGAAGGGAATAGGTAAATTGGCTTTAAAATTCCACCATCTGGAGACAATCTGGAAAATTGGACTTTAAAACAGATAATAATAATTAAAAAAGCTGTCATCTATTTTTCAACTCCAACTGTTGTTCTCAGTGGAGTCTAGGTTGGAATATGGCAAATACTTTAATTGAATTCTTGTCCCTCTACACTAAATATGATATCCTTAGTGTATGTTCATGATTTGTGGTTTTACAGCAAGCAAATTTAGCTACATGGTATTTCTTTTAAGGTTTTATAGCTAACTGAAATGCCTGAAATGGGGCAAGAGAGAGAGAAAAAATTGCACTAAGCAAAAAAAATTAAATTCAGTAAAAATGGAAAAAAGTGTGATGGGGAAAAAATGGTGGTGTCCAAATTTTCGTGTTAGTTACAGGAAGATACTCACAAAGACATCAGCTTTGTCCCATTGCCCAAAGCTGTGGGTAAGATATATTCCTGTAACATTAATTAAAATCTCTGTATTAAAGTTGATTGCATGTATTTCTAGATCGTAATTGGTTATAGCACCTGAAAAGCATGCAGATGCACTGGATGAAATACCTAGGCTATGATGTGAGGGGCAAGTGGCTGAATGGCACAAGGGAGGTAAATTATCATGTAGGAAACCCTTAGATCTTGGCAAATTGGTATCTGAATAAAATGTAGCAGGAACTTTGAGTTCTTCAATAGACAATCAACAATCAAGACACATCCTGCTGTTCTTTCTGTTTGTCTTCCAGGACTGCTTATTTAATGGCTTTCTTTCAGAGATCATCTTGGCATATTGCAGAGGCTGTAAAAATATTAATAAGCATTTTTCGCATGTTTTGAAGACTGGAAAATGGAGCTACAAAGTGCAGAGCAATTAACCCTGGGTCACCAGGTAGTGCAGCAATTGGAAGGGGACTGCTCCCAGTCCTGTGCTCAGCCCACTGGTGTGCTGCTGGGTGGAGGAAGGTCTTTCCTCCTCTTCCTGTGCCTGGTGAGCTGCGGCACTTGCCAGGCTTCTTGCTTGCCTTGCTCGGCATTTAAACTCAGCAGTAAACGTGTGAGTCATAAAATGCTTACGCTGGGCTCAACCTGTAAATCTGGCCTTGGGTTTGTTTCTAGGGTGTCTGCTTCAGAGAAGCTCAAATCGCCCCTTAGGATCTCTCTGTCGTGATACAGTATCCTTGTGTCGTGACGTTTGACCTCTGAGGCTTCCTGCCTGCCTCTCTGGTCCCTGTATCTGAAGAGCTGTATGATTGAAAGGGTTGAAGGCTTTTATTGGGAATGGCAAAAGTGGCCTAGATGGACTTAGTTCAAAACATTAGGGAGCTCTGCTTGCTCGGCACTGCAGCTTGCTTTGGCAAAATAAACGGGGCCATATTTCCCATCTGCCATAACCTGGCATGCTGCTGTCAAAGTGAGTTGATTATACCAGTGAGGGTCTGACCCACCACAGCTTGAGTGTGAAGGAGTTAAGAATGTTGATGAGAGCTAAACAACGAGCTCTGGGGTTGGTGGTGTCACGAGGAGGAAGGCAGCTAGTTTACCCTATTTGGTCAGAACAGAAAATAAATATGAACCAACTGTATGAAATTTTTAGGGTTTGTTTTCTTCTTTTCGTTCCCCATGTGGTGACCCTGAACCAGCCCTCCCCTTGCTTTCCTCTTGTCTTCCTGCACTGGAATAGTCCCGAGCTTTGCAAAAGTTCAGATCAATCCCAACATTGAATTTTGATGCGGCCTCCTAAGACATAATGGCTGCATACCATCATGCTCAGGTTTTTCTGCAGGGGGTTGAAATCCACGTCTGTATAGTAACTTTCAAGCTCCTCTCTAGACTTTTTTCATCAGACTTCAGAGGTGAGGGAAAACAGTTTGGAAATCATGTTGTTTGTTGTTGCTGTTGCTTTTTACCTTCTAGAAGCCATTAGGAAGTGATATTAATGAAAAGAGGAGGGAGGTCTGCTTTTTCTGGTGATGCATTTTTTTAAGTTATTGAAAACTGCTGACTTGGAACCCGGTGTTACAGAAAATGAAAGCTCGTTGCAAGTTGTACATTATGGTTTTGCAGGTGATAAACAAGGCGACTCTTCCAGGCAGAACTTTAACAATATTGTTCCAGTCGTGCATTTTTTTCATTATAAATCATTGGAGTAATTTTATTCTCCAATTATAGCTAAACTTTTTCCCTTGTAGAAAGCAGATGCCTGATATGCTGTGATACAGCACCATCATTTTCAGGAGTGTCAGCAGGAACATCTATTCCCAGGACTAAGATTAAAGAACAATCTAAAATCAAATACTTATTTTTTTGGTAGCTGAACTCCTGTCAGACCCAAACACTGACTCTTCTGGAGCTTGGCTTCTCAGTAAATATCTTCCGAATGAGCCTTCCAGCTGAAAAGTTGTAAGACCATTCCTTATTTTGAGTGACTTTAAGAAACGATGACTTAATTTATTAGTTGGAATTTTTCCACAGTCTTACACAGGAGAGAAGTCCCTTGTTTGCTTTGCAGTCGGCGCACAGATTGCATATGTGGATGAGCTGGCAAAATGACTGTCAGTAAACCAGGCTAAGCCAGATAACATGTCCGTGCAGACTGGCTTTCAATCCAGAGAACAAATATGAGACTAGGTTCAGCAATCTCATCTGAACGGCTGCGGTTGACTCTGAGATGGTTTCATGCTTCCTGAAGTAATTTTCTTCCTGACAGCTCTGGAGGGCAGCATTGCACTTTGAATGAGAGGAGGCTTACTCTTTACTCCTTCATTAATGGAAAAAATGAAAAAGTGAGTAAAATAAAATAATTAAAAAAAAATGTGTAGGAGACAGGGGTACAGGGGCAAAATGAATGAGAGAGGAAAAACCCAAGGAAAAAAGCAAAAGAAACACCAGCCCAGAATACTGGCCGCGATGGGGGGTGGGAGGGTGGGGAGAAAGTGTGGTGTTTTTTTTCTTGTGGGGGTGGTTTTTTGGTTTTGTGTGGGTTTTTTGGGGGGTTTTGTGGTTTTGGTGGTGTGGTGGTGTGTTGTTTTTTTTTTGTTTTTTTTTTTTTTTTTTTTTTACGTTATGTGTTCTCTGTCAGAGTGTGTAAAGTATAGTACTAAAGCATTAAGATATGGCAGGATATGCTATACTGGACAATTAATAACCTCCTGAAATGGAAAACTGTTATTTTTCCCCTTCTTCCCCATGATCTCCTGTTATTCCTTTCTTATCTATCTCATCTCTTCTGTTTCTAGACAGTCACCTGGAGTATTCATTTAAAACAACTGCTAAAAGACTAACTTGGAAGCATGCTTTGCCTGTGAGTTGCCTCTTGAACAAGCAGCCCAAGAACCCTGTAAGTCCAGCTGTGTCTGATGAGAGCTGTGTAAGCAGTGGTTCAAGGCTGCAGGGAAGAGGAGGTTCTTTCCTTCTGTTTCTTTCCTCCCATCTTTTCTGTTGCTGCCACTCCTAGTTGACCTCACCTCCTTCAAATCTGAATTGTTTACTTTCCCTGGCTGAAGATACATGCAGCTTCAATGCCAGGTTAGATAGGTGAGAGTGTGGTAGCTTGCAGTGGTCTGCCTTGCGTTCTAGCAGGCTGCTGCTGTCTGGTACAATATGTGTGCAACCTTCTCCTACAGCTTATTCCTCATTCACTTTGTTAGTACCATCGATGGTCCAAAAGGTGTTCTAAGACTTTCTGTAAGCAGACTTATGTGACACGAAGCTGCAGCTCTTCACAAAGAGGTGGTCAAAGTGTTTGTAGTCCAGAATCAAGTCCAAATACTGATGCTCAAAGCTACTTTTGCATAAAGTTTGCCTTGGTATTGCAGCTGACGTTCAATACAGTCCCCTTCCCATGTGATGTTACGTGTGTTTTGAACCCATGGTTTGGCTCAGGCCATTTCATGTCAATGTTGTCTTGTTTGCCTAATGCTTGGGAGTGAATGCAATGAAGGACTTGCTGGTGCTGTGGGAACAGCAGTGGAACAAGCCTTGGGGATTTGAGATGGTCTGTCTGTATGCTGTCCACCATCCTGTAGCTTAACCAGAGTCAGGCAGGAACTTGGCAGAGCACATTTTTTTTTTTTTTCCCCCCCTCAATTTTTGACTTAATTTTCCCTCAATTTTCTAGACTAAGTCTAGAAAAGCCTTTCTAGAAAGGCTTTCTTCAGCATGTATTAGACTGGGACAAGTTTTTAGGCTAGGAATAACGTATGAGTAAGAAAGAATATCTTGGCTGAGATGAAGGACACAATTCAGCAAGGGAACTTGGGTCTGGTATCCCACATAACAGGTGAGACCTGAAGCTCTGAACTGTTGATGGTCGCCTGCTTTGTGCCTGCTTTTTGTTTGCTTATAGAAAAAATATTCCAGAGGTTAAGACTTGTCCTGATGTGGTATAGGAAATATTTTGAAATTTTCAATGGTTTTTCAGGAAGAGCAAACTATTTCTTATCCCACATTAAGCACTACAAATGTGTGTGAAAAGTCTCACAAGGACAAGCCTTTATGTTTGAATAGCAACCTTGTAAATGGCATTGATTTAATTTAAATGAGAAGTTATTCTTTCCTCATATATTTATACCTTTCGGAAAGAAAGAGGCAACATGAGGAAATGTTTTACTTTGAGTGAATGTACAGATAGGGCAGGGTATAAAAGACCACATGAAGATTAATTGCTCCTGTTGAAATTTAGCTTGACTGCACAAGGTGAGACAGTTTAATTATTTAATCATAGTGCTGCCTTTAGCTTTCGAGGCCAGGAATGCAGTGATTTTGTTCCCTTCCCCACCCTCCCATGTTTAATTTATGGGACTTCTTGTACCTAACCTTCCTTACCCCTGTTTGAATAGGAAGAGGGATTAAAATTTATTTCTTGGAGTGATGGTTTATCCTTGTGCCTTTTGTATGTCTCATGTCAGTTTTAACTGATGGACTACATTTGTTATGATTGATGGAGTGCTGTGATTTATTGAAGGCTTTGGCAGCTGCTGTAATTGTATATTCGCTCAAATTCCAGAATAATCTAGAAGCTTTGGAATGGGATCAAGGTCTGGTTTATAGGAGCTATGTAAAAATGCTGTGTGGTTCTCTGTTTCAATGTATTTTCCCTTCTTCAGAAGATGCCTCTTCCTGGATATCTAGTTTTCTTGTGATTTAACTCAAGCCTTAAATAAGACCTCTTTCTTTCTACTCCAAGGTTGAATTGAAAGGACAAAAGGATACTTTTAAACACAGTAAGAATTAGGTGCAGATTGTACTGAAGTCGCAGAAAATTTCCCATAGACCTTGGACGGCCTGCAGAATATGTGACAGGCAGATGTTTAATAGCATGCAGTGTCTTCAGATGTGTAATACGTTGCAAGTGATGTTGCTCTGCTTTAGCAGACTGCCTGGTGAGCCTACCTCACTCTCTTGTTTTCCTAAGGATGCTGTTTATTCACTTGACTGTGGGCTGCCTGGCCACTTGGTCTGGTCCTTGTGCTGCAGCTCCTTTCACTTGGTGATATATGGTGGTGCCCCACAATTCGTGTTTTTAGGTAATAATATCACATAGCATTCTCTTGTAATAACTTATTCAGCAGCTTTGTAACCCAGGTTTCAAAATACTGGCTTATGCACCAATTATTAACTAACTGGTGTTAGAGTAGTTTCAAGCCAAGTTCTTAATACATAACTCTACTATGGAAAATGCTCTACTGCTGATTACCAGGACTAAACTGGTTTAGCAATGGAGCCCGCTGTGGCGATTGTGCTGGGCACTATCTAAGCAGTAGGGGAAAAGCATGCCCCTGTAGTCGCTGTTGTGTCAGGGCCATATGGGAGATGGTTTGAAACGCTTTGTGCGGCTACAACCCTGTTAAGGCACACAGTGCCCCTCTCTCTGGCGACAAGAGCTGATTTTTGTTCTTGTTTTGTTTTTCCAAATAGTCATCTGCCTGCATGTCATCTTATGGTTGTGCCTCCCAGATGATCACACCTAACTTAAGCTGGTTTTCCCCTTCCTGACCGCTTTTATGATGCAGGGCTTGAACTTTGGATGCTATCCCCCACCATCTCATGAAATATCAGTAGTGCTGTATGCAGGGTTTTATTGGTTCCTTAGCTGCCTTCATAACTTAAACAGAAGTGATCTAGAGATTTGCTGGCAGTTTGTGAGTCAGGAACAAGAGGGGAGTGAAGCAATCCAATTTCTGTGACACTGTATTAGTAATATTTATTACATCTCGACTTGTATGGCATTGTTCATCCATCAAGCTTGCACTGTATGTTGATGGCTGCAGGGTTATATTAGCCCAACAAGGCAAAATTTGGTTTCTCTGCTTAATAATTGGTTTTCTATTTACAACTCACCTTTAAAATAAACTTTCTCATTTCATCAGCACAAGGGATAATATTGCCGCAGTGATCTTATTGATTGCATTTTATCTAACTTTCAGAGAAATGGCATCTTTAGCTAAATGGCAATGCTTATTGATAGCATGTGACCTAAGGTTTCAAAAAATGTGCTTCATTACAGGACTTAGCATCTTGCTTCAACGCATTGCAGCTTTTCTCAGGATCTCAGTCCAGTATGCAAGGCAGAACTATTTTACAAATTAATATAGTATTTCCTCAAGTGAAATATTGACCAGCTGTTGGTAACTAGCATCTAAAATTTTTACAGTGGACACAAGTGAAAATACAAAGCACACACATTCAAGTATAAGGAGAAGCATTATTCTCAAACGAGTTCAGGCTGCTGGGACAGTAAGCAGTCTGTCATGCCAGTAAAATTCCCATCGGATGGTGTTGGAAGCAATAGTAAGGTTCAGATACCTCCAGGGCTCGTCTCAAAGCTCCTCTGATTGGCGGCTACCTGGAGACCTTGTTCATGCTGTTAATCCCCTAAAACTCTAAGCAAATGTTCTTTTTTCATGAGTATTGATGCTATGGGAAGGCAAACAAAATGTTCTTGCAGAGGGAAAAGCACGTGGAGTTAAGAGCAATAAAGCAGCACTATATTGGCAACAGCAGGTAACACCTTCTCCTTTTCCCTGTATGTCTGTGGTTGCTCTGGGTCGGATGCCTAGTGGCTTGTGGGCACTTTGGGCATGCTGACATGGCATTTTGCAGGCAGGTGGGAATTCACTCCTGGACTATGAATGGATACAGATCATTAATTTGGTCACAGCATGATGCTTGTGTTATCCCATGCAGAAAAGGCTGTGTTGTGCCTTTTGACATCCCGCTTTCCCACCTACCTGATTAGCTTCGCTTGCTGCTTATTACCAGTTGATAGTGAAATCCCAGATGCATCTGGCAAGCCCACCTCCAGATGCTAAGGGTAACTTCTGTTTGGCTGCTGTGAAGGATGCTTCAGTGCTTGGTTGTGTTGCGTTGGTACCTCCAACAGTGAGGGAGCGTCTGTGCTCTTCCCCTGCTGCTGCCAAGCCCAGGAGCAAAGCCTGCGATGCTGTGGTCCCATGGCACTGCTCTTCCAGCTCTTTCCCTTCAGCCGCCTGGGCAGTAGGAATGGAAGATCCTTGCATGGACACCATCAGCTCCATTGCTGTCCTCTGCAGCTCTGGTTGGAATCCTGAACTTGACCACCACCCACCTCTGGCCCAGGTGCCACCTTCCCTGCTTCCCTTCCACCATTACGATGGGGATGGGGGGAGAGGGCACTTGATGGATAGTTGGGGCTACCAGAAATTCCTGTATCTCTGCAAAATGGCAGCATGCTTCCCATTTCTCCTCTTGTGATGCATGTGCTGTTGCAATGCTGTTGGGAACAGGTTTTTCTCAGGAAGGTGTCTCTGACTTCAGGGAAATTAAGTACAGTTCTGTTCTTGTGCTGTGTAACAAGGAGCACAAGCTTAAATGCATTTTTAATGAAGAGGCGCATCTACAAAGGTAGATAACAAACACGGAGGACAAACTCTCCACCCTTCCCATTTCTTGCTACTGCTTATGCCAGAGCTGCTTCCCTGCAAATCTTCGGCTGAAAGCTCTCTGGTGTTTTAGGGCTACAGGCTTTTGGAGATTTCCTCTATTTTATAACATTTATTTTCTGCTTTCAAAAAACCCTTGATTGAAATATCTTACTGTTATTTGCTCCACTTCAAAGAACTAAATGTTTTTGCGCTGTGGCTGCAAGAACACAGGTTATATTGCCATGTGCAGCTCTGCCCACATGAAACAAAACTTAATTTAAAACCATATTTTTGTTTGTGTAGGTAATAAGCAGGATTGCTTGTCTGGAGTAGCGTGTGCTTCTTTTTGCCACGTCAAAGTGTGATCTGAAACCAAATACGAGGTTTTTGTGAACCAGAAGTTGGGAAAACTAGGTTAGACGCTGGTAGATTTACAGTCCTGGAAAGCAATAAAGGCAAGAAACAAACTGTTCTCTGCTGCAGCAGTGCTTCCCTCCTGTCACTTAAACCCATCAAGGTTAAAAAGATTGCCCCATCTGAAAGAACATGGAGCCATTTCTGCCATCCACCTGTACAGAGAGGGTAGGCAGCTGGGATGAGAGTAAGAGGACTAGAGGCAATTCCTCTGCTCCAAATAAATGGATAATAAATCAGAAACTGGTAACCAGGGCCTGTAGTGGAGGATGAAGGTTTATTTTAGTCTTCTTCAGAAAGTGTCCAGCAGCTGAGCAGATATTCTCCTGAGAACTTTAACCAGAAACCAGCTTATTACTTGAGTGGCATGCCCTTTTTAAAACGCGATGCTGCTTTAAAACCTAAGCCTTGTTTCATTTCTGGGTCTGTTTTGCTGTGTTATACTTTGAGCTCAGATGGTATAGAGATTTTCTGGATGGAAACTCCTTAGTTCCTGGGGATTTCTGACTTTCTGCAACTTAAATTGGACATCAGTCCTCTCTCCATGTCAGCCTGCTCAACAGCAAGCGAGATGGTTGGTGGCACATAAACCAGAGATCAGGATTCTGTATGACTGGTAGGAGGTATATCCTCAGGAAACAGCAGATGTGTGTAATATATCTGCTACAAAATTCATTGAACTTTTTAATGAATGTCCTTGAAGTATTTCTCAACAAAACAAAGAGAACAAACAGAGCATGTTATTAATTAAAAATTCAGACAAGTATATATTTTAATTACTATTCCTTTGCTTCCTGTGGGTTTTTGGCACAGGAAATAGAAGCATTCACCAGAGTGGTAAGATGTATTTAAAAAATGTATTTTGAAGATTTGCATAGGAAAGGAACTTAGGGAATAGAAAGTGACCAAATTACTTCAATTTGTAATCAAAACAGTTGCTTCTGGAGAGCTATGAACAGAAATTTGTTTGTCGAATCCATTAGTTCACTGTGAATAAACTCCATTAAAAAAAATCGCTTGCTAGATTGCAGGTATTTTCATGGTAACTAGTATGTGCAGGGGATGCGTGTACTTGCAGTAGTTTTGCAGGTGCTTGTATGAGTAAAAGCAACAGCATGGGGAAATCTGCACAAAGAACAACTGCAAGTTTACCGCCTCGTCGTTTTAAAAGCGATTGCAAGGTTTCCAAATCCTATTTCCTGCTTGCTTTGCAAAATGGTATGCAGCTATCTCTGAAAAGGTGCCTCGTATTAACTCTCCTGCGGGAGCTCAGCTCCAGGCTTTAGCTCTGTAGGACATCTCTGTGATGGGTCCCTGGGAGATGGTGCTTCGTGGGGAGGCTGCCTGGGGTGTAACTCTGGCTGCAGTGCTCTTGCTTATTACAAAAGCAACGTCCTTCCTGACCAAGCCCTTCATAAGCTCAAGTTGCTCTATTTCTGCTAGTGTTGAAATGGTTTGCTTGGGAACTGACCTTGTGGTGTCATACTGCGTGTGCATATTTGTTACTGCTGAGCCCTGTGACCAATTTCAGCGCTACCTGTCCTCCCAGTTGCAATCACAAACTAAGATAGTTCTCATGATTTTATGAAAATGCGTGTCTGGAGAAGACTCGGGTTGCTGGACCCCAAAAATGCTGCTTTGTGAACTTGGTTATTTTAGACACAGGGGAAAGTATCTGGTGGAGAGGGGCTGGAGATGTTTCTCCCAGAGGAAGCACTGTCTGGAACCTGCATGTTTTGGGGCACTGGGGAACCCCGCTTTGTACCCGCCTGTAGGTGGAGAGGGAGGTTTTGCTGGTCCCAGTGGTCTGAAATCCCAGAAGACAACTTTTTCTGATGAATTAAGGTCAGAACTTTAAAACTTGAACTCTTCAACCTGTGAAATGCAGAGAAACTAGCATGGGTACCTCTCGTGGCTCATCCCAGGCAAAATGGCCTGGATGGCAGCAGCTGTTGGGGTGGGGCACGTGAGTCTGTACCCACTGTGTGTGGCAGGGAAAACTAAAATTGTTGTCTGGGGGTCCCATGGGAGGGGGAGCCATGCTCACCCAAGCAAGCATGTGCCCGCACACTTCTGCATGTGAGGGTAAGGGCTTGTCAGGATTTAGTTGTAGAAAGGTGGCTACAAATTTGCATGTACTTATTAAGCTTTTGAAATAGTCCGGAGCTGTGGTTTGTCCCTTGTGTTGCTGATAGTGATTCTGAATGTATAGTTCACTGATTGCTGGTTAATTACGTGCCATTAATAGATCAATAAACCACTTCAAACCTGATTTGATTTAAACCATGTGAGAAGAACACTTTTCCCCTGTAACAAGCAGCGCTACATCTTGCAGAATATATGTGGCCAGGGCAACTTAGCAGTATCATATCTTGAGGGTGATGGCAGAAACCTGAACTATTGCAGACTCTGTGGTTGCATATATACCCTATAAGAACATCTTTTTGTCAGCAACGAGATGGTTCCTGGGCATAGGGCAGTGCTTTCTCTAACCTGTTTCTGCTGGTTCTTGAAAGACTTGATGCCCTGATGACTTTTAAGTCAGAATATTTGAAAAAAATTGAAGCATGCTATGATGTGTAGGTCCCAAAGTGCTTGCTGAACTTGTGCAAATAGGGCTAAACCTTACAGAACTTAGTCTGAACAAATCCTACTAAGAGATTGTTAGGTACTTATCATGTGTTGCTGATATATTTCTTTGCTTCTCCTACTATGTGGCTAGGAATGCTTAGATCATGCTAACGCATCTTTTACTTATATTTACATTTTCTATTGTAGCTGCGGTCCTTATATTGTTTTAGCACTGGGTAGCTGAAAGCAGGCTTGCACGCTTCACAGACACTGAAGCCAGGACCCTGTATAACTTGTATGTTCCCATGCAACACGTGCAAACATATGTGCAATTCTGCATTGAAGTAAGAGTCCGAGTGCTGGTAAGAGCAGCTTCAAACGCACGGTCTCCACTGTTCTGTCATCTAACGAAATTGCCTGTAAACTTCAGCATAGCACTTTTGCTTATCTAGAAGTTTTGGCATTTCAGTAAATCAATCAACTTTGTATTTGAAGCATTCTGAGCCATCTCCGCTTTTTGCTCAGCTTCTATGGTGGGGAAGATAAACTAAAATCCTGCTATTCAGCCCACGATATTGCAGTGGCAGTTCCCTTTGAGCCTCTTGGCAATAGGAGTGTTTGCTTTAGAGCTCTACATCATATTGGAATCTATGGAGAGCCATTCTTTACCTGACAGGAGATTTATAAAAGGCAGCATTAGCTGCAGCTTCAAGTCAATATGTTTCCTTCTCATTGACACAAACAAACCAATAGTTTTGAAATATTTAAATACAACACTCCCTTTAAAAAAAATAATTAATATTTCTATCACTGCTGGAAGTGATAATCTGGTGAAAATAGATTTGAATAGAACAGCAGGACCTGGCTGAAATTACTGCTTAATTTTCTCTATTGAATTAGAAGTAGCAGAACAGAATGAAGAAGAGGGATGCGTTTGTATACACACATCCTATTTACAGGAAAGATAAATGCCCTCAGTTCAGCTTCAAAATACCTACCTTTCTTAAGTCAAGCCTCTAACCCCAGCAAAGTAGAGCCACTGTTTTGTTTCTTGAAGGACTCCATAAACTTTTAGGTTTCTCAAAGGAGTCTTTACAAACAGATGACGTTGAAGAGAAGATAAAGCTTTTCTGAAAGGGTGGAAACTTGGGCTTCCTTTTTTTCCCTCTCACAAAGCAGATGGAGCAATTCTTTCCATTACTTTCCATGGGGTCCCATCAGTAGGTACATTTAAACCTTTTGCGGTACCAGAGAGAATGAAAACACGGTCCTGTAAGCTGGGAAGACAGCAGAAAGAAAGAAGAATAACAAGGGCTGTCGATCTCTTGCATTTAGGATATGTGCTGTCTCTGCATGGGGACTAGTGTTTTTTTTCATACAGCAGGAAGTCTATGTATTCAGAGTTTTAGCCTATCTTCTTTGGTTAATTTTGGGTTGGGTTGTTCTATAACATAACTGACTTTAGCAGCAATTGGCAGTCCTGCCCATTTTTGACAGAGCCTAAGATGTTAGCAGGATTACTTTTTGTTTATTTATCTAGCTTTCACTGAGTGTTGCTCACTCTACTGATTTATTGTTCTTTTTGGTCTGAATTTGTGTTGTGGCATGCATTTCAGCACACTGCTGGTATGCTTGAAGCTGTCTTCCTTGTGGTCAAACTGAAGTTGAAGTTGTGTGCCAGGGCACGATCTGGAGTGCCTCGCTTGCCATGTGGCTGGTAGGTCCTTCAGCAGTTAGCCCTCTGCACGTGCATGGCTTGCGCTAGACTGGCAACTGGTGCAAACTTTACTGATTGTAAAGATACGATGTAGATGTGTGGTCCTACATAAGACTCCTGCAGATTGTACCCTGCTCCTGTCCTCATTACCAGTTGGTAATGCAGCTCTACCTATTTAGCATTATTTCAAAGGAGACACCAACTAGAATGGTGGCAACCACAGTTTATTTTTTATAAATTTATCATTACTTTTTATGAGACATTTTGAATTGGCTATAGTCATTAGCTGGACTTTAGAGTAAACATGAGATATTTTTTTTAAAATATTTTTTAATTTTTGTTTCTTATTGCTTCTCATTACACAACATGGGGGTTTTGCTGGGTTTTATTGAGAAAAATGTCTGGAGAAAACTCTTATTTTGGTTGGACCACTGGTATTTATTGTGATTGTAGTGGAGTAACTGAACACATTTTGATTATTTGTCAGGAAGAAGGTGGAATTCCACTTAGCAGTAATACATTTGTAGCAACACCTTCCTCTAAGACTACTGTGTATGTTCGTAGTCTTACAAAGGGAGTATGGTGGTCAGAGCTCTTCTAAGGAGAGCCCTGGAGCTTGTGGTGGGGGTAAAGCTGGATGAGAAGTGAGTATTGGCACTTTCAGGATGAACACACATATCTTGGATTTCTGTGATGGATTATTGATGGTAGCACAAAGAAGTCTTAATTATGACAGAGGGGAACAGAGTTTTAATAAGAAAATATTGATGTTCAAGTCTACAATGGTGCTATTCCAGTTCTGTGTTATGTGTCTAAGCTGATCTCCGTAGGCAGGGAAAGTGTGCTAGAGTCCTTCTGTAAATGTGCATGCATAGTAGTTATACAACTAAAGGCACAATCTTGTAATTAAGGATTAGCACAAAAGGCAAAGCCTTTTTAACATCTTCCAGAGCAGTATAAAGCATGAGATAAGTCACGAGGCATGAAACTTTTAATAGCTGTGTTTAGCTTTATTCAAATTACCACCTTCACAAATGTAAAGTTAAGTCTGTGTACATATGACCCTAGTTTATAAACAAAACACGTAATACATAAAATATTTTTAAGTCTCAGACAAATGAGGACTGTGTAAATGATTTATTTGGGTTGATTCTTGAATTAAGCTTGTTCTGTTTTCTGCAAAAAAACCCTAAGTTGTGTGGTTTAGTTGTTTTTTTGGGTTTGTGTTTCTGGTTTGTTTTTTTCTTTCCCCAATGGATTATCAAGATATTTTCAAGGCTGTTATATGTTTTAATTAGCTGTATGCCAAACTCTACATCCTAGAGGCCGCTGGGAACTGATCTGAAGGAACAGACTGATCAGTGTTTAAAACCTCAGTACAAAAGTTACCGATGACCTTCTTGCTGTCCTACTGATAAGATTTGGACTTACCTGTGCTACTCATCAAAGTGATTGTTGATGAACTATTTAAACCAGGTCTTGAGCTGTGGTTAGTGTCGGAGAAACCCAATAGATTTCTGTTAGCTCTAATGTACTGTCAGATATGACTTCTTTGTGAAGTTTTTCAAGTCTATTTTGAAAGCAGGAGATAAGATAAACCTTGTACTCTGCCCACTAGATTTCTTTTTTTCCCCCTGTTGATCTTGCTGTTGTTCTCTTTGGGTTCATTCTTGATTTAATATCACTGCTGCTGAGCATGTGTATGGCTTTACATTTTGATCAGATTCTCTTTGCATCATCTAGCTTTGTTTTTGTTGAGAAACAGCAACCAAGGTCCACACTGGCACAGGAATCTGACGTGTTATATGTATTTTTAGGCAGATTTCTCTGGGAAATAAGACCTTATATGATGATGCAACTTGTCTGCAAGTTTTGTCCATTCCCTTCATAAATTTTGAATGGGGGCCAATTGCAACCTAGTTCGAAAATATTAAGTATCTTAATTTTTTTAGTTTAATTTCAAAATTTGCAATAGGGTGGATGTCCATCAGTGCTGCTGCTGAGGAAGAGATAATTCACAGCCTGGCCAGTCCACAGGCAGCTTCAGACTGGTTTCAGTCTGGTGGAAGTGTCAGGAGAGAGCTGAAGAGTATGGAAATAGTAGAAACAGAGGGACAAGGGCCAGAGGATACAGATGGATCAGGAGCCAGACTTCATTAGTTCTGTTTCTCGGGGGAAAAAAAAAATATGGTGGTGTTTGATTACTATTAAAATTGCAATAGAGCAGATTGCTGCATAAAATAAGTGGGCAGAAGGAAAAGAGCAAATTCTCTTGTTCGTGTGAAGTGGAGCCCTGTTTCTAATTTTTTTCTGCACTTGGAAAAAAGAAAAGGTCAGATTCTTCACTGTATTACAACCCCTGAAGTTGCCCTAAACTGTGCTGAGGACAGAGCCAGTATAAAATGTAGGCAGCCAGAAACAATTTCTTTTTCTCTTCTCGCCCATCTGTTCTCATGCTTGCTAATGCACAGACTTCTCCAAGTCCACCCCCCAGATCAAGAGCGGTAATGAACATCACCTCTTTGCAAGAGAGAGCAAACGTGTTCTCGTTAACATCACTTAGGGTCCTCCTGTTGTTTAGGCTTTCATTAACTCCAGCACTGGCAGCATGGCTGACAGGATGACAATTTATACTTTATTACCAATACAGCTGTAAATGGTCATTGAGGCTGAGAGCAGTGTGGTTCCTCTGAGGACAACAAGAAAGGATTGCATCTTCTCTTTCATGCTGCCTCAGCTGGCCAGGTTTGCCTGTTACAGGTTTCACCATTAATGTTTGCCTCAGAGTGCATAAAAAATTCATTCTTACATGACCAAAACAAACTCCTTTCCTTTCCCTTCCTACAAAAGAGCCTTGTGTTCCCTTTGCTTCCCTTCTCACATTTCATTCTTCTTTTTCTTCTTACAATTTATTTCTATTCTTCCCACTTGAGCCTACCTCTGGCTCTTGTGCTTTCTGACCATCCCACTGTCTGTGGGCATGCGTACAGAGCGCTCCTTGTTTTCACTCTTTCTTATGGCCAAATTCCAGCTGCTTGGAAACTTGTATCAGACCTATTGTTGCCGCAGCCCAAATTTGCTGCCCATTATATAAGAACCAGAGGAGGTGAATTGCTTAAGTGAGGCTACAGATGGGAATTAAAAAAAAAATTCCTGTTGAAAAGGCTTGAAGTGTTTTGTAAATGTTATTCCACAGTAACTGTGAGACATTTTCATTTAATTCAACACAAATGTTGGCCCTGCTTTTTCTGTTGATACCGCTCATCTTACGGCTTCTGAACAGCAGCAGCAAGGCTAATTAAAGAGGACATCGTGGACCGGCAGTTTGCGCTTTGCAGAGCTGTGCGACAGCTCTTGCAGCACTGTCATTAAGCATAACTACTTGCAGCCTGTCAGTACTGCTGTCCAGAAGATGCAACAAAGTGGATCACGACAGCAAATAGTTTGGAAAAGGCAACTGTAATTTTTTTTTTTTTTGCAATATTTTTAAAGAAACGATGTCCCTTATTGCTCCAAGAGTAACCCTGATGGTCCTTCAGGCTGCTGGGGCTTGGGAGACCCGTCCATGTTCAATGCTCAGGTCTGCAGTGAGAGTCAAGTGTGGTGGCCTCACCAACATGTCTTCTGCAGTATCTGTTCCTAGCCACATTTATTGCATACTTCTAGTTCAGCTCCTCGAAGCACCTAGAGCAGTCAGCGCCAATGCGCCTCCCGAGCTGTTGCCCAAGCAGCCTTTCAACACAATCTACAACTTGAACTGCATTTTCTGAAAAAAATGGAACACAAACGGGTTGGTGGGTGGTGTTTTTTTTTTTTCACGTCTTTAAAGCAGTGTGGAATATAAGATTTCAGAATACTTTATTCTGTAAAGCAAATGCCCTAAGATTAAGCCAGTGGAAAATTAGAAGTCAGAAGATGAATTTGTATGAAACTGAGAACATAATGTAAGGTTCTTCATGTGATTGTTAGAAAAATCTTTATCACTGAATTGATCTAAACACTTCTGTGTAAAAGCAGACAAATCTGCTAGGGGCTAATGTGATACAAATTATAAGTAATAACTACATCAAAAAAGATAAAGCAAAATTTCCAATCCTGTTTTAGAAAGAACAGCCTGATTGTCTTAGCATGTGCTTCAGTGCAAATGTCCATCCTTGGTTTCTGAATGGTACATGCATTTTTTCTTTTTTAGAGAGTCCAGGCCAAATTTTATGTTTAGCACTCTATCTCTCGGAATGGTTCCTCCAATTTCTTTTTTAAAAGCTAACAATCATTTTCCTTCTGTACACATGTGAATATCTATTGACTGATCAGTTACTGCTGGATTTAAAATTGTCTGAGTAGTTAGAAAGAACCTTGTGAAAAGGACTTGGTAGAATTGCAGACTTAACTAAGAAAATAAAAGGTAAGTTAAACAGTTTCAAGAAGAATCTTCTTTAGTACATTTTCCTGACATGGCATACATGAAAATCGACCGGAGCTCTGAAATCACATTTCTGTCTCTTCCCCTATTTTGGATTGAAGCGTTGTATTTATTATTTATATTCATTAGAAAATAATTTTCATCAGCCAAGTCATTTTTCTTTAGTAAATGTGACAAATTCATTTGTGCTTATAAATCTTTTTGTAATTAATCTCTGACAGATGGTGCAACTGGTTTTGACCAGCTAACCTGTAAGATCATTCATCTTACTGCATAATTAACAAGGGGATTTAAGTTTAGACTTTGAATATTGATTCAGTCACGTAGGAAATAATTAATAATCAATCATAAGGCAATCTCGATAAATATATTAACAGCTTGTTTAGAAACCTGTATGCTGGCCAAGTCCATGCTGTTACAATTGTGCTCCATTTTTCCTAAATTGAAAGATTTTAGGTGAGCAATTCCAGCTTCAGTTAAGGTAAGCCTTTCTGTGTTTTCCATTTTAAGCAGCAACTCATATGCTGGTAATTGCTGTAAAGCTGTGTTGTCTTATGTAATGTGATTTGTGCCATGCAGTATGCGAAGTCCCTGTTGTAGTCAGTAGATACTTCTCTAAAAGAAAAATCCCCCCCTCCCCCCTTGCTATCTTTGAAATGCTTATTCAATTTACAAAATCTGTCATCAGATGTTAGAAAGAAGGTGTTTATACAAGTTGCCACAAACCTGTTGCACTTGTGATGTATCCAGGAATCTCTAGAGAATTGATGAAATCTGCTTATGTATCATTGCAAATTTACACCTTTGAAAGACTGAATTTCACCATCATGCAAAGCAGTGTAAGGATCCTATATATTTATATTTACTGCCTACGTTCCACATTTATTCTGAGTATGCATCGATCCTCAGGGTGTCTTCATCTTTACCATCCCAGAGTGGGTTGAATCCACTTAAGTAGATCAGCATCTCTCTTTTTCATCAGGTCTTTTTCATTGTGTTGAATAAGACTGCTCCAAACATGAAGCTGTATAAGTTTTTGTCAGGTTCAAGGCTGTTTTGGGGAAAGGTCTGGAAGCCAGCATCAAAAAGTGTTAGTGCAATTATTAATAGACTATTTTTTTTTTAATCATCTGCTTTCTTTTATGTAATTCTTATTGCTTCTCCTTGTTCAGTTCCCTTTGCTCCCCTAGCCTTTTGAAAATGCTTCTGTTAATATAATTTTCATATTGAAACATGAAAACTTGGAACAAATTTGTCTTTATTTTCTTTTGAAGTTACCGGTTTTGCAGTTCCTGGAGAAACTTGGTCTAAGAGCATCCTTCACAGTCCTGCTCCTTCTGCCTGAACTCTGATGAAGACTTAATCTTAGAAGGCCCCCTTTGATATCCTCACCTTCAGCTGTGGGAATAATAAATTCACTCATATCAGAGCTGTAGGTTTGGAAGCCTGATGCTGTCAGGAATGGGGATTCTCTGGGGTACAGACAAATCTGGAGGGAGTACGGCAGCACTGGAAGAGTGAGAGGATGTGTAGGAATTAGTCCCTTTGGAGGGCAGGGTGTCAGCAGGGACATACCTTTACTTGTTTCCATGCTTGTTTTGAATGAGGTAAAGAATTCGGGAGAACTGATGGCTAAACCATTTCTTATTTCCAGTAATATTCCCCAGGGGAAAGTACATAATCAGTCTACTAAATAGGCATGGATTGAGTTATATAGACAGCGTGCTTGGGTTTTATTTTAATTATCTTTTGATGTTTTAAATGTCAAGCAGCATATTTTTCTGTGATCTGTGGTGTGCGTCGGTCTACATGTGCTTTACAGCGTTAGTAATATCCTGTGTTGTTGCATGTATGGTCCTGTCTAGGTTAATTATATTAAACGCTCAGGTGAAGCTACAGGAGTGATCATATATGGAAGAAAAAAAATCCCTATGATTTACAGACTTCTTCCTGGTATCGTCCACCACAGGAGACATCCCAAAATGCAACCTCTTTGGAGCAGCCATATCTAAGGCAATATCACAGTGAACTCGGCAGCTGCAAGATCTTGCTTTTGAGGCGCAGGTCTGCAGCAGGTGTGATGCCTGAGCAGGCAGGCATCCTGGTGTGTGGGAGTGCTGGACTTGTACTGGTCCTCAGGTCAGCGTGCTACCGTGTCCTTTCTGGGGCAAATGAAACTCTTTTGAAATGTCCTTGGGCCTTTTTTGGGTTGTAGAACAAGTCATTATAGTATCTTACGCAAGTACGTCAGGGGTTAGCCGGTGATTCTTACCTTCTGCTGTTAGGAACATCATCAGAACCAAGCTACCTGTTTTCCAGCTGTGTTTACAGCCTATAAATCAGGCATGCACTTTTTACCCAGCTGAGGTGTATTTTGGAAACCAGCCTAGAGCCCGCAGTAACATCTAATGACCAGGTGCTGCCTTCCCACACAACCACCACAATGCAAAATTCCTCTTTCAGAAGGAAACTGAAATAAACCCCTAGCCATTAAATAACCATTGTTTTGTTTGTACTTTTTGCCTGAGGGCATGGATTCTCTCTGTTCTCCCTTAAATGTTGTAATGGTAGGTTTCAAAAGTAAGCCTGTAAAGCTGCTTCCCTCCCTCTTTAATTACAGATCCCTGTAAAGAATATACATGCGAGAACCAAGTGCGAGTTTCTTATGCATCCAGAATTTTCACTGAGGTTGAAGGATCAGTCTGAACATGAAGAAAAATTCTGAAACATGTTTATTTTAGATCTGCTTGTGTGCCCTACAAGCTAACTGAATTCAATCCTAAAAGATGTCTGTAAGAACTGGTTAAGCTGCTTATATAAAAGTTTTAATTTTGTTCTTTTGTTCCAGTGAATTTCTTATGAAACATGACAGCAGATAATTTACAGTAAAAGAACAATAAATCTCAAAATAATGAAAAAATAATTCACCATAGTTCTATTAAAGTTAGTCCAAACTCTTACTATTTATTGTCCAACTGATTAGATCGAAGGCAAACAATGATGACTCCCATAGACTGGTTGTGAGAAAAGCTCTAGAGTCTTTTTTCGGTCTAAATATTTTCAGAACTATTTTTAGTGTAGTTTTGGTGAAAGGTCTCCAAGTCCCTCCAGGCTGTTCAGAAAGTCCTTGATTCTTCTTATTTAATTATTAGTGCACAAGGAATCAATTACTTTCCAGATCTGACTTGATCTTGGAAACACCTACATTTATCAGTGTGAGACTGCCCAGGGTCTGTTGGCAGAAAAAGCTGCCTTCAGCTGGATTTGGATATAGCCCAGATTCTCATCCAGAAAACCTTTAGTGTGTAAATGCCTTCTGGAGTCCCATTAGTCCTGGCTACAACCCTGCGGAGAAATTTTTTTTGTGTGTTTGCTTGTTTAACCCTGAGTAGTGAAACCTGTTGTCTTAAAACTTGCTCTGGGTTATCATTTCCACTGAAAAAAGTTTAAGCATATGAATGAGGAAGGCAAACTGATTATATTAATCAAAGACAACAGGCTCATTTGTTTGGAAACGTGGGTGAGATGTGGACTGACTCGGACTCGTTCTGTGATACGACAGCAAACAGAAGTCGACACGCTCTTTCACAGCCACTGACTTCTGCACCCTGAGTGCCTTTTGAGAGTAAACCACTAAAACAAATTCAGTAGAATAAATGCTTGGCCTGAAGGGACTTTTCCTTCTTCAGACAATAACTTGAAAGGATTTCTACATGGCGAGGCATCTGAGGAGACCTGATACAGTGATGATACCCAGTGGTGTTGTAGACACCTTGCTCTGATAGTCATGTGCTGGAGGCTGGGGCAAAAGGCACCTTAGAAGAGAAATTGTGAGATCTCAAAAAGTAGTACAGTGTCAAACTGGAGACAGAGTCATCGGTGGGTAATATAAGAGCAGAACTGTTCAACATTGGAAAAAGCCTGAGCAAAATGTGAGGGCAATGGCATTATCGATTTTGAAACCGAGACTATAGAATCTGATATAGTGCAGACATTTCTGCCTTTTTGATAGAAAGCACCCTATCTCACTTGTGCGAAACTACATTAGTAAAGTCCTCAACAGAGAGAAAGAGGATGAAGACCTTCCTCCTTTGGGAACTGAAGACACCCCTTGATATGAAGCTGCAAGTCCAGGAAAACTTCTTTTCATGGATGGTGAAAGCATGGCTATGTGCTAACAGCATGAGCTGAGCTCAGGTGATGCAGACTGGAGAGGGGTGGGAGCTAGGGAGGTGGAAGGGGTTGTACAGCTATATGACCATGAGTTGCACAGGAAGCTTCCATGTTTTCTTTGTAAAATCCTGGGCAAAATCTTGGGCTCATGTGCAATGAAATCAGTTGTCAGTAGGCCAAATGCACCGTGCATGTGTTGTACTGGTGTGAGAAGCTGAAGCGGTAGGTCCATATACGCTGCAGGTCTCTCAGTGGCCGTGTTAGCCAGCCCCTGTAGTGCAGGATGCATCACACTTGCTGCACAACTGACAGTGGCCGTTTGTCTGGGATGCTGAGCTGTTGGACGTCCAAAACCTTGAAAAATGCACTGAACTAGCAGCTGCTAAAGCCCCTGTGTGCAAATACTAAGTCAGCCCATGCAGAGTATCTATGACTGACCTCTGCAGACCTTGTTACCAGTGTTCCAAGTCTTCCCACTTTTTCTGGGAGCCATTTGAATGTGGGACAAATTTATGTTGAGACTGAAATGAATATCTGCGTGAAAACTTCTTTATTCTAACTGGTTTTGTTTGATAAGTTCAATTCTGGAAGAGCAGGAAACGGCTCTAATTAGCCGAACCCTCGTGACCTAACAAAGCACGCTCACTTTGGGAAGTGAAAGGTCTTTCCAGTCGTCTGGTGAAATTAATTTCTCATGAATTGCTCCACTTCTCTGCTCGGGTCAGATCTGTGACAATGTTCAGCTTATAATGGCACGTCTTATACATGGCAAGGGTATGGTAAAGCTGTGCTTCTGTCAGCCTGTCTTATTCCTCTTCTCTGAAGTGAATAAACTTCAGTGGAGTTTTGCCTGTAGCTTGTATCCTGCCTGGCAGCTTTTCCCGATGCTGATATTCCAGCTCCAGATCTGACAGACACAGATACACCAGCAAAAGCATGGAGAGAAGGCTTGGCCTGGAAAAACATCCTGGAAAACTGCATGCACAGTGGTGTGGCTCGCTTGGTCATGTACCTCAGTTTTAAGGAACAGGTTCTTGTTTCAGCCTGAGAAATGCACTTGATCCCCTGTGCCCTCTTAATGTTAGTATGTACATTAAAACTGTGCTGGGGAAAGCGAAGCCTAAAGGCTGCGCGGTCAGCCCTGCGCTGGGTAACCTGCCCTCCAGGGGGATTATGCCAGCTTGCTTGTGGTAGGAAAGATAATGGGGTTAAATTTCTTTCAAGTAGTCTCTTTGGATTTTAATTAAATGTATGTTCCAAATTGCTTTAAAACATATACTGTCTAAGAAATATATACATATGTAAGAATATATAGGCTTAGGCCATTTGACTGTATCTGTGAGGCATTGAAAAGCCCAGTGTCTCTTAGGCAGGATTTTAATCGATATTGTAGGGCTAGAAAGACCTGAGCTAATTTTAACATAGTTCGGGTACTAATTGTATTCTAGTCCTAGCAGTGCAGAGTTGGCAGAGATGAGATTTTTACCAGCTGCATTGCTGGTTAGCAGGACCAAAGCCCAGGCTCCTTCCCTCCCTCCCTGGAGCAATTGTGTACTGGGTGCTCAGCCTGTTTCTGTCCCTGGCAGCCTCTTTTCTCCTTGGAGTATAACTGTTTTGAGGCAGAAAAACCTTTGCTGGGGTAGTGCTGTTTCCACCAGTTCTTTTTCCTCCTACCATGGTGTGTAGCAGCTCTTCAAGTGCTCTTTTACGGTTGATGTTGAAATGGGCCAAATGATTTTTCTCGGATAAGGTTGCCTTACGTGTGATAGTGCTTACTTTTGTATCAGGTCATAAAGAGAAAATTGAAAAAGGAATACTGGAAACTGCGTTTCTCTTTTTGTATCTATACATAGGTGTTAGTGAAGTGGATGGTGCTGAATGCCTGCCCTGAGAGCAGATCAATGATGTATATGGTGTGCTGAGCCAAAGAGCTCAATTTGGTGTTCCTGGGTTCTCCCCCCACCTTTGCTGCTCTGGTGGCAGCAAAACCAATAAAGAGATAAGGAATAAACAGGGTGTCGTAGGGGAAGACATCCGCCTCTTCGTCCTCCACCCAAGTATGCGTAAGTGGTGAAAATAAGTCCTTAGAACTAGCAAACTCTCCATAGTGTAGAACTGCAGTTCCTGTGAACCAGAAGCATTGAGTGCATTTTCAATACCATTTCAATAATGGCTATGAATCTCTGCTCCCAGAGCTTACAGATTAAATGACATCCACAGCAATAAGCGTTGTCACTGTAAACGATCTCTCCTCAACTTTCACCGCCTCTCAGCAGCATGATAGTGGCTGCCATGCAAAGTATTTGCAATCAACCATTATTTTTTTTTTTTCCTCTTTCATAACACCTTGTTTGTAAAAGCTGTGGTTTCATGAATACCAGCACACTCTTTGGGGTTGGGCTTGAAGCAGAAAACTGGTTCATAGAGTGGACTGTATTTGTGGAAGCCTTATCTTGTGTTTCCTTTATTGTTTTAGTAGACTCTTAACTGGACCAGTAGTGCTGACGATAACAGTCATTAAAAAAACCAGTCTGGCAGTGAGGGTTTTTTTTTTATGGCTTCTCTTGTCGGTATGGCTGGAAGTCATTAATCCACAGCGCTGAGGTATAAATGGCCAATGGCATCCTGGCCTGTATCAGGAATAGTGTGACCAGCGGGAGTAGGGAAGTGATCGTGCCCCTGTACTCGGTGCTGGTGAGGCTGCACCTCGAATACTGTGTTCAGTTTTGGGCCCCTCACTACAAGAGAGATGTTGCCTTGCTGGAACATGTCCAGAGGAGAGCAACCAAGCTGGTGAGGGGTCTGGAACACAAGTCATACGAGGAGCGGCTGAGGGAACTGGGGTTGTTTAGTCTGGAGAAGAGGAGGCTGAAGGGAGACCTGATCGCCCTTTACAACTACCTGAAAGGAGGCTGTAGTGAGGTGGGGGTCGGCCTCTTCTCCCTGGTAACAGACGATAGAATGAGGGGGAATGGCTTGAAGCTGCGCCAGGGCAGGTTTAGGCTAGACATTAGGAAAAACTTCTTCACCGAGAGGGTTGTCAGGCTCTGGAATGGGCTGCCCAGGGAGGTGGTGGAGTCCTCATCCCTGGAGGTATTTAAAAGCCGGGTAGATGAGGTGCTTAGGGACATGGTTTAGTGGTGGGATGGCAGTGCTAGGTTAACGGTTGGACTTGATCTTAAAGGTCTTTTCCAACCGAGGTGATTCTATGATTAACGACTTACCACTTATATTGTGATTTTTATCCTCCACCCTCCCCAACATTACTTTGTTGTAGCTATAAGTTTCAAATGGCTCTACTCCCCCTTTGGTCAGCAAATCATTCATATTAATGCACTTTTGGCCTCCTGAAGAGGGACACATCATTTAAAATTATCATTAGACAATATTACCCTGTCATCTGCAGAACGGTGTTTACATTTGCTATCCTGTGGCTGCTGGCAATGACCTGTCTGCATAATGCTGGGGGAGCTTTTAAAAGTAAGTACCGAAAGCTCCATTCTTTAATAAATGGAACTTGTGACCGGACAAAGATTAGTAAATGTGTATTAGGGAATAATCCTGCAGGATGGATGGGAATACTCGTTCTGGTGTTCCTGGTCACACACCATCCTTGGGGATTGCCTCCTTCCATGTGAGAAATGTTTTCCTGGGATGGATTTGGCTTTGAACTGAGCAGATGGCAGCTTTTATGGTTTTGCATCTACTTTTTGTGATTCATGAATAAGCCTAATACAAGGTGATTCCTGCTGTGCTACAAACAGGAGCCACGAGAATCATCTCCAAGCTGATTTTTGGATCCTTTGCCAAGTGCAATTGGGCCTTAGAACTAGAGTGACTCCCATGCATGAGAATAGCCCCCCCGAGTTTTGGGCACAAACACTTACCCTGCTGGTGTAATCAGTCGCTGGTGAAAAATGGTGATTGCTCTGTTCAGGCTTTTTTGCTGCTTTAGACCTATAGAAATGCAGCCCAGCTTGCCAGGCAGAGTATGTTGCGTGTTTTTTTTTTTTTTTATTCAACCTGGTCTACAGATTTTTTTTTTCCTTGTTTACAAAAAAAGGCACAATAAGTAAAACAACTTTCCCATATCCCCTTGGAGTTTAGATAAAACTTAAAAGAATGGAGACAGAACTATAGGTCACCAGTCACTGATATGATCAAGCTTAATTAATTTGATGTCTTATTGTGGAGTTATCCCCATGTGAGATTATTCCGAGCATGCTCCCTAGCTATGTGTTGGATGTTTCTTTGTTGTTGCTGCTTGTGAGATTATATCTTTTGAGAGACTATTTAGATGGCAGAGTCTCTGCCTGGTGGGAAAAGCTTTTCAGGGCTTGTCTATTGATCTTACAGTTTTGTTGCAGAGGGGAATGAAACATTGAGCGTGTTCATATCCTTAGAAGTAAAGAGCAGTCTCCTTCTCCCTGCTTTCTGAAGATGTCGTATCTTGAAGGAAAGTAAAACAGAAAAGGAACAAATTTATTCTCGGAGCTTGGAAGATGATGAATTATTTATCCTTTGAAAGCTTCCACTATCTTTGCATGAGAGAAAGTCCTATTATTAAAAGCGAGGGTTTCTTTTTCTGCATGTCAATAAGAGGGAGATCAGAGTTGACTGATTATTGAGATGTCTTTTTCCTTAGAGAACTGGACAGCTCTAGCTGGTTGGCACCAAGAAGCTGCTTTTAAAACAACTAAGTTGTTAGATTTAATATTAATGTGAAAGTGGAGCCCTGTTAAAAGGCCTATGAGGATCAAAAGATGAAAAACAGCCTTGGAGGGGTTTACGCGTGACCACATAACTTAAGTGTTTCTCTACCTGTTAAATATATTTTCCCCATGTATCCAGAGTTTTAGGTTTAGTTTTTCAGTCAGATTGTGTTTATTCTGACTCCTTTCTTTGATTCCTGAGTGTCTACGTATGCCAGAGCACTTGAAAAATAAGCTTACTCCAAGGGAAGATGACCAGCATCCCACCCTGCTACTGTTTCTTCTTCTGTCTTGGCTCTACAAACTGAAAGGCTCTTTTTGTGCTTGGGAGAACCAAGCCTCACAGACCCAGTTGGTACCTATTTTCCCTGGGGGTACTACACCTCAGCATTTATCTATGTTTTTGAGTGGATTTTGGGGAGTGAGGTATAAAATGAGACATGCATCTTTTATTGCATTTGAACATTCCCTGTGTTTTGTGGCCAGTAAAACACTAATTTCTGCTCAGATGTGTCAGGTAAAAGTATACACGTTATTTTCCATAATTTCGTCTCACTGTACATTGTCATCAGTAATGGCCTGGAAGCACTAGGCCAACAAAATATCTTCTTGGGACGGGTTGTACTGTCAGAGCCGGTGTCTTTTGTCAGTGTTGTTTGCAGAGGATCAGAGTTCGCGAATGGGGAATGCCGTCCCACAGCTAAACCCGACAGCAGAAACACTGATTTACACCTGACTTAGCTAAGGTTGTTATACAGGTGATGAAATCACATAATTTGGTCTCAATGCTGTGGTAATTTTGGGGGGAATGTGTGTTTGTGCAATCCTATATAAGGATGTTAGTTTTAGCTTCTAGGAGCTCCTCTTTGGAGGTATGAAATAAGACTTCTTTCTATTCCTGCTCCTAAATTATAGGAAAAAAGAATCTCTCACTGATTCTGTGATTACACCATGGAAGGAACTCAGCATGCACAGAAGCCTCCAGCAGACCTGGTGCCTCTGTCCTGGCCACGGGTCCCCCTTTCCCCTCTGGTTTGAATGTGACCCCAGTTCCACCGTCCTGCCTTTTGGGTTGCAGCCTGGTGGCTCCCGGTGCAGGATGTTGTGTGGATCTTTTCATATTCAATTAGGGTAAGATTCAAATACCCTTAGAAGGAACTAGAAGTTCAACTTTCCGTCTCATCAGAGGGCTGGTCATGAAAGCAGGTAACAAAATTTTTGCTGCATGCTTTTGTTGTGTCTCTCCCCATACTGATCAAGAGCTGGGGGTAGAGACCTCCTTTCCCTTAAAAGCCTTCCCTTCCCAGCCTTACTTTATCACGTGCTTCCACTGGTTTTTCATTTCTGGTGACCCCTTTTCCTGAACAAATGGCAGGGAGGAGTGTAGCTGAACAAAATTGGAATCATTGTGGTAAAGGGAACCGTTTTGAATAAATTGCTTATTTTTAAGCAATATGCCTGCACTGAAGGTGTGACTCGTATACATATGAGTATACCATAGGGATAGATGTTCCCAGTGTACAATGTAAAACAGATGGTGTGAATGCATTCTCATGGCTATTGCCATGGTGAATTTGGTCTCTGTGTGGCCCCATGTATGCACCCTGCACTGCAGCCTGGGCCCAGCTGCTGGTGCTGCCACTGGAAGGGAACCATGGTGGGGGTGTGGTTAAATGGGGCTCTCCTTCGGCAGAAGGATTTTCCCGAGGCTGTGAAGGGATTCAGAAGCTGGCCACCCTGCAGGGCTGTAAGCAGGCTCCTGCTGTGAGTCTGGAGGAGATACTGCAGCAGCAACAGACACGCTGATGCTGGTTTTGCCATATGCAGCGTGGCCAACTGCTGCAGCAAAGGTGGCCTGGATGCCAGCAACTGGTATCTAGGGCTTCTGGGGACCCCTGGGCATACTCTTCATTTGTAAAGTTGTGTCAAACCCCTTTGCTTCATATTTCTCTGGTTCCTGCTTCGGCTGGCTAGGTTGAGTGGAGGGCGGATATTCCTATGGATGTTGCAGTCCTATTTCCAGCTGCAGAGTGGATGTCAACAGGCGATGAGAATTGCATCTTCTCTGCACATCATGGCTTGGCACATGTTGCTCTTGCTCTTGAACTGAAACCAGTCAAGCTAATATTTAAATAATTTAAAACATTTTGAAGTATCTGAAATATTAAAAAAAAAAAAAAAAAAAAAAAAAAAAAAAGGTAAAACTTGGTTTCTGACGGGTGGGAGCCAGTCTGTCTGCCCCCGGTATCACCCCCTCATTCAGGGAAGCACGGGCCCATACTACTTGTCCCATCTGGGCTTCAGTTTCAGGGCACCTCTTTGAAGCACTTCAAGTCAAACTTGCAGAAAACTTTAAAGGACAAATCCCTTCAGTGGTTGCAGCAGCAGGTGAAAGCCCTGGCAGTTTTAGTACTGGGTAGCATCCAGCTATTTAGCAAGGTGACTCCCCTGCTGTAGTTAGCTATTCTGCTCACCACCAGGACTGTATGTTGTTTCGTTAAGCAGGCACTGTAAAATTGTCTCCTTTACTGCTTGGATTTCTGCTGTTACCAGACTCAAATGGTCTTAAACGTCACTAATATGGGCTGCCTTCGTTTTTGTTGAGCGGCTGCAGACTATGACAGGTCTGTCGAGTCTCCTGCAGTTTTCACAAAAATCCAATAATGAAAAATAGCCGCAGAGCATTAATTATAAGCATATGTGGAGCTATTAAAAGCTGCAGCCTGGCAAAACATTTTCGCATACGCTCGATTTTAAGCATATGAGAGGCTTCAACCTCTTAAGATGCTTTGCTGGATTAAGATCAGAATTCCCCAAAGAGTCCAATGCACATTTAACTACTCTTTAAGGCAAAACCAAACTCCTCCAGATACTACTAATAATGCTTGCATACTAAATCATTTTTCATTGTCATACATACTGTACGTAGAATCAAATGTATAAGCAAATAATACAAGAGTTCAGATAAAGCTGGCAGAAATAGGGTTCTGAAACAATCTCTCATCACTGTACGTGCCATGCAGCAGATAATGCTGTTCAATCTTATTTTGCTTGTTTCTCTTTACTTGAGCAGAAAGAAGGCTCCAGATATCTAGAGATTCGGGCTGCTTATACGCAGTTCTTGTATCTTTGTAGCAGCATAATGTTCTCTGGGGCTGGAACATGCAACTGCCCTTGTCTTCTAACAAATGGAAAAGCGACGATGAAATGCAATTGATGAGGAAAGCATTTGCTACTGACCATTTACCTCACAAAATGGAGGGCGCAGTTCAGCTTGTGCAATGCGTATATATCACACTTTGATTTCCATCAGAAGGCAGGCAGAAAAGAAGTTGCCTGAAGGCCCATTCCTACTGTGGCTCCTGCACCCTTGTATTATCAATGTGCAAATTGTCGCTTGTTGGAATAACTACTTAAGTCTCATGACCTTAATTTTTTTCTAAAGACAGTTATACTTCCCCTTTTTCTCCTATTTCCAGGTGCCCTTTACTTGTTATCTCTGACAGAAAATGCCAGGACACTCTCTTGAACTCAGGAGGTGCACTGAACCCCAGCTCTGATCTTTCCCGGGGGAGTCTGGCGCACACCTCTGGCATAGTTGATCGACTGTCCGTATAGCTGTGCAGGTGCTGCGTAGCTGTGCCATGCAGCTGGTGTGTGATAGGTGTGCTTAAGTCTCCCTACGGGACATGAATTTTGTAATACTTAATCTCCGAATCTCAATTTGGTTCATGAAGGAGATGGTAACGGAGAATTTCACCTCTAGGCAATGCAAATAATACTGCAATTTTGGCTGTTTGTAGATTACTAATGAGATAGGGTGCCTAGAGTGCTTTTACTCACAGAAAAATCGGTGCTTGTGGTTTTTGAATGTTGCTGATGGTAAGTTTTAACAGGTAGTAAGCACTATTGCACTAGACGGAAAAGAACAGAAGTAAAAGCAGACCTCCTTTGGTTACTCCAGAATGCATAGGTGCTTCTAGGAGCTTTTTTCCCAAGGTATTAGTTTCGAGAAGATCAAATTAAAGCTGGATGGGTCATGGTGATGGTCAAAGAAAATAAAGGAAAGAAAAGAGAAATGTGCTTCATTTTTATTACTGGTTACCTGCCTGTAGATAAGTGGTGAAATATTTGTTCTCGATACAGATGTGAATCAATTACTTGTTTAGAAGTCTGTCCATTGCAGGGGGGGAAAAAATACAGACTAGCAGAATTTGAGGTCCCTGGGTATTTTGGAAGTAAATTCTTGACTGATGTGGACTATGTGACCTTTAGTTATTTAGGTAAATGACTCAAAAGATGTAGAGTTGTCAACATGACGTATTAGCTCAAAGTGATCATCCATTTCTTGAAGTCTTAAAAGTGTTAATATATCAAAATGTCAGGTTTTAAACTTGTGGGATCCTGATCCTGAAAACAGATGTGCGTTTAGGACTTCAAATAGTACAGTCGTCTGGAATTATATGGTTACAAGAGGGGTTGGGATCTTGACTTTTTAGGATAATATGGAAAATATAATTTGTCTTGGGTTTTTTAGGAAGTGTGGATGGAAAAAAAAGTAGCCTTGTCTAATAGCATTTGTATTATCTCTTCCTTTGGCTCTAAAACCCAAAAATGTGAGTTCTAGCTTTCTGGCGTGGAAGTTACTGCGACTGTGGAGTTTCAAAGAAAGTGGTAGTGAGAAGTTGGAAACTCCAGAACTCCTCTTACTGTACACTACAGACATTTTCTGCACTTTATAGCCTAACTGTCACAATTCATCAGATTAATGAATTCAGCCCTGATAACAGTACAGTGCAAGACCTACACATTAATCCTTATTTACTTTGATTCCTTTTTGAGCAGAACAAAAAGGGTTTTTTGAAGCATCACTTCAACATTTGAAAGGGAAAGAAGAGGGTATTGCTTTTGTTTCAAAGTGTATTTGTGACAGGTATGAATTTGGAGGTCCTAAAAAGTGATAAGCTAATAATTGTAAGTGCATATGAAACCTTTATGTCTAGAACTCTGATCTCTTTAAACTATATGACACTTTAAAGATGTGAAAAAGTCTGTTGCATTAAATCACCTAACTATAGAATCGCAATTTATTTCCAGAATGAAATGCAAAAAAAGAAAACAAAAAGGAACCCATGTAATTTTACATCGTGGCACAGAAATGTGGCTTTTCTGATGCAATTTAGATAAAATGGGAATTATAACATATTTAGCATGACGAATTTGATAATTATGTATAGAAATTATATGAATGCCTAGAGTACATAGGGTTTGACATAATTTGCGTGTGCTCATTCTAGTTTGTACACAGAATACATGGCCATTCATGTCCTTAGTTGATGTATTTAATTTTTGCTCAATTAATATTTTAAAAGGTTTTGGAATTGTGTAAAGCGTCTGTTTCTACAAGAAATGCACATGAAGTTCAAAGCAGAATGCGATGAGTTCAAGCTTTCTTCTGTTTACTCTCTCTTCTGTTTGTGGAATGCGCTTACATAAAGATATAACTTTATTGGCTTTAAAGTATCTTGGCGTTTGCTGTAACATTAGGGGTTCACACTAGGGCTCTTCGTGCAGATGTCCTTTTCTTCTCCCTCATTTTGAGTCCTTTGGTGCTCTTCACGTGAGAGGTGGTGGGGTGACCTTCAGGGGAGCTTCATAGGTGCTTTGGGGAAACCCACGGGACAAAGTTGCCAGGGGAAGGAGAAAGCTGCCGGTTGTGGATTTATTTCATTACTGAAGAAGTGGTGCCAAATGCGAGTCGCAAAAAGGAACAGCTGCCACAGTTCTTAGGGTTGTGTCGAGGAACAGGAGGCAAATGTACGGGTAACAGGATGATTTACAGTGACAGACATAACAATTATCATGCAAGTTGAGTGTATTAACATATTAACAATATAGAATATGTTAACATATTAGCTAACATATATTTTCCTAGGATGAGGAAGATTATCTCCTTGCTACAGCATGTCCCACTATTGTATAGAGTTCTGATCAAAACCCCCAAATCTTCGCAACAGTATCAGCCCTATTTCTTGCCTTGCTTGTTTCTTTTTTTTAAAAAAAAAGAAAAAGACGAAAAAAAAAAGGGGTGGTGGCTTACTATCCAACCTCAATCTTGCTTGTCTACCACTTTTGCTACTTTCATTTCTCTGCTTGTTAATGCCAGACCATACTTTTAATACATAGACATAGTATGAGGTGGCTTTTTAGAAGCGCAGGTAGGAGCTCTCAATTTTAATGACTTAGCCTCTACGCTAAAATCCTTTTAAAGTGATATAACCTTCAACATGGTGCCCTTGGTGAATATCCTTGGTAGTCAGGTGAGGAGGAGCTGAAGAGAAGCTGTTAATCTAAAATGGGTAAGCCCACAATCTAATGTCACAGAAAACCTGCCTAAAATCATGAGTATATATTTAGGTCTACTATAGCTGTACACAAAGGTTCCAGTTGTTCTTGGGGTTCTGCTGCTCTGGTGTTGCATGGGTGTACACAAAAAATAGTTTTTACTGCAGCATGCTGGAACTTTGTATGTCTTCAAATTGCCCATGCCTCTGTACAAAAGATATATTCAATGAAAAAATTTATGCAATAGGAAAATAGTGGTCATTGTAACTGCCAGTTATGGTGCCAAATCCTTAAATGAGTAATTGGCAAAGTGTGATGTACTGAGGTTATAAAATATACATATGTGTTTATGCTCACACGCGCGTTGTTAGCCTGTGGTCATTTCTCTCTCTTTTTTTCCCCCTTCTCTGTTTAATTCTGTGTTGTCCACATCTCTTCTGCTGAAGGACTTTCTAACGCATGAAAAGACAAATGCATTAAACTCCAGCAGGGCTGATGCTCATGAGGAAGGGGGAGGTATATTTTATTGTTTTGTTAAGCTATTTGGTAAGAGAGAAATCAGCAGGCAGGCTGCCACAGCTTTTAATGTGCCTGCACCTGGTCCTGCACATGAGATCCCTTCAGTACGCGCAAGAACGTACTTTCTATTTGGAGAAATGAAGACCCGGGGGACACTGTGCGGGGCTCTGTACTGGGCAGGAGACATTGCCAATATCAGTTACTGTTTCTTCTTTACTTGTAGAAGAGGCCCTTTGCTAAAGGGAATGAATATGATTCACTCCGTGATTATTAGCTGGCCGTAATTTTCTGTATCTGGATGAGAGATGATGAAACTTTCTCCTGAGATCTTTTAATCTTTTCAGTTGGGCTCCTTTGCGATAGACTCTGGGGCAAATGGCACGCTTTCCTTACCTACTAGCTGGATTCCTGTGGTACTGCGGGTTGTAAAGTGTGCGTTGTCTTTTAGGAGTGTTCATAGGGGCTTAGTGTGGGTTTTGTAAATCCTGACTTGGATGTAAGTACCTGCAACTCAAAGGCATGTCTCTGAAAACGCCGAGATCCCTTTGTCTTACTGATTTTCTTTGTTTCCCAGGGTTTACAAAGCATCTTCATTAATAAGATAGTATTTCTTTAACATCCCAACTGCAGATATCACCCATACTTATACTGTTGCCTTTATTTGGAAAGTATCATATAAATATACAGTAAGTCCAGATTATCCGTGTTAATAATTCACTCATGGGTCAGTACTGGCATTTCTTGGAGTCATAGCCCAGGGTAGCTGAAGCAACATTTGCTGTTCAAAGAAATGATGTTGTGGCTCATCGTGGGTGCACCGGGGCCAGGAGCTGGCCCTTGCCCCACGCGTATGTCTCCCACTCCTATCTGCCCCCTCAGAGGCTCCAGCATGGCTGGCATCCCCGTGAAGCTCCTTCCACTGAACCCAACCCCTCATTCATGAGGGACATGGGCTACCAGACAGACAAGTGATATTTCAATATACGCCAAAGTATGGGTTTTTGTTAGGAGTTTCATGCAGAATAGCAGAGAGTTTTAATGTTGCAATAGTGCAGCTAGTGTGTCTTTTAAACACGATTTTAACAGAGCTTTTGTGAAGCTTCCTTAAACCACCTCAGCTCTGATTACTACACAGTTATGTTTTGTCCTTAAGCAAAGCTTGAAGCACTGTAAATGTAATTGTAAGTTATTTATATCCCATTCCTAAATATAACATTGAACATTACCATGTTTGTACTGTGAATGCTTTTAAGGGATTGTGCTATTTACTGCAACTTTTAATTGATTTGCTGCTACTGTTTAGCAGAACCATCTCCTGCCGCAGCATGAGGACCTAGTGATACAGGCTATCACTGGAGTTAAATTTGGTACTGAAGCTTTATAGAAGTTTTTACAGCATTACATCTTAGCCTTGTGGTGAACTGTCTGCAATTTATTGCTGTGTTTTGCAGCAAGAAACTGGAAAAAGAGATTGATGTTGGAATCATTTTATCTCCTAACGTCTGCATAGACATAGTTTAACCAGTGGCATTGGCTTGGCTGTGGTTTTACAGCACTTTTCAAAATGATGCATGGAAAATGAATAAATCAATCAAACCCGCCCATTCCTTTTCTGGGGATGGATGAGGAGCTTTTTCATGCAACTTTCATGCAAAACAGATTAGGCTATGTCTATGCTTTGTAATGAATCTAGGTTAATTTCCCAATGTTGTTCGTTTTTACTGTTTAATTTCTGTAGACTTTCTTTTACCAGGCAGTGACCAAAGCCTTCCTATTCTTGGCCTTTGGCAGCTGACATTGCTCATGGCTGCGGTCAGCTTGTAAACATTGTCCCCCAATGCAACCAAGTTCAAAGGCTTTTGTTTCATGGAGTCTTGCCTGATCTTTGGGACTGTTGTCCTGCTCCCTGTAGGGAACAGGCCCTGGGTTTTAGCTCCAAGTGTTTCTAAGTGGTGCAAGACCTGTTGGACCACATCTCATGGGGCAGCAGCGCTGCCAATGCAGCCCTAAGCCTTCCTCTGTGTTGAGCTCCTCGCGGGGCAAGCAGGGCCTCTGCCAAATGGGCAGCAGCTAATTCTATTTGCTGCCAGTTACTATTACTATATTAAATTGTATTATATTGTATTACACTCTATTATATCTGGAGAGACTTTCCAGTTAAATGGTCCAGTAGGTGTAATTTCCTATGAGGAATCAGCCTGGATCAAAAGAGGAGTGGAAGACAAGCAACTCTTTTCAACTCCTCCTTATAACTATCAAGTAATTCCCAGAAGTTGCTTGACAGGAGATTAGCAACCATCCCAGGTATTAACAATACTTTGAGTGTAAAAAGCAGCCTGTGCCAGGTGGGGAGAGGGAAAAGAGAGAAAGGTGTTGTGGATGGAGTGAGAAGGAGGCAAAAATAATGTGGTTTGTTGGTGTAAAACAGTGAGTTAACAAAGGTCAGTGATAAATGCGACAATAGTTTATAAGATTCGATGGCAAGGTACACTTTGTTATTTACTGCACAGAGGACAGGGTCAGACAAGACTGTCAGGGAGACCCTCCCGTTGAGTCATGAGGTTCAGAAAAGATCCCCTTGCTTTCTAAACTCCCTCAGAGAGGAGTCTAGGTGCGGCTGGATCCAATCCTAGTCCCAGACTTGGTCAACAGTTTATGTCTAAAGGATTATATATGCGCAATTAATCCTTTATGTCACTTAGCTAAGATTTCCAAGTTAGCATGCTGTTAGTCACTTACCGAGAATCTGTCATGGTAAGGAATCTCTCAACCTCGAGGAGTAACCTTAAGAGGCGTCCCTGCTCAAGGGGAGATCCTGGCGTGCAGCCCGCTGCCGTGCAGGAGAGCTCAAAGGGCTCTTGGACTGCTCACTATTTATGGGGGTAAGATAATTGGCTCATAGTCATATTTGCATACTGACCACTGTGCTTAGGTGGGCACATTCCACAATAGCCCTTGGCTATTGCATGGTTATCTGTCTCCCCCCACACCCAGTGGGTGCATGCTTCAGGACCAGACACAGACCAGGTGCATCTATCAGCACCACCACAGGTGGGTATCACTTGAAAGAGGTCAAAGGAGGGAGGGTCAGAGATGAGGGGGGAGCACACTGCCACAAAAGGTTTGGGAATTCTTGCTGCTATGTATTTCATTCAAATGTAGGTAGCAGCTGAAAAGTCTGTGCTCCAGCCTGTACAGTGTAAACAGCCTAGGAAACAGCGGAAAGTAGGGGGAAGGAACCCACAGGCTCTGTGTATTTATACCATCATATCTGAGAGAGTCTGAAAGTTACGTATGAGGAACTTGTTTTTGTAAATGAAACCTGTCTTTTGTTTATTGTAAGGCTTATTCTGGTTTGAATAAAATGAGAGACTTTATTTACTGAAATGCTTTTAGGTCTTCCTCGTGGCAGAAGTGGCATATCCTTTTGTTCATTGATAGTGCTGTGATTTAGATAACAATGCATGCCTTTGCTTGTAGAAGTATTATTCTGGAGGTCGTAAAAACTCCAAGGATTAGAGACTGATGCCACAAAAACATATATTGGTAAGAACATTTAAACCCCGCAGCACCTTTCAGATGTTGTGAACTGCATGCAACATCAATAGCATATTGTGTCAAGAGAGGAAGAACATATCTGTGAAGAATATAAGAATAAATAATAACTGGAAAATGTGAGAAAACTAGGATTTTTTTTTTCATTATACATTGGAAAAATTATTTTTCTTATTTTTCTGTATCAAGTAGAAAAGAGAAATTGTGCTGCTTTTTTTTGTGTAGCTAACTGAAAAATAGAACAATAGAGATTAGGTAACTATTTCTTAGATAAAATTAAGATGGGGGATTATTAGGACATTGGCATTTATAATCCCGCTAAATGAGTATGTAACACACCTTTTAATAACAACGGATCTTGGTGTATGCATTTCTATATCATGTCAAGGAAATAATCATCTCTAACTAGCTACTACAGTTTTGCTCCTACAGCATTTTGTCTTTTAATGATCGTCACTTTAAAAGGTTGATGATGGGGTTCACGAAGAACCCAGGGTGGAAAGAGAGACCCCCCAGGACTTTCTTGCCTCTTTTATTTTGCTTCATGTGGCAGGGTTCAAAACACCCTAAATAGCTAACTGCCTCTTCCCCTTGTATGTTTATTTTCTCCCCCTTTAGTTTCTTATGGAAATTTGATTATTTGGTGTGGGCTGGTGGCTGAGGTGTCCATGTGATGCTGCTGAGGAACCTGCCTGGTCCACCTGTGTGAGGTGCTCAACTCCTGTACATCTCTGCCAGACTGTCCAGCTTTTGCTTTCTTTGTTGTTCCTTAACATATAAAGCAGATGCCTGTCTCTACCTGTCTCAAGGAATACGTATGGTCAAAATATTTAAGAGCTTGTTAGCCAGTTTCCAGCCTCAAGGTTCTTGGGTGTTTTTAAAACTTAACAAGTTTATTTTCAAGGTTAGTGATTATGGTGGTTTTTTTTTTTCTGAATTCTGGAAGGAGGCACATGGTTTGCAAAAGGTAGTTCAAATGATAACACCAAATTGACCGCAAAATGCTGCATGTTAGCATTTTCTGAACACTTTTTGCTGACACGACTCAGCAGTCCTGGAAAGAATACGAACAAAATCTGATTAGAGGACTTCCAATAGCGCAGCAGTGACTGGCTCAGCGAAGGAGAGATTTCTACACTTTCCATCTGCTAGTTTGTTTCAGAGGCAATGACAGCAGAACTAGAAGGGTTTTTTTATCCTCTATGTACTAAAGATGCCTTTATGCTTCATATGGCAGCCATTTCTGCTAAACTGGTGGCTTCCATGGTGTCTCATTGAACAAGTGATGAAGTAACTGATAATAGTTTACATAAAATGAAGTATTTATTTTTTTTGTGTGGGGGTTTTTTTTGTATTTTGGTTTTTGGGTTTTTTTCTCCCATAGGGAAGCTGAGCTGCTTCTTTATCCAGATTAGTTCAGACCTGAGACTGTGACACCAAAATGGGTTGCAATTAGGAGAGAAATTGTGGCGAATTCAGTAGTGAGTCCATTCCTTGGAGGCACAAGTCCAACAGAATTGGAACTTGGATTAAGAAATGCAGTTGCTAGTACAAAAGTTTGAGTTTGCATGAGTTGCCTTTCATTTTAAATTGAGTTGGCCACAGATTTCAGCTGCGCTTGAAGTACAGCCTGTGGTACTGTAGCCTGTGCTACTGTGAAATAAGTGTATGGCCTTCCAGTACAGGTGGCCATTCCTTTAACTTGGCCACAGATATAAAGGGAATAATTTCCCTCATGGGATGAACCTTCGCACCTGAATCCTATGTCTTCATTCTGCTTCCCAGAGTAGGCAGGTGGCATGGCAGACCCTGTGGTCTGCACGGTAATACTGCATACAGTAAATAAAGATAACAAGCCTTTGTTAACAATCATGCACCACCAGCAGATTTTAAAAGCCTTTTTAGAAGAACTTTGTGGTGTGACTGTAGCTGGTTTTGAAAGTTCATTTATTGAATGTGGAATCCTGTAGACCTTAGAAATAAGAGTAATCATGGAACCATAGAATCTTTTAGGTTGGAAAAGACCTTTAAGGGCATCAAGTCCAACCATTAACCTAACCCTGCCATCCCACCACTAAACCATGTCCCTAAGCACCTCGTCTGCCCGGCTTTTAAATACCTCCAGGGATGGGGACTCAATCACTTCCCTGGGCAGCCTGTTCCAATGCTTGAAAACCCTTTCAGTGAAGAAACTTTTCCTAATGTCCAACCTAAACCTGTCCTGGCACAGCTTGAGGCAGTTTCCTCTTGTTCTATTATTTGTTGCTTGGGAGAAGAGACTGACGCCCGCCTTACTACACCCTTCTTTCAGGCAGTTGTAGAGTCCTTTTCTCCAGGCTGAACAACCCCGGTTCCCTCAACTGCTCCTCAGAAGACTTGTGCTCTAGAGCCTTCATGATCTTCATTGCCCTTCTTGTAAGAATCAAAAAGATTTTGTATCTGAAAGAATTTACATATGTAGTATCTTCTGGTGAGTTTGTCACACTGTTTTCCCACCTGTGGAATATACCATATGTTTACAAAGAATGCTTATATTTATTCTGTTACAAAATCTTAAATATAACAATAATTTGTTTGCACAGTCGGTGGATAGGTTTGTATCCTAAGTGGGTAAGGTAGGTGTGGCGTACTGGAGTTTAGCTCTGTTCCATCAAGCACTTCTGTTTCTATACTAATTCTGAAACAAATCATGTATCTTGGAGGACACTGCAATGACATGGTGTTGCTGCTTCTTACAGGTTTTTAAGTACAAACCTAACTATTAGGAAACATTTGAGGTTCTTGAAGAATCCTCAAGAAGACTTTATGGCAGCATTTAGCATTACTGTTCTTCAGGAAAAAAAAAGCTTTTTAAAAAATGAAATAGTATCCTTTAAAGTAAATTTTCTTTAGGTTTTTCATGTTTTTTTTTTATCAACAGACTAAAGCATCACTCATTGTTGCATTGTGTTTCATAGATAAAGCAGGAAAAAAGATACGGTTCCTTTATTTTTTTATTTTTTTTGTTTTTCCCATGTGGCTGCATATAAAGATCAAAGATAATTGCTCTGCTTATAGAATAAGCATGTGTTTGGAGATTTAATAACAGGCATTGTTTAAAATATCAAGGTTCAAGTAAAGAGGTGCTTGCAGTCAAATTCTCCTTTCTTGACTTCTCTGCTCTATCTGCTGCTTTAAGAAAACCATCAGCTCTACCAGAGGTCTCTGAGCTACAGATGGGTGAGGACTAACCCCCAGAGCCCCTCGGGGAACGAGCAATGCCCAGTTCTCTCTCCCTTCCTTTTAATTAAGATGGAGAGGTAAGCTTACATGAAAGTAGCATGCCTATCCCTAAAGCCTATACTGATGAAGGTTAGTTGAAGACAAAAATCTCTCTGTAAGCTGGGAGCTTTCTAGGCATTTGTGAAGTTAGCACAATTGCTGTAGGACTCACCTGTGTAACGAACAGATGGATAGAAAGGTGTTACTCAATTTAAAATGTCATTGCATACTGCTAGAGGCATTAAAGGACTGTGCTAGTCTGCCTTAATTGCACAGCTCAAAGAAATGAGGAGGAGACATTTGGAGTGCCCAGCCATTGGCATTTATGTTCTCTGTTCATGGACTCATTTGTCAAACTCTGTTTGGGAATTTAGATAGCTCCAAGATTTTAAATCATACTTGGCTAGTTATTTGTTGCCCGTGGTTGTGCTGGAACGTATGGTAAGGTTTGTGGACAATTGCAATTCACATTATTGTTCTTCCAAGGTCTGTAGTCTATAAAGAAAATGTTATTTTAGCTGGAAATCCAGATATAGAATAGGATAGTTCCAGTTGGAAAGGACCTGCAATGATCGTTGAATCCAACTGCATGGATATCTGGCGATGAGAGGGTAACTTTTTCTCACTTCTCTTTTGAGTGTTGGATCTCTGGCTGGAGTTAGCAGTGAGGGGACTGGCTGAACAGGGGAAGTAAAGCCGTTGGCCCCGGAGACTTGTTTCATTCTGTGTTGGTGAATCTAACCTCAGAAGCTTGGGAATCTAGTTTGAAAAAATGAAAGGATTCATTTAAACAGTGTAGGGTGCTGTTTTGGGTGGGTTTTTTTCCACATTTTTGCTCCCATTTCAGTAGTTGACTCGTTAGTCAGTTGATTCAGTTGTCCCCAAGATGCCATTTCAGTTGCTGAGCAGAATATAGCGCTCTGGTGCACAGAATAGCTGTCTGAGCTCACTGCAGTCCAGGTCCCATGGACATGTGTCTCAGCCCCCAGGAGGGTTTGATGTTGGTTGCTTTTGGCACAGGCAAAATTGGGGTGGAGGAACAGAAGTGCCTACTCAAGCATGTTATCTTCAGTTCAGGGATATGCACCTGAACTGTTTTACTGCCTAGCTTTTGCAGGAAAATAGAGTGACAGGTGTATTTTCATGACTATTAAGTTAAAGAAATGAACACACAAAAGTTCAGAGCCACATCTCCATGAGTTTAATAAAGACAAAATCGGTATTATTTAAACAGAAATATACTGTTATTCCATAAACCCAGGTCTAAAAATCTAAAGGAAACAACAACCTGCACTGTCTTCGCTGAAAGCAATTCTACAGATTTTTTTTTTTCTAAGGGGAATACAGTTTTCAGTTAGATTCAGCCAAGTGGCAGAAGAAGGGCAACAGATCTTATTTTCTGTAGGATTTTTCCATGAAGACATATAGGGGAGAAGGAACTGTTTGGGGGGGGGAAAAGGTAAGAAATATCTATCAAGTAATTTTGCTGATTTGCGTAAGGTTTAACATCACTACAAGAAAATGAAGTTGCAATTGGATTATACCAACGAGCTGTGATATCTGATGCTAGGCTGGTGCTGATTCTCCTCAGAATTTAAATGTGAAGTATCCCTCTGTGTGTCCCAGGTGTTGTCAGAGCCTGTCCTGAGAGCAGAAGTCAAACAAGGACCTTGTCAGAGAAACGTAGGTCTGCCTAATAGTAACTCCTCCCCACAAAAGCACCACTGTCTTTTTGCAACTATTTGAAGCTCACAAACCCACAACAGGATTAAGTGAAAAAGGAGCGGGTAATTTGCAGGAACTTGTTGATGTTTATATTCTCCTTGCTTGACATGTATGAGAGAACAGACTGAAGAGGCATCAAAAAATGCAGAAATCGCTCAGCGCAGTGGGGATATACTTTACACTTCTCTGATCAATGGTACCTGGGGGCTGCCAGGGTAATTTTATCTCTTGCTTTGGTGCCCAAGACTAAACAAAGCAGGGGTGAATTAGAGACAACTCTCTCCCTGCCTGATATAAGTGTGTACCCACATATACATATAGCAGTTCTATGTCTATCTATGAAATGCATCCATCTTGACTCTGTGTTTTTAATAGGAACTTCAAGTTACACTTTCTGGGAGGAGGGGAGAGCTGGAAGATGGAAAGAAGGGGGCGTATTCACACCATGTAATTTTAAACATTTCTAATGTCTAAACCTTCCTATTTAGGAGCTGTTTCTATTCAGTATAACATGGGAAGAAAAGCTGTCAAACTTGGAAACAGAAATTAAGTACCTAAAGTAGGGTGTTGTGAATTACTGCCCTAGCTCCTATTTAAACATGTGTTTTTCAAAGGTGCTGGGCACCTGGCTGGTTCCACTGGCAATTATATCTGTGGGCAGGTGCTTATCTGCTACAGCTAACAGCCATTGCCAAGGGAGTCCCCGGAACCTCGCCCTCCCTGCTGGCTTTTGTGGTCTTTGAATGCAGAACTAAAAGACCTTGCACAAAGGAGCTTTTTAAAAAAAACAAAACAAAACAAAAAAAAAAACCCAAAAAAACCCCAGCTCCAGAGGTGGCTTAAGCGCTGTCTGTACGTCATATGTGTAATATGTCACATATACGGCATGTATGATTTTAGATGTGTATGCGTGTATATATACTCCTGCATATATGAATGTAATACTGTTTAAAGTTGGTATTCTTGAAAGGAGTTTTCATGGAATAGTTTTATATTTGGAGAAAGACAAGGTTAAGGTGAAGTTTGGCTATATCCTTTCTTGCAACAAACTGCTACCGGAGCTCTCGAAGATCACTGCTGCCTACACATGGTGATTAAATCCCCTCTGAGACAGCAGAGGAGCAGGAAAACGTGCATGAATTCTACTCTCTATGCTTGAACACGGCACGTACTATATTGGGAGCTGCTTTGAATTTGGAAGAGTGAGAGGAACATAAATGACATACAGCCCAGCATATGAATCATAAGTTTATTCTAAAACTTAATGTTTGTGCAGACTTCAGAAGGGGCTTGGTGGCTGATGGGCCTGGAGAAGACATAGCCTCCTGGACCTGGAATCTGCAAGACCCCAGGCAGTGCAGTTGGAGCCAAAAGGCAACTCACGCTTCTCTTCCATAAGGATAAATCAGTCACTTCTTGCAGTGTCTTTTTCATCTAGCAGACTTTACAAAAAGCAGGTAGGAAAATTGGAAAACTCGTGAGCAGGGAACAAAGCCAGAAATGTGTGTCCTGCATTTCTAGATGTAGGAGCTCTCTGCTCCATCTGCTGGTGAAAATGGCAGGTCTTACCTTAGGGTGCTTAATTTATCTATGCTATTTAACACAAATACTTTGTTCATGGTTGGGCAGTTGCCAGAACAGTACAGAGTACTGTCACTGAGAGAGAAATTTGAGTGCCTTGATTTCCCTTCCTCCTTACTAGCAAGGCGAAGAAGGGGATGAAAACCATATTAGGGATATTCATGAAACGGTACACAGGGAACAGCAGAGAACTCTTGCGATACCTAGATCATTAAACTGGCTCAGGTAGAAATGCTTTTGGGACTGGAGACCAGTGAGAACAAATACTGTGTTCTTGCCCAGACGCCAGAGGTTTTGGTAGAAAGATAAAGGACGTAGTCATGCAACGCTTATCGAAGGGACACTCACACCACTGCGTTGGAAGCGAGTCAGATGGCCAAAGGTACTGCAAGGAGGATAGGAGGACTTTACACTGTCAGCATAACTTTTCTTTTACTGTGTATATTTTTTCTTAGAATATAGATATATCTCTGTATTGGTATGGGGCTTTGGCATACATGTGAGTAAGGAGATTCCTTCTGTGTACTGTACATGTAGAAGGGACACTTTATCTTCCAAGCTTGTGGAACTTACTTGCATGAGAAGGATCCTACGTGTAGGGAAACCTGTATTTTGACTGGCTTCCTGATAACTTATCTCTGTGATGGAAATGGTCCGAATTTGGGGTATGCAGCAGATTTTGCTATGAATATTCATATTCCTAAGTGCTTCTGATGATTAGTTTAATGTCCCATTAGGTGTGTTTAACCCTGTGAAAATAGCTATGGAATAATAATGACAATACGGTGTTTTGAGCAAAGAAAGCGTGTGGTTTGCAGGTGATAAATGCGAACATAAAATTTCTATAAAACAAGTACAAAATTAGTCACTAGCGTTGAAATAGTTTGTGTTGTCGCTGAAGCTTGAAAGGCTCCACGTTTTTGTAACCCATGCTGTCTAGACCATGTCACTTGTGTTGTGCCTTCTGGGGTGCCTTGCTGCAGTGGAGGCAGTACTGGTGACTGTTCAGGAACTTGTGGAAAAAACTTAAGAACTCATTCGGAAAGCAAGCCTTTACCTAAAAAATTGGTGTCGTCATGTTGTTAAAATGAAGGAGTGGCATCGGGGTAGGCTGCCAAATGTCTTGCTTTGAACACTTCTCTTCAACCTCTGCAGACTTCTCTCTGAAAGTCACTGACTACTGGTTGTTTTTTTTTCCTGGGAACTTCCTCTGCACTGGTCATCAATGTCCGTATTTTCTGCTTTGCCAAGCTAACCCCTGCAATATTCTTTCCCCAGATAGGTTATTTGCTGAATTATTCTTAAATTTGTGAATTGGCTTGGAAGAGCTGACACAGAGAAAACACCAGGAGAGATACAAGTGCATTACAGGTAACACTCACATAGGCTCTCTCGGGGACACCCGAGAAATTTGCTGGCTTTGGGGTCTTGGGGCAGAGCCCTCCTCGGGTGGTAACTGCTGGCTGCCAAATCAGCATCTGCTGACACAACTGAGGTTACGTGGATGGGTGCAAAGCCCTGCGAGTTTAAGCCCCTCTTTGCACCCAGAATTTTTTATGCTATGTGTAGGGTATTGTACTGTGTATTTCTTGACTACTTTTCAATGTTTTATTTGATGGTAGCTTGCTGTCTGGTTTGTAATATGAACATTGGGACCTTATGTGGCTCAGCCTGATCCTGTGTCAGTGTCCCAGGCTGTATGGGGTTAGACTACATATAAGAGTGGATGTCAAATGTCCCTTATTTTTGTTGCATCTCATTTGTCTCACTGTGCTTATGGAGGAAAAAAAAAGTCCTATAGTGAAGACTGGAATGGGGTCGGAGAACATGGAGCGCCATGCAGACATGCTGGGGGAGGATTCTCAGTGCTGACTCACGCCACCGCGGCAGCTCGTGTTTGCATGGAGATGAGGATGAGCTCCAACTTAAGGTCTGTTGGTAAACAAATAAACAAGTGCGGCTTCTGACTTCAGATACTGTGGTAACCTGCTTCACACAGATGCACCTCTGCGTGAGTCAGAGGCCGCTACCCCAGCAGTGTTTGCCAACCTTTTATTTCTGCCCACGCAAAGGGGGAGTTTCATACACAAATGCTTGTAGAGGCATATACGGCCAACAGACTTGAGTCACTTGGGATCAGGAGCCTTAAGCAGGTTGTCTACTTCTCCAGGTCTGTTAAACAACTTGTTTAGGGATTTCTGTCGGATGCGTGACTCTGCCAGGGCTTTGTCTCCTGCCGCCACCCTCCCCTGTGGGATGGCTGCACATGGAGAGCCTGCAGAGCTATCTGCAAGTAAAGATAATGCTCCTCCCAAGTTACGCAGCCAGGTACTCCGAGAACAGTGCGTAGTGTCAGTGTTTCACAGGATCTCTGCTTTTTCATGAAGATGTTTTTCATTTGTCAGTGGAAAAGAAAGGACAATTTTTCAAGGCAGTGAAGGAAAACTGAGACCTGTGTCTGTCGAATGCAGCACATGGATACGGACCTCTGCCCCAGCCGGCAGTGCTGCCCGTTCCTTTTCCTACCAATAGTGCTGCCACATTGACTTCCTTGCTCTTCTGCTGCCAGCTTTGCCTCTACCTCTTTGTTGCCCTTAGATGGATGTATTCATAACAATCTCCTCTGTTTTTTCACATTTCATCATTTTTCTTCCTTTTCCTCTCCTCTTCCTGCTTTATTTTCGGAGTGAAATAAAGGGAAAAGTTGTTCCTGTTTTGAAGGGACTTGGAGGAAGTGATGAATAAGATTGGTAACAGGGAGGGTGTGCAAGGAAGGGATGAGCAAGTGGGAAGAGAGATTTAATTAGAAAAACAGAACAGAAAATGCCCCCAGATGCGTGGAAGCTGTGGTTTTCGGTGTGCGGATTTCAGGAGTGAATGAACAGCCAGATGGGGGAGGAGTATTTCCTCACCACTATGGTGGGATAGACTACAAGCTGGATAAGTAGTTGCCATCATAGGGAGGCAGACATCTTAAACATCTTAAATTTGGGGATTTTTTTTTTGGTGTTTGTAGATATACAGGCAAAATTGCAACTCTGTGTATTGAAGGCTCACCTTGTCCCTTCAATAGATAGTGGAAAGCAAGCAAGTGCAAGATCCTGGTGGGTCTCCAAGCGCACTCGCAGTCTGCAGTGTATGAAGAACAGAGGGCTTTTTCAGGCTTGTGTTCTTTTATTCAATGTCCTCTCTGCAGTTAGGAAAACAGGCACAACAGGCAAAAGTACAGCTGGCACACAGCACAATAAATGACTAATTTTCACCCAGCAAAGTTCTCTAAATGCCGCTATGTGCCAGACTCTGTGGAGCCATTTCTAAGATCTCAAAAGAAAGATTAAAAACATCTCAAATACACAGAATTGACAGGAAAGTAAACTTTTCTATGGAAGGGACACAAGAAGCCAGATGGTGAGTGTTGCACAAAGCCAAACAAATCCAGTCTCTGAATTCCTAAGGCGTATAAACCTCTGCAGAGAAATTAAATTTCTCTGAAGGAAAGTGAACTTTATGCAAATTCACTCTCTGTCATAATTCTGTCATGCAGAACAAAGATCTTGTAATTTCCCAAAGTTGTCCTTTCCTTACCCTTCTGAAAACACGTTCAAAAGCATAAAATAAGCAGCTTTTTCACTGAGGCAAGCTGGTAAGGAGAGGGAACAATTATACGTAGCAGAGGGGAATCAATCAGTAGTTAACTGTGCTCCTTTTGTTGTTGTTTGAAATAGTTCTGTAGCCATACAAAGGCGCGTCTTTTGTTGTCGCGTTGTATGGGTGTATGATGATGCAGCCAGCTCTTAAAGGGAAAATGTGACGGGTGATCTGTGGCTTCAATTCCCAGAATTTCAAACATGTTCATACATGCCTAAGAAGAAATTGATTGAGGTGTATTAATACACACGTTATTTAAATTCCTTGACCAGTGAGCAGCAGTAATAAAGTTTAATAAGATGCTGGCTTGCATAAAGCGGGTTGTAAGTCTAGGAGTGTTATGCTGTCACTTTGCAGAACTCATTTTGTCTTCATCTGACATTTATTGCCCAACTTAGCTCACTCTATTTTGAAGAAAGATGTACTAAAATTGTAGAGCATGTGTCCTAGAGCATCTACATGACAAACAGAGTGGAAGGATTTATATATGAGGAAAAAGGGATTATGGAAGTTGAGGGCTGTGAAGAAACCATCTGTAGGGACATAACTGACATAAAGGTAAGGGATTATAAAATTAAGATGTATTTAAATATTTGTTATATCATTCTGATTTTAGCTTAGCAACTAGGACCCCATGATGGTCTTTTCTTTGCATGGTATGGCATGCTTAGAGAAGATTAGTGAAATGGAGCGGAAGTCAAGATGTTGTGGTTTAACCCCAGCCAGCAGCTAAACACCACACAGCCGCTTGCTCACTCTCCCCACAGTGGGATGCAGGAGAGAATCGGAAGAGTAAAAGTGAGAAATAAGATAGTAATAATAATAATAACAAAAGAATATACAGAGCAAGTGGTGCACGATGCAATTGCTTACCACCTGCTGACCGATGCCAGCCAGGCCCTGAGAAGTGGAACCCTGGCCAGCTTTCCCCTCGTTTATATACTGAGCATGATGTCATATGGTACGGAACAGCCCTTTGGCCAGTTGGGGTCAGCTGTCCTGGCTGTGTCCCCTCCCAGCTTCTTCTGCATCTCCAGCCTTCTCAGTCGGTAGAGCGTGGGAAGCTGAAAAGTCCTCGATCAGTGTAAGCACTGCTCAGCAACATCTAAAACATCCATGTGTTATCAACATTCTTCTTATGCTAAATCCAAAACACAGCACTATGCCACCTACTAGGAAGAAATTAACTCTGTCCCAGACAAAACCAGGGTACAAGAGAATGAATTGGCTGTACGCAATTTGAACGGTTCTAATCACATGTGACTGAAGTGGCAAATATCTTTATCTGCTCTCCAAGTCTCTATATTAAAGTTCATTTTTCAAACTTAAATTAGAATTGATTCTAACAGAAAAAGTAGCATCTTTCTGGACAAACCTGAATCAGCTTGTTGGTGTAAGAGTGAATAGGTCTGGGAATAGAAGCAAGTAGGAGTTCTTTGCTTCATTTGAGGCCATGGCCCTAAATAATTATTGAAAGTAATCAAACCAGTTTACCTTTTCATCCTTGGAGATGGAAGCCTGGGGCATTTCCCTCCACCCCAAAACATTATGAAGAAAATGTAGAAGAGTAAAGGACATATATTTGATGAAGTATAGTTGCATGTTTTTATTAGACCTGAAGTTTGTCTTTAGGTTTAGATTTGTGCTGAAGTATTTTGCGATGTCTGTGGTTTTCTTCGTAATCAGTTGAGTAAAGCTTAGCAAAGGAACTTGGACTGTTCGATTTAGCATAAATGAATGTGCAAGAAAAACTGCAGGGGATTGAGTGAAAGGGTTTATGACCAAAAAAGAAGACAGCTATGATGCTTTTTTGGTTTTGTTTGTTTGAGAAAATAAAGATCACCACTGCTTTGGCATCTTATACCGGTAGCACAGAAGTGTGTGCTTATCATCCAGGATGGATGATGAAATTTGCAGTGAAGCCAGCAACTAATGATGAGTGATGAGAAGTGATTGAAAGGGCAACCCAAAATACTTATGGTTCATTGGTGCTGCTGTACGGTGATTGGTAAGTAGTTAATGTTCATGAAATAAAACGGCAATTAGGCTGCAGCAGTTGACCTCCAGCTGAAAACAGCTTTGCGCAGAAGACAAACTTTTTCAAACCTTTTTTAGAAGTATCTGGACCTGATTTTTCCCTTCTGCTGTTATACTTGGAATGTTCTTGATTTATAGCTGAGTAGACAGGTACTGAATTAAATACTGGGTGCTGGAGACCCTCAGGGCTCTCACTAGCAGCTTGCGGTTTCTGCATTAGCTGGAGCAACTGAAGGAGCATGGGCTACTGGTTGTGTGGCTGGATGTGGAGAGCTGGTAGCTTTTTTTTTTTTTGCTTAGCTTGTTACATAGGTTTTGGGAAAGGTTTTCTGTGAAGCCACTGGTAGATGTACTCCTGCCAATTTTCACAGGTTTGTTAACAAGCAACTTCAGACTTCTTGGAATATTAACTTCTTTCATTTCTTGTTTATTTGTCATCCATGAAACGGCAGATGAATATTGATGAGGTTGAGAAATAGGTGTTGCCTAAGAGTAAACATATATGGGAAGAAAACAGAAATTTCACTAGCATCCCCAGAGGTGATACTGGTGTACACAGAAGAAAATCAGCCATTCCCTTACAATCCATAAACTTCTTGAAAACACTTGCTGCTTCTGTAGGAGGAATAATGGGAATGGGAGCAAACCTAACCTGATGGAGAAATATTCAGTTCTTATTAGATTTACTCATTCTGTATGCATGATCTGTCCCCCGTATGGGAGCTTCTCGCACATCAGATGTGTTGGACCCAGATCTGTTTTTGTAAGAACTGACAGTGTAGCAATGCTGCAGAAAGAGGTTGTTTTCCTGCTGCTTCTCCCAACAAAGTACTTTTCTCCTTCTTCTCCTTTGCATAAATCTAAAATTAAAATAACTTGAAAAGATTAGTTGAGATTAGTGAGGAGAATTTAGTGACGTGTCTTCTGTCATACAGAAGGCTAAAATGGATTAACTGAGTGGCTTCCTCCAGGGCCCGCTGCTGTGATTTTGTAACACAGTAAAAGTGTAAAACACAACATAACAATAGAATAGAAGGCCAAAAAATAAAATTGCCGAGTCTCTTTGTGAGGCAAAATTGTGGTATGAAATAAGTTTATAGTGGTGGCAGCGCTAATAAAATATTGTAATAGTTGGAAACAATGATGAAAAATATAGCTGCAGCATATAATTGCATTTGATTGATTCCAAAGACACTTATTGCTTGCTCTGTTGGTGTTTTGTCACTTGTAATATAAGATGGACTTCCACAGAGAAATGTCCTGGTGGGAACAAATCGTTCAGCCGTAGAGACCTGTTAGAAGTTTCCAGTTGTTTTGTTACTTGAATCTTTTAAGTGCCATCTCTCTGGATTTGCTGACTGCTTCCTTTGGGAGTTTTTGTTAACTCTCAAAGCAATGTTTTAAACAGGGGAAAATGATCTTTTTGAGCAGCTTTTGGTTTGTGCTTTGTGTAGAAAAATCTTTTTGTTATTCTGGATTTCAGTGTCCCTACTACACTCATTTTATTGTCAGTCATTAGGAGGCGCAGGCTGTGTATATACTTCTTCTGCTGGCCTGTTGCATGACTTTGTGTCTGAGTTCAATATCAAGAAATCAAGAAAAAGGATGCATTTAGTCTACTTAGGCAATAAGAAAGCTTAACAAGTCAGTACTGATCCTGAGTGCATTTCAGAAAATACCTGGTGCGTTCTATAATGGGAAAGTAAACTCACCTACAATTTAAAGGCGAGAGGTTCAGAGCTGCAAACTGCAACACGTGTCACAGTGGTGCAGGAGGTTTAACGCCTGCAGTTATGCCATACAGAAGGATCAATGAGCATTTATCACAAGTTAAGCCAGCAAAGTAAAATAGAAAAACACATGACTGGGTGACCTTTGTAGCTCATGTGATGTCTTTTATCTAGGAATCTCAGCGGACTGCAAGCATTGATGAGCAATGCTTATAACAGTGGTACAGGAAAATGTTTTCACTTGGAACTCGTAGGATTTAAAGCAACTTGCCCAGTCAGGTGAGAAATGAAGTCTATAATTAGTCTCTGGGTTTCTAGTCATATTTTTATTACTAGGCCATGTTTTCTTTCTATCAAATTTAATATAAGGCTCTCCCTCACTAGTCTTGGATGAACTTTTTCCTTGAGCTAGTTTGTACCTACTCAGAATAAAAAAAAACCCAACCAAACACAGGGTCCCTGAAAGACAAACCCCTTTAACATGAACTGTATGAACTTATGCATAAATGTCCTACATCAGAAGGACATTGTCTTCATGTGATTGATGAAGAGATGTACCACGTCCATGAAATCATCAGATTCAAGGTCTAATCCTTCAAAGAAAAGGGAGTGGAGTGGGGATTTGTGGTTTGGGCTATGAATCACAAATAATTAAATGGGAAAAACTGAGGGAGCATTACCCTGTAATATAGGGGCAACTGTGATTAATGATCCCTTTCCCAGGAATGTCCTTATGCCAGTTTTGTGATCAGAGAAATCATAAAATAGAAGGAGTGGAAAGTGTAGAAACATTTCTGAAGGGACAGACGAAAGCAAGATGGCAGGAAAACTTCAAGAATCACTGGGAGCTTTTTGCAGGCTGTCTTTTTTTTTTCTGCTTTCTTGCCACTGAGCTTATGAAGCTTAAGCCATGATTGGTAGAAGGGAATGGTTTGGAAAGACTTCAGCTATGTCTCCTTGAGAAAGAAAAAAAAAAAAAGAGAGAAAATAGTTTTATTCAGACACACTGGTTTGCAATGGCAGTATTGGAGCTAGATGTGAGTTCTAGCACACTCATAAGTCTCACGTAACACTTTGGGGATGTGGTTATAGCAGCTGAGAAATCAACACAGCACCTTTCAGCCGCATTCTCTGAAAGAGCTGGGACCCGTCTGCGTGAAACATTCACCTTCATTCATTCTTCCCGGTCCAAACAATAACTTCAATTGCTTGTGCATTTCTTTCAGCTCCTTATTCTTCCCATTTTTACATTAACCAGTCTTTCTCAAAGCGATAGTGTATTTTGAAATGAACCCTGAAGCTTGCTGCGCTCAAGACTTATACCACTATCTCTGTCTAAAGACTACAAAAGGTATGTTTTTAATTCTAGTTTTACAGGTTTATAGTGGTGCCTGTTAGTGAAAAGGTAAAAGAGCGTAGCTGTGTTGAGACACTGTTAATTCTGCAGAGTCTGTCAAAGAAAAGCCTCTGAGGATGGGGGGAAATAAAAAGGTTGGAAGGGACCTCTAGAGGTCATCTTGCCCAAAGCAGGCCTGACATCCCAGGTAGATCAGGGTGGTCAAAGACTTTCTTAAAGACAGGCTTGTGGGTTAGCGGATCCAGAGAGGTTGGCATACCAGGAGCTGAAGGATCTGCACTTTCACAGGGCTGTCAATCCCATCCTACTGCATGCTGAGAATCAAAAGGTTTAATCTGGTCTGCTACCCTCAGTTAAAGCTACTCATCACCACCTAGAACTAACCCAGTTGAGAGTACTCTGCTTTCCTAGTGAGGGCAAGATCTAGGTGTGGTTTGTGTTCGGTTTTTTTTTTTTTTTAATTATTATTATTCTTGATAGCTGTCAGCTTAGAGTCAGTTAAGGAGTTTTAAAAAAAAAAACTATTTTTTTCACAGTCACGAATCCTAAAAAGGTGAGAGCATGTGTTGCTATTCTCGGTATTTTGGATAACTCATGCTAGAGTATCAAACATATTTACAGAAATTGTCTTATGCCAGTGCTTGCAGTAGTTGAAACCATGAGATTTTACACTGGAAAACATGATCTTCAAGAAATACACGCATCTATGAGTATTTGTGTACTTGTATGTGTGTGTTTGCAACCTGTAGCTTAAGCATGTTGCCATGGATGGTGGGGTTCCCATGTGGGGCTGGTTGGGGCTGTTAGGTGCTTCAACCCTGTTTGGGGCCCTGGCTGAGTCCTCAGTGAGGTGAAGAACCACCCAATCATATTAACTTCTAAACTCTGAGAATTTCCACATCATCTTTGCTTCAAGGTCCTAAATTTTGATTTTGAATGCTTGGGCTGATAAAGCTGGAGTTGAGGTGCAATGGAACCCTTCAAACTGTGAATGAGATCTACCAAAACGTGGTGAAGAAGCAACTTTCTGGTAGAGTGTCTGATGGGTTCCTCCAAGTGTGTGTGTTGTGGCATTGCTGAGTCAGGGGTTTGGTGGGTAATGAGCAGCTGCTCTGTGGGCGCTGATGTGCACGGCTGTTTACAGCGTGGCTTATGAAATTGGATGGTACGGCTGAAGCAGATAGTCTGGCTCTGTGTTTCAATTTTAAACATTTACTAGCAATAAGCTCTAAATGTCAGTGCTTTTGGTCAGATGTTATTTATTATATTATAGTGTTTCTGATGGTAGAACATGGTTTTCAAAGGGATCTGAAAATGTGTATATTGAGGCTCCATAATGGTCCGTCAAAATGACTGTTTTTAAAGGATTTTTTTTCTGTTTGAAATGAACATTTGACCAGTCCTATCAAAATATAAGCTGGGTTCTTAATCTGGTGGCAAACCTGTATCAGCTGATAATTTAGTCACACTTTCTCCTTGTATTGCTTGTCAGTCGCAGAGACCAATAATACTTGTGCTTCTGCTTGAAGCTGTAATAAATGTTATGTATTGTGTACGGCAATACTAGGATGAACAATTTATAAAAAACATATTTTATAAAAAGGGTAAACTATGTACTTTCACTTTACCCTGTGACAAACTTGTATTCTGCTCTTGTTTCATGGTAGTATTTAAAATAATCAGAAATCAGCAACAGAGCCTATCAAAGCCCACTGATTTCCATTTAAGATTATATTGAGCTTTTGCTTTATGCATTCCTTGGGGGTTGAACATTGGTGCATTTCTAAACATGCATACATATGAAAAATTTATATATACATATACTAATGAAAATGCCTGTTATAATTTGCCAGAAAATTATGTGATGGTTTTAGGGGACCTAATTTAGTCTGGTAGAGAGTAGTAGGCAGTGGATATATAAAGATATTTTTGAAATTTTTAGTAATAAAACTACTGTAAGAAAGAAAGCCTGCACCTATAAATGGTGTATACTGGCTTTATGTTGTTTGGTAGAACTAACCCTACAGTAAGAATTTTTTTTCCAATTTATATCACTTTCAGAAATGAGATTAGCTCTGTGTCCTTACAATATGTTTAAATACACTGAAGATAGAATAGCAGTCCCCATTCTGTACTTGAACAGCCTTGGCACATAAGCTCTTTGGACATGGAATGTTTTAGCAGATATTTTTATAGCATCTCTATTTGCTTGTAGTTGCACCAAACAGCATTTAAACCCCCTCTGAAGGAGCGACGAGAGACCGTTCACAGCACGCGGATTCCAAATACCAAGTGGAGAGGATGTGCTGAGTGCCCTCAATACAAACAGGGAGAAATACAGAAATATGTTTCTGTGAGATTCCCCTGGGAGGGGTGAGTGGGGGACGGGAGTGAAAAGCTGAGGGCGCAGGGAGAAATAAGAAACAATCATTTCATCTTTGGAATCTGAAGCTTGCTGAAAGGGAAGATGATTGGGAGACCTGTTTTGAAAGCGCACTTCTGATCTGTACCCAAATGCTGAAATAGAGACGATAGGGCTTGCTTGACAACAAAAAGACTGTGCTAGGAGATGAAATTTTAAGTGAAAAAACTGTGAATACAAGTGAAGTTGAAGTTCGCGGCTACTTATGTACATTTTATCTTGCTCTGTGAAGACGAAGGGATATTATGGCTGATTTGATAGTCATTTTTATGAGCTTTTCATTTTAATAATAGTCACCAAGTAGTCACGGTCTGAATTTATTTTAGAGCTAGCACAAGATACACTCACTTATGTAAAAGACCATTAACAGAGATACATGTTTGTTTTATCTGATATATGTGAAGAAGACAAATAGAAGAGATCAGAGGATGTTCTGAAATTATCACTTTAGATTTTTTTTTTACAAATTAAGTTTAAACAAACTCTACCAGGTAATTACTTTTTAGATACTTTTTTTTTTTTGATCCAGCTTGCTTTGTCTACTTTCAGTTGGTCTTCCTGTGACAAAGTTACAAGATGGGGATGTGAAATCCTCCCCTGACAAGAGCAAACAAAATGGGTTTTGTTGGTTGCAGTGGGCTGGGCACTGAATGCCAATTCTCAAAAGTTAAGGGGTTTGGCACTCTCTGAAAACCAGTTCTCTTTCAAACCCCTCAGGTTTTGTACCCAGAAACAACAGTGCTCATATTACCGGTTGTACTTCAAAACTCTGGCCTTGAAACTTTCTCATAAGTAGGTTAAGATTCCATGGGGACGTTAATCAGTGACATCCTTCGTTTGTGTAATACAGTACACTCCAATTAGTTTTGGAAATGGGTAATTGAGAAGTCTGTTTAAACGGATTTTCTTCAAACAGCCAGTTTATTTCCATTGACACTCAATGGATAATCCTTTGTTTAATAGGGACGACAAGATCTATTTTGTGGGACATAGATTTTGTGATTAGACACACTAAGCTGCTTTAAATCGCAAGCGGAGGTAGCCTCTCAAGATTTGAAAGTGGTTTAGCCTAGGCATTAAGCTCTATGTTAAGCAATTTTTACGGTGTATGGTGCATGGGATGCTTAAGATATACCCTGTACCCCAAAGGATGCAACTGGGACACTAGTGGTTGCGTGTACAGTATAGAGAGACTGAATCCACCCACAGAGGGTATAGAGATGGAATCCACCTGCACATGATCACTGACTGATCCTAGGGAACTCTGCAGCTGCTAGCAGAAACCCAGGTGATACAAAAGCAAGAAGATCACTTCTGTAACTGATGCTGTAAAGGAAGCTGAAGAAAGGGACCTGCATTTGACTAAGACAGCCGTGTTAGCCTCAAGACTTCAGAAAGTGCCACGGCAGCTTTGGTAGCTGAGAGCAGTCAGTGCTCCTGTTCTGCTGGCAAAATTCCTCGTCTGCTAAATTTCCCACTCGGGACAGCAGCAGGCTTACCCTTCTACCCCAGCTTGGTTCTTACTACCTTTTACATCAGAAGACTTTGCATATCAGTTATGAATCCTTCAAGCTAAGTACCTCTTGAGTGTTTTATAGCACAAATTAAATTAACGCTTTGGTACCGTTCTTTAGACAAGTATGAGGTCTAGTGCAAAAGGAGGTGCAGTTCCAGCAGCACACTACCTACTTCTGGATGACTTACCATCTTCTAAATCGCCTCTCTTCCTACAGTAATCCAGGGTGGTGCTGCTGAACGAGAAGATTGGGATACAGTCAAATGTGTGTGTGGCATACGTGCCTGGGTCCTGCTTTCCATTTGATTATTTGGCTCTTGCATGTGTGCTGAGGAAAAGGAGCCTGCGTGCTTTGGGGATGTGTGATTATACAGATCTGTACTGCTGGGGGTAGAATTTTGCCCTCTTTGATCGTCCCTTTTATCGATGGGCTTGCCACAAAGGTTAAAGGGAGCTTCTTGCTTTGAAAGCTTGGAAACAGCCCATCTGACAAAGTAGTACCTTTATTTGTTAAAAGCTTTTCAAGCTTATAGACCTGGAACAGCCCCAGTAAAATCAATGAAAAACTATCCAAGATAAACAGACTTACAGATGAATAAATGCTCACTACTATTTTTAGTCTGAGCTCACAAAATCTCTTCCTGACTGTCTGGCCTTTTTCTCTCATAAAACAGCTAATTCTCCAAATATTAATAGAGGCATATTGGCAGATTTTGGGGCTCACAGCTCTTCCTGAGCTTAAACACAGGGAATGCAGTTAGACAAAACCTTTTCTAAATGGGGCCTGTAAGTACTTGTTTAGCAAAGTACTGGTCTCTCCAAGGACTGATCTTTCCACAAACTCTAAGCGGTGATGCATTAGAGAAATAGTTAGCAACACTGCAGCAAATGAAAGCTTTACTCGTTCATTACTGTAGCCAGCACAGGAAGGATTTCTGTACAAGTAGACATAAACAGTCCTTTAATTTACTGGTGCAATTTTCCAGAGTGTTGAGCACTCAGAGCTGTAGTAAAACATATGGTTTAAATGAAGCTGGGAAGACCATGGGAAGAGAGAGTGGAGAGTCTCTGGGACAATCAGACCTCTTTGAGACCATGTTTTCTCATCTGCTTTATAGCTTATCATTGTATATATAGATTTTCGTGCTAGACCTGAAAAACCCCCACCATCCTGTGTTTACATGTGCTGGATGTGTCTCGTCTGAATGGCTAGACACGTACCGACATGCTCTGCACTGAAGGTCTTGTCTCTTGGGTGGTTCAGGGTGACAGAATGCTGCTGGGCTTTCATTTGCTGCCCTATCTTCCTCTTGCCCTGTGTATCAAAAGCACGGGGTTGTTTATTCAAGTATCTTTTTAAACCGCTTGGCTTTGATCAGGAAAATCCTAAGCCTGCAGAATGCAGCTCCTTGCTGTGGTATAGAGTCAGGAGTATATCCAGAAATTTTGTTCCTCTTTGAGGTGGGTATAATTTTGCCTCAAACCAACTTACAACATAACTGTCTTTACTTGTGTGTCCCTTTATTCTGAAGTAATTTGATGGTCTAGTGATGTGCTAGCATGACTTTTGGAAACAGGACCAGACCTTTGCTATGGGGAGAGCTTTGTAACCATGCTTCTTGCATCTCCCGTGACTGAGTGAGACATCTGTGAGGTAGCACCATGGTTAGGTTCCCCACATCTGCTTTAGCCCTTGAAGTCCTAGCCACACGTGGTTCTACCTATTTGGGTAGAAGCCAAAAATACCTTTTTGGATTTGCCCAAGCCTCCTGTGGTCTGGTCCTGTATTTTCATTGTGTGCAAAATGTCAGCTTGTCAGGAATTTGTCTGGGTTTTGCTTGTTCCAGAAAGGATTTTCTGGTCTGAGGCTCTTGGCCTGTGGTGTATTCCTGCAAAGATGGCCAGGAGGAAAGGAAGAGTGCAGGGCCAACATGATGCTTGCCTTGTCTCTCACGTGAAGAAGCTTCTCTTTGCAATTTGCTTTATGTGGAGTCTTCACCTCATATCCAGGCAGCCTACATCCTGCTTTCATTAAATGGAGGGTTTTATGATACCTCGAACGTATGCATTTTTGACTAGCAAACCCTTTGCCATTCTGATGTTTTCTATTTACATCTGTGCTTCTCTGAAGGTTATACCCCAGCTTGTCCTGTAAGGATGAGTAACAGATATGGGGACCAAGAAACCCATCTTCCTTGTGCCGGGTGTCAAGCGAGGTAGCCTGCAGGGCTGCAGTGAGACAGCAGGTGGGAGTAGTACATCAAGGACCAAAATGCCACCTCTAGCAGTGCTCCAGAATTGCAGAGGGAGGGGGACAGCATTTTGGCTTGAAGCTCTGCACCGAGCTTCATGTACGGAACAGCATGAAGATAGCTTGGAAAAAAAGTAACGTGGGTAGGAAAGATGACTCTGACTGAGGATGTGCCGGATTGCCGGAGCTGTGCTGTAGTTGGCAGCCTGAGCAGGGTCCTGGAGCCTCAGGTCTTTATGGTGAAGCTACCAGCAGCCTTGCAGGGCAAGCAATAAGTGTGTTTGCACTTGTGTTGGCTGTTAGGGGATGCTTAGAGCTAATGCATGATTTTGTTCCTGGCGCTGGTTATCATCGTCTTGGGCAAATGTGAACAGCAAGAATTTACACTCAGCCCAATTTCCTCCCCATAACAGCCTCCTCAAATACATGCTCAAAATGTCAGCTTTTGCATCTTTTTACCCATCCTATCATTTTGCTGGATCCTCAAGTGCTATCTTGCCACCATTTCCCTTTGCATCTCTGTCCCACTTCTCCATCTGACTTTGAGCTGGCATCCCAACCACCTTAGGCTCAGGAGAAGATTTCCTTAACAAAGATGTCTTACTGAGCAGGAAACCTTGTATGAGCAGTCCAAAGTACCTGCTGCATCACAGAGAGGGCTATTAATCAGTACAAGTTCGGTGAGGCTGCTCTCCAAGGTCTTGCACAAATTTGTTTATCAGGAAATCCCAGTCATTTTCATAAACGGCTTTTAAGTAAAGTGTATTTCATATCCTAAAAGAAGCTTTAGCAGAAATGTAATTCTCAAAGGCCTTTAAGTATTAATCCCAAATCAGTTCATGCATCCTCTGTGAGCTGCGTTACCTGCAGCAGAAGTAGGCACTGCATTAAAAAGCACAAATTACCAACATTTCCTCCCTGATGTTTCCCCCTCCCCCCCCATCATTCCTCCGCTCCATCGTAACAGCCAAGGGCTCTGTGCAGGGCAGCACTGATGCTGTGAGGGCAGTTCTGTACCTTCCCAGTTGATTTATAAACTGAGTTTCAGCTGTAGGAGCCTTACAGGGCAGGGTCACTTTTTGCCTGGGGGGGGGGGAACAGGGCTCTCCCAGTCCCGCACCGCGCTAGTGAATGCTTCTCCCTTGGTGTTTAGAGCTGCCATCATCCTGACTGTCAGCCTGCCACGGGAGCCTGGGTGTAAGGCTGGCATTTATGAATTGTCTGCTTTAGTGAAATAACCGCTTGCTACTCTGAGGGAAATCCCATCCTGTAGATGAGTGCCATGCAGTTCTGGTAGCTCCGTGATGCTTTTCCTTTATCCCGTTTACAAAAAGTGCTGGAACGTAGTGATGAGAGAACCATTGCTGTTGTGGCCAAGCTTCGGTGAGGTGAGCTGTACTTGTCATGTGGACTCTGTGGCTGAAACTTGTTTTTGTGTTCAGTGATCTAGACGATGTTCAGCCTCCGTTTTCTGAACTGTGAATGCGCTTGACCCCATTTTGCACGTACGCCTTTCCTCCTTTTCGTGCAGAAAAAGCAAATGCCAACAGCACAGGGAAGGCAAGAGAGATGTGTATCCAGAACTTGCTTTTGAGCTGCTTTGTTTCCGTTGCTTTTTGGGTGGCTTTGGGTTGCAAAGGGTGCAAAGCCATTTCTGTTAAGACCAGCTGCTGAAAGACAAAGCTACAGTAAGACCAAGACTCAACATTTAAAATACAAGTTTTCTTGTTATTCTTTCATACTTCCAGGTATAGATCAGTTCTTGTAAGTCCTTACATTCTAAATATAAATATCTGCATTTTATAGCAAGCATTATTTTGATTTTTGGTGGTGTATTGCTAAAAAGCTGACACTGAAAAATTAAAAGTTTTTTCAGTAAATGGATTTAGAAACAAAGAAACATGGTGAGAAGAGTGTTTGGGTAATGCGTGGAGACCTTTTCCTTCCTTCAGTAACACTAGGTCCCACAGATGGAGTGTCGCTTCGCAGTGCGCTGGCTTGCGAGCAGGGAAGATGCTTTTTAAAAACATACTTTTGGATTTGTAAAAACACTTACTTAAGACAAAGAAAACCCTTTACCGAAGCACTAAAACCATGGAGAGAGGGATTATGATGCAAGTCTTCAAAGGAAAACCACTGGGCTACAGGCAACACAGTCGGAAGCACAACAAAGGACTTGTGAGGCTTAGCAGAGGCACGCAGGAGATGGGCTGGCTTGCCTGCCTGCATGGGGTTGGGAGAAAGGGTATTGGAACAAGATTAAAACCTTAGTTCTTAGCAGGATTTCTGCACAGTTTGCATAGCCGACTGGGGAGGCAGAGCAGGCCCAGGCTATCGGCATTTATCTCTTTTCCCCAAGTGTTGCTGGGGTGAGGAGTGTGGGAGGGCTGCTGCTGAGCTGCGTGGCCAAGAGGTGCGTGCCTGGCTTTGCAGCTTTCTGCAGGAGGATGCATATGTGATTTTAAATACCTTATCATTAATTCCTTGTGGTTGCATGAATGCTTCTGCCTTCATTTAAAACCGCTGGAAAATGTAATACAATTTAGATAGTAATTTCTGTAATACATAATACAGAAGATAGCATGGGGAATTCTTGTATCCCTCCATAGAGGCAAAATAGATCGTGAAATGAACAAAGTACAGAGGCTAGTCTGAAGATAGTTTTTTAGGCCCTAAACATAATGCAATTTTCAGCTTGAATGCAATTTTAAACTTTGAGTCAACAGAACAACTCACCTGAAACTTTGTGTGGGTCCTGCTCTGCAGGGCTTTTTGGAGAAAAAAGCAGTTTATTGTCCTGAAGACTGGGTTATGTGTAAAAATGCTGGCGTAGGGTTATGTCAAGGTGGTGCTTCTGAATTTATACTTTAAATTGTTTTCTCCTTGTAATAGAGATGTTACACAGATGTAAACTCCTAATCCTATAATGGTACTTGTACTTCAGTTCTAAAATACCTTGGCTGCTCTGTGTGAGCATTAAAATGCGCGTCATTAAAATGTTGTTTGAGCTTGTGGCTATAAACTGTTTTCATCAGCGTGCTGGCAGCGTTCTCGAAGCAAAGACCTCTGAGCTACTGTAGTGTGAGACTTAGCCCGTGGTCCTAATCACCTGTTGTCACTAAAAATTTCTGGGTACTTTTCACAGTAGGAAGTTTATTAGCTCTGATGTTTGGACTAAGTCCAGTTTGCATAATTACATTGTGGCTACATGAAGTATTGTGCTACAGTATTTTCAGTTGGTAGCTCTTTGCCTTCTCATCCTAAAATACAAAATGGTAGTCACAGTTTCTTCTGCAGTATTTAAATGTACTTTGTCTACTTCAGTAAAGTTAAGGTCCACAATTAGCAAGTGCCCATCTTACTAGGTTGACGCAGTATTGCACATTGATGCTGGGTAAAGCTGCAGTGTGTGTTGGGTTGAGAAATGGGCTGTCTGGTGGGAGTGGGTGCCGTGGGACATGTCCCATGAGCTTTATTGAGGTGTCACATCCCCCTTTGCCTCTTCTGAAATTAGTCATGATTAAGTGCCTCGGAAATTCGGTGGTGAATTGTTAATGTGCCTAAGAGGCCAGGGAATGTTCTTTGGTTTTCACCACTTCCCCATTTCAAGTTTTAGTCTCATGACTTGTTTCAGTACATCAGGTTGTGCAGTTCACTTATCCACATCCTGCCTTCACTGAAACATCCGTGACCGTGAATGAGGTACCTCATTCACAACAGGAACATGTGACAGCTGCTGAAAATCGATGTTGAGTATCTTTGGCTATTTCTTGAGGCTGCAAAATCAAAGGTTAGCTTCCACTATGGTGTGTGATGATTGACAGGGTGATTTTTGTGTTTTCATAGAAGGAACCCAGATTACTTCTTTTCTGTTTCTGAAGGAGCCGTTGTCTCATCTTAATTGCTAAATCTGGAGTAGCTCCAGACTATCAGCAGCCTTATGAAAGAGGGAAGACTGAGACAGTATTTGCAGTGATTAAAACAGTGCTGGAACCAATGAAAGCTGCTGTTAATAATGATATTTGCCTACTTTTTATCACGTAACAGCACATATTTGTGTATTGCGCTCTGGTGCTGTTGTAGGTAAAAAAGGTAGTTTAAACTGCGAGTGCTTAACATGGAGTGTATGTGTGGGTGAGTGTCTAAACTTCTGGAGTCAAGCAGGCTATTCCCTGGAAACTGCTGGAGAATTAGATTAACGTCTTGTTTGTGTGAAGAATCTAAATTCACAGTAGTATTTTCTCTTGCGAGCCCTTTCTAGATTCACACTACTATTTTCTCTTGGTATGGCATTAAACAATAAACATTAAAGATGGGCTTTGAACATCTCTCAGATTGAGAAACCTGGTTTAAAAGTTGTGAGTGAATATAATAACTTCTAAACCTGCTTTTGCTGGGTCTGGATTAATTCCTCGGTGACTTCTAGCAGGCACACCCAGTCTAAACAGCCCCTCTTCTTCCCCCAACTTAGCGTTTGTGCGTGGCCTGCAAACCTGCTCTGACTCAAAAGGAAAATCAGATAAAATAACTGACAGAAAGCTGGGAAAGTGAAAGTATAACATGATTTTAAGGCAATGATGGAAGAAATACCCATGAAAATGTATTTGAGAAGTGTTTGTACAAGGTCTCTACTTTAGACTGTGCAATGGCTTTGGCATTCAATGTTGTCTGTACTGGCAGAGAAAGGATAGCAAGAAAAGCAATGAAAACAAGGTCTTGCTTTCCCTCAGAGAGGAGAAACAAAATCCAACTGACAGGCTGTATGGATGGATAACTGTAGCCAGGGATTAGGAAGAGGAGAGATAAGGAGGGAAGAGGGGAGATTAATTTAAAAAAAATTTGGAAAAGAAGACAAAAAAATCTAGAAGAAATGCTGATGAACATGAAGGAAAGGAAAGGGGTTTGGATGTGAGGGGGAAAACAAACCCGAGAAGACACTGAAGTGCTTCTGATGCAATTAGTGTGCTGTAAAATGCGTATTATTAACTTCTGCCACCACATTGTATCATATTTGAAATTCACATGATGAAAAATTTGTCTTACTTTACTTTCCTCCTGTAATCTCCACTTAAGGCAAATGGCCATGCTGTGTTGTGAACTGGAGAGCAAGCAGTTCAGCAGCGTGGGTTACAGACTGTTATGCTTTGAAAGCTCTCAGTCCAGTCTATTTGTCACTCCCCGACCAGAAGATACTAGAATGCAGAAAGTGCAGTAATACCACAGCCTACCTATACCAAGCCAGGAAATTTGTATACATGGCACAAATATAGAATATGCCTCAGATCTTACTCTCTTGATGTACTGGGTTTGAGGACCCTCTTTTAGCTCACCACCCAGCATCCCATCTTTTTTTGGTTTTTTTTTTTTTTTTTTTTTTCCTTTAGCACCGGCTCTTCAAACACATCCTTTATCTTTATTCCCCAGCTCAAAGGAAGGTATGCGATTTTTTTTTTTTTTTTTGTGGGGCAACCTGAGTAGCACAGCTTTCATGTAGCGCATTAAACATGCAGATTTCCACCCCTGATTCCATCAGTGACTGTTTGTCTGCTACAGACACAACTCCAAAGCAAGTTTCTTGAGTAATCAATTCTTTGGGTTGCAAGCAGTGGGATCTGTTTGGTACACAGGGAGAAGCAGCTGTACTTTCTAGTTGTTTTAATCATACTCTCAAAGAAGCTTGTTGCCTGCAAAGCAGTAGGAAAGTGGGCACTGAGACTGGGGAGGACATGCATGACTAGCACAGTGTCAGCCTGCTGGCCACCACTGGCAGTAGCACCAGCGTGCGCTGGCTGCCATGTCCTCCGGGGGTAGGGATAAGTCATGGAGGGGGCTGGAGGCTTGAAGCAAAAGGAGGGCAAATGAAGAGAGCTGGAGGATGCCAAAATCAAGGGGGAAAGCTTCTCTTCCCCACAGATACAGAAGTGGGCAGAAGAAGCAAGAGCACAAGTAGCTGGAGACAAAATCTACATCCTCATAAATCTACTTTGTTCCATCAGGGATGTTTCTGTTCCCTGCCATAAACGTTTTGTCCCTCTCCCAACTGTGCTGTTGTATTGCTGCTCTCTCTCCGTTTGTTGCTGGCCTGAGTAGCCACTCGCTAAGGTGACTTGCAGGTCAAAACATTGAAACCTGGCCCAAGAAGACTACCTCCAGCTGGGAAACAGCCTCCATCAGCCACCAGCATGACAGGAATTCAAACAAAACATTGTCACGTGTAGAAATAACCAGGCCAGATGATGCTGAAGTGGAACTCAGTCCAGTAGTGGCTGGGATTTTCCCTCCCTTAAAGAAGCTGAAAGATTCCTCTGAGTTAAAATTATGTTGTAATTTGTGGGGAAAGTCTTGTGTGACTTGCAGTCTGTGGCATCACGACTTCTCAGTAGCTTTCAGGACCTGCTTTTTGGGGAGTCCCAGGCTGTGGTTGTCCCTGGGACAGCCTCATAGAGAGAACTCCCACGGTACAGGGAGCCATAACCTCAGCATCACAGGTCAAGGAGGGAATGTGAAGAAGTCCTGTTATCCTTCCTTACTGCCTGCTTTCCCCTCCCTCTTTGTTGGTAGGCAGGGGCTGAAGGTTGGGGAGGTTCCAGGGGGAGTTGCAGGGTGCTGTATAGATTTAGGGTGATCTGAACCTGCTGGAAATAGCAAGAAATTTGTTGGATATTTGAGGTATAGTAGGCAGGAAAGAGATGTTTGGGAGGAAACCAGCTTTCTGGTTTGATATGTGTATAACAGACAGCCATTTAAACAGGAGTGTTTTTCTGACTCAGGAGTTAGCATGCTTTTTCTAACCTGGCTCTTTCGCGAGTGAAGAATTCTGATTTCCAGTCATTTCTTTCTACCTTTGGCTTCAGAGGAGTGGCTTTCATCTGGGGGTTTAATGCAGTACAGGCTCTCCTGATGATGGCTGGACTCGATGATCTTAGAGGTCTTTTCCAACCTAGATGATTCTTTGATTCTATTCTATGAAGTCCTCAGCTCGCTTAAATTGTCATGGCCCCTGTGAGTTAGGGGAATGGGACTACTGCACACTTGCTGACTGAGCTTTATTTCATTGCACAACACCCTCCAGAATCTCCATACTTCTACAACAGGAGGGCACCCAGTGCTTTCCAGTAGTGCAAAAGCCATGTATTGAATAGATTGAAGAAATTAAAATCGAATATGTTTCAGGAGAAAGAGATCCCTTAGTATGGGGTGCGTTTCTTTTAGAAGAACTTAATGGACATCGGCTTTATTTTTCTTACAGAAATTGGAGGGAAACCATTCCCCTATGCCTTTTAGAGGTGTTTTTAATACCTGATGTCAGGGTGATTGCTATTTGTGGTTTTATTCAGCCCTGAAGGTGTAATACTTTATATTGTCAGAGCTCAAGTCTGAGCCTGTAGTCCGCCTTTTGTTCTTTGTATTTTATTTTATTATTTTTTTTTAAATCTCTATTTGTTTTGCCCTGCACAGGCAATTAGTGTGACTCTTGTTCAAATTGGGGCATGATGGCTTTGTCAGGCTGGGTGCAGCACGGATCACTGGACTTTGCCTTCCAGCTGCGTAAGATGTGGGTCGGTTTCAAATCCTCAGAGGAAAATTTGTCAAGATATTTAACAGGCTTCACTTATATGAGCAAAAATGACTCATTTAAACCACTATCAACGTGATGATTCAGGCTCTGTTAACAAGCTGGAATAAGCAGGTCGTGATGGGGCATATAGACGGATTTAGATTTATTAAGAGATTTCCTTTGAGAGCCCTGCCATCAGACAGTATAGTTATGAGTCTAACAGAGTGAGCCTAGCACAGAGTTATGCAGTCAGCTTTTTACTGCATTGTTTTATTTTGAAAAATCTGGGGGGGAAAAAAAAAAAATCTGTAAAAACTTAAGCTATATCGTTGGCCTGTGTTGTCATTGATATGTTCTCAGACATGACCACTTGAACTGACAATTCTAGCTGGCAAAAAAATGATCCTCCTAAGTGTAATCTTTGACCCTGAGCTTATAAACAGCTCTCAAGAAACTGGTGTAAAATCATTGCTGCTTTTTTTTTTTGTCTGCAAGAGATAAGAACAAAAAAAAAATCAGGTTCTGGCCTTTGCCTGAATATTGATATTCCAGTCCCTGTGGCGGCACTGTGAATTGGAGCCAAAGCTGGCAAATAGCTCCTGCATCAGCAGAGAAATAAACCAGCCCCACATCTCTGAAGCCCCCTTAGATGTGTCAGAAATCCAAACTTCTGTCTCCTGAAGAGCCTCTAAATATCTACAGACTCCTTCATCCTTCCACCACACTTAAGACCATCCCAGTCTGCATGGTGCTGTTTCCCCTCCACAGGCCCATCCAGCCTCACCCGCAGATGTTGCAGCCAGATTGGTTGGTGTTCTGCTCCCATCCAGATCTTTTGCAAACTGTGATGACCTTCTGTGAGGCTGTTAAAATCTTTCAGAAGAGCAGAGTTTGTTAGATCTGCCACAACAACAAGAAAATTCGCATCTTTCAATGCCCCTGCAGATGGAAAGTTCAAAGGAAGAAGGATACAGGAGCCAGCATACTCTTAAGTGACTGGGTGATTTGAATTTTGCCCTTCTCCAGTAGAAAATGAGGATGCAGCACTTGTGCCCACAAGCAGAAACGTGGATGGGATTCAGTTTTTAGCTATTGTTAATGTTTTCCTGCAAAGGTACAGGTGTCCTGTAGATTTATTTTTTTTTGTCAAGAGGCAAACTGCTGGTTTTTAACACTGTACTTTAATATTTTCTATGATGAACAGACATTGTGCAATACTTTGGTTTTATCTGCTGCATTCTGTAACTTCCAGTTATTATTTATATCTTACGCTGCATGCCCACTTGTGCTGAGTACATTCCTCTTTAAGTCCTACAGAAGTCATTAGGTTTGCTCAGCAGCCATAGAGCAGCACAACTTTGCAGTGTGGATCTGAGTTTTGGTATCCAGTAACAGTTAATGTGCACGTGCTCTGGGGACGTGGTGACATCAGGATGCTAATGTTGATTACACATCACCTTGCAGCTGATTGCTGTAGCAGGTGAGGCTGATGTGTTCCCTGGGTAGAAAAAGCAGAGACCTCCTTTCCATGCTTTGGTGCAATACATCACAGGACACTCAAACAGTGTGGTGTTCAATGCTGGATTAGCATGAAAGAATTAGGAATACTAAGGAAAACCAGGCTGTTGTTTCTTTTCCACTCCTCAGTGTTTTTGCAGCCCAGATTTTTTTGCAAAGGGTAAATATTACAGCTCCTTGCATGCTTCATTCTCTCCTATGGCAGGCACCCAAACCCTTGCAGAGAGACGTTTGTTTCTTCTCTCTCTCTTTTTAAAGTATCATCTAGTAAGTTACTCTTTTTTCTCCTTTGCTTGTAAAATGCTTTGCATTGAAATGACTTTCTAATAGCTTAGAATTAAATGAATACCTAATATATCTGGATTTTTCTAATATTAGTAATCTTACATTTGTGAAATGAAAGTTAAAAACATCAGAAATCAGGGAGAATTGCCATTTTCAAATAAGAAGGGGCATCAAAGTGGAGAGAAAAATGGGCATATCTGAAATCAGTTGTCTTCCTGACTGTTCCTTGTGACTTGTGTGGCTGCAGTCCTGTGGTGTTTCTAAGAGCTCTAGGCACCGTCAGATGGGTCGACATCACCCTTGGCATCTCCTTCCTCTCCCTTGCTGTGTATTTGAAAGCGCACGGTGTCCAGTTCACATGAAGTATCGGTGGTATGGAACAGAGTGTGGGTGGTTCCCATCTGAGTATGAAAGGGAAAATCGCTGGGCTGGCTCCTGGTGTTTTGTTGTGCGGCCTTCTCTCCTGGTAGGCCAGCTTCAGAGACTTCCTCTTGGAAGCCGCTGATTGTCCCCATCAAACTCTGCGGCTTGCAGCTCTCCCTGAGATGTCTTCAGAAGCGTTCCCATCCCTTTCTTCCCTGCAGTTGGGCTTAAGCTGTCCTTGCCTGTTACTAATACCCTTCCAATGCTAAGACCCCCTTGGATTTCTTTTCTTTCTCTTTTCCAGGCAGGAATATAAAACGTAGGTGGTGGTGGTGGTGTTTTTTTTCTTTGGATGGAGCATTGGTGGACTTGGCAGTGTTAGTTTGAGGGTTGGCCTCAATGATCCTAAGGGTCTTTTCCAACCTAAACCATTCTATGTTACTATTACCTATTTGCTTTAAAGTCACCCTGAGGGTTTGGCGCCATGCGGGAACTGCAGAGGTGGTAGGCAGGCAGGGCAGCGGGGCAAAGCTGCTGGTCACGCTGACCTGGAGTGGTGATCCTCATGGGGGGATCACTGTATGTCTGGGAGTTGGTGACCCCTGTAACAGCTACCCACCCAGAGCCACCTGCCTGGCCTTACACAGCAATGAGTTCTCAAGCCAACATCATTTCTGTTTGACAGCAGAAATGAAGAAGAGGGTTGTTTTCTTGTAAGAAAATTATCTGGTAGCTCAAATGACCAAAAAGGAGGAACCTCTCTCCACAGATGGCATCTGTGCTGTGGGAAAAGTCCATCCAGGGTCTGTCTGATGCTGCCCAAACGCGTGGGGTTCCCAGCATCTGAAGGGTCACAAGATTTACTTGGTATCTGTATTCCCCTTTTTGTTCAATCTTATCAAATCAGCTATTTTATTAAGCCATTTGTTGTTGGGCTTTATTGCTAAGATCCAAAAGGAGCCCTGTGCTGTTTCTTTCCTGCCTCACCCCCAGTGCAGAAGACCTGGGCAGTAGAGTTTGAAATCACGACACTGTGAAAATGTGGGCATTGTGGGGCTAAACCTGGGGTGCAGCTGGCCTTCAACACAAAAAATAGAGCTTATACCTGAAGTGTGGGGCCAAAATATGGTTTCCAATCACCCACACTTGATGTATGCCTTGATGGTGGTGTCCCCCTCCCTGTGCCATGGTTTTCTTGGGAATGAAACGTGGACTGGTGAATGGGTAAGGAGTCATGGAGCGCTCCAGTTGTGTCCAGTGATGCCAGTTGCTCCAGTGACAGGCAAAGCAGGGCTGCAGAGCCTGCCGCAGAGTTCACCCGCTGCACAGGATGGACGAGCAGTCGTGACTGTAGTGGGGTTGTGGCGATAGTTGCCTGTTCACTGAGGGCTTGTGGCTTTTAAGGAGATGATAATGCTGATTTAAAAAAAAAAAAAAAAAAGAGGTAGTTTTGCTGGCTCAGTCTGAATTTGTGAAGGTCCACACATAAATCTCTGGTGATAAAACCTGTGTTATGGCTACAAAGCTTTACAGACTGTGAGGACTGAAATGTTAGAAATGGGTGTGCTGTGACCTTTTATCAATCATAACAACGAATCGTTTCCTAAATACCATCCAATGAGGGGCTGAGCTTAGGAGTTTGCTGTGCTTTTCCACATATGTTCGTGAAGTGCATATGGCAATTCTGGTTCTGTTTCCAGCTATAAAGATAAAAGTTTCCAACTACATAAGATAGAAATTTGTCCAAACACTCTTATTCTAACGTGCTCTTATTTCAACTTCTTTCACAGCCCGTACTTTGCATAAATATTTCCCAGTTTGTAAAACACAGGGAGTCATTAGCTATTTTTAGATCTTTGCCTGCAACAGGAACTTAATGTTAGTTTGTGTATATTGCTCCACAAAGTCTGTACGATGTTGTATACAGAGACGTTGCATTGGTTTTTTTTCCCCTCCGTGTTACTACTTTGCATTCAAACTTTACAACAAATGCAAGAAGTCCAAATGGACAGGAGAAAATATCTTTGAAAGCTACATTGCCTCATCTTGGTAGGATTTTCTCACCCAAATCGTTATTTACTTAAAGCAATTTTAGAATAAACACTGCTGTAGAGGGCAAGTAGCTACTTTTCAGTGTCAGATTCCGGTGCCTACCCTCTTAGGCACTTTTGCAAATACGTCAAATTTTACTCTGAAGGATATTACCAACCATGAAGACTCCACATTTAGAGCTTTGTTTTTTAAACATTTAGAACTTGATGAGAATTGTGCTAATATTCACTGAGATGGTCTCAGTTCTCAAGAGAGCAGGGTTGTGCTGAAAAGCCAGTGCGTAATGCCCAGCTTCTTGAAAGAGAGGCAGTCATGGTGGGATTTAGGGACCACCTTCTCAGCTGCATTTTTTACTTTTCCCACCTGGGACCCCCTCAACACTTGTCCACAAATGCAGTAGTTTGTGAAACCACCTGTGGAGATTCAGACCAGAAAACTGTCCAAGACCCAAGGTAATGATACCAAAACAGCTGAGATTAGGGATTTGGGTTCCTGTGCAATCTGCCAGAGGTACGAGAGGTGGCAAAACTGAGGGGAGGGCCTCAGCATGGGAACGAGCAGCAGGAACGCTGGCTGGAGGTCTCAGGACTTCTTCAGAGCCCATGTTGCTTTGCTGCAAGGGAAGGCAAACTGGATCTTGACAGTTCAGCGAATGCTGCTGTACTGTTTATGGTGTTGAATATTGTCCTCACATAATTCTCGGGGAAATCTACTGTGGAAATTGTTCTGCTTGCTTTACACAGGGACCACATCAGTTTTTGTCCTTAAGATTCTTGTGCAATTTTACAGGCTGTGAACTATGTTGGCTCACGTAAAGAAAACAAAACCTCATACCCCAGCCTCACATTGCCATTGATCAGAGCAATTTTGGAAATATGAGAGAAAATTCAGTATCTGCATATCATTTTGGATCTGTGATAACTTAGGTTGGTTCACATGTTGAACTCAAGAAGATGAGATCGGCTCTTCTAGGACTCTGGAGGTGCTTTTTTCATGACACTGATATAGAAAGCAAGCTATAGTACTAGCAAGTAGCACAATGAGACTGTAAATGGTTTAGGGATACTGAGACAAGACTGCTGAGGTAGTAACATCATCAAAGACCAAGACATTTGTCTTGACACTCAAAAAAAATGTTTGTCATTTTGAAATACATACCAATGAAACCCCTGAAACTGTACTTGTGTATATTGGAAAAGGATGTGTTTGTATGAGAACCCTTTGTGATTTTATACTTGTAGATAATAGCACTGTAGACACAAGCAATCACTCAAATATTTGTGTTTGTAACTTTACTAAAGTTGTAGGATGCAACTTTGATTATTCAGCTCCAGTTAAGTCTTATCAGTTGTTACAATCTAATTATACATTGAGTCAAGATTTATTGCTGACCCCCATCGGAATGAATATTACCTTGGTGAAGAAACTACTACAACATGTTGACCTGTGCCAACTGTTAGAACGCATCCAAAATAATGGACAGAAAACTCTAATCACTGTTCATCATGATACAGAAGATATACACCACATCTTGGAAAGAGTAAAGAAGGATGGAGAACACCATTGGTGGGAAACTCTTCTTGGATGGTCACCAACAGCAACGGGACTGTTTAATCGTATGCTCCACCCAGTTGTGATTTTACTAACTCTAACTTTAATGTGTCTATTGCTTATAATTATATTGTATATAAAGGTTTGGTACATGATAAAACAAATAACCCAACTTCAACCACCCAAAACTTACAAATTGACACATAACAAATAGCAGTGCTTCACTGTCTACTTACTGTGAATCTATAAGCACACAAACTATCAATGTACTATTTATGGCACAGAGGCAAGAGGTGACCGTACCACCACTCTGTGAAGGTAAGATGAATTGACTATAGTCACGGGGTGGAGTGTGGTGGTGTGCTCCCCCCTTGTCTCTGACTCCCCCTCCTTTGACCTCTTTCAAGTGATACCCACCTGTGGTGGTGCTGATAGATGCACCTGGTCTGTGTCTGGTCCTGAAGCATGCACCCACTGGGTGTGGGGGGAGACAGATAACCATGCAATAGCCAAGGGCTATTGTGGAATGTGCCCACCTAAGCACAGTGGTCAGTATGCAAATATGACTATGAGCCAATTATCTTACCCCCATAAATAGTGAGCAGTCCAAGAGCCCTTTGAGCTCTCCTGCACGGCAGCGGGCTGCACGCCAGGATCTCCCCTTGAGCAGGGACGCCTCTTAAGGTTACTCCTCGAGGTTGAGAGATTCCTTACCATGACAGATTCTCGGTAAGTGACTAACAGCATGCTAACTTGGAAATCTTAGCTAAGTGACATAAAGGATTAATTGCGCATATATAATCCTTTAGACATAAACTGTTGACCAAGTCTGGGACTAGGATTGGATCCAGCCGCACCTAGACTCCTCTCTGAGGGAGTTTAGAAAGCAAGGGGATCTTTTCTGAACCTCATGACTCAACGGGAGGGTCTCCCTGACAGTCTTGTCTGACCCTGTCCTCTGTGCAGTAAATAACAAAGTGTACCTTGCCATCGAATCTTATAAACTATTGTCGCATTTATCACTGACCTTTGTTAACTCACTGTTTTACACCAATAAACCACATTATTTTTGCCTCCCTCTCACTCCATCCACGACAGGTGGTGGTACCATCAGTGTTTCTAATTTGTGCATCATTTTATATTTTGTACATTGAGAATTGCTGTACCACCAGACTGCCAGATAAATATTTAGAAATGGTAAAGAAATGACATCCTATATATGTATGGGAAGCATGTGTGTCCTCCTTACAAAAGGAGAACCTTGGGAAGACAATATGGGGACAAAGATCAGATGGTGCTGTATTGAAGGAGATTTGCCTTTTCCCTCTGTTCCAATTAAAATCTTGTTGTTGTGACCCTGCTGTAAGTTGTGTCAGGATATGTTGTATTTTATTTGGAAGGGCAAAGTTGAGGCAATATAGCCGCAGCCTCAAGCACCAGCTCTGTGGTTTTTGCTCAGGCCCAGTTAAATGAGGTGCTCCTAGGGTGGCAGAAAAGCTGGTGGGGGAGGCTTGTCTTCAGAGTAGCCTGACTTCTGTTGGAAAAAAAGGTCAAGAAAGCTTTGAAAAGTGATGATTTTTATTATTTTCTGTAATTTACACAAGTCTATATGAAGGTGTATATCACCGCCATCTTTTTCCAAGGTACTTGACTGCAGTGACATTCATCTGCTTACCTGCTATCATTTTAACATGAGTTGAGGGGTAATTAGTTGTTTTCACTTAGCAAGTTTAACTTTTTTTTTTGGGTCTAGCAATTACAACTACACTAATATCACTGCCCATTTATTTTATGATGGAGCAATTGAATGTTCAGTGGCTGAGTTATAAGGCTGGAGAACAAGTAGTTTATCACAAGTGAATTGGAGTAGCGCTTTGCAGAATGCAGGGGCAATGATGTTATCACTTAATTATGTACTTCTAAGGCAATCTTTGCAGCCTTTCTTGGGTGGCCTTCTGAGGCACAGGGCCAAACACGACCTCGACATCCATCGTTTGAGAGTGCCACCGACTCCAGTAATGCACTTCCAGCTCTCAGCTTTGTATCACTTTCAAGAAACACAGCTTGCCCATAGCAAATAACAGTCACTTCTTTTCATCGTTTTATTGCTGGGAGAACATAAGAAAGTTCTGTGTGCTCCAAAACCTCCTTATTCAAAGGAGAAAAGTGAAAGCTGAGGTGGGTTTGAATCATCCATTTGCCTTAAAAATTCAGAAACATTTGAGATCTGTTGTAATTACAGTATTTTGAAGGGGAACAATATTGGAAACTTGCCCCACTGACATTCAGAATAAACGATGGAAAAAACTCATGCCCTAAAAAAGAACATAAATTTTTTCTAGACTATTAGCACTGTCACATTTTTATGAAGAATTATGAGCATACACACACGCACAGACACTCTTCCCCCCCCCCCCCCCCATGTAAATGAATTGGCAAATTATTATTTAAGCTAACAGCCTAAATAAGTTAACAGTCACTTTCCTTTTAGGTGTCTTCCCTTCAAGTTTAGCTACCTTTTCCTAAGATTCCCCCCCCCCCCGCCCTGCAAATATTTGAAATATTTTTGTCATGTCGAAGACAATGTTTGTTTATTCAAGAGTATATGTATTACAGAATATAATAAAGAAACTTCTGTCTTCAGACCAGGTATGGTAAAATTAGGTTGGGAGGAGATGTCATATTTTCATATACATCACAGGGGCAGATGCAGTCTTAAGATGCAACGGGGAGTGGTGGGAGGAAATATTCGTCATCCTCCCTCTTCTGCCTCCTGCCAAGTCAAGGGTCAAGGCTCTCTTTAGTGTGGTGTAATAACCCGGGGTTCTGCCTGAAATATGTACAAACACTCTTGGCAGTTCACGTGGTTGTACAGTAATGGTGTGGAATCATGAGGGCTTTACAGAGTGTGTGGTGGTTCACAGTCATGGGGATGTTTTAGAAAGAGAAGAAAAGCTGAGGGAGAAGGATCTTGCCATAAACGTGTCCTGTGGTTCTTGCGTAAGGGTAAATCTTCAAAGGGTAGATTAACTCTTTTGATGACAGAAGTCTTTGAAAATTCCTATTTGATCTTTTGGTGCATTTTTTGGAACTGCACATCTCTAACCCTTCCCCACCCCCCCAAAAAAACCCGAAGGATGCTGAGAAGAGGGATGTTATGAAGCTAACCGATCCCTGTTTATGAAGGTTTGGATGCTACTCCAGTGTGGCTTGACAACAGCACTGTCCCATCAGCCTGATGGTAGCATCCTCCACAGCTGTTTGATGGCATTTGGCACTGCATCAGGCTTCTACACGTAGCATTTCTGCAGCATGCTGGGAACATGTTTAGCAACTTCTGCTATCCATCGATGTATCTGGGTGTCTTCACTAGTATTTTGGGTGGGTGGGTGCTCCCAGCCATGCTTTCCATAGGTTATCCTGGGAGCAATGTAAGCACCCCAAGCTTTACAAAGGAAAGGCTGGACACCTATCTTGTGAATGTCAGCATCATCTGCCTGGCAGATACGCGTTGGTGGTGACTTGGGGGAGCAAAATATTGATTATTGCCAATTCCACTGAGAGCCACCAAACTGGCTAGTCCAAAATTTTTCCATGTTGTCTACTAAAATTTGTATCTTTTAGTGGAAGGCTTAGAGGGCACCGGTTCCTATGTAGAGCCTGAAATGTAGGGGAAGGGAAGAGATTTAGTAGCTATCGTATAGTAACTGTTATTTGGATTTTATATATTATTTTATATTACACCAGGAAAAAACAGATCAGATTATACTTGTGCATACAAATCCTAGTTAAATTTTCTTTTAAACAATGCAAACCTGGGTGTAATTTATTCTGGTTGTTTTTTGGTTTGTGTTGTGGTGGTTCCCCCCCAGGTGTTATGGATTGCCTTGTTAATAGTACCTGGAACTCTGCCAGTGTCAACTATAAACTACACATTCCTTTTAACTGGCAAATTTATAAAAATTTAGAAACTTGTTAGATGACAGCTAGCAGGATTTACAACAAATGCATGCTATTTTGAATTCTTTCTGCTGCATGGAACTAATTTGAAAGGAATTCCGAAAGAAACATTTTCATCTTAATTCCTGGAATACTCTAGCTGGCAGTTACTCTATTCAGTTTATTCCCCACTTTATATTCTAATAGGCTATATGGTCTTTCTGACTTGAAAGAGCAAACTTCAAGGGGGAAAGTTGCTTAAAAAGGTAGAGGTGCTCAAAATTATGAGCTTGCTGGAAGCTTCAATACTACTTTATCTTCCTCAAAATAAATGAAATGGAATGCAGAAAAGCCTTAATGGGTTTTTAAGTGGAGTACTAAACTGAAGGATATAAGTGATGAAATGTGGAACTTAAAAAAAAAAAAAAAAAAAGTTAATGTAAGTGATTGTTGCTCTTATCACCTCTAATGTGTTTCATTTCTTCACGATGTTTTTTTCATCCTAAAAGCAAAACCAAGCCACAAACCAGTCTGTCAGCAATGACTGCATGCTGAATAAAAGGTGTGAGGAGAGAGATGTGTAGAAACCCATTAACGAGAGTAAATACCTTCACGGGATGTTAAAAGGCTAAATGCTTGCGCACGCAACATCGCATACGGTCAACGGCCTTGGAAGGGCCCAGGTTAGGACTTTTGATATGGGTCCTTTCGCTCCCTTTTCCGCTCAGTGCTGCCTGCCTACTCAAGTGGGCCCTGCACAAATGGAGTGTGATGGAAAACACAATAGGTTCCAAAACTGGAACTTCTTATTGTATTTTAGGTACTGTTCCAGTGTCACTAGTAAAACATGTTTTGAACAATACCTGGTTGTTTTCTGTCTTCTAAATCAGGTTGTTTTTCTAAACAAAACAGTCATTTCACTCTCTGTGTAGCAGAGTTAAGTTCATGTAAAGTGGTAAAATTTGAAACTTTTGATAGAGAAAGAAAGTTCAGGCTTGTTTTTATTATGAGGTGATAAAATTATTCTCCTCTTTAGTCTGTAAACTGGCTCTGCAGATTGATGTCACCAATATGCATACCAATTCAGTAGCAATCGTTCCCATTTGTAATGTAAATTTAACATTGTTCCTCTGTAATCTTAGTACTCCCATATGCTTAAGACTATATTGGCCATTCTGGCACATTGGCACCTCCATGAACCAGCTCATGCTTGGCAGGTTGTTTCCCATTACCCCCAAGTCAGGTAGGTCTCAGCCTAGAAGCCAACCCAAAGTGGTTGAGGGACATGACAGTTGTGTTGCACAAAGGCAGGCAGACTCCAGAGGACAGCGCTGGCTGCTGAGGGACACAGCCCAACCTTTCACCAAGGAAAATCCCACTTCTGCACTGAATGTGCTTGGAGACGCGAGCTTGCTCAGCGTCGAGGTGTGAAAATTAGGCTACTGAAAGATGGCGTGAAAAAAACTTTTGTTGTCACTGTCAAAACTTTTGCAAAGAAGCTTCAATGCATGACAGTCTCTCTATCCTAAGCTCATTGTAATAATTTCCAAGTTCCCTAGTTTCTGGGAAGAAGTATGTCTCTTGTTTTGTCATATGTGTCAAGATGCTAACGTTGCCTTACAAGGACCTCTCTTTTTCTTGTTGTTAATTAGAAAAAAACCAATTCCAGTGACTCTGTTTTTTAACTTACCCAGCAATGAAGCAGCAAAATACTCTTCTTTGTAGTGCTTGTTCTTAGAAGCTAGGGAGCTTGGAAAGCTGAAGATGGCTATCAATCTTTTCTGTTATTTGCAAAAGATGTATCTTCCCTCTCCCCTATGTGCCCCTCCTGTGCCCCCCCCCCCCCCCCCCCCCCCCCCATTTTGATAATTTTCTGTAGAACTGGATGCCAGTGTTTTCATTTTCCTTTTGTGGGCTGGAGCGCTGATGCTGTTCTTTGAGACTTAGCAAATAGACAGGTGCATCATGCTGACTGTAGCATTTCTCTTCAGATCACATCCCTTCATTTCTATGGAAGAATGTGTTTTATATGGAAAGATATTTGTCTGATACTTCCAAGGCCTCTGTCCCTTTACTGTACTTTTTAGCTACCGCTTGGTTTTTAGTGTATGTTTTGGGTCACTGATCAAAAGAATCATCTAAAGTGCTAAATCAACACTTGAAAGAAGAAGATAAAGTAGTGGGTGGTTGGTTTTTTTTATGGTATTCAAGCTGGCAAAGCTCCAGTTCCAGAGCCCGTAATCCTCTCTGGCATCCAGTCCACAGAAGTGTCCTTGAATGGGCTGGTGTGACTTAGCGAGTGTAAACTATAGTAGTCAGCTTTCTCAAAGTGAAGCAAAATGTTTATGGCAGCCTGCTGAGAGGACACTTTCAAACCCTGTTAAGATCTTATGGCATAGTACTGCTGGCCACCTAAATTAAAATTTGACAGGACAGCTTGGTTTATTATTTTCTGGGAATTAGTATTGTATCCCTGATGATTTAACATAAGTGATAAATGCACTTGGAAAACCTATAGTGTATTTCAAGTGGTTGACCTCAGTCCTTGTAAGGCTAGGGTTATGCTGATGTGATAGCTGGAGATGCTCTGGTCATCAGTGGAATTAGGGAAAATTTCAGGCTGGTAACTCGTGTTGTCTTGACTTCCTTCAGCTAACCCTGTAGGGCACATGCCTCTGTTTGAACCTTTCTCTGCATTACTTTTCTTACAGTTTAGATAAGATTCCCACTCTGGGTGCTAAAGAGATAAGCCAGGAATCAGTAAATACGTATTTAGTATCATGGACAGATATTCATAAAGATGGGGGATGGAGAGGGGGTTGGTTAACATGGTCTTGATTACAGGTCAGACACATACAGAACTGTGAGCATGAAAAATCTGCGTGCAGCTCCAGCCTACACCTGTCTGGGCTAGATCCCTGTAGGTCGTGTGGTTTATGACTGTACTATGATTTCCCAGCTGGCTACAATCTGTTTGTGCGTATACCTAAAAGCACTTTATTCCTATTGCTTTTTGGCAGCTCGTGTCTAAGACCTGTCTCCTCGAAGGTATTTGATCTCTTTGGTTTGATCTGTCAGGCAGATCAAACACATCAGCACCTAGCCAAACATGATAGCTGTGGCTATTTTAGTACACGGCCAAGGGAGTGGTGGGAATATGGTCTCACCCTAACAGTGGGGGTTAGCAGTTAAAGTAATTACTAAAGATGTGGGAGAGCTGCCATGCTGGAGATGGGCTAAAACTTACTCCTTGGCATGAAATCTTACCGTGATAAGGTTAGGAAATTAGATGAAGCCTTCTGTGTATTTGACTTGGGGAAACTGTTCCAGCCATAATTTCAATAGTGATGAGAGCAAGCAAGAGTGGGGAAAAAAACCCAAACAAACCTCAAGCCTGCCATATTGGCTGGCACTGAGTCACTGGGTACCCTTAGTACCAGGTTATGCCTGGACTAAAAGTCCCAGCTGTAGAGTTAATATTTTTCCTTTCCTGCTGAGCTGATTTGAGGTTTTGTTCTTGCTCGCAGTTATAGGACAAGGATCTGTAGCACGCATGTTTTCTAGAATTGATCATTCACCTAAATGTATTTAGGATGAGGTATCTTCACTTGGGCGCATCCTGACTCTCTTGTATGGAGAGCAAACCTACTTATTACAAAAACTTTGATGCTGATCGAGGGGCTAACATCAACTCATCGCGATGGAGTTGGCATTTACTTTGGGTCACTGCATTAGCTGCTCATGCCTTTTCAAGTGCATTGTAAGCAAAACCTCCTTGATTAAATCTAACCCTGCTGTTGCAGAAAAATTATTCAGAGGCGAAAGAATGATTTGTTCTTAGTCCTTGGACAGTACGGTGTACAATCTCCCGTTTGTGCAAGGTGTGCTCTGGTTGTATGAGGTCGTCTTGCACTGCTAGTGCCTCTGCATTCTCACATTTCAACCGTGCACAGAGCGCGTCCAACATATTTGACATAGTTGCTGTTATCCGTTTAGAACTGACTAGCATTTAGGCTGCTTCTTTATGAAAAGCATTCTAAAAGCCAGATTGCTACTATTAATAACAGATGTGATCTACCTCTGGCACATTTTGGAGATTCGGTTCACTAATCCATTACATTACACTCTCTGATCTTGCATTATTCTCCAAGCAGAGGAATAAAGTGTAAGATGCACTTAATATAATGTTTGCTTAAGTACAGGGAGCTTAACTGAAATGAATTTTATATATATAAAAGTATATAGTGGGAGATATATAGGAATATATAAAAAATATAGTGGGAGATATATCTCTATATATCTTTTATTTGCACAGCAGAGCCTCTAGTAAATATTAGGAAGGTATTCTAGGTGCTGTACGAACGCAGTGTGAGATTCCCCTGCTCTGAGGGACTTTGGCATTGACAGGGAGAGAAGGCTGAGATGTGGGCATTAGGGCAATGTGCAGAGAAGGGGAATGCAAAGCAGTGCTGGGGCTGACACTCTCGCAGGTAGCTGCCAGGTGACTTGTGATTGTGGCAATCTGCAGTTTTGGCGTTCCAGTTCTTAAGTCCCATTTTAGGTTCCTTGGTCGTCTTTATAATTTGGCACTTTATTTTTATTAATATGTAGTGTAAGTACATGTTAGATTTTGGCAAGATGGGGAACTTGCGAGGACAGACTTTTATACAGTGCTGATAAGGTGCCCTCCTGTCTGCCGTCTTGTTTTCTTGTGAAGGAATCAAGAATGTATTGGATAGGTAGAGGGAGGAGACTATTTTTGCTTTTTGGTTGAAATTCTTAAGCAGACTGTCTTATCTCATATTAAAATGTTGTCCTTTCAAACTGTAATCAGACAGGAATGTTTTATTCATAGCTGGGACATAATTTAGGCCTAAAAGGGACTGTTAGGATCATCTTGTTTAACCTCCTTAATAAATATTATTTGCTGTTGTGGAATGAAAAAAAAAAAAAAAAAAAGAAAAGAAAAAAGCAAGCTATACTTTCTTTCAGAAAGACCGGTATGAGCCAAACACATTAAACCAATTGTGGATGTTGTGTGAAATACTTATCGCAAAGCTGAAAACATGAATGTGCTCTGTCCTGGGCTTCGATGCAGAAATATTTTAGGTGAGTCTTTTTTTGAGATTTCATCAGAATTGTGTATAAAATGGTCAAAGAAAAGGGGAGGGAAGGTAGGACAAGACTTGATGTTTTCAGCTCCTCTTTGCTGCTAATATTTTAGGATTTTTGAAACCCCAAACTCTATAAAAAGGTAAAGATTGTGAACCTAGTTGGGCCAAAAAGAGAAAAATGTGAGGTTAGTATGATAACGCACTGATGCCGAATCGTACACCTTGGTTGTTATAGCTCATTCTAAACACTGCACAGAATCATATTTATCTGAGGAAGAGTATTTTTAATTTGCAAAATGTTGAAGATTTCTGCTACTAAATGCTCATTATAAAATCGATCTATTTATATACCATGTTCATTGGGAAAACGTTAAAACAATTGCCCATCCAAAATTCTTAATGCCCTATAACTATTGGTTTATATACCACCAATTACAATGGAATCTGTATTCCATAATAACACAGAAAGTTCCTTAAGATAATTCTTAAGTATATTGTGTGCACACAGCGTCAAGTGTAGCACAGATTAAATTTACATGTATGCAGTAGAACGTACGAAGCAATGCGGTGTCACTGTATAAAATTAGAGTAAAGATTTATTCTAGGCCATCATCTTCTCTTACAATGTTTTCAGTGAGGTGATTTTCATTAAGGTAAGGTTTTTGGCTGGATCCTCTGAATTTGAGGAATACAATAAATTATTTCTTGTCATCCATATAAACCACTTAACTTTTAGCACACCTTTAAATGGCTGTTTTCCGACAATGCAATAAAGGTATATTTGTTCATTTCCCACAAGATCTATAGATATGACTTGCATTTATGGGCAGAAAATTTCAAGTGGAAATATAACAAGAAAATATGAGGTTTTCTTGGTTATCTCAAGATGTGGTGTCAAAGGAATAATTCTCCATGAAGTTAATAGCCAGGTGAAAGGTCAGCGGCGTCTGCGCTACGGACAGTATTTCATGAAAATTAATTGAACTGTTCCTTTTCAGATGCAAATCCTCATTTAGCAGTGTCACCCATGCTAGGAGATTGTACATGGTAAGTGTTACTATCAGTTTCCCCCACCCTCCCCCCGGCCATGCCCTCTTTTTCTGCAGGTCTGTTCAAGCAGTTTTATGGGAGATTTGGTGCAGTTGGGTGTTTTACGATTCTTGACAAAGGAAGGAGCCAAACTGTAGCTGCTGTGGAGACAGCCAGAAAGCCCTCAGGCTTGTTTGTCTCCGGTGCCCCACGTGAGGATGAGAGGGCCAGCAGAAGGTGGCCCTTGTGTACATGGAGCAGCGACACGGAGCTGAGCAGACTGGGAAGTCTGGTTTGAGAGGCATGGTGGGGAGCAAGGAAGTCCTGTCTTGAGGGCTGGGTGAACTGCACATTGTAACCTGATCGATAGTGAAGCTGCAATGTTTCAACCCTTTATTTTTACCTTAGTGAAGTCCAGTCCCTATGTATTGTTCCTTTTGTTCTTTAAGCTTCCCATCTCAGGTGTGTCAATTCTGGGTTTCATACACCTCTCCTTGGAAACAGTTATTCCGACCGGTGTTCCCAGGCTGTGCCGGGTACCAGGCCACCCATCACTCTCTGTCTACCAGAGCTCGCTGTGGAGCTGGTGAGAGGGGGAAGCTGGTGGTGTGAAGTGTTTGTGGCAATTGTTGCAGATGGCAGTGGGACAGTAGGGGGCAAAGACTATTTCCACCAAACTTTCAAAATCCTACTCTTTACAGAAGGGGGAGAAAAAGTTAAGACATGATCTAAGCAGAAAATCACAGATAAAGTGACCACAGAGGAAAGAAGCAGAAGGCTTGGAATCACCACTATGCTCAGAACAGAAGCAGAGGAACACCATGGAGATACAATGGGAAGAACTGATTCATCTAGATCCCAGTTAAGGGGTGTTTTGTCTTGATAGTCTAAGAATTAGTTGTGTTATGTGTAGTTGACTTAGATCCATGTTTTCAGATCCAAGCAAGCAGTCTTTCATCCTACTTTCATTCCGTTTGTTGTAAGGATGTCTCTTGAAAGGTAGCTCAAAAAGTGAGTCCCTTTTTTCCCCCCCTGATGGTTTCCACCTCCTCTTTCATGAAGGCCCACCCAATCGGTAGCTGGCCTGCATTTGTGTATGCAGTTAGCTCAGCCAACGATTGATCCCTGGCAGCCTTCAAATCCCTTCTTTCCTGACTTGTGTCTGGGTGAAGTTATTGAAATCCTGACAACTGTAAGCCTGACCCGAAGCCTCTTGCAAATGGTGTGGAATAGGCTCGGTATCAGTATTCTGGACATATCAGTTCAAAAACTCTTGGACTGGCTTATCTCCTAATTGTAACTCTAGGATTTAAAACGAAGCTGTATGTCTAGGTTTAATTATCCCAAATACAATCCATTTTAAATCGTATAGATAGAAGGTTAAATGATGCAATTTAAGGTATAACTGAAGTGAAATCTGAGATCCACACAACCTCTTTGGTGGCAACAGAAGTAGCCACAATGTGCTTGGTATACGCAGCAACTGACCATGTTTAAAAAATCCCCACGTTAAAGAGTAAGCAGTTTTGTATACCATGTTACCTATATATAGTTACCTATACCTACCTCTTCATCTGTTCCCCAGCCTGAAATTAATTTTCTCTTCAATGTCATCCCAAGATTTATTTTGCGGGTACGTATTTGTGTATACAGGCACGCAGTTTAAGAAAACATTTCCCCCACTGGAAATTAAACTATTGAATACTTTCAAAATGTACAGTCAAGTGTCTGAAAAGCAGAGTAGTTTGGTTTTACTTATTTATTAGAGAAATGGATAGAGTGCAAGTGAAGCATTTTAGCTTAAGCATTTTCTTTATCACTGAAATTGGAATGAAGCACAACTTGTTGCGCTTGAATTCTGCATCCAGGTGTTAACTAGAATTGGAATTAGCCTTTATGATGCTTTTTCAATATTACTGGAGAGCAGAGGGAATGTTTGGGGTTTTTTTAAATCAGTTTTTCCTATGGAGATCTACACAGAGGCTTTCTGACAAGCTTCACTACTGCCGCAATATTCTGAGGCACTGCCATAGTATCTGAAAATACGCCTTGGTCTAGGAAATGAGTGAAGGGTAGCTCACTGGCATCAGGTTATTCAGGAACTAAGGTAGAAGGTCCATGGAAGGTTTAGTATCCTTGTTGTCTGCGTTTCTGATGGCCAAAGTGACATGGACCAAGGAGTAGAGGAAGGAGAGCAGGGTAAAGCAGAGGAAGGGATGGAGTGGAGAGCATGCTATGCTGCCTGTACTTTCTTTGGAAAACTCTTTGCGTCAGCTGTAAAACATTTTGGTTAGATGGGAAAATAAACAGACTGCTGAGAGATCTGTGCAGCGGTGACAGTTGCTAGAATCTTTCCTGGAAAGATAGGAAATGCGTGACAAAAAGGGATCTCGAGGACTATCCAGTAAAGTGCCCTGTCATCACAGGCTCTGTCACTTAATCCACAGGCTCTGTCAATTAATCCTTTCTAAACCCATAATTAGTTTTCTTTTGTATTTAGAGGCTTCATTTTTCCACTAATTTGCTTAATTCATTCTTTGTCTCCCTGTCGCTGGCACATTTATTACAGTCTTTTTAGTATTACAGGTACATTTTGTTTGTAAATGGCAATGGGCTGCTGGGGTTGATCCTTGAAGATCTACAGTTAATTTTTATTCTGTATTTTTATTTCTGTAGCATAGCAGTCACTGCAAGGAAGTATATAGAGAAGAATTCTGATGTCAAATGGAAAAACTGATTCAAATAGGAGTTCTCTGTGCTCTATAAGTTCTATATATTATGAAGCAATTGTGTTTATGATACCAACCATCTGATGTGCTGAATTACTTTAGAAATTTAAATTTTTGATACTTAGAGCTTCTATATTATGTTTATCAGTTACTGCTTCATCACCATCACAAAGTTGAATGTACTTTCCAAACTCTCTTATTCTGCTGGCTGTCATTTTCAGGGCACTTAATCACAAAGCTGTAATGTGCAAGACAGTATCTAGAAAATCTTCTTTCTGTTTTGTTTTTTTTTTTGTTTGTTTGTTTGTTTTTGTTTGTTTGTTTGTTTTTTGTTTTTTTTTTTTTTTTACTTAGCAGAAATAATTGGCCCTTGATAAGAAGTGCTGCAGTCACACCCACAGCAGCATAGGAAGGGAAGCCGCCTGCAGCAGGAGATGGAGCAAAGCAGTCTGTGGCTATGGGTTGTCCTTTTGTCACGGGTCAGGGATGCTGCCAAGGCTGGAATCACAGGTACTGTTTCCCCCATGGTAACCTCTCTGCTCTGATTTCTGAGCTGCTGTTGAGCAATGTTGCTGACACCATTTCCACTTGACACCATTTCCACGTGTGGTTCCTATTTGGCAAGCAAAGATCATTTCCATTTTTTGCTGCTTGAAAGTTAATATAGTTTCCTGGCTGCTTTTCTACTCAGCCTGCACTGATTTTAATATTGTAGTAATTCAGGGTGTGAGCAGAAAAATGTCCCTGTCAAAAACTCTTTTATCTCTTTTTTTCAGTTTTTTTCTTCTTCAGTCAGCAAGCAGAGAGGCACTAATTATTTGATGATATTTGATGACTGGTAGGGCGTCTTTCAAAAGGAATAGAATATCAGAGGAAAGTGTCCACCAGTAAGGAAAGAAAGGGAAGAAGCAAGCAGTGAGGCTGACGCAGGGCTCAGAAGGGTAAACCATAACCTGAACTGGCTAAGGCAAGGTCAGATGTGTCTGCTTAGCGATGTTCTAATTAGTAAAGCCACTGATGAACTATGAGAGCAATACTGCCAGTCTGATGTTAATCACATGAACCTAACTCACTTAATTGGATTGTGTTTTGCCACTTTGCAAATCCTAATTATACAAAGAGGCTATTTAGCAGCAAGCAGGCTTTAACTCTACAAAAGATTTCTTTCTCTGTCATACTGTGCTTCATTAAAATAAGTTTTTTTCAAGAAGTATGCTTCTGCTCAAGTTAGATGGCTTAAATGATGATGGCTATTAGGATTTTATTTTTTTCATTTTAAATCAATATTTACTGGTAAAATCTGGCCAATGGAGAGTTTCAAGAGTTTCCAAAGAGGTGAGAGATAAATGGAAGAATGTTGTCACGAGGTAATGGTCTCTTGCCAGTTCAGAAAAACCAAAGCAGAGCAAAGTTATCGATTGCAAAGCAGGGAGAGATTGATTGTATGACAGTGTTTACAATGAGGTTGTAAGATACTCTTCATTTCTGTGAATTCAAATGAATAATATAGATTTATGAATTTTGTTATGGGGGTGTTTGTGCAGAAGTGATTACTGCACCATGACTATTTGTATTCTCTTTGGGCTATAAAATAGACTGACTGATTTGGGTTTGTACAAGTAGAGGACATAAGACCGTTCGTTTCCACTGTGTCATTCAGCAATCAGGCTACATCCTCCATAAGGTGTGTTAAGAAATATATTATCATCTTATCTCTTTAGGTTGTACTTCTTTGTGGCATTCAAGGATCAGGGAAAGTTTAGTGGACTCTGTCTCTTCGGGGTTCCTGAGCTGGCTTTCTCTCTTGCCTTTTCTTATCCACCTGTGTATCTTGACTCCTAGTTTCTGGTCATCCTGCCCAGCATCTCTTACAGAGCAACCAGTCCAGGGACAGGCTGTGAACTTTTCCTCTTCTTGATGGTGAATAAGGAAATTTGGAAGGTATTCCCTCTGCCTGCTGTATAGAGGAAATTACCTTCCTGAGAGCCAGCATGAAACCTTGTCTTCCAGATGACTGCAATTGTTTGTTCAAATAAGTGTCCTGCCTGCTGGTTGCTACCTGCAGGGTGGCTGAGTTGGAGTTGTCCTTTCCATCTTCTATTTCTTTTAAAATTTTTATTTGCTCATGCTGAGAGTATTTGAACCTAAATGTTTGTGTCTGTATGATGGGTTGATTAAAATCTGCAAGTGTTGGCATGAACTGGCTCCCATCAAAACCAACGATGAAGCTCCCATAGTGGCGTTGGTGGGAACAGATAAACCGCCTTGGTAGATCACGCTCCTGCAGCTTCTCCCACTAATACGTTTCTCAGAAGTGGCTACCTCGTGCAATGTGTCAGTGAGCAGAGTTTTCTTGAAGAACTATCGGCATGTATGGCTAGTGCGCTGAACCAGAACTAATTAGTTCCGCTCGTCAACACCGTTTCACTGTGCTCATCTCATTTTAAGGAAACCTCTATACAGCTCTTGCTGTGTCGTTTGGTGCACCAAGTTACTTGGCACTTGCCCGGGTGTCTGTAATGCAATACAGTATGAACTTGCCCCAGAAAGCAGGGTGTCATCACTTCAATACCTGTTTGTTTCTTGATGGCAACTGTATGGTTATTTCCACAAAAGGCAAATGTCTTTTTTTCATTTCCAGAAACAAAAATGAAGATGACAGCTGCCATAGACAGCACCTCTGATAGGCTTCTTCTGTTCTCAGTAGTATCCACATCTGTTTCTTTCATATACAAACCCCAGAATTCCTCTCTTAGATCTACAAAGAGGACTTTAGTGGATTGTGAATATTTATGAAAGAAAACCAGCAACAGTCAGCAGGTAGAGAGTGACAAAAGGACTTCTGTTTCATTCCTGTCTGGTCAACACACTTTTTTTCCAAAAGAAAAAAGGTTCTATGAGTTCAAAAAGTTTCTCTTGTATTTTAAAACAAACTTGTTAAAAAAATAATTTGAGGATTTTCCCAGAACAGGTATTAGAAGAGTTCTGCGTAAAGCCAATAGAAGTTAATAAAACAAACAAAAAAATCAAGAATTCCACTGGTTCCTTTATTGATGGTTTAGGTTCACTCTTTCATGATTTTTGAAGGCAGCCAAAAATGCTCCTTTTCAGTGTGGTTCTTTTTCTATAAAGAAACTGGCCCTATACACACCTGCCAGCTCTTTCTTAGGTTCCTCTTTACTCTGGTCCTTGCTCACTGAGTTGCTTCTAATGGGGTTGTTCATCCTTTTGCTGCTGGATGTATAGCCATGGACACGTACCTAACTGTACCCTCCAAGTACCTTAGGCTGAACCAAACCTGTAAATAATCTAAGGGAGGAGGAAAAAAAAACCAAACCAACCTTAAAATGGTGGATCCCCAGTGCACGCTGAAATTGCTCTTTCCTGACCATGTGCATTGCTGATCTGGCTAGGGAGTGCCACTGCTCATTCCCAATCCAAGTGCCTTGAATTCCTGTCCCTGAAACCTGAGCAAAGTGAGGGTGCAGGAGAGAAGAAAAGCGTCTTTGGTACAGTAAGCCATCCACATCTCATCCCGATGGAGGGGTTTAGATGTTGCCTTGCTGTCTACCCCCAATTATATATCCCCTCACTCCTCGGACACCTGCTGGGCACTTGTGTCTAATTTTATTTTCTTCTGTTTAGATATCTGCCTTTCATTTTTTACCACATATTATGAACCTAATCTAGTCCATGGTATTTCAAAAGAATTTCTCACTGAAGTGTTTGAAATGCCTTACAAAACTAGATGTGAGGAAGTGTCATGAGAGGTAATAATGGAATGAGGTCAATGACTTTGCACTTCCTTTTCTCTTTTTTTCTTGTTATATTTGGCTTGCTATTTCTAGGGAAGGTTTCCTCAAAAACAATGTGTGGATTTTGGTCTTTGAGAATGAAGTGCAACATAGCCAAATGTGATCTCTCTTGGCAGATTGCGCTATAGCTAAGGTCTGCTTTTGCAAATTATCTGTCACCAGATGATGAACATCTGATCATCTCCAGCTGTGTGGTATCAGAGACGTACGATGGTGTGTCTGAAATGCAGTGAATTAGCTGCTTTCGAGTTACTGATGAGCAAAAATACCAGAGTAACCCTCCTCCTGAAGAGAGGAATTAAAAAAAAGTTTTTAAAATGTTAAAATATATATTTGTACGTAACAGTTTTATTGTAATAGTGCTCAGAAAATATTCTGGCATTTTAAGAACTGGCTGGTCTCAAGGAACTTCGAGTCCACGTGTACCAAATGAGACCAGCTGTGAATCCAGGGCAGCTGGGGACAGCTGCTACTGCCGACACTATCGCCATCCCCAGGCTTAGCGCTGGGCTTACTGCTGGAGGTCAATATGAGACAGGCTTTACTGACCCTTTAGGCTATGCCTTAAACTGTGGCAGGTTTAAGGGCAGCGGTGCGGTAAATACGATATCATATGTTTGGCAGAGGGCAGCAATGGTGTTAAACAGCATAATATATATATATTTCTGCATTAATCTACCACACTGTGGGAAATAAGATATGAATCCAAACCCAATAAAAAATTCAAGCACCTTGAGAAAATGGTGTCTTAACCTAAAAGTAAACGCTCCTAAATAAAACTAAAAATACTTCTGCATTTCCCAATACTGTAAGAGTATTAGGATTTTTTTTATATATAAATCTGTGTTGACAGCTACTGACATGAATGTAAGCTGCTCTTTCATTAGGTAAACAACCCTTTTTCCTGCCCCAAAGCAAACAGGTTCTTGAGAGCAACAAATAATTTATGGCAGAGAAGCTGTAATTGTAGTAACATTTTTGCTTTGTTAGTGTAAAAAAGGTAACCTATATGTTAAAAGAAATGGGCACCCATGTAACAGAAATAACCATTGCCTTAAGGAAGTGATGCAAATAGACCAGATGCCACATACCGAGCATAGGAATAGGCAGTTCAAAATTGTGGAACAGAAATAAATATGACCCTCACCCTAGCAGGCTTCTGGACACAGGTGAAACTTAATTCTCATGAATGTGTATGCATAGAAGCGCTTGCCTGGGCAGGGTCTGGGTTTGCAGTGCCTCCAGGGTGAAGTAATTACTGTTCTTTGTATGGTGATGCCCAGGGACCACAGCCAGAGCCACGGGCTCTCTCTGGGAGGGGCGATAAAACACGAGCCGTGGAAGACAGTCCAAGCTGGAGTGTTTTGTTGTTGAGTTTTCATCTCTCGACCGAATTCACTAAAATATGTTGACTTATGGAAGTGTGACATAGGGTTATGAGGTACCTGGGATCAGCCCAGTAGGGGTGGTGACAGAGTTTGCAGAGCAAGTGAAGTAGTGGGATATATTAGACACTGATGCAAAATAACACAGGAAATATTTAATTGGCATTACCTACACAGAAGCGTATCTTTCTCTTAACCTTGACTGCTACGTTCAGTTCTAGTCGCATTACAGCAGCAGGATGTGGCAGAAATAGAAGAGATTCAGAGGGCAATGGAAATTATTAAAGGCAGAGGGGCTACCAAGCAAAGAGACATTTATAAGGCTTGCCTGACCTAGTTAAGGAAGGAGAACACAGTAAAAGATGTTAGCGGTATGTGAAATATGAGCTGGTATGGAGAAGCTCAATCGAATGCTTAGCTTTTACTCTTTCTCATAACAAAAGAACAAAAGGATATTGAAATTAAAAGGCAACACATTTAAAACAGATAAAGAGAAACATATTTTCATGCAACATTTACTTAAGCTATAGAAATTGCTGAAGCAGGATGATGCTGTTGCCAATAGCTCGGTTTGGTAATAAAAATGACGAGACACACATGAAAAGGAGTTCAGTTACACAAGCCAGAAAAAAAAGTTACATTATATGAGAAATTAATCAGGCTTCAAGGGAAAAATAATGATCAACTGCTGGGTGCAGGAAGAAATATCTGAGCCTTGAGTTCTTAGAGGCAAAATTTCTCTTAAATTCGGTAGAATTTGGTCTAATTAAGGCCTGTGTGATCAGCTTCATCATTCCGCCCTCTCTGCATGATTATATAATTAGGAAAGAATGCATTTAAAGAAATACCGCTCTGTGTGGTATGTTTCCAAGCACAAGATTTAGTGCCAAAATCTGTCTCCCTTGCTTCCATTCCTTGAGAAAATGTCCCTGTGAAAAAGTCAGCTAAGTCTTGGCTTGACATAGCATAGTTACCCCGCCCTGTGATGTTAAAGCCAGTTTTTGCTGGTAGCTTTGATGGGGCCGGACTTTTACAGAAGAGTTTTGGGCAAGGATCTGGGTATAAAGCCCTGTGTAGAGTCATGTTAATAGATGAGGTGTCCTGCAGGAATGTGAAGCCATGGGGGTTGTATGGTAAGAGGAGAATATTTATTAGTGTATTTTTGCTCCTGGGCTGCACAAGCTCTGTCATGTTGATATGATACCAACATTTAATTAGAAAATTCCAGAATGGAGGCTTTTAGGAGTGATATGCTGTGGTATTATCCTTTTATTAATATAAAAAGATGCATTTACAATTACCTACCCATGATGTGAAATCCAGTGAAATTACATTGGATGAAAATACACCTGCCTGCCTGCCTGTGATGTCTTATTAATCGCTAGTGTGAAAAATGACTTGGAAAGGAAAGCCACGATATTCCAATTTTTCACAATATACTTGGAACAAACCATTCGGTCAAAAAGACTGTCTCTTATTGTCTGAGATCTCCTTTATATTACCCTGCCCAGAATTTGTTGAAAACATAACTGCTTCATATGATAAGTATTTTTGAAGCTAAGCTTACATCTATAAACCATCTTTAAAGTTTTTAAGCATTTTTTCTCATGAGGATGTCACACTGGCTGTTTTGTATGCCGTGGTGGTCAGCAGCACTTCAGCTTTCTTCCTCTAAAAAGACTTTTCAGGACCTCATTTAGCATATACTTGTGAAATGAATGGACATGAGAGTCGATGTGACTGCTTGTGTGTGAACATATCTCAAAGGTAAAATAGTCACCGCTGGATATTCTCTGTCTGTAAAACAAGTCTCGCGTTTGACAGGCTGCTTGCTTGCGTCTGATAACTGACAGTGGCTTCTCCCGGCTCGGTCATGTCCCGAAGCCTTTATTATCCTGTTATTGTCTTGCAGGTCAGAGGCTACAGAACAAATTATTGTGATAAATGTCAATAGTTAATTTAACTCCTATTAAAATTTTCTGTGTCGTAAACCTTAAATGAAAGACTAATGGCATCTCTTTTTTTATTCTCTGTGGCAGTAAAACCAGTATAACACTGGCTTTAGCTCTCAGGGAAAGGATGAAGCAACTTGAAAAACTGTTGCAAAAATATAGGGGCAGAGAGCGGTGGCCCACTGCTTTTCATGATTACCTGACACTCTGCCCAGGGCTCTTGGTAAGAAGGCGACTGATCCGCTCAGCCGGATCCTGGCCCTGCCGGGCGGCTGGTGGCCTCGCAGCGCTGCTGATCTCCTTTGGCATGGGGAGTTGTGCCAGTAGTCCAACCTCTTGGAGCTGTTTGAAATTGCCAAAAGTACTGCTTTTAATTGCAGTCAGCTATAGTGAACCATGCGGGAAGTTTTCTCCCCTGTTCCCACATTGAGAAGGCAGAGAGAACTATATTTTTTAATTTTTTAATTTTTATTTTTAAATGACATACCGGAGCAGAATGGGCATCCCATTTTACAGATAACACAAAAACTTGAATTCATATGGGAGCCACTTAATTCCTAGTAAAATCCTAACTCTGTTCATTGAGGCTGGACTGGCATTAATTTTAAAAATGATTTTTAGTCATTGCCTTTGTGCAGTAACCTGCCTCTGTTTTGAAGAACTATATTTTCAAGCTTTTTCCTTCTTAAAAGGAAATGTGCTCTAAAAAGGTGATCCCTGAAAACTGTGTAGAATATGGACTAGAACGCTTGTGTTGGAGGGAAGAAATGTATGGAAAAAATCCCCCAAACTAGGGGAGTTGGAAGAGATGGACAGAGAACTTATTTTCCCGCTGGCACCTCTGATTTTGTGACTTCCCTGTAACTATAGCGCAAATCTGGAGTTTCCAACAGAGTGGGAAGTGCTTTTCTCAGTTTAATAGGTAATGTTTTAAACCTTAATGTTAGTGTTTATCTGGTGTTATTGTTAGTGACTTAGAAAATGTAAGCCTAAGCAAGTGAGCAAGGCATTGTCTGGAAGGGCGTTTATTTTTCACTGTCAGTTTTGCTCCCAGTAAGTGGGAGAGCCAGAAGTCCATGATTCAGACTGAAGTCATGAGGTATGACCATAGGTCTCTTTCCTTGATTGGGAAAGTGCTATAGGCTACTGGGAATGCAAGCGTATAACCATGGATATTTGTGTGACTTGCCCTCCTACAAACTTTAGGCAACAAGGCCAATGGTGCTGTTAGCAACTACAGTCGGATCTTAATGTTCTTTATAAGTGTGTAAAAATAATAATAATAATAATAAAAAAAACCAACAAAAAAACCCTCTGAAAAAAGAAAAACTATGAAAATGGACCATTTATGAAAGAGCAACAGAAGCATTCCCTTTCTCTGCAGATGACAAGCCCTGACCTGGTATTAGATGTCACACCGGCGGGGCTGCGCTACACGTCTTGTAACGCTGCAGCTCTACTGCGGTCTGCAGTACTGGTCATCTGTCACGCTTAGGCACTCAAGGGAAAAATGGCTGGTTTATGTGAGTGGTTCTCCATCATCTCTTGATTATGCCATTAGGTCAGTGATGAAGTATCTTGTGATTAAGTTTTTGAGAAGTTCTATTCAGTTACTGGTAATTGTTGATGGAAGCAAGCAGATATTTTTGTTAGTAATTAACTGTCATTCAAAAAGAAATTTAAAGTTATCTATTTTTTTAATGTGAAAGTTATTTTATGAAATTTTTTTTTAGTCATTAAAGGTTTTAGGTTACCTACATTTAGCTTAAGGTCTTGCTGGTTATTTTGTATTTTATTTTTCTGCCTATCTTCAGGAAAAAAAATATTAGGCATAGCTCAAATCATCTTAGGCTTTCTGTGTTTAATGTCACCTATTGCTCAGAACTTTGAATCTTTGAGTTTTTTAGAGTGTAATAATTAAAACCAAGAGCCGAAAGCTAAGCAATGTTCTGCATTAATCCATCTGTCATATTAGCCTTTAAGGGGAGGTTTATTTTTTACCAGGAAGATAATTTTGGTTAGAACTATCACTCTGTACTAATAATCTGTGAGAAGTTTTTACAAAGTTTGATTATCTCCTTGAGGAAATCATAAATATTTGATGTTACCAGGTTTAACTCTGTGTCATGCAATCTTGATTTTTCCTCTCTGTTGAGATAGCTTACTTGGTAAAGCACATGAGTTCAGAGATGAAGGTTGAGCAAAAAAGCAGGCACTCTGTTTTGAATGGCTTTAATGCCACAACTTTACGATAACTGACACTGTACCACTTTGCTGTAGCCTCTGCAAGTGCCTGGTGATGATGCAAAGTTTCATTTATCTGTTCTCCAAACCCACACATTCTTTTTTGTCAGACTGCAGCATGGTCGTGAAATGAGGACAAAGCTCTCAGTGGAGTGTTGGAGCAAATTTGTTTTGTGAATCTGAAACATCTGAAAGAGAGGAGCTTTATTTGGCTCACTCCAATGTGTCTTTATCGACTTGCCAGCCGGTCTTTAGTCAGTGTTTTTCCATGTCTTTTTTCACCTTCAGTCTGTTTGGAGGTTCAGGGTAACCAGAGTGCTCCGCTGGTGTAATTGATTCCTTGTGGAGTCCAGGAAAGGTTGAAGAAAATATGAGCAAAAATCCACCCAAGAAAAATAATTACGGGATTTGGAGCAGACAGGTACGGGACCTTGTTTCCTGTACATGTGCATCCCATTGGCACCTCTGCTTTCTGTATGTTCCCTGCTACAAAGGGAGAACCTCATCAGCTGAGGGTCTTTAACTTCTAGAGAGTTGACACAGCTCCTGTGTCATACAGGGGAACTGGTCTCAAACTGGTAACCTGGTCAGCTGTCTGTGGTTTGGGTTTTTTTATTTTTTTTTTTATTGGCATACAAGAAGAATTCTTATAAGGTGGAAAAAGTATCGGTGGATTCAGTTGTATTTTCTTCTGTCTGTTTCCCAATACAGCATTATAGTGGTATTAAATTTTCAGGATGCTTTGAATGTTTGATCTGAAAATGAGAAAACCTCTTAGGCTTCGGAATGAAAGTAACTGATACTGGAAGGGAATGAAAAAGTAAATACTACTGAAATTTTGTAAAATATTTTAATATTGTGGATGAAATATTTTTGTGAGTAATAAGTAGGACTAGGGTTCTCTTGGGGTTTCAGCCTTTCATTTCTAATGTATCAATCCTTTCTTCTTTTGGAACATACAGGGAAAGTGCTAAGGTAGCCACCTTACTCCACAATCTGTTATTTGAAAATAGGCAATTAGGAGAGCAAATAATTTAATATTAGTTGACAGATCATTAGCCTGTAATACAAAAAGTAAGACAAGGTAGGAGCCTAAGGAAGCAGTAACTATATTTGGAGTTGAGGAAGAAAAAAGTTCAATATTCAAGCACGGTAATAGCTAGAGGATAGGCAGAAGAAAGCAGAAAACTGCTGGTACACAAAAAATTTGGACTGTGTTTCGCCCCTGAAGCTGAGTCAGCTTGAATCTGAGCACTAATTGGCACTTGTAGGCTGCTCTCTACATCTCCTCCATGACCTGGACCTGTCCCGGGTGACGGGATGTGCTGGGGTGCCTGAGTGAATGACAGCTGCGATGGGCAAATCTGGGCCTCGTTTCCCAGAGGGCTGGGCCTTCATTAAGAAAAATGTCTTTTGAATGACTGAAAACAGAGTCAAGTGCTGGTGAAGATAAAAGAGCTGGAAGATTTAATGGGCTAAGATTAGATTTATATGTCCTCCCATTTCAGGAGGGAGGAAATGGGAGGATGTGTTGCAGTGAGATGGTACAGCCTGGGGCATAGGAGTGAAATGGGAATTTCATGAGATTGAAATAGGAAGCTGGACAGTCCCGTGGGTAGCCTTTCAAATTGAGATTTTCTTCTAAAGAGTGATTTAGGGCCATCCCAAACCTATGGTCAAACTTCTTGGCTTTCAAGATCATATAATTCACAGTATGGGAACAAACTTTATTACAGATCTTTCATAATGAAGAAGGAAGGTGTAGGAAATACCTAGCCTACATGCCAAAGTGGGCATGGTAATACATGTACCATCTGCATGAACACCATCCCAGCAGGTAGCAGCAGCAACAGGAGATGAATGCCCTAAGACAAGGAAGAGCGTGTTCAGCAGGGAAAAAAAGGAGATGTGTTTTTCCTTCAGGAATTTATAATGAGATCACAGCAAAGACTGGGCTGGAACTCATAAGTAATCTTTCACCCTAGGAAAATCAGTAAAATACATTCTATTGTGAATTTTGGGGGGTTAATTTTATGTATGACAAATCTCCAGCTGAACCATCACTACCTGCAATGCAGTTTGCTAAATACAACGTTGCGATTTTGGATGGCTTTTAATTATAACTAACAACAGTGAGAACAGTAATTTTTCAAAGTATTTTTCCTTTCTTCCTCTCTTTTAAGGAAAAAGCAAAAAACTTTTTAATTAAATTAAAATAGAAAAAAAGATGATTCTTTCCTTTTTAGTGTTCATTCAGAATGCTTATGTTTTGTTAAATTTTCTTCTCTTCTCTCGCAGCATTAAAGCTTGTCGTTAATTACTCTCCATTTCTTCATGGCAAATTATTAGAAAGTAGAATCTGTAGTGGTGATTAAAACAAATGTGAAGTTTTCTGTATTCCCTCAGAAACCTGGATTCTGAATAGCTTAGAATAATATGCAGGTCCTGAATATTATCTAATTATATGTGGTGGTGGTTTTTTTTTTAACAAATCCCTGGGAGAATAGAATCACTGCTCTCTTTCTGTATAGTTTAAAGTCCCCTTCCTGCAAAGACATTTGCATAGCAGTTTAGTAGCTACTCACAATTTATGAACTATATACCCTATATACCTCCCTTTTAGAGAGGCCATTTAAGATACCTTCTAGATTGCTGGTTGCATATCTAGTTATGTGACATTATTCTATAGACACAGTTTAGTACAGATCTCATTAAAAATGATATATATAACACATGCTCTTCATTTAAAATAAGGACATGGAATTTCAGTGACATGTTTGGGCTGACTTTGCATTAAAAAGTGGAGATAAATAATAAACATAGATTTATGGAGGAAAGACATCTTACCTGGAGAACAGGTGAAACAAATTTGATTAGTAATGAGGCCTGTCCCTCCAAAACCTGAATATAGTGTAAATATAATAAGGCATTTGTGGGGGGAAAAAAAAAGGGAGTCATCTTTTGAGTCAAATGGTAGCCGACAAGGCTAGGAGCTCTCAGCAGGACTGCTCCCTCTGGTTATTCTGATTTTTTTCTTTTGTTTCATGTTCTCTGTGTGTACATTTATGATTGTATCAGAGAAGTCCAGGATTCCAGCAACACCTTCTGGCAAGGTTCTCCTAAACTGCTCATCCATCCCTCTCTCAGAGGTCGGCTGGGGTGCTGCTGCTCGGGGACAGGCTGGGCATCGGTCTGCTGGTGGTGAGCAACCGCTTTCATGTACATCACTTGTCTTTCTTGAGTATTACTTCTCTCTCTTTTTTTCCCTTTTCATTAAAATTTATTATTATTTTATTTTATTTCAATTATTAAACTGTTCTTATCTCAACCCATGAGTTTTTTCACTTTTCCCCTTCCAATCCCCTTCCCCCCATCCTGCTGGGGGGGAAGTGAGCGAGCGGCTGTGTGGTGCTCAGGTGCTGGCTGGGGTTAAACCATGACAACAGATAAACAAATAATTTCCCCTAGAATTTAATTTGAAATTCAAGTTTTCAAACACAACTACCTCAGCTTGTGCTGTTTCTTGATGTGCTGCTTCTGTGCACACATACAAAGTCTTAAATGCATAAAAATGGCTTAGGCCCAAATGTAGAACAAACTTGTAGGATTTCAGCTTTATTTTCTATGTGTTTGTATGGGCTAGATTTTCTACATGATTTTTGGGTTTGCTTAGCTGCAAAGTATAAGTTCAGAGAAGCTTTGAAGTTCAGGGGACCCTACAGATATGAGCTATAGCCTCAAAACAAGGGACTGAGTTGGGATTACAGATGACTGAAATTTTCTAGTCAGTGGAGATAAACAGGGATGCTCTGTATTTTTAGTTTCAGTTAAGGATATTCAAAACTTCCTTGTCTGTTAATTTGTGAACTATAGAATTATTATTTTTTTTAAAAGTTAAATCAGACAGCTAGTCTGAGCTAGTCTAAATGGAAAACGTTAATTAGGATTTTTGTGTTTATAAAACTGTTTCAGGCCACAAGATTTACCCTTTGTGCCTAGAGTGAGCCCAATAATTTATGCTTGGACTAGAGGCACCTGGTTTGGTACAGAAATCTGTTGTGGCTGATTCTAACTGGCTTATGCCATGCTCTCTTAAAGATGCAGCTCTCTACAGTTCTCCACTTTGTCATATGTAAAAATCAATTTCTTGTGTTTTAATTGTATCATGGATACATATAAAAACATTACAAAAATATAAACCAATTTAATGCTTATTGTAAATGTCATTCATAATGATACTCTTGTGTCCAAATTAACTTCGCCACTGGTTTCTCTCCACTACATCAGAGAAATCTGTGAGCTCTTGGCGAGTGCCAACATTTCCTCAGAGACATTTGCAGTTTTCTGGAAGCCCTGACTTGTGGAGGGAAGACCCTTTCTTTTTTTTTTTTTTTTGTTACAAAAAGAGGAGGGTGAGTTTTAGATCTCTTGGCTCAGCTGTTTGGCAGGGAAAAGCCTGAAAGTATGAGCTCAATTCCTCCTCGGTGTCCAGACACTGCAAGACAAAGGGATCCATCATGAGAAAGATGTTTTTAAAAGGTATTTGAGGAAAGGAGTTGTTTCAGGAGGGGTAAAGGCTGACTAATGAATTTATAATGCCAGGAATTGGCAAAGACTGTCTGTGTTCTGGAACTGAATTCAGCCTCTGCAGCTGGGGGCACAGACAGGACTTCTCCATTTTATCTTGTGCGTGACAGCTAACAATTTCATCTGCTCTTGTTTGTTGTGCAGGTCAGATGCTTTTTCGGGTTAGTGGATTACAGGAACAAAAAGCGCCTGTGCTTGTGAAACAATTACTCTGATCCTCTGATTGTTCGTGTGTTGTAAAGCAAGATAATATTTCAGATACTAGACAGATGCGTTTAGGTTCTGAATAATTTGATGCTAAGTGGTGTGCTGGGTGTTCTGATCGCCCAGTTGCGGGCCCAGGTTTCGTTTGCAGGTCAAACCTAACAAAAGGAGGTGTCACACGATCAGTAACTCAGCGTGCCTCTTTGATCAGTCGCTTATGCAAAGTTACTTCATTTCCCTTTCAAAGAAAATTCTGGCTGAAGTACGAGATGCGAGGTTTGCAAGAGTCTGGGCCAATTTGGGATTGGCTGCTGTGTAAAACAGCATTGGGCATGACCACAGCCTCTTCCGATCCTTAGGTCTCTTGCACTGGTTTGTAAAATGTGAGGAGGAATGTGTGAGTGGGGAGGAGCAGACTGGAAGGGATGGGAGCTGGATTTTCTTCAGTGCCTTTTTTGTCCATGGTGGGATGGCTGTTTGCAAAATGAGCAGTATCTTCTCCCCTTTGACAAAGGGGAGATAACTCCTCCTGTAATAAACATTTGTTTCCTTTGAACTCATCTTCTTTGTCACTTCAGTTGCCCCCTTCTCATCATCTCCATTGTTTTACAAGAGCTTTGTTTCAGTTTAGTTGTTGGTGGATGGAGGAGAGGACATGAGCTCTCATGTCAAGGAGGGAGGGCCAGGCTGGCCGGTGTGCAGCACCACTGGCGGCACAGGTTGTCGAAGCACTGTCAGCTGCTGCTGGCGCTGCCGGAAGTTTTAGAGAGGCTGGTGCTGGTGGCATTTTATTTTAGTCCAGGTGAAGGCTTAATCCTCACAGAGGCGTGTGTCAGGATGGCAGCTGAGGCTGCCCTCCTTCCCAAAGAGCCTTAAAGGCTGTTGCCATGTCAACCAAACCCTTTCCAAATTACTCTTGCTACTTCTTGATCCCCAGCACGGAACAGCTGCTCGTGTTGGCTTGCACAGATGTGCAGGCCTGCTTTGTACCCTGTCACGGCCTCTGTTTGGGTTAAATGCTTTAAGGGTAGGTGCTTCGGTATTCATTCACTGGCTCATCCTCTCTGCAACTCTTTTTCTTGCCTTTTTAAGGGTATCAGCTTGTATGAGAAGAGGGAATGGACAACTGACCCTGTTAGAGTTGCTGCACAAACTGGCACCGTATCATTTCCTTGTTTATGCTCAGATAAACTTTGATTTCTGCCAGTTTTATTATTCAGACAGTGTGAATAAAATCTGACAGTGTAACAGAGCACTCGAGACATGAATAGTGTGCTTTAACACTAGCTTGAATTCACTGGTTCATTAAACAAAGGATGAAAAGAGCGTGCCAGCCCAAAATCAGATTGTCATGTTCTCAGTGACTTGGATGCTCTGTTACTTCCATCTCTCTGTGTGCTTTTCAGAGAGTCTTTAAGGCACAAGAAAGTCACTTTTACTTGCCCACGCCTTGGCTTCCCTATTGCTCTGTATTTCTAACCCCAAGGTAGCTGGAGATCATACTGTCAAAGTCTTGCAAAACTCACTGTCTTTGCATTCTCATTTGTTCTCATTAGTATGTGTCTGATATAGAATTAGATATCCACATGATTAGAATGAGGCTCAGCTTTTTGTAAAACTGTTTCTTCTCCTTGAAGGGGGTGGTTTAGTGTTGTCTAGCTCCTTGGCTTTCTTCATCTTTTCTCCTCAGATATTGCACTGTCAGAAGACAGAGTGCAGCAGGAAAGTCACCAGTTGAGAACCATGGAATCGTTTAGGTTGGAAAAGACCTTTAAGATCATCAAGTCCAACCGTTAACCTAACCCTGCCATCCCACCACTAAACCATGTCCCTAAGCACCTTGTCTGCCCGGCTTTTAAATACCTCCAGGGATGGGGACTCAATCACTTCCCTGGGCAGCCCGTTCCAATGCTTGACAACCCTTTCAGTGAAAAAATGTTCTTAATGTCCAACATTTAGTCCAGATAATTTTGATTTTGTGGCTTAACATACAGTGGTTTTAACGCTATGTATAAAATCAATGAGGCGTGTAGACTGTTAGAGGTTCTGAAGGTCTCAAGATATGGCTTAATTGTTCTAGAAATGAATCAGTTGGGATAGGAGTGTAAATCTGTCTTCTCATCCGTCTCTGTGGTATAGTCCTTGTGCTTCTGAGGAAAATGTCAGAGAAGAAAAAATTAATACAAAATGCAGGAAAACTTGTTCTTCGTAACGACTGGGGGATGTTGCAGATAAAGCAGCAACACAATTTAATGATTTGTCCACGTTTTCATATTCATGTTAATTTGTTATTATTTTTGAAGTGGCAATATCCTTAAAATAAGTATAGTTGTTTCTAATCGGTTTATATTTAAAAGGCTGTGTTCAGTTCTTCTCTTCAGCTTTCATGCTTACACCTCAGCCGTGAAGAAACTTGGGTTTGTTCTTCCAGACGTCACCAATTACAGCCAGGGTAGACTTCTGACTTCATATAGCACGTATGCTAGGTCTTGATGAAATAGGTAACACTCAGCTTTTTTTAGTAAGCCCCACTCATAGTCCCACTAAGTCTTTATTTCAGTAGCCTGCAATGAGGATCAGCCGAAATCACAAGACTGGGATCAGAATAGAAAGAGTATTAGGAAACAGAAACTTTTGTTGTCTCCCTCACTCGTACACAGCTGACACGGGAAGGATACCACGCTGAGGCTGCTCTTCCCGCCTACCTCACCAAAAGCAGTTCTGAAACAATTTTTATTGTGTTGTACTTGAAGACAGTGATTGAAAGCCTCTTTTCAGGTGTATTTTTTACGCAGGCAAAAGGCGATGCAAGGACACTCTGAAACTGCTTTCCATTTTGCCATAGGTAGGAGATGGGGTTGTTTAGCAGTAAAGACTACTAAACAGGCAACTTACCTATGTGCTGCCTCGATCTTCTCACTGGAATAACATACTCTCACACACGCACCATCTAGTCCAGAAGTACTCTCTGCATACAAATAAACTGCAAAACCACTTCCAGGGCTGTTGTAAGAAAGGAGAAAAGTGTTCAAGTTGTATCTTGTAATTCCTTCATATCAGTCACTGGCTTGCACCTCATGTTTATTATTCATACGAGAGGTTGTAAGGTGGGCCACCTTTCCTTTTTTATGCAGGACAGATTCATTTTTCTGGTCATGGTTTATGGATATGAAGGGCTTCTGTTTATAAACGCCATTATGTAAACTCTTCTCCCTGCTTGTAGTTTATAGAGCATAGAGAGCATGATTCTCTTCCCACTTACTTAAACCTTAGACTGCTGTAACTCATGGGAATTCACTTGAGTTATTCCTGGTTTACAGTACTGTAGGAGAAGTCAGAGAATACTTAGCTTTAAGAAAATGGAACAGGCTTGCAGTTCACTAATACCTGGCATTATGCATTCCTGGAACCTTAAAATTACATGTCTCGTAGGAAGGCATTTTCTTTGTCAGAACACTACTGATGGTATTTGTTTTGGAAATCAAGAATCTACACCATTCAAATGGCAAGCTTCCAAGTCTCTGCCACATTGTATTTGAAGTGCAATGATGTCTGGAGAAGAATACATTTATTTTTCCAGCCTATACTCTTTCCTTTTGGAGCTTTTGGATTTCTACTACCAAGGTTTGCACCTCAGTGTTCATAGAAAGGAAACCTAGACATGTAGGCTATATCCAAGTAAGATGCAAAGTTGTTATGTGCAATATTGCTTTTGAGAATGCTGCTGTGAAATAGTATGTGTTTTGTACAGGACTCAGTTCTTCATAGGTCTGGAAATGGTGGGATGTGGAGTCTTTTCTCAGCTGCCTCTGAAGCTGACTTAGTGGACATAAGCTTCCTTCAGGAATCCTTCATGAATCTTTCTGGTAGTATCAGTAATTTATCTGTTAGACCAAATGTTGAATTAGTGTGTAGACTGGAGAAAGGGTTAGGGATGACTGTATAGGATGGGTGGCATCATCTGACTGACCCCCACTGCTTGCCCTGTAGTTGCCGTGGGCAGGGAATCCTCTACTCCAGATCTACAATTCACATGCTCCCCTTCCCTTTCTCTTTTCCTTTTTCTTGAGTTGTCCATTTTGGCTGCACAAGTCAGGGGTCCTTAGGGGAAGTTACCTAGCATGATCATCAAAGCACTGGCTTATGTTAATAATAAAGTAAGAACATTAGTAGATCCGCGTTTTATAGTTCTGAAGGAAATACATAGGGGGCAGAAGTTACTGAACGCTGGGAAGGATGTTTAGCTGACAATGTTGCGTCCTTCTCAGAAAATTGCTTCTCTGACTAGCATCTGGTCACTTCTTGCATGACCCCTGTATCCTACTGGTCATCTTGGTATGTTTTTTCCTACATTGCTTGCCCATACAGTGCTCTTCTGTTGCATTATTAATGGTAACCTTCTCCCTGCATGTTGTCTTGTTAGTCAGCCATTGTTTTGACCTCCTGGCCTGAGTTATCCAGGAGGAAAACATCAGTGGACAAACTTGTAGCTTGTTTGGTTCCCCTTCAAGAATGCTGCTATTGTTTTGTGAGGGTTTTTTTGTACCTGTAGTAATTTATAGCAACTGCCACCCTTGAAAGTGCAGAGCACAAAGGTGAGCCTATAATTATGGCTAAAGGCAGATCCCTGAAATCTTGAGCTTTGCCCTAGTGCTATGGTTTGCATCAGAATTTCAAATGAGGCAAGTCCGTGATCTAGGAGAAACACAACAGCAGCAGGGAGCCCATAACCAACTAACCAATCGACCAACACAACCCCCTGCTTGACCCAACACGTGATCAGAGAAATAGGAACACAAAAGCTTTCTCTGGACAAACGTTTTTGGATGGCAGATGGAATTTGTCTTGTGCCACCATATCTAAGCACAGATGATTAGGGTTTGCTTTTTTCCCAAAGGACATGTATAATGATTGCCTGATGTTCACCAGTGTTTCTTGCAAGGTAGCTGTCAACCTGCTGGGAATTCCAAATCAGAATAACAATTGCAGGATTTATCCTAGCTCTGCTGGACAATGTTACTTTCCTAATGCTTTCCCTGAGCTTTGTTTGAAGTCTTTGCTGAGTTGTACTTAGGTGGAGAAACAGAAAGAAAAACTTGTTTTGCTCTTCTAGCAATCCCTAGATAGGAGATGGGTTATGTATATTAAATTTTCTATCTGGACATATTTTCACCTATTTGCTGCTGCCATTTTCCAATAAACACTTCATTATCATGAATATTATTGAAGGCTCTGGCAAATGATCACTAGACGTGGCAATAAATATTTGGAGCTTAATGTTGAGCCGGTCTAAGGGAAGAGAGCATTTCTTTTTGACTCCAGTAACTTTGGATCATGCCTTAAGTGCTCTCTCAGACTTTCGATTTCTGCTCATCTTTCTGATGAAATCTGATGATCTTAGTGTAGCTGAGATGCTGAGAGTGTTTGAGGAGTGAGAATAAAAGGACAAACTGAGTTATTTGACAGTAGATCTGATAGAGAAGGAAAAGAATAATGTTGTAGGAAAGAAGATGTAATCTTAAATATTTACTGCTCTGTTGTTGATGTCTCTGGACTGATTTAATATGGCATTATAAAAAAAATAAAAAAAGTAAATTGTGCCAGCACACTTTCATTGTATATGAAAAAATAAATTTAGCTGCAATCCAGTAAATGTTTAGGAAAGTAACAGATATTGTCTTGTATAAAGAACCCAAGATCAATATCACTAAGTTTTTAAAAGGACCTAAAGTTGTCCTTTTATTGCATGTTATAAATAATGTTGTCCTCAGTATTGTGTCCTCAGGCAAACAGATCGGGAGCTCTTAAGGAGCAAAATTTGAGTTCAGTGTGCTCACGTTTTTGCTGCCTATATCTAAGTTCCACATACTTCCATATCCTTATTGTATTTGGGGTTTGTTCCCCTAAAAAACCTTACTTCCATTTTTGGGATGGCTGTCTTTTCTAGGGGTGGTACTTTAGTCCTAGTTCAGATAGATATAGCTAAAGAATAAAACATTGCCTTCAGAATATTCCTTTCAGAGCTAAGCAGGGATACGGTGCCTGGGATATGTACAAAACATTTTTCAGTTGTTTTGGTTAAAAAACAAAGTGTAAAGTAACTCTTGTAATTTTATGTGTAAAAGATATTATCTTGTTAGTGGAGTGATGAGGAAACCAGGCCTCTTCTTGCCAAGCACACAGCTATCAAAATGAATAGGTTGTAGTTTCTGTACTGCTCATGTACAATTTGGAAACCCTTTTGTGTACCAGCATGCTCTGTAGCTCAGTACAGGGTTAGTACTGAGGCAGAAGTGAGTCCTCAGTGGTTTTATAGCCAACACAACCAGTGTTTTTCTTTTAGCTGGTGAGTGGTGAAGTGCCCATGGCTCTTACTACCTCCTCAGACGCGGAATCAGAAATTCTGGGCAAGTGGTACCAGCCTGCCTGCTTAAGAGCATGGGCAGTTTTCAGGCAGGACAGAAGTGTAGAAGTTGTTGTTTGTTTGCATATAAACCCCGTTTCAGGCATTGAAATGTTTCACCAGGCAGTGGTCAGTATAACCCAGGGTGGTGTCCCAAGAGCTACCAATGTCAAAGGGCTCAGAGAAAAAGTTGCAAAAACCACCCTGGATAACTTTTCCAGAGATGAAGCACAGCTTCTCGTTAGCTGTTTTCTATACATTATTGTCTGTTGGGTATATTCTCACATTGATGTAAATATCTATTTGGGATTTATATGGATGCTGTTAAATCCACATCTCCAAACCTTTGTCTTAGTGTTTTTAGTTTGTCAATTAGAATCATAGAATCACAGAATCATTTAGGTTGGAAAAGACCTTTAAGATCATCAAGTCCAACCGCTAACCTAACCCTGTCATCCCACCACTAAACCATGTCCCTAAGCACCTCGTCTGCCTGACTTTTAAATACCTCCAGGGATGGGGACTCAGCCACTTCCCTGGGCAGGCTGTTCCAATGCTTGACAGCCCTTTCAGTGAAGAAACTTTTCCTAATGTCCAACCTAAGCCTGCCCTGGTGCAATTTGAGGCCATTTCCCCTCGTCCTATCACCCGTTACCAGGGAGAAGAGGCCAACCCCCACCTCGCTACAGCCTCCTTTCAGGTAGTTGTAGAGGGCGATAAGGTCTTTTAGATTTAAATATAAAGTGCCATGACTGAAAATTAATTAAATTTTATTATTGACTATTTTTTCCAGTAGTATGCTGTCTCTGACTGTCTAAGCTGGCTTCTGAAGGGAGGTAGGTAGAAACATAGCTCCAAGGGTGAGGTTCAGAGAGGAAAGACTCTGAAGGGTCCGTGCTTAAGGAGGAGACAGCGGTCAGTAAAGGCAGAGTGAAGGAGTATGATGTTTTCCCCTGACTTTTGTTTCCATTTTCTTCCAAGGCATATTACTATGTAAAACTTGCCCAAGCTGTCACGTGTCTAAAGAAGACCTCGTGTTTATATACACAATTACAAATTGAAAAAAAAAAATCTCCTACTGAAGTAGTTATTTGATAATAGCTTAATAATAATTTAAATAACCTGTGAAGTTATGGTAGAAATATTATACTAAGATATCCACCTCTAGAAGAGGCTTATTGGGCCTTAACTGATGGGTGGACACAGATGAGTAAGCATTACATTTGTTACTTCTGGTTAGTCTTAGAAACCCACCGAAACACCGAATTATAGGATAAAAGGACACATGTTTAGGGTTGAATGTGTTCTTAAAGCAAGGGCTCAGCATCTGTGTAGAGCTTAAATCTCCCTGCCCCTGTGAATTCTTCCCCAAATCACTGTCATCCTTCAAGCCTGGAGTAGATTTACCAATAAAGCACAAGTCAGTCCTTGGGCAGAGAGAGCCCAACCACCCCCCTCCACCGGGGCTTGCTTCCAGGAGGGATGACCACCATCCTGGTCCTTGGGCACGGCTGGCCGCCCAGTGGGGCCGGTGGCTTTGTCAGGAGCACAGCTGTGAATTAGCATCAGATGGCTAAAGCTGTCACTGCCCATAGCTGTCGGCTCCACCCTGCCGGCGATAAACCAACTTTGATGTCGGGTTACCTTAAAATGCCAGGCTGGAAAGTGGGGTGAGTTAGGAGTTGATTCATGAGTGGATCAGACATCCCTGCCCTGGGGCCAGCAACATCTGTTAGGCAGGTGGGAAGGAAGGCAGGGAGTGGTAGCAGCTTCAGCTGCCCTATTTTCATCCGTGGCTGCATGTCTATTGGGGCCCTGCGGTCACAGGTTGCCCTTGATTAAAACATCCTTCCCAGGCTGAGAGGTGCTGCTTGTTCTCGATGGAACTGAGGTTTACAGGATCAAAGGTTCTGGCTTTGCTCGACATATGGCCGCAGGCCTGTTGCAAAAGTGAACTCTTCCTACCAGATAAGTCTGAGCTGTGCGATGCTTTCTCCAGCCCTCAGCATGGGGAGAGGGAGGACTCCAGTTTGCAACTCCAGAAGCTGCCTTTTCCTTCTGCATTTTCAGTTTTTCTAACATCTCCATCTTACTGGGTTTGTCAATACCTATATTTAATTTTAGAAAGCTCAGGCATTTTCTCTGCTTATGTTGAGCTACATTTTTTTTTGGAATGTGTTTCAGGAAATCTTTTCCCTGTTGAGACCTTAAAGACAGTGCTCATGCAGCTGCAGGCAGCAGTTAGCCGTCCAAATACCACTGGGTTAGCCTGGTCAACAGCGTACTCTCTTTTAGGGTATCCCAGTTGTTCTCAACCTAATGACCACCTATCATGGACAAAAATCCATGGTCAGTCCTGGATAATATAGGCAAAATGGGTAATTTAAAAAATTTGGGTGTAATTTGAATTTTTTTCTGCTTTGCTTGGTGGCTTGCTTTATCTGTAGGGGTTTACGTTGTTTTATTAAAAATGATAGCTGCCACTTATGAACGATTTCCTGATGCCTTGCAGACAACAGGCTGAGGAATGCTGATCATCTGAAAAGTCTTGCCAGCTTCTGAGAAATTTCAGTCACAACCAAAGTCCCTATTAGTAAAGCAGAAGTTGCTTAAAGTTGTCAATTAAGCTTGTATTTTCTTGACCAACCTCCCAAATTCAAGTATGATGGAAGGAGCTGATTTACCTAGACTATATGCTGGGGTCAACGATGGTGTATCCACGTGTCCTCTGTATGGAAGCTAGGTTTCAGGAGTAAAAGATGGCTTGGGATGCATGCAGGTGCAGATGGGAGGGAGTATGTGCTCCTGCCTTGGAGTGCAGTGCATGCCAAGCCTGGTAATACCCATGTAGCTCAAACCTCTTTTGTTTCTGCTTATGACGACAAAAATAGCATTGCTAAATAGAACTGCCTTTCTTCCTGGCATCAAATCCATTCAAAAGACGAGACAGACACGGGCTCTGGTGTTTTATCCTGAAGAAACTAGTTTCACTGGAAGCGGTGCTGAAAGAAGGAATCTCTCTGTAGGATGTTCTGGCAGTATTTACTCAGCAGAGATGAATAAGGACGGAGAACATCATCAGAAAGCAGAGGATATATGGGTAAGTGGGACAAGCCATGTCATGGAAAGTTTCATCAGAAGCTGAAATTTTCTCCATGGTTCTCTTCACAATTCTTTTGTTAAGTGTTTTCCAGCCATTGCCTCTTATTTATATATAGTAGTTGGTGAGAAACACGGGAGTAGTAGTGCTGGTGTTCAGCCCCTGCCAAAGTGCAAAAGCTGGAGTGGAGCTCCTCTCAACTCCCATTCATTCTGAGCACTGGAAAAATAGAAATGCAGATGTCCAGAACAGGCCAAAAAAAAAAAAAAAAAAAAAAAAAAAAAAAAATCAGTAGTCCCAGTGAAACACATCCATACTCTCCAAAACTTTGTTCTGCCAAAATTTCCATGCTTTTCCTATAGCCAGTTCACATCCCGTTATTTTACAGCTATGAGGCTGTTATTCTTCTAAGATGCCGAATTATTTTTATATATATATATATATATATACACACACACGCACCTTAGAACAGGAAAATATTAGGCCTGGTGGATCTCTTCACCCATTTTCAGTCTGCCGATAATGAGCCAAGATTGCCTTGGCTGTGCAGAAGTACAGGGCTAGATTCAGATTAGTTACACACTAAATACACTTGCACAGTAGTTAGGAAAAATCTGTTCAAACCCCCTGAAAGAAGTTGCTAGTTCTCTGAAATAAAACATTCCTCTGCTATATTTGCATCTGCTCACTTTCTCACCCCCTGAATGAATGAGGGATTGTTTGTTTTCAGTTAATTAAAACTATTAACTAGGTTACTTCATTGTTCCAAGTTTATTGAATCACTGCTTCTAGAGTGAGTAAGAAAGATTTGATCAGGTAAATAAGTATAGCTCAGGAAAATATCTGTTAAATGTGCGAGTTGGCATGGGCTTGTGCCAAATTTTATTTCAGATATTTTTCTTTTTTAGTACAAAAGGCAAGATGTGAATAAAGGTCACCAGGTATTTATCCTGTTTCTATCTCTAGCTCTCTGAAGTGAGTGCTAGTGTTGCATTACTCAGGTACGGTGTTGGGTGTGTTCTTACTCCTTTCATTGCTTTCCTTATTCCTTTCCTTCCAGTCAAGGTGGGTGTCTCTCTTGTTCTGCCTCAGATTAGTGGATGAAGATAACGAAAGCAGATGGCGTCTCCTGTAGGCTTGCCTGTGGCTTAGGGTGGGAAAGGCACTGCAGCCACAGACAGACTTGAGCTCGACCCCTCGCAGACTCCCCTGAACCTCTTTTCCATGTAGCCCTTGCTATGCATCAACGTTACATCCTAACCCTAGGTCCCAACGTGTCTAATTGCACTGTAACAAGGGATTAAAATCCACAATGCCTTGGAAGGAGAGCAGGGAAGAGGGAAGGTGTTGTTAGTTCCAAGTCCCGAAGTGTCTGGCGTTTCTGACTCCTTTCTTCCTAGCCAGTCTTGCCCCGCTCCTGTCTCCTACATTCAGCTTTATATTTTTCTCAGCTTCTACTGTAAGAACTGCTACTGAGGGGATGTAAGCGAAGTTGTCAACCAAATGTTTTCATTATCACCTTTGAAGCTTTGCTATTTCTTACGCTCCATCGTTTTCTCAATCTGATCCATTATTCTGAGTGCGTGCCTCAGGGAAGCATTAAAACAATGTATTGACTTCTGCAGCTCCTGCCTCTCTTCTTTCTCTAACAAGCACGTACATGAGTTTTGAGACCAAGGCAGTGTGTACAGAGCCATCACACCGATGGCTGTTGAGCTGGGTTCCCCTCTGACTTTTAACCGTGTCTGCCAAAGCTGGCTCCTGGATTCTGCCTTGCCAGCACCGGGGCGGTGGTAGTGCCAGATAGCTGCCCACGCGTCTCTGCCTCATCCCTGGTCATGGGTGGCCTTTTCCATCATGTTCTCAATTTCCTTCCTAATAATTCCTGGTTTCAAACCATTTTCTACAGTGACTTCAGGACACCCTGGTGGTACTACCTAGTTTAGAGCCACAGCTGCGCAAACATGTTGACAATTACTGTTTCCACGTGGACCACGAGGCGCTTGCCAATGTAGTACTTAACAAGCGACGGGGTTATAATACATTAACATGCAATTTTTTGCCATTCTTTGTAGCCAGCTTAGGTTTGATTCACCTGAATGATTTGTGTCATGGACAGAGTTTAGCATTTAGCTGTCTTCTGTGTTCTCTATTGGTTTCTGTGTTCTCTGGTTATTGGTTTATGCAGAATGGGGTGTAGCACAGACCCCACTGGTAGCCTTCCTTTGCTGCAAACCTGGCCCTTTCTTTTCATATCTTTTAACTGGTTATTAACCCAGGAAGGGATCTTTGGTTCTGTCCTGGCTGCTTTTTTTTTTTTTTTTTGAAGGTAGCTGAAATTTTGGCTATAATTGAGGACCGATTGTAAACCTTTGGGTTCTTTATATGAAAAGTCGATTAAGCAGAAGGAAGCTGCTGGATTGTGTTTGTCTCCTCTTCTTCAGGAAAGAAGTTGTGAGTGGGGTAGAGCTTTCAAAAATTGTGAAGGAACAAGACTATGTCCTGTGCAGGCAGAAGAGCATCCCTCCTTCAGATGGCTCAGTCTTTGTTGTAGCATCTTGGAAATTACATGGGTATTTCTGCTACGCACTCTGCATCATTAAATACTGTAAGCTCTTTGCATTATTAATTGTTCTCACATTCTGTGAAGCAGGAAAACAGCCAAAGGTGCATAATCTTAATTCCCAGACCCCTTATATAATTTAACTGGTGTTCAGTGACCTTTAGCTGGAGACTGATTTTTCAAAAGCCTTTTCAGAATCTATTTTTTAGAAGACACCCATACTTTCAGCTATGCTGGAGATTCTGCCAAGCTTAGGGGAAGATCAGGACATTATATAAAACAGATCATCTTGCTTCTAGCCACACTCCATTAAAGAAATAAAATAGATCAGTAAAGCATGTTGAAGCCATTATAATCCAGATTTTGGAAATTCCTGTTAGCAGAGCACTTGCAGGTATTAACAGAAAATAAGTTTTCTTTAAGGATGAGTGATGGCCATAGCCTCTGTCACTCAGTGACTGAGAGCTTTCTCTGCATGCAGATGATATGCCCAGCTCAAAAATGTGTTGTTCAGGTGGCAGTCTTGATATGTGCCTTATTACGGTCAGACTTGTAAAAGGAGAAGGATGTAAAAACTCCAATCACCTTTCAAACTAGAACTAACCCTTTTTTAGAAGCTTGGAAATTTTTCACCGAGATGTTTGTAGCTGTGTAGGTCTTGAGTGGGCAAACACCTTTTTTTCCCTTCTGTTAAGATAAAAGGTTAAATTATTTAACCTCTGTTTGTTTGAAGATACTGATGGACAAATAACAGATACATAAATAATAACAACAAAGTCATCAAATTCAGTAATGTTGTCAGTGATCCAAACAGCAGAATTTATTGCTCTTTTTAAATAAAAGCAAACCATAATCCTTTGTATATTGCAGAGCAAGGCATTCCCCAGGGAAAAAGAAAATCCAGAAAGTGCTTAATGCTTGACTTGCTGAGGCATATTTCCTATTATAACAATGAAAAATTCCAATTGTCACCTGCTGTATTTTCTAGCTGTTCACCTTTTATACACATAAGTCTTCAAGGGTAAGTTCAGGAAATTAAGACAGAAGCAACAAAGAGAGATCGATATTTGCTAACTTTTTTAAAAAAAGTTTTGCTAGGTTTGAATGGGTCCTGTTATAAAATATGGTCCATATGTTGCACATTTTGATCTACACCCTAGGCTGATCATCCATATTTCAAAGAAATGGACAAGAATGTAGAAATGTGGCCAAGAGGGATTGATTTATTAGTTTTTAGGGATGCTATTCTATCATACATTGTTCACGTAAGAAAGAAACCCCCACATGTGAAACAGTTGCAATACAGTGAAATGTCTTAACATAAAAAAAAAAATAATTTGGGTTTTAAATGAGCTTATTTTTTTTTTCTATAGAAGATTTTCTTCCAGTTCCTCCTCTTGTGATGCTGATAGAAATGTAGGCAAAACTCAATTGCTCTGTCCCGAAAAGGCCAGGGCCGAGTAGTCAGCAAAACATATGACTAATGTCTGATTAATTCTAAAGTAGCTGAGAAAAACTGCTATAGGACTAGATATTTGTTTATAATGTTCCCAGCCCAAAGTGTTTGGCTGAGCACTGATATGTTGGGTAGTGTGTTGTAGGGCATGTGTTTAATTTCCTATAGCTCTGGTAATTACAAGTGCAAGAGGTCTACAAAGCAGTAAAGTCACTCCTTCTGTCAGGTGAGGATTGTTTTTCAGGGCAGATGTTACACTTTGTTATGGTATTTAATATCTTAAGGGTTCAAGCTTCCAGAAGAGCATGTGAGTTGGTAACTGTGGTCACCTCCAGCTTCTCTGTGAGAGCAGAAGAAACTCAGCAAAATGAAGGAGAAGTCTACCAGCCCCCCTTGAGCACATGGGCCATGAGCAGGATGTTTAACGCGTTTTCCTGTTCTCCATTTCACCCCATTATTCTCAGTCTTACTTCTCATTACTTCTTGAAATCTAATCCTTAGACATACGAGTAGTTAATCCTAATGGATGTCCGAAGGGTGAAGCTTTAGATGCCAATGTGAGGTGTCAGACCTTGAGGGAACGGTTCTGTCCTTCCTCAGGAGACAACAGGCACACGCAGTCCTTTTTTTTGTGGTGTACTGGGAGCAAAATACACCACTTTTATACTTAAGTTCTAATGGCTAAATTTATAGGCCTGGCAGTTATTGTAGATGTAGTGCTGTTTGTGGAGTGATCAGACTTGCTCTGGAAACTGCTGCCGTGGATCTCCAGCTCAACAGTTTCTGAAGTTAATTTTGTAAGTAAACTCTTAACATAACTGCTAGAGCCATTAAATAACTTGCAAAGGGATTTTAACTTACAATGAATTTGTTACAGTTTGGATTAATCCCTAAAGTAAATGCCATCTAGATTTTACGTGATGTCACACCCAGAACACATTCCCCTAAAATGGACTAGAGGGAACAAATACAGAGAATGGACTTTTTGTTCACCAGTTATTAATACCTTTTGCTTCAAAACTTAAGTACTTTTTAAAAAATAAAACCTCATGCTGCTCAAGTCCTTCTTAAAAGCTATTGTTTCTACCCCCATGAGCACCTAAAGTGGATAGAAGTGAAGCTCATAAGTGCCGGAGAGAGAAGATCAGCAAAACCTTTTCTGTTGAAGTCACTGGTTACAAAATGTTTCCCTTTTAAAGCACAGCCAAGCATAACAGCGGTCTCTTCCCCAATAGGTTAAGTAATCTTTTTTCATTTGAAAGACTTTGTTTAATTGTGTGCTGTTACAGGGTGTTTTGCTGTTTTCCAGTATTTGTTTATAGGGGCCTTTATGACAGGGAAGTTTTTAGCTGTTGTTTTGTCTTGGTAGGACTTTTTTTGGTTTGTTTGTTTTTATTTGCTTCCAGAAAACTTTAAATGTGAGGTCTTGTAAACTAACCTGGATTTTCATAAAGTGATATGTGGGATTGCAGACCTCTCTTTTAGAAGGGAGGTATAATGATCTAGAGCTGTGAAGTTAACAGGCTGTCAAGGAGTAGGCATTTGAAAAAATGAAACTGTTGTTTACCCTTAACTATCCAGAGATACCGAAATGCAGGCTTTGCATTGTTTTTTAAAAGTCCAGTTCTGCAGTACAAGGGGCGTTTATTTACATTTTCTTGTCATGTGTTTTTTAGTGTTATGAATAATATCTTTTTTCTAGAGATGTAAAATATAATTGAACCTTGAATATATGCCTGAAAGCATTCTGACAGCAAGTAGTCATTATAAATAGCATTGGTGAGCCTCACTTGGAGCTGAATAGTATTGGATTGTTTATATTCAACAAATAGGAATAAGACACTAATTCCTGATACAGAGGTGCATTTCTTGTGAATGTGGCTTTGTAGGCAGAGTTGTCTGGAAAGCAGAACTAACCGTCCTGAGTGCAGCACTCTGCTGCTCCTGGATCCCAGACTAATTTTGCTGTGTGTGTCACTGCCGCTGCCAGGCTATATACCAGCTCAGTCACCACTGGCTCCAGGATCTCCACCCAGCCCTCCCCTGGACAGTGGGAGTTTGCCCTTTGCCTCTTTGGCTGGGATTCATTTGCTCAAATGTAGACCTCTATGGTGTGTCTCCATCCGCGGAAGCTGCTGGACTCCATTTGCAGCCAATGGACAAAAGGATGAATGTCTGGGGCATGACTGATCTCATTCTGAAGGTGAAACGGGTCAGATGACCCTGGCCCTAAAAAACGGCTTTTTCTCTGATGTCTATTAATAGAGCCTATGGTGCAATCTACAGTTGAATGTTATGAAGCCTACCCTATGTGACCTGTCAAAGCTTAGTCATCTAAACCTAAATGTTGGCCATTAAATATGCATTTTGGTGAAATTCAGAATGGTCATAAACCCAGGAGAAGTAGTAGCCTGAGGAGCAGAAAGCTGTGGATATGAATATTCACCTACCTGAGGTCAAGGCTTGCTTGAAAATGTTGGCCTTTCTCAGTTTACCATCTTGTAAAGTATAATAACACTGCTTTTTAATTGCAAATGATTTTGTGCTCTCCATAAGCTGGAACAGGCCTACAGCCACAGTTGTATAAGAAATAGACCGTCAAGGTGTGGCAAGTCTTACTCTCTTTCGCTAGCCATTAAAGATAACTTGATAAGAAACCTGATGTATTAATCCTGATTTTTCATGTGAGTTACCACCTATACCTCTAGGACAATAGGATATTAATTACTGCAATAGCTATTTCTGAATGTACCCTTATTCTGTAAAAAGAATACTTGGTACCTCTTTCCCTTCGCTTGCTTTGAAAGCATGTTTATGGAATTGGTCATAAATAGCTCTGCCTAAAGGAAAAGGCTGAGGGGCACTCCGTTTCAGGATGTGCCTGTGGAAAAAGATTTGCATCTGTGTGATATTTACGTTACAATGCAGCACTAACATACTGACTTTTTAGCTCTGGGCAATGTTAAAGATGCTGAATTGCCTCTTAGATGCAAAACAGCAACAGTGTCTTAAATACAATCTAAAAGCATATCACTAATAAAAGATCAACTGTTCTCTGTTAAGAGAAGCAGCCTGAAGCCCTTCATCCAATTTAAGTGATACCTGTAATAGAAGTTCTCAGTTTGGCCATTGGAATCTAAATTACGCAGGATGAAAGCACGTTAAAATGGTGAACTAATATAGCTGCTTGGGACTGCGAGAAGGAAAAATTAATAAGAGACCATGGGATCAAGGTTGGCTAGCTGTGATTGAAAATTAGAAGTGTTGAGCACTGTGTGATTTCTTTGGTGTAAATGGAATGAAAGCAATTTTGAAAGCTTAACAAGTCTGTCTTCCTGTTGCTCTTTGTAATTCAAAGCAAGTGTCTTTGCTGGTAATTTCTGCTAGAGTCTCCTGAAACCCCAGTAGTTAGGCAGAATAATTCTGTTTGTTTTCTAAATTCTAATCTATCTTCTTATTCCTTCTGAACATGGGCATCAGGGTTAATTTTAGGCAGGAGATAAAATTGGAATGTTATAAGGAGTGGCATCTGGGAAATTTGCAGAGGAACTCTGCAGAGTGCCCTGGAGTAATGGATCCCCTTTCAAGATGCTGGGGGGAACATGCCACAGTTCTGGCTATGCTGGGTGCCTGGATTTCCTTTTGGTGGAGTTGGGGTGCAGGTGGACCGTGGGCATGGAAGCTGCAATTTGATTCTTTAAATTACGCCTTGTTCTGAAGCATCTTGCAATGTGATCTGTCCCAGTCTTGCCCATTTGATACATAAATTTGAGAGTTAAATATACTTGATCTCAAGGATGGTCTAACTTCCGTCTGCTTAAATGCCATGTGCGTTTTTGGTGTATTGTGTTATACAAGTGCCAGAAGAGGAAATCTGACCTTTTTCTAAGATAAAATATTGAGTGTCCCAGTGCCAATGGACTGTGATGGACGATGCGGTACCAGGAGTAGTACTGCTACGAGGAAGGTTTTTACAAGCTTATGGTTTGCAGGCAATGAAAGACAGATAAAAGAGAAACGATTCAGGTACTTAACTATAGTAGACACCTATCCCTGCTGATATAACCTCTGTATGGTTGGCAGATGTGATAAAGGATCTATGGGATACCTGTGCCCAGCTGGAACATCAGCTGAGGCAGGAAGATACCTGAAAGCACTGCAGATGGGCAAAGTATCAGTGCCTGAGTGTGTGAATTCAGCTTAAAGCAGTGAGAATTTAGCAGTGACCTCCTGACCCTTCTTCTGCTTTATTAAGCTCCTTAGTATGACAGGCTCTGATTTCCTCTTCCCTTACTGGAAGAGTAGTATTTTATGCCTACTAGCACTTGTTTTTAAAACTTAGCAAGGCCAGCTGTGACAGGACAAGGGGTAATGGTTTTAAACTAAAACAGGGTAGGTTTAGACTGGATATAAGGAAGAGATTCTTTACAATGAGGGTGGTAAAACACTGGAACATGTTGCCCAGAGAGGTGGTGGAGGCCCCATCCCTGGGAACATTCAAGGCCAGGTTGGATGGGGCTCTGAGCAACCTGATCTGGTTAGCGGTGTCCCTGCTCCCTGCAGGGGGGTTGGGCTAGATGGCCTCTGGGGGTCCCTTCCAACCCAAAACATTCTATGATTCTATGAAATTTGGAGCTAATGTTTTTGCTATCACCACTATAAGGGAAGGATAGCTGGGTTGACACATTTTAACTGTAGCATATTTCATACTCGGAACTCATAATTTCTGTAATAAATAGAAGATTTTAATGGTGTATTGGTTTTCAGCTCGCAAAGCGGGGCTATGTGCTCTTTGAACTGTTCGGTGCCTTTTCTTACGATAAGTGTAGGGGAATAAATAGGAAAACATCACAGTAAGGTTTCCAGAAGTTGTTTAAACAACCGCCTCTTTGGTTCCGCGTTATATCAAATCTGCCTTATAAGATGACAGCTGCTATAGCCGAAAAAAATGTAAGAGCTATGGTACAGCAAAAAGGTTACAAGTTACCTTAGTACCTATACAATAGTTAACTGACCAAGAACTACTGTCTGCCACAGAGGGGTGGTGGTTTAAGTGCCTGACCAACACAATCATTTATGCCTTTGTGTAGTCAAAGAAAACCATTCCATTTTATTTTCAGAAAAAATGTGTACATTTATGCCTATTTTAAAATTAAATTTTATGTTGAAATAAAAACAGCAAACATACTGCTTCCCTAGATACAACATTGTTTTCCCCCTTAGAACAAGGTGAATGTACAGAAGAGAAGGGGAGATGTAAGCTGCAAATGCATCACTTCATTTCCAGCAACGCCTTAAATGATAAGGATTTAGTCTTGCAAGACTCTCTAAAGCTGGGTGAAGCTTTTCAGTCAAAATGGGGGAAAGAGGGGAGCCTGTGACATTAAATAATTCCTGGGTTTGGACAAACTCTTACTGTGAGGACTCCTGTAAGGTGCAATGTGGCTTAAAGTCATCGTGCAGGAAATTTAGATGTGTGAGGGCCTTATGAAAATACAGTTATAAACGCACTTCCAGGCCTAGTAAGGAAAGGCAGGACTGCTCAGGTAAGAGAATACGACTTGGAATAATACCTCAATAATTCTGCTTGCTGATTAAGTGTGCCTTTATGGGCAATTGCTGCTGTGCTGCCCGCCTTCCCCCCCCCCTCCCCCAACCTTCTTTGTACTTCCCAGTTTTTCTTTTTAATTAGTTCTCTTCTTTGGTCCTAACATGCAGGAGAATTAAACAAGGCTCTCCAGGCTGCTAGTAAGATCAAAATCTGTAAAATGAAATGGAAGATGGAAACGAAACTTTGTTTGAACATTAAACAAAGAAAAATAATTATCATGAAGACCATAATAATAAGATGAGTCCTCAATTACTGCAGCAGTCTGGCCATGAAACTATAAAAAGGAAGAAAAAAATCCATCCTAGCATCTCTCATTTTAATTAAACTGTGTCATTTTTAAGTGCTGCCATAAATTTTACCACCAGGTTTATAAATCCTGACTTTGGGCCTAAGTTTGATTTCAGATCAGGAGGTGCTATGTCCACACAGGTTTTCGTGGATTTACTTCAGAATAACTTTGATGTAGGAAAGGATTTTTGCCTCTTGTGTAGACCAAAACAAGTATAATACAAAGAAAGCAGCAGTTGAAAGCAAGCAGCTGCAAAACAGAGTATCAGTGAGCCTGGATTTTTAGGTGTTACAATTAAGCTTTTTCACTTTATGTACCTTTCTTTAGCGTGTCTATGGTGATGTTTAGTTGCTAGGTAGGAGGGAGTGTGTAGTCATGAATAATCTGTGAAGCCCACTGGCACTGGGATGTGCTAGGAGCTCATAAGCTCCTCGGCCTTGGAGCCCAAGAAAAGGCTATTTGTAAAATAAGATAGGCAATATTAAGAAAAACATAGAGTAAAACTTGATGCAAGTTGTCCTATTGGGAATTTTTCTTCTTTTATTGAAAAGTTTTGAATTTAAAAAGAGAAAAGTTTTCCCCAGGACAGTCTAAAGATAATAAAGTAATTCCTTCAAGTGTTTAGGGTGTCTTCTGAGAGAAAAGCCTCATATCGGCGTGCTTATTTTAACTTACTGAGTCTCCACAGCGTATGGAAAGACTGAGCTATATAAAGTTAACTTTGACCACCCCTGAAATGCAATAGTCTCGGAAGAGTGTGTGACTGCATTGACAAGTTTCACAGAGGAGATGGAGAAGGTGGGAAGGGAGGAGGGAGCAGGGGCCCTGCAGGAGCTGCCGGTCATTGAACCGCAATTACCTGAGTAGAAATTTAATTAGGGCACTGTCACTGACACGGCTGATTTTATAAAGTTGCTACCCAATCTTTATTGATCCTAACTGGACTCTGAATTTATTCTTCCTTTGAAAGACCAGCTATTTTATATAATGTCTGTGATGTGCTTTTCGGAATAATCCTAAGTGGTGGCTTTGGGATGGGGAAATGCTCCTAAAGCATATGATGATCTTGGATGGTTCGTGTAGACAATAGACAGCTTCAGTTTTCTCTCTTAATAAGACACTGTCCTTTCTCTTGTTTTTGTGGTAGAAAACTGCCTCTGTGGTAGTGAAGAGCTGTTGCGGGTAACTCTACAACAGCTTGGTGGAAGGCAGGAAGGTTCTCTCTTGGCTCACCATATCCCACAGGTATACAGGCAGTATTTTTTGAAAAATTTCTCCTGCGTTGCCATCAGCCTGTTTGCGACCTTGCAAAATGAAAGAGGGTGTACATACTCGGTCATGTTCAACAGGCTGTCGTTTTTTGTGGTAAGGACAGCAGTCTTGCTGGGTCCGAATTACCCTCTCTGGGCACCATGAAAAGTCCAGGGGATTCACTAGTTAAATCAACCCATCAATGAGCATACATGGAGGTTGGTTTTTTTCTGCAGGTATGAGACTAGCACATCCATTTAGACTAGTGAGAGACCTTTGTTTTAGGAAAATTCTTATTCTCCACAGAGATTTTGTTATACTTTTGCAGTAATTTTTACTCACATAAAGCTGTGTTTAGTTTTATGCTTTTTTTAAATTTCTGTCTTCTCTTATAAGCCTGCTAATAGAAACTTCAGACTCGTACAGCCTCTATTTTTATGTATGTGGAAATAATTGGGATTTTACCATCTTTCTCTGTTGGTTTTTAAAAGTGACACCATCTTTCCCTTGCATCAGTGCTGAAAAAGCATGTTCTAACGGAGGTGCAGCTGCAGACTTGAGTCGTGACTTAATACCCACCTTCATCTCCTGTTATATTACCAGAAGAATAATGTAATTGAACTTATAACATCATTTTGGAAACTTATCAGTGGGATTAAAGGGAGACCAGACATATTTTGGCTAGCGTGTGACTTTCAGAGATACTTCACATATTGCAGAAAGTTATTAACAGGCTATAGCAGCTATGAAATGTATTTTAAAGGGAAGCTAGCTGTATAATTATTTGGCTTTGATGAAGCTGCTGCTAGTGTCAACTGGCTAGCACTAATCTCAACACTACATTGAAGCAGAGTGTAGATAGCTTTACAGTCTCCCGTTGTCCTATGGCTAGAAGTACTGGTGCCAGTATTGCCTAATATCATTGTTAACAAAAAAAAAATCACTGCCTGCCATAGTAATAATAATAATAATTAAAAAAAAAAAAAGCACAGCAAGGGTGTTAGAGACTTCATTATCAAAGGCTATCCACAGGACGCGGGATTAGAAGCACTTACTGCCATCTCGTCGTCGCAAAGGTGGTGCTTTAGCAGTTTCCTAGCATGGGCATCCCGTACCATAGCAGCAAGGTGATTGCACAGCTTAGCCTTTTGCTCTGGTCATTCATATGTGGCTGAAGATTCCCTTGCACAATGGATTTTTCCATATCTTTTCTTACTGTAGTTATTTCAATTTTAGAATTGCTGAATGTTTTGACCTCAGTTGCAGCCTAAGCTGATCCCCTTTCTTTGCCTTCTATTCTGATACTATTTTCCTCTTCTTTTGGCATACTACTGGGTTTGGGGAGACAATTTTAAGTACCAAAAGATCAGAGCTGGGAATGTGACCGTGACAATTAAATGTTCATAAGACTTCCTCCTGCTATGCTATAAATTAGTGAAGACATTTCTGTGAAAAAGAAAATATTAATTTTAACAAGAAGTAGAGGTAAAACTTAAAAGCCACATACAGTATTGTTTAATTACATATAAAGATGATGAATAATTCTGTAACATCTTCATTTTGCTTTTAAGTATGCTTGAGGGTGTGATGGACAAAAGTGCTAACAGCAAAATCGGAACAGGTAGAAATGCTTCCTCATGGGTCTCAAATCTTTTTGCCCTGACATTCATGACATGCAGTGATACGTAATTTCCAGAAAGAATACTTGAGTTACGAGACAGCTGTCAGGGGAGAGTGAGGAATGCAGGCATGTATCGTGTTATGCTCCAACCTTATAAAATGTCTGTCTCCCACACTTACTCATTTAGAGAGTTTTCAGCAGAGGAGCAGTACAGAAGCTATGCATTGAACTGTAGATTTTAACTGGAAAATGCTGTCTGCTGGCCTGTTTTGCGTGTTGTTGTTAAAGTAGACTTTAAACACAGGAAGAACCAAGCTTTAAGAGAAGATCTATTCTGCAAAGTAGTGTTGTAAAAACCTGAAGGACAGGGTGCTAGAGTTGTCTCAGCTTCTGTTAGGTAGTCGGAGTCATATGTACTGCCCTTAGGGCAGAAGTCCATTTTTAAGGTAAAATCCTGCTAGCCCTGCACAAGTGACACGACTTGGGGAGATGTGCTGTGTTGTATCATCAAAACGGTCAACAGATTTGTTTAACAAAGTGCTACTTCCTGCCCACATACCACTGCTGCCTCGGATCCTATGTGTACTGGTGCAACTACCTCCTCCAAAGTCAGCGATGTTTGCATTGAATTCCGATGTCGGTGGTGGCATGCTCAGAGGGCAACAGGCTGGTGAGAGCAGAACTGTCGAAAGAAACAGAGCCAAGGACTCTTTGCAAAGCTGGGAGCTGGTCAATGTGTGGTTGTGTATATGAGATCAAAACGTTAGATGTAGAGTGGAAATGGAGCTCCGGGTCTTCATAAAACTGCAAATGGTAATAAAAGTGTATTTTGGGAGATGTTCAGGAAGGATATTCTAAAGCACATCATTGAATATTATTTCTCTGACCTCTTTTATGCATTGAGTAGAAGTCCTCTCTATTGCTCTTTCTCACTAACTGCGTAAATTTTCTCATTTATTTTGTCCTGAGATGTTGCAACTGCAGTAATTCATAAGACATCTCTGTTCATAGATGGCATTTGCTTAGACTCATTTTCATCTGGCACCATATTGCCCCATACTTCAGTATTACTATGACTTTAGATATTTTTTCCTCATAATTCTTACTACTTCTGTGCCATCAGCAATTTTTCCCTGTTTTGCCCCATTTCCCACTCTGCCAATAAACAGAAAAGAGCATTAGTATTATTATAATTCCATTGGGTATATTGTAACTCAATGATCTTCTGCCTCAAAAAGCACTCTTTCAGTTTTTAATTCATAGCAGAACTTTCCGTTTATTTCTCTTAATTACTGAACTTTCCTTATTGCATTGAGTGTGAAAAATCTGTAAAAATCTTTTTGAAACTCTGAATCTGAATTGACCTTCCAGCTTCTGTTTCTGTTTCAGAAATTTCTTGCAGTTGTCTAGAGGAGGAGGGCAAATCTCACGCTCAGAGATTTCTAGTGAAAATTCTCATGTAGACATTTTCATGCTGTCTCCAACTCAAATGGTTTTCATCCTATTAATATTAAGTAGAGCTATGTATTTATATATATATCTCCATTATAAAGTACCAAGAATTGAACGCTTCGGTAGAATTTTGTGCACACATCAGGTTCATACTCTAAAAACAAAATGCAGAGGAGACTAACAGCAACAAATTTGTTATTTCAGCATCTACCCACAGGGGTAAAAACCCTGCAGTTTTCTGATACATTACAACGTTTCTCACTGTCACCTCTTGTTTTTTCTGAATATTTCTATGTGCTATTGTGAAACTCATTAGAAAGCTCGGCTGTTTTTCAGAGCTAGCTGCTCCCTTGCTTGGCTGGGGCAGAGGCATGCAGGAGTAAGTTGTTTCTTTTGTGATTTGTTTTATGTTCCCAGGGTCTACTGGTCCCCAGAATGAGCAAATTGTGCCTAGCAAAACTTATATGGGTAGTGTTATAATTTTTGCCATTCAAGGGCAGCTTCTTGCATTTTTCTGCCCTAAACAAGACTTTCTGCCGAATTTTGTCCATCACTATGTCATAATAATATATAGAGTTACTTTTGTGTAGCTAGAGAGAAACTTGCCATAGATTGGATCTAGCATAATAACGTCTTGACATACACTAGAGTACACACAATTACTTCAAGTGATAGTTAACATCCATGGGAAAAGCTTTTCCTAGAGAGATGGAGCTTAAAAATAACCAGTGACCTCTGACTCTCCATCTCGCTGCGCTTGGTTTAAAGCTGGGCTGTGTAATAGTAGATAAGCAGAAGAAACTACGCCACTTTTTGTTGTGAGAGCCTTTTATGGCCCAGAAGGATTATATGGATGTGTCAGAAAGGCAGAGGAGCTCAGGGACAGGTCAGAAAGACAAGCACAGGAGGGGGAAATGATGCAATTTTTTGAAGTTCCTCTTTTCCCTGTAATAGGCATGCACTCCAAACCCTCTTTTCCACTTTTCCCGGTGTTGTTTCCTCAGTTATCAACATTTTCTCTGCCCAAAGATATGTCCGTGCCGGTATACTTGGCAGACTACTGGCTTTACTTTAACACTAGGTGTTGTTACGTGGATGGGTGGTCCCGTTTCTTGTGTGTGTTATGCTGCCATTATCTGACCCTGGAGCATTGTAAAGGGGCCTTGTAGCAGATAAATATGCTCTCTTGTAAGTTTACCCCACCTCGATGATTTCTTTTACCCTCTGTGAGAGTTATGGGGTAGTTCAGCTGGTAAAAACCTCATTCTGCTGCCTCCTCTTCTGAAGGAGCTTGCAATTTATCCCTCTTGTTGATGAACATACCCACACATCTTAAATGGCTTGGTAGGTAATCATTATCTTGAAGTGGCAGGCGGTAATTGCTGTATTAAAATTCTGTGTAGCTTATTTGCCATGCAGGACTGCAGGAGAATTGTATGTACCTTGCCAGCAAGTTGATTAGAGATGCCTTAGGCATCATCTTTTTCAATTTTTAAAAAATTAATCACGCATAGTTTTCATATTAACTTAGAACAGGGCAAATGGTGAAAATGAGACCGTTCTTGCAGCATGCTCTGCATGTTCTGTGTCTTTTTATGAGCCCAGTCTAACCTCTGTCTGCCTCTGACCCATACCTGAAAGAAGAAAAGGAGAAGTATTGTAATGAATCCACCTTCTCTAGTCAGAGTTTTCTATTCCTCGTAGAAAAGATGCAAATTAAAAAAAAAAAAAAAAAAAGTCAGAGTTGCTGAGCATTCATGCTGACCTCGCCAGCACCGGAATGGCTATGGCAACATATGTTAGCATTTGTCACGATGTTAACACGGTGAAGGTGGAGACGCCGTCTAGCAGAGACGCAGAGTATTTGCATAGTACAAAAAATGACACATGACATAACCCAAGCCTGCAAAAGTACTCAGCTGTTAGTGAGTCTGTTTCTACACCAGGGATTTTGCTATCGCTATTTGGGTTGACAAAGTGATTTATTCTCCTCCTCGCTCCCAGTGCATGTAGTTGTAATGGTAAACCTTGTGGTATAGACAGTGTCCTCTCAAAAGAATAGGAATTCCTCTCAAAAATACAGGAATTATAGCAACCTAAAGAGACGCTTTTGCACATGTAATAATATTTGGGGGAAGAGACAGAGGCTAACAATGTTTGGGGGAAGAGATGGAGACTAACACAGTCTTTAGTAGTCGCCTGTTTTTATATAGCTGATTGCAGCAATTCTAGTGAAGCAGTGATGATCTTGCTCAGCTTCCCATTTTAGGGGAAGTCTTTGGTTCTGGTCCATCAGTAGAGCTGGACAAGGAAGCATGTTGTACCATGTGGCTTTATTTTCCATAGCACTGGGTTCAGCTGATTTTCGAGTACTGATCGAGTCTTGTTGATGTCTTTATACTACAGATGGGAGAGATGCCTGCCACATCGATGAACTGATGTGCATGGATGGTGGCACTGGAGCAGCCACAGCAGTATGAATACCTTGGAATGGGCTGCCCAGGGAAGTGGTCAAGTCCCCATCCCTGGAGGTATTGAAAAGAAGGGTAGATGAGGTACTTAGGGACATCGTTTGGAGGTGGGATGGCAGGGTTAGGTTAACGGTTGGACTTGATGATCTGAAAGGTCTTTTCCAACCTAAACGATTCTATGATTCTGTGAATACCTGGGGTGAGAAGATGCCTGTGTGTGCCTGTGTACAGTGTGGTCTGAGGAATTTCTGTTGTGTAGGTTGGTTTACATTTGTAAATTAAAGACCCAATCCCTGCCTTAAAGGGTTTGCAGCCTAAATCTTACTGAAATACGTGGGACTACTTAGCAGATTAAAGCGTAGGAGTGACTGGGTAGGCTGTGGGGCTTGTGATGTTAGCTGCGAATACGAGAAAGGGGAAGTGGCAGGTGGTGAAAACAGAAGTCCCAGGATCCTCCCATCGTCCACAGTCATCTGGAGGCTACAAATTATTTTCCTCATTTTAAAAGCAGGGTGAAAAATTCCCTCTTGTTTGTTACTCACATGGGGGAAGTTTTGAGAAAATTACCAGAATTTTACATTAGAAAACCTGACATGTACTCTAAAATAAGCCTATTTTGCTGTTTATAATTCAGTAATCCATAACGATTTTTGCAGCAAACAGTGATGCCACAAGCACAAGGTTATGATGAAAGTTAGGAAAAAAGCAATAGAAGCAAATTACATATTAATAATAGGTATACTGAATGCAACAGACAGAGGAGGGTGGACTGCTTTCTAGTTAAAACAAAACAAATTGTTTGATAGCCATGTAAAAATGAAATGGTGGGTACCATTAACATCTCTGCAGTTACATGCTGGGATTAGTCAGTGATTATTGCATTGGGTGAGATTCGGGAATAAGCGTAGTTAAATCACATAGGCTTGGCCATGCATTTCTTTCTGCACTGCTGTGTGGAAAGTAAACATAACGATCACTTCCCTTTTTCTTTCATGCAGCTTTTGCAGTATGATAGACAAATTTACTCTGTTCCTGATTACTACTGCCAGCTGGTAGAGGTACTTTTGCAGTGGAGGTGGTTTATATTATAAGGTTCAGCATTTTCTTGATGGTTCATGACAGAGCTTGTCATGCAGCCAGCACGTGTTTCTTTCAACAACTGGATGCAAGATGCTGCTTATGCACCTTCATCCCCGTCTCCTCCCAAGAGAACGTGAAGATGAATTTTTCTTCCTTTTTATTTGGTGTCTCAGTTTTTCACATGTAACCGCCATACTGGAGTTAGAGTTACCAGTTTCAGTGTACAAATGTTATTTGCTTCAAAATGAGGATCTACTGAACTTACTTTGACCCATGAAATCTGTCCGAATGCTTGCACTTTTTTTTTTTTTTTTTAATTTTCTATTGGATATACATTGAAAAAGTTTGTGGCTGGTGAGGCTGCACCTTGAATCCTGTGTTCAGTTTTGGGCCCCTCACTACAGGAAAGACATTGCATTGCTGGAACATGTCCAGAGGAAAGCAAGGAAGCTGGTGAGGGGTCTGGAGCACAAGGCTGATGGGGAGCGGCTGAGGGAGCTGGGGGTGTTCAGCCTGGAGAAGAGGAGGCTGAGGGGAGACCTGATCGCCCTCTGCAACTGCCTGACAGGAGGGGGGAGGGAGGTGGGGGTCGGCCTCTTCTCCCTGGTAATGGGTGATAGAACAAGGGGAAATGGTCTGAAGTTGTGCCAGGGAACGTTTAGGTTGGACATGAGGAAAAGGTTTTTCATGGAAAGGGTTGTCAGGCACTGGAAGGGGCTGCCCAGGGATGTGGTGGAGTCCCCATCCCTGGAGGTATTTAAAAGCCGGGCAGACGAGGTGCTTAGGGACATGGTTTAGTGGTGGGATGGCAGGGTTAGGTTAGTAGTTGGACTTGATGATCTTAAAGGTCTTTTCCAACCTAAATGATTCTATATATCTATGTCTGATAATCTGCTGAATCAGTGCTTTTTATGCCTAGAAAACTCTACCTGAATAAGCAGGAGTTTAAGATCTTTGTGAGAACTGAATGCCATTTAAATAGTTAATGCCTGAAACACAGCAAACAAGTATCTCTTGAAGGGAAATATGTATTCATTAAGGTGTGAAATATAGATAGACTCTCTGGCGTAAGGCAATTGAATGAAGAATATATGAATTATAAGAAATGAAACAACTATGGTGGAAAAAATCCTGCTTGTTTTATTCTGACATCCAAATTACTTCATGTTTGGAGCTGTATCTGAGAGTAGAGTTGGCCCAAGTTCACTTGCAAAAGGGCATGAGAGGAAGATTTTGCAGTAAAGCGCTTGTCTGTTGGTTTAAATATAGTAAGCTCCATCTCTCACTGCACTAACGTACCATTTCTTCACATCTATGGCTCAGATTGGCTCAGCCAACTTTTTACTTTGAGAGAGTTCTACTTAAAAAAGTGAAATACAACTTGTTTGAGGTTTTTCTGTGGGAATTAGTTTGAAATATTTAAGCACTACAAAGGTTTCTGACCTAAATGAATAGTGTAAGAGACCCAGGGGTCTCCTTTACCTTTGGCTTTTTTCCACCTGGAGAAAACTTAATGCAATAGTTACAATGTGCTATAATCTGTCTCTCAGAGGTCCCATTCAGAAATTTATCTTCCTCATCTTTGGAATTTAAATCTGACCATAACTTTCTGAGGAATTTAAAAGGGAAATGTTGAGACATTCATAGTTTAAGTGTGTACAGATGTCAAACTGCTTTGTGAATGATATTCAACAGTGTTAATGGAAAAAAAAAATCTTATGATAGAAATTAGTGAAAATCAAGATTTGTTGGAGGTTTTTTCTTTTTTTCATGTGTTTCCTTAAATTTGTTGAAAAATACATCCTGGATAACTTCCCTCTAAACTTATAGCAAGGAATTTAAAGAGCACAGCATGTTTTTTTACTTTTTTTTGTTTTTTTTTAATGTGAGTGGATCATCTGAACCAAAAGAAAAAATTTCAAGCAAAAATAAAGAAAACATCTTTTTTTTTTTTCTCCAGAGTTGAAGTATGTCTGAAAAGGACTTATGCAAATTCATGGTGGAGATATCTTCTGGCAATTAAGAGTGATTATTCAGATGCAACTTTTGTGTTGAGAAATCTTGAAACTGTGTCTGTAGTCAACTCTTCATGGCTTGCAGGTGGATGGAGTTTGCTGGGGAACCCAATTTGCCAGGCCAAAGTAACCAGAAATTACTTCTTTGTTGTGAAAAGAAATGTTCCTCGAAGAGAAAGGTGAATAATACTGCCTCAGTATGAACCACAGGCTTCTGGCCTTGCTTTTTTTTTCCTCTAGAAAAAAACCTTTGTATTTTTTCTTTCCCTTAACTTTTAGTTGAGAGTGCACCAAAGGAACACATCAGGTTATCATGGCAAGGCTTCAAGATGAAGTATACAACTAATTGACTAAACTATTAAAACCTGGAAAAACGGTGAGATCTGTTAGTTACAATGTTTGTTTCTCCAAGTTTCTTGCCATACTCAGCCGACCTACTGTGTGTGAACAGTAATTCCAGAGGTGGGCCAAGCTCTGATGTCATTAATATTTTGGAGATGTAGACGAAGGTGAAAGCTGGCCAGCTGATGGGATGAGGCTGCACAACATCCAAAACCAGCGGTGTTGCGTTCTGCCTTAGTGAGGGTGTCTCTCTGAAGGCTGCCTTTTAGTGTGATTCATCCAAAGCATTTCTATTTTATTTCTATTTGCAATGGCTTTGGATGCTAACCCAAAGGTGTTTTTCTGACTGAACGGGTTTTGTTGATACACACACTGGGGGACGGGAGAGAATGCAGAGATAAGCATGCAACATCTGAATTGTGTAAATGAACAGTTGTGACCCTGAGTTGTTCCAGTGGTTCTGTGATTTAATGCTCTCTGCTTCGAGTGAGATTTACTATGCAGCCTGCATCCTCATAGTCTGTAGCACAGAATTCCGCTGTGCTAGATGCATCTGTTAAATGACTTCCAGCTTCCTTTATGCGTTATTCCAAAAGGGGGAAATATATAGAATAGGAGGCAAAAAAAAAAAAAAGGTTTTATTGCAGGATAGAAAGAAAGGAGGATTAAAAAAAATGGAAAGAAAGAAACTGGCATTTGCTAGTTGGCTGTTCATGTTAATCCTCTTTAACACACACGTGACTTCAGCTGGAAAACCTCTCGCATTTTTCAATCTGTTGTGGAGCAGCGAGCTTAGTGACAGTCATAAGAACCTTTAAAACTCTTTAAGCAGTTTCTGGCCCCTCTCAGTGTCACTTGGACTCTGTGGGCTGGCAGGCTGGCACTGCTCAGAGACCTAGGACCAAATGATAAATACTAACCCACCTTCTGTGTATTTTGAACAGTCTGTTGTACTTTGACTAGTGGTTCAAAATGACACACTGGAAATCAATCTGTGGATTTTAATGCCATTTTTGAAAAGAGAGTGGCAAGCTTTTGGTAGTGGGGGGGGGGCTGCAGGGGGTGGCTTCTGTGAGAAGATGCCGGAAGCTTCCCCTGTGTCAGACAGAGCCAACGCCAGCCGGCTCCAAGATGGACACAATGCTGGCCAAGGCCGAGCCCATCAGGGATGGGGGTAGCACCTCTGGGATAACATAGTTAAGAAGGGGGGAAAAATTCTGTGGAAACAGCAGTGGTGGGATGAGCGAGATGTGCGAGGAACCCCTGAGCCGGGGCGGAGGGAGGCCCATGGGGGAGCAGATCCCCACCTGCAGCCCAGGGAGGGCCCCACGCTGGAGCAGGGGGTGCCCGAAGGGGCCCCTGGGAAGCCCAAGCTGGAGCAGGCTCCTGGCAGGACCTGTGGCCCCATGGGGAGAGGAGCCCAGGCTGGGGCAGGTTTGCTGGCAGGGCTGGTGACCCTGCAAGGGGACTCACGCTGGAGCTGTCTGCTCCTGAGGGACTGCACCCCATGGGAGGGACCCACGCTGCATCAGATCGAGAAGAGCTGCAGCCCATGGGAAGGACCCATGCTGGAGCTGTTCATGGAGGACTGACTGCTGTGGGAGGGACCCCAGGCTGGAGCAGGGGCAGAGTGTGAGGAGTCTCCCCTGAGGAGGAAGGAGCGGCAGAGACAGCGTGTGACGGACTGACCCCAACCCTATTCCCCTGCACTGCTGGCCGGGAGGAGGGAGAGAAAAATTGGGAAAATCGGGAGTAAGGTTAAGCCTGGGAAGAAGGGAGGGGTGGGGGAAAGGTGTTTTAAGATTTAGATTTTATTTCTCATTGCCCCACTCTGATTTGATTGGCCACAAATTAAACTGTTTTCCCTAAGTTGAGCCTGCTTAGCCTGTGACAGCAGTTGGTGAGTGATCTCCCCCTGCCCAGCTGAGGAGGGCAGTGACAGAGCGGCTTTGGTGGGCACCTGGCGTCGCAGCCAGGGTCAACCCAGCACAGAGACCTAACAGAATTTTTAGTTTCAAATTGGAATTTAATAATTTGTAGCATGTGCCATAGAAACATACCCTGGAATCCCCTGATTTCAGTTGTCGAGATGTTTCAGAGGAGCTACCAGAAGCCCTGAAAGGACAAAGCAGAGCATAATTATGAAGGCTTTCCCTCTTGAATAACCATAGAGGTAATAATTTTTTTTTTAAAAAAGTAGTACAATAGATCATTTTGTCTCTTGTGTTGTCAAAGCTGGAGTGGGTTCATACGTTGTCATTTGCAGTACTTATCCAGATTAATTTTAGATGGCTCAAGGAGCTGGATTTTACTACCATATATGCCCAGAGCTACAGACACAGGGTTATTTCAGTTGTTTTTTCTTAACTGGGAGGTATCTTAAATGGATTATCAGGACATATGGGCTGACTGAGAACACTTTCACAAATAATTATGGCTCATATGGCCTGACAGTGTGGAGGAACTGTATGACAATGGTTTTAGACCTTGAAATAAAACTTTTACCTTTGACAACTCAGAAGAAAGACTCAAAAGCTAGAAATGAAAGAAAATGGTCAGGCTTGGGTGTTTTTTTCCCCTCATTAATTTTTCTGTATTATCTAAGCATAAGAACTAAAAAGAATAGCTGACTGCCTGAAATGCTTCTGTAGGCTGAGCTCAAGTGGAGTTTATTTTTATCTCTTTGGTGGTATCATACTGTCTTTATTTTGCCTACATTTTTAACACTGTGCTACCAACGAACTTCACTGATGATTCCTTTCATATTGTAAGGAATGAGATATGTAACTGCCTGGAAAGACCAAACAATTTAGCTCTTCACAGATTTCATCAATTATGAGAGCCTGGATTTTGCCATGTATAAATGCTTCAGTTAGGCTGGTTGCCAATAAACCTATAGAAACTGACTGAAGGGTGCAACATAGAGAATATATCTGAAAAGATCTATTTTGTATGATGATTGTGGGGTGAGATGTCATGAATATGTATGAGGATATATTTTGTCATACCAAGGTCGTATCCTTAAATCAAACTTTGATTAATTGATGCTGACAGACTCTTCCTCCTCCTTGATTTCCGGGTCCTAGCTAGTATTAATGAGTGCAATGGCAATTTTAATACTGTGTTTTATAAATATAAGTGTGTCAGTTATGGTTTCATGCACAGCTTCTTTGTTAACTCAAAAGGTCATGCGTAAAATTCACATGTGCGTGTAAAATTAAAAGAAATTTTATTTTTTCCTTGTCAAAGGATGCAGTGAGAGTGATTTAGAAAGCATCCTGGAAAGTGAGACATCATAAACAGAAGGATAACCCTCTGGGAATGTGACTCTGAGAAGCCTGAGAACCTGGTCCACAGATCCTACTGCCACTAAAATTCTGATGACAGGTAGTAAAGCTCAGAGTGAAAGTTGAATTGTATTTGAAATGATTTTTTTTTTAAATGAAGTAACAGTAAACCAGTGTATGACTGCACTTATATAAACCTTCCGCCAGGTGATATTGGAAAGATAAAACTTATAAAGGGGCAATATATAAATGGAAGCAGCCAGGCAGGCTGGGGGAGTGGCCATCAATTTATGCACACAACTGCATTTTCAACATAATTAGCTGTCTAATTGAGCATTATAAAACGAAAGAAATATATTTTTTTAAAAAAAAGAAAAAGCATGAAAAAGAATATTGGCCCAAAAACACATTTCTGTAATTTCGAAAAGGAAAAATGCAGATAAAGTTAAGTACTGAGCATAACTGTAAGAGCGTCTTAATTTTATATACCAGCGATAATGTATTGCACTTCATGTTATCATGTTATCATGCAAAGCTGACTGGTTTAGCTGGCAGCTAGGTAGGAAGGAGATTTTGGTAACTGAGAGGTTTAATCTGCACATCTGTCTGGTCTGGAGGAAAGAAGTGTTGTTTTCTTAAGGTGATAGATATTGCCAAGAGCTCAGTGTTTAATCGGGGGCAGATTCTGAACCTAAAGTTTTTAGGCTACGCTACAAGGTGATCACTGAAATAGTTGGGTGGTTTTTTTTTTTTCCCTTCTGCACTGATCATGCTGGAGTGGTACGGGGGCCTGCTTGCCATTTTGGCTGCTGTTTCTGTCTTGCAGTCCTTATAGCAATGCCTCAGGTATGGCTGGCTCTTTTCATATCTGAACGGGGGCAAGGGCGTATAATCCCTAGGCTCTGTTAAAATACGCACAGAGTAGCCTGTCAATGGGTTGCAGAGAAAGGAGCCAAAAGTCCCTTCATTCATGCTTGCATACTCCCCAGTGTGCCAGAATGTTCACTCCCTAGCTGATAGCACCTGGATATTTATTTTCAAGGAAAAAATGAACAGATGCATATTTGGTTTTGTTCCCAGATTTATTTTTTTTTTTAACTTTCAGGCTTTATTTGCTGAACAAAATAGTTGCAGATTTCCTTTTAACCCAGTAAACTTTTGTACCATTACACCTCATTTTATATTTTGTGGTGCTGAGTTTTGAATCTGCTGCTTCAATTACAGAAACTGCCAACAGACATATGAAAATCCAGAATATAGAGGCTGAAGCATTCCTGCTTTTTACTTTTGGAATCACTTTTGCATACTCTGACAATTTCCCCTTACAAACTAAGTCAGTGATGGCTACAGTTATGGAATGCAAGAAAACTGATGCAAAATTTTACTGCTAAAGAAAGAAGAAAAGAGAAGAAAAATTTTCAAACCAGAGGTTGTCACAGTTCTTCGCTTTTCTTCCCACCTTTCTGTCTTCTCTCCACCTGCCCAAGTCAGTAGTTATCAGAAGTGGAGAGGAAGTAAATGAAAGGCCATGTGAGAGGAAATAAAAATGTATGGGTCTTTTACCCCAAGGAGTTGGCAGTTTTCTTTCTGACAAGACATACTGTGGTTTCATGTTATTTGAGTGTATGTTACGCTCAGTGTAGCATAAGAGGCAATAGAAGAAGTTCTGCCCCTGGGGTATGCGAGGGGAGGAGTTTTAGCTTCAGTCTTTACCCTAAAGGACTGAAAATTGCATTTGTATTGTTTGTTTAAATCCAAAGAAAATGTACCGACTAAGCAGATGATACAGTGGACTGTTTGGAGTGGGAAGATTACTTCATTTTCAGATTGAACAAGATGAATTCACTTCTTAGGAGATCTTGAAGCTTAGAGAGGTGGATTTTGTACATCTGGATAGATAAGGCTGGGGTAGGATAAACTCACAAGATAAAATTATAACAGGGTGTGTAAAAAGCTCTGCCAAATCTTGGAGAGACTAATCCATCACAGTGTCTCCACTGTGTTGGTGCGTAGGTTCCCAAATACATGGTTGTATGTGTGTGCTACGCAGCAGCTGAGGAAAGGGAACTGTTCCAGGAAAACTGGACTTTGTACCCTTCATGGGAAGATGAAGGGAGAGTTAGGAAGATGGACAGTGGCTCAGAGCATCGTTTCTCATTTCCAGTTCTCTGACAGAATAATTGTCAGGAGGTTGAATTTCTATTTTGCCGCCCAGTGTGTTCAGAATAGCTTTTGTCAGGAGAAGCAATATTAGAAATATAATGTGAAATACATTGTATAAAATAAAATTCTTTACTACTTTGACCTTTCGGTCCTTTGCACTGTGCTTCATGGTGATATCCTCCATTCTGTGAAGATTAGCAAGGCTGTCTGCACAAAGAGGAGAGCCCATCAAAAAACTCCCTACTCTGGCTAACAGGAACTGTTGGCACTTTTTGGTATTCTGACTGTTAGTGCCTCTTCTGTTCTTCCTTGATGATAAATGAGCAATGAAGCCTTTCCCATTTGGAAGGGGAGGACCGGTTGAAGGGGAGAATCAGTGGAATTACTCCCAAATTACCGGTAATAAAGCAGTTCCTTTAGTAATAGTAATTGCTATTGCTCGTTCTTGCTGTGTTGTCTAGAGAAAACTAGAAATTCCTGTCCTTGTGCCCTGAGTTGAGTTGACTCTGTGCTGGGGGAAGCCAATGTGGCAGCCCCCAGGCTAGCTTAAGAAATGGCACCAATGCCAGAAGGCAATCTGGTACCTGCTCTTTCCTCACTGAGCTCTCTGCTTGGTGGAGTGCTGCTGTGGACACAGGAGGCTGGCTCAGCTGGCTGGTGAAGTCCTCCTGCGTGCAAGGCTGGCCTAGCCAGAGGGGCAAGGCAGGGAGATAAAAAGCTCTGGATTAAACTGCTTTGCTTGGTGCAGGCTTACCAGAGCTATCTGGGATAATGATGGGTACCTGGATCAGAGAGTGAATCCTGCATTATTACTTGGAGGTTCACCGAGATTTGGGCATCCATTGCCCCCTGGAAAGGGGCATGGAGGCATACAGAAAAATAAGAGGAAATTCTGAATAGCTCCTACTTTAGCTCAGAATTTAGAGAGTTGTGCTTTAAGTGGGAGAAAAGATGAGAAATAAAGATGAAAAATGAAAAGAAAGCAACAACTAATGGCAAGATATCCCTCAGGTACCAAACTCATTACTGTATGTCTGAGGAGGTGCCTTTAAATCTATGTTGTTTTCAGAAAACCGAATTGGGATATTTTCCCTAGTTTCTCTGAAAGGGTTTAATAAATTGAAGTTAATTAATTATTAATAAAAAATATACTCAGATGATTAGCATGATCTCTCTGCTTAGACTATACTGCTGTCCAGATAAACATTTATTCCAATTTTTTGTTTAAATGAAGAATAAATAAAAGCCCGCACTGTGTAACCTGAATAAAAATTGATACAGGAGCAGGTCAATTTTCCCCTGACTTAAATTTCTGTAGTACTTTGACCTATTCTGCAGTAAGTGTTCACCTGATTTACGGCGCAGCATCTTTCTGTGCTCCCTCTCCAAGCCTTCTGTATGCAGAAGGAGTACCTTTTACAGGGAGCTAGTGTGCTACTTCAAAACGACCATAGTTAACTTCATGCACTGTTTTTACTCGCGTACAATTTGTACTTTGACTCATAAAGCCAATGGGGTACCCTGTAATGGAGATACCCATACACTTAGGGTTGTATACTTAAGGGGAAGGTCCCTTCTGTGTGTGACAGGTCAGGCAGTGGGCAGGATTTGCCTTTGCTATAGACAGCTGTCTATATACATTTGCTACTCTATGTATGGGCTCTGATTTCAGCAGTGTGTGTGTGAGAGAGAGAAGTGGGAGTCTTGAGTCCCATTGAACCCCTCTCTGCCACCCTCCCTACAGCGAGAGGCCTGGACCTTCTGGAAGAGTGGGAGCAATCCTGCTTCTATCAATTTATTTTAAGGCAGGAGTCCTCCAGGTGTGCTCTTATGCAGTCTTCTCAACTCTTCTCCTTGAAGTGCAAGCCAGATAATAACAAAGAAGAATAAAACACTCTAGTTAGTGTCCATTTTGTTGTAACAGAGCCTACAATAAGAGCGGAGGCGTTTGGTAGAAGAGCTTTCTCTCTGAATCTTTGGGCTAGAGTAAATATGGGAGGGACATGGGCTAGAACTGGTGCATTATATACAAAGGGGGTTAGGCCGTTGGCTGTAAGCTTATATGTGAAGCATATACTTTTTGTTGTCCTGGAGACTTGACTTCCAAGGCTCTGGATAACCTGTCACTCCCTGCAAATGTGGCGAGGGGGAAGAGGGCAGATTTTTGACATGGTAGCTGTTTGGCACAAAAATTTAAGTCTAGAATAGATGAGAGAGAGATGCCCTCTCATCATGCCCTCGCACCGCATGCCTCTACTGTACATTTGCTTCATAATCTTCTTACTAAATATCACAATACATGGTAAAATTATTATGTTTGAATAGGCAGCATCTCTGAAGAATGCATTGGAATGTGGAAAAGAGGAACTTTGCTTTCAAAGAAGAACCAGAGGCTGACCTCAGCACTAAGATGCTCCTCTCTATTGAAATGTGGGAATAATATATGGAGCTGCACTGGTACAAACTGCTGAGGCGCCTTGGCGGTGCTCCATACGAGTGCCCTTTCTGATGGAGTTTTTAATACTTCAAGAAGACATAGTGTGTGCATTTAGATGCCAATAAAATGATTCCCTGTAGGATCCATAGGCTGCATTTCAATGCTAAATTACGATGACAGCACGGATGATTGACCACCACTCACCAGTGAAGCATTTCCGCACACATGTGCTTTTGCTTTTCTGCAGTTTAATCCCTTCTTGTGAAAAACTGTCACCACTTCAACACTTAATTGAGATGCTTCTGTCCATCTCTCTCAATGCACGTGTTGTGCCATTGCTGCTGATGCTAAAGCAGCCCTAACCACCCGGCAGTTTATTGACTGGAGCCTGACCTTATCATGTTCATGACCTGCAAGAGGCCGCAGCCAAGACTTGTTTGGTCTCCAGACAAAAAAAGCTATATTAAATGAACCAAAAGAGAAATCCATAGATGCAACTGTTGCTGCATCTGGCAATCGAGAGAAGAATGAGAAGGGAACTAAAAATCCCATTACAATTATTCTTGGGTAAGAGCGTAGTTTTCTGTTTCAGAAAAATCAAATAGCTTTGAATGTATGCTCCATCTAGTCTAAGTTGTATGCAACAGGAGGGAAATGAGCTTGCTAAACCTGACAGGAAAGAAGGGTGACCTTCTGTTAAGGGTGAGAATAAGGAACTGGAGTTCAGATTAAGGCAAGTGATCTGCCACATGTCCCCATAGAGCGGTCAGGAAATTAAAACTTAGCTTAAGTTCTTGAAATTCCCCTTTCCAAGATTTTGGATAGATTGTTTTGGTAACAGAAATCACTGGCTGAATCTGTGGGTCACACCTGTGAACTGGGATAAGTGTCATTAACTCTTTTAAAAAAAAAAAACAAACGGAAGTTTTGATTATTATTGAAAAAATAGGATTCACTTAAAGTATAGCGCCTGCCAAAGAGAGGAATAAGGCGAATGCCCCAGGATCCTCGTTCTTGTATATGTCATGCTGTATAAATTGTATGAAAATTGTGGTGTGTGGTTTTTGGTTTTGGTTTTTTTTTTTTAGAAATCCTAATTTTTTTCAGATGTGCTGATTAATTCTGTTCACATGCCCAGCCTAGCCTGAGACAGCTCAAGTAAAATCCCGATTCCCTGAAGCCGGCAGCAATCTTGCCATTGTGCCAGGTATCTGCACATGCAGTTTTGATGGAAATTTACCCTGAGGTCTTGACTTCTTGAAAGCCAGGGGGTATCTCGATGTTTGCATCCAAAAGCTGGGGAACAATAACATAGTGACTCTGAGAATTGCTGTCTCATTCTGCTGATGAGAAATGCAAACTCTGAAAACTCAAGAATAATATTTATATACAGCATTGCTTAGGTTATAATTGCATAGGTTCTGAATATGAAAAATGAGGTGGTATAAAACACAATCATGTTCTCACATACACAGGCCTTCAGTAAGAATTGGCTTTCTCTCATATGGAGCTTTCTTGCTTGGTACCAGGCGTTAATGATTCTTGTCCACTTAAAAAAAAAAAAAAAAATCATTAAAATGTCAAACTGTTCAGCTGAAATAATCAAGCCTTGTGAAAGAAAGCTTTAATGGTGAGAAAAAATAGGTGGGATTTCTGAAATTCCATTTGCGTTTTTTGGTTTGTGTTTTTTTTTTTTTCTTTTCCAGCTGAAAATTGACTGGCAGCTATCAGCAAATTTGGGACAGGGAAACTTTCAGAACTATTTGCCTTCTGAACTGCTATCGTTGTCCGCAGTCTTCTTGGAACCAGATTTCTGTTTGCTGACTTCATAGACATCTTGTTGGAAGCTTTTTACTGAAAAAATACAAGAAATAACATTTGAATTGCTTTTGGATTTCTTATAGGATTTTGTCTGATTTTTAAAGCTTCTCAGCTGGTTGTGCATTTCATTCCTTCTCATTTTTTCCTCTAAATATCTTCTTTGTATCTAGTACGAAGTGGAATGCAAAATAATTAAGCAAGTAATATGTGAGTCTCTGACTACAAAATAACACTCCCCCTAACATTCCTAGTAATTCCATTTTTAACTAAAGCTTTGACCCGCGGTAGAGACAATAACAAATTTTTTAGTCTTCTTAGAGTTCTGGGTTTGCATTATAACTGAAAAACCTGTCCCAGTCCACTGAGATTTTTGTATACTTCATCGTGATACTATTCTCGTTTAATTCCCAATGACACCTTAGCTCTTGAATTGCTTACAGACACCCCTCCCCCCCCCCAATGCTAGTTAAACTATTTATCAACACTACAAAAGGAGCACAAAATTCCCAGTCAAAACTTTTCAGTGCTAGATTAGCTACATGAAACAAGTAGTTTAAGGTATTTTGCCCTCCATTGACATTTGAAACCAGACTGCTGCCTTCCTACAGGGCTGCTTTCCGAGGCTCACAAACAGCTCGGCCGGGAAGACTCAGTTCAGTTTTCTAAACAACTCTTTCATGGCATGCCACGCCACCCACACAAAAGAGTTAGGGGCTTTCCTCGCCTCTTCAGTCTTGCTGTGCTTCCTTTTTTATCCTCACGTCTCCAGTCAGTGTGGCAATGTGTGGCCTGGAGGCTTGGCTTGTGACTCTTTGGATTTGCTCGATGCAATAAACTGATAGACAAATGCCCGGAAGGATTGTCAAGGTATGTTCGCTGCACCTAGAAATTAAGGAGTTTTTGTGGGCTTGAGAAGTGGAAACTCAAGTCCTGGCTTGAATTTTAGGTCCTTTGCTTTGCTCTGTGTGTGTGTGTTTTGTAGCATTCCCCCAGGGAAATATCAAAATTGGAGTTGCTTTGGAATCAGACCTACAGCTGTGTCCAGTTATTTGGCACAAGCTCTACTAGTGGGGAAAAAATGGAGATGCCCCCATATTGGGCATGTTCAGCCCTTGAAAAGCTGCAGTATCCTTATTCCCTGTGATGCTAGAGTATTTTGTTTGCTGGAGTAGTGGGGTGCAGCTGACAGAGAGGTTGTCCCCTGCACTCCATGAAGGGTCCCAGCAGTGCAGCTGGTCCTGGTCACCAAAGCCCACTGATGGCAGCAGGCAACCGGCGCGGGGAGCTGACCCCTTGGCTTCTGGCTCAGCTCTTTGCAGGGTGTAGGATTGGGAGGACTCACGGGCTCGGCTGGCAAGGATTTCTTCTTGAAACAGTGGATAGGTAGTTCAGGGCTGATGGTGAGATTCAAAAGGAAACCATTTCACGGTGATGATCTTGGTTATGCTTTAAAATGTATGGTCAGGAGAAAATGTCTGTGTATTGGGGGAAAAAAAAAAACCACAACCAGAGAGAAACAATAAAAGGCTGTGCACAATGCCGGCTGCCAATAGAGGTTGAAGGTTTATTTTCAGAGCACCGTTTTTAGAAACATTGCTTCAAATAATTTCATCAGTCTAAAGAAAATTGCACCTTATACCTTTCTGTTCTGTTTTCAGAGTGGATTTTTATGGAAGAACAGGGCTGTTCTGAGCGTTGGATGGGTTAAGCCCTGCGCTTTCAGAAGAGCTCTCTGAAAAGACCCTGAGCATCATGTGTTGTGGTTGCATAGTGATACCACGGTCCTTGCTCTGTGATGAATAATTGAAATGCAAGTGGCTGGTGGGCTACAAATAATTGGAATGGGTTTTGTGAGTATACTGTATAAGGGGGGACAGCAGACAGGAATGGGCCTTTTCCAGCTTCGTGCCCTCCTTGGGATTGGGCTCAGGTGGTGGTGAATTCCCGTGAAATTTCCAGAACATAACAAATAATCCCCCAACACCAAATAAGTATTCCTTACCCTGGGTGGAACTGATAGTTGGAAGTAAGGCTTGAACTCAAAGGAGAAAAAGTGCTCCTGTTTCTTTTTTTTTGTTGTTGTTTCTTTTTAGTGGATAGGATTGAGAAGCGGTGTACACCCCAATACTCACTGGGAAGGCTACAAACAGCATGGTCCCTGGCAAGCTGCCAGTGTTTAGGAAAAAGAGTTTTCTGCATCCAGTCTTCCTTAGTTCCCACCTTAGAAATTTCACCAGGAATTTCACATGGTCCTAAGCTTTGCATGCATGTTATCCCTACACCGCAGAAGCAGCAAGCACCCTTGTCTCTGCATGGGAGAGTGCTAATAGCGATGTCCAACGGGCAAGCATGCATTCTTTTGGCTAGTGGTCAAACGAAATTTGAAAGCCATTATAGTGTCCAGTGTTTTTACTGACTAGCTGATGCAGACAGCTGGGAGCTGCCTCGGGATCGTCTGGGAGGTTATCAAGCTTTGGTTTGATCTTGGAATCATCTTCCTTTATAAATAAAGGGTAAGCATTAGTTAAGGATGATTACCTTAAAGTGCTAGATGTTTTAAGATGTCATGTGTTTCTTCATTAAATGGCCTTTGAAAATTAAAATAAAGGTCATCAGCCCAACCCAGTTCTGTGGTTAATGCTTTTTCCTGATTTGATTTGATCTAGTTACTTCAGGCATTTATGCTTTTATTGGGGGGCAGCCTATGGAACGCACGCCAGGGGAAAACAGCCCTGCATAGCACACCCGCCTACTCGTGGCTCTGCATGCAAGCGGCACCATGAAAGTCATCTTGGTTTGGACGGCGCGGTGACCAGAGGAGGTCCTGCCCGCAGGTTCTCCATAGCTCTGCACCAGCTGCCTGTGGCACCCGCTGGAGGGGTGATCGCTTCCCCGAAAGGCCGGGCATGTGGTGTGGTGAGGAGAGGAGCGAGGGGGTGGCTGCCACCGCGCGTGTCGGCACTTGGAGGGAGAAGTAGGGATGCACTCAGAAAACAGGCAAAAGCACCACCAGTATGCAGTCAAAAGCTACCTACAATCACTTTGGTTTTTACCTGTGTGCGTTTAAACCAGATAAGCTTTTTTTATGCCTTCTTTTATCTTGGTGCAAATTATTACAGGTGAGTTATAACTGAAAATACGAGGCTTTAAAAACACTGAAGTTTTACAGCTGCAGGGTGTTGATACTCCAGGATCTCCTCTTTCTCACATAAATTTGAAAGCACGGTAGAGCTTTGAGCTCAATGCCTGCTTTTCAAATGATAAAATGTTTTAACTGCTATATTTTTTTTTTCTCCCCTTCCATCCTAGTTCCTAATTAAGCAGTAACTGTAAGAGCAGTAACTGCAGCAATCATTTCTCTTTGCACTGATCTAATCTGAAGCCACGAGCAGCTGCAATAGTTACGCTACGAAGGATTTTTCCCCTTTGGCATATATTGCCCAGGCTGTCCCTTGGTTAGGTTACAAGTGCTTGAAGTCTATTGATTTTCCCTCTGCTTTATGAGAATGCTCCTCTTTTTAACAGTTTAATTTCTCGGGTTTGGATTGGAATGATCAGGTCATGGAACAAAAGTCTTTATGCATCCGATTACCTGTTTCTCTGGTCAGGGAAAGCTCTACGATAAATAAAAACCCCCTTTCTGATCCCTGAGCCGCTGGGGATCCCGTGCTCCGGGGTCTCGTCCTCCTCCTGCCAGATGGCACAGGCGAGGTGGCCGTGGACGTTAATAGCGTTTCTTAAGGGGAAGTGTCGTTGCGGCGTTGCTTGCTGACATGCCAGGAACACGCCGCATGTATGAAAATTACTGTACTGTGGAAATCACCCGGGGTTCTCATTAGGTCGATTTGGGTGTGTTGCTAGGCAACTCGGGGTAACAAGGGGGTTGTATGTATTCTTTAGGTAGGTACAGGACCCTATAGAGATTTCCAGGTAAGTAACGTAGAGGCGAGAGAGGCTGACTGGCTGCGATGCAAGAAGTTAAGCCCCGCAAACTTAACTTTCATTAAGAGGAGTTTTTCGAGAAAGAAATTGGATTAGACCCAGGGGTGACGTATCCTGTTTGATTTCTTTTCCCCTTGCGCTCTGATGAGCTTTGTGTTTAGGCAGGCTTTTGTTTCTGGCTCCGAGTTGCTTTACAAAAAAATTTGGGAGCGTGTCTCGGGGTGTTGAGGGTGATGTGCTTAGCTTGATTGGCTGGGTTTGCTTGCGAGCGCTTTGTTCTTCCCACCACCCTCAGGTCAGTTGTGCAACATGCCCCTACCGTTTAAAAAGAGGAGGAAAAAAAAAAAAAAAAAGAAATGCTGAGTAATGCCAGAGGTTTCTCAAATGGCTGATGCAAACCTGGAGAATTTGCATCATCATTCAGCTGTAGTAACTTGGTATGACAAGAGCTTAAATACAAGTCCACGCGGAAGCTGAGCTGGTTTCCAATGATAGTGCAGTACCAGCTCGCAGCGTGAAAGCGCAGGTGTTCCCCAGCAGCGCTCAGATCGCAGTAAAGGCTCAAAACCACTTTAGGAGCTTGCTACCTGCGTAGGAGCAGCTGGAAAGATAAGAGAGGGCAGAGGAAGAGACTAAGTAGTTGGCTACACAGAGAGGGGGAAAAAAAAAAACAAACCACCTTGAGTTTCTGCTGCAAACTTTTCTGCCTGCGCTTGCTGTCGGTGTGCTGGTGGCACTGTAGCATGTTTAGGAAAGCTGCTGTAACCACAGTCTCTAATGGAAACTACTTGCAGGGGCAAGCTAATGGCAGGTTGCCCTCTATGGACAGCGGAGAGTCAGCCCGGGAGGGAAAAGTCGTGCTGAAGAAGAAAGTGACACTTTTGAGGGGGATATCCATCATAATTGGCACGATCATTGGAGCTGGCATCTTCATCTCTCCCAAAGGCATCCTGAAGAACACGGGCAGCGTGGGCATGTCCTTGACTGTCTGGACAGCGTGTGGTATCCTCTCGCTCTTCGGTAAGTCCCTTAAAAGTCTCTAATTGGTCCAGAGGGGCGGCTGGTGGATTATCGCTGTTATTTGCCTGATTTTGCCATTGGATAGCAAGGCACGGAGTGGAGCTCGAGGGCCAATAGGGCTACAGGAGGGGTTTGCTGCATGATAGGTTGTGTGGAGGGCGCAGAGGTACGCAGCCCCTCTCCCCCCGGTGCCTGGTCGGTAATGATCGGAAGCATAAATTGTTTCTTATGGGTCCCTGAAGGAACAGGAAAAGTAAACGTCCGTTTTATGCCACACAATGTGCTGTACGTATAAGGTTTTTCTTCTGGCTGTAAGAAGTAGTTTACAGCTTGCCTGTAAGGCTCCCGGCAGCTGGGGATGCGGGTCACTCTGCTTGAACACCGGCGAAATGTTTAGACGGCTCAACTTAGTTCCCTAGAGCAAGGTCGGAGAGGAATAATTCCAGCTGGACATAAGCTATATTGGCATGAAAGCTAGCAAAATAATAACACTAATAACCCCTCTCCTCAGTTGTGTATTATTGCTCTTCGTTCCTTGCTCACGATGTCACTTTGAGAGATTGCGCTGCAAAAAAGAGTGTGATGGAAAACAAATTTGTAATGCAAGCTTTATTGCTGGCCTGCCTATTGTGACGGTTTTTACTGATTTTTGAGGAGTGGTCAATTCTGAAGAACGCCGATTTATTTGTTGTGGACACAAAGCCCCCATTCAGAGGGGAAAACCCCACCCTGGCCTCGGTGGGACAGAGGGTCCATTGACCTACTTAATGAGTTAATCTCCAAGAAGCTGAAGAGCTAACATGAATATTGGCTTTATTTAAAACAGAAACGACTTGTTTTCTGGCAGGAGGTAAAGAGGACAAACACAGACTAACACGTGTCTGCTTAGTGGGTGGAACATGCAAATGCCACCCTGTGTAAACTGGCTCTGAGCTTAAAAGAAACATGGCCTGTTTACGGGCTAAGCCCACCCAAGCCAAACAGACAGTGCAAGCAGGTTAGGACCCGTTCTGGTCAGATGTTAAATGTATTGGTACAATGCGTGGCATAATCTGTTGTCCAAACGTGGAAGTTCTGCCTGTAACCAAAATTCCCCTGTAAAGAAAGACCTTGGCTGCAATTTCTAACCTTGTCAGAAGACCTTGGTCTTTAGATTTAGTCAAACCAGAATTTGCTTAAGCGTTGCATTTTTGGCTTTAATAGTAGTAATCTTCTGGCTGTGAAATAAAGTCTGTACAAAAAAAAAAAAAAAAAAAAAATCTCTTTTATCAGGTGGATTTTCTAGGTCACTTTCCAGATCTCAAGATCTGAAGAACTATGTAATTTGGCCCAGCAAGAGATACTATCTCTTTCTCTGAATGGACCCATTACAGTTATTTTTTCGTATTTTTTATGCCAAGGGTTTTTTTAATTCCCCGCATGACTTAATTATAGTAAAATCCCATGCAAAGATCACTTCAGGTGTTGCTGAGGCTGGGTGTGTAACGTATTGAATCACAATTTCATTTCATTTTGAACCTCAACAGAAGAGGCTGACAAGAGAAAACATATCAATAGCTTTTTTTTTTTTAATGTGGCTATAAGAATCCCTTTAAGTACTTTTTTAGGTAAGCTGAAGAATAGCAGATAAAACCTGCCACATTTTTGCATAAACCCCAAACAAAGCAAATGACCAAGGATGGAATTTGTCATAACGTGGTACAGCTTTAATGGGCTTGTACATGTTATGTGGTTTTGACAACTGTAGTTTTCATCTTAAACAAGTTCATATATGTTGCTGATCTTAACTCTACGCGATGTGGTCCTTACAAACTGTATTACCATTTTCATCTGGCTTCTCAGACTCTCCTAAAAGGGCGGCTGCCTATGTTTATTGGATGGGGTGCACTTCTTTACGGATGCGGTCCACCTGTGGAGCTGAGAATCCACTGGCTTTGTGACTGGGTGATGGCTCATTAAGCAACAGTAGCAGGTGGTGCCCGGGTGAAGAAGGCTTCGTGCAGGTCTTCCTAGTTGCAGCATGCTGTTGCCTGCTCTGCAATGGCAGAGGTCCCGGGTTGCGCTGGCAGCAGCCTTGGGGAGCTCTCAGAGAGCTGCTGCTTGCTGGGAATGCTGCTAGCACTTGCTCTAAAGGGGCCTGAAACACTTCAGCATGAATGAATGCAGCAACACGATGAGGAGCTGGGTTTTATTTTAGTCAGTGTAAATGAATGAAAGGAGGAAATGAGACTCCTTCTACAAAAACGTGAAGTGGTCTGTATGTATCTAGGGCAATGCAGAAATGAACGGTGCTTTCGTTGCACTAGTAGTATGCAACAACACTGCACCAGTGTTGAAAAGCCAGGGCTAAGCCCTGAATTTTGTATATAAGGTGCTGGGAGTACTATTGAGGAAAATTTTTAATCTGCATTTCCCGCTTCCATATTTTGGCTGGCCGATTGCTTCGCCTGTGGCTGGGGAGGGGGAATACAGTTTTCAGGCTTTTCTTCAGAGGCCGAGCGGGGCGTCTCTGAGGCTGAAAGGGGGTGATCAGCACTGGATAACGAGCAAATGTGTGGGAGGACTTTCACTTGGCCGGGTGGGCAGGCTGGCTGGGGAGCCGGGGTGGGTGGCGTGACACAGTGGTTGGTTTGTCCTTCTTCACGAGATATGGATGAGTAATGAAACATGTTGATAGCAAACAGTCTGTTCAGCGCCTTACACGTGAGTGTAACTGGGTATACGTACAGTTTGGTTAATTCCAGGTCTAGCTGAATGAACTAAAACTTAGACAATTGCTTGATAAAAAAGATTAAAATATATCAAAAGTAGTTGTGATACCGCGGCAGCTCCCTTGTTGAGCTTATAAATGCTTTGAAAGGTATTTTTGGATCTCTCTCGTGATGCCACAGTTTAATTCTCACAGGTGCCCTCTGCTATGCTGAACTAGGAACATGCATTAAGAAATCTGGTGGTCACTACACCTATATCCTGGAGGCTTTTGGCCCGTTACCTGCTTTTGTGAGAGTCTGGGTAGAATTACTCGTCATTCGGTAAGTGTATCGTGGCTTTTCTGTGTTTCTTTCTGATGGCAATATGCTTTTCAGTTGTAAAGACTGAATATGTGATGTGCAAAGCAAATCAAATATATCTTGATCAATGAGCTGTGGTTTTTTTAGTGTGGTTGCTTCAGAGAATTTAACAATGCTCTTTTGCTCTCAACATTGAAACATCCAAAAAGACACATGTGCATGTATGGGGGGGAGGAAATACAGGTTCTAAAAAAAACCTGCCTGCCACACAAATTCAGCTACTTGCTTTAATTTTGCTAAGCTTACTGTATCCATTACTGTCCCTAATAATGCTAATACCCATGCCTATATAGAGTACAGTGGAAGAGGTAAGTCACTTACGTTTTTCTCAGTCTTAATACAAGTTTTTGGAGTGGTTGCTGTTGTCTGTAGATACAGGAATAACTCTTGGTGAAGATATTGCCCGGTAGTTTTCAGATTCGGGGGCACCATGTGTTCTTTATACGTCAGTTCAGGTCTCCATTTTTTATTTTTGTGGGGTGCTGGAGAACTTAACTCTTGATTACTATGAAAAGCACTAACGGACCAAATAAAGCAACATTAAGTCCTTCCATATCTAAAATGTCCGAAGTATTGTTTTGGTGTGTAAGCCTGTGGCTCGTGCCACCCTTGATGTTGTATAGGTGAATCACAATATGAAGATGCCAAATCATTTAAATGTATCACATACATTTTCATAATGTAAATGGATCTTTATATCAAACTCAAATGTGGCCCTATTGAATTTTAATTTTTTTAATTTTTTTTTTTTCTTTTTTTTTATTACAGTATTGCTGAGGCTAGGGAGCTTGTTACATGTAGAACAGGGGAACTCACTTATGCAAAATGATTTTGGGAATGCTCCATTCCTGCCTCAGGCTAGTTAGCGCTCCTTTCCCTCCTCTTCTGCAATCAGCAAATTAGTCAGAAAAGCACAAGCCTCGTGTCAAATCACAACTATGTTTACATAATATTGACAAGTTCTAGCATAGACTGTGGAGTTTAAAAGCACTGACAGTGCTGAGTCATTATGAATCCATAAACCCTTATCTTGCTTCCGGACGAAATCATTGTGTGTATGAGTTGGTCCCTTTACATCCTCCCTACCCATACGTAACCTTTGAATTAACTGCATTGTTTCCATCCAGCGTGGTGAAAGAGCAGATGTCTTAACCATATGAACTTTTTGCTGAAACGGAAAACCAGACAGAGGAAAGAGGTCTGTGTTTTTGTGGTGAGAAACGTGTTGTGAACGCAGCAATATCATTGCACATCCCAGAATCAACAGACGACAGTGTTAGACATCCCCTTCTTAACCTGCACCTTACTAGGCAGGGGGGCCTTATTAACCTAAGCACAAATACCCACAAGAAACCAGGCTTCTAAAATTCCTCTCCTCGCAAAATTATTATGTTTTTACATATGACAGTGTCCCAGGAGTGTCATGAAAACACTCTTACTCATCGTGATCTGCTCCACACCCAGAAAACAATCATCTTGCATGGGAAGGAACATCAGTGGAGTCTTTAATCATCAAATCTGAGAGGCAGCGAGGGAGCCGTACTTGTTATAACTTGCGATGATCAGAGCAGCACTGCCAAAACTCTGTGTAGACTTTTATATCCGACTCCTCTATTGGTAAACTAATTGGGTGCTGCTATCAAAGAAGTTGAGACCTAATATGTACCTAGTTTTTTTTTCTTCGGTAGGTGAAGTTGCACACACAGAGTTCTCAGCTAAGCTGTTTCTTCCTCTGAAAGGTGGCCAGGATTATCACACCCACGGGCTGGTGCAGCAGCCGCAACCAAAATAAACATTTCCTTTTGTCGTGTACCTTTTCAGCTACTATTTTACAGTCTAGGACACACTTAAATTCTGCCCATATACCGATTAAATGGTGCCAGCATCATCTGCTGTTTAGAAGTGCCTTACAGTGCATTGCCCCTCAGCCAGTAGAAGTAGCAACTTTTTTACTCCTCAAAAGTCAGGTTGCGGGTATATTACATACCTTTAAATAATAATAATTAAAAAAAACCCTAAACCCCAAACCAATAAAAGCTTTCAAACAAGTGAAGACGGATGTGTGAATGCATTGTCTGTAGTGTTTAATGATGGTGGTTGCTAAACACAGGTAGGGTGAGAGCGTGCTGCCAGGGAAGTGATTCACTCACCCGTGGTGTGTGCTGGGGCACCAGACCTCCTCCTCCTTTCCCGGTGGCTTTTTGCCCTCCTTGCCCTTCCATGAAAGCTGCTGATCTGCTGCTTTCTGTCCTCTCCTCAGCATGCAGCTATCAGGGGGCTGCCAGTCTGTCCTTAGGATTGCAGTCAAAAGGAAGATGCCCCGTTCCTTCAACCTCCCCCTCCATTGATTGACAACATTGCCAGTAGCATCCCCCCCCAGACATGTGTCTAGGAGAGAGACAGCTAGTTATCAGAGGTATAATTTAGCAGCTATGTTTTTTAAAACATAGTGATGTGGATAGCAGCGACTGCCTCTTTAAAAAGGCCTTTCTTAAAACAGGAGGGAAAAATCTACATTCTGGAAAAAGGAGCTGGGACCAAGGAAAAAAGTCTGGGAAAGCTCCAAAGATCTTACCTTTCATCTGACCTAGGACACTTCAATCTACTTTTGGCAGGCTGCAGTATTTAAAAGCCAGAAGCTTGGTGATCCTCTCACCTAAATTAGAAATATTGCACCGAGGTGAAGTCAGTAAATGTATGCATAAATCCAGTGCAGAGGATATTCGGTCCCTGCATGAAGGCAAAAGTCGCAAGGCCAATTGTTGGCTGGTGAAAGGAAGAGTCCTCATGCGTGGGGGACGCGCGAGCCGTCGCCCTCGCTTGCCCACGCAGAAACTTTCTGAGGAAGGTACTTCTGTTCCGAGCCCCTCTGCAGTCTGGTCCGACACAACATGTGACATTGTGGTTGAGTCATGATGCAAAGAAAGTGGGTTTTGTTCTCAGGGCGAAAGTCTCTTGCGGAAAATTCTTTTATCGTTCGATGGAGAATAAAAACTTCTCTGCAGAACTTTTACACTGTTCCATAATGTTTTTAAGCAACTATATTTTTATTCAAATTCTGTAAGGCGAGGCATTGTTTTATTAAATGCTGTAGATTTTTTTTTCCCTGCAAGAAATTTGCATGGAGGCTTATTTAACTCAGAAATCCTTGGAGGCAGAATTGAGTGTGGTGAAGCACAGGTGCCACCAGCTCTCCTAAGAAGGGGGAATGTCCCTGCAAACCAAATGTGAACAGCCCACTGGAACTGGAACGTGCAGAGACAGTGTCTGATCTGAAGCCCAGGGTAATTTGCTGTTAATATGTGTCAGTGCTAAGTCTGGTAAATATTTAGCTTGTCTCAAGGAGAGAGGCTGTAGGAATAACACGAGTATTTCAAATTTGTAAATGCAGCAACTGCATGCCTGCCTTTCTCCACATTTCTCTGTTTCATGGTAGGTGCTTTCTGTACTTCCAGGATTTTTTGCTCTCGCTTGCAGTGCTAGGAAGTCGTTAGTCAATAAAAGGAACAAGCTGTCTGCATTTTAGGAAGTCCCATTTTCATTCATTTTTTTGCATTGTCTCAGATTTTAACAATGGACTTGGGTTGATTTTGAATACTCAGTAAAGCAGAATTGGTTGAAATTAATTTGCTTGTGCCTCTGAGGGGTGGGAGATACCTGGCCGCTAAAATTCAGTCCTCAACAACTTTTGCTCATGGTTTTGCCCATGTAATCTAATTCTGGCCATGTTCACTTCAAGCAAGTGAATGGAGATTTCTATTGCTACCTTTTCTTTCTGTTTACGGCTGCTTTGCAACATGGAAGTTGTAAGAGCAATCCTGGTAAGAAGCGTTGCTGTGAAGATCAGAACTGCTGAGCACAGCTAAGCTGCTCGTGGTTTCCTGCTACAGTCAGAAATCATGGTACACGGCAGCGCAGTTACAAGCAGGCACCAAAATTAAGTACGGTTCACAGTTCTGTGATAGTAAAAGTTACAGCATGATCCCGTAAGAATATTGTCTATGTACTTCTGCAGATTAATTTTGTGATTTTTGTTGTTGTTTTTACTCTAGCCCTGCTGCCACAGCAGTGATATCGCTGGCATTTGGACGTTACATTTTGGAACCTTTCTTTATGCAGTGTGAAATCCCAGAACTTGCGATTAAACTTATTACAGCTGTTGGCATCAGTAAGTATCCAATTTTAGATTTCAAGGAAGGGTAAAAATGATGTAAATTGAAGACAAGCAAGTGCACACTGAACAGGTAGTTGTTTGATGTGAATCATTACGAAATGACTGTGTGTCTGATGTCAAGGGCATCAGCGTGACTTTTTGCCTGGGTATGTGTGTTTGTGAGCATACGCCGTAGTAAAAAGAATAGCAGACTTTATTAATGGCAGGGAAAATCTATTGCCAAGGCTGATTCTGTTGCCACTTGAATTAATGGCAGAACTCTCATTACTTTTGTGGAAGCAATTTCAGTCCCTAAGAGATGGTGAACCACTGCCAGAGATATGGAAGAATGATTACCTGATTTTAAGTGCTTTGCTCTACCTCTGTTTTAGGAGGCAATCGAGTGCCAAGTATGATGCCATGAAGAAATGTAGTTCTCCTGAGTGGAGCACAGGCAACATGAGATCATCTTCCCTAGTCTCCCACTCTGTCCTTCATAGTGATAAAATTTATTGAGGCTCTTGCGGTTCAGGAAGCAGGAACCCAACGGATGACTTTGGGAGCAGGGCATACAGCTTGGTGAAGAAGCATCTCTGTTACCAGCAGCTTGTCTAACTCTTGCAACTTTGCAATTAATGTAAAAGGGACTGTTTCGGGCTACAGAGAACCAACAGAAGTGGAAGGAGGGAGGCTGCCCTGAGACCAGGAGCTTGACAGCATACCTGGGCTGGCGCAGGAGGCTGCCTGGAACGGAGAGGCACAAAGTGTGATGTGAAGGGGACGCTGGAGACGTGTGCCTCTGGTGCTGGAGGCTCCTTTCCAGTTCTGTCCGGCCGCTGGTGATGATGCTCCCGGCACATGTGTGCCCGTGTCCACATTCAGCTGCGCTGGGAGGAGAGCACAGCATAGACCTGAGTAATTAGTAACAGATTGTTCCTTTCAGTTTGGTCAGTGCACATGTCGGAAACAAAAGGACCGGAAAAAGGAATTAAGATGTGCAAAATGATCAAAGGCACACAGGAGACCCCTTCAGTTTTGCACAATAATAGGTTCAGCTGCCTTTTTCTTTCCTCGGGGTGGGGAATTCAATTGATGCTGAAGTTTCCAGTCCCCAGGTTACTGTGGCTTTTTATAGGAGCTCTCTTGCTAAGAGTTCCCTTCTGCCAGGAATGTTAAAAAAATCACTATGTGACCGCATTTCTTTCTAACTTAATTATGCACAAACTATAGGTTTCACAGGAATAATTGAATTAAGGGCTTGAATTTTGAGGTCAATGACTTTTTATAGCAAAATATTTCAGTGCAAGATAAGGGTGAAACAGATGTTCAGTAACTTCAAGGTCACAGAGACAGAAGGAATGTTAAGCGAGGGCTCCATCAAAGCATTTTGTTAAGTGCATGTGATTCAAGCACAATACGAGAACAATTTGAAATAGGTTTTTATTGCTTTTAATTTAATTGAAAATCTGTGTGATAAGCCAGAGCTTTGCAAAGTAATTAAACAAAGAAGTAGCATTGCGGGGGGGGGGTGGAGTTACGCTGAAATAATTACAGCCTAAAGGGAGAGAGGGGTTCACAGCAGGCTGCTCCTACGGTAAGCGCGGGTCTGTGCAGCGCAGGTAGGATGAGCTGTCGTTTCGCTGAAAATAAGGGATTCTTGTAGAAAGTTTGTAATGGCGAATGGGACAATGCTGAGGAAAACAGCGGTGTGTCAGACTGAGGCTTTATCTTCATTCTTTGCAGGATGCTCTACAGCAGAGTTTCATTTGTAGTAGTTTTTGATCATGTGCTACACTTGACAGCTGGCTGAGTATGAGCCAGCAGTGTGCCCAGGTGGCCAAGGTGGCCAACAGCATCCTGGCTTGTATCAGGAATAGTGTGGCCAGCAGGACCAGGGGAGTCATCCTCCCCCTGTACTGGGCACTGGTGAGGCTGCACCTTGAATCCTGTGTTTTGGGCCACTCACTACAGGAAGGACATTGAGGGGCTGGAGCATGTCCAGAGGAGAGCAAGGAAGCTGGTTGAGGGGTCTGGAGCACAAGGCTGATGGGGAGCGGCTGAGGGAGCTGGGGGTGCTCAGCCTGGAGAAGAGGAGGCTGAGGGGAGACCTTATCGCCCTCTCAACTCCGGGGGGGGGAGGTGGGGGTCGGCCTCTTCTCCCTGGTAATGGGCGATGGGATGAGGGGAAATGGCCTCAAGTTGCACAAGGGCAGTTTTAGGTTGGACATTAGGAAAATTTTTTTCACGGAAAGGGTTGTCAAGCATTGGAATGGGCTGCCCAGGGAGGTGGTGGAGTCCCCATCCCTGGAGGTATTTAAAAGCTGGGCAGACGAGGTGCTTAGGGACATGGTTTAGTGGTGGGATGGCAGGGTTAGGTTAGTGGTTGGACTTGATGATCTTAAAGGTCTTTTCCAACCTAAATGATTTTGTGATTCTGTGATTAAACTCAGGGATCCCAGTGTGGATGACTGTTACTCTTGTATGGTAAGAATTAGCTGTTGTGGTGGTAGTTTTATGAATGCTGTGTATTCTACGCATAGGCAGAGTGATAGGTAAGATTAAGGTGGCCTTGAGCTGAACAGACACATTGGAGCCCTGGAGATCTTATAATCTACCTTAATAGTGCCAAAGATAGCGTTTGCTGCCACTGAAAATTTTAAGTTAATCAGAAAGTGAACTGATGTGCCTTTTGTCGCCTTGTCCGCTGCTGGTCCCTCCTCCCCTCTGTGCCTGGTGACGGAGCGCTCCCTGCGTATCTGTCTGCATTGCACAGGGCGGGGGGAAACATAGTGGGAAGCACCGTTAAACTCTGTCCTTGGGCGAGACTTTCTTCTGTAGTTGTACTTTGCCATTTCTGGCCATACTAGGAAGGGAAGGAAGAGATTTTGAAATATCTCCAGGTGATCCCCTGCCTCCAAACACAATCAGCGTAGCTAAACAATTTCTGACAGATGCTCAACTAAACTGGTCTTAAAGCCTCCAATGAGGGAGTTTCTAAAGCCTCACCTAATACTGTAGCCCGATTTTTTTCTATCCTTGTCACATGACAGCTTTTCTCTTTTTTTTTTTTTTTTTTTTCCCCCACCCAAACCTCCTTTCCTGCAATTTAAGCCTATTATTAAAAGGTTGCCTGAGATGGATGCATCCAGGATTATGATGGGGAGCGGCAAATACTGTTGCTCCTTTACCAGCTGCAGACAAGTACTGCTCGTAGAGGGGCCACCGCCCGTTCTGCTCCCCAGCATTCCACCCCAGTGCCTCTGTGGTGAAAAAGGAACGATGGTGCTGCAGAGAAGGTGTAGATCAGATGAGAGCTAAAATCGAACTACTGGCAATGGTGACCTCTAAAAACCCCTTCAATCCTGGTTTATTATTTGGAGGAAAAAAAAAACCAAACGTGCTGGGCACAAAGTTCCCCTCAAAATCACATCTGTTCTGAGCAATTTTGAACAATCTGTAGAAACAAATTTTCTATTCCACAACATGGGGCTTTCATTTAAAAAAAAATAAAAAATAATAAAAACAACCAACCAAAAAGTCCAAACATTTCAATGGCTCAGTAAATAGAAGGATGCTTGTGTGGAGGTTTTCTTCAGATACCCCAGCTTTCTGAACCTCTGAAGCAAAGGCTGCCTATTCTTTTCAAAGTTAGAAATCACTTTAATTCACTTGGTATTTCTTAAGCGAGTCTCCACGAGGAGAAAAACCTAGGCAAATACTAGATATCTGTATCTCAGTCTGTCAGTCTGCCCTAAAATTTTTCTAAACTCAGTCAATTGAACTGTACCTGAGAGAAGAGCAGATATCTCAAAGTTATTACTAATTACTACAATTTTTATGAAAATAAGTGGCCAGGTAAAGGAGAGAGAACCTGGATGTGCCTCAGTATAGGGAAGGACAGCTGAAGAAAATGCAAAGAGGAGATGAGCCCTTCTAAATGCCCAGCTTGGCTCGAGTTGGACGCAAAGCAGAAGGGAAGCTGTCCACCTTTTTTTCTGATGCTGAAAATAGTCTTTTTAGGAGAAAGAGTTAAAAATTAATTTCTCTCTTTAAGTGGAAGACTCCATATTTATTGTTTCTTCCAATGAAGAAACATCATATTGCAAAGCATAGTGATAGTGCAAAACCCACCTATATTCATAGATTGCTTTATTTGTATCTTTTAATTCTTCTCCTAATGGTAATCTTAAATATATTGGTAATAGGAAAGGGTAAATTATACTGCGCAAAGGCATTGAACTGTGCCATTAATGTGTAGCCTGAATAGATATGCAATCTTGGCTGAGCCTATTCTAATCTCTTCACTTGGCCTCCATATCAGAAAGCAGATAAACAGGTTTCAGCTATTAAAAACCGTGAGACTGAAAGCAGGTTACCAACTCGCACATGTTTTTAAAGTTTTTACGCTCATTCATGCGTATTTTTGGCATTTTATGCCTCAATAATGTAGAAATTCCCCCCCTTTTTGGAGGTATGCCAAAAAACCTTAAATACCCCAAGCTCTGGCTGTTAGAGGCAATACTATGTTTGAAAACCCAGGTCAGCTGTACAGATCTATCAGTGCTTGCTGGCAAATACTCCAGCCCAAAGCTTTACTGGAATAAATTTAGTGTGTATGTGAGTCTATAGTTAGTTGGGTTCCCCCCCCCCCACCATCATGGCAGATGTTACAGGCATCGCTCTCTACTGCTGACAGTTTTCAGACAAGCAGTTTAAATGAAGACATCTCTTGGCTTGCAGGGATAGCAAAAGCTGTTCTGGCGGGTGCTTTTGTGCCTCCTGTGACTGAGTTTTAATTGCTGCATTAGGATCTGCAAATTGAGGGTATTTTTTTGCTTTGTGTGAATGCCTTGACCCTAAAAGCCTGACAAGTTAGGGGAGGGCAGTTTCCTTGGTTTCCTGCTGAGGCATTGGTACATATATTCTTGAAAAGTAGGCCAGGATGTAATGCTCACTGCTGCTTCTCCTGTTAGATTTTGTTATCCATCTATAGCTGTGGCTGCGTGAAGGGAAGAGGTTGTGAAAAGGAACACGATCGGTGTTACCGTTGTGTTTGATTGTTCATGAACCCCGTTTTGTTCTCCCTCCATACTGCTCTCGGTTAGGATTCATCTTGCTTTTAGTTAGGTGTTTAGTTTAGGGTAATTGCGTATGTTCCCCATGGAGTTAGCAGAGAAAGAGGGAAAGAGACACTTCCTGAAGGCAACTCATCTCATCCGAGGTAGGCATCTGAAAGATGTGTTGTTATTCATCCTCTGGAGGTAACTCTCTCTTCATTGAGGATGCAGCCACACTAGATGCCTGACTTTTAGTTAACAAAGTTAGAGACGAGTCCTCCTTTCCCTGTCCTTTTGTCTGGGGAGTCACTGCTTCCTTCTGATCTTTGCTGTGATCCTGTATCAAAGTGTCTGCAATCAGTTTCCTGAAGTATCTCCATAAGGAGATGGAATTCACGGAAGAGAGGTGTTGAATAACGACCATAGTCCCAAGATATAATTTCCTTCTTGAATCCTGGCACATTTGTTATATTCGTTCCCTGCTCTTTAGCAGCTTTCTTCATGACTCCTCTTTTCCGTTGCCTTTCACGACGCAGTTGCTAACACAACCAGGGTGATGCTGGTACGCGATAGCAGTGTAAGCCCCACATCCCCACATGTCTGTTACGCACGTAGAACTAAATATTATAAGACGACTGTGAGTTCTTATAGCCTATTAAGTCCAATAAAATGAAATTCCAAAAAATACCAAACTGGCCTCAAATCTTCTAAATACTTAAGGCTCAGCCCTGCAACCTGACCTGCTATACTTGCGTGGTTGTCCAGCTCTGCAAGGGACTTACTCTTACAGAGGACCTCCAAAACTAATGGCACGCGCAGTGCGCTGACTGCAGGTGTAGCATCCCTTCAGCTTCCTGGCTAAATGAAGGTGCTTGCAGTGTCCGTTTTGCTTTTGCTATTTGATTAGGAACCCTCAGATGAAACGTTTGGCTGGCTTGATCTCGCAGCTGGAGATGGAGAAGGTTTTAACGCTGCTCACAAGCAGGCTGCCTTCATGGAAATACCAGCCTGCATTTTTTTTTTTCTTTCAAGCCACTGTAGCTCTTCTACAGATCTGGGGCTCATGATTTGTGTGTGGCTGGCCAGCAGGGAAGGCTACGAGTTTGCGTGTGAGCTGACATCAGTGTTCATACTAGTCTGCCACCCGGTGATGTTCTCACAGCTGTATCCGGAAGGTGCAGCTGATGCGTTAGGACTCTGCAGGGAGGATGCTCACGTTACCTGTTCTGACCCGGGTAAGGTAACAAACTGATTGCTGCAGGCAGCTTGAACTCTGAATGAGCTGGATGTCAAATTGCAGGTGCTTTCTTACACATAAAACTCTTCCTTGACATTTTCTTGTGGCCTAGTCCCTGCCTAGGCTTCGCCTTCTGGGAAGGAAAAGTATGATATCCTGAACTTTCTAGGAAATTTGAAATAAGCCAATGCTTGTTTATGGCACTGGAGTTTCTTTATAGCTTAAACACTGTTGGTCAAATGAATATTTTAAATATATCTTGCTTAAATGACAGTTGTTAACCTTCCTGGTAATCAAGCCCTAGGAAAAGAGGGGGAGCCTCAATCAGCACTGATATTCAGCAGCAGCCTAAAGGGATCTTTCAACATTTAAACAAGTGAAGATATGTCAGGGTAGTACTGGGACAAGAGAGTAATGAATCAGGCCCCTGGAATTTTCTGTTTCCTGCCAAGTATAGGTATACACAGAAGTAATAAAGCAAAAAAAAAAAAGTATTTGGATCTCAAGCAATACTTTGCAGAAGTCCAAGTGATTTCTTTATGACTTAGCAAAGAACGCCTGAGTTCTGAAATATGGTGAAATACAGAACTGGAAAAACATTTTAGCCTTTAATATCTTTTTTTGGTGAAAAATTCACATTAAGTGATGTTGTGAGTTTATGTTGACTTTGGTAAATTGAGAGCGGGGCCCTCTCTTTCCCAAATGAAGATTCCAAAAAATACTACTTATATTTTTTCTGGAATATTTATTTTATTAAAAATGTCTAAAAGAATACATTGAAACCCAAATTATTTGGAATTTTCTCCCTTTTCCATTAAACCAAAGCTACTTTTGGTTTAAACTGAGAAGAATTTTTTATGATATATTTTTTGGCCTTGCTGCTGAACAGAATCTGTATAAAAGATTTGGGATAAATCAGTGGGTTTTGCTGCCAGAAAGCTCGTGCTTTGCCAGATTTACAATGCTAGCTCATACAAGCTAGCTCCCAGACCCTGGCGGGAGGTTTTATGCATCCCAAGTTGTGTGATATGGCTGATGATACAGGCAAACCGGTGCTCTTGAGAGAGTTTGAGGTGCGGGAGGACTGTAACGAGGAGCTGATTCATTAGCTCTGTGCGATGGCGAGGAAGAGAAGATGAGTGAGCAGTCTTGTCCGCCTTTTGCTGCAGTGGAGGGGGAAAGGGACCTTTGATCTAGCGAGGTGACTTGCATTTTCCGTTCTTTAGGTAATTTTTTTTTTTAATAGCTAAAATCCTTTATTGATTCTGTTTTGCCAGGGTAATTGTTTAAATAAGCCAGGATAACTGGCACTCCAGTGATAAGACCTACTGTCCTCCTGTCAGTCAGTGCTGTAGAAAAGGCCAGAAGATGCTCTCCCTGACCCAGCAGGAGATGCGAGCTGAGCAGGCAGGACATAAAAGCCCTTCTCACTTACCTCCCTTATCATGTGTTGGTGAGGCACAGACCTGGGCTTTGTTTTTGAGAGGAAAAGGCCTCTCTTTCTTCACCAATTCTCAACAAGGATGGGGATGTTACTGGCACTCTGGCCTTTCTGCATCTCCAGTGGGATGCCTGTAAAGGATGAGTGGTCGAGTGGAAAAGAGGAGCAGGGGTGAATAAGGGAGTGAGTGACGAATTTATGTGGGGCCTGAAAGCTGAACATTATTATTAATTGTTATTGTTTTCTGAAAATGCAAATCTCTACTCAAACCGACCCTGATACAGAAACCTGGAGTGACAAGGGCTGGGCAATTAATTTCTTTTATCCAAGGCAGGGTCTTTGCAGCCCATCGTCTACCAACAGCTAATGAGTCTGGGTAAATGAAGCTGTAATTTGGTGTGGAGGGAGCCAGGCAGAGAGCAGAGAGGTGGATGGGCCGCGCAGTAGGTCAGACAGAGGGGCTCAGCTCAAGCGTTTCGTGCAGCATCTGGAAGGGGAATGTGAGAAGTGGGAGGGCAGCAGCTGGAGAAGGTTATCTGGGTGTATTTCCTTTAATGCATTAGGATCTATTGTGTGTGCGGCCTCTCTGCTGGCAGAGAGTTTTGTGGCGATTTCAGTGGCACGAGTATTTCTTTCTGACTTTTCTTTTTCCCCTTGCAGCGCTGGTGATGGTCCTGAATAGCACGAGTGTCAGCTGGAGTGCCCGCATTCAGATATTCCTTACCTTTTGCAAGCTTGTAGCAATTCTGATAATTATAGTCCCTGGAGTTATCCAGCTAATTAAAGGTATGAAATGAAAAGTAAATGCTTTTAAAGTGCTTTTATCTTTACCCTCCCTAGTCTTTCCCCATCTGCCTCCACCAAATAGTGCTTATAGCAGCAAAATCTCTTAATTAGTCTGTGCTTGTTTAACTGAAGCTCTGTACTGTCCTGTAATTGATTAGAAGTAGAACTACACTGGGATGAACTGGTATTTCCTTCAGCATGCCAATGAGTCTATTCAGACCAGACTCGGTTGTCAAATGAGCGACAGGATTGCTCTTCTCTGTAATTTGCCTTTGGCGTGAACTTTGTGAAAGGGGCAGGGTGAGTTTTAATGACTGATGGGCATACCCCTCCCAAAGCACATGCCTAGTCTGGCCAGAATATGTCTCCATTAACTGGGCTAGTGCCTAGTCCTGTTTGGTACTGGGGATGTTGGGTGGTGGAGGGGTCAGAATTGAGGAATATATGAAAGAAACAGTATCACGGATGCTGTTCTACCACTTCAGTGATGTAAATTGTGAAGCTAAAGGTGCTGTACTGGCAAGAGAAACTGTAGTTTGCTATTGCTTTCATGGGCATCCTGCCTGCAAGTTCTGGATGCTCGTGCTGCATGCATGCTTCACTTCTTCCAAGTGAAAAACTAAAGCGCGCAGCTAAAGGCAATGGTCTGGGGCTAACCTAAGCGTAGGAAAGGAAAGCAGAAGTGTTTGGAGGGCCAGAATTGCTGTACAGGCTTCATCAATGTTGCCGCATAAGTGAGGACTGCGGGAACACACCTTTGCTCTCCCCAGCAGCACCCAGCACAGACGTGACCGCACGGGCCTTTCCTTGACTCTCTGGAAGTCGTTTGGGTAAAGCCAGGCTGGCAGAAGAACTCCTTTTGCCGACACGTGCTCAGCTATCTGAAGAGGCTTTCCCATTGCAGCCTGGTCGGCGGTGGGCACGAGAGGGCGGCGAGCCCCCGCTCGCTCCCGTTACAATAACGCTGGACAATATCCACAGAAAGCAGGAGGAGCCCTTCAGCGCTGGGGGTCAGAATGGGGGAGCACTTTTTAATGAATTGGTGGCAGATTTTATCAAACAAAAATCATTGCCGTTGTTGGCTGTGTCCCTGGGGATGCTCTTTTATGATGCTCCACAAAGCCTCCCACCCGAGTCGAGGGAGCAGCATCGGGCTCTGCGGGTGAACTCAGTCTCTCTGGGACAGGCGGTTCTCTGTGGTTAGCAATAGACTCTGAAATAAAAGTTTTCCTGTGTAGTGCTCTGCTGATTCACTGTTTCTGTTTTCATGTTTTTCACTTCCTTTCTGGCAGTCGCAACGCCTCTTCCCTCACCTCCTTTCATGTGCAAAATTTCTCTCTGTTCCCATCCACCCCATTTTTCCCAGACCTTTGGAGCAGGCCAGACCCAGGTTTGCATAGGTTTTGCTGCCGTTAAGTAGCTCACATAGTGTCCCTGATTCTCCACTGGGACCTTCCTCTGGCCTCAGCTCTTCCCATACCCCAAACCCCTCTGCTTCGGTGTGAATTTTGACTGAGAGCTCAGTAAAAACCGAGTGAAGGGTGGAGAATTTGACCCATTATTAATTTAAGTCTGAATTAATTCTGCTTCTTCCTGCTCCTTTTCTGTGGAGGATCATTGTTGCTCAGGAAATTTAGGATGTTGTGGGGGGGGTGTGTCTTACAAACTACAGAGCACCCTGTAAATGAATAAAAGCATAACACAACTCTTACATGTTTGCATTTATAGATACGTAGTTCTTACTTAGTATAATGTGAATACAGCACTGACTACAATGTGGTAGGGAGTGACGACACTTTTCAGTGGCAGAATTGTTTAAGATATTGGGTTTGTTTACCTTAAAAATGTTGCTTGTGGGTGAAATGCTAGCAGTGTTCCTTCTGATTAAAATGTTAAACAAGTGCAATTTTTCCACAGCAGAATCTACAGAGCTCATTCTGCTCTTCCGTGTTGATGTAAGTCACTGCGGGAGATGACAGTGCAGTGAGTGTCATCACGCTCAGAATGCTTTGAAGAAAACTAATGGGTCAGATTGTGCTATTGCATGAGTAAGGGCGACACGAAACCTTTTACAATTGCTGGCACACTGCAGCTGCAAGGGTTGGGTCAGAAATTGAGGTCAAGGGCAGAACTTGAAGTCAGTGAACTGTTGGGTGATTAAATGTTCCATGGTGAGATATATTTATTTGTTTTAAAGTAGTAGGTGACCAAAGAGCTTATTTTTCAGTATTGTTTTTGTTGACGTTGCAGGAGAAACACAGCACTTTAAAAACGCCTTTGCGGGGAATGATGCCAGTGTTATGGGATTACCACTTGCTTTCTATTCAGGAATGTATGCCTACTCAGGCTGGTAAGTTGTTGAAACCTTATAAGTATTTGTCCTGAAAATAGACACTAATACGTTCTAACAAAGACATTTATTTCTATGAAGAAATGAGTAGCACGTTCTGCGTATTTTGTCAAACTCCATCATGTAGTAAGGGTAGATCTCACCACTGTTCCACATGCTCAACAGCGATTCTTCAGGCAGCTCTATAAAGGAAAGATTTTTCTTCTCTGGTGTACAATAGGTAAACATGCACTGAACACTAAAAAAATCAGATTTATTTCTGTTCTTAAGACCAGAAATAAAGGCAACGAGAAAGGAATGTTCTTAAATTTTCATTAGGTATTTTCATAAAAGAGATAATGGAGCTTTAATTTTTGTTGAACAAGTCAGTAATTACACAAAATATTGATGAGCTGTTGTGGATCTCCATCCCACTTTGTGTGGACCTCAGTCTTTGCTTTGTAAAAGCAGTATTTGAAGAATAAGAAGCAAACCATGATAATAACATTGTATATAGACCACCAAACAAGGTAAAAAACCTAGATTCTTATGCCTCTTGCTCTGAGAGAATTGGACCTCGCTTAACAAGAAGTGCAACTGGCTTCCATAGAAGTCAAGTGCTATTTATTGAGTGTGAGCAAAGGTGTGAGAATCCGCCTTCAAGTATCCCGCTCAGAAATTTCTTCCAAGTTCTTTCCTTCTCCCCCGCCAAAGTACACAGCAGCTGGTTTGAAAGGTGCTGCCATGCTTCAAATCTGCCTCACGATTTATTCGCGCTTAGCGAGGGCTCCGCATTGCACAGAGCCAACCTGCTTTTGCAGCAGCAGTGTGGGGCGGGGGGAAAGGACGACAATGCACACAGTGGGCTTATTTTGAGATAGCTTTGTCTGCAAGTCTTCCCTTTCCTTTCCATAGCCTCACAGGCAGCCAAGTTCTTTACCTCGCACAAAAGGCGAGGGCTGGGAGATAAGGGGTTTATTTATTTAATTCGGAGGGACAATGGCCCCAGCGTTTGAGTTCTCTGCCTGCCTGTAACTCCCCGGTTGCAGGAGCATTATAAACATGCACACTGAAGTACTGAACAGAACTTTTGTATTAAATGGTGGGGGGGGAAACCCAAGAGAGTCCAAAGCCTTTATCTGTGATAGATATATAAGAAAAGAGCCTGGCATTTTGAAGCCTCAAAGAAATTGAACTCATTATGCGGACAGTCTCTACCTTCTTCCCTCTCTCTCATATAACCGCTTCTTGTCTCTCACATCCATACGTCTGATGGTTTCTCACTTTTAAAATATTAACCTAACTTTTTTGTATGAAGCCAATTTTAAAAGCTCTTTAATATTATTCATCACCCAGGCAGAGTTTGTTTACAGTAAACTGCTACATCAAAAATACTGTTATTCTGTTGCTGCTTTCCCGTTTCTTTCCATTTTCCACCTAACATTCCACCCCCCTACAATAGAAATCATCTCTGTTTTTCCTTTACACCTTCTGACTTTTATTTCAAGGTCCTTATTTGCCACTTATGAAAGAAATTAGCAGGAAAAGACCTAATTTGGCTAGTGGTTCTTCCCAGCTGCCTATTTATCTTTGTCACCAGCTCAAATTGATTGCCTCTGAGCGCAGAAGAGCAGACCATTAAGTGGAGTGTCAATACCCTTGCACTATCAGTTTCATGGGGCTAAATCAATCCAATAAGCTGAATGTGAAGGAGCGTTGCAAGTGTTGGTGTTGTGTCCCAGGATGCAGGCAGAATTTTATGCTTAGCCTATGAGAGTATTAACTTTTAATGATGCAGCCTTAAAGAACAAAGCAAAGGTAGGATCTCTTATGTGTGCGGGTTCATCCTGCGAAGAGCAAGTGTAGACTATTGGGTATATAAAGTGCTGGGTGAAAAGGACAAGTAGAGAAAAGAATGCAAGGAAACATGTCTTTGCATCAGTAAAAGGACCGATGCAGGGCTGCCAAATTACTTTGGTCTCGAAGCAGGACTAAGACCAGAAAAAAACAGCTGGATGCCTTACTCATCAGAAGCCACCTCTCCTTTGAACTATCCCAACCCCTTCGTTTGTCCTCTGTGCCCTAGCAAGTTTAAAAACAAGTACTGAGGTTGTTGTATAAGATGGCAAATCTAGTTTTACAGAATTTCATGCTCGGTCACAAAATCACTTTTTTTTTTTTTTTTTTTTTTTTTTTGAACCCTGAGCCAGCGCTAACTCGTTCTGCTAAGCCTGTTCTGGTCCAAGACCAACGATGGAGAAAAGTTCCCAGACTTTCTGCCAGATCAAGTCCCATTTGTTTATTCACTGTCGCGCTGTTGGGTCAGATATCCGTTGTCTTCCTGTATCTGTCCTAAAAGTGGAAAGCCAGCATAAGCGCTGTATTGACTGCTCTGTTTAATTAGCCGGGATGTGACTTTGTGCCCGCATCTGAGCCAGGCACATCCATGCGATCCAGCAACGCTCAGACCGAGCGCTAATAAATGTGGAACAGAGGGTTCAGTGACCTTGAGGCTTACGGTTGCTTTGTATGCAGGGCTGTGCCCGGTGAGTAGTTCCTATGAATTCCCACCCGTAGCTGTCTCTTGCACACCGCTGGAATACAACCGGAGTGCAACCTGTACTGGAGGTTGTGCAAGAGCACGCGGGATTAGCAGCCCGAGTTTGTGGTTGTAGACGACATAGTACTGTCAAAATACTGGTTTCAGGAGGGGTTTTTTTGAGGCTTCGTTCGCTTTTATTGTTAAGAAGTCTGTGCTGAGTACCGTGATGAGAATTTTTGCCAATACGACCTGAAATTGTAAAAGGCTGCAGTCACAAATGGAATATGAGGCTTGGGGTTGCATGTGCGTTTGTGTATAGGATTAGGGTAAACCATACTTTGCCTGGTATGCCAGGGAAAAAAAATTAATTTCGTTCCACACCAACATTAATTAGCTTTTGTCTTTTTTTTCTGCTTTGCCATCTTTTCTGAGAATTCCCTTCCTGGATGTGGGGATGAAGGAAGGTTAAATCTCACATCCTCCTCAATCCAAACATGGGTCTGCAAAGTCTACTGTAATTAACAGCAGTGCTTAACTAAAAGCATCTCCTTGATTCTTTGGGAAAGAAATACAGAATCAAAATCTACTGAGCCCTTATAATATATTTTATAACTTTTTTCTAGGTTTTACCTCAATTTTGTTACTGAAGAAGTGGAAAACCCTGAAAAGTATGTACCTAATGTTTTTCTTGACTTTTGAAAAGTAGTTGTAAAATTTAAAATGCTCTAACAGTAGTGATCTTCAGGAATTCTGCATGCTGGTCAAGTTGCTTGCTTTCCAGCAGATCTGGTATCTATTTGAATTGCAACTGCTTGAAGATTTGCTATTTTTGGCCCGTCGTGACCTTGTTATGTATTCTGCTTTTATGTGCACAGAAAGCAGAAAACTAAGTAGATCTCCAGGGCTCTGATTCCTCCCCCTCAGGACACAAGTAACTATGAGTGGCTCCTTTCAGTGGAAGTTGCTGGTATCCTGTCAGGGAAATCTTGCCCAAGAAACTTATCTGCGGCGATATTTGGCAGTTTTGCTGTGTTTAAATATTAATCAAATACGTAGTTCTACTTGTTTTAGATGTCTCTGAGTTGGAGGATCTTGAATATGTGTAGTGCAGCATCCGATCCAATTAAGCCTAACAGGGGATATTGGTGGGAGTCTGTTTGAAACAGGAGACAAATGCTCCCCCAGCGCTTGTCTGTAAAATGTGGAAAGAAAAGCTGTCCTGTTGCGGAGAGTTTGATTTGGCAGATCTATTTTGGTAGACCTGTTTTGGTACACGCAACCAGTAATAAAACAATTTACTAAAAATGAAAGAAAATATGCTTTGTCAAATAGATTGTGTTCTTTGAGGAAATTAACAATTTGCTTGATTAAAAATTAATGGGTAGATATCATTTTCTTAGGTTTTTAAAATAAGATACGTCTCTGGTTACCAACTAACTTGCTGTTTAAAAAGACCCCCCAGCACTGTACACTCTGAGAATATAAAGCTACATGTCTGAGATGTGTAAAGAAATAAAAAAAAAAGCCCAAAGAGCCATTGGTGGGGAGCATGCGGAAGATTTTTAGTTGTTTTCCTCAAAGTCTGAACCAAGCCTGGTGCTGTTCGGACTTTTCATCAGAGACCTGAAAATGGTGATAGAGCAACTGACATGGGGATGGCAGAAGGACTGGCAGGTTTCTATTGCCTCAGTGCCTTTGAGGGGTCTTGGGTGTTAACGGGTTAAAAATCCACTTTTTTTTTTTTTTTACTTTTGAAAAATCATTGCATGGTACACTGACTTAAGAAAAAAAAAAAGTGAAACTAAAGAAAGGAGCGAAGTGATTCTGGTCCAAGACTTCAACTGCTTCAGGAAATTCTGGGGTGATGGATTAGGAGCCGGAGTCTTGGTGATGCGATCAAAAGCATTTGCTAGAAGCAATATAACTTGTAAATTATCATGTGGTTACCATTAATACTGCGTGATGTTTCTAAACAAGCACATGCCCACCACCCTTTGGGACTTTTCATACGCTTGCATGTCTCTGCAGTCCTCTTAACTCTGTGGTGATTAACTGAAATTACCAATAATTTTCATTACAGCTATTTTGGTTTATGTTGACTTTTTTTTTCTTGTGGTCTTAGAGGAGCGCATATTCTTCAACGTGTTGCCCTCTTCTGCGTAGGACAGAAAGGCATAGTTCCTTCTTTTTAACCCTCATTGAAACATGTTGTATCACAGCTCAGAAAAGTGGCGTGGGTTAGATTTGGGGGGTTTCTTCATGGCAGCTGGGATGTGAGGCAGGGAGATGCTCTTTTCTGCCCTCGTCTGGGGAGAGCTTCTCTGTTCCCCAGGTTACCCTTGGAAAGCTGCTGATGGTGGGGCATGTGGGACTGGGGGGCAAGCCGCATAGCCTGGCTGGTTTGGCGTATTCAAGGACGGCTCTGGGAAAACCAACTCGGTGTTACATGTGCAACGTTGTTGTTGTTGATGTCCCTTCATCGCTTTTCTTCTTGGGGTGGCACTTGGAAGGGATGAGAAGGGAAGATGCCTGGTGTGTTAGGCGGGGTGCTGGGGGTCACAATCTTTGTGTGCAGGCACAAATACACAATAGAAGAGATTGGGATTTTAAACGTGGCTAAGTAAGTGCCAGGTGATGGCAGGGCAAGTGGATTGCTACCGGCTGTGCTGTCGGAGACCTCTGTGCCACCTGTAAAATGGGGATTCTGGACTCCATTAACCTGAAACAAGCAATTGAGCAGAACAGTTGGAAAATTATATATATATATTTTTACCAGTGCCACATGTGAATGGCTCTATTGGAAAGGTGCCCTGCTGAATTGGGGGCCTGCTCCACCACTGTTCCCAAAGATACAGGGCAAGAGAATGGTGTGGACTAATCCCAGGGGCAACTGAGCGCAGACATTAGGTGAGCCATTAATTGTGCTGCTCTTGTAGGCGTTTATTAGAACTCAACTGATTTTTTTTTTTTTTTTTTTACCTAAAATGCTGTCTTTCCTTTCATTCTTGCTGTATGCCTTATGTTAAAGGTTGCATACAGTGCTGCGGGGGTATTACGTAGCTGTTTTTTAAAAGGGAGGAAGGAAGTGTAAGCTTGAACCACTCAGAGTCTGTAACCGCTCCAGGTGTGCAATTTGTAATGTTTGTCAATGGTTAGGGATGCAAATTACTTACAGCAGTGGAGGTGAGCGTGGTGATGCCTTCTGCGCTGAGCATGCCAAGGTAAATGTTTGTCAGAGAATCGAGCCACAGTTGTGTATTTCCAGGTGCATGGCAGCTTTTAAAATAACTGACAGCTGGCGCTGAGATGAATGATCAGCCCCGTCCCCGCATTAACCAGCCTGCTGCAAACCCGCGGGCAAGTGCACTGAGGGAACTGGGGGGGGAGGATAGCAGAGCTCCAGCAAAGGGAATGCAGGAATGCTCGATCGGAGAGAGGAGCCGCAGTGGAGCTGCCGAGAGCCCGTGTTTGTAGGGACCTGGGTTTAAGCCCCTTTTTAGGTGATGTGTCCCGGACTCCCTCTCCGCTCTTGTGGTGTGGTGGAGGGTGAGAGGGAGATGGGTCAGGGCCCTAGAATATATCCTGAAATGCACAGGCAGGTGGAAACCTCTGCAGAAAGGGCTCCTGAAGGCGGTGGGAGTCTGTGTAGGTGCAGCAGTCTGCCCGGGCGCTATCAATTGCAGATTTAGGTCTATAAATAGGATAAATACTATGGGCCTGAGGCATTGAGATGCCTAGGCAATATGAAATCCTAGATGGAGAGCTGACACAGAGACAGTGAGGAGGAAGTGCCCTTTAAATTACAGAAGGGAAAAAGGAAGAAAAAAATCTCAAAGTGAATGCAGTTACTTTCTGAACAGATTTTTGGAAGTAGTGCTGAATTCCTACTTTGGAAATGCCACAGTCCCTTCTTTTGTGTCAGAAAAAGGGCATTCTTATAACCCCAGCTATCATAAGATGTAGAAGTAGCTGTTTCTGTCTCCTGCTAACCCCCCTTTTGATGTCTCATTTTCAAGCCTGGACTTATTCCTTTATTCCTCTTTGTTAAAGTGCTTCCCTCACACAGCATTAGTAGGACCTGAAGCAACACAAAGTTGATATTTGTTTTACAAGGAGCTGTGGCTGCAGCATTCAGCTGCTTAATGTACATTTTTTTTTTTTAAAAGCACCCAAAATAATTTCATTATCAAGAATACGTGGAACAACGTTGAAGTGTGATACCAAATTTCTTTTACTTTTGAAAGTTATGCTTCACATGGGTGTGCTGGGTCAATAGCGATTGCTGTTTGAAATGAAATATCTGCATAATCCCTGAAGCAAAGCTTCACTAAAACAACCTCATGCAGCCACGTCATGTGCAGCTTTGATCTTTTTGATTTTCTTACATTATAAGGCTCAGCCCTGCTCAAACTGAGGTCGTATCGTATTGTCTAAATAATAAGTGAATGAAGGAACAGCCGGGTCTCTGAGAGAGAATTTGTCACCTGAAAATTGACAGGAGCTGTGTTGCCTGGAGCAGTAAATTCAGAGGACTGGAAATCAAGCATGTTGAACTTTCAAACTCATTTCTTATACATAGTCCTGGAGCTCATCTGTATTCTCAAGCATCCACTCTGCTCTCTCAAGAAACACACCGAGCTTTTTCAATCAAGACCCTAAAAGTAGCTCGTGCCCGAATGGCACTTCCCTCCTCCCTCCCCAGGCAGAGCCGAGTCCGGCATCAGTGCTCTAGTTTGTCAGGAATTTTGACGGCCTCCAGATGAGAAAATAGCACAGGAGCGTTTTTACATTACGGCAGTGTCTTCAGAGCCTCGTCAAAGTCAGGGCCACGTTGTGCCAGATGCTGGCCAAAGAGAATCCTGCTTTAAAAAAAATTATGTTCTACATCCTCAGTATGAGCAGATGATGAGCCCGAACGCTTCACATTATAAAGATTAGGCTCTTATTGGAAAAGAAAGAAAATATTATTTCACTTTAAGGGAAGGGAAACTAAGACTTTAATTCCTTAATGACTTCAAGGAAGTCTGTGATCATCCAGTGGGCTACTAGAGGTATTCACAATCCTCCTTTAACTCAAAATCATATTATTTCTTTGGCAGCGTAAGTTTTTTGTTAGCATTGTTGAACTTAGGAAATATTTTACTCTAGTGGTCTTCAATTTCATTTGTATAAAATGATAGCAGATTTTTAAAGGATATGGATTCTGAAAATATTTTACAGCAAAAAGTTAGATTCCTTTGCTGTTACAGTTAAGTGTAGCTGTTATTTGGCATAATCCTTTCTTCTTCTCTCCCCTCCCCCCCCCCCCCCCCCCGCCTTGTTGGGCTATTTCATTTGCAAATATTCTGTTTCTGTTTGTAAAATAACTTTGGTCCAACCCAGGCAATCTATCATTGTTTAAAAAGTTACACAGTGCAAAGAACATATTATTGAGATGTATAGTGTTTATGAGCCTGGTCTCAGATTGATAAATCATGTCTTGTGCTGTTGAAAAGCCAAGAAATGAATTGCTTTGCTATGACCTTGGGGTCTGAGATTAGTCAGTTTGTCTATTAGATTTTTCCAGTGTTCTTCTCACTTCATTTATTCCTTCTTTTCTAAGGAACCAAGAAGCAGTAGATGTATAGCAAGTCACCAAGGCTTGATGTCATCAGACATTTTGTACGATCGGGGTATCAAAATATTTGATGTAATCTGCTTTTATATTGGGTTTAAATAATGCGAGTGTCACGTCTAATTAATCTAATATGTACCACCCATTTGTATTAATTAATGTTTAAAGTCACACTTGGCATCTATGAGCACGGAGTGAGAGAAATGTGGCATTAGAGGGTTTTTTCAGGGTGTCTAAGCATCATGGAGATGCAGATAGATGGGAGGGGAACGGTGGGTAAGACACTACAACTCTTTCAGCTCCCTAGTTGTTTGTGGCCATCTGATTTTTGGCATTTCACATTAAGATGCACCTTCCAAAAATCAATCAGAAACTTGAATTGTGCTGTTGCTCACTACCAGTCTAGACCCTGACCCAGTAATCATAACAATGAAAAATATTTTTAATATTAATTGAGAGGACGCAAGCCCTTGCCATTTCTACCTCTCTGCTTCTGTGTTCATTTTTGTTATTTTATAATGTAATGACAAGCTCTACTCTGAAGAGGAATATAAATATTGATATTGATTATCTTAGGCACCAGAAAATGACTGAAGTCAGAAGTTTATCTCCCTGCAGCTGTGCTGTCAATCATTTCAAACACACCTCATCACTGCTTTTTATTCAGGAAAGACGTAGTTGAAGCCCTAAACTGGGACTCAGGAGAACTGACTCAGGCACAAACTGGCTGTGAAAATGGAGGGTGGGTTCCTTCAACTCTTCTCCCCCTGTTTCCCTCCTCTCTCTCCTCCCTTCTTTTCTCTGTCCTCTTTATGGAGCAGGAGGTATCACCTCCTGGCTTAATTTTTGGAGTATTTATGTCCTTCCAAGATCAAGGGTAAGCCATGGGCTGTGGAGAACCAAAAAAAGTTTATTTGGATTTAAAAATCTAAGTGTCTACTCCTTGAACGGGAGGCTTTAGCAGATTTATTAAACCCTGGGTGTGGTTTCTGTAGGTCCCAATGTGAGTAACCAGCACCTAGGGGGGTTCCCTGTGGGGGTGCAATCTTATTTTTAAATAAACTTTGGACAAGCCATTCTCACAAAACAGCTTTGTGAGAGCTTAGTTCCCTTTAAGTCTGACGCTGGGTGCAGGTATCCTGCCTAGATATAAGCAGAATAGCTTTGGTACCTGGAATTTGAAATCTTTCTTGCGTTATTCTGTTCCACTTACTTGTGAAAGATACGTTTAACTCCAATTCCTTTTCTTCGTGTCAGGCTACAGTGCCAAATATTCAGTGCAGAAATTATAGGATTACATTGTGATATTTTGTCTGAAGATAATCAAAAGAGGCAAATGCTAATCTTTCAAATATTTCTCAAAGCCCATTTGCTCATGTGAATTCACCAGATCACCTTAAAGGGAAAATCGGGTCAGCTAAGTGAGCATTTGCATTTCTTCAATATAGTATTTGTATCTTGGCTTATTTTTCTGTTTGAACACTTATTCTCCATTATAGAATGAGGATGGTTCTAATTACCCTCGCCCCAGCTATTTTTATGTGTCACTTCAGTAGGAATCTTTTTCATTTTAAATTTACTGTGTCTAACAGCATAACATAGCTAAATTCCCTCAGTTATCTGCTAAGCATCTCAGGAGATGAGGTGTCCAAACACTGGTGAATCCAACATCGTTTTCCACCGTTTAATTGCGCCCTGTGTGAGTGACAAAATGACAGATTCACAGTCAAGCCTTCAGAACTATAAAATCCTTTGATGGGGAGCTGAATCTGCCAAATAAAGACAACATATTCATTTACTAGATCAACTATACTTAAACAAAACCGAGACTGGGTTTTGCTATCTGTAAATTGTATGAAAAAGCATTTAATTGAGAACGTAATTAAGTAGTATTTTTGTGTCCATTTCTTCCTCTCAAACATAATTACTCGTTCATAGGAGAGCTGGCTTACCAGCACGAAACTGTTCTTGATAAAATGAACTTCCCTTTACTTTTGCTCTCTTGCTAACCTTATTAACTGCATACTGCTTGCATGCCTCACACAGCCAATTCATTCATTATAGTTTTTGATAAATGACTGAAAATTCGTCTCTGAAACTAAATATTTCAGTCTTGGTTGCATGTTTTTGGTGGGTTCAGATTTCTGAAATCTCAGTATGCGCGCTAATTTTTTTGCATTTCATGGAAAAAAAAACCCTTAATTAAAGGATGCAGCTGCTTCTCTTGCTGCACACTGGAAATTCTCTAATGAGTGGGACCCAAATGTTCTGAGTTGCTTGGCTCTTATTTATAATCTTTTTTCACTAAAGCTCCTACTTTGGGAGACTTCAATGGGTTTCCCCAACTGTGTCACTTGAAGACCAAGGGTACAACATCAGGCTGAGAATTGCTTAGCAAAATATTATGTAGGAGGCAATGCAGGCATTAGCTGTGACATGATATGCTTCATAAATACAACTTGCTGGTAGGAAGGAGTAATTGCTACTTAATTTTGCACCTCATCTCAGCTAATTTTTGGTGATAGTTTGAGGCAGCTTGGATTGAAAACCAGTTATGAAGCCGGGGGGGAGAAGTACTGAAAATACTCTTTGGCCAGCTATGATCTCGGCTTAGCCACAGGAGTATTGCAGTCAGATTTTCTTGCAGTGCCTCCTAATTCCCAATGGGGATGCCGATAAATCAATAAGGAACAATAAACTTTTATAAAATGCCACCAGGCTTCCTCCAGGATATATTGCTTTTGCTGCTGTGCTGTCCTGCATGTCAGTGAGTGGAACTTTGAGCATCGCAAGTAAAAGGATTGTGAAGGAAAAGTCCATGCTGGAGCAGCAGATGCTGCAGCAGGTTCAGCCAAGTTCTGGCTCCAGCTCTTCCTCCTCTCTCCCCTCTACATCCTGCTCCTTGAGATACGCTGCAAATGCCCTAACTTGACGATCTGTTGGTTCTGCCGAGGATGGATGCCATTAAACAAGCCGTGTGTGAGACATTCAAAGCCTTCAAGGGGTGCAACTTGCTCGTGAGCTGTACGTGGGGCCTGTCTGTGGTGGGGTTTGGGGAGGGTCACTGAGTCCACAAAATATGTCCAACCAGCTGGAGTGAACAAGGGAAACTCTGAATTTAACTGTGTTAGCAGCTTGAGTTAAAACAGGGAAAGGGTCAAGATAGCATTGGTATTGGTAACCCAAATCAATATCCAAGTTGTTGGGTTGGGGTTTTTTTGGGTTTGTTTTGTTTGTTTGTTTATTTTTTTACCTTCAATTACATTGAACTAGATTTTTGGATTTGATAACATGGGTTACCCCGTTCTTTTGCAGTGCAGACTTTTCTTTGGCCCTGCAATTTTTGAGAGTTCCAGCACGCCAGCGACCGTATATAATATCTCTTAATTAACTGAGGATGCAGATTCAGCCCTTTGGTACTTATTTTCCCCGTTGTAGGCTGTTGAACACAAATTCCTCCTACCACACCTGGGTGTCCATTGCCCCAGAGGTGCAGCGGGTCCTCCTCAACGACAGTGTGGTGTCATACGAGAGGGGATTCAGAGAGCACAGCTGGAAAACACGGTGTGCCGCGCAGTTTGAGTCTGGAGCGATCCAGATGTATGCGGAAAGATTCTCTGCAAACCCCAATCCCCTGCCTTGTCTTTTGACACCTGCACTTTGTGTCTAAGCGGTGCTTTGAATTCACCAGAGCAATATATGCAGGCAGCGGAGGGGTCGGGAAGATGACTCCCTGCACGAATTCACCTGTCATCTGGAAGAGGGATCACAGGGAGCAAATGCTTCAGCAGCAGGGACGACAAAAAGGCTGCAGATTTCCTTGGGCACTATTTTTCTTCCTTACCTCTGCAGAGAGTCGCAGGTAGCTGCTGTGTGCCTGTACTGCTTTCCAGGGGTTTTCCTTATGCGTTTAGCTGGGGACTGACCTAATGGATACTATCGCAACCTGTAATGTTCAGGAATGTGCACGTGACACACGTTCAACATATGTTGTTATTTCTTTTTACCTTTCCCTTGTGCAGGGTTGTTTGTTTCTCCCTGCCCCCCATGTTTTTTGGTGCTTATATCAGTGCCGAGTCCTGTGGTGCGATTCCACACCGCGACAGAGCGAGCCCATCATCAGGTGCAGTTTTCAGGCACCAATATCTTTGTCGTTGTCAGCTACTTTCTAAACACCAATTTAGCATTTGAATCGGCTCAGCTGACTTCCAGTCTTTCTACCTCCTACTGCCTGTTTATTATCTTTCTATTTTAATGCGCAAAAAAAAAAAAAATGCCCCACCAAAAAAGCCTCTTTAGAAATTGACTGTGGTGAAGAGTTACCTGTCACAGGGTTTAAACCGATATGCCAGTCAATATGGGTAAATTAGAAAAGAGACTGATGTAATCTATAGTGTCTGTGAAGGCTTCAGAGATGTACCTTGATCATTAATTAAGACAATAAGGATGTCTCATAAAATTACAGTTGAGGAGACTAATAATTCACAATCAAATGAAGAAAGGCAAGGTCACTTGTACAATTACCTCTTCTAACATTTGTTTTCCTTGTATAAAATGCTCCTACTCACACAAAAGTTGAGCTGATGGCCATGGAAATATTCAGGACTAGGAAATGCAGATTTCCTACTTAAGCTTTGAGGGAATCCTATTAAAAAAAAAAGATAGTTGTCTATCTATTTGTTCTGTTTGATTTTTGTAGTATTTGTTATTACATACAGTCCAAGTTAACTTTCAGCACATGCCTGGCACGGGTGTTTAAGGAAGAGTGAGCAGAAAAATGGAAGAACAAAAATGAATGCTCTAGGTACAGGGTTAGATGGGTCTTGCTGTGCTGGGTTTTAGCTGTGGATACGTGTATTGAAATTAATAGTGCTATCGCTATTCTTTTTCTCCTAATTGTCTGATATAGGATCAGATTCCAATTCCTTTTACATCTCGAGAATGTAATAAAGATATTGCAAAGATCCTAGCGCAGAAATCATGAAGGTAGTCAGCTACCTGAAAAATCAAAGATATTCAGCATAGCTGGAGGATGGAAGGAAAAAGAGAGGGGAAAAGATAAATTGCAAAGGCAGAGGCCATAGCAACATGCTGATATATGCCAGGAGACAGGGTTAGTGGAGGTTCTGTTCCTGTGGATGCTGTCAGGAGGGAGCAGATGGGAGAGCAGGGCTGCCTGCCTGATGGTCTCCCCATGAAGACAGCATCTAAGTTAAGGCAATGCTTCAGAAGCCATTGCTTTGGTACGTTTGTTTCTGTTTACGTAGGCCCTGTGGTTTAAGATAAAAGGCCCAGCTTGAAGTGAGAACGACTGGACAAAATATCTCGGAATTCTGGAGATGCTCAAAACTATTTGAAGATTACTCATAGTTGTGAAAATGCATCCCTGGGGCAGGCTCCTGCTGAAGGGGAGGTGTCTGCTGGGGGGGAGAGGTTCCTGAGGGCAGGATGTGGACAGGCAGAGGAGTGGGCTGCCGTGATGCACAGCCTTATTTTTTTCTGATCCAAGAGTATTGGAGAAAGGGGGTCTGGGCTAATCTCTTCTGCAGGAGATGAGGATCTCTGACAGGGTGTAGTGAGGTGGGGGTCGGTCTCTTCTCCCAGGTGACAGGTGATAGGACCGAGGGGAAATGGTCTGAAGTTGTGCCAGGGCAGGTTTAGGTTGGACATTAGGAAAAATCTCTTCATGGAAAGGGTTGTTAAACATTGGAATGGGCTGCCCAGGGAAGTGGTTGAGTCCCCATCCCTGGGGGTATTTAAAAGCCGGGCAGACGAGGTGCTTAGGGACATGGTTTAGTGGTGGGATGGCAGGGTTAGGTTATGGTTGGACTTGATCATCTGAGAGGTCTTTTCCAACCTAAACGATTCTATGATTCTGTGATATTTCCCCATTTTGACTTTTTACAAGTGACTGCCTTTGTCAATTTAATGCTGATGATGTAAGGTGTCGTGACTGTGTATGGATTCACTTACTGCCCAGAGCATTGATGGAGAGGCAAACATCTACATGGAAGTGGATGCTTCAGAGGCAAACCCTTAGCCGGGTTTCTCATCCTCTGCAAAGCCCGTGACACCTCTTTCAAGGAAACAAAATTCAGGGAACTCAGCTGGAGCTTCCTGCCCTCCCTCCTCCTCCTCAGCAGTGCAGGGGGTCTCCTCGGGGTGCCCAGCACCCCGCAGGTTCATTGCAGCCGGCCAGCTCTTGCGGAGAGAGCCTGGCAGTACCTCTGGCTCTGAGTTCCACACAGCTTCAGTGGCTCCGAGGCGTAAGGGTACGATAAGCCTATGATAAGCCTACCTGCTGGCTTCTTCTTGGGGTGGTGGCCGCCCCGGCTGTCTCTGCAGTGGCTCTTCGGTTGCCCTGCCCAGCCTCGCATTGCTGCAGAGCGGGTCGCTCCTTCCCAGCCCTTGCCTCGGTTTGCTTGCCCATGCGATAACCTGCTGAGCGCAAGGTGTGTTTGCTGTCCTTTTTTATTTTTTTTTCCCCTTTTTTGTTTGTTTATGTGAATCATTGTTACTATGAATCAGCCCTGCTAAGGAAGTAAAACAAACATTTATTCACAGGCTCCCCGGGTAGTTGGCAAAATCCTAATCTGCTTTACCAGCAGGCTCACGTAATGTAGCAACAAAACAATGTAACCTTTGAAGTTTCCGCTGCCCTGCGTTTTTCTTCATCTTCACCATCCGAAATACAGGTGAGGCTATTTTAACATCTATTTCCCTCGCACCGAGGGGCATAGCAGTACCTGTGCAGAAGGGTGGCAGTATCCTCTTTATGGGAAGCCTGAGCTGCTCAGCAGAATATTCAGAGCAGGAATGAAAATATCTTGCCAGACTGATGTGCTGCTAAAGGTGCAGAGCTGTAAAACATATTGTATTTTACTGGAGAGATCATGGGTCTCTCAGGGTTAGGCTAGCTCTTCTCTTGGCCACCGGGAAGGTCCTAGGCTCTCATTAGATGTTTTCATTCTTTTTTGGTGGTTCATAAGCAGGTGGCCTGACTGAATTTACTGGAAAAAAGGTGAGACAGCAGCGCATTAGTGGTAGACAGAAAAGTGAGTAAGCTGACCAGATAAGGACAAAAAAATAAAAAATTGTCCAAGCAGGGATCAGCTAAAGCTGTATCTGTGCACTTACATGGTCAGCCATGGCACCGAGTCCTTCGTGCCAACCATACTGGGCCAAATCAGCAAAAGCTTTGTCTACGTAAGAATTGCTGAGAAGCAGTTTTGCATTTAACGATGATGCATTGCCTCTTTGTATGCTAACGCAAGGCCTGAGAACCCTGACTGCGTTCGGCCTATCACCCCTATCGGGCCATGCCTTGGGCTAGGCACTGGGTGAGCAGGCACAGCCCACATCCACCAGAGGCAGCTCTGGGTCTGCCTTTGGATACAGAGCACGGTCCCTGCGGCCCCCCCAAGGCCCCCACATTTATCACCTTGGGCTCTGGGGGGATTGCATTCTTTGCGAAAGAAAGCACACGGGGTTTAGACAACTTTTGGCATTGGTTCTGCTCTGTGGCGTAGGCAAACCTCTCCTGGGTGTTCCCCTTCCCACTTTGAAACAGGAGACTGGTTTCCTCTGACGCCAGTGGTTTTATTTCCTTATTTACCAATGGTGTTAGCCGTGGGAGAGGAGATTCTGAGCACTTATTTGCCTTTAAGTTTTGGTCTGGGATTTAAATCCGGGTTTCGCATAGCACTGAAATCTCTCTGTAGAACCCAGTAGAAGCCAAGAAATTCCTTATGAAATTGCATAGGCATGGGGCAGCCTTTGCTCGTGGGTACTGTCAGTGTTGGTTACATTCTGTGTACAGAAAAAAGAGGAGCCTCACCACTGTCTTTCCCGTTATTCGTAAAAGCAAGGCAACACCCACTACCTATAGGCAGTTATGTATGGCGGAGACTGCCAGTTCAGTTCACAGGGCGACGTTCTGCTCTGTACCCTGGTGCATCCTCTCCTGGCTGCCAAAGAGGATGAGCCTCTTTGTGCCCCTGCTTGTTTCCTTTTGCCTTTAATGCTGAGCCTCAAAAACGATGAAGTGCAGAGTGCTAAGCCGGTGTTAGGTGAGCGCGATGCTATACCAGAAGCTGCAACAGCATCTTGCATGCAACCTTTTATTAGAGTGCCATCTAAAACTTCTCTAGGCTGATGCTGGTGACTAACTGACAGAGAAAGTGTCAGTTTTTTACTGGTGTAAAATACAAAATGGGAGAATAAAACACAAAGTAACGGACTATTAAGATTGCAAGGGTAGTATGTTCCTTGTTGTACTCACGTGCATCAGATCAAAGTTTTATAGCTGCACAAACAGTTATTAATACGTGCCACGTCATCAAGAGTACCTATCCTTTAGAACAGCATGGTCAAAATATCAATAGCAATGGTAGTATCCTACACAAGAAAAGGAATATATTCCACTTGGTTCAGCTAGCAGAATAACTTACTCAACTTTGACAGTCTTTTTGGATGAGACACTCGGTGGGGCTGACTTAGATTGTTCAGCTTTAATAAGTAGTGAAGCTGCTGACTTGTATTTAAGCTATGTAACAGTCGTACCAAACCAAGAAAATTTGGCTTTGTGCATCTTTCCTGCAGATGAGTATATCCCTTTCTGTGTGATCGCAGAATTTCCATCGGAGGAGGCTGTGGGTTCTTCTTAGCCAGTGAGTGCTCAGAGTCCTGTTCCCCTGCACACCCCTGCCCTACGTGGCAGCTGTTTTCTGTGTGTGCTTAGGGGTTTACAGGTGTTTTGGAAGCGGGTCACTTATGGTCTAGTTTATACTTTGATATTTGGTCGTGTGTTGGAATTTCAAATACACAGTGACAGTGATATTTTATTTAAGAAAAGAATGTTGTTAACTAACAACCCGTAAGGGTTTTCAATCATTTAAATTACAGTACAGCCTATATCCACGAACTGTACACTAAGAGGATTTATATAAGATTATAATGGCTCCAGAGCAGCTGTGAAGTGAATAATCTGCGTTTTACAAGTTGCACTGCTGTGGTCTATTATGTCAATCCTCATTCACTTGTAACACTTGTTGTTGAGCAAGTACTGTTATTTGCATCTTCACCTTGTCATTATGTTCTGTTCATTGCAAAAGAATGGACTATATAATAACAGTATTTAATTTTTTGAAGTACGATGGAATGAAATGTCCCTTAGAAGAGTAGCTTTGATATCATCATCTGAGAAGGTCTAACAGCAATGGAGAGACCTCCTCCATAGATCATGAGAATGGATAGAGAATAGGAGCACTCTAGTCTGACAAGAGATTTAACTTCTGTGTGGGGTTGTTTTAGAGAAAAGAAGAATTAGATTCATCCTACAGTGAGGGAATGACAGGCGCTTCAATTTTTTTCGTATCTGTTTATTACAGAAAAAATACAGCTGCTAAGCAGAACCAGAAAAAAGTAAAGATTTATCCACAAAGAGCATAAAAGACCATGAAATTCCCTTTCCTTGGGCAAAACTTCATTGGAGGATGAGGTTCTTGTGGGTCTAAGGACAACATATTTCTATATACGTGAAAAATCAGCAGAATCACTTTAGGATTCTTGCTTGGTGCTTGTGAAGGCCATGGGGAGAGTCTTTTTCTTAGTTGCAGGCCATCCCAGGCACAAGTAGATCCCAAACGTTGGCCACCTGGTCACGGTGTTGACCGCTGTCAGAGTCAGGATGCTGCCCTAGAGGAACTACCCTGGAGCATAATGAATTGCATATTTTCTCTGCTCCTAAGAAAATAATTTCCCCCACGGTGGCCCAAATCTTGCTATCTGCTTTGTGCTTATTTTGGTTATTGCAACAAGCCTTGCAAGTGCTTTTGCCAAACAAACTCATAAATTTGTCCCGTTCCACGGAGCTGGTGCTTTTTCCAGGCTTACTTTCAGGTGCAGATGCCAGGGAGGCTGGTGCCAGGCAGTGTGCTAGCAAGTGCCAGGGCTTTTTGATGGCCTCAGTCCATGGTTTTTAATAGGTCGGTTTTGAGTCAGAATGAGAGCCAGTGCAGTAAGTTCTGTATAAACCATCACTATTGCTTTCATTTTAAGATTTTGGCGTGGAAGAGTAGTGCATTGTTGACGGAGGGTACACTGAACAGTGTACAATTGCAAAGTCAGTCTTAAAATCCTAAGTCTCGTTGACCTTAACTGTCCTAAAGAATTGCAAAAGATTAATAATTCTGGCTCTTTCATGTCACTATCCAAACTGGAAGGAACTTGATTTGCAGAAGGGTTTCAGTACTAACTCTCTAAGGGTTATGTTTAAGATTTCTCAGCCTGGGCACAGGAAAAGGAAAATCCAGCCTTATTGGTGGTATTGGAAGTTTTGTATATTTTTTCTTCATGACATCACTTCATCAAAAAGATGTGCTCTTCTATGCATGTGACTGTAGTTCAAGTATTATGGTATTATGAAGTTTTAGTAAGAGAGGATTTCAGCTTATGATATTTCCTTTCTCAAAGCACTGAAGGTAATAAAATAGAAAAAGTTGATATTCCCACCTGAACTCCATTCAAGCGCCTCCAGTTACTGCACGCTACAAAGGCGTATTTCAGCTCACCCTTGGAGTTTTCTGGATTTCTCCTCTGTGTCAGAACTTAGTCATTTCTTACAGAGTTATTTCAGTGTGCTCTAAGGGCTGGCCCACACCTGTAGCCAGTCTGCTAGGCTGTCTTTAGCAAGAGCCTTATTCCCTTGCTTTTTGCAGAGAAAACTATTTATCTGCCGGACAGCCCCCTTCATGGCAGCGCAGTATTGTTAAGACATCTCCTTTTAATTTCATTTAAAAGCCTTTCATATCTTTTAAAATGCTAATGCTTCAAGACTCCCACAGTTACCATTTTTCTCATTTTGAATTCCTTCAGAAGAAGAGCCTTTCTTGGTAAATGATATTTCAGTTTCCATGGTGCTCCTTATTACAAGTAGCTGCTCTTTTCATCACCGAATGGTGCAATTTTCATTCATGCCGAAATATCAATGGTAACATACAGCAGCAAATTGTTCCTTTATGATCCTTGGCATTGTGGAAACTCTCCTGCTCAAAATTAAATGTCAAGGAATTTAACAAGTATGAAAAATCTGACTCCTTTTATGTGCGCATACACACAGACACACGCTCCTCCCTCCATCCTTCTGCGCACCTAAGCGTTTGCCTTCCCTTGTTACCCTAAGGAGTCATTAATATGCTACCAGCGATGCTTCCTAAAAAGTTCAGCCGTGGGGCCAAGGGGGCGGTGTTCCCTCCTGTACCCTCCGCCGGAGCCGAGCGAGGTGTTTTGTATTCAGGCTGCTTGTTCCCAGGCTCTGAACTTGAGCGGCTCATTTTGGGAATGATAGCAGCCTCCCCAGCCCGCTCCCTTGCATTACTCAAAGTGTCGCTTTGCCATTTGCTGCGCCATAAATCAGAAACGTATGTCCTCAGTATAGACAGCAGAAATGCGTACGGATCAAGGCAGGGCTCCGCTCCCAGCCCTGCCCTGCTGCCTGCAAACGCCCCAGTACCTGCGGTGGCGTGGGAAGGGTGCTGCGACAGGCAGCACGGTTTTTAGTGGGATTCCTTTTGTAACCACCGTAATCTCTTTCCCCGGCCGTGACGTTATTGTTATGCCGTAGCCGCTGCCTGCTGGCTTAGGTTTCCCACCCGCGAGGCCTGATCCGCTCATTTCCCACCTCGGGTTCCCTTGTTTATACTGTTAAATATTCCCCCCGACTGCTGCCAGCGCTCTGCCGACCACTCTCTTTGTGCTTCGTGGGAAAGCGGCCGCGCAGGACGGCAGCTCTGCCTGTTTGTAAGTCTGCAGGGAACTTGAGGAGACTCCATCTTTCCCACAAAAAGGGATTCTGCCTGGGGAAAGTAGACCCCGTTCAGAAATCAGGTGGTCAGGGAATGAATAATTTCAAATTCTCAGGAGAGCCTCCTCTAGTAAACAAAACTACTTTTAATACGCCATTACATCACACCCTTCTTTTTACATTTATTTTAAGTCGGGCAGTGAGGTTGGTGCCCGTGCGGAGCCATTCAAAGGAAGTCAGACCCATGATCCCGTGCTGGATAAGGCAGCTTGGAGGGAGCGCTTCGAATCCTGCCTCTGCCGTGCTCCCCTTCGTTCCTGTACCTGAGCCTGGTGCAGGCAGGTGTTTTGTTTTTACAGCCCCACATCAGGTTTGTGGTTATAGCTTCCTTGCCTCCAAGCAAGCACCGTGATTTACTGTTGCTTCTCACCATAATCTACACTACTGGCAGTGCTGTAAGCACTTCCAGTAAATAGGCCTCAGAAGAAAATAAAATGCTGGAGCTTGTGAAAGAGCAGAGGTGCTCCCTTCATCTCCTGGTTGAGCAGGAGCTAGGCAATCAAAGTCAAATCCGAGTTTTCGTGTCGCTAGTGGAAAAGGTCACACACTTCCTGGGGTACCTGAAAGTTTCCCACAAATGAAATGAAGGGAGGGTGCCAAAACGCTGATGTTAGGTAGAAGCATTCAAGACATTCATCAAACCCAGTGATGATATATTTGTGTTTGAATCCTCTGAATTTAGACTATGCTGCTTTTTAAAAGGCAAGCTTTTGTGAATGGAGTGGCAGACTGTTTTAATTACAGGTCTAGCCTAAACCACACCTTAATTGCAATACCCTAGATAAATGAGCATCTTCATCCAAGCATCTTCTCTGTCATTTTAGGTTCTAAAATGCTAAATGCAGATCCTCTGCTAGAGATCCTGCTTAGCTGCTGTCAATATCTCCGGGCACCTGGCTTTTCTCTGGTTAAGCCCCCTTGCCTCACTAAGGGCAAGCGCACCTGAGTTCCCCAGGCAAGCCTAGCTCCATGCAGGGGTGCTTAGGCCTGACTATTACAAGGGGAAAGAAAAGCCAGCTTGGGTCCTTGGGACCTTTAGGTTCTCAGGAGGGATGCGACTTGGGGTCGTTACAGTGCAAAATAAAAGTCAGGTCTGATTCTTCATATGTCTCTGGAAACGGTCATAAACTTTGTATAGTAGGTTTGCAAATGGGGTAACGTGGAGATGTTGGGTACCAGCACTTGATGGACATATGGGAATGTTTTATCAAAGAGTTGACTGAGAAGTCACAGGGGATGATTTATAGCTTATGTTTCAAGTCTGTGTTCGATTTTTTTTTTTTTTGAGATATAGTTTTTAAAAATAAGCCCCCATTTTACTTGCATTTCATATTATTTCAGCAGCTTTGTGTACGGCCTCTCGTGCTCGCTTTCTGGCTCCTAAGAGTGCTGATGCACTTGCTGTACAAGAAACGTGCGTGGCTAAGCAGAGGCAGTGTGACTAATATTTAGCGTTGTAACCTCAAAAGTCCTTTGTGGATTTAGCTGTGATCTGTAATATCTGCTGTCTGGGATTAGTTTTCTTTGGGAGTGCTAGGGATGCTACCTGCTCCGTGAGAAAAGATTCAGGATCTTGCTTGAATGTGAGAGGTCTCTAGATGGCAGTTCACATTTTGGAGGTATCCATTCTGCTCTTCAAAGAGAGGTGTTTTGCAAAAGGCAGTGGCTTGACAAGTTGAGGTTAGGCCTAGGATGTAAATGAATTTGGTGCTCTGGTGAGATTTGGCTTGCCAGCCTGAGATGGTACACAATGTGACCGCAGCCAGGTTCGAATCTCTATTAAAATAAAGCAAATCACCTTGCGAGCCCAAGAGTTGTCCTCGGTCTCTCCAGGGCTGTTGACAGATCTGCTTCTGCTGGGAGAACAGTGCAATTGGTACCTTTCTTTCCCTGGAGGTATTTAAAAGCCGGGCAGATGAGGTGCTCAGGGACATGGTTTAGTGGTGGGATGGCAGGGTTAGGTTAACGGTTGGACTTGATGATCTGAAAGGTCTTTTCCAACCTAAACGATTCTGTGATTCTAGGTCTTAAGTTTTATCTAAGAGAGTATTTATGCTAATCCACTTTTTAGGAAAGCATGCTGGAAAGGGTATTGAAAACATTTGAGAACTTAATAAAAGCCACTGCCCTTCCCAGCACACTTGTAATGCCATTTGACCCTTTAAAGTCAGTTGGCCATAGAAGACCCCTTTTATCACCAGTAAGCAATTATAACCCAAAGCGGCGCAGTCAAAAAAACACCAGGAAGAAAACAAGTAATTGGGCACGGCAGAAGCTCTTTTTCTTCTCTTGCTAGGTGATAGAAAGCAAGGAGGTTTTTAAATGCAAGCTGTGGCCTGATTCTTTACTCTCTTCCCCCCGTGTCATGCTGCCGTGCCTCTGCAGACGCCAGAGGTACAGAACGCAGGCATCAAAGCGAAGGGAGCCCTTCAACGCTCGCTCCAGCAGCAATGGCCCTGGAGCGTGCGATGGCGTAAACGAGAGCGCAGCTTAGTAGCCAGTCTTTCCATTTTTTTCATTTCTCCCCTGGCAAATCACAATCAAAAGAAGATGAAGAGAAGTCACGTAATTAAATAGCGTCTGAGCTGCAAGCCCACAGGTAGCAGCTCTGGTCTGGAACAGGAGGCTGGAATGTATTGGGAGGCAGTGGAAGGGGAGAAGCCCTGATCTGCCGAGGAGGACCTTTGCTACGGTAAACAAAATAATAATAGCTCACGGCTGAGATCTCTATTAACATTTACAAATACATGGGTTTGAGAGGTGCTGTGATGATTCCCATCCCTTTTGCCTGTCTATTCCTGGCTTTGATTCTGTCCTGGGAGGCGTACAGTAAGTAAACTCTCCATAAGTTTCTGTGTGTCAGATTTGCAACTAATTATAGGTAGGTTCATATACTTAAATAGCAGCTGTGGGATTTGCCCAAGCTTTAAAAGAAATCTTTACAGAAAAAGGATATTATATTGAAAGCAACTGAAAATGCATAGCAAGGTGAACTTTACTGTACGTACCTTTTCCTGTAAGTTGTAAAAAACCTCAGCAGAACCCCTTACAAAACTTTCAAAAATTGACTGCCTGAGCTCTCTTCTCTTGCTTGATCTCACAGCTTTAGTATCAAATTAAAAAGCACGCGGTGCAAATCATACAATGTGCGATGCACACATGACACTCATGGCACCGTCTAGCTTAAATACTCCAATGTTTCACAACACTGCGCAAAACCTAAGGTGGTACTTAACAACATCCTTTTAAATCTTAGCATAACGTTACCATATTCTCACCATAACCTACATGGAAGCAAGTTCCCTCTCCCTAGGCAATGTTTTTCAGATTATTATGTACGCAGACAGTTTTGGGAGGATGCGTCAGTACAGAGATAAAATAATTTGTGGGTGGAAGAGCCCAACTGATCGACAAGCTCCGACTTCTGATGCTTTTTGGGGCAGCCCACGAAAGTTGAAGGAACCTTGTTTCTGGTGACTTCCATACTGCATCGCGGTCTTTTGTTATTTACAGCTTTGACACCTTTAAATCCACTGCCCAAAATAGCGATTGTCATCAAACAGTTGAGTAACAGCTTGGTAATTCAAAGTTTCACATTTGGAAATGCACAGATTATTTTTTAACCCTTCTATCACAAACAATGTACAGTAAACTATGAGCTGCTGGGCAAATCCATGCTAAATCAAAGTCTTACCATGACTAGGAAAGGATGCCTACAGATAAAGCATAGGTTGCCAGTTCTTGTTTCTGAAAGTGATTTTCACATCGGGGTTTTTTTTAAAGAAATCAAACTTTTACTGTTTTTTTTGGTTTTTTTCTTAAAGACATTTATGAAAAAGGTGGGGGAAAAGAAGAAATCAACACACAGCAATCCTGAAACTAACAGAAAAAAAATATGTTAATAACTCCATGGGGTGGGGGAGTGGGGGGGTAAGGCAGCAGAAATTTGGTGGCGTCGGGGGGGCAAAACAAAACAGATTTGCAAAGCTGTTAGATACTCCTACCTATGAGAAAACATCAGTTTTTGGAAAAGACTAAACTGTTACAGATGGTTTAACGATTGCATTTACATTGACAAGAAGCAGGGCTGGAATTATTTTTCTTGCTGCAAATATGAACCCTACGGTTTAACATTTTACTGTTAATGTAAAACATTACAGTAAAATGATCTAATTCAGTAAGAATTAGATCTTACTGAAAGAAATCATCAAAACTGACTTTGCATGTGATCCGCCCGACAGTCAGCCACTGAACCGTTCCACGTGTGGAGACTTCTCAACCCAGGATCCGCAATTATGTTGCTCTCAGTAGCTTTGCAGCAAGTTTTTAGCGTCTTGGTACAATTCAGATTCAGTCTAAAACAAGAAAAAGCAAGATCTTGGAAGATCTCTAGAATGATGGTTATGGAGATCTGTGTTCTTTACCACCAGCATATAATATGCTTAAGCACAAACCTTGTAGAAAACCATACCTACAAATCTTACAGTTCCCTCTGTTGCTGGCAGTGAGAGAAAGTGTTACAGACTCTAAAAATGTACTATTTTTATATGCTTGGGCATTTATTGGGATGAGATAATTGTTCTGTTAAACACTACTTTTTTCAGCATCTTTTCAGTTCCAATAATATCTTTACACAGAAAATGAACATTCGCTATCACTCAGTGCAGATCTAAACACATGAACAGACATTATCCAGCCATTCTATCTTAAAATAGGTTTTGAATCATTTAAAAAATGATCCCTTGCCTGTTCTGATGGGACAAAAAACTAAAGAAATATAGCATATACGGGCTCATGCTCAGGAGCACTAAGCAAATCTTCACCTGGAAACCATGTCAAGGAATTACAACTTTTCCTCTCTCCTTTTTTCTTTCTTTTTTTTAAAATTCAAATGTAACAGAAAGTATCTTTCACAGTTTCCATAGAACTGTAAAGATGTGGTTTATCTCACCTAACTTTACTGATAACTAATTGATTGGTTTAGGACTTATGTTTCCTGGCTGGGTCCCACTGGTGCAGCTTTACCTGGGACAGTCGACTCGGACCGAGCATTTGTAAAACCTGGCTTTGATACAGATGCAAGGAAATGATTTGGGCACGGTCTCTAAGCAGCAAGGATGCAGTGACAGCGTGAACCCGGCTGACGCGGTGGGGTGTGGTTGACTGCGTGCTTCTCGTTTCATAGAAAGAACGGCCCACAGGGGTCACGGCTCTTAGTGTGGGCTGTTTGTCGTTATAAAAGTTGTCATTAAACTGGGGTGCAAGCTTCTGGGAATGTTCCTCAGCTGATTTATAGACCTTGTTCTTGTCCCGGGTTCTTGGTCTGCCTTCCTCCCCCCCCCCCCCCCCCTTTTTTCAGTTTTTTCTTTCCCCCCCATCCTGCCTCTTACTCAGTCTGCTCTGTGTTTTCTCTCACAAATATTTGCAGGAGGTAGTGCAGTACTAGAGCAGATTACCGGAAGATCTATGATTCTGCAACACCGAAGGTCAAATCCAAAACCCAGTGGATATCCTGATTAACTGAACCCTGTACCCTGGCTCCGGGGCCCTTTACAGGCTCTAGAAGGAGGAAATTTGCTTCCAAGCCAAATGCAGTGTAGCTTGGCAATGTGTTTCAGCCCTGTATAGCCATGGGATGGACTAGCTCTATTGCTAATGCTGAATCTCTCTGTGATGGTAGACTCTTCAGTGACTTTTTTTCTGGGAAGCACAAGGTAGATGTGTTCTTTGTTTAAGCTGTTATGATTCTTCGTAACAATGTGTTTACATGTAGGGCAAAAGGGGAAGATTTGGCTTTGAATAGTGGCTAGGGATGGGTAAATCTTAAAATGTGAGGAGATTGAATTCAGTTTTCATCAGCATTCAGATGCTTAGCAGCTGCCCTAATTGTCTCTCATCTGATTTTATAAAGACTTTTTAATTATATTGTCAATATTTTCCTGACTCTGGTTTCCTCCAATTTTTTCCTTTTGATACTGTTTTTATTCAAAGGAGAAGAGATGAATATTGCAAAAGACTTTGCTGGCAGCAGCTTCCCCTTCTACCCCAGGAGCAGCCTGCTCGAACAGCATCTTGGCAGTAATGCACAAGATGCTTCCAAATCTTTGTGCGGGTCTGGGGCTAACATCAGCACCTGAAGGTCTCCCCAGAAAAACAGCTAATTTGAAAGTAGTTTTTCTTGATTTTGAAATCTGTTAAGATTTCACCTTGAGATGAAACGCAAAAGGAAAGCGCTGCCCTACAGTAACCAGTAGCCACTTCCATGTAAGTTCAAGTCCTGGGCCTGCTTTAAGTAAATAAAATGTTGTATCTGAGCACACACAGTGCTATGTTTTTTAAGCCATTGGCCATTCCAAGGTCTTTACTGGTTGGATGAGACTTCTGCCTGGTTCTAAGTTTTTTTCCTAAGAAGTGTCATACTGAAATGACCAAGTTTCCCATCAAAAGTTTTAGCTTCAATGAATCAAAGTCTTAAAGTGAAAAATATTTTTTTTCCTTGAATTTTCTGATTCCCTCTAGTCCAAAATTCTCCGCTATCTGGGTGGCAGTTGTGAATTTGCATTATGCCAGAAACATGGTTTGGGAACACCCTGTGTTGCATTTGATTTTGGTGAAATCTGCAGCAGTAGAGGCAATTTAACAGAGAATAGAACTTAAGTATGATTTTTCCTGATTTGGAGAGAAGATTTGGAAGTCCAGGAGAATATCTAAACTACTAAGATTAGTACAGTGATTCTCCAAGGAAAGGAGGTAATCTTAATGCTAATGGCATTACAGTTTTTATTCCAGCGCAGTGACTGTAGTTCATAGCAGAGAGTTTGATAATGGTATCCTATTGCAAACTGGGAACTGCCTCTTAAATTGGGTGGATAGAAAAGACATGATTAAAGCTCTGGCTTAGTGGTTTTACATACGGTTTGTACCCGTCTGTCTGCGCTTTCAGACGATTCGAGGACCAAGTGCAAATCTGAACTGAGGTGTCAGTGAGAAATGAACCATACTGTATTACTTATTCCTGCAATCTTGAAACTGGCCTTTCATTTTTGTCTAAAATCTGCCACCGAAAGCAGTGCCTAATAAGCAGCACTCGGAGGGGCTGTGTGCGAACGCGGCAGCCTGCTTTGCTCAGGAGATGAAGGCTCAGGAACTTAGAAGTCACAGCATCCCCTGTGCCGCTCCAGGCATGAGTTATGATCTGTGGGCTTTTTAATGAATAGTGCTTGCTGACTAGTTCTGGATTGGTTTGGGGGTTTTATTCTTCTTCTGAGAGTGGTTATTTTTTGTGGTGGTATTACTACCTGAGGGGTTGGTGCACTTCAGCATAACAAGGCAGGACCCGTGGCATGAGAAACCGGTCACCTATGGAAGCATTATTCCCCCCCACCCCCCTTAGGTTTGAACTGACATTTTGTTTCAGAGAAAATTAGACTGGGATTTAAATGAGAAAGCGAATACAGCAAGCAGGTGTTTGGTAAGAGAATGGACAAAGACAGTTTGTTAAGTTTAACAGTGTGGTTTCAGTCATTCAAATGGTATTTGTGAAATTAGAACAAATTTGCTATCTTTGGCTGGAAACCTTTTTTTAAGATTGGAGTAAGTGCTGATTTGTCCAATAGCTCGGTGGGTGAAGCATCTATCGGCGATGCAGAAGATATAATGAAAATCTCTGTTCTGAGAGGCTTTGAAACTATCTATCCCTACCTTGAATCAGATGCTAAGGGGATTGAATTCAATTTACACCCAGGTCAGGTAAGAAGCTTAAACAAACTAGTTGCAAAATATCCGGCAACTGACCTACAAAACCATTTTTTGCACAGCCATATTATCAACACGCAGTCCTGCCACATTTCTTGAGTCAGTAACTCTGGGTTTTCCAGCAATACAGCACTTGTGTTCTGGGCTGTTTGCTCTGGTCCTTGCCATTGCCTTCTCCACCAACAAGCACATCCTACGAGCTGACTGACCCCCCTCCTTCCAGCTTCTTCACCCAAGACCGTGTGCGTGAGGTGGCAGTGGGTTAACGCAGTGACATCACGTCCACCCAGATTTGGTGCTGCAGTATGGCGCGATCCTTGTACCTACCTGTGCGTCTGGGTTAATGATAGTATCTGACACTGTGGTTTCTAAGGTGGGCAAGATGTGTGCAACAGCGATGCTCTCCTGTTTGATTTACTTAGTCTCAGTTTAGAGCTTCTTTTCATCTCTAGATGGGCATAGCGATGTCAAGGATTTCTTTGAGAAACAAGGACTGGTAGTGAAGAGAAACCCAAAATTCTGGCCCAGCTGTGTTTCTTTGAGAAAAAAATCAGAAAATGATGAATCTTGTGTTATTTTCTGAAATACCTTTCCCTTTGAGGTGACAGCAATAGTCCTTTAGGACTGTGCCTGAGGTCTCTCCTGGGACACCAGAATCCCTCATTCCATCTCTCCTTTCTCCTGCCTGATGGCGTGACCTTTACAGCAAGGTTCTCTAAATGTGGCAAACTTTGCATCTCTTCAAAAACAATCTCAATATAGATTGCTGGAGGGAACCGGCCATGAGACGGGAGCTCTTGGCTCTCCTCAGAGGGAGTGCACATACTGCATCTTTCCAGCTGCAACCCTCGGCCTTGGAATTAAAGGACCGGACATTGGTTTCAGGTGTGAGCGTCCTCTTGGTGTGATGCAGATATCAATGATATCAAGCAATGATATTGAGTGGAAAGAGATGAAGCATCTGGGTTTTGTTCCTAACTCAAACATTTGCCTGCAGGGTGGCTTCAGGCAAATTCACTGTACCTCTGTTCCTCTTCTTTAAAATAGAAATAATTCTGCTTTTCTGCTTTGCTGACTGGGAGGACGCCCTATATAAAAGTTCAGTGTTATTATTTATTTCTGCGTTATTGTCCTGTCTTTTAGCTATGATGTCAGGGGGTTTGTACTGTTCAGTACTACTTGTGCTGTACCTATTCCTGTGTCATATTATGCCCTCATGTGTCCTTGAAGAGTGAGATACTTGCAATATGGTATGGTGTGTGAGGGAAGAGTTGCACTGAGGAGGAGAGGGCAGAATTTCACATGCCAGACATTCTGGCATCCAGGGGAAGATGTCGAACCACCTCCAGGTGGGCAGTTATTGAGTGCCGGTAGGTGTGTTGGAGATGCCACCGCAATTGCTCTCCTGACAGAGAGCTGAACTGCCTGCATCCATCATCTGCCTTATTGCTGGTTCAAGCACTGCTACCTGCTGCCTCCTATTGGGCTCGGCTTTAAAGTCAGTATGGCCATGCTTCTCAGACGGGCGATGCTTCTCAGATGGGCCATGCTTCTCGCATGGGAAGCTCGGGTACCACAACCTCTTGGTGTCCCAAAACGATTCCTCCCTCTAATGCTTTCTCACCTCTTCATTATAAACCTATTTGCTTTGTCGAGATGGTTTTGTTTAGATGTGTTTTTTTTTTTTTTTTTTTTACCAGTAGTTTCTAATTATGATATTTTGGGACCACCAAATGTGCATTTGCCATCATTAGTGGCTTCTTCTCATGTTATTTGTTTCATGTTCAGGGAATAGCAACCAGATTGCAAAATAATGAGCTACCTTGTGTATTTCAGAAACATACCCCTCGCAATATGCATTTCAATGATTATCGTCACAGTTGGCTATGTGTTAACAAACGTGGCTTATTTCACTACAATCAGTGCTGGGGAATTGCTGCTTTCAAAAGCTGTAGCAGTGGTAAGTTACAGAAGAAAAATACAAAGCTATATCCCTGCTGCAGTTGCATGTGTTGATGTATTCTTATTTCCAGGGGAAAAAATAGGGGGGTGGGGGGGGTGGCACATCCAATCAGGCATTTCTATGGCTCCTCTTTTGCACCACGTATTAACATCCCGGTGAACTTAGTCTGATTTTTGACTGATGAGTAGGATTGCACTTCAGGCCATCAATAGCATTTGCAATGTCATGTTAGACAGTATTTTTTGACCTGACGTAACAAAGTCAGTAGGACTTAAATGTTATAGCCAAGTACATGCTTGAAAAATTCTTTGCTAAATTGTAGGCCGAACTCCTGGGAAGGAGGAAACACAGATATTTGTGGAAGCGGGAGCTCTGAACTACTTTTTGTAGCAAGAAGGGGTAACACTGTCTCTGCACAGCGTGCATCCCGAGTACTGAGGAAGGGGGTTGCTGTGAATACTGGAACTCTTTTGGGAAGGAGTTGCAAGGCTACCAGACTTGGAAATACAGCTTTGATTGTTCTTGTGGAATTGCGGTGACGACACTGATTTTTATATTTATGGTATCTGACTCCCAATGAGGAAATTAAAATTTCCATTTACTTTCCAATACTGACACTGCCTCTGGCTATTTCAATTGATGTGGCATTTAAAAAATGACCAAATTCAGTAGCTCGTGGGACATTTAGAAACAAAACTGAAGAAAATTGTGCCTGTCTCCTGTGGTGCCCAGAACTCCAATTAAGGCCTTCTGGTAACCTAGAACCATAAAGTGTGAATGGATGGGACTATACCACTGGGTAGCATCAGCTAAGTAAAATGAAGGCTGTAGAAAAAAAATATTAGGTACCCAGATCTTAGACCTTGCTCTATTCAGACTGGGTCTTTTTTTTTGGAGTCCTAATGGTCTAAACTGACAAAAATTGGGGCCTGATTCCACCTCCACAGCATTGCCTCGGCTGCTGATCTTCCACATGCAGTCAGGAGCCAGGGTGGGAGACCTCACCTGCAGTAGCCTTGGTGTCACAAAATGAGAGGTAACAAATGCACAGCACAGCTTTCAGTGAGGGATGCAGAAAAAGGGGTATAAATAAAACTTACCATGCTTATGAATAATTTGTTAATAGAGTAAAATTACTTTTGTGTTTTATGAAAAATCACCCTACGTTTCTCTCTCCTCTAACAGACCTTTGCCGAACGATTAATGGGAAACTTTTCTTTAGCTGTACCAATATTTGTTGCGCTTTCCTGCTTTGGATCTATGAATGGTGGCATTTTTGCAGTCTCCAGGTGAGCATTGCTAATGTTACTGGGGGTGAAGGGCATGGGACATACACTGAAGGCGAGGTAGCAAGGGGAAGGGAGAGTAGGATTCATTCCTTCAGCAGGAAATGAAAAGCGACTGTAATGTTTACCAGGTGTGGGGCTTTTTCTTACTTTGTTCCCTTTGAATGTAGTATCTTCTTGTTAAAACCCTCTGAATGGTTTGGGAATGGATCCCTCTGAGCATAGCACTTAATTAATGGCTGCTTTGTTTCATGTGAAGGAGGGAACTTAGAGGGAAAATAGTAACTAATTCCAAACACCGATCATAGCGTAAGGTAAGGAGGGGGATGCGTTCAGAGATGACTTTGATTTCTGCGTATGGGTTTCTCCTGCTCGCCTTTTCATTCCGAATACCTCAAACAAGCCTAAGAAGTGCCGCTGTGCTCTGTGACTTTCATGAGCCGCTTTGCCTAGTTGCAGTAATGAGCACATTTAAAGTCTGTCCACATTTATTTCCCACCAGGATGTTCTTCGTTGCATCCCGCGAGGGTCACCTTCCGGAAATTCTCTCCATGATTCATGTCCGCAAGCACACTCCTCTGCCAGCTGTCATTGTTTTGGTAAATCATACAAACAAATGTTCCTGCACGAGAATTCATATTACAGGCTTGCTCTGGAGGATTGGAACAGAATTTGGGCACTGCTTGAGTCTCATTTATTAATGTGTACGTGGGCTTTGGGCAGGGCAGAGGACAGTAAAGAGAGGAATGAGATTTGGGAGTTGTTCTTATTCTATCGTCTCCTTGCTATCTTGTTGGTAGCACTTGACTGCCTATCGCCACAGCCTAATTCATGTCTTATTGCCCTTTATTTCTAAGGACCTGCTCGTGATGAGCTAGTGCCCTTTCAGAGAAACAAATTCCAGTCAAACAAACAAACAAAAAAGGGATTCATTTAACTGAAAGTGCAGCTAAACACCAGCATCTGGGAGCACCCTAAAGGCTCATTATACCACCTTATAGTGAAAAATGCAAACAATTATGCACTAAGATAATGGAAGGGGAACCCTCAGCAGTGCAGTGGAGCGGTGATTAAAAAATGAGAGAACGTGTGCCTGGGCAATAGTCTGTGAATTGTCTAAGGAAAAACACCAGTATTTATAGTGGAAATCCTATTACTGACTTCTAAAATAGCAGCCGAACTAAATGTTGACCATGTGTTTACATTGTAGACTAATTTGTATAGTAAAATGTTAGGACAAAATGTCAAAATACCAACCTCAAACCTTGGTTTGCATAGTGCCAAGAAGATTTCCACTTAACTTGCAGCCTTCATAACTGTAGGTGTTCAGCCCCTCTTTTGGGAGCGATGACTGTAATGTACCTGGACAGACCTCTGCATCTGTGGGGAGTTCGAGCCACAGCAGAAGACGCTTGTGCATCTGTGATTGTACGCTGGTAGGATCGGATGCTTGTACTGGAATTTAAATCAGTTTTTGCTACAGATGCCTATAAGCTCACTTCTGAAGCGCCAGCTGAAGCGTTGAATTTTATATGCGCACATACAACCGTTAGCATCCAAATTTTGAAAATTAGGCAATGTGATTATGGTGAAAAGTTTTAATGAAATTCATTTTACATAAGCATTTACTTTGCAGTTTATTTCTTTGGGCTGAAATAGCCGTACCTTTCAGGTAAACCACATTGACTGTTTTCTGTGGAATGAAATGCACAAAATGTATTAGTATTTTTTTTTTTACTGAAAGATGTTTTCTGCTACACCAGTGTCCTGTAACATGTGTGCATTGATTTCCTTTGAAAAAGTCAGATTCTCATATGAAGATGGCTTTCCTTCAGAGATTGGAAATTCTTTTTCTTACCTTTTTGCAACTAGAGTAGTTGCAGGACATACTGTACATTAATAGTCTGCATTTTAGCATTTTCCTATTTTATTTCTCCTGCCAAGGTCTATGCACTGTAAGAAAGGAAAGAAGTCTTGAGGAGAAACTGAGACAATAAGCATGTTCAGTGTTTGAGGCTTGTTAAATAAAAAATCATTTTTAGGAATTAAAAAATCTGTTTATATATCTATGTCCTGGTATTTGATAGATGTGTGTATAGCAACTCCAAGAAATCATGCAATCTGGTTGTCATCCTTTTTTTTTTTTTTTTTTTTTCTGTATAGAAGAAATCTTGCTCAGTATAACTCGGTAAAATTTCCTTTGACCTTTACCGAGAAGGAGTTTGTTTAATATCTGTGTGTAAAGAACCAAGCGCTTTGTAAGTAATTAAAGGTTGGAAGCCAGAGACCTGTATGTGAAATATTAATCCTTGTGGTTCAAATCCATGCTTCCTTCACTGCTTAAAAAACCCAAAACAAAACCCCAACAACAATAAGGGCTACACTGAAGTTGGCTCATTCCCTCATTCCCCAGTGCAAGGACTGTGTTGTGGCAAGCGCAGGGTGCCTCATGCGGGTGGTGTGGACTACCCTGCAGAGTTGATCCAAACTACAAATATTCTGCTTTTGTCCAGAGAGATTCCCCTGAAACAGATCCCTGTAGCCTACGCTAATTGTCTAAGCCAAGGTACACCACTCTAGTTTGTACATGAGCTTTTGCCTGCCTCACAGAAGCCTTGTATCTCAGAACAGCTTTTTAATGAGGAAATTTATTTATTCTAGTGTCCCCTCTCCTCCTTGCTGTTCAGTAGCCACCTGAGTGACAGCTAAATGCTTCTCTCTGCTTAGAAAGGCTTACATTTCCAATGGGCAATAAGTCCATGCCCTGCAAGCCCAAAAGGCATACCACAAACCTGAGCTGGTGGCAGCCCAGTGCGCCCAGCTGGCACCCCACGGTCTGTGGCCACCCCTTACCATGCCCTCTCTGCTGAGTTCCCCTCTTGCAGCCGGGGGGACGGACAATAAGACTTTTTCCTTCCACAAGACACCCAGAAACCTCTGCTTTCATATGATCAGATGTGGCCAAAATTTAACTGCTCTTATCATTTGCATCAGTGATGAGCGAGTAAAACTGCGGTGGGCTCACATATTTGTCAGGTCCCGTGCGAATGGTGCCCAGGATGCTCAAGCATTTTGGTGATGCAGAGGGCTGTGTGCCTGTGTATTTGCCTGGGTCACAGGGGACAGATAAGTATTGATCACGTGTGGCCACCCAGGACAGATAGATATCGATGGCACAGGATCTCGGGGGACAGCTAGGTATCGATCACACACCTATTGGCATGAGGAAGGCAGAACTGCGGCCCTCAGGTGTCTCTGCAGGGCTGTGCTGCTTGTCCCCATGGAAAAATTTGACATCGCTGCTGTGAAATAATAGAGATCGGTCCACTAAACCCCTCTTACACTCTGAATTTCTTTTGCAGCATCCTCTCACAATGATAATGTTATTCAACGGGGATCTCTACAGCCTCCTGAATTTCCTCAGTTTTGCCAGGTGGCTTTTTATTGGACTGGTAGTTGCTGGGTTGATTTATCTCAGATATAAACGTCCTGATATGCCTCGTCCTTTCAAGGTAACCTCCGCTCTCTCCTGTTTTACATGAACCCTTCTCCCCCCCGTCTATTGTGTAGTCAGGCAGTAAAGAAGCATTTTCTGATGTAGAAGGCTAACCTATTTTTTTCTGAGAAAAACAGAATTAATAGAAAATAGTCTTTTGTGCTGAAGGGTCTCCCAGGGTTTTCCTGCAAGCTCCCCAGCGCTACCCCAGCTGCGTTCCCTTCTGAAAGATAATTCTGGCCTATTCCCTGGTGCTGGGGGGCGAGTGGGGGGCAGCGACTAAAGCCGCTGTGCCAAAGTGAATGTGTTTGCTCGGGTTTGCCTGCCTGTCACGCTGAGGCAGCGTGGTGCAAGCTGTGTGAAAATACCTCCCGGCCTGTGTAGTCACATAGGGTTCAGACTGCAAATATTGGGGTTACATGTGCCAACCTGATTTTCAGCCAGTCCTCTATTTAATGTCTCCTTTGATAAAGGCCTGAATAATTTTGCCACCAGAATTCACATCAGATGTAAGCATTAATATTAAACACTTTATTTCCTTGCCTGTCCAATATCAAATATGCCAATTTGGTGTGCAAATAAGTTAGCAGTGCTATTACTATGATTTTTGGGGCTTGCAATGGATCTGCAGACACAATTACTGTGAACCCAGAAAGAAAATGCGAATAGTCTGGTCCATTGAACAGTAGCTGGTTTGGCCTTGGTTCTGCCACTCTTCTTGCGTATTTTAAGGAACATCTTACAAAGTAAGTTGTCCCGTTGTGTATCCAGAAAGATAATGTCCATCGTGGAAAAAAAAAGGAGGAATCTATCCCTATTTATATATTGCCAAGAAGACTATTTTGTGAAGAACGAAGAATGTGTGCTGTTGCATTCTTGTAGGTACATCTGTAAATAAGAAGGTCAACAGTACAACCTATTTTGCTTTGCTTAAAAAAAAAAATAATGCTTTGACAGCGCACAAAAGAGGAACAGTAATGCTTCAAGGCATGAAAGGAAGAAAATAATCTCCAAGGAATTTTCCAATTCTCCGTTACACTGAACATCACGCTAGCCATGCCTGGAGGCGTTTCCTTCAGAGAGGTACTAATGTAGTGGTTGTAGTGGTGTTCTTGAAAATTGAGAGAATTAATTTGATATTGCTATTTTTTTGTATTTTCAACAATGACACTGATAATACTGTCAGTCATACAGTTAGAAAGTGCTTTTTCACTAGCTATCAGTTGCTTAATGCTATCAAATATCTTTATCACTAGTCAAATTGGTGTTTAATTTACTCCATTCCTGCCAGATTTTGATTTTTACCTTAGGAAGAAAATCAATATGTTCTTAATAGCTTTAAAAGGTGACTTGAGCTCCTGGTTGTCTTTTAAAATGTTTTCTAATAGGTAATTATCAAAGAGGAAATCTTTACTGCAGTTAGCGTTGCTTACTTATCTACTGGAGGATTAGAGGAAGGACTTTCGTAATGTAACTTCTTTACAGCCCTCGTGTTTTAAAAGACGTAAAACACTGTAGTGGTTTAGCCTGTAATTAAAAGACTTCTGTGGTACTTGCTTCGTAGCACTCTGCATGGCTTGGTTTCTGCAGTCACTGACATTTTGTGTACATGTTCTAGGTAGCCGTGTTTCTCCAGAACTATCCTCTGCGGCTGGGTTTTATCCAATTTACGTTTCATGGAACATTAAATGCCATAGTCATTCAATAGGAAGGTCGATGCAAAGTAATGGTTCTGTGTGTGGTTATGTTTCAGGTGCCTCTATTTATTCCAGCATTGTTTTCCTTCACCTGCCTCTTCATGGTTGCACTGTCACTTTACTCTGATCCAGTGAATACAGGGATTGGATTTGCAATAACTTTGACTGGAGTTCCTGCCTACTACCTCTTTATTGTATGGGACAAGAAGCCAAAGTGGTTCAGAAAGCTCCTAGGTAAGTCCTGGTGGGAGTCCTCTCCTTCGTGCTGACTCTGGGAATTTCTCAGGGCTCCCTGTGTTGTGAAATCCTTCCGATGGAACCTCTCAGCTGCTCTGAGCTGGGAATGACAATGCAAGTTGTATTTTCGGTACATGGGTTACAAGGAATGCCTGTTAACTAATGAGATACATTTACAGCAAGCCCATTCTTCAGCTACTGATTGACTTTAAATGACCGGATGTCTCTGCCCACGCCCTCTTCTCCCTTCTCTCCCCTACAAACATCTGGTTCCTTTTGAATCACCCATCTCCCTCTCCTGGGTGTTGGCCTACACTAATAGAGAAAGTATTTCACCCCTGGGAGAATTGGTTTGGAAACTTAAACGTCACAGTTGTGATGGCAGGATGGGCTCAGCTCCATGTCTGTGGAGTACTTGGAACGGGACATGCTCAGTCAGGCTTGGTATGGGGATATTGTCCTTAGTGGTGGCTCCCAACAAAATGATAGCAAAATATACTGTGCCTGACACACCTCTGCAGAAATTGTTTCTGTGCTTCGTGAAAAACGACTTCTGAGTGACTTGGCTGTAGTATTTCATACCTGAAATACAATGAGAATCTTTTTATACTGTTTCTGAAAGTTTTTGAAAGCATTTGTGGAAATCCTGATAAGTTGGAGAAGGGTTGTTTTGAGAATTTCAATTAGAAGTCAGTATCATTTATTACAGCTCCCCAGGCTTCTCTGTTTTGTTACTGAGTATGATAGGAGGTGGTTTCCAAAATGGAGGTAATTTTCAAAACATGAAACAAGGATATAGGCAAAATATTTGAGGAATGATGGATAATGTATTAAACAAAACCGAAAGAAAAATCTCTTCTGCTGCAAAAGAAAAACACAACTCATGAAAGTTTTCAACTAAAAATAGTTTATTTGTATAGGAGCTGAATCAAAACCACATATTTTCTTCTGTGCTTCAGTTTTAAAGGGGTGATTTAAAATGAGCTGCTCACAATAAAAGAATGGGGGGTTTATATGTATGTTACTATATTATCACCTTTTATATGTATTTTCTCTATATAAATATAGGTTATATAGTTATACCCTATCTATTGTAGGGTCTATAATTTTCCCTCTCAATTCATGCTGGGAAGCCCATGGACAATAGGGCAGAAAGTATTTATGGAAAAAGATGTTAGTTTAAGGTTAGCACATTCTGGTCGTCTTAATTTTGTATCCATAAAGTTATAAATTACTTTCAATGTCCTGGGAACAGGTAGAAAGCTCCAGTGCAAATGAAAACAGTTGTATGCAAAAGGACATTCTATTAAATAGTTGGGATTTTGTCTGTTTATAATTTCTCAACCTTGACATTTAGGGACGAGGAAATTTTGCCTTATCAAACCCAGGAGATTTTTGGCATTTTCTGTGAAGTCTCTGAGGTTTTGGAATACGGTTACTTGAATTTCTGGCCACAGGATGCCAGTGTTGAACTGCATTACTTGGATGAGAGAAAAAAAATTCTCTTTAAGGTAGACTGGGTAGATGTGAAGCTTTTTCTGCCAGCTGTGACTACGAAGGTGAATCTTCTAGCTTTTCAGATAACACAAAATTCTCCTCCTAGAAAGAAGGCCTCATGCCTGTGTAGTACCTATGGATAGACTTGGTGTACTGGCTCAGAGGGGAAAGCGGTGGATGCCAGTCAGTGGGTGAAGCAGCTTGCTTACCTTGTAATTATTATTCCTGAAATAACAACAGTAATGATGGAAAACGGATGCTGACAGTTTTGGGGTGGAGCAGAGCGGAGATTTACTTGTTAAATAAAAAGATTTTTTTATTTTTTTTTCTTCCCCAGAAGAAGCAATAAACCTTCTGCGTGGAGTCATTAAACTGGCCTTATTTTGTGAGTGGTAAGGGAGCTGCACTGTATAGCCTGAGAGCATTTTTCAAAGGCATTGAACGAGGATAAATTCACTTAAGGTACCTCTGTGAGATATAGAAAAGTCATTGGGCAGCTGCAAGCCTGATATTCTAACCTTGAAAAAATATGCATTAGGTGTACATAGGCATGAAAGAGTAATTCCAGGCATGAGGTAAATGGACAAGATGAAAAAAACTGTGCTTGTCATTTAAGAGGTAGATTTTTGCCAGTTTAACTGGGCACCTTTCTTTGAGAAGACAACAGATTTTTCTAGATAAAGGGGGACGAGAGAGATCCAGTCTTAGACTTCAACGATGCATTTTGTGTGGTACCACAGGGGGAGTCAAAGCCCGTTAGTCCAAAGGTAGCATCGTGCTAACAGGTTATTAATTAATTATTATTATTATTTCCCAGGCTGCTTCACCTGCCCAGCTCAGCTCACGGACAGGGTGGTCTGGGGCTCTCTTTACCCATTTGCAAAGTCACCTTCTTGGGGAACTTGACTTGTTCTGCTACCCAGACGCCCTTCGGAGATGAGAGCTGACTGCTGCTCGTACACCCTACGTGGAACACGTGCTGTTTAAGCAAAGGACAGCACTGGTGCAAAACCACATGGCTACAGACCAGCCCCACATAAGATTAGGCTGGATATTCAGAAAAGGTTTTGTAAGGATCCAGAGGAGAGGGATGTTGAACAGCCAGAATGAGTAGTGGGGCAAAAGACCCAGCCTGGAGATGGGTACTTTTATGAAAGGGGTTCCAGGCTGGTCACAGTAGCAAAGCCCTGGAATGGATTACCTGAGAAATCCTCTCCAAGGCTGGATATTTTTGTTTTGTACATTTTGACTGTCCTTAATGGCATTTACATTGCCCGTTCTCCTTATCAAATAGCTGTATGGAACAAAAGGTAACTTCACAGTTCCTGGGGTTAATAGGGTCTGGGTGGTATTTTGCAGCGAGAATAACATTTTGTTCTCTCCTTTTCCAAAGAAATTTTGCTGTAGCACCAGATGTGCTGAGACAAATAATTTTCAGCTAGTACAGGCTTTATTTGACCTCCACTTTTTTGCTTTTTTGTTAGAACTAATGTGAAAATAAGAAAAGTCAAGCCTAGCAAATCCTACAAAGCAGATCAGTGTGTAAAAGCATGCGGCACCAGCACCAGGATGTGTCCATTGGAGCTTCCTCAGTTGAAAACCCAACCTTAGACTCATATTTAAAACATCTGTTTCTTTACAGTGGACTGAATTGCAAGGAACTTAAAAGTCAAATCCTGTTTTCTTTGTAGCCTGAGCCCATGCTGGAAAAGAGATCTGTTTATATAACAAAATATCTCGTTCAGGGTTATTTGCAAACAGCAGAGGATGGCACTTGCTCACTCAGGACAGTGTTATATGCCCAGGTTGCTTCTCTTTGTTGAGTTTGTGATGTTGGGATCCACAGGAAATCATCTCAGCATTTTGCTGTTGCAGATTTCATGTCCAGTCTTATACATATGCAGGAAATTACCACTTTCTTTCCTCACCCAAGCTTTATGTGATGCTTATATAGACACCAGGTCTGGGCTTTTTAGAGAGGTTGTCCCCTGGGACCTATTTACAGTGAATTCTCCTCTTCAAAGGGAAAATTAGGGTTTGAAGCAGTGGTGGGGGAAGTCGTCTTTACTGACACAATATGTTAAGTTGTCTTGTTAGAAATGTGAAGCTAGTCCTGGAATTCCAGGTGCTGGACAAAGCAGACAGTGTAGAGATACTGACTGGAGACAGATTGGAATACTTTTTTGGGGAAAATACTCCTTACACTCTCTTATCCTGAGTATATTGCAACCAAAACAATGCAGCAAGCCTGCCAGCGCGCCGCCCCCCCCCCCCCCCCCCCCCCCAAACTTGTCTGATTGCTTCTCTGTGGCTTCATCCAAGCACAAAAGCAAAACTACCCCATGGAAATGGAAGAGCGGTGGCCACCTCCCACCACAGCGAGGGCAAGGTCTTGCTGCAGGTGGCTCCGTCCACTTTGTCAAACATGACATTAAAATCACCGCCACCTCTCGAGATAACCCTCTGCTGCCGTGCCCTTTTCCGCAAGCTGTTGCACCACAGCTCAGCTTGACAGAAAGTCTGTTTTATTTCTTTCTTTGCTCAGCCTCAAACCTGGAAGGGGTGGGAGCGTGGGGGAGAGGCCCTGCTGGCTTCCTGCTGCTGGCTTTTCTCCTGCCCTCCACCCCGGCCGTACTCAGCCCAGCTCCAAAGTCCCTGCTGTGGGTAGGGGGGAGGGAGATGGGAGGAAAACGCAGTCCCGGTTGGCTCTCAGCCTCTCTGACCCCATCAGTTTACAGTCTAAGGGCAACCTGGCTTGGCACTGAACTGGCGACCTCCAGAGAGAAGAGCAAAAGGTGGCAGAGTCTGCCTTAGACAGGAGAGCAGGAAAGGAGTTTCGGTTCATGTCTTCTGCGAGTTGTACGGTTTCACCCTCCTCGCTTTCCGCTGGTGTAAATGCCGATGTGTCGCGCCGGACAAGGAAACCCAGCGCTTTCTCGGACAGCAGCTCCTGCTTGTTTAAAGCAGGTTACTGAAAAAAAGTGGCAAGTGAAAGGAGCAGTGAGAAAATGCTCTTTTACTGTTCTATATGTGCACTAACTGTGCCATCTATGAATCAGTACTCTAAAAAGAAAACCACCAAAAGGCAATAATTGTCCAGAGTGACAAAAAGTGTGAAGTTGCTTTGGCTGTCTGACATTCTTAGGCCTGTGAAGCTTTGTAATCATGGGTTCCTTTTCTTTTAAATATTTTTTTCTTTTTTTGCTTAGGCACATCTTGGCGCAGCTGAATTAACTTGTTCAAACTCTTTCAGACTTATGTTTCAACATGGAAACTTTAAATGCCTGCAGACCTTTATTGAACTAGTTTATACCTCCGTATCTGTCCATTGTTCTTGCATATGCATAGCCTGGGATCAGAGGCAAAGAAAACATAGTTAAAAAGAAAAAAAAATATTTAATCAGACATTAAAATGATGTATGCACCTGGTATACATGACCGCTATGAACTGTGTGTACAAGTAGGCTGTATGAAGGCTTCTGCCTTCTCCATCCACACCAGCGTTTCCCATGTGTATGCTTTTATCTTTGCAGACAGGGTAACTGTAATGTTGCAACTCCTCTTGGAAGTCATCCCGCCGGAGGAGGAGCAGAAATCCTGATCTTCGTGTGCAGCTTTTGGCTCAGTGTTTCATTTCAACCTGCGGGAGAGGGGTAGGGAGATTTCTTCCCCTACCTAATGTTCTGCAAACTGGAGGAACAAGTCACAGCTGAGATGGATACTGAGCAAGTCAATTGCGAGAACTGCATTTTATGATGTTGCAATTTTATTTTTTTTTAAAATATGGTTGGTTTATATGTAGAAAGCAAGAACTTGTGCTATGAGGGAACTCATGTCTTCATTATTTCTTTTGTTCCAGTGTCATGTTTTAACAAACTGTAGGTTCGTCAGACTAGGATTTTGGTTGCGTTGTCACTGAGGATAGGTTTAAGCAATGTGTAAGTAATAGTCAGGTGTACTGTGAAGAATGTATCCTGCTGGCTGTCCCTGAAGAACCCACCTCTCACCTGAGACAGGGTGAGATAAAGCTGCTGATGTCCCTCCTGTCGCTCCGTTTGGCAGCCTGGTTTGAGGCCTTTGGACTCGCTGGGAGCACCAGCGCTCTGATGCAGGAGCCCGGCGGTTTCCACACCTTTGTGGTGGCAAGTTCAAGGTGTCTTCATTCCAGACTTGTTACGCTATAGCCGATAGGAACACCTGCTGAGAATTAGCATTCCTGCCAGTGGGGCAGGAAGATTTTAGCCTGGGGGCAGTAATTTCATACACGTTAAACTTTCTACCAGTATGGAATTGATTACTGTTTTTACCGATGTTTCTTTGTGTACATATGTATAGGAAATACAGGAACTGAGCAATTACCTTCAAATGAGTCAAAACATTTGAATGCGACCTCTGTTTCTCTAATGAGTATTTTCTATCTGGAAACATATGGACCTGCAGTTATTGGTCAGGCAAACCTGATTTAAAGTTTTGTATCATTGTCGGTGGGCAGAAATTAATAATAGTCGCTGGTGGGAATACTGTATAGACATGGCAATAAATTCAATACCATTTTATTAATAAGGTATAAGGCAAGCTACAACAGATTTGTTGATTTGAGTAGGATACACGCTTAACCTGTGGGCTTTCCATTCAAGCACACTCCAATTAACTGGGCTTTGAAACTCCAAGGAACTGCTGCTCTGCCAATGTCTCCTTCCCAGTTTTGTCTCAGCAGAAACGGAGAAAGGCTGTCAAAACTGATAAATGAAATTCATCTTCAGAATGATGTTTGAGCTGAGATTTGGCTCAAATATGAGCTGAAGTTTTGCCCTTTTTTTAAAGATAGTTCTGGATAAAGAAATTTTTTAATGCTTAGAAATTCAGTTTTATATTTCTAGTCAAAGACTACTCAGCCTTAAGATTAAGGTTTGTTATCACTCTGTTGAGAATATAATGCTTAAAAATTGAATGCACTACTTTTTGAGCTGTTTGCTATCAGCAAGCGTATGTTTCATGAAAACATTTATGGAACTATGCAACGTTAAACTTCCTAAACTGGGAGAAAAGCACAACTAATAGCCAGACCACTACAGTAAAGGGAGACTGTGTATTGTATATGTGTTGTATATATTCAGAATATTCACCATTTTAAGGGTGTACAGTAAAATGTCTTAACATTTATACATGTTTTTCTTTCTTGTATTTCTATGGTGGAATTTCATAGAAGTAGGGAAATGGGAGTAACTGAAGAGCAGTAATTTAAGACGCAGAAAACATTTTACAAACAATTTTTCCTTTAAATGTTTTCTGTTTACAGTTTCAGTGTTACTTGAAACTTTTTTAGGCAAACATTCCAAGAGAGAGATTTTCATGGTGACGGTGCACGTGTTTAATTAGTATTTACATTTGGGTCAGAATTCTGCTTCTGAGGCAGTCTCCTGCCATCCCAGTTCACCGGGGCTTGGCCTGTGTCATCGTGGAGCATCTTCAGAGCACACCAACTGCATTTCTCTCCGATAAAAACAAACCGCCTGGTGCCCTCCAGGAGCAAAGCTGACACACTCCTCCGCTGGTGGATGCTGAGCACGTGGGATCCCACCAGAGCTTGTCCAAAGCAAAATCTCCTGAACACTGATGATGTGGATGCCAGGTTTTCAGTACCAACTGTTTCATTCCACGTATTCGCTCCTATTGTGCCACGTTACTTGAAAGTTTCTGTGTAGGCAGTATTAACTTGTAGAAATAAATGGGCTCAGTAAATATAACTGAATGTTGCTTTATTTTCCCATCGTGGACTTTGAAGCTTAGAAATGTTGCTGAAGCCTGATTCAATGACCACCTTTTCCTGGGCTTATTTCCTGTTATATATATATATTATTTTGGCTTAATTTTCCCATGAGAAATGTTCCCATGACTCATTGATTGTGAAGTTGTATAATTTAGGAAGAAAAAAAATTACCTGCAAAATAAAAACCTACTTTCTTGAAAATGCAGAGGGATTCTAATTTCAAGTTTAGTTTCCTTAGCACACACAATCACAATACAAAATATTGTAATTGGGTTTCCACTGTATTATAAAAGTCAGTATTAAGGACTTCTATTATACCTGGAAGTGAAGCATATCCTCACACATGGAGGAAAAACAGGTTACAAATTTTTTTTTTAAATCATCATGCTATTTTTTAAGACTTTTTAAACATATTGTCTTCAGAGTCATAAAGGAAATTCCTCTAGAATAAAGGAGAAATTTTATGTATAATTTTTCTTTTTGGGGCCTGAGGTAGTCAGGCCAATGAGACTACTTCTGTGGAGAACTAACAATCCTTAATTTTTTTCTTTTTTTTTTTCTTTCCTTTTGCACCTTTTTATCAACTGGACTCTGCCAAAACATTTCTTTCTTTTTGTTTAGGTGGGTGCTGCTGTTTTTCTTCTTTGAATTTCTTGCTCTTCTGGGATATAGGCAGAAGTCTCACCAAAGGCAACAGAAAGGAACATTTTATGTGAGTAGCAAACACTGACAAAGTTTAGCACAACACCTCTTGGAGAAACAGTTCAGCATCTGAAGCCTCTGAAGACACTGACCTATCTTTGTGCCTCCTCGTCTGGATTTAGGTTATGTGGCTCAAGGCATAATTTTATCAGAGGGGCACCTTTTGATTTCTGAAGCCTGCTCCGAGCTCTGCATGGGCACAGTGTGGCTGACCTTTTCTCTTGGTGCCACGTGCTGCGGGTCTGTCCTTGCCGTCCCCTCTGAGCCCAGGAGACCGCCTGGGCTTTCGAGGGGCTATCGGATGGGAGCCAGAGGGTCCCCTCTTCCCTTACTACATCAACAATACGTTCCTTGTCTGGACCGAGAGTTTTCACGGTTCCTTTCTGCTACTCCAGGCAATCTCCTTTATACACAGGAATCAGAGCAGGTGAGAGAGAATCTCATTTTTTACATGAGGTGCCTGCAGTTTGATAAAATCTAAATTGCGTATGTCATGTGGAATACTTCCAGATGCACCCTATAGATCTTTTCGTAGGCGTTGTGCCCTTTGTGCTTCGTTGTATATGGACATTTTTGGTACTAGACAGCATACACTGAGGTCTTTGACGTGACTGGCAGGTGCAAAGTTTTAGGGGTGCTTTTTGTCATGGTAGCATGGGGGTTGCGAAGCAGTAGTGCTGACACGCCGCCGATGGGCAGCACCTTCCCAGGGACACTGCGGCCTCCAGCTGTGGCTGAGGAGCAAAGATGCTTTAGTCCCCAGCTCCTTGCCTTGTCAGTCAGGTCCCAGGCTGCAGCAGTTTGCCATGTAGTGGTTTAAGTTAACTTGCATTGATTTTGGTCTGCCTTAAAATACGCTGCCATCAATCACGGTGTTTTAGGAGCTGGCTCTGGAGCCTCTCCATGGTGGAGAGAGGGACGCAGCGGAGAGCCGTGGCTTCAGCAGCTAACCATCTAATATCTTGTAGGAGCGTGCCTGTATATCTATTTGTATATATTGCCATAACATGTGTTCAAGTTATACCTTTATGAGAAAACTTTAAAGTACTTTTGGAAAAAGCCCCTCAAAATGAAGCAACCATATGCCAACTTTTATGCCACATTTTAAAATATTTGGTGGATTTTTTACTTTATACAGAAATTGTTGCTTATTTTTACTCTCACTTCCACATTTCAAAAGTTGTCTTTTAATGCTAGTGTGCAGTACCAAAGGCATTTAATATGATTTGATATAAATATGCATCTGATTGCCATCATAAACTAAGGGCCAAGCTGGCTTAGAGAAAGGCAAGCCTGAGGAAACTAAACTGACCCAGGATGTGATGCATCCCACGCGAAGACAGATATTTAAGGTAGGTGAGATGAATTGATCTCTGGAATTGTGCATAGCTCTGTTTTCCTTGATGGAGGAGATGGGATGACTTGTTTAGGCATGCCTAATGTGCTAGATAGCTGAGCGGGAGGGAAATGAACCCTAAGTTACTGCAGCTGGTATAATAAAATTACTAAAAGCCCTTATGTTCTAAACTGATTGATGTTGAGGATCACAATTGCCCCCTAAGAATGACTTCTTTTCAGTTCAAATTGCAACAGAAGTTTCTTTTGACTAGAACACACTACATTTGCCAGATTTTCCAGTTTGAATTAAAACCAAGCCAAAAAACTTGGCTTGCAAGAAGTTCATCTGCCTTTGACTATGTATACATAAATACAGCTCTTTGGCTGGATATTTATGCTCCTGCTGTTTCATTTTCAGAGGAAAATCAGCCTTCACTTTAAGAATATGTTTCAAACATTATTCTACAGGAAAAGATAGAAGTTACCTATATTGACAAGGTAGGTCGCTAACTGTGTCAATGCAACGAGACGAAAAGGACGTTCCGTAACGTTCAGTACCTCCAGAATTTTTGCTTCAAGCATTAGACATATATCAGGATCCAGACAGATTTTAATCAATATAGGTCTTAGAAAAATGGGTGTTGATCTTTCTTTGGGTGGAGGTAAATATTTCATTTTTCCAACATACCTGTCAAACATTGTGTTTAATGACCAGCGGAGCACAGAGGGCTCCTATAGCAGCGGGAACATGCTGAAATCCAGTGCAAAAAGTGTATTTATATCTGGGAAGGATGCGAATGACAAAGCCTGGCATTTTGAACCAAGGAGGAGTCAGGGGGACTTGCAGGGCAATGTGTGATAACCCCTGTTTGGTTACAGGGCTGCTTCATTAGACCGGGGTCTCTTTTGCAGCCACTCTAGCATCTGTATGGCTGCTGGCACAGCGAAGGCCAGGACCAAATGCCAGTTCAGGAACATCACTGGACTTTCAGATGTTTCAACTGGTTTGCTCTCTTGAACTTACTCACGCTATATATATGTAGCCTGTAAACGTGTTTTTGGTGCAAGCCTCAAAACAGTAGTGAGGACAGCCATCCTGAGAGAATGCACCCATGCCAGCTTGTATCCTGCCCAAGGTGCTGTGGACACCCCCCTCAGCCTGGGTCTGGGACTCCCCCCAGCAGGATCAGTCCCCAGGGCAGGCTGGTGCTGCCAAAGGGGAAGATGGCAGGGTTGAGATATCCCTGCACCCAGATAGGAGCTCTTGTCTGCAGAAGATGGCAGATGTGGTTTTCTTTTCCCCTCGGACATCCCCCTGCACTCTTTTATCCAGTTCTCTGTGGTGATGAGTCTGGAGTAACTCAGGAAAACCTCCTTGCCTCAAACACCTACTGGTGACTCGTTGAGACTTGGCAAACTGATGTTGAATTTCCTGCTTGCCTTCAAAAGCCTATATATTTTTCTTGCATGTTAGTCCATGTTTAATTTGATTTGTGTTATTGTCTTTTTGCCAAGGAACTGCTGGGGAGCGTGTCTACAATTGACACACTAATTCTGTTCACATTTGCTTTCTTGTTTCCTTTCTATTCAAAGGAACTTTTTGAAATAATTTTTTCCTTCAAGTGCAAAGACCCAAATGGATAAAACACCTTTTTCAACACAGGCTTGACTTTATCAAGAGAGAGTTTGGATCCTCTCTACATTCCCTGTAACAGGAATGTCTACAGTGTTGTGATCTAAACCAAAGCTTTGATATTTTCTAAATATCATATTGATGATGATCCAATGTGGTTACACAAGTGCTGTGGCTGCAGTCAGCTCTACGCTTCCGTAGCTCATTCCCTTCTCACAATGCAAGCTACAAACCTTTCCCACTGCTAAGCTTTTCTGCGGGCCTTTTTCTGCTCCCAGGAATTCAGCTAGATCTCCTTTGAAAGGTAAAGACTGTCCCTTCCTTTGGGGAGCACCTCACCACCTAGCATCGGTGCTTTGGATGTTAACAAGTGACCGCCGCCGCAGACAGGCGCCTTGCTAAGCCCAGAGCTTGTTCTGTTCAAGGGGAGCTGGAGTCCTGGGTTTTATAAAGCAGCTAGATTTTGCAGTCACCACTCATACTTACAATGTTTTAAAAATTGTTACCTAGGAATTTTGGTGTTTTGTTCCTCCCCCCCCCCCCCCGCCCCATTTATTACGAGAAGTTTAAATCTTATGGGACAGTTTTCTAATTTTAACCTGCACCATTGGCTCTGCCTCAGGAAAGCCATTTGATGTAGTTTTAGCTGCCAATATCTCTTTGCCACTCAGTTATTACAGTATAATTGGGTCTAAAGTACGTGTATAATTTGCTGCTAGCAATGCTGGCTCGTCTTAATTATGACACCCAGCTGATTTCCAAGGATACTAATCAATGAATATGCATAGCATAGTAGTGAGACTTGTACAGATGAGTAAGTCTTCACAATAACTTGAGCCTTCACGGTACCTACGAATCAAGCTGTTTAAAAGCATCAGGGCAAGATCTCTGGCTTAAAGGGAATGGGGGCTTTCTAAAGGGCTTGTGACACAGCCCAGGACACGGTGCATGCAAAGTCTGAGGTGGTTTAGACTGTATATGTGTGTGTTCTGCCACACTCGGCAAAATTTCTGGGAGAAAATGAGGAAAATCTTAGAGGAATGAATGTGAACTCTTAGGCAGATGATGATTCTTACCATTTCCCCAGTGCTTTCTTCTACATTCACCCTGACTGAAGGTTACAAATAACTTCTCACTGAAAGCATTTCCTTCCAGTGTCTCCTCTGCGAGCCAGCTTTTTGAGACATCTGTATTTAATTTTAAGCTGGGTGCTATTCTTGCCCATCCACTTTCGATTTTTTTAAGCCTCATATTTTTCTTCATCTGAAAACTGTCATGTCATAGAAAACCAGTTCTCCAGGCTGTAACAGTCCTTTTAAGAAGTAACGTGATCACGAGTTATGGTCACATAAGGACCTAAAGCCTTTCCAAGCAGCTCCTCCCTTACAGGCTTGTGTGGTTTTGCTTGCAGATTGCAGCCCGAGGATTTCGGAGTTTATCACATCAAATACTCAGCTCCCCATGGGTATCTCAGATGTGCAGTGTTTTAACAGAATCCATGCACTTGCACTCCAACACCCCGTTAGAGGTCCTGACACGGCCAACTTGGATCAGAAAATTTGGACATGTGACAAACCCTGCTAGAGGTTATGAAAACTCAGTGGGGATATCGATAGATTTGGACAAATGGAAAGACTATGTGCACAGCAGTGAATTTTATGAGCAACCATCTATGTATACTTAATTACTTGCATATTTTCAATTACCAACAGCTTCCTTAAAAAAAAAATAAATCTGTTATCCATTTCTAGGGGGAACATTTCAGGTTTTCTGGGTTTGTTTTCTTTTTTCTTTTTCTTTAGTTTATTTGGAGGTTTGGAGCTTTACATTCAGCACCGTTCTCTCAGGTGCTCTGATTACCAGAAAGCTGGGACAGGCAAAGAAGCTTTTAAGGGAGTTCTTGCTGTATTTCCTCTTGACATGCTGCACAGTGCAATTCAATATTCATAAATTACTTTTGGCTGCTGTTAGTATTTCACAGCTCTGTTTGCTAATTCATGTGCCAGATATATTTAAAATGAATCATTAAATGCCAGGAGATTTGATGCTTGTTCCACATGCCATAGCTCACTATTGAACAAAACTCCAGCACTTTGTACTGATGCTAAACTCCAGCTACCTTTGATTTTATAATAAATATACAAGTCAGAGGTGGGATAAATCAGATCCTATACTGTCAGCTTGGCAGAGATGATTGAGCATACCCTTCTGACAGCGCTGCATTTGACTGCAAGTCTCATGCAGCCCCACTTTAGATCATACAGAGGCATCTGGATGATGAAAAGTGCGCTAGCCCAGAAGATAGCACACAGTGCTGCGCCCATGTCATATTTATCTAGCGGCATGTGGACTCTAAAATGCTTCAGGCTGTAGCTCACGCTAATAATTATGTCTCGTGTTGAATACACCTTGACCCATTTTTATTCCTTTACCCATATTTTAAACAAAAATTGTTTTCAAAGTCCTTTCCAAAATGGATGCGTAAAGCCTTTATCTAAAGCAGGCACATGTGGGTAATAAAGCACCCGGTCTCCGCACTCAGAGTTGTGACTTTTAGAAATGAAATGGTTATACATTAGTCAGGAGGTGAGGCGGTCACCCAAACACTCCCCTCATTCCTGCTTTAGGAAAAACCTGTTAGATTGGGTATCGGAAACAACGTGGTCCTACAGAGCCTGGTTAGACGTGTTGCTCTTTGGCTCTTGACGATGGATGTCTGCACCAAAACTCTGTGCTTGAAATACGCTCTGAAACCTAGCATCTTCCCTACACGGAGGAGGCGGGGGGGGAGCAGCTTGCAGCCGCCTCCCCTTCCCGGGCTTGGTGGGGAGCGGTTTGTGCAGCTGCTATAACAGCACGGCTCGCTCGGAAGCTGTGCTCACGGGGAAGTTGTATTTCATTCATGTTTTGAGTGTGCCCGCATACAAAACACAGACCGGTGCGGTACCATGGGTTGTTGGGTTTTTTCCTCACAATTTTTCGAGATGTCATTTGAGATGTATTTATGTTCAACTGGTATGGCTTTCATTGGGCTTTCTCTTACATTATACACGTGGTTTTCTGTATATACGTATATACGTATGTACGTACAGTTTAGGGTTAGTGATGCAGAGGTGCATTCCTGTGTTGCAAGTTTAAGAAAATCAATAAAGTATTATTTAATGCATGTCAACTTCATTTTTAATACTATTTCTAAAGTAAATTGCAGAAAGCATATAACCATCCTCCATGGAATAATAAATTGATATAGAATGTGTGGGGAAAAGGCAATAAGCCAGAATCATTAGAAAGCTCAGTGCACCACTCCAGCAACACAAAGCAGTCGTAAACCCGAGGTTGGAATTGCGCTCAGCAAATGGTGTACACCAGTAAATCTGGCCCTTGTAATTTTATTGCAAATGACATACAAGCCAGAAAAACATTTAGATAATTGAAATTAACACTTTTAACAATGATCTATAAAGCAATGAATAATAATTAGGAGGTTCTTTCAAGTTCTCTGTAATAAATCTACAGTACTTCAGAGTTTATTTTTCCCCAATCCAAATGAGACAAAATATGATGGACCCTCTTCCTTACACAGGGAACATATTTATCGGTAAGGTATCGTACCAGCCCCTGGTTTGCCAAACGCCACAACTGTGCATAAAGCAAAGGTTATTTTGAACTTGGAACAAAGCTAGATGGAAATGGAAAAGATAATAAAAGGGAGCTACTGGAAAAACATAACACGGATATATTTTTTTTTTTGATTGATTGATGCAAATCTGCACCTGTGTTTACTCATATCAAAGTGGCTGTACCTATCGGGTCATGTGAACACAGCTCTCGGATAGATACAAATGCTGCTGCAAATTCTGAAGTCCTCTGGAGGATGTAACCACCAGTGCAAGGTTTTGGGTAGACTTTTCCAATGCTCTAAGAAAGAAAAAGTTTTCTATTTCGTATTTCATTCGTACCATATTTTTCAACGTTGTTCTTAAAATGCAACCATTTCCCTTCCTTCTAACTAAACTGATGAAAAAGAAGATTGAATCTGTCAGGTAATAAATCAGCTTTTTGATGTTGGTGCGGTTGTTTGAATCACTGTTTGACGCTATTATTGGTCACTGTCTGCCATTATGCTGCCTCCCAAAGGCACTGAATGTGGAGCCCGCTGGCTGACAGAGCTCAGTCCAGGTGAGAAGCCTTAAAAATGAGCCTGGGATTAAGCCTGGGTGTCAGCGGGAACACTGCCTTGCATGACGTTGTGCACATGGGTGAAATGTTTCTCTGTGGATTAGAACCAAAACCCCAGCTGAACCCCTTTAAAAACCGAGCTGCTTCAAGCAGTCATTGCAGGGGGTCTAAAATCAGTTTTGCTGCCTGGGTTTCTGTGTGGAAATCTGGCCATCGCTTTCCCAGCTATCAATCGGAGCTCTTTCATGAATATCAAATTCATTTCAAAAAAATCAGATTCAATAAAACAATTTCTGTAGGGGAAGCAGCAGTGCTGGGAGAGTGACTGAAATATGGTTTTACATTAAATTCCCTTTTTTGCCAGATGATAGGGATGCTTCAGAAGTACTACTGCAAACATTTTAAAAATAAAACCCAATCCTCCAGACTTATATAAAACCTTTTTGCTCTAATAAAAGCGGATAGGTGTATGTGTGTATGAGCATGTGGGGGAGAGGGAATAAAGTATTATGGGTGGAAGCAGTGTGTGAGAGCAACGGTCTGCGTGCTAATGCTGGGCTGTCGGCCACCGGCTGCGGGGAGGGAGCGAGGGCTGCAGCGGCAGAGTTGTGCTGCCGCAATTTTGGGGACGCTGTTCCGATATTTGCATCTCTCCTCCCGAGCACCTCCAGTGACAGCCTTTCAGGTGCTGACACTGTGGAGGAATTTGGCCAGAGTGGTTTTGCCCTGGCGGGGTGGAGGGAACGGGAGGTAGGAGGTGCAGAGCATCAGCAGAAGCAACACGCCTGGGAGAGCCATTGGCCCCCGCGGAGAGGTGGCCCATGCCCTGCGCCGCTTGGTGTTTGTGACAAATGTAGACTACTGGAAGCTTGCAAACCATAAAGTCTTTTATACTGGGCTACAACAGGCTGTATAAAAGAAATAGGCCCCCAAACCGAATGGATCAGTGTTGCCAGTGTTGTGCATATTTCTGTGCTCCTGTCTCCATGGGGGATAATTAATTCAACTCCCTGGAGAGGGAAGCACATCTCCAAATAATAAAAAAAAAAAGCTTCATTTCCTGAGGGCAGTTGCAAAAGCTGGGTTATTTTAGGAGGCTGGAGAAAATAAGAAAGTTAACAGTAGGGAGACAGGCTAAATTGAGGATCAGGGTAATACACTGACAGTCATTGCCTGCAAAAAAGAACGGGCAGAGTTTTGTACCCATGAATTTCAAGTCACGGTCATTTGAAGAAGCAACTACAGGCTTAAAGTCCTCCTAAAGGAGGGTGCCAGAGAGACAGATCTCTCTCTCCTTGCTTGAGAAAACTGATGGATGAAACCTGAGAATAGGTTAGAGGTGCCTGGGACAAGTTATATTGACTGGGACCGAGCTGAAAAGATGTCAAAGCTGTTGTGGCTTTCATTTGTACGAATACGGAATGAACATTCATATAAACCTTTCAAGTTCTCTGATTTACCTTCCGTATTTTTTCCCTATTTATGTTCAGGCAACAAATGTATTTGAGTTTGGGTCACTTCCATTACGAGGCCTGGTTCGGCTCTATGTGTGTCCCCCAAGCGCCTCCAGCCACCAGATGGGACCAAAACAAGCAAGAAATTAAGACCCGGGAGTTTCTTTGTATTTTGTGCAATCTAACTTTTTTTTTTTTAAGTAATATAAATGGATGATACAGGTTTATGAACATAAAAGTTGCTGTATCAGCTGAGAGCAAAGGTCCATATAATCTAGTGTCCTCTCTCCCTGCCTGTGGCTTTTCTTCGGAGGACAAAAAAGTGTCAGAAAGAGGGGGCAGACAGCACTTCCCTGACTTACCTCTCAGCGGCCGGGGGGAATGGGCTCCCTGAGCCCGTGACTGCCTCTGGATTAGGGTGTTCAATAGCTGTGAGGAATGCGGCCTCGAAAATGTGCTCTCCCTTCCCTTTTTGAACCTATCTAGGAAGAAAGTTAGATAGGGGGCCACCTTTCTTTGTGCTGTTACTGTGTAGCTTAAAGAATAGTAGTTTGGGGGGTTGGGTTGGTTTTGGGTTTTTTTTTTCCAGTTTGGTTTCTTTAATTTTCTGCCAGGTCAGAACTAATCATTAGGACAAACCACGTATTTCCAAGTTTCACAAGAGGCAGGGATGCTTTTTTAACGAATTGTGTAGCGGGTGCTATTTTGGCCCTGGCTAAGGGAGAGGCACCTAACAGGTAGCTGCACCATATGCAAAGCGCTTTAAAGAACTAACTGAGCTTTAATGAGTTCCCACCAAAATGTTCCTCTTCGGAGTCTGAAATGGCCAAGCCGAACATCACAAGACCGCAGCAGGTCCCTCTGCCTGCAGCCCTGACCAGCATCAGCTGCTTCATCTGGCGAAACGTCGAGGCAGGAGGTGAGGGAAGAAGCAACGCAGGTGGAGCGGGTGGACGTGCATCTCCAGCAGGTACCCGCACAGGTCCCGCTGGGTTTGGGTGACAGAGGTGACAGATGAGGCCCAGGGTGGGTGGTGTGCTGGTCTGGCACACAGCCACATTCCTCTGCAGGTGCTTCTGAAGTGGTGCACAGATCGCCCCTCTCCAACTGGTAAAAGTGCACTGCCTTCCCTGGGAGGGGGGAGACACCTCCCTGCAGTACTGCTTTTTTTGAAGTTGTTGCTGCCCTAGCTTTCCTCACCACAAGAATTTAGTCTGGTAAGATTCGTGGCTCCCCGTCCTGCCCTCAACATGCATGTGCCTAACACAAATTAATTTCTTGGTGTGGTTTGTTACTAATACATGGGCAATGCATGTTTTTAATGATTGTTTTGACAATTGCGTCTCCTTTTTCTGCTACCATCGTATCAATTAACAGATCGTGGTTCCCTGAGAGTCACCTGAGATTGAAGCATATTCAAAAAATATTGTTTTGAATTCTTTAGCTTACAACTGAGGAATTTTAGCCATAAACCAGTTGCAATTGGTTAAGACAGGTATATAATATTGTTTCTGTTCTGCTAGGGCACCTATTCCAAACATTTCAGTTCAAGGGATAATGGAAAGGGCATGTGCAAAGTGCTTCAGTTACAATTATGCCTTTAAAGTAATGAAAGAATATATTAAAAGACAGCAACAGATTTTGATGGTCTGTGTTTTGGAGCATCTAATTTGATATATTTTGACCTTAGTTTTCCAACTTAAAAGGAACTTCCAGAGCCTTAATTTAGAAGTTGTGGACTCTATCTGGAGCAGTAAATTTATTTTTTTTCTTTCCTCTGAACTGCATGCATATCACTCATTGACTTCCAAAAGTGCTTCGAAATTTTTGCTGCAATGCCAGCAATTCGAGTCCATTGCTAAAAGATTTTGTTCATAAAAAAAGAAAAAGGATTTGTTTTTATTGTCTGCAGTCTGGATACAGTTTATATTCTTGTATTCTTGGCAATGCTAGGAGCAGACCAGGAGCTATCATTCCAGAGACAGCTATCTGAAGTCTAGGCACAGTTATGGATTTTACATTAACAGCCTATTTTGCAGAAATCCTTTACTCCTCATTAACAAAATACGGGGCCGATGGGTATCATAACACTGCTCCTCTCTTATTTATGTTTCTGTTATTTCAAAAATTGATTGTACCTCCACTTTAGTTGTCTTTCCCATCTATTATAATGTGGCATATTCAACATGCTTCTTTCAGAAAACAAATCATGTTCGGGAGTTCTGGCCCAGGAAATCTTGTCTTTCTTCAGGTTGGTCTGGTTTTCGTTAAGTTTATTTGTAGTAACTGGTAACACCAAGAGTCCTGTATTTGGTCTCCCGTTGTCTCACTCTCAGAAACCTTTGGTACCATTCTGTGCAAGCATCCGTTCCTGTACCCTGCTCTGAGGTTTCCTTAAAAAGAGATTATTACCTTGGTAGAATACTTTTATAAATGTATTTGTCTATGAATTCCATTTTCTTAATGATATATAGTTGGTTCTACAATTAAAAAACACAAATGACCCTGCTAAGTATCCCTTTATAAAAAAACATTAGGAAAGGCCTGTTGTTATGCTGTGCTACAACTTCATCCCTGTTTTTCCTGTGAGTTGTTCTAAATGTGATACCTCAGGATATAAATATTCATCCATCTTCCCTCTGTGATGCCAAAAGTCCTCTGGATTCTCTAATCCCAGGGCATACCAAACCCGTTACTGAATGTCTCTGTATCGAAATTGTTGGTACGTGATTCACAGGCAGTACGCTAGCTTTGGGGTACAACAAAACTCTGTATCTTATGCGCAATGGGTCAGAAATTGCTGATACAGAGAGTACCAAAAGTTTACATAGTCAAAACTCAGGTTTCTTTTTTTATCTTCATACTTTATTGTGTCTTTTTTTTCTCTCCCCATATCCTATAGCATAAGAAGATTTCTCTTGGCAATTCCTTTTATTTTCTCTCTTTATATTTTAAGAGTCAGACAAAGGTAAAGCTGTGCAAGGGCTGTCTCCTTCTTAAATACATTTATTTACATCTCTATAACTAAAAATGGGAAGGGGAGTGCTTACTCTTGCCCCTCATTTTTTTCTCCTTTATATGGATCACCCTGTAGCAAACAAGTTATATTCCAGCAGCCTTCCAGAGAAAAAAAAGATAGGATCAGGTTAAGAGCTAACTTCACAGCTGTGGATGCTGGGTCTTCAAAGCTGTATTCATTTCACTTGCCTTTAACCACCTGAAAACTGAGTGTTTAGTCGGTGTAAGGGTTGAAGGTCTCTGTACCCACTGGGGAGATACCGGTCCTTCCAGGAGGCGATGTGAGCTCCTCTGGTGTACGCAGAATGGATTTCTTCTCTCTGCCTGCCTTCTGCTTTTAATGGAGTTGTACTTTCTTGTCCCTCCCATACTGTTGGACTTTGCTGCCTTTCACACTGCTACTCTCTGGCGTGTCTCAGCTCGCGGCTGTTTGAGTACAGTGGTTTTTCTCATCATTCCCTCTGGAGGAGCCTGTTTTTCCCCACTGACCATGGAGAATAGCCTCAGGCTACAGAAGAACATAAGCTACACATCGGACTTCAGGGCAGCTGAAAATAGATGAGGTAAATCCCACTCTTTGAAGTAGTAGTGATAAGCCCAACGAGATTATCCATCCAACCAGTGGTGCATATGCCTGGGTAAGCAGCCAGGATAACGGGCGGAGGGAGGAAGGTATCTCGCTAGCTGGGGGAGGATGCAGAGAAGGGGGTGCTTTGGCCCCCCTCCAAAGGGTGGCTTGGTGCCTGTCACTGGGGCAGAGGAAGTGACCTGCCTTCTGCCGATTTTGCAGTCAAGGAGCAAGGAGTTAGGGAAAAAGTAGGTTTTTTCTTTCCTTTCTTGCAGACAACCTCAACTCCAAAAATTTAAAGGAGGGGGGTACAAAATATCCAGTAGTTAGCTTCAGCGATAGGAGCCTCCAGTTCGGATCTTCTCTCGCCTGCCGTGCTACCAGGGGCTCTCTCCGTCCCTTCTCCTGAGGTTGCTCCACTTCATCCAAACCCCTCGTGTGCTCACCGCTGGCAGGGGTAGCAACAAGGGCTCTGAGAGGAATGCTTCCCTATTCAGGGCCATAAGTCATTTTTACTCCCATTCTCTTTCTCTAAGGCACCATTCTGTGCAGAAATGGTGCAGAAGATGAACCAATAGTTTGTTTTCTGAAACAAACAAGCACTTCAGAGAGAAATCTGTTTTGTGCAGAAGAAAGGCAGCATTAAAAACTTGCAATCAGTAAGGATAAGAGGAAAATCTACTGTTTGTATAGAAAAAGAATGCTTTACAGCCCTAATCCGTTACTAAAGGTTCCCATTCATCCTTGGCAATGAGATCAATTTGTGCTGAAAATTTAGTCCTATGTGCGTGAATTGGAAGTGATCTTATTAGTGTTTTACTACATCAGGTCTGATAAACTCCCCTATCTATTTCAGTTAAGCTTCTATCGATCCACTTAGGAGATCAATTTGGCTTTCATTATTTTTTGGGGGGGCGACTTTATTTGTCTCAGACTGAATTTATGAAAAAGGTGTAATTTAGCAGTTGGGGTGCATTTGTGGGGGGGCGCTCACTCCCTCACGTGTGCACGCAGACACACGCGCACATGCATACTTACGTAGTGGAGCTGCCTGGATGAAGCTTTGATTTTGCCCTCTTGGTTCTTCAGTTCCTGATACTATAGTTGGATCAGACTTCGGTGGCTGAACTGTAATATAGCTATGGAAAGAAAAAGTTAATGGTTAATAGAGACTTTTACAAGTTCAGCGGGATTCAAAACTCCACCTGCAAGCCAGAAAGGGCAGTGCAAGTGAAAGGCTTCATGTTTCCAAAAGAGAGAGGAGGGTGGCTGGAGAAGGTGACAGCTAGGTGTGATGTCTAAACCTCAGATAAATGTCAACTGCAAATAAAGTCGTTGCTGTCAGGGAGGAGGACGCTTTCTTCTTTTCTGTACAAAAATGATCTGAGGGCTGGAGCACCTCTCCTATGAGGACAGGCTGAGAGAGTTGGGGTTGTTCAGCCTGGAGAACAGAAGGCTCCCAGGAAACCTTATACGGCCTTTGAAATACTTAAAGGGGGCTTTTAAGATAGATGGGGACAAACCTTTAAGTAGGGTCTGTAGCAATAGGACAAGGGGAAGTGGTTTTATTTAGTCTAGATATAAGGAAGAAATTTTTTATGATGAGGGTGACAAAACACTGGCACAGGTTGCCCAGAGAGGTGGTAGATGCCCCATCCCTGGAAACATTCAAGGTCAGGCTGGCCAGGGCTCTGAGAAACCTGACCCAGTGGAAGATGTCCCCAGGGGGGTTAGACTAGATGACCTCTACCCAAACTGTTCTATGATTCTATGATTTTTATCAGGTACATTAGGCAATGTCCGTAAGTGGAGGGTAAGAGGGAGGGAAGGGCTGTGAGAAAAGCCCCTTTCTCCAAAGTATCTGGCAGTGGTTTTTGGTCTGCCTTACACCAGTGAAAAGAGAAATGGCTCCTGGAGGTGTGGATCTTGTCTCCACAAGTTCTTGGCCCACATGAGGGTTCGCATCTTGCGCTCTCCATTTTCCATCAGGAATGCATGGATCAGGACTGCCTCTCGTGGCTGCCAATACTAGGAGAAAAAAAATGTACAGGCAAGAGACTACAATCCTGGTGAATTTGAAACGTTTTTTAGTACTACCATGGCAACTAGACATCGCTGCACTTCTTCTTTGAAGTGCATGAAGTTGAAGTCATTGAATAATCACAAAAAGAGGTGTGAGAAAGGCCATAAGAAGTACCCCTGCTGCGTTATTTTTCTCTGTAGAGATGTCATAGACTAGTTCCATTTATTTATAGCTATATTAGAATAAATTCAACTTCAATTTTTCAAAAGCTATTTTGCTGTAAGACTGCTTTGTGTCTTTACCATTGTTGTTCGCACTCCATAGTCAGATGAAGCTATTAGCAGAAGGCCTATAAATTCAAGCCATTAAACTGAGTATCTCGGAGAAAAAAAGTAACACAGAGTAATAAATTGAAAATGTAAAATACCCTTCCAAACTGAGAGAGAGAACTCTTGACCAGAGATTTGAAGGCTCTGAGTCACCGAGCAAAGACCAATGGCACTCTCCATGCACTGTCTTGCTTTGTGAAGTAAAAACCGTGAACACGTTTGTCATGGTTTCCGCTGAGGCAAAAGACGACTGGTGGGAATGGTAGATCTGACCCAATGTGTAAGACTCTCCAAAGTTTCTAAGTGGCTCGGGAGGTCAGGGCACTCCCTGTGGTCAACATTTCCGTGGATGTGAGTGTCCTGCCTGTGCAACATGGCTGAGCTAAGATCGTCACCCTGTTTCTAAGATGCAGCAGATGTTAGTGTCTTGCAAGCTGTTTCTTGTCAGAGGGAAGTTGGAGATATAAAGGCCAGTGTTTCCTCATGAAACAAACTTGTTTATTGCTACAATCTCCGCTGCAAAGCTTATAAAATGGCATATGGAAACCTCCCTTCTCCGGAGAGCCTGATGCTAATGCAGATGCTAAATTCTTTGGAAGATACTTGTTCATCTCAATAGCTGTTGATAGACAAAAAGTGTAAAGCAGAGTGTGAAATACCTTGCTTTTCCAGCACCCTCATTCCACTTGGAGAGACCCTTCGCAGCAGGCCTGTGCGCAGTCAGTTCTGCTGCAAGGACCGGTCACGGATGCACAGGGAGCAGGAGACCTCCCAGTGTGGCATCTAGCAGTGCCACCTTGTGACACCCTGCAAAACCATACTTGGATGAACCTGAACTGTTGAAATATCCTGACGTTTGGAGCTCTTTAAAACACGCCATTGAGCCTGCCTTCCTTCTTAAAATATTGCCCTTTAGAGTGCAAACTTTTGTGAAACTCCTAATCTCAGAAAAAAACTTTCAAATCAAAAGGCTGGGGTACATTATTACTAGTTACTCGTCATTTCCATTCATTAAAATACTAATAATCATCATTAGCACTCTCTATATTTCCTTTCTGGTGGTACGGCAATTTCTGCACCATATGTGTGCTATTCAGATGGTTCCTCTTAAAGTACTTCCTCCGCTTCGCTGATAAATGTGCCATTTGCAAACGCAGCCCCCAGCTGAGCAGGCCATTTCTAGTTAGCAAACTACTTAAGCACATACCTATATATAGGTATGTGCTTAAGTGCTTTTCCAGGTGCAACTTAGACATACAGCACTGGACAGAGAGCAGAGCTAGCAGAAGGCAAAACATTTTAACAGGCAGTACAGTAAGCCACCATTTATCTCTCTTGCATGTAACCTTTTTTCTGAGGGCAGAATTTTTTTTAGCATACGTGACAAACCACGTTAATAACAAGCGAAAGAATAATGTTTCTGTCTTGCACTGCTGCTACATTTAAACTTGGCAAAACTGGGGGCCTGGTTATCAAAAAAAGCACAGGTTAGGAAAAGGAAAAGGAAGAAAGAACCGTTGTAGGACTATGCAAAGCTAAGTCACGTGGCTGCTATGAAAGAAGAGCTCTCTTGCTGGAATGTCAAATAAAAAGGAAAAAAAAAAAGAAAATAAATGGAATCAATTCTAAAAGCCATCTGGTCCCTATATGGGAGGAATTAGAGTATAAATGCAACTATGTCCCTCAACCTTTCATCTCTGGGAAAGGTGAAATTTTAAGCCATGATATCCTCCATTACTCATCTCATTAGTCATCTTACTATTATAATTGGTATTGCTAGGCTAGATGCCTGCATTCCAGCTTTTAACCTACCCCCGGTGTACAGGGAGTGGAATTAATCAGCTCTCTCAGGGCTGGCTGCCCCTCTGCGAAATGTCATCAAAAATCCAAGCACATTTTGTGAGAGGGAGAAGGACGTTGTTCTGGAAGACTTCTTTCAATGTCAGTGCATTTTATAAATGGGCCTCAGGAACTGGACATTTTCCTAGTTATGTTTATGAAATAATTTACCATCTCAAATGGCAGAGGAATTCAGCTCAGGATTAAAATTGCCCTGGTTTCCTCCCTCTCTCTGTACCTCTGCCTGCTGATTCTTATGCTGCTCCATTTCTTTGTAGGATCTTCAGTTTTGCAGGCCAGAATCACAGAAAAAATTGGGTTGGAAGGGACCTCTACAGATTGGTTGGTCCAGCATCCTCATCTAAGCTGGGCAACTTCTACACTGGACTAGGCTGCTCCAGGCCATGCCCAGTGGAATTTTGAATGCCTCTAAGGATGGAGATGGCACGGCCTTTCTGGGCAGCCTGCTCCAGTGTTTGACCACCCTCATGGTTCCTTGGCTCAACTGATGTCTTTTGCCTCTTGTCCTTTCACTGTTCTTCCTCTGGGAAGCATCTGGCTTTTCTTTCCTTAAAACTACCCACTGACAGCTGAGCACTTCTTGCCTTCTCCACACAGGTTCCCTTGGCCTCTCCTAACAGACCCCCAACCATCCTCACAGCCCTTTGCTGGACTTGCTCCAGTATGTCCATGTTCTGCTGGTATTGTGCCCCAAACTAGGCACACTTCTCCCGATGTGGTCTCAGAAGTGCTAAAAAGAGGAGAATCATCACTTCCTTGAGTTACTGCCTCCAGTCTTGCCAGTACAGCCCAGTTTATGGTCAACCTTCGTCACTACAAGAGCACACTCATAACTCACAGTGGAAGAGAAGTGAATACTTTAGAGAGAAATTAAACTGGAACTGCTAGAGAAGAGGAAACATAATGCTGAATGAAGGAATGGTTTCTGGTACAACATCCTAATTTCAGGTGTCTGCAATTTTTTGAAGCTTCTACTTCAATCTGAAACCTTGGAATAGTCACAAAGATTAACTTTAGACGTGAACTATAGATTTCTACACTTAGGGGATATTTCCAGCTGGGGGTTCAAAACAAGCAAGCAACCCTACCTACAGGACTTGAGATACAATACAGAGGGGCATTTGCAACCTTTGAGCTGAATCGGTGCCTTTGAGCTTGGTCCTTCATTATATTTACAGGCAAAACAAAGATAACATCTCCCTGGGAAGTTAAATGTAAGATTCAAAATACCCATCCAAACCTTCAGGTATCTTATGTGAAACTGGGCATGTACTTTCCTCAGAATGTGTGTTTTGATTCTCACTCTTTCCCCTAGGCACTACAGTGTTTTCTCCAAGGTGCTACAGTCCTTTCCTCTGCAGGGTAGATATTCATGAATAAATGCAAATTGAGCCTTAAATCAGATATTTTCAGGTATTTTTCTGTCTTACAAGTCTAACTCTACAAATGACATTTTAAGAGGAAAAACAAAGAGAAAGAAGGGGCAGAATGCACTTAACATTTGCTCAAATATGTTAGAAATGCAGGAATCATCTGATCACTATCACAGACAACTGTACTATTGATGTCTGGGTTAGAAGGGTCTACAAAACATCTATTCCACTTGTCACCAGCCTCCACAGGTCGCAAATTGCGCTGATAGCCAATAATCAACTTAAGACTTGTGGTAAATGAATCAAAGGTGAAAATAATAATGAGCCACAGGAAGCGGCGCTGGAGAGAAGCCAGAGAGGAAAACAGAGAAAGGCTGAGATTAGGTCCTATGTATATGTATGTGTATGTATATGTGCATAGACACCAGTGTCCTATGTCCCTATGGCACAGCGTTTTGCCAGGTAGAAAGCCCATCTGAGCCTGGGGATCACTTTGTACTCCAGGCAATACAGAGCTAAAGCCCCCATCTCTTTGTCCTTGCCAAGCCAACAGGATAGAAAATCTGTCTAGACGTGAAATCTGGTTTTCAGTCTGATACTGAGCGTGCAAGTAGGACAGGGGACTGGGCACATTAGAAATTATTACCACGAAGAGTCTGTGAACCTTTTCACAGCATTTGCAGTGCTCCAGGGGAAAGCAAACCTCTCCCGCTGCGTGGCACGACACCACATGTGCCTGGCAATGTGGCCAGCAAATAAGAGGATTAAAATAGCAGAAATAGCAACCCAGGCCCCTATCAGACTCAGGATAATAGTAAAATAAAATCTCACTTTTAGGATTTGGCATGTATAAGTGTTCTTCTAAAAAAAAAAGAAAACCCAGGTGCTACTGCTAATGGAATAGTTAAGGCATGTTTGGATCGTAAAACCAAAAGAGAGCATAGTTTCATTTGTAAATATGGCTGTCAGCACCACCCTCCCACCCCAAATATAAGGCAAATTTTCACATCTCTTGAATTTTTGGCTTGTTAAAGAGCTTTCTTTCTGACAGAGACACAGGTGTGTTTATATATACTAAAGGTAAATTGTTTTCATAGGAAAATATTGGTCAGGAACAATTAATTACTTTTACCCCCAGGCACTCCTGTAATGACCAAACCCAGCTCCAGGGTTAGAGATATGTAGACCTTAAAGTTGTGGTGCTCCTAAGCAAGAGAAAGTATGTATTTTACCACCAGCTGTTGAAATTTATGGCACTGAAATAAAGAGCTAGCTAAAGGCCGACTCAGCAAAACGTACTTGTGGCATGGGCAGAAGAATGCCTAATTTATTTTTGAGGGGGAGAGCATGTAATCTAAATTAATATAGAGGAATTGCCTCATAAGTCATCTCTACAGTTGCACTGCACTACCCTGGTGGGAAGACCAGAGTTCAATGCTATACTTGTTTTGCAGACATAGTACTGATTCACCTGGTTTGGATCTTCATGTCGTTTCACACAGGCAAGTTGTAATGACACACAGAGTAAGAAGAGGAGTGCACCAGCTAGACCATTAAACCTACCATTCCATCCAAGCTAACTCTTCAAGGAGCCCAATTCCCATACTATGAGGCTGTACAGTGTTGCTGATGACTTCAGTGAAAAATTTTGAAATGTAGTGTATGCCGCCAAGAGGAAGAAATATGAGGAACACAGAAGAGCAGGCAACACTGCACCATTATTAATGTGTAAGCAATGACATGGTAAAGCATGTGCTCGCCCCGAGTGTTGCATTGTGTAGACCTGCATTTCAAACTCTCTGAAGAAGTCAATATTGGAGACCAGAGCTAGTGGAAAACAGAGATTTGTTTTCACAGTCCTGAGGTATTCAGAAACCCTGGAGCTTTGGAGATATATATATATATATATTTATTTTTTTTAAATTTCTAGGGAAAAAAGAAGTATGTGTGTGAAACTTCCAGTGAAAAAACTAGGGAAAAATAGAGCAAAAACAACTCCCTGAGAAATTCGTGGAGGCCCTTGCCTGTAGCAGCCTGCAACTGGGATCTGCTCCTGGGCTATGAATCATGGAATAACTGCTGGGCTCTTGACAGCAAAGATGCTTCCAGGACAGAAACTGGGTTCCGGAGGGCTGGAAACCAGTCTTACTTCTCAGGCGCCCTCTCACCAAAATCAGCATGTTTCTATTTAATATTTTGTGTTTGAGGACCTGATGCATTTCAATGAAAACTTATTTTGCTGGAATTCTTCTGGCTCATCCTGTCTGGGATATGCTCTCAGACGAGCTTTGGCATTTATTAAGACATTTCTCTGGCCTGGCTTCGCTCCAGCAAGGCATGGCCTCATTCCAGGCTGCTGTTAATGACGGCGCAGGAGTGACACACACCCGTCTGCTCCTTACTGCGCAGAAGAAACAAACTGCACAAACCAGTCTATTTAACAACAGGGAAAATGCAAACTTGACAGGGTTTAGAAGTGGACTAAATACCGCTAGACACTGGCAACTGCAAGAAGCGTAATGTAATCGCACGTTCATGCTTTTACTGAGCACAAAATTCATTTGAGAAAGAAAAGTGGAGAATGCTTCACTCATAAGTGGTATTGCTTGTAAGGAGATAGCTGATTTCTCCGGAGGGTTGCTTGATGAGGGATTGATATTTTGTTCCCTCCGTTTTATTTATTTATTTATTTTTTTATAATAGAAACTCTTGCTGTTACAAATGACAACCTTCCTTTCCTAAGCAGATGTTTCATTCTTTCTGATAGGTATTCAAGGTTCTAGCACTTTGTGACAACACTTTGAAAAATAAGAAAATGCCCTTTAGCTCCCAGCATATCTATTTTGAAATTCATGGCTTGCGCTGTTTGTGTGCTGACTATAAGACTGCCAGGGCAGAATGGAGATGCTGATGACACGCTTGAGCAAAAGGAAATCATATAACCCAGGGTACTCAGTATGGCCCTGAAAATGACTGAAGTGCACCAGAGAAAGCAAGAAGCCGTAGCTCTCTTTCAGAAATGGCTTGCTTTTGAGGCTCCTTTTCTCAAAGGGCTGAGCTGCCAGAAGACCAGGAAGAGCGCTGTTATGAGTCAAAGAAAAGAAAACATCTCTACAACACCTCCAAAAATTGGGCTAATTCCTGTGTGCCGCTTTGTTGGCTAGTCTCATAACAAAAGTTTGAAGATGGTACTTAAATACCGTAGGAAGTGCAGAGAAGAGCAAAAAGTGTACCGCGGGGAATTAAATGAATGCATTATGTATGAGAAGAGGTTTGGAGAGTACAACATCTCCAGGCCTAGAAAGAGGGTGACAGGAGGGGATCTAATTGCATTATATGCTCCCTAAGGAGCTTCATGTAATAATGAATGACAGAATGTGTTCACATTTGAAGGGAACAGATAAATAATCCACAGACCTTGTTTGAAAGGAAGGAATTGAAAGATCAGACTATCCATGAAATCCCTAGTATTTCTCACAGAAGGCTCTTGAGAGCATAAAAACAGGCAAACAAATGAACTAATTATACCAGGAAATTATATATATGCATATATACACATATATAGAATCATAAAATCATAGAATGGTTTGGGTTGGAAGAGACCTTTAAAGCTCATCTAGTCCAAGCCCCCTGCAATGAGCAGGGACATCTTCCACTAGATCGGATTGCTCAGAGCCCTGTCCAACCTGATCTTTAAGGCTTCCAGGGGTGGGGCAACCTGTTTCCAGTGTTGCACCACCCTCATTGTAAAAAATTTCTTCCTTATATCTAGTCTGAATCTACCTTCTTTTAGTGTAAAGCCATTACTCTTTGTCCTATTGCTACAGGCCGTACTAAAAAGTAGGTATATTTCAAGGATTGGTTGCATTAGTAAGCAGAGATAAAAAGCATTTGTTAATCTATCGTAAATAATGCACAAGTATAGGTATTTCTACCTACTTTTTAAGTGACTTTTTTTTACTTCTATTGTGCATGTGCATGTCGTTCCTTCTTTCCCTTCTTTGATTTTCTTAAGCAAGGAAAAGGGCATAGGAGATTGCCTTTTCCACATGACATGAGGCTTCATGACTTGATGTCCTTTTTCTGTTCTGGTGCCTCATAAATGCTGTGGGACTGTGAGAGATAGATGGACCTTTCTGCTTCTGGGTAGAGGAACCATGTACCATGGCCCCAGAAAGTCTCAAGAGGAAGGTCTCTGTTGCCTGGAGTAAGAAGGGAGACCTCCTGGTCAACAGTGAGGGCCACCTTCATGATTAGTGAGTGTATCTGTGCTGTTCTTCCAGTGCTCCCAGGTGAAGGCTACAGGGAGAAGCCAGCCCTGTTCTTTTGGGGCTGAGCCCTCTGAACAGAAGCAGGTATCAGCTGAGCTTTAAGGGCATGTTTGCCTGAGTAAAGATTAAGGGCCCCAGGACTGGAGAAGGTTTTGTTATGTGGGTTTTTTTGTTTATTCTGCCCAAGAGGAAGAAAAAAAAGCCAACAATATGTGGCAAAGATGCTGGATGGAGGAGGACAATGGAGCCAAGACAGTCCGTGACAGTGGGATCACACCATTGCAAACTACACTTTTTTTTCAAAGTGTAGACAAATTGCTATTGTAATTATGTTCAGCTGCGACAATGACAGCTATGCCTACAGAAGAGATAACAATGATTGCCGCAGAAAAAGCAGTAACACAGTTGAAATTTTTCCACAGAGAGGTTACCCTGACATACCGATGCGTCCCTCAAAGTCCAGCTGAGCCCAGGACACCCACTGGTGCAGTGTGTTTCAGGCAAACCAATTCCTGTAGCCAGAGGCACGCAAGGGGGTGACTGCACTCAGTGTGGCATTTGCCTGCATTTGCCTTCCGTCTTAAGTCACCCTTTAAGCATAAAGCAGGTGAAGCTGCATCCTGCAGCTGTGGAGAAGCACAGCAAAGCTCCTCGGCAGGCTCCAGCTGCCTGGGCTGTGCTGCAGGGCTGGGCTTGCTCGGCTGCTCCAGTGGCCAACCTCCGTTGGCTGAAACCTCTCCCTGCTCGTGAGACGTGCGCTTCAGCAATGCATTTCGTCGAGAATCTCTAAACACTCAACTGGTGTTAGCAACAGCACTCGTCAGCCTTCTCTGAGGGCTTGCCAGAATAGGAAAAGTAGAACAGAATACAACCAGAGAGCACTGGTATTCTTCCCTGAACATTTTCCTAGGATATTTTAAGACTACGCCTGTGGCATGGTGACTCAGCTTACACAGACCTCCAGCCTCCCCAAGCAACAGGAATTCACCAGTCAATGCTCTGCCTCAGATATTGCTCCTATGTTGTAGATTGCTGTGAACAAGGGGGGGATAGGTGGGGAAGAAGAACGGGGAAAGATTCTGGGTCTAGCTACCTGGGCATCTCGTAGGTAGAGGTTGCACACCTGTAGGACTCCGTTATAGGCATTCTGTATATTCATCACGTTTAGCAAAGTGAAAATGGTTGTGCAGGGATGTTCATCTTGGCAAATTTGTTCCAATATTATAAGGTTATTTATTCTGAACTATGCAGGCACTTTGAAATATCTTGAATCTACAGCTGAATGTCCTGGGCTAACAGGCAATCTATTTTTTTCTCTTTGAGAGGTTTAATTGGTCTGAGCAGTAGAAATGACCTTGTCAGAACAATGAGTTGTTCTTGGATATCTTGAGAAGTGCACAGAGTATGCCGCTAACTGTTGCACTTCATTAGATACTGCATCTAAATCTGGAAAGCTCAGGCCTTGTTGACTGTGAATCACAGACGATTGCTCTTCCTATGCTTCCTGGTCGTATAATACCGGCAGGCATTATAATGTCAGAAAATTAACTTTCCATCACAAGGCTTTAAATGCTGCTTTGGACTATATATCAAAAGAAACTGTATATCATCTGTCGCTGGTGTCCCCTTCCATTGAGCAGCTCCCATTTCTCAGAACTGTCACTGCCAAATGTCCTGGTGCTGAACGAAGAGGAATCCAGTGCCTGGCCAGCAGTCCACAGACAGGGTTGGAGAGGTGGCACAGGTATCATGTGTTAGAAAAGTTGCTGCCTGGATACAGGTTTGTTAGGCAAAACTGGAAACTTTTTAGGGGACTTTTAATATTTTTTTTGTAAATCTAAGCTGATGCAGTGATTGATGGTGGCTGGCAATGCGGTGATTACTCTGGGTAACAAACAGGAGGGACCGGTTCTCACTCTGAAAACACAATTCCTGTGTGCATAAAGTGTGCTTTTTCCCTGATTACATGATCCTGGAGGTGAAAAAGCATCCCTGTTTAGATGCTGAAATCTTCAGGTACTGCCTTTTTGAAAAAGTGTGAGGTAACAGAAGTGTCTGAGCACATGCAGAGTAGAAGCACAATAAAAACAAGGGTGGTCTTTATGGGGGTTTTTTGGGAGGTGTATTCCTGGCATCACTTTTATGCCTTTACGTTTATTTGCACAGTAGAGATCTACACCCTCATGAGCAGAAACCTGGCATGGGAAAGGTCAGCAAGATGCTGAAAGGAACTGATAGGAGTGCCTGCTCATCACGGCAAGTCCCTGTACAGACCTGTTCTGACAGGACCTTCTCTATACCAGTGCCCCTGGCTGTGTTGAGAAAACCCAAAGTGGAGGATTACTTCCAGTGGTTCTTGTGGATGCAGTAACCACTGGAGGGGAGTTGTATGGTGTGTCTGACAGCTAAGGTCACTCACGGTGTGCAAGCAGGCTGTCTGTCTTCAGTACCAGGGTGGCCTTAGGATCTATGATGGCCAGAAAAATGAGCAGAGAGAACCCCTGAAAGGACATAGCCCAGTATCTGTCAGAGCCTCCCTCCTACAGGCAGCTACAGCCTCCTGCCTGCCCCCTGCCTCTCATTCCCTCTTGGGTCCCTGCGCCAGAACACACTAACACCCCCCAACATTCCTATATGACACCATATCTGAAAAACACACCGGAGAGTATGTTTGAAACCCAGATAACACAAAGCTAGGCTGTGCTGGGAAAAAGGCCAATTCAATATATTTTAAGGAGCTGCAAGGTGCCATCGCTCAAAGTCACATGATACAGAAAAATGTACAGAACATTTAATTCTGCTTTAGTAGAAGTAATTTTGATTTGAGGTAGGCTGCACACTGTCTACTGAAAAAATAATTTATAGACTTTAATTGTAAAAAAGAGAGAAGCCTTTTGCTTCAAAGAGCCCATCAGCAAGCTGTTTTTTCCTGTTTTATCAGCAAGCAAAGCTGAGAGCAAATAACAGATGGGTATGTCCCTTAGCGCCGGCAACGAATGTTCATGAAATATAGCACAATCTCCCTCCAGTGTGTTATGTTTTTTAACAGTAGTAGTAGGTGTGGGGCAGGATGAATAACTAGCTCAGATCAAAGATTTTTTTTTTCCTACTGAGAAGATGGCAGCAACTGGCATTTGGGCAATGACTGCATTATTTCGGTGTCATTGTTGAAGCAGAGACAAACAGCTTCGGCAGACAGGTGGAACGGATTTTAGGGGGTGACAGGAATATGAGGAAGGTTTTTAGGTCTGGATTCAGAGCCCCAAAGGGAACAAATATTCCAATTTTCTTACTTCCGTGTCAACAGGCAAATAAGCCTGTTTGAGCCATGGAAAAAACTAAGATTCGATTCCCAAGTGGGCTTAGTGCTGTGATATGAATCTTGCAGGCCCAGGGGCGATGGAGAGGGAGAGGAGCTTGCGATGCTCAGACAGCGGGATGCAGCATCCGAGGGAGAATGGCCGTGTGAGACCAGCAGCCCAGTTCTTGATGGGTGCTCTGCTAGCACAGCCAGGGCCTTGCTGATGCCTGCGCTGATTGAATACCTGGTGCCCGGCTTTGTAGATGTATCTCAAAGGACTAAGACTGGGGTTTATAAAAGCCAGGGTGTTGAGTAGACAGCTGTTTATCTTGACCAGCAGAAAGGAAGAGAAAGGTTTAGATACCTTACTCAGAAATGAAGGAGGAAAGCTCTCTGTGTGCATGCAGGGCTGGCTAGGAGGTAGGGGCAAAGGCTGGTCAATGCCTCCCCCCTCTGAGCAAGCAAACCAACAGAGAAGTCCAATGAACTTTGGAGAGGCCACCAGCATCACTCCAAGCTCTCTGAGGGCTTCAAGGGATTTTGGTTTCTACCACTACTGTGAGAGAGATGCTAACTCCCTGGGCATTAGGGCTGGGGTTCCTCATTGATTTAACATTGAATGAGTTTTTGCAAGCGGAGCCACTTCAGCAGGAGCAGTTCAGCGTGTCCCTAGGTGGTGAGGGAAATGCCTGCTGGTGACCGCTCCGGGGGATTTCCCATGGCACAGATGCTGGGTAGGTCTGTGTGTGTCCAGCCTTCTTGGTATTACCAACAGGCAGATGATAGCTCAGTATTTTCAGCATCTAAATTTCAGGTGAAGGCATCTTCAGTGGCAGACAGAGCACTAAGTCTCATCTGGAAAAATCTATTTCTCACTTTCCATTTACAAAATGTACAACTGTTTTGCATACGTTCACTATCTGTTAGTTTATGCTTAGCTACTCGGCTGTTATTCTATCTGTATTTGATAGAAAATGCCAGAGGGCCAGATGGTTAAACAGCGTAAATTACCCAATTCCACTGACATCAACTGATTTTACTAAGCAGGGATTCTGGGCCCTTTGAGTCAACGTATCCTGGGTCACACACCTGGGTTGGTTAGGAAAGCAAGGCGATGTATTTGCAAACAAATGGAAACATGCAAATTGCAGCAGTGCTTCAATTGTGAGGGTTCAGACTTGGGCTGTGAAATAAGTTGCAGAGGCACGGGACTTATTCTGGCCTGCTAGTCAAGTGATCACGCAGCTTACAGGTATAAGCGGAGCTGTGCTTGTGGTACCATTACAAGAGCTTCCCGAATGTTTCAGAAGACTCTGCACTGATCTTAGGTTGGATGTGAGTTGAGTTTCACTCGGTTTAAAATTTGGCCCACTATATCTGGAAAAAAAAAGCAGTTTGGATACAGGTGATGTGAATTCAGATTAAACTCAAGTCCAGACAGAATTTCACTAGGGTGAGATCTCTGATGTGCTTGGGAACAGTAAAATTCAAGGATATCACACTCATTCAGCTTGCAGCTGAAGGAACATTTTACGTAAAACTCTGTGGAACCAAACCAAAACTCTGTGAAACCAAAAGCATAGGCTTTGTAACACTCCTGCAATGGAAGAATGAAGAATATTCTACGGAGCTCATGCACCCATAAAAATGTAAACAAGATGATGTTGTTCTACAAGTGATGTTGCTGCACGTTTTGAAGCATAATGCTGTAAAGAAGCCGCTGTGGAAGTAACAAAATAAAAACCCAAATCCAAAGACTGAAGCAAGAATCAGTATCAATAGATCTAAATATAAGTTGCATACATTACTCTGTACTGAAAATACTGCTCTGGGAAATAAACTTGAGATGCTTGAGTGGCAATAACCAAATACAGAAACAACAACAAAAAAGCCAGCCAGAAAAAGATGAGACAACGGTACGAAAGATGTAAAAAGATTTCGGGAATTTGATAAGCAGATATACACAAAAAAAATTTCTTCAGCCTTTGTTTTTGCAGTGGTTTTTATGCTTACAGTGTTGAATGCATATCAGAACAGCTGTAAAATTCCTGTACATATGTAGAACTGGGTTCCTTGGAATATTTATCATCCTGTCAAAGGGAAATCCTTCCAACTTTATTTGTGGTGTTTTTTTTTTTTTGTTCATTCAGAGGAATATTAACTTCTCCTGCATGTGTGCCAAAGAGCAACCTGGATTAAAAAAACTGTTCCCCTGAAGAAGAAATAAAATCTGAATATTTAGGCTACCAGTACTACATAACTGACTACTACACCACTACCTGTAAGTTATTTGTATCCATTACATATAAAGAACCAACTGAGGAAAAACTGGTGATAAAACACTGTGTAGGCATTATGGGGTTCTGATAGTAAAAAGAAAAAAGCGTGAGTGGTTTATGGTATCTTCAGACTCCCAAGACACTTATAGACCTGTATCATATTTTTCTAGTTTCAACACTTACATTATCCTATACCACTGTGAGAAGCAACATAATTTCCCTGCATTTATAGCCTGTAGTGGCCAGTTTAGACACAGGTTTCCAAGGAACAAGTTCCCCATCGGTGCAATATTTTGCATATTTTGCCCATAAAACCGTCTTCTCCCTGTGTGCTAAATCCTAGTGTTGCGAGGGACCGGGACGCCTGAAGATATTTCTGCCAGAACAGAACCCTCCTGGAGTTTAACAGAACTTCAGGAAAAAAAAAAAAAAAAAAAAAAAAAAAAAGAAATATGATTTTTTTTATTTATATTTTTTAAAAATTGTTAGCTTTGTGCCAATAAGGCGAGTTTATAGTGGGTTTATTTGCAATTGTAGCCATAATTTTTCGGAATTTTAGTGGCAGTGTCAATACTATATATTGTATAGACTGGGTGTTCAGTCTGCAGACTGGAGGCTGTTTCTCATAGCAGTATGGATCAGCCTTTGCCATCAGCAAAGGGACGCGGTACCGGCTGCTTTTCAAGGGAGTCCTGACTTGCTTTTTGCTCAAAGAAAACATTTTCCGGCAACTCTTACGGCTGGGCTGGGGACCTCCCTGAGCACAAGCAAACGCCAGGAGACTGCTAAATCTGTAGCCCTTATTTATTTATTTATTTATTTATTTATTAAACCAATCTCACTGGGCTTACAGTCAAATTGCAGGCTTGTTGGAGAATTGCTCATCAGCTGGGCTCATCGGAGCTGCTTTTCCTTCTCCTCCCAGCAATCCCCGCTAGGTGGTAGCAACAACCCAGCTGCAAATCCGAGCTCCTGTGGGCATTCTCGGGGCGCCTTCAAAATGCCGCTGGGGTGGCGATTGGCCTTCTCATGGAAGGCCTGGGCGCTCTCTGTGCTGCCGAGCTTTGTGCTCCGGGGGGGGGGGGGCTTTCACCGTATCAGGCGATACAAGCATTTACTGGGGGGGGGAACTGGTTTGTATTGGGAATAGTGCGGCCAGCAGGAGCAGGGCAGTGATCGTGCCCCTGTACTGGGCACTGGTGAGGCCGCACCTCGAATCCTGTGTTCAGTGTTGGGCCCCTCAAAGCAAAGACGTTGCGTTGCTGGAGCATGTCCAGAGGAAGCTGGTGAGGGGTCTGGAGCACAAGGCTGATGGGGAGCGGTTGAGGGAGCTGGGGGTGTTCAGCCTGGAGAAGAGGAGGCTGAGGGGAGACCTGATCGCCCTCTGCAACTGCCTGACAGGAGGGGGGAGCTGGGGCGGGGGTCGGCCTCTTCTCCCTGGTAATGGGTGATAGAGCGAGGAGAAATGGTCTGAAGTTGTGCCAGGGAACGTTTAGGTTGGACATTAGGAAAAGGTTTTTCATGGAAAGGGTTGTCAGGCACTGGAAGGGGCTGCCCAGGGATGTGGTGGAGTCCCCATCCCTGGAGGTATTTAAAAGCCGTGCAGACGAGGTGCTTAGGGACATGGTTTAGTGGTGGGATGGCAGGGTTAGGTTAGTGGTTGGACTTGATGGTCTTAAAGGTCTTTTCCAACCTAAATAATTCTGTGATTCTGTGATTCTGTGAACTGACTCTCAGGACTAGGGATGCACCCACAGTGGCTTCTTGCAGACTGTTGAGAGAAATGAAGGAGATAAGACCAATCTCTGCCAGAGATTTTTTTTTCCCCCCTTTCAGCTTACAGATTCATTCCCTTGTATCTTTTGCATACCCTAACTGTGCATTGCAATATTTAAGACAGCTCACAGTGAAGAGGACGGTCATGAAGACTGTTTAAGAATGAGCGCTATTTTAGCAGTTATAGTTTGCAACATGCAATCCTTACTGGTGTTTACATTTACTGTTTGCTTAGATGCATCACTGGGGACAGAAAGCCTGGCCCTTGTTCTGCATTTGCTTTGTACTTTTATCTCCATAACTACTCAAAATCAGTATTTTTTCAGAAAGCAGACTTTTAAAATGGAGCCAGGAATGCAAGTTCCTGCTTTTCTTCTTGGGATTTAGAGAATACCTAGAACAACAGAAAAATGGACTTCAGTTTCCCAAGGCAAATGGTACCTGTTGTGTTTTAAAAGACATTTTCCTTTAAAACCTCCGTTCCATTTTTGCTGTCCTCCTGACCTTTTTAGGTCATTTAGAGTGGCAGGCATAGCAAAACAGTATGATGAGAAGGGTTTTGAAGCTGTCCAGTAAGTTGAACAGCAACTGTTAAATGTTCAGAGGGGAATGCAGGGGGTTTTGTCCATGAATAAATGAGAAAAGGCAATAATTTACTGAAGATTAGTGAGGATTAAGGAAGGATTCTGTATATTGCACAGAGCATGGTGAATGAGACATGGGTCAATGTGCATTTTTCCAGTCGTGTCTTGCTGAAGTGTTTCAAATTATGGGATGGTCTTGTTTTCACTCATAGTCTTCTAAAGATAGCTAGGAAATTACATAAAGACTGCCAGTAAGAGTACGTTAAAAATCCAGATATTTTGCTCAGAAGGCAGGTAGTGACAAAATTAAAGCTTTATCTCAGCCATACTAATGAGATGCAATTGCATTGCAGTCTTTAATTACATGATCACTTGGACCAGCTCCTCACTGCATATAAATCGCTGTAGCTTTATTAAAGCCAATGCCAGTAGACACTAACAGAGAATGTGACTCCTTTTCTTGAACAGAGCAATTTTCTGGAGAAGTACGTTCATTTGCTTGAATTAAAAGAAGCGCTACATATAAAGTATTTTAATTAGCTACATACCCACAGCTGTAGGGGGTTACACAAACTTAGCAAGAGCAGTGCACCAGGAAATGTGGTGTTGTTATATTTCACCATTAAAGACTGATCATAGACTTAAGGGCTGTATCATCATCCATATGCACCAGGGGCAGAGCCCTGGAACCCATTTTTGGCTGGTGGCTGCCTAACTGTGCAGCTTCCCCATTCCCTTAATGTGGAATTTTATAGGGCTGCCCTGGAGTCCTCTTCGAACATTATTGCAGCATTTCTTTCATATACCTCTAACACGCCAGGATGCAAATATAGCGCTGCTAATGCCTCAGCCTATTTTTGTTTCACATCAGCAGTTAAGGGAAAAGAAGCTAAATCTAATATTTCCAGCCCTCCCCATACAATTACGTTGATTATAAATACATAATGGTTTTGGATTCCCTGTGTTAATTTGATGCAGGTTCCCTGGGAGCATTAAAGGTTGCTATTAAATAGCCTGGCAGGCGGTAGCCTGGCACAAAGCTACCGACTGGGTCCCATCTCTCTGACGGGGGGGCTGCGGTGCTGGGTTTAAGTAGCAGACGCCGCAGAGGGGACCCAGGTAAACCCTGCGCTTGCTGCCACACGCATGCTCCTCCTGCCTGTCTTGATTTTTCATGAAAACTTTTGGGTTTTTTTTAAACTTCCTGGAGCTTAATTAATAAACATGACAAGTAAGTGAGAGTTGGCACAAAGCCCCTTTCCCATCCAGCGCATGGGCAGAGTAGGGTAATTGTAGTTATTTACATTTGGTATCCAGCTGACTGAACTAACTGCACAGTATCGTCTTTTTTTTTTTTTTTCTCTTGGAGTAGAGAGGCTATTAAATTAAACAGGTTAATGTGGCTGCAGCATTTCACCCCCTGCTATCCCCGCAGCCATAGTAAATCTGCCACCTGTTTATTTCCATAAAAATTCAATTACCGCACCGCCAGTTTATTCTTCTTATGTGAGCTGTTAACTTCAGGCAGTTTCAGACTCAAAGAAGTGCATGGCCCATTCCTTTCCAAAGCTGTTCTTTCTGATGCTTCACCTTAGCTGGTAGCTTCTTTTTTTTTTTTTTTTTTGCGCTAGGTATTCCAGCCCCACACCACTGGAAAATGAGAGAACAGATTTCTGCCATGGTGCCTTGCCCCAAAGCTGGGTGCGCACACACGTACGTGTATGCACACCCGCACACCCCTCATCCCAAGCACCAGGCGTGCACTGCGGGGCACAAGCAGAGAAGGACTGGCTGTAAGATCATAGAATCATAGAATGTTTTGGGTTGGAAGGGACCCCCAGAGGCCATCTAGTCCAACCCCCCTGCAGGGAGCAGGGTTGCTCACAGCCCCGTCCAACCTGGCCTTGAATGTTCCCAGGGATGGGGCCTCCACCACCTCTCTGGGCAACCCATTCCAGTGTTTCACCACCCTCATTGTAAAGAATTTCTTCCTTATAGCCAGTCTAAACCTACCCTGCTTCAGTTTAAAACCATTACCCCTTGTCCTGTCACAGTTGGCACTACTAAAACGATTTTCCCCATCTTTCCTACAGGCCCTCTTTAAGTACTGAAAGGCCGCAATCGGGTCTCCCTGATCACAGCAGCAGCAGTCAAAGGACATTAGCAAAACAGGCTAAGGACTGCCGCGGTAAACCAGTGTTCTTTTAAAATCACGCTTTTACTCTCTCCCTCCCTTCCTCTTTCCCGCCTTTCTCCTCTGAGGGACACAAACCCATCTGCCTATAACAGTGAGGTTTGATGGATGTCCCTCTTTGTATTTGGACCATGGCAGGTAAAACACAATCTTCACAAGAACATCCTCGAGACTCTTGTCATGGAATTAGATGCAGTCGGGAAATGACAAGGCTGGAATAAGGCATCACCTAGAGTATTTGACAATTATTAGAATATTATTATTATATTATAGTATTTTGCCCAGAGTATTTTACTTGCAGAAGGTGGCCCTCCTGCTAGGGGAAACCCTGGTGAACAGGGTTACCCCACTGTGCTCTTTGAAGGTGCTCTCTTGGCCGCCACAAGAACTGGAGGTGGGTGGCAGGACGAGGAGGGGAAGGGGAAGGTGTAAAGGAAAGTCCCTGTCAGCCTTGTTTCATGGTACCACTTTGTCCCCTCAGTGTCCCCAAGGGATTGATAACACTTCTCCATTTTATACAAAGTTTAGAGAGCATTGGATGAAATATGAGTACCACTGTTTTATTTTTTTTACTGCAAATCCCACCATGAGGGCAGCTCACAGTTTCAAAAGCTATGGTGGCCTTTCTCTCCCTTATTTCTGGTGGGAAAAATAACTTGGAAATGTTATTCTTCCAACAGTCTAAATTCTGGTCAGATGCCTGATTTTTTTCCGTTTCATCACTGTTCCCTCCTCCTCCTTATTTTGTGGTCAAGAGCTTTTGCTTCTGCCAAAAGCAACAGTTTTAATGGGGAGCTTGAAGGTCAAAACTCAGAGGAAGAAGCAGCGTGTGACTCAGAAACGAAGCACATATGCTGTCATCCTTCGTTCTGGTACCACTGCTAGTTCGGGCATTGTGGAAGTTAAGGACCCTCTGGTATACGCTGTTTGCTGGGATGGCATTTAAAGGCATTAAGGGAGTAAGAAGCAGGGTGCTCGTGACTGCAGAGGAGGAAAAAACATTGGGTTAGGTCTCAAGGCCAGAGGATAGGATAGCTTCATGTTGCAGTAGTTGGGATTGCCTCTTTTGGGACTCTCTTTTGAGATTTGGGGGCTGAATGTGCCCTGCCTTGTGTTTTGCTGTGCCCTGGGACACTGCAAGCGGTCACCAAGCCCGTGATTTCTCCATCACACACCCTATGGCAGCATTTGGCAGAGGGACGGGCTGTTCTGCGCTGAGCAAGGCAAGGAAGACTTGGGCTTGTGGAGCTCTTGCAAGAGGCTCGTGCTGCTGTGGCTAAAAGGCGTTTTCCTCAAAAAGAAAAATAAATCACACTACCAAAAGAACGTTGGCTTATAAAACCATTGATTACTCTTGTTGCCTGTTGCTACATGTGTAAGGGAAATCTGGAGCACGGGGAAATTCTATTAATACCAAATGATACCATTTTTAGCTCGTGTGTTCAATAGCCTTTGAGACAAAGACTATGTCTACTTTCATGTGCTTTTTCTGAGTTTTGCATAATTATTTATTACATATGACCAGTGCATTGCTCAGGTTGTGTTACTCTTTGGAAATCTCCATCATTTTTTTATTTTACTGTTACTGTTTTTTGGTTTTTTTATGTTACTGTTTTTGCTGTTACTCCAGAGTTATGTCCTTAGGGGAAGAATTACGTTGTAGATCTTTGTGAAACTATTTAAATTTGGAATTAAAATTATATTTTCAAAGGATAGTTAAGAGATGGGGAATGGGTTTCATATCTGTATTACAGTATTTTGTCAGAACCAGACGCAGGTGAATTGTCCTTGGATACCAAATTATTCATCTTAAAGGCAGTTAAACGTTAAACAATGAGATTTTTTTTTTTTTTTTTTTTTCTTTCTGGCTGATCAGATTCTTCCAAATAAAATTCTATTTAATTTCTTCAGTCCTGACTATCATCTTAAGCAAAACTCAACATGCAATTTATGCCTATGCTTACACTTAAGAACGGCAATTGGCTTGAGTGGGGCTTCTTTACACACCAGAGTTCGTTTGCCTGCTGGTTCGGGGATTTGCATAGCCCCATGTAAGTCAGAGCAAATGTTTGTGCAGAAGGGAGCTCTTGGCAGGAGTCAGAGCATCAGAATCTAGTCTTTCTGCAAAATACGGGATAGCAAACTTTTTGCTGCTTTTGTTGCTGAACAGTAAGGGATGATGTAAAAAAGAAAATTGCGACAATGTGTTTGCTCTTGCTGCAGGTGATCTGGCGTGGCATGAGCTGTTATGAAACTGTTGGAATCCTAAGGCTATGTTCTTTGTATTAATTTACCACAAGCTATATGAGAAAGTTTGTTGAGGAAATGGTTTTTTAAAAAAAGAGAACATTGGTCTGTTTCCAAACCTTCTCCATTTGGGGGATTTTAAGGTTTAATTAGCAGCTTTAACATCAGTCCTTCATAAAAATGAGTAGCGAACATTATTTTACCATTATATGGCAATGGTCATCGTGGTGGAGGGGACATTTGCCACATGATCCCTGATCAAAGAAAGTTTATGTTTCCTCGTAGGAACATCTGTTCCTTGTATCTTTGATAAGGAACAAGTTGCCAGGTAGCCCTGTGAAGCTTTAAAACCTCAAAATTATTTGCAAGCAATACACGAGTACTATTCAGCCCTGCTGAAATGCGGCCTTCTGCAGGATAAAACATGACAAGTGTTCGATAAACAAGTGAATGACCATGTACTGAACATAGATTCCAGGGGCTGTGGCGAGGCACTATGTAATTACCCAGACTAATACCTGGTCAAAGAAGCCAGAGTCCCATTTTATTCTAGAGAAACTCTCCTTCATTATGAAGAGTGATACAACTTTGGATTGTCCTTTGTTTTATTTATTGTATTGTATTTGTTGTGGTTTGGTTTGGTGTGGTTGGTTCCTTTTTGCTATAGAACATGATCATTTTAGTCTCTTTTTATTTTCTTTTATATACACTGTATATACAGCTGTTATCCTTTCATGTGACCCTATCACCTAAAGAAAGTATTGATGCATCAAGTAAAGACTAGTTAGGTATTGTTTTAATCTTAATTTGAACAGAAACTGTGTAACAAAGGACACTGGATTCAGATGATCTGAGTTTTACCGGTTCCTCTCAGAGTTTGCTAGAAAAGGGGAATGTTAATTTGTCGTGCCTCACTTCCTGGGGGAGTATTAATAGATGTTACAGCATGGAAATATGTTACTATTTATTGACACTAACATTCCTCAGGCTGCCTGTAGGAAACCTTCTTTCCCATTATCTTCCACTCAAATTTATTTATTTTCAGCCTACAAGATACATTTATTATTTGCTGTCTGCAGCTTCTTCACAAGCAAAAACTTACTTCAACTTTTATTTGGACATATTTGCTCTTAACTAATCCATACCGAATGCTTTGTGTCACCACATAGCCTAGATTTATTTACATATAATTTATTCTCCTACTTTTGTGGGTAAACAAAGTTCAATGCCTGCTGGAACCTAGGTGCTGTCCTGGTGTATAGGTGGCTTCCGTCTAGAATGGAACAAATAGGACATCTAGAAGAAAGGAAAAATCCCCAACAGATTTTCCACGGGAAAAATACAGTCCAAAGTGATTTTGAGATTGCTTCTTATCGTTAAACAAATTACTTGGAAAAGAGAAAGGTCTTCTTTCCTGTGACCATGTCTGCAAAACAAAGATGGATTTTCCCAGATTGGGGGAAGAGAATGTAATCAATGGCTTATCAGTGCTCCAAAAATAAAAGAAGTCTTGAAATATTCATATTCATGAGTCAAAAGCAAGACACTTACCAGCAATTCACTGATGACTCTTAACTATCCTTATAAATGTAACCTGAAATTTAACTGTGTAAGAAATCCAAAGTAGTGGAAAAGTTGAAGCTTGAAGGACATGGTACAAACATTTTTAAAATACATGGGGAGGGGGGAAACTACTCTTTTTTTTTCCCTTTTCTTATTTCTCTTCTCAATTTTAGTTACATTAGGTAGCATAAGTTACAAGCACAGGTAAAATGTTTCTGTTAGCAATATGTTTCCTAGTTTGACCCTCCATGTAATTGTGAAATCAATGAACTTTAAAGCAGTGAAAGAAAGAATAGAGAAAAGGCAGAATTTCCAAACTAGTGTTGTGCCCACAATTATAAGAGTTATTCTTGTTCCCCTTATCTTTAAATTGCCTTTTAAAACAATTTGGTTTAGCAATTGGTGAAGAAAAAAATGCAAAGCATTTACAGCATTGCTCAATCTACCCTTTCCTTCTGTGAGGAGCAGACGGCGCTGTTCTTCTTAAGGAGTAATTGTGGGCGTACCGGTGAAAGGTTGCTTAGAAGAGCATCCAAAGAGAGTATCCTATCCAAACAACTGCAGGATGACTGCCAGCTCTAACAAATAACCACTGACAGCCAGAACCTGGGGTGTTTGTGGGCACCATCAAGGCCTCAACAGTCCGACAGAGCTTGCCTGTCACTCCGGAAGGAGCTAATGTATTCTGAAACTTGTGAGCTTTAAGGGGCAATGACAATAAAGACAGTCTAGGAGGTCAGGTCCTCTGTGTGTCCCTTCCCGGGACAAGCTTCAGGCTAAACACTGGATTCTTGTAAGTTTTTGATCAGAGCTTTATGGATGTGTAAGGATGAGCAGTGACAGAGAGGACTAGAATTAGTGATTTTGTGTTTTAACACTTTGGTTGAATTTTGCTATTTGAAATGCAGGTACACAGCTGACTTCAGAAGTTCAGATAGAACATGGAAATCTCTCCTTTTTTTTTTTTTTTTAAAGTTTCACTAAAAGCTTTCCATCAGTGGTAAGATTCCTAGCGTAATTAAACTAAATGAATGACTTCTGTGTCCTCTCTAGCAGCAGTGATGGACTCTGCTGAGCAGCTGTGGGCTATTTATCCTCTCCCATCCATGGTTGAAGTGAGGACTAAATTGACCGGCCTGGTGCACCTGTACAGCTTTAAGTAATTAAAAGGGTACATGTTCTCTGCTTTTTAATTGGCTAGATGGAATGATCAGTAAATGGGGCTGATGGTTCCTGGCTGTGGATGTAAATGAAGGAGCTCATAAAGCTTCAGAGGAAGCCCATGCCCTTAGGTAGTGTGTCCCTGTTCCAGACAGCAGGAATATCAGAGAGCTGTGGATTCTTATTTCTAGGCTATGCAGCAAGACAACAGAGAGAGGTAAGTCATGTTACAGGATGGATTTCACCAGTATTGCAAGCGGGTGGGGGAGTGAAAGACCACTGGGTTCTTTATTAGGTTTGTTCTAATGTTTGCTTTGTTAAGGAGAAAAACTTCAGGGAGGGAGTTCCTGAGCTCTTGGAAGGTCACCAGGTAAGGCCTCAATCCAGGGCCATGTAAAACATAGCTGCTGGGCCCTAGGGTGCTTGTAGCTGAAAAGCCCTTACCTGCTACCATTTAGAAATATAGCCACTGCTGGTGTCTTAAAGCTGGACTTTGGATCAAGCTTGCACAGGATTTTAAAGTGGGCATCCTCACTGATTTCAATCCCTTTAATATATTGTGTAACTTAGCATTTATCTACTTCTATTAACTTGTGTGAAGTTGGGGTGTGAACATGACCTTCATTTGGTCTAGTCAATTTACTCTGCAATGTCAAAGCTGATTATGGGTGGCAGGCTTTGAGGGTTATGGCATTCAGCATGAGGCAGAATTGTTTGGTCTGAGGGACTTTCAAGGCCTGTCAGTGCAATGACAGGTGGAATATTGACCTCTAAGAGTTGCTCGGCTGTTTTAGATCAAGTCTAGTGCATGGTGCTGCTTGTGCCTCATGGGCGTGCTCTGTATTAACACGGTGTGACTGCTGTCCCTTGTGGGGCTGTCCAGAAAACTACCAGAGGTCTTTCTCCCTGATGAGTTTATCGCAGTGAGAAGCGTGTTGTATAGATGCATGTTGTAGGAATATGCTGTGGCTTTTGAAGTTGGAGTGATAATTGGTCCTTTTGAAGTTGGAGTAGTAACTGGTCCAGTGGCTGTTTAGATGGAAATCCCTACAGGCTGTGTAAGCACTGCTGATTTTTTTAAGCCCTGAACTCTAGCTTTTTAATAAAAAGATTGTATGCCCTGTTCTTCTTGTCTTGGTGTTGATGGCATATCTGTCCTAACTATTCTCATTGTTCCTTTGTTCCAACTTGGTAAAATGTATTGCAAAAATATCTTACGGCCTTACAGATTTTTCATTAGACACCTGCCACTGGTATCTGATTCTTCTTCACCTTGGTGCTCCTTTATCTATGAAAACTAGCTGTAAAATGTTATTAAACCAGGCCCTTGCTCAGAGGGAGTGTGTCAGAGGGCAATTGCACCCATGAGACAGAAGTGAGAACTGAAGTAATGTCTCTGTCTCGCAGCAGAGCTATTGCACTCTTGCTGCAGACCAGAGTCACGTGGGTCTGGGCAGCTGTGTTGGGCTGGAGAATCTCTTGGCGGGGAGAAGAAATCACCTTTCCATTTTGGCAGTAAAAGCCGTTGTGTTATGTGTGGTGATAACATATGCATGCTACTGCAAATATGAGCCGATTGCCTAAAGATCCAGCCTGTTGCTGACCAATACCAACAGCCAAACCATTAAGGACCATTACTGAACAGGATCAGGTGTTCTGGAAGGTTGGATGTATGTGCTTTACAAACTGTAGGGTAAAAGGACTGAAATGATGAGCCAAACTCTGAGAAAGCATATTTAATTGCATGTGGTCAGCTTGCTGGACAGGGTAGCAAAGGGTGGAGGAAGCTGATCTCTAAAGCTATCAGAGGGGGTCTAAAAGGCTAGCAGGAGTTAACGTGATGCCAACAGATACCCAGCCAGCTTTGTGCCAAGAGGAATTTTAATGTGCCTTCCTGTGGAGGGCCAGAGAAAGGCAGTGGGGCCGGGACAGTGATTATCAAGAAATCTTTTTGTATTAGCTTGTATGTTATTTATAGTTATCTATATTGTCTTCTGGGCAATCCTTGGGCCTAACCATGTGATGTCAGGATGTCAGGGTGAGGTTAAACGTTGGACTTGATGATCTTAAAGGTCTTTTCCAACCAAAGCGATTCTATGATTCTATGCATGTGATTTATTCAGAATATTTTTCTTCTAATCTTAAAAATAACACAAGTAAAATTATTTTATGATGCAAATTTTTCACTTGTATGACTCATAAAGAGATTCTTTAAAACATGGTTATGAAGTCCAAGTTGTACTCATATTTATCCCAAGGTGACACAGTGATAAATATCTCTTCAGCCAACAAAAATGTGTTTGCAGTAAGAATAAATTTGCTAAGCAATTTTCATTTTGAACCCCCCCCGGGTGATAGGTCCACAAAACAGAGTTAAACTGTACTCTGTGATGTCCACATAGGGTGCACATTAACAAATGGGGCATGATTTGAGGTTGCTCTCCTCTAAGCTGTACCCTTTATTACAACTATGGCCTTGGAGCAAAACTGGTACTTTGTGGGGGCTGTGAAGTAGAAAATGTTTTGTGGGAGATGTGGGGCAAGCAAAGAGCCTGGTTCACTTCAAAGAGTGAGGCTTCCAAACCACAGCTCCTGGGAGCCACTGCTGTGCCACAGAAACGTGGAAAGTACTGAAATAAAGCTTTCTGCGGCAATTCACATTGAAAGGACGTGTTTTGACAGTAAAAATTAAGATAAGTGTTTAGACTGAAATAACAAAGCCATTTATCTCTAATTTCAGGATTTTTAGTTCATTTTTTCATGGGAAAAAAAAAAAACACAAACCGAAACAAGCCATCCACTCCTTCCCCCCCAACACTTAAATTTTCCTTCAGTACTGTTAGGCTGTTGCTTTACTGTATCAGAAATATTCCGATAAGCTCATTGCGATGCAGTGACTCTGTCTTTCCCTTCTTCATACTGCAGTAGGATAGCAGGTAGCTATATAATAATTTTCTGGGTTTTTTAACAATCATCAAAATGAATTGCATAGAAGATATTTATGAAGGTGGTTTTGATACTAAAAGCTTATTGAGAATCCTGGAGGGAAATTAACTTTACTTGGAATTACCAGTATATTATTGGAAACAAACTTCCAACACATTTGAACCTGAAGGATTTGTGTAAGCATCTTGGTCCATAACCTTCCAGAGGAAAGAAGCATCTGCCCCTCCATTCTGGCCTGAAGAGGTCTCCCAGCACAGCATGCTGTCTGCTTTCCCAAGGAGGAGTTTGACTTGTGCTGATGGGAAGCTTTTGCTGCCCAGACTGTACCTACTTCTTGGTTTTGGAGAGCTCTAGTCTCACTGTCTAGTTAAATTTTACCCAAGGATGCATTTACTTGGCAGCTACGAAGTTCTGTTTGAAACCTTGTTTTTCCTTTAAGCGTACCAGGTATTCTTTCTCCTTTTGCAATTGCTTTATTCAGGACCCTCTTCCCAGATTTACTATAATTACTCTTTTACATCCTGTACATGAAAATCACTTCAAATTGTGTATATTTCTCATACATAATAATTGGAAAATAACCCTAAAAATGAAAAGGTAAAGCACCTTTGCAAAATACCTACTTCTAACTACTTTTAAAGCAACTTGCATGCACTTTGTGGTAGCTATTATTCTTATCTTTCATTATATATCAGGCTGTCATTTTTATTTTAAATGGCATAGTACGCAATGTTCTTATAATGGTAATTTAAAAACAATTTTTCCAGTCTCTGAAATGGCTTAAATCATTCTATAAAATTTCTATTCTATATAAGTATTTTTAAAGCCACCTGAAGGTAAGAGTTATGAAGAGTCAGCTGTGTTTTACAGATCAGATGGTTAAAAGAAAATGCTTGCTTATCGTTGTGAAAGGTGAGAGAGTCTGAAGTTGCAATTTAAAGTTAAATTCTACTTTCTTCAGTTACCAAAACCATTCTCCTTTCCTAACAAGTGTTTTTTGATCTGAAATTTTCCTTTCTCATCCTGGATGTGATTGGGGCTGGAGCAGAGCACAGGGCAGGAGTGGGGAACTGCATAAAAATTAGTTTAAGCAAATTAAGTTAGGCTGGCCTGGAAAAATAGTTAAGTTAGCTCATCATTAGTCTTGGTGACTTCTCATTAGATGTTTGTGTGGAAATTACTTAGTGGTTACTAATGGAAGAGTATTTTGTAGATATGTAGAAATGTTATTTAAAAGAATGTCAGCTGCAGGGAAACCTTACAAAGTCCTAATTAGGAGTGCTTGACATAAGAATTTCACATGTGCTGCAGCTTGCGCTTGCAACACAGTGTGATAAATTGTAGTCTATTTTTGATTGATAAAATAAGAGAAGCTGTGTTTTCAGAGTTCTCAGTCTTCATTGAGACCCCAAGAAAATCCATGACAGTTTACCTGTCCAAGTCCTAGCCTTGAGCATCAGATTAAGGTCCCTAATTTGTTGCATGAATTAGTTTTACTGTTTATCATTGCTTTTAATAAAAATGATTTAAACAGTGTCCTGTACTCTGTATTATCAGGGTTAGTTACGTTTTGTAATGTAGAATCTTGCCATCAGTTCTAATCCTCTATCTCCTGCTCCATTTTATGGACTACACGAGAGAAGAAGCAGCAGTAGTGTGTGTGGGATTTTTTTAAAAGGTAGTTTGCAACTTTTATTGATGTAATTAAGTCAAGTGAAGAGTTGTGGAAAGGCTGTTCTAGATAAGGGCTGCAGAGGGCCATGAATGCAGATCTTCAGAGAGATCTTCAGGTAGGTAAGGGATTAAGTACAGAAGCTGATGTCCTTGCAAATGAGTCTGTTCAGGTTTTACAACCTAAGAGCAAACTAATTTCAATAAATGAGGGGGCAGTGGAGCTGCTTGAAAGCAGGAGCTGATGTAGTCCTTCAGCCCAGGTGTTTCTGAAGCCTGAGCAGCAGGCTGGAATAGAGAAAGCAACAGAGGGAGAGTATTTCATCCCTCTGGGAAAGAGGAAATTAAAGCATCCATGTGAGTTTTCTGCAGAAATGAAGTAATGGCGGAGGTTTGTACAGCTGATGTTATGACACAGGGCATGAAGTTTCTAGATGAAAAATTACTCCTTTCATTTTAGGCAGAGCAGATGTTTTAATGCTTTTCATATGATGTGAATAAAGTCCAGCATTGTGTATTGGCTTCTGCTGTGAGTTCTGTGAGTTGCAAAAAAATTTCTGTCCTGATTTGGGCATTGGGAACTTTGGATACAAAATATTTACTTTCTGGCTGAGAGAGGTTTGTTACCCCCTCTTTTTAATATTTTGAAGTTAATATTACTGATATGATCCTAGTTTAATTACAAACTATATATAAAAAGAAGCTTAAATATTTTAAAGAAAATCTGCTGGTTATGAAAACTGGATAACTTTCTTCCTAAATTTGGAAAAAAGATAGAGGTGCTTTTGCAGATAAAGAACAGAAAGTGGTAGAGTTGTGTGTTTGATCAAAGTTATCACTTTCTCAAATAAGCTTTTCCTACTTGCTATTATTTATCCCAATATATTTTTTTGTGGTTAAAAGATATATTTTTCTACCTGTGCATGTACATAATTGTGTTGTCCCTTCATTCTTTGAATGTGTTTGGACAGGAGCAAGGAAGAAGTGTGAGGGTGCCAGGAAGAGAAACAATTACAAAATAAGGAAAGGGGGTTGTTACCAGCCTACAGGCAGTTAAAATGTTATTTGTTCTGCTGTGAGGCAATTAATGGCTAGGACTGCAGGAAATATTTAATTGAGTATTGATTTAAAACAAAACTGGTGCTCACTTAAGTAGTTGCATTCTGTTGAACTGCTCTTATCTTGGGCTTAATATAGACTTTCAGACAACAGTGTTAATTGATCTGTATATGACCTTTGTCTTTTTTAACCTCTTGGAGGATGGGGATTTCTTGGAGGATCAAAACTGGCAGTGTTTGGAACATGCTAGTATAAGGCTATAGGTGATAATTCTCATTACTTATATGATGGTAATGCTCTTTCACCTTAAGCACTAACCTGGCATCTGCATTTACCTTCAAACTTCAGTGTTCAAAAACTTGGTGTTTAAGTATGTATTTAAATGTTAAGGTGTGTAGGGACATTCTTGAGCATGTGCTCAATGTCCAGCTGAATTAGGACATTGCCTAGGAACAGGGAGCAATGACATTAGCGAGGCTCCATGTTGCATTTCTTTAGGTTCTGTTTCTCTCAGCTCTTGTTTGAGGGCTTTTTCATACAGATGTGATGGCTGTTACTGTAGGGCAAACAGCAGAACAAGAGGCCACTGACATGTTCCATAGCAACATCCTGGTGTTCTGAATCACAACAAATGTATGATTAACTCTGAGTGCTTTTGTGGGTAATACCTGCTCTCAGGCATGTAGGTGGTGAAGCTTTGTACAGGTGGAACAGTTTAAAACAGAGCTGCCAAGTAATGGAGTAGTGAAAACTCCACCCCTGCTACTCAATGAAGGAGAAATGAAGCACCCTGGTGTGATGAGCAGAGGCATACACTGCCAGATCAGGGAAACACCGTCCTCTGGTTTCCTATCTCTTACCAGATTTTGGTTTTTTCCCTACCTCAGATACTGAGGCGTAAAGGAAAGGCATCCTGAAATGGGAGTCCCAGCAAAGTTTTGTTGGGAGACATTTCCTGTGTATCCAGTCCTAGGGAAGCACCTGCCTGAGAATGAAAGACTTCTATTTGCTCCTTGGGCACAAAGACTGGCTTCCTGACAAACCCCTCTGTGTTTTTCCAGGGAGAGAAGGAACTGCTTCTTCCCCTACCTTTTTTGTGTGATGTGTTTTTTCTCATTTAGTTTTTCAGTGGCTTTTGTCAAATTATCCTCTTTGCGTGCCCTTATCTCATGCAGCTTACCTTCTACTTTCAGCTAAGTAATCAAATATGTAGTTTTAGTCATCAACCTTAAAATACTGATGACAAACATTAACTAATTAGCATTAATTATAGTATACACATGAATCTTAAACTATTTCTGAAGTAAAATAACAACTTTGGAAAAATATTACCCAGTGACATTTGCAAATGTCAGACAGATTGATGGGCTTTCTGTCTGTCTCTTTTCAATGCTCAGCTAGATTTTAACAAGCTAATTGCATCTTTCCTTTTGCTGCTATTTCTCTGAATTTCATCCTTGTCTGTAACAGTGTCAGCACAGATGAAAAAGTAAAGTACGCTCCTAGGGAGCTCTCTCCAAATTCTAACTTTCTACCATGCACAGTAGGTTAGCTCAGAAGACGTTGCCTTTCCTAAACTACAGCAAGCTAGAGGAGCAGCCTTAGTATTATAAAATATATGAAGTACAGTCTCATAATACGGCCTACCTAGAAATTCACTTATTGTATGCATGTCACTGGTTGCTACCCTAAACAAATGTCTAATGGTATGTAAGGATATTTACCATGTTTGCCATTTTTGAGATGTGAAACTTCAGCAGAGTGGCCCTAAACTGTGCTGAAATGTCTCAGCTTAGTGTTGTATCCTCTCTCTTCAAATAGTGTAGAAAAGGAGGGGGTGGGGGAAGTGGGAAATCATGATCCATGTGAGTTTCTTTAATGAGGGTGGAACAGTGAAATTCTGGCTCTCAAACTTCTGCTGCAGTCATTTTAATCTTTCTTGTTTAATAGCAAGATGAATAATACACGACTCCTTCTGTTAGTTGTAGTTGAACAGACACCCCAATAGGATGAATGTTGCTAATTATAATAAATACTAGGCCAATTGTAGCTAAACTGGTGAGTCAAGAGACTGAAAAAGTACAAATTCTCTTTCAGACAGACAGAGGAAAAAGCGCTTTAGCAAATGTAAGAAGCCTAGATTTTTCCTTGTATCCCATTCATTTTCTCAAGTACGTTTAACTTCTTTTGCCTCCCACAACCCCAGGAAACTAAAATTGACCTAGACTGTTTGCTTATGAAGTTGAATACGCATCTGTGTTCAACAGCTGGCTGTCCCCCTGCCTGGACACGGTCAGGCTTGGTGTTCCTGCTGAGGGGGCTGAATAAGGACTTCACTAGGTGAAGGGAACTAACGCAGCTATCTTGTGATCCTGCATACTCTGTAATTCCCTAAGCCTTTTATAAATGCAGCTTCAGAGTAGCAAAGCTTTCTTTGCTCTAGAGTAGATCTTAAGTTTCAGGGAAAAGGACTAGTGTTTCATTCTTACTCCTGTATTTTCATACTACTTTGAGCTTTTGATTTTGGGAAAAAGATGTTGCTGGTGCCCACTCTGAAAGACCATTTCTGTTAGAAAAGTTAGAAATTCAACTTATACTTGTCCAGGAAGGCAGTACATGTGCCCATGCATTCACATGTTCTTTCTGCCTAACTTCTGAAAACAGCTGTGCTGTCACATACTGAGTGGCAGGGAAGGACAAGGTCATGGACGGGAGCATGTCTGATGTCTTCAGATCATCCAGGATTATCTTGCAAGTTAGTGTGGGAGCACATGAGAACAGTGGCTTGACACTTCAGAAACAGCAATTCATAATTTATACTGGATAATGTGCATGACAGCAAGCTTCAATAACGCAAAATCGCTTTGCTTTTAATAGTCTGATCTATTCCATGGTTCTTCTCCAACCACCCGCCTGGCATGGGTAAGCACAAATACATGTCCACATAAACACAAATTAAATTTGTTTCCTACTGGAATGTAGGATCCAGTGGGAACTTTAACCAAAGCTTTTTTCAAAACACGCATGAGGGGTAAGAACTTTATGTGCTTTGTGGAAGGGCAGGACAGATTTTTGATTGATTATTCCTCAGACAAAAAACTTTACACTACACTGGGACCAGTGACCCTTTAGAAAGAAAGAGCCAGCAATATTTAGTGTTAATAACTGAACACAAAGTGATGCAGATTGCACCTTGGTGCTGCCTGTGGGTAAATGAAAACACCAGGCACAGTTTGCCTCGGCATTTTATGTATTGATGAGGGATTGACTGTAAGAACTGCTTGTTGTGGGAAGTATTGGGGTCTTTTCTCTCAGGGTAAGTAGATTCTACTGCAAATGAGAGCAAGCTACTTTGAGCAAGTCTTTGGTCTGAAGGTAGAAATTTCACAGGAGCCCTAATGAAAGGGCTTGACTGCAGGACTGAAGAGCAGAGCTGCTGTAAGCCCTGCTTCTCTGGTCATTGCTGCTCTTTCCAGGCCAGCCACAATGCTGGAGTGGAGTGGCTAGGTACCGTGTGCCTCCTTGGGTTTGGTCACTGGGACCTTGCGCTTCCAGCTGGTGGATGACACTGCTGTATAGGCCAGCCTGCCCTTGGTATATGGAAGTAGGCAAGTAACAGTGCTTTGGAAACCACCACCTTGTCGTGGTAAAAAATTGTTCTAGGAACTCAAAGCAAACTTAAATAGACATTTCAGAAACCCGTGGGAAGGTTAAGTGCAGAGGGAAATGCAAAGATGATGAGCAAACTTCATTTTTCTGTGCATGACAACTTCCTGACATTGGACATATCAGACTTAAATGTAATTTCATACTGTAAACATATAAAGTGTTTTTGCTGGAGTGCTCCTAAAGCATAGCGAAAGACAACTATGTATATATGCACTAATTGAATCATAATATGCCAGCCACCTCATGTGTAATAAAAATATGCAACTCGTGTTTGTTTGATTCCAATGCAGTTCTGTTATAACTTTATAGGTGCAATTTGGCTGGAAAGGAGTTGTATAAGGAACAGATTGTTAAAAGCCTTTTAAAAAATGTTACTTACTGCTTAACAAGCTGCTCTGAGTGCAATTTCTCTAATCTGCTGAGAAAGAAGTACAAATTGGTCTTGGTGTTTGTCTAAATCATTTAATTATATTTTGGTATACTAAGTGTAGTGGTGAGGAAATCTTGCATCTGTCTTAACCTGATTTTTCAGTTCTTTGACAGGCATATGAGTGCAGTTAATTTTTTTTACTTAGAGCTGGGTTTGCTTTTGGGGTGTGGGGTGGTTCTTTTTTGGTCAGGTTTCTATTTTGTATTCAGTTTACCTAACCATCAGGAGATAGGGAGCCATAGTCCCTATGTGGGTTCTCTTTGTCCTTGAGGAAGTTCTCGGGAACCCCAGAAACAGCCTTTAATGGCCTCAGTTGCCTCATGTCAGGAAAATCTGTGACCTTCCTTCCCACCTTGTTCTGTGATCTGACAGATTTCACAAGCTGTTGTAATCATGGCTTGCCTAGGTCTTTGCTTGGGTGGGAGACTTCAAAGACCGCATAGAGGATAGAGGAACAAATGTTGCAAGGTTGTTTGGAGGTCCCTGATTTACAGTACTGAACAAGTCTCCTTCAGCCATAGGGAAATTTTTTGCTCTGGGGAATATGCAGTTTTAGGCAAAAGGCAAAACAAATGTTATTTATTGAAGTCATTACTGACCATCTTTCAGCTTTAGAGGATTACGTAACTCTAGACTCTGAAGAGTGAACTACTTATATTTGGGGAAAGACATTCTACAGTCAAAATTCTCCTCTTGGTTTTGCACAACACAGCAATACAAAATTAATTGTGATGTTCGTGAAGAAGCATATACTAAATAGCTTTTCAAGTGCTTTGGGATAACATGCTATTAGAAGTGCAGTATTTCAGAATTTGAACATGTTTTTCCTCTGGTATCAGGAAAAAAATAGATTAAGAAAATACCCAAGTTCTTGTGAAATTTTCAAACTTATTGTTGTGTGTCTGGGGTTTTTTTGTAAATAGTACCTCTTTTTGGTAAAAGTCTTAAGTGTCAGCATAGCTGAAAAGTCACTTAGGGACTTGGCCTCTGCTTCAGATGAAAGCCTTAGTGGTCCAGTTCCTTAAAATTAGGTTTCCCACCTTGCGGAGGCTTCATTGGGGGTTATATGGTTAGATGCCTTTGAAGACCTGAACTTAGGCTCTTGCATCTCCCTTCCACACTTACATTTTAAAAAAACAAACACCATTATGCTGTTGTCATTACTATCAATAGCAACAAGAAATACCCACAGCCCCTGCAAGTGCTTGGGTTCAGTAAAGGAGTCCTTGCCCGTGTTCTTGTCATCTACTGAGGTAGAGATGTGTGCTGTGGGTGCTAATTGCACCTGTGGGGAGGTGGGTGTCCTCACCTGACACATCGCCTGTGGGGTCCCTGGCAGAGCTCTGGTGCCATGCAGCCCTCTGTTTACAGCAGTCATCTGAGCTAACATTTGCAGGTCTAAAGTTTACAATATACTCATCTCCTGATGGAGCCTTTCAGTCTGCATTTCATGTTGCTCAGAGTAAGTGAAAGATCAAAGGGAACGGAATGAAAACAAAGTAGAAAAGTCAGAGTGGCTTGGCGAAAGGATGGAGATCATCCACAAATAACTCTGGGGTCTCAGAATTGGGAAGGATGAACTAGCATTATTACACTCTTTCCAGGGTTTTCTTTCTGTGTGTGCTAGTTGGTTTGTGCCATGGCTTGTTATCTTGTGTCAACATCACTTACTGTCATCCTGGTGAGTAGTTGGTGTGGAAGCAATAATTACATTGCAAGTTGTCATTAGATTAAAAACATGTGAAGTTTTCTACACTTGGTGAACTCGAAGTTGCTTTTTCTTTTCCCTGCTGTCCCCCTTTCTTTTCTCACAATCAGTGCTCTGAAAACAGACAAATGCCTTTTTTGTAATAAAGGAAATACAATAATCTGGATAAAAGGCCTTGGAGGTGTTTTCCCACATAATTCTAGCAAGCTATTGCACGCAGTTTGAAATTTCAGAAAAATGTCACATTATCATTTCAGAGCAAAATGTTAAAATACAAGTGACAAACACTTTAACTGTTGTCTTATTTCTCTCCTATAACCTCCAATGCACTAGAAGGAAAAGAAGTTTTGGAAAAAGTGACATTCGCTTCTGTTCTACAACACTCAATTACATTATCTATATGATGTGTATATGGTCATAGCCCACTGATATCTGTAGCGATCTTTCTGTGCTATGGGACATAATCATAACAATGACAGGATGGTTTAGGTTGGCAATTCTACCCAAAACCAGATGATATAATAACCTTAGACGCAGACTGACAAACTTACCCGTTGAACAGTTTCCTTCACTCTTGTGATGACTTGGAAGAATAAAGCAGTCGGTCAATCACTGAATTTTAATTTTTCTGCTTTTTTTTGTAGTATATATGCTACAATTCAGACATTACTTTATTCTAAGCAAGGGTGTACACCCACTAGATATGCACATTGGCATATTTTGGGGGAAAAACTGGTTCTGGAGCAGCCCTCAGTCTTATCTTAATATGCTTCACTGGAAAAACAAGACTTTTTTGCAGTCTACAGGCAAAATAGCAATGTTTTGAAAGATGTTTTCAATATGTATGAATTGCAACTGGAATAATGGTAGTTTCATGTTATATGTTGTAAGGACTGTAAATATTTTATTATTAGGCTTCAAAAAAGATTAATCTGTGATTTAATAAAACTGTGGCATAAGGTAAGGCATACTTTTCACTGGCTCATGGTCTATGCCATATTTTGCATCACATAAGCAGCAAAGTCTCTTGGATTCCTTGTGTTTAATTCTGAAACACCTAGGGCTTTGCAAACACAGGAGGAATGTTTGGCTATAGCCAGACATTCCTAGTGGAGGAATAGGTGAGATTTTTTTTGGTTGCTTGCACCAATTCCTTCCACAAAGTGCTGCCTAAAGATGCGGTGGGTGGGCTCTGCAATGGCTGCCTTGGTTAGGGGTAGGGGGCTCCAGGTTGGAGGCTTTTGGCTTTCTTGTTTTAATGATCTTGTCCTGCAGGCTGGGACCAGACTGCTGTGCACAGCAGAGTCCCCTCTGTTTTCCTCCTGTAAGTGTTTTGCTTATTTGGTTTGTAGACTGGTAGACTCCATGCCAAGTGGGTAGAAAGAGGGATTGGGGGTCTAGTGCATATTGGGATCTCATAAAGGAGAAAGCATAGCTGTAAGAGCAGGTGGAGATCTATCCTGAGGGAGGACATGAGGACCTGCACAGCACGCTGTGGTCTCTCCTGACGAGGCAGTGCATGTACCTTATGGCACGCGTGTAAAAGACCAGCCAATATCAGAGCTGCTTTTATCAGAATTGCCTCTTTCATTTTCTTCATGTGAATGCCTGGCATTGTGGACTCTGATTTAAGTACTGTTCTTTGTGCTTTACAATATCTGCAAGCAAGGTCATACATAGCCAGCCTAGTCACCTGACTCCTTTTTACCAAGCTTTGTATTCGGATATATACACACTTCAGTCTCTCTAGAAAGAAATATTTCTATTCTATGGTTGTTACTGGGGTCAAATCATGCATATCAATTCCTCTGCTCTCCAAATAGCCCTGAGGAAGTCCCCTGTGTGTATAAAACTCATCAGCAGTGGTTTAAAGGCTGTACCAAACCGAAATTGTACATGTCACAGGCAAGTTTACGAAAGTTGTGGAGGTGTTAAGTCCGCCAACAAGTTTCTACCTTCCCAGTAGCTTCCGTTGTCTTGAGTTTGGTCATGACTGTTCAGCAAACAGGCCTGTGGACTGCATGGCAGGACTGTAAGCTGCTGCTTGCAACTGTGCCATAGTGGCTGCTGAAAGCATTACAGTTTCCCTCAGTGTAACTTCTCTGTGTGCCCCTTCCATTTCAGATTCATTTACCTCTGAGTGATATTTTAAGGAAAGTTTGCAATATTTTTTGCCTTACTTGCTCTCTTGAGCAAGGGCAGTTTAAAGCCTCATCTCTAACTCGGGTTCCCAAAATATTTGAGTGACCAAATCCAACTGAGATAAATGGTATTAGGTGCTCACCTATGGTTGGCAGACTGTCAGTTGTCAGGTATCAATTCCCAGAGTCACAAGATGAGATGTGAATCTCAGCCACTTCAGTCTTAAGTTTCTAGGCCCTATACATATAAACCATTTCTCTTGCCTTTAAAAAAAAATAAGTGAAATAACACAACTAATTCTGAAGAGCACTTGGTGCAATGCTTTCCCACTCATTTTCACCCGAGTTTAACTCTGTTTATCTCAGTCACATGGAATACAGATGGGGTATAAAGTAAACTTGAAAGGGCATGCCACTTGGAATATATCAAAGGCTTTGGCTTGGCTTAGTTCAGGTGTGTTCCTGTGCATTATTAGGAGGGAATTCTTTAACATCTTAAGACATTGAATTTGCAGATCTAAATCTTATTGCCAGAGTAGGAGAAATTGCATTTCAAATGGTTTATGACAGAAGTTTCAGCTCTTTGTACTTAATGAGGCATCGATGATGGGCCATTTCTCTATTCCAAACAGAGAAATTATATTGGCAGATGTAACTGCAGGAAGATAAGTGAAGCATCTTGTGTTTGAAGTGAAAGTTGTGCAAGTGGTGAAGGGCAAAGTGCCTATGGCCTTCTCTCTCTGAAGTATCCTCTGTAGCTTGAACAGACGTTAACTACTATTCACACGCTACCTGTGGGTGTTCTAAAATATTTATTACTTTCTCCCTCTTTAAAGTTAAAGCCTGCATCTGCCCACCACAAAACAAGTCCTTTAAGAATAGATGTGGCTCACTGCCTCTCTACAGAACAAGTTGGTATTTAGCGGAGGAGATGGAAGCTTGTGTCTGCAAGTAGGAATTAAATTGCTCATCCCCCCCCGCTGTGTGGGCAGTTCTCATTCCTTCACTCTTGCCCCCTCAAGTTGCTCACTGCAAGACTGAGGCAATGTGAAGAAACAGCATCTGGCTATTCTGAAAAAGCCTGGGACTCTTAAGACAGGCATTTCAACATTAAAAATAATAATTAAAAAAAGGTGTTCAACTGCTAATTCACTTCAGCTTGCACTTTTAAGCACTGAATAATCCTTGTCAAGCAGCCAAGGACTGAAGATAAATACTTGTTATAACCACCACTTTATTTTTGGGAAAGCAGAAATGGACAATTAACTACTGAATTGTACCAAGGCTTTTGGGGAGGAGCAGGTGTAATGGCCCCCTTCTTAGTATCTGTGTATATAGAAACCTAATTATAGTGCATTTTTACATATCAGCAATGTGAGCAGGAGGAGATCTGCTTTTGACCCACCTCATTTCAAAGCTGGATAAAAGAACAACTCTTCTGCTACGAATTGTAATAATTTTTTTAAAGTTATCTCAAAGTGGGAAGGGAAGTAAGTAACTAAGCTGAATTACTGATAAAGCTGAGTGTTTGCACTCGGATTAAATATCAGTTTTCTGGTCACAGCAGACCAATTGTTGCTACTTAAAACTTGCACCTATTGCTGCAGTATGTAAGCACAACCTCAATCTTGGCATAACTTAAGCACAAGGCTTAAAGCCCTCAGTGGCACATGCTTCTCCAAAGATCAGAAAAAGTAGAAACAGCAGTCCCTGCCATTAGCCCCAGGACCAGAACGAGTAGCATTAGCGGGGACATATTTTGCACCATTTGAAGTGTGGAGACAGAAGCTGCTCCGCTCTTTGTTCACCAGGAGTTTGCTGGGCTGCCTGAGGCACAGGTACTCCCTCTGCATAGCCTCCGATCACAGCCTTGTGTTCAGACTCTTAATCCGGTCCAAAAAGCTCGCTCGTAGCCACAGAGTGAATTTGGGAGGTTTAGTCAGTCTCTGTTCTGCGGAGTTTTGCCTTTGGAGAAATGGCAACAGCAAGGGCGAACTGCATCCCTTTTGCACAGGGAAAGAAAAACAGCTCGGGGAGGGCAAGGGCTATAAAGCTTTTGCATGTAAGGGTTTTCCCTTTTCAGATGCCACCCTGCATCTAATGGTTGGGGCTGTGACTGATACCATGAGCTGCTTCTGCACTGCTAGACCAGCAGAGCACGGGGCTCCTTCTCCTGCCTGGCCCTGTGGGTTGGTGTGCAATGATTGGCACTCTGCTGGGAAGCCTGCTACAGACAGAAGACTGGGGAAGGTCCAACTAAGGACACAGAGTTCAGGTGTTAGAGCGTATGTGGAGAGCGGATAGGCACCTGAGCTTTGCAAGATCTGCATCCCCAATGCTTGGCAAAGGTGTCAAATCTTCACTGGTCTCCGGTAAGCAGAGCGCTGGGACTGGGACTTCCAGTTATCATCCTTTGTCAGGCAGGGATCTGCTCCTGAGCATTTTAATGGGATTTTTTTTTCCTGCCAGTTTGCTTTTTGGCTATTACTAAGCAGTATTATCTCCATTTGACTGTATGATTAGAGCACCATGCAAAGGATGCAACACTTGCTTTTCTTTTAAAATAAGCTCACAGAGTTCCAAGTTCTCCTCCAAATCAAATCCAGTGGAAAAGCAATTTTGGACTAGGAATTATTTCATTTTAATGTTGACTTATTTCTATGGTATAGATAGCTAAAAAAAATACTTTGGGGGCAAGTATTGAGACGCTTGCTCTGGCAATATCAATACAGAATTTTGATATTACTATAACACTGGTGTTGTTTTCCTCTTGGTTGACTCAAAAATAGATTTGATGAGGTTTCATTTACTCAATTTCACAGGACACTTAGGTTGTGATTATTTTCTTCAACCAGCTTTCCATATTATGTCTCTGCTTCTTTTTTCCTCACATCAATATCTGAAAAAATATCAGTCACATCCATTTGAAGATCAAATTTTTATGTATTTCCATGCAAATAAAAAGATTTGATTAAAAAAAAAAGCTTAAACTTACCCTTTAGAGAGCATCTAGGTATTTCTCTGCTGTAAAATCAGCAGGCAATCTAACAGATTTGCTCTTCAATGCTTAAATAACAACTTCCTGAATGTTAATGAGACTGCTCTACAGAGATGTGTGGTGTCCCCTCAAGAGTTATGGTGGTGACTAGGCAGGTTTCTCTCTGCTAACCTAGAAATATGAAAACACCACACAGAGTTAAGAGAAGAGCTCATTTTCCTTGGGCGGTGGCATCTCTGATCAGCCCAGCACAGCATGCGATGGTGTGTGTAGAGCAGCTGGGCTGAAACATAATACTTGTTATTTTTTGCAGAGGCTTTTGCAGTTTTTATGTGCATCTTGCCTGCTAGGATCGCTTACCCATGCAAGACAGGCTTCTGTTTCCCTGTAACTAGGTGGGGCATCATAACCAGCTGGGCCTTTTATGAGTCACCAGACAAAGTTTCTTGGCCATTGAATAATTATCAGGTGACTTTACTGTGTTATTAACTGTAAGGTAAAAACAATGTTTTTCTGTTAACTCTGTGATGTTCTGCAAGTTCAGGCTCATGCTAGTGCTAAATTAACTATGCAAATTCTGACACCCCAAATCACCCTGCTTCACCTCCAAGCCCCTCCCTGTACAGAAGGATCATTGTAGTTTACGAGGCTCTCAAGCATAGATTTGGGCTGTGTGTTAATCTTGTCTGGCTGAAAAATGCAGGTTATAAGGAAACTTGTATTGTTGATTTAGAATTGCTTATCGGGAAGGCTATACACTAGTAAACAAGGTCAAATCAAAGTGGGGAACAGACATGTTGATTTTGGTCTGGAAAAAAAGCCACCTGAGAATGACTAAGGTTCCACCAAAATGTATTTTATAATCCTCCCTAAGTGGCCTTTTTGCCCCTGCGGATGACCCATCTATTTTGTTTTACCCTGGTGCTCTGCAGTATGAGTGAGTACATGTGAGAGTAAATTTCTTGTATAAACTGCTGGGATGTTGACATTTGGTGTCATTCCTAGTTAGATGCTTGCTTTGTCTTTATTTTTTTGAGACATCTGGGGATAAAACTTAAAACTTCCACTGTATCTGTGTCATAAATCAAACATTTTGCTGGAGGATAATGGTGCACTTAAAACAAAAAGAAAAGATGTAGAGAATTCAATCAATACAATACCTAAAAAGCAAAAGCTTGTCTGTAGTTTGAATTGTAATTCATTAATTAGAGTTGGAATTTACATATTTATTATGGTGTACTGGTTTTGAAAACAACAAAGAATGAATTTGTCCTTCCAGTGCATTTTATCAGTGTATGAAAATCAGAAAAAATATGGTGTTTTTATTTTATGTACATCATTTGAGTAATGTACACCCCTGGGTAAGGCTTGTGGGGAATTTCTAGAGAAGTTAATTCAACTGTTCTACCATTTTAGTTCACTTTCTGCAAATGTTTAAGAGAAGAATTCGTGCACGCAGTCACTTAATAAAGTCTCATATTTCAGCAGACAAATGTTCAACATCTCAAGTACTGTACTCCCATAAAATAGTTTGTGTGTGGGATTGAACCCTGCAGATATCCGCTGCAGGACTATGCTTTTCCATGCTCTCTAGTACTGGCAAAAGGTATTAAATGAATGAACAGAAAGTATGTGAATGTTCTCTGTGGAATAGACCTCTAAATTTTGAAGTTAACTGTTTGGCACAATTGTACCCCCTAAGCTACTCCCATCAAGAAGAGTAGCAAGCTGGTGGGATGACTTAGTTGCACTGTATTTTGGGGTCAGCAGGGTTTGGTATAAACAACCTCTGTGCTTGTCATGCATGCCTCCGTGCTTCAGCAGGGCTGGTGGACCTGCTGGACCCCTATAGTCCCGTCCAGAGCCGTTCGTGTACACAGTGCTCTCCTTGCTCTGAGCTTGTCCCCTGGGCAGGCAGCATACCCAAGATCACTAGAAGCCTAACCTTTGGGATGAGCCTATTGAGACATATTTTTTTATTTGTATCAGGCATTAAAAGAGGCTTAAAAATGCTAACTACTGAAGCAACTTCAGCACTTTCCTCTGGTGCAATACACGTCTTACTAATTATTTGCAGATCTGCTTGGTGGCTATGTCCAAAATGATTTAAATGTAATTGGTTTACTGGATGTGGAAAAAGTACACTTAACTGATGAGGAATAGGCAGTAAAGACGGTTACCCATTTAGTTCCTGTGCCTGAAATGGGAAGGTGAAGAAGTTAAGACCATTTGCAGAGGTCCACAGATTACTCCCAGACTTTAAACCAAGTGTTTCTTTGCAGGATTATGAAATGATATCGAGCCAAGTGAGTTCTCTTCCCTGTGGACACTATCATAGTGCCATGTTAAAAGGCTGTCTTCCCAGCTTGCTGTGACTAACAACAGCACCTGGCTATCGCTTGTATTGCATACATGTGAAATGAAAGGTCTAAAATGAAGACATTTTGAGTAAAACCCTTTGAGCCAAAAGCTATGGGTCTGCTATTTGGAAGAAAAATAGCTCTGATTTTTTTTTAAGCATCTTTGGGTCCCCTATCACCTCTGAATTGATCAGTTTCTCTTCTCTATGGCAGAAGTTCAGGCTTTTTATTCTACCTTGTTTGACTTTCAGCCCTGCAAACTCCCCATTCACCTATTAGCAACAGCCAAATAATGGCTTAGGTACGTATTTGTCACTATCCCTGCTAAAGAGTGCTTCAGAGATGGCAGTTGTGTTTCCAAATGATACACCTTGGTGAAATCACAGAGCAGTACAAAGGATGGCTCTGTAATGGTTGCTAACCAGGTTAAAAACATCTCAAACTCCATCTAATGCATCCTGGATAAATCTATCTCTAGAGCCAACTTCTAATGTTTTATAAATCCTCTATAATAGTTTTTTTTAAAAAAACAAGTTTCAGGCACACAAATATTTTTCTTTCAGCAAATATGTGCTTTCCTTATTGAAGTTTTTAAGGTTTGCTGTGGGTTCAAGAGCTTTTCATCCTTCTAAACTATGTCACTTTTTAAAATGGTTACAAAACTAAACAAGCGAACATAACTTGTTATGTTTAGTATGCTCTTACTTTAATAAAATATGTTGCGGATAAGCGATCCCATTTTTGAGGTCTCTTTTGCTATCTCAGGCTTTTCAAAGAAGTGCATTACAACTTCTCTTTAAGACCATTTTTTCAAAACCTTCATGTCATCTCCATTTTTGTGCTCTTATTTTCCTATCACACAGTGAGTTTATTTAGGAGACTTAAACTGAAGGAGTTTCACAGACTCCCTCGCAGGTTCCGTTACTGGGAAGGACAACATGCTACCACCTTCTCTGTACCTACTTGGAAAGTGATGAGAAGCACAAAACAAAGGTGTGTTGATAATGTGATATTTTTCTGGCAATGGTTTGTGACTTTTGTGTGTTATCCTACTAGTGACCAGTGCAAGTAATCCTGAATATTGGCACATTGGAGCTTAACATCACTTGTCGATTTTCCTCATGAATTTCGTACGGGGGAGCAGGGACAACCGTATCAATATGTAACTTTTTGCTTACTCTGGTTTTATTTCTTAATAATGGACATGAATTGAAGAAGGGTGGCTGTAGCCCATGGATATCTGTAGCTGGGGAAGTCTCCTCACTGAAGGTTTTGTTATCTTCAGCCAGGCACATTGCTTATTTTTCTGAGCAAAACTTGATTTTAATGAACCCACAGCAGTAAATACTTTGAGGCATCACTTCTAATTATCTTACAATGGCAAGTATAGGTCAGATCTAGCAAGGAAGCCTGTTAGTCAACCAAAGTAATAAACTGAAAATTGACCCATAAACATGACTGACAGTTCCTCTTTGGATTAGAAAAGAGAGCAGAATAGCTTGAGAGGAGTTATGGAGAAATATGTGTTTGACTTATGGGCTGTAAGCTTGCTGTGGACTGTATATGAACATGGATCTTAAATACGAGCTACCACTTCTTGTTTGAAGTGAATCTTTAATGCCAGTGTAAACTTTGCAGAGAAAAATAAGTAAACACTATTAATCCTAGTAAGAAAGAGCTGGGAGTAGAAATGTAAAATCAACCGAAGAAATTGGGATCAAAGGTTGCACTCTTGCCCTATCTTGTTCTTATATAAAGATTTATTTTTGTCTTTGAATTCAAACACATGCAGAGAGAATGGATTGTTAATCTACATATCCAGGCTCATTCTGTAAGGTTAGCACAGCCAAAAACCTGAAATCCTTATGAGAAATGAAACTAGATTTTGATGTGAATCACAGGAGTCGAACACACCTATGAAGTCAGAGGCTTCACCCTTATGACACAAACTCCAGTGTTAGGCTATGTAGGTATTGTATATCTAGCGCCTGTTAGAACAGCTTGGGGATCTTTTGCCAGCATCTTCTGTGGGAGTTTGCCAGCGGCCAACTCATCAAACCCAGAATATTTATCACTTTCAGTCAAAACTTTCTTTGGGTTTCTCAGCTCTGGGAAAAGTCACTGCCTGCTGGCCTGGTACTTGCATTAATGCAGCTTCTTACCTAGGAAGGCAGGATCTTTTCGGTTACCTAAATAGGCATGTTCTAATGCAATCCCCAAGCCACCCACAAGAGCAGCAACCAAAAACCAAATCCTAGAACAACTGAGGACCAAGAACTTCCAGATCTATCTTTCAAGCCTATGGCCAGTTTTGTGACAGTCAGTTCTGATTCTGCAGCTACAAACCCCACAGATTTCTTGTGATGTAAAATGTCTTAACTCTCACTGCATTAACTGGAGAGAGAATAATTTTCTCCAAATGAGAGGCTGTGGATAGCTATACTGCTCTTAGGCGCACCTGGAAAGGATGCTTGTAGAGGAGGGGGTCACAAGGGCTTGATTCAGTTAGGCTAGCTCTAACCCTAAGATTAACTTCCTAATCTAATGTGATTGTGTATTTTGTGATAAATTCTAGGTGTGGATTTGAAGGACACTTTTCCTACCAGTATTTTCCTTTCCCCTGGGTCGAATATGTGTTTTCAGCTGGGTAAAGTAAATTATTTTCTATGGATTGATTGTCCTCCTGTCTCTGTACCTCATCTTCCATTCCATGTAACATATAGATATTCTTCCTTACTAATAGTATAAAATAGAACTGAGGAGTGATTGGGAATTGCATTTTTTTTAGATGATAAAAAGGTAGCGGAATATTCTGACCGACCAGTTAAAATACAAGAATGAGGATAACGAATTTCCAGAAGCTATGCCACTTCACTTAACTGAGACCATAGAAACAAGCAACCTAGCATCAAAGAAGTTTGTTTAACCAGGATGCATCCTAGGGAACTTGAGACTAAATGAAGCTTAATGACAAGAGCTGCTGATTTGTAGGGGTAGTAATTCTATTTAACTGGAATTTTTTTCAGCTGATTTAGTGGTGCTCAGGTCTTTATCAGTCTCATTACTTACTCCTTGCCCTGCTAAAGTAGTGTTCACTTTCATCCTATCTGGAGCTCATAAATGTATTAAGTAATTTAATTCTTAATTCTCTCTGTGGTTGATAGCTGGCTTATTCTCCACCTTTATGCAGTTAATCTGTGTATAAAATGCAAATTAATCAAGACTTTGTACAGTCTGCTGTAATTTGTTTCCTTTCTGTAATTGCTTTAATAGGTTGCTTTATCCCCCCTACTGTCTTTTGAGGGGAAGGGCAGTGTGGGGACATTGAACCATGTATGGAGTTTTTAACAGCCTTGTGCAGTCATGGTATTCTCAAGGCTATGATGCACCTCCTTGCTGCTGGTTTAGGTGATTAAAGAACAACAATATAGAGATGACTTCCTTGGTGCTTTGTTTAAGATCTGAAGCAGATGCAAAAATGTTGTAGTATCTTTAAAGTTCTAAGTGAAATTATCAACTTTGGTCAAATTGGGACTTTCTGGAAGGCTTTTCAATAGAAGTACAAATCATTCTCAAAGGTAAACATCGACGAATGTGAATTCTTTACAATTTATCAGATGTAAGAATAGTTTACAGTTACTGCCTTACCATCACAGGCCAATACTGAAGACCTCAGGCTTATTTTCCATAAGCTCCCTTGTGTAACATGTGAACACCAGTTGTGGTATAAGTTCAGCAAACTGTTTGGGAAGAAGTGACCTAGGCTAAATCTTCATACATTACTTATGAAGACCAGATTAAGTCTTCCTTTTTTTTTTGTAGTACTATAATATATAATTGTGAATATGTACCTTTCTTATGCTGTAAAGATGCTTTCCCATAATGAGATCACTGAGCTCAAACGCCATCTCCGGTTTCTGAGCTTTGTGTACACGGTCTACTCATACAGCTTGGCTTGTAAGTTTTTTTTTTGGATAGTGCCTGTCATTGAAAGTTTATGCTAAAATCCTTCATTGATTTAGTGGAATAAACCAGGAAGAACTAGCTGTAAATTTTATGTTGGAGTGTTTTTCATCCAGGGAGCTACTGAGCTGCAGTCAGAGTCAATCTGTTCTGTAGGTCTGATTTCTGTAAAGCTGTGGTGGAGTCCAGACAGGCTTGTCTGCATGCTACAGTGCTAAGTTCCCGGCTTAGCTGAGACCACCACCACTGGTGCTGGCTCTCTGAGGGTTGTGTTAGCTCCTTGGACTTTCAGGGTGCTGGCTGTCAAACTAGCTTGCCTCAGAGCCCTTACAAAGGAGCTGTTTGGGGTACCTATTTTGATTCAGGTGTTGGTGTATGGAAGTCTCATGGGTTGCCTCCTCCTGGGTCTGGTCAAAATAGAGACAACCAAGTGAACATGGTTGTAGAGGTATAGGCAGAAAAGAGCAATTTATTTTTGTTGAACTCAAATGGAAGGGCACATATGTGAAGGGATACTCAAAAGCTGTTTCAGACAGCAGCAGCTACACAGGAGCAGACCCTGGTCCTGTTAGTTGGAGGCAAGGTGTTGAGGATGGAAGTTCAATGATAGAAAAGAAGGCAGGAGGATGGCTTTAATCCTTTAAAAAAATAATTTGCAAGCACTGACTTAAATTATCAGCAACTAGTCTGCAGAACTTGGTTTAAAGAAATTAAGCAGTTTGAGTTTCAAAACCAAAGTGTCAAAACTCATGCCTGGGTCTATGACTTTAAAACATTGAGGTTTTTTCTAGCTCAATTCAATGTTAAGAAAAGAAAGAACCCTTCTGGCTGTGGTCATGTATGCCAACCATCAGCCAGGAGTAAAGTTTTACAGCTGACTTATAAACCCCTGAGATGGGTTTTCTAATGGAAATACTGACAGGCTCTTAACTTGAGCAACACTAGCAGGCGCCATTATAATAAATGAGACTGAGCGAGACATGATACAGGCCCACAAGGTAATTAATGGCTAGAGTAAAATAAAATATAGACGCAACATCCCACAGAGAGCATGACTCAATGGAGCAAACTTGTAATAAAGCACAAAGAACGTCTGTTTAGTAAAGAGCTGTGTGAAACTGCTTGTAAAATAAATCATGAGCTAGTGCTAGAGCTAGCTGAGCTCTCTGTATGTTTCTTTCAAACTGGAGGATTAAAAACCCCCTCTCAACTCTAAAAAGCCATTTTTGGCAGTGCAGAATTGCAGGGTAGAATGAAATGAGAAGCAATGAAATGCAAAGTGCACCTATGCAAACAAGCTCTTAACACACTTCTCAGTAGAAATATAGCAGAGAGAAGTTAAGGCTGCACCTATTACCTAATCTTACTTTTTAATCAAGTAGCTTTTTGACCAGCTGTTGTTCTGATTCCAATCCAATTGTCTTCTCATTTAGAACGCTTGATTTCAGCGTTGTGACATGTCATGTGTCAAAGCAGGCATCAAAATAGTTCAAAATGCTAAGACTTTTTTAAAAAAAATCCCACAAAAATAAAAAAGCCAGAAAATAACAAACCCCAAACTGTGTTGCCTTGTTCCTTGCTGTGATTCTACTGATTTAGGAGGCTGTGGCTACACTACTTGTAGGTAGGCTGTTCCTTTTGGGTTATGCACAGCTATGCCTGCTCATGGTTTATTATTGTAAATTTATCCTATGGTTGTGTTGCTAAGGCAGAAAAGTTACTTCAGATTCATAAGCCAAATGAGTTAGACACAGCAATTAATATATTCCTAACAACTCCTAACTGCAGATCTTGGAAGGGAACAGACTTGTGGCTGATGATAAACTAAGGTGCAAGCATATGCCATGTCACTGCTACTTTAATCTTTACCAAGCAGTTAGTGTTGGCAAGCCTCAATCCTGCATTCCTTAAGTTAGGAGTAAAAATACTTGACAAACAATAAACTCAAGCTTCTGTGACTTCAATCACTTGCTAATTAGCACATAAGATTGTCAAAGCCCGCTATTTAAAACTGATGACTTTGAAGGTGAAATATGGCAGCACTACAACATCAAAGCTGGCTTCTTTAGATGTGAATGGTGTAAACCCCACAAATAGAAGTGTCTTATCCAAATACTTTTTTGTAATTTTCTGTTTCTGCTTTGTTTTGTTTCCTGAGTCCCAAGGGGGGAAAAATTGGAAATGGTTCTCATGCTGCAAATCTTCTGGACTGGTGCTTTTCAATGCTCGTACGTCTCTCGATCGTGGAGCAGTGATCCATTTAGCTTCAAGCTCTGTGTAATAGGGAAATACTACACACATTGTGTTCATACAGTGTTGGAGCCTAAAATACTTCCCTTATGTCATCTACACTTTAAAAATTACTGAAGAAGGTTGGTTATTTTTTTTACTTCAGGCAGTCTACTAGTTAATTTTGCCGTGTTTCAATTCCTTGTCATTCTCAGGAGGCAAGATGCCTTGAACTCAGAACTGTATTATTTTCATGTTATGGTAGTGATACTTTTATTATTATTCTGCATGTGAAACGTAGCCAAGCACAATAATTAGGTTTATACAAGTGGGACTAGCTTCAAAAAAAATCCCTTAGAAATCTAGACTGCTCTTGTGCTATTTGAAGCCGAAACTGTAAGAAGTAATCCACGAAGACCCCACCTCCCTCTGTCAGAAAACTGGGAGCTCCAATAAACAAACTTGCAAATTGCACCAGGTGATTTTGAAGATATTCTTGCTGCCTTTCACTTTGCTTTGACTTGGAGGTGCAGGTGGTTGGTGTAAATGTTTTCTCAGCTGCTACAGTCACATGAGGTTTATGCTGGAGGTATATTAAGTGTGTAAATCTCCGCTGAAGTGCAGTACGGGCCCTGATTCTTCCTTATTCTGTGTACAGGATTTTGGACACCAGCTCCATCTCAGAGCTAGATTACAGACTGTGAAGGATTTTGCAGTGCTGAGTAGGACAATACTTGAAGTCCTTTAAATCTTGGACCACCCTCCTTCCAAACACCCAATTTTTGTTGTGCTTGAGCAAAAATAAGTTACAAACCATTATTTTTAGTTTTAAAAAACCCCACTTATTTGCATAGACAGAAATCTTTTATGCGTCCCACTTGTACTGTGTAAGGGTGAATTGCTTACCTGCTATTTGGAGTTTCTATCTCAGATTTATAACACGAACTGGCTGAATCTCATTGCTTGATTTAGAGGCTGCAGATGAGTGCCCATATATTGCTGATTTAAACTAGATCTGTTATTTAAATCTTTGCTGTGCATACAAAGAGCCAAGAATTAAATTTGGTACACTTGACACTCTTCTGAATATCAGTAAGAGAACTGAGATGTATAGGAACAGTGGCTTTTTATCATTATTTATGGATTTTTACATCCAATGCCATTTGTATCTTAGATCTATGAGGTGATTGGGAAACTTTATTAATAAACCTAACCTGTGGTCAGGTTCCACAGTCATTACTTTGGAAACTGTAAGGAATTTGCAGTGTTTGTATTTGATAATGACACAATAGAATCAGCAGCTTAATTACCCTGCCTTGGGCTTTTTAATATTGCAGAAACAGTGCTTAATCATAGCATTTGAGCTTTGCATGTTTTGTTCAGTCCTATGAAAACTAGAACCTGATTTCTGATAAATTTTGTTCACAGAAAATAGTTAAAAATGAAGGATGGATAAATAGGAAAGGCTAATAGCCATGGCTAGTGACTGAAAAATCAGACAATAGCACTGTGGAAAAAATCTTCCTACCCGTTTTTGTTACCCCCACTGCAGTATCTGCATCTTTCAATAAATTCCTCTGAAGGTTATCATGGTTGGACTGCAGACTCTGAAGTGTGAGAAGTCTACTAAAATCACTTTTGTTTCCTCAAAAAGCATTTCAATTCAGGTTCAAAAAGGCCCAGTGGTCAAAAAGGCCTTTTGAAGCCCCGAGTCAAAGAATCACCTATTCTACCCCAGTGGGGGAAAAAAGGCAGCTTTATCCTTTTTTTTTTTTTTTTAAAGGACAGTCCAGTTCTCTTATAGCTGTCTTGTATAAGGGAACCAATGCCTGTCTTCCTTTGCTAGGATAAAGCCAGAATTCAGAGAACTGCATAGGTCATGTCCATCATCTGCATGTATTTGTGCTCTGAGTGAATGCCTGTGGAAAAGGGGCAATTCTGTGATGTTGGTGAGAAAAATTACTGTCGGGTGTGTCTTTCATGCTTTCTCATTCTGAGAGATGTGTTTGGTTTTTTACCTCGCGGAAACTATTGGTCTAAAATTGCTGTGGTGAGGCAGGTCTGTAGCCAGCAGCTAGCTGTAGGTCTGCTCATATGTGCTGTGCTCTTTCCAGACCTGCTCCCATCACCTGTATTCCAGCTCAAATTTGATCTTGGCTACTTAAAAACTGTCCTGAAGAATAAATATCACAGTTTGAAAGTACAAATTTGATTTGCTACCATATGGGCGATCTTTGAAAATGCGCTGCATGCACACAGCATTAATTCAGGTATGCTTCTCAAGTGTTCTACTGGGGTAGCTCCATTTCTCCATTACTTTCCTAATGATCTATTTCTTAATATCCTTTCCTGTTTCTAGTCAGGAATCGCTTCCATAAATAGGATGCACTTGGTGTAGACGGTTTTGTGTAACAGTGGAGTCCCAACCTATCCCTGCTTGAAGGCAGAGTTGGAAGTGTCTACTTCAACCAGTGGTTGAAACTTTGCTTTACTGGGATGCTGTGCAGAGTACTTAGCCTGGGTCTGAGTTTGGTCTTGTGCCCTATGTTTTATCTGGCAGCATGTCTTGAGCTTGATCTACAGTATCCTTAGCCAAAGGTTTCAAAACCTGTTATAGCTCGAAGGTCAAGGGACAGGCAGCACACCAGGCTGAGGTAGATTTTGGTCTTGGTGGTGCATGTGATAGTAAATACACAAGTCCAGGTGACCCAATGTGCCAGGCTAAGAGCTAACAAGTAGGAAAACTGCTGAAGCCAGGAGCAGCTGATAGACAGGCTGGGGTCCCAGGTGCTGCTCACATTCCATGTGCAGCCATGGTCTGGTTGACCAAAATACAGCTATCCAAATGTTTTAGTCCTTACACCCTGAAATCATTAGCCAGGAGTTAATTCACTTACTGCATAAGCGTAACCCATCTTAAACTGTGTTTCAGTGCACAGAATATGCCACTAATGGGTACAGAGAAATCAATGGCATTTAAAACTTTTTTGTTTTAAGTGGCCATATTAAGCAAGCTCATGTTTCAAGTGTCACCTGAATGTTAGCCTTGTATCAGTTTTGAGTTCTTGCAGTATACAGAAACTTGGGGGTGCGTTTGCAAACATGCCTCCTTATTAAAATTTATATTGAAACTGCTGAAGGATTTGTGGCTACAGAAAGCTTCTGACACACACGGGCAGGTTAGAGTGGCCCCTCTGAAGTCAAAGGCAGAGCCCATATCTGCTTCAAGGGGTGTCTGAAGCTCATGCTGTAATGTTCAGAGACTCTCTTGTTGTGTGGGAGGAGAGGAAATATCCCTGAAGCTGGAGTCTTGCTGGCCTTGCTGCTGGTGGTGTGTGTTATGGGAGGCTGGCTTTGCATCCTTACTGGAGTTCTGGATGCTGCTTTATGTGTAAACCTTTGGCAGAGAATTTACAGGTCACATATTTGGCTCTCTTGTCAACCAGGAGGTAACTATGTCAGGTGGGTAGGCTGATGTGTGACCTGAAATTAGATTTGCGCCTTTTATTATTTCTTTATAGCATTCTTTAAAACAACAAAATCACTGGCATCCACTGAAGACTATTTTTCCTGACATCTCTAGATTTGCAATAAATTTGAGATACATGATTCGTAGTGATGAATACAAGTAGTAAACTGAGAGGAGGAAATGATAGGCTTCTAATCCTGGGTACCAACATTTTAAAATGAAAACAAATTTACTGTGGAGGATACCTAATCCATTTTTCCAGTAAATATAGTCAATTTGGTAATAAACATCATGATGGACTCTGGATCAGTTTTAACAGAGGAACTCTGAGAATAATTCCAATGTTGGTTTTAAAATAAAAAATGTAAAACCTGTCTGGGGCATTCTAGACCTGAGATGGGGCTATTAAATATCACGTGGAATAAAACATGAAAATTGCCTTTCCATTTTGATATCATTCAGGCAAACAGTCTAACTATCCATATATCTAAATCTATCAATACACAAAACTAAACAGTTTTGCTCGTATGTGACTTTCTTTTGCAGAAAATAAAAATTGTACTAGCACAAAAATGAGAGTAATTCCTAAGGAACAGTTTCCCTTATGGTTCCTCAGTGACTTGAAAAATCTCCAAAGAAAAATGAGTCCAAAGCACAGGGGGAAAATATGAATGTCACCAAAACTGTTGTGATCCACAGAAGAGTTGTGAAGATTACCAGCAATACTACATAACTCACTGTAGGTAATGCTAATAAGGAGAAATGCTGAAGTACTGAAATGAGAGGAAATATTTCCATTTTTTTCTTACAACAGGTTACTCTCTATGAAATGGTATAGCTGCAGACCCTCTGTCCCTGGGAATGTTTCAAAACTATTTTTGAAGATGTTTTCTGTTTCCATTGAATATGCTTTGGAGTCTCATATATGATGCATTTTATTTTTCTCCTTTGTAGGCTCTCCTGAGGTTTTGTTTGTGTTCTCCCATGTAATAATTTATCTCTTTAATGATCTTTGCTTTGTGCATGTGATGAGCACATGACTTATGGTTAACGCTGCCCTTTTTTTTTGTATTAACTACACTATCATATTTGATGTAGTATGTTTTTATTTCATTCTTGAGCACTCTGGATATTTTCCTTTTATACAATGTGGTCATTTTATTCCTGATGTCACCTCAGTTCGTGACTGTTTCTTAGCTCTTTTGGTGCCTGTTTGTTTTCACATTTAGTTATCAATAGCAGAGTGGTTATCTATAGTGCTTAAGTTCATAGCTGTTGCTATTGGCATCAAAGGGCAGTCTTTATTATAGTTGCTGAATACTGTATATGGGGGTAGAATCGTATTTGTCTTCAGAAGGAGAATGATTACAGAAAAGCAGTTTATTGTTGAGAATCTTACTGGGAAGAAGACTTCCAGGTCTCTAGCTATTAATAGTTAGTACCACACTAGACCAATTATTTTGTACTTTGAAATACTGTAGTGTGCAGACTGAGGGCTGATGGGTCTCTAATTCTTTAGAATTTCCTTGCCATTTCTGTTCAAATGAAACAAACAACAAACCTGCATACAAACAAGAGCCAGTACAGACTTATTTTTTTTTTCTTGAGTGTATGCTGTGAGGTGGCTTTAAAGGAGTTTGTATTGAAGAATGTTATTTTTTCACTCACTTTCACTAGATGTCTAACTTCTGTTTCTCTGTGTTCACCTCAGTTTATACAATGTCTGCTCAAATTTTTCATGTTTTTTCTTATCAATGATAGTCAGATTTATAGCCCATGACTACAACCTTTTAAAGCTGATGGATGGATCAGGGTACTCATATCAGCCTGGCCAGTTTTGATCCATGGGGCAAACTGGTCTGTGCCTTATGGCCTTATGCTGTACTTAAAGGTAATGAAAAGTGGCAGCAGCTACCTGTATGGGATGAGAAGTTACATGTTTCTGAGATAGTTAAGTGGCTTGCAAAGGTTTTTTTGAAAAGTAGTATGGATGTTGCTGTTATAAAGTATACAGTTCCCTAGCAGAAAGGATGGGCTTAATCCACTTTACCATCTTGTCAAATGTAACAGGCCAATCTTTCATTCCTTAATCCTGATATCTTTCACTATTACCTCTTTCAATTTTAGTGCACCTGTTAGTGGTATCTCTATTTCACTACTTTAGTCACCCAAAATTTATTCTAATAAATGTTTCCTTCAGTGAATTTACTCCTTGCCTCACTAGTATACACAGTCCATTGCAAGAACAGGTTCTTTTTGAACTGACAACACCTGGGACATGACTCCGGACAGATGCAAGTTTGATGTTCCCACTGCTGTCACGTCTGCTGAGAGCTGTGGGGAATGTTAGTGTTGATGCAGGTCCTTATGCTGTTTGCTGACACTGATTCCTTGTGTCAATCAAGGTAAAATACCTAGTACATTGGTTTAAAGCAAAAGAAATCCTGCAGCTGGTACACTGAAGTTGTTTCTAAATGGGCAGTTCACAGTTGTTGCTCAGAGGTACAAGGCATCATTTAATTGCACCCCAATATTGGACTGGTTTTGAGAGCAAGCAAGGCTGAGAGGAGGGAAACTATCCACGCTACGAATCAGAGTGCAGCATTTCTGTGTGCTGTGATCCAACCTGCAAGTTAACACTAACACTGGGATGCTTTAATGGGTTCTCTTAGTGTTGTGACCCTCTTTTTGAATAGACTGACCTGCCAAGAGGATTAGATCTGCAACTTTCTGTGCCTCCTATGGCCCAAAAGCCCGGGGATATTTCCTACTGGATCATGTCTGCCAAGAGATCTTGTATTATTCATAGCAAGGTCAAGTAGAAACACTGTCTATACCAACTCAGGTATTTTAAGTGTCTTCTGTTAAACCTTTCAGTGTAGAAATACATGGGGATGGCAAGACAGCAGGGACAAGGAACTTCTAGATGACTTTTCAGTATAGGAAAGTAGATGAACACATGTTCGTTCCTGTCATAAATATGCAGTTTAGTGAGTGTTCTCATTCTTCTTACAAGCCTTTGTATTTCTTTATTATGGTATGTATGGCACGATATGAAAATGGGAGCCCTTCCACACCCAACAGTTGTGTTGGACTCAACCAAGAGAAGCTATTCTGATAGATGAGGCATGAAGAGCAGTGCTCTCAGTTCTGCTGGAGTATGATTAGTTTGAATGCTTATAGCCATAACTGGAAAGGGGAAAGGTGGGGCCTGGAAGTCTCTTGGCCTTGTCTTTAGCTGAGAAAATTGTAGCTTCTGCAGATGACCACCTCTTTTGGTGATCACGTTGTCCAGGGTCTTACAATATCCTAGGGAAGTAATTTATTCATCAGATCCAGAAGGGGAAAGTAGGGAGACAACAAGAAAAAGGTTAAGATAAGGTTAATTTTCAGGAGGTCTGTGTTTTTTTTTCCCATAAATCTTTCTTCTGCTTTAAGAATACTGAAACCAAATGCATTTAGCAAGCTGTGTCTCCTGGATTTACTATCACTTTGGAAACTGAATTCCCTGAGGAAGTAAATGATGGTTAGGCAGACAACTGGTCCATGGTTTGGATACTGGTTTGCTGTATGTCTTTTTTCAAGACAGGTCTAAAGTTCAGAAGTAATCAGACCCAGACTATAAAAAAAGATGGGATGCTGTGGCTAATATAAACCAAAAGGGAATGCTTATGATCATTCAGAGACCTAGGCAGGACCATGTTAACTGAAGTCCTATGAAAGCAGCAATGATGGTCTTAGACTTCATTCAGACTTTCCAAGTGCAACATGTGGACCCTGATACAAAAAAATCAAAGAAATTGCCATTTGCCCTCCCCTCCTTGTTCCTTTTTCAACTGATGTTACCAGGGAATGAATAGTCATGCATTATGCAGCACAATTATTCTATGGGTATTGCTCACAGACATCTAAGTTAATGGAATAAGTATGTCAGCTTCCAACTGCTAAACTCAGAGGATTTTGAAGCAGAGATACAATAGCAACAGCTGGTTTCTTTAAGAATTCTAAATAAATAATTTTTTAAAAATTAAAGATGCTTACACGCAGCATCTTTTGACCGAGTTGCAAAGCAAGAATCCCCATTGCTTATAGTTTTACCCTAACATATTGCTTTTCATGCTTTCACTAGAGTATTGCAAGAATGCTGCAGATGTCCTCATTTAAGTGTTCTGTGTCCTGTCAGCTAGATGAGGAAAAAAGTCACTATGGAAAGTGGTAATCACTTTTCAGAGTGAAGGCTATTAAATATTTTCTTACTCCATCATGGCAAGGTTTTTTCGTCTGAGGGAACTTCTCTAAAAAATACCACTTTTGATTTTTCTGGAGGTTTTGAGGAAGAAATTTGTGCAACTATATTATATCAAGTTTAGATTAAATTGAATATTTGAATTGAGTTCAGGTATTTGTGCCTTGATCTTGTAAGCAGTGTTCATGAGTTAATACTGTAAAATGGTAAACCGATACCTAAGGATGTATTTACACCAATAAAAGGTTGAAGTTAATACTAATCAATGAAAAAAACCACTAGGCATATCCAACTGTGATTTCAACCTGAATAGAATTGTAAAGGCAGTTTCAGGTTTGATATAGGTCAAATCAATATCTGAAATCTAATAGTATTTGACTTCCTGGCTTTCATGTTTCTAATCTAAATTTTAGTTGTTTATGCTTTCTTCCTGTTTTAATTTTAAAGTGTATGTTACATTTTAGTGTTTAAAAAAAAAAAAAGGCAAGGTGACCTGGCTAGCAAATGGTGGGCATTATTGTTAGACTTGTAACTGCTTGTTTCTGCTAGTGAAAGGTAGATGTAAATGAAAAAACTTATCTTCTCAAAATAAACGGTTAGTTAATCATGTTAAAGCACACAGTTTCAGGAGGTAAACTGAACTAAAGCATTTGGTAAATAGACAGAAGCTATTAATATACTAGCATAAAAGCCTGCTCTGAGCTCCTTAGCATTTTGTCAGGCAATATAATTGCACGAGCTGAAAGGCATTGGTCAGGTCATCATAAGTCTGTTCAGAAAATCATGCAGGGGGAAGGATGTGATCTGAACCCTTCACTATGTATGAAAGTTCAGGTTTGTACTGTAAAATCATGATTTCCAGGGAAACAGCTGGTCCTCACATAAATGGAGGGAAGAGCCTTCCCTTGCTCTAGAGGGAAGGAGAATTTTCAGATATCTCTGGTACCTGGCTTGTAGCTACAGTTTACAAAGCAGATGACTCTTCTGAGATGCAGTGAAGAATGACAAATACTTATTTCTATAAATACGTTTATATACTCAGATACAAACAGAAGGCTGGCATCTACACTTGTATATTAATGACATTGGTTCTGTGTGTGATTGATAGGTGCCTTCACAGGATGGCAGGGGTTGGAAGGGACCTCGGGAGATCATCCAGTCCAACCCCCCTGCTAAAGCAGGTTCTCCTAGAGCAGGTTGCACAGGACATTGTCCAGGTGGGCTTTGAATATGTCCAGAGAAAGAGACTCCACAGCCCCCCTGGGCAGCCTGTTCCAGTGCTCTATCACCCTCAAGGTAAAGAAGTTGTTACTCATATTCAAGTGAAACCTCTTACGCTTCAGTTTGTGCCCATTGCCCCTTGTCCTGTTGCTGGGCACTGAGCCTTAAATTGTATTGCGTAGATCTGAGGGAATAGATGGGATTTAGATGTGGTAGTAATTTCTAGAAACATATGTGGAGCTGACCATGCAACTCATTAAGGTAGCTTTAACTTATAAAGTGTCTTGTTTGCAGTTAATATCAACTGTGTTAGCAACCATCTTGGGCTTCTGCCTTGAGCTGATCACTTGTGATCTGGTTACTTGGAAGATCTATGCAACTTAATTTTTTTTTCTCTGTAGCAGGCTCTAGTTAGACTGGCATACCCCTGGAACTGAAATAAAAGAACCCAAATATCCTCTTCCTTCCTTCTGCCAGATTTGTAGTGTCACAAGTTTTGGAATATGAACCATCTTTTTTTTTTTTTTAAGATGTAGGGGCAGCAGAGATACCTGGGATGCTTGTTCCTTTTCTTTAGAAAGGCAGAATTTCTAAGTGAATTCCATGCCTGCGTTCCCAGACTGTGTTGACTCACTTGTGCCTCCATGAGTGCAGTTCCCTTGAAGCCACCCGAGGGCAATACACCAAATATCTCTCCAGTACAGAGTTGCGGCTCAGTACCAAAATTTAGCTTAAAGAATATTGGAAGGGGTTGTTAGGGGTGAAGTGAAAAGGGGACAATTAAAGATGTATCTCTGAATCCAATCATGTAAAATAATTATGCTGTAATATTAAAAACACCTTGCAAGATGATATGGGTGATCGGTCCTCCAGCTGTGTGGAAAAGAAAATGATTGCCCAGTGTGGAGCAGAGGCAGGGTATGATATGTCCCATGTGGTTGATCAGTCTACCACCTCGTTGCTCACTCTCAAATTCATTCATTTAATGCGAAAACAATGACGATCATAATAAAGCACGTTACTGATACAGTGAAGCCTGGCTGAGTTCACTATTGTAGATAAAAATCCATAGTGAGGGCAAGAATTAGTTTATTTGGAATTAGTATAAGGTATTTCGGTTGTGTTTTTTCAAAATTACCTATTGAAAGCAATGACTGTGTGCTAGCTTTCAACCAGAAACATTTTACAAGTGAATTAAAAATGTGTACCGATGATGTTGCTGGGCTGCCAGTGAGAGCTTGAAACTTTCAGAAGAAAAATAATGAAACTATCTCATAAATAACTTTATGGCACTTCAACATAGAACAGACAGCCATATAAATAAATATAACAGATCAAGTGTATGATGCATTGAGTTACTTATTGTTTATTGCCATTATTTCTGTTCTGTTACTTAGTATGTGGACCGATGATATAAAACAGTATAAAATTCAGAATCTGGTCTTGACCTCTGCTCCAAAGCTTTCTCTAGTAGAGAAATGACACCTTTACTCAACATATATTTTAAAATGACCTAAAACTCTGGAGGCCTTTGTACGCTGGACCTCCAGGGTGAGTACACAAGTCTGAAACAATAATGAGCTCTCTACAAGGTTGGCTGCAGGAACTTATCTGTCATTCTGACGTGCTAGAAGAAATCTACTGGAAATCTTGGTGGCAAGAACATGAAATGGACTTGTTGAGATTTAAGATATCCAAAAGCAGATAAACGTGAAGACATTCCATTAATCAAACTGACAACAGGAAAATCCAGACAGGGAAAGTATACAGCTGTCTAGCTAGAGCATGGCTCACTACTATTTTTTCCATACACATTCTAGTCCTAGAGTGTTTCTTGAGCCAATCTCACAAAACATACACAAGACTGGCTGTTACATTAGAGTAGCTTATTTGTACAATCTGATCTTATTCTTTTAGTATAACTGACCCTGAGCCTTGCTTCTCTTCTTTCATGCAGCACTGAAATCAGCAGGCCATGCTGATTCTAAGGAACAACAAAAAGAAGAGGGCTTGTGCACGTGGCAGGTGATTCCTAACTACCTAAGCGTGTTGCAAACAGCTTTTTATTCTTGTCATTGTACTCAGTATAGCAAAACCTTTCTCTGCATGCTCATTACTCTGAGGTGCTGGGCTTAGCTGGACAGCAGACAACAATTTATTAGTATGAACACAATATATTTAGACAGGCAGGTGAAATACTGTAGGCTGAACCATCGATGAAATTTGCACAGTGGCTTTATCGCCAGTCTGTGTAATGTATACTATTTTAGATCACCTCCTTGCTACAGCGTGGCTTTTATCTTCCTGGTATTTGGCAAAAACATATAAGCAAACTGTCGGTGTCTTAGCAAACTTATGTGTTTTCAGTCTTTTCTCTACATTGAATGAAGTGGCAAACTCTTGAAGCCATGAGAAGAGTTACAACAAATAACTTGCATTAGTCTATTATTCTGTCAGCACTGTATATCTAGCAGTTTCCTTCTGACTGTTTAAAAGTGGATCCCACATTTGAACAATGTTTAGTGTAATAAACGTTCCTCGTGCAGAAGGATAGCAACAGCCTTCAGGCCACACTAGCATTTTTCTCAAATCTGTAAATCCTGTACCAGGAATTTTCTAAACACTGTTGGAACTGCCTCTCTGTTCATAAGGACTTGATTGTATGCAGGAGCTGAAGGTACTTGGTTAGCTTGTACGATGCTTCTGCCCTGTCTCCTGATGTGTGAATTAGTGTGATAAATACTGATGAATGATTACTAATGTGCTATATCAGCTAACAGAAATGCTGTCTCATCTTCCTGCCATCTGGAAGCCATAATTTTTGGGAGTGATATTACTAACATTGATTTGTGCATCTGTGCTTTCATGTTCTGTAACTTCCCTTGTAGGAAACGGTAAACGATCACATTTGACTACCACAAGCTATGTCTGGAATACCGTCCATGAAAGCATTCAAAATAGCAGGTACCTTGAAATGCAGTGGCTTAATGGAAGGAGTCCAGTGATCATCTACTGTTACTGTAGTCTTTCTGTGTCTCTTGGGAGTCTCCCTTCAAGTGTCTATCAGAATGTTTTGTCAATTTGCATTAAGAATGGTCTTCCTGATGTATGTTATGAGGATGCACAAGATCAAGAAGGAAACTATTGCAGAACAACCCCAGGTCTTCTCCATTTTGGTTATGAATTACCATTAAAACTATTCTGGCATTTTACTAGTCTTCCTTCCTGAATCCAGGAGCAAAGTAACATCCGAGACCTAGAAAGTATGTCAGGTGCATCAAAATGTTGCAGTGCAATGCTTCCCTCTTTCTCTGCTCCATGCCCTGGGGCCTGAAGAAGTCTGCTTCCACTTGCTGGGACCTCCAGCAGGAAAACTGTGGGTGGACTGGGGGGATCTTGCTTCCTGAATGACAGAGGAGACAGTAAGCTTGATCTTTCAACTTTGTGTGCAGGTCTGTACTTAGTGGCTCTGTTTCTGAATAACTGTGGCAACTAAGGCCAGGTCTAGAATCTAGAACAGCCCTAACAGGGCAGAGCATGCAGTTCATACATCCTAACTGAGCATTTTTTAACAACCCTAAAATCAGATAACTTGAAAGGTAAACTGCTGGGTTCCCTGCTCATAAAAAGGTCTTAAATTAGCTGTAAGGATAAAAATGGTTTCTAGCAAGCAACCATAAAAAGGAAGGGGTTATAGTTCACTCCCTCTTCTTTCCATCTGCGCATCTCTCAACATGTTCCTCTGTCCCCTATATTCTCCCCTTTACCACCAAGGGTCCAAAGTGCAACGTTTCTTCCTACCACAGGCAGTCTGCTCTGGTGTCAAGTTTTTGTGGTCATAGGAATCTAAATCTCTGACTTAAATTCCTTGGCACCACAATGAGCTCTTTGGCACAATGTGCTTTCTTCCATTGGCATGAGTTGCTGTAATTAGATAAGGAAGAAGGGGTAAAGTCAAGGAGACAGGAAAAAATGTCTAGAGAGCAAGAAATTAGGCAGCATGCAACTGTATGACTAAAAAAGAGTTAAGTGGAGTCAACATAACTTTGTTTCCTAAGAACAGAATAAAGAAAGCTTCTAAAATATTGATATTTTGAAAAATGGAATGAAAAGCTCTCCTTTGTCTTTAATGTCTTCTAAAATTCTGTGTTGAAAAGGCCTCCTGTTCCCCAAGGGTCAAAAGGGCATGGATGTTTAAACACTCATTTCATCCCATGGGCAGGTTAACCTGGAAGAAGTAATGTAATCTGCCTGCACAGGAGGCAGATAGTTGGGGAAAAAGCACCGGTGAGGTGATAACCGACAGTACAGAGCCGTACTCCTTGGAGACACTGCTGTTTTCCATGGGAAGCATGGTATAAAATCTGTGAGGACTGCTGTGGTTTGGAATTTTTCACGGTTGATCCAGAGCATCTCAGCTAAAAACTTGTGCCTGCGTTGTATAAAACCATTTGGGACGCTCTGTGTCCCAAACAGTGTGGTACAAACCCTCATCGCCTGTGCTAAAACACTAGTTTGTCTTTTGCAGAGCAAGGTGTATTTTAAAGATTAGTTCACCTCTGATGAATCCACAAATGTAGAATAATCTGTCCTACTGCGTGTCAACAGGAAAAAAGTCAGTGCAGAAGGTATTTGAGATTTTTACAGAAGGGATCAAGATCCCAATTTCCTCTGCACACCTGAAAACAGATATCTTGTTTTTCTTAATCAAGTATGTACTGGGAAATTGTAATCTGGTACTTTAAATCTGCAAATGTGACTTTTTTCCTCCAGATTCTCTGATTTTTGAGAATGACGAGTCTGTCTCATGAAAGAGAACCTGAGTCCTCTCAAATATTTGATTAGAAGTACAGTAATGAGGGCTTTAGTAAGACTTTATTTTTTGACATAAATGACCACAGTTGATTTAGTGTGCAATATGTTTGTTGGCCACTGTAAGCAAAATAATTGTTATTACAAATAAGCACAGTTTGTATGCAAAGTCCTTCAGAATTCAATTGTGTTGCCACTTTTTAAAATTTTCTAGCCCAATCCTTAGCAAGAAAAAGCACTTGAAATCCCATTTGTCTTTGCATCTAGTGTGTAGCTTGTTTTTTTCACTCTGAAGTCACTGGGACTATTCTTACTCACAAATTAGTAAATTTTCCTTTTTGGCCAGAGTTCCTTCTGCCCTTATGGGAACTAGTATGTGAACTTGTGGTTGTGAACTGGCTTCTATTGTTCAAAGTGAACTCTGTAATAGTTTTTAGGCTATTAGCAAAGCATGCTATAAGTTAATTATCTATTACATACTGATAGTTTAGAAATAAAGTAATTTTACAGATGATGCTTGTTAATCTTTGTTCCTGGCTAAGTAACCCAAACTTGAGTTAGCAGTAGAAAGTTTGATACTTTGTATTTTGCACCTCAGAGAAATTGGTTTTGAGGAGAGTAGTGCTTGTTTAATGATTTATAGCTAGAAATCTGGGGAAGGAATATGGAACTAAGAGCCAGGGGAATTCTTGAGGAAATGGTTATACAGTAAGAACAAACAAAAAACGTTATTTGTGAATTCTGGATTCATCTTTTATATAAAGTATGGAGTACTTAACGAACGTTATCTACTACAAAACCACTTGATTATGAGCGGAGATGTGCCAGAGATGTCTTTTCATTCAAATATCATACTTGTTGGGTCATGAGCTTTGTTTCAGCACACAGTCCTTACTTGACTTTCAAAAGACCAAAAAATGCCAACCTAAGCCTCAAAAAAGAGTATACGACATGATCTTTTCTTTGACTCCTTTGGACAAGGAAAGACTAAAATAAATACTTTGTGTGACAAAAGAAATTTTATTTGACAGTTCCTCTGCGAAAGACTGCAGAAAAAACAAATTCAATGCCAAACATGACATTAATGAAGTGGTAAGGTTGGCTGGTAGTATACAGTGCTTACCCAGAATGTCAATGTGGTTTCTTTTTGTTTTTAAAAAAAAGGCCCCCAGGTTGTCTAGACAAACAGAAGCAAGGGATGGAGAAACTAAACAGGGTTTCAACATTGCCCTTGTGTTAAGGCAGCATTGCAACCCAAGTGCTTGCCTCTGTTTGGTGTGGGGTGCATGTGACTCCAGGCATTTTATCGCGTTATGATGATTACTGATAATATATTTGGGAAGAGGGAGTTGTGATTTCTAGTTGAGCTGTACATGTGCACATCTTCCGGGCTGTCAGTGTAATGTTGAAGGTGTGGGGCTGAGCTGCTAAGTCTTCATGGCACGGTGCTGCGTTCAGTAATTGGGAGACTGTGGTTGAGATTCCAGGAGCAATACAGTCAGTTTAGCAAGAAGCCACCTCCAGGTTAATTATCATACTTCAATTTTATGTCTTTCATCAGTGAACTCCATATTTCTAATTTTCTTCAATAGAAAGGAATGTTTTTAAGACTTAATGAGGCTGATGGAGTTGATGTGTATGCATCTGCTTATAAAGCTCTGCAGCTCATTAAAGGTACAAAATAGTATGTGATTCCTAAGTGCTTCTCCATACTCGTATACAGTTTAAAGAGGAGCAGAGATAAATAAGGTATATTTTGAAATATTTATGGGTTATAGTGGCTGACAGGAGAGGTAGAAAATTCTCTATAGCCAAAAAAACTTGACAGTTTTATTACATGGTAAAGACAGTAACTAGAAGCATATGAGAAACGATTGATGTGCTTCCAGCCTTCTTCCATAAAATACAGCCCCGTCTACCCAGGACAGTGTTACCTTTTTTTTCTAGCATGTTAAACTGGGTGCTGTGCAAGCTATAACTGCCTGCGTAAAGTTGCTCCTTGCTTTCCGGCATTTTCTTTGGCTGCACGTGCATTTTGCAAGCTTGCTGAAGTGCTCACTGATCTTGGGTCTGTCTCCACTACATCTTGCCCATTGCACCTCCCACCTGGTTCTGGCCAGGACTCCCTAGCTCTACTTCCATAGCATTCAGTGCCTTTCTTCTTGTGGATTGAAATCAGAGGAATGAGTCAGAGCTTATACCTCTGTTTTTAATGCAACAGGTATGTTAACACACACTAGTTTATGAAAGGAGGAGGAAAAAACCTGTATGTACCTCCCAGCCAGGTTTTTGCTAATGCCCAAAATCTAACAATGTCTGTCTAAACCAGAATGTTTCATTTCAATCCAAACCCAGTGTATGGATGGTTAGCCTCGGGGTATGCTTTCCCCCCTTGGTCTCATCACACCTATTGAAGCCCTTTCCTGCAGGGAAATTGTCTTAATTATGCATTTCCTAGTTGGAGGTTTACCTTTGCATTTTTTCTCAAGCATGTGAGCTGGATCTGGTTGACAGGACAGACTCGCACTTGATGAGGACCAGTCCTCCCAAATTCAGGTTTAGTTATGCTGCTTTATCTGGGGGGTATACCAGAGGGCTTCTTGCCTAGATGAGCCTGCGTTTTAATCGCAGCCCACCTCTGCTCACAGGAAGCATGCTGGAATCTAAGGCAGGCCTCATCAACATGAGTTTTTAGATGCTCAATTTTTAGAACCAATAGGCCTCTCAAACTGAAATGGAGCAGGGGCTCTGCTGTAACAGGGATTCAAACTTCCTACAGCCTTGAGCATAAATTAACAACCTCAAGGTAATAGGAATTTTTATCTGCATGTATACATCTCCAAGTATGGCCATTACATATTCTGGGAATCAGATGACTTGAAGCACCCTGCGATGCTGATTCTTCCTGACCTGTGCCCATAGGAATTGCTACATAAGGGAAATGAGTTTAGTGGTTGCTGGTGCATCATGGATGGTGCAAACTGAACATGTGAATTCATTATACATGTTCATCCATTATATGATTGTGGTAAAGCTTTTGGGGGGGACCTCTCTTTATATTTAGGGCCAAGAATGTGTAAGGTGAATTATCTTAAATTATTGTTTTGAGGATGCTATAAGAATTACTCTGTTAACCTCTTTGGGTAAGTGTGGTATAAGTGAGTAATACAGCCACCAGTATTTTAATTTGGCAGAGTTGGTCAACATGCAGCCTTGCTAGACTAATTTGTGTCTGGAAGTTTGCACCTGAAAATGGTTTAGGAAGGGCAACTGTGGCAGTCTCAGATCTGGACACTGTTTTTCTCATGCCATTACTACATAAGCACAGCGCTTTTACTCTGCGTTGAGGAGGTCAAGCATGTTCAGGGAGCTCTGTCAGGATTTACTGCCTACCTGTAGCGTTCCAGTCCTGCAGGTGATGTGGCAGCCCATGCTTTCAGTGGTGTGGAGCTGACTATGAATGAAAAGGGCTGTAGTCTTAGATATAGTCAATAAATTTGATTTTCCAAGGAAATAGATCTTCAACTTATTTGTAATAGTTCTGTTGTACAAAAAAAAGGTGCAAGTGTGGCCTTTCATTCAAATAGAATTAAAATAAAAGTTCCACCAGTCTTAAAAAAAGTATGTGTATGTTTATATTTATTTCAATGTGTGTAATATCCCTGATAACTGCTCTTTGTGAAAATGTTCTTGCTGTAAGATCTTGACAATAACTCTGCTGTTTTAAAGGCTCTATACTTTTGATTCAGTGTTGCTGCCTTTCTTTCTCTGATCTATGCAAAATCTCATTAAACTGACATATTTTAACCTAATGAAATGAAGATTTAAACACTGCTTGTCACTTGTCGGGGGAAGAAAAAAAACCTTGAAGTACTTCAGCATACCAGTAAACAAAAGGGAACATTCTGTAAAGAGCGTTTGAAATGCTCATTAAAAATGTTAGAAAAGTTTGTCTGAAACTTCAGCCCAATTCTATTTGGAACTGGGGAAAACTATAATGCTGGAATGATTTTGAAATTGTACTTTCTATTTGCTTTTCAAAGCCTTTATCTTCATCATAATCTTCAAGTATTTTTTTTAATTGGGATTTCCTTAATTCATAGAATGTTTTGGGTTGAAAGGGACCTTTAGAGGTCATCTAGTCCATCCCCTCTGAAGTGAGCAGGGACACTGCTAACTAGATCATAAACTCTCATTTCTTACACTTTTATTTTGCAATTTGCATGGAACTTGCTCATGCTATTGAATGTCTTGCTTTGAAGGGAAGAGGACGGGAATATTCTACACGTGTGCTGGCTACATTGCATGCAGTTGTATTTAATCTTGCTGTAGAAAGGAAAAGACTCTGCTTGTAGGAAAAGTATCAGTGCTATCATGTGCTACTGTTAACACAGTTGACTCTGTTTTCTTTTCAGTTCCCTCCATTTAAAATCCTCGCCCCTGTTTCCCCACAATGATGTTTTAAAAGCTGTTGCCAGTCAATTTTCACCAACCATAAATGTGATTATGGTACATGTGCATGTAAGAATTGCTTTTTTCGAACCCAGAGTATATTTTAAGAGGATCTGTTTTTCTTCTGTACTATTGTCTGCTGCCAATAGACACGTCAAAGGCAACGAGACTGCTATCTTTTATGTTTGCCTGCGACAAGAGGAGCGAGGAAATCTTGACTGTGTGTAGTGTTTCTGGAAAGCCTTATCAGCCTTCTAGTGCAAGGGCTGAGCCAGCACACTCTCTTAGAGGCTGCTGAGCGGCTAAGGTTTGGAAAGGGCCACATCTCCGGTGCAGGGAAAGCTTCTCCCGGCGCGGGGGCTGCGCGCCCCCGCTCTGCCGGCAGGGGGCAGTGAGCGTACGCGCTGCGGCAGCGCGGCCCCCGCGGGGCGCGGAGCGAGGAGCTGCTCGCAGATGCCTGTTTGCAGAGCTCTTTCTTTTTCCACGCAGTTTTATTTTGTAAATGAAATTCTGCAGGTCTTTAAAGATTGAATCTCTTTGTAAGTGTTGTTGACCTTTGAGCAATAAAAGCTCTACTGATTTCGTCTCATTCCAAATGCTGATGTTTTATGTCCGTTCTCTAAGCTAGCGTTCATCTAACTATAGCAGGCGTGTATTTTTAAGCCTATTTTTTAAGTGGGGAAAGGTTATAGATGTAGCTTCCATACTACTAAAACAGACAGAACATGCTAATTTTTCATTCTCTTCCCTTCTTGAAGCATTTCTTTCTGCTGTTTGGCCAGCATTTGAAACTGAAGGCTGTGTGAATGTTGGTTTTAAAGGTATCCTTTAAAGCCAAGAGGCTTGCTGCTGCCTCACTGGGGATCTGAGACCCTAGGAAAAAAAATAAAGCATGTTCCGAAACAGCAGGATGGCTGCTACCTGGTTAGGTGAAGGTGGGTGTGTGCTGGGGAGAGGAGGTAGATCCTGGGATGGAAGGTCAGCACGGCCTGTGGAGAGGTGGTGGCCTGGGGCAGGGAGCAATAGCAAACTCCTAGGGCTACCAAAGAATGAAGTCAGATGTGAGGACAGATTGTAAGGCAAGGAAAACAAGAGTCTGAGGGTTTGCCTCGGACTAAAGGCTGCTAGTACCAGAAAAAGTCTGATTCAGGCTGATGTCACCAGTGTATTTTTTCCACTAAGGCTGCTAAACTCCTTCTCTAATAATATCTTTCTGTTACAACTTTTCTTCTTCTGAGCCTAGTAGGTATGTCGAAATACCACGTGCCTGCAGTAATGGTTCTTCAGCCTGATGCTGAGGAAGTGATGTTCAATGATTCCCAGTGGGAAAGCTGGAATGGGGGGGGAAACCAGTAGGTTGGTGCATATTTAGTCTTTCATCTTCAGTGGTAACTCTGTCGGGGCCTATGCTATTGTTGTCACGTGAGGAAGTTCATCTAGCTTTTTTATTTGAACATTTTTCTCCCACTTTGCTATTTGCATTACTTAACTCCAGGCACCAGATGGGACATAAGTAATTTTTAGCTTTCATCTTTGGAGTGATTTCAATCTCTAAAATGAGTGTAAATGAAATTAGAATGATGTGAAAAAGCCTGTAGGAAAGTCATGTTGTCTCCTGGTGTATCATGTATGCCAGCTCCACAAAAAGGGGGATTGTCACTTTCTCCTCCGCCTCCTGAAAGGAAACTTTCTGCATGTCATCCATACTTGTGTGCTATACGGTGTTGCAAATGCTTTGGATTAAATCTCTCTATTTTTAAAGCAACTAGAGAGATTCTGTCAACATGAATTCAGAAGACTGCGTAAGATTTCTTAGATTTTTCTCAGGTGTCCTAGGATTTTTCTATTTTAAGGGACAAAAGTAGTGCCAGTGCAAATAGTCGGGGGAGGGCTGAGGAGAAAACACAGTGGTGTGTACTTTTCCTTTTCCTGGGTTTTAAATGTGAACAAGCAATATGTAAAATAGAAAATTAAAAGGAGGAGAGATGGGAGTGTGGCTAAAGGGTTAACCTGGGATTAAGAATGCCAGAACTTGATGCTGGTTCTGTCCCAGCCAGGGATGTGTGTGTGTCTTTGGTGCAGAGGAGTGGGTGCACATGCAGCTGCTGAACATGGCAAGTGCCGTAAGCTCCTGTCCGCCCACACCTCTATGGATAAATATTCCCTTTAGCCCAGGCCCTCAAGATTTAGACACCCACTGACATCAATGCAACCATCTATTTAAAGGTTTGGTCCCTAATCTAAATGATTAGTTTGAGGTCCTGCGGTAGCTGGTGGAGAAAGGTAGACACCTCTGTGAGAGTGATCTCACTTAAGCACTAGGTGGAATGAATAGTTTTATGCAAATTTCTGTTTCCATTTAATGTATGGATCTTGGACTGAATGCTGATTGTTTACATGACTCCAATCAGGTGAGACAAAGCCTACCCTCAAGCTATTATGTATATGTGCTATTTTATGCCTGCATTTCAGTTCCCCTCCTGTAAAAGTATTTCTCTGAGGCATGATGGTAAGTTGAATTGTGAAGAGCCTAGATGTTGGAGGAAGGGAAGAATGTACTGAGAGGTGAGGAAGCTGCATTTGGGCACTCTAAGGTCACTCTGGGAACTTCATCAGATAAACCATGAATCCAAAGTGATGGAAGCACAGGATGTGGAGCAAAAGCACTGAAAAATAAAAAACATACATGAGAAAAAGTGCATGTAAAAAGCATTTCCAAGATGCTGTTAGTGAGTGAGCATAAAAGGAAATGTCTTTCAGATGAGCAAAGAAAAGTAGAAGTAGCAGAGTCAATTACTGCAAGCCTGGGAAAGCAATTTGATATGCAAGAATTCAGATGAAATTTTGTGCCCCTTGGAGTCAGTTCGGCCATAGGATGTCTTGTGGAAGTAGTAGGATTTCTCTCTATATACTCTAAATGCCTGTTATATGCCACTGGAGACCTACATTTTTTTTTAAAAAAGGTCATTTTATAAACAGATGTACCCAAATGTACACTTAATTCTAAATAAATTAGATCCTAACTTTATAAAGTAGGCTGGTAAATGTGCCCCAGGCCAGGGCCACTTAAGGACCTTACCTATGTGGCTATTTTGGGTTTGATTCTGTGAGCTATTTATTTCATACCTAATCTGAAGCAGATGGGCTCTTCTGTTGAAGTCATTGCTTGCTGACCTTAAGTTTTCCACTCAGCTGAGCTCGTATTAGATGAAATGTTTGACATGAAGTTAGAAAAGTAATAAATTGAATTATGCAAACTGAAAAGTTGTTTCTGGTCATGTTAGAATCATAGAATTGTTTGGGTTAGAAGGGACCTTTAAAGGTCATCTAGTCCAACCCCGCTGCAATGAGCAGGGACATATCCCACTAGGTTGGTCAGACAGGACTTGCCTTTGGTGAAGCCATGCTGGGTGTCTCAAATCACTTCCCTGTCCTCCATGTGCCTCAACACAGCTTCTAGTAGGATCTGTTCCAAGATCTTCCCAGGCACAGAGGTGAGGCTGACAGGTTGGTAGTTCCCAAGGTCCTCCTTTCTACCCTTTTTAGAAATAGGTGCAGTGTTGTCCCTGGTGACTGGAAAAAGGGATTCACCTGACTGCTACAACTTGTCAAATATCACGGAGAGTGGCTTGGCAATTACATCAGCCAGTTCCCTCAGGACTCTGGGATGCACCTCATCAGGTCCCACAGACTTATGAGCGTTCAGGTTCCTCAGGTGGTCACGAACCTGATCTTCTCTGACAGTGGGAGAAGGACGTTGCTCCCCCAGTCCCTGTCTTGTGGTACATCCACTCGAGAGGTGTGGGAAGAGAAGTTGCCAGTGAAGACTGAGGCAAAGAAGTTGCTGAGTGCCTCAGCCTTCTCCTTGTCCATTGTTACCAGTTTGCCAGTCTTGGTCACTGAGGGGGGAGGAGGGGTATGCTTTCTTTGAGCTCCCTTTTCTGGCTGACATAGCTGTAGAAGCCCTTCTTATTAATCTTTGCCTCTCTTGCCACGTGCAGTCCAGCTGCACCTTGGCCTTCCTGACCCCACCCCTACACAACTGGGCAGCGTCCCTGTACTCTTTCCAGGATACCTGTCCCTGCTTCCACTGCCTGTGCCTTGCCTTCTTGCCCTTTGGTTTGACCAGCAGGTCTTGACTAGGCCATGCTGGCCTCTTGCCTTCCTTTCCTGACTTCTTACACAGAGGTATCAAGAACTCTTGCGCTCTATGGAAAGTGTCCTTAAAATCTGCCGGCTCTGTTCTGCTCCCTTGTCCCTGAGGGCAGTTTCCCCAGGGGTCCTATTGACTAACTCCTTGCACAGCTGGAATTTTGCTTTCCTAAAATTCAGGGTCTTGACTTTGCTCTTTGCCTGTCCCATATCCCCCAAGCCTGCAAATTCCACCAGTGCACGATCACTGCAGCCCAGGCTGTCTCCAATCTTGGTGTTGCCTATTAGCTCGCTTGTTGGTGACAAACAGGTCCAGTATTGCATCCTCCCTGGAGGGGCCGTCTATTACTTGGCTTAAGAAGTTATCCTCGATGGACTCCAGGAGTCTCCTGGATTGCCTACAGCTCACCATGCTACTTTTCCAACAGATGTCAGGGTGGTTGAAGTCCCCCAGCAGGATGAGTGCCTGTGAATTCAATGCCTCCTGTAGCTGGAGTGAGAGGGCTTTGTCAGTAGGCTCCCCTTGATCTGGCACCCTGTAGTAAACACCAACCACAAGGTTCTCTTTGTTGCCTCAGTCTCTAATTCTTACCCATAAGCTTTCAACCCACTCCTGGCTATTCCTCAGAGACAGCTCTTCACTATCCATTTCTTGACATAGAGGGCAACTGCTCTGCCCCTCCTTCCTTGCCTGACCTTTCTGAACAACCTGTAGGCACTGATAGCTGAACTTCTGTCATGGTATTCTTCCCACCAAGTTTCAGTAATGGCAACTAGATTGTAGCTTTCTAGCAGCACGGTGGCTTCCAGCTCCTCCTGTTTGCCTATGCTGCATGCCTTGATGTAGAGGCACTTAGGCTGGTCTTTTGGCCATGTCATCATCTTAGAGGAACACACCTAAATTCCTTTTAGTCTCAGAGCAACAGGCTGAGGGCCCTCACTAGCACCCTGTCCCTCTAACTTGGGAATGTTGCCCTGTGACTTGTAATGGGTGAACCTGATGTTATCCTCTTTCCCCTTCAAGTCCAGTTTAAAGCTCTGTCAATGAGCCCTGCTAGCTCATGAGCAAAGACCTTCTTCCCCCTTTGAGAAAGGTGAATCCCATCTGACGCCAGCAGGACTGGTGCCATGTAGAGCTTCCCATTACTGAAACCCCCAAGCTTCTGGTGGTTTCACCAGCCATGGAGCCATGCATTAATAGACTGGGTCTGTCTGAGGGCAGTACTCTGGGGCAGCTTGCCTTGGCGAGTGGGTGTGTTCTGTACCTCCTTCAGGAACTGCAACCTTCCAGGTGTAACATCAGTACACCTGGCCCTCATGGCGAAGTGCCTCCTGGTAGAAGAACATGATGCTTTTTCAGTGAAATTCTTCTTGTTTAAAATTTGCTAGAGAGGAAAAATGAATTCTTAAATTATCTCCTTGGTTTTTTTTCCTTCTTAATATTAATTCTTATAACTTTTTTCTGCCAAATGTCGGTCTGAAGAGGCTTGAAAAATAGTTATAGAAGTGTCCTGGTTTCGACTGGGATAGAGTTAATTTTCCTTCACAGAAGCTAGCATAGTGCTGTGCTTTGGATTCAGTGCTAGAAGAATGTTGATAACACGCTGATGTTTTTAGTTGTTGCCAAGTAGTGCTCAGACTGTTCAAGGACTTCTTGAGCTTCTGCTCGGCCAGGTGCATAACAAGCTGGGAGTACAGCACAGCTAGGACCCAAACTGTCCAAAGAGCTATTCCATACCATATAATGTCATGCTCGGGGAGGGGGGGGGGGGTTGGTGAGTTGGTCGGTCGCGGGCAGAGTGATCGCTGCTCAGGTACTGATCGCTGCTCGGGACGGGCTAGGCATCGGTCGGCGGGTGGTGAGCAATTGCATTGTGCATCATTCATTTTGTATATTCTGTATATTTTGTTATCATTCTCATTATTACTATTATTATTATTATTATTTTCTCTTATTAAACTGTCTTTATCTCAGCCCTCGGCTCTAACCTTTTTCTCCTTCTCAATTCTCTCCCCCATTCCACTGAGGGAGGGGAGTAGTGAGCGAGTGGCTGCGTGGTGCTTAGTTGCCAGCCGGGTTAAACCATGACAAGAAGGAAGACTAAGTCACAATAACTGTTAGGTGTGATGTGCTGTGGTTATCTTACAGCGTACCTACGTGTGAATGGTGACACAACAAGGCTAGAGTAAGTAGTAGACCAGGTTAACTGCTTGATCTATCAATCAGCTGGATACTGCCGGATTAAGGATCTAGGACCTACTCTGTTCCCCTTGAAAGGTAACAGTGACATTTTCTGATAGTGCAAGTGGCTTTTCTGATTGCCACACTTGACTGCAGAAATGAAGGGATGACTCTGAGCTATCTAAAGGTTAATTAAAAAAAAGACAGAAGAATATAAAATGAAGGCCAGACCTTCCCTCCTTGTTCATGTAACAGCCTGGTGAAGGTCATTTGAATTTTAAGCCTGTAGGACTGAGCAATGGAGGTAGTGGTAGAACAGAGGGCTCTGAGCTTATTTTGGTTGTAATGTTAAATCTTTTAGCCTCATTTAATGACTCTTGTTTGTATGTGACTGTTAGAAAATTTCTAGAAGCTGGGTATAATTGAAGAACAAAAAGACTCAAAATTATTGAACCCTAACTCTTATAGGTGGTGATCCATAAAATAAGGACATTGGCCAAGAGTGTGGGTGATGCACCAGAATCATTGGACTCATTTTATGTGATAAACAAATTTGACAGGGTTTGTGGCAGGCACATCTCTTCTGTTGGCTGTGTTTCACTTCAGTTTTCTGCCAGAACCATTTTTTTATTAAGCAAGCATATTATAGGTTGGCAATATTTCCTGGTATCAGCTACTATGGGTTTCTGGTCCTTGTCTAGGTGTTAGTTACAGCTGTACAATGGGACTGCATGATGCTTTTGTCTCCTGGCTCCAGTGGTAGGAAAGGATCTAAGGTGAACTCTGACAGCTCACTTGGTCTGGATCATCTTGGTTGTAGCTCTGGGGTGCATGACACAAACTGCACTTTCCCCACAGTCATGGTCATGACCTATGAGGCTTACCGAGCCCACAGGTGTCTAAAGATCATGACCACAGTGTTCTCAGGATTCTGTAATACACAGAGATCTGGGTTTCTGATCATTTCTTTGATGCAAGTTACTACAAACTCACTATCAGTAAAAACATATATGTGTGTGTGTATGTATACATACATATGCACACTACAAGTCACTATGAAATTACCACTAGGAAAGCACATGTTACACATGTAACAAAAGTAAAGCAAATACTTGTATATTACAAGTTATTACAGAATTCCCACTATGGAAGCAAGTATGTGCTTATGAACCTTTACTTGTTTGCACCTATAAATGTTATGGAGGTGTTACCAGTAAAATACCAAACTGCTCCAGGACTGGAGCTGGTTGATGACAGAAAAGTCTCATTTGAAGATGATCTGCATCATGGAGGCCAGAGTTAGGCAGCCGTCCTTGGCTAGGGACATCTTGTGCAGAAGGGCTCCTTTTGGGTAGGTAGTGATTTTTATGCCTTTTTGGTGTAGATACATAAGTGGATGTAGGACATAAGTTCCTGGAAATAGTTGCTGCTGACTCCTGTTTCCCTGGGAAGAAAGTTCATTGTCACAACTTTTGTTTTGGACCCATAATGGTTTCTCTGTCTTGCCAACTACTCCCTGTCAAGGAGGTTTAGGATGAGCTTATCAGGGATGTCCTTCTCTGTCAGTGTGTTCACTGGGTTGCCTTTGTGGCAGCTCTATCACTGGGCATAGATCATGACAGTATTAACAATGAGAGATGCTTGCAGAACTTCTAAAAAACCCCAAATCTAAAAAGGTGATGTGAAATGCTCAACGAAGTACTTCTCAAATGTGCTTGGGGTTTTTTTTTGGTAAGGAACTCTTCATGAAGTAAACAATCACTTTGCTATTTTCTCTCTCTCAACCTTGGCTCCCTCCTTCTGTCCGAGGGGATTAAAACCAAGCCAAGTAGTTTGACTGCAATGTTATAAGTGGTACACTGTGTTCACTTTAATAGGTATGGTATTTATGGTCCACTGGTTTAAAAGTTTATGGCTCAGTTCACAAACCTTGAGAACATAAAATTGATTGTTCCTTAATGTACTAAGGAGCTTATGATTTGGGACCTCTGGGGTTAGCATCGGGTATCTAAAATTTCGTATATTTAATGTTTTCATAGTTAATGCATTTCAACCAATCCCTATAATCCATTTCATACAGGCAGCAATAGATCGTATTTGCTTAGCATAAAATTCCTATTTAAATTAGATACCTACAAAGTGATATTTGAGCCTGTGTAGTAAATCTGCCACACTGGAGATATAACCTAACCATCAACTGTTGGTGCTTGTGTGCAAACATTGGGAAGACTTGTTTTCCAATAGCTACCTAATGAAAGCAACAAGCAGCCAACAAGTCAAGATCATAAATAAGCTAACTTGTTATTTAATTAGTCTTTTCATGTTCAGTGGTTGGTGAATTTCAGATTAGACCATCCTTCAGAATCCTTTGCCTAGAACCGATGGACCAGTCCTTGTTCCTCTGTAGTCTGAATTTAGTAGGAGAGACAATTAAGCAAATATGACTTGTAATTTTCTGGTAACTATAAATTTTTCAAAACACTAGAAAGATTTAGGGGACCAGCTGTTAAAGCTGATGGAAGCACATAAGCATAAATAAGGTATCCTCCAATGAAACTTGAACTATGAAATTGTTTTAGTTTAGGAATTAAGAAGCTTCTGAAAATAGTTCTTGGCGAGATGGAGAAGCTGTAATATTGAGCTCTAAATGAGACATACCGACACACTAGGTGTATGGGCAACTTAGTGGAAGGGAAAATAACGAATGCCATCCTGTTAACACCAGAATGGAAAATACACAGAAAGATAAAATAGGCCACATTGATGCTAAAGTAACACATTGTGTTAAAGTATACTGTAGCAAAATTAGCAAGTAGATAGCATAGAATCAGTGCAGACTTAAATTCTAAACCCAGACAGGTTTTAAAACAATGAACAGTCTATTACTGTCAAGCTAACCAGCACGTTTCTGCTAAACTTGATGTGGTGAGAGGGCTCTTCTGGGTAACTTGTTTCTGCTAGTATATTATTTTCCTAAAAAATGTAGATGTTTATTTGGCAGAAATCAGTGTAGAAACGGGCCTTTTACTTTAGCTTACAATGGAACAAGTCTATGCTTTGTCTTCAAGTGCAGCCACTGTTACTTGTTGCAAGGTCATTGATGTTCAGTGTATTCAAGAACTTTAAATCTTGTGGCAGTATTGCCCTTTTTTTAAAGTATGCTTTAGACCGTGTCCCTGGTCAGAGTCTAGGAATAGCTGGGAGGAGCAGCAGGTGTGGAAATGCAGGTTGAGAACCAGAATATGCCTTGTGTTCTCTCCTTGTTTCTGATGGTTGTAATGTGCTGGTACTTAACACTGCTGAGAAAAATAGCTGCACTCATTTGCTGTCAATGTCTTCTGCTACTGGGAGTGTAACTGAGTTTGTGCTAGATTTCTTCCTCTCCTTTTCTTGCTTTTTGGGTCTTTGTTTTGTGGGCTTTTTGAAGAAGAGCTTTTTCTGCTCGCCTCTTTAGTGGATATATGTTTTAAGAAATCTACAAATCAGTTTTTCCAGTTATAGCCACCTTGGTATCATAGCCCAGTGATCTGCAGTATGGCTCAGCTGTAAGAGTTACCAAAACTTTTCCAAGATAGGCATCCTTGCACAGAGAGCCAGCCAAGCCCAGAACCTGTGTTCCTGTACGTGAGCTGTTGAGCAAGAGGAGGTGACCTGCTGAGGGATTTCCATCAGCTTCCGTGATTGATGGAAGGGGTAAAGTCAGCTGTCACATTAAATAAAGACCAGAAACTTCATGAAGGGAGGATTCAGTTGTGTCTCTGTAGTCACTTGGTGACTGCAGCTGATCAGCTGAGGGAACCTCAGCAGGAATTTCAGAGATTCCCAAAGGAAGTCAGAGGTGACTTGGATGGCATTGCCTTTGATGCTGCTAGTTTTCAAAGTTACCTGTAACACCTGTAGAAAGCTTTTTTTTTTGTACTAGTAAAGTGCGTGCCTTTTTTAGAGTTTGGAAAGCCTTTGTTTTGACTACAGCATAACCCTGAGCAGGATGATGATTTGCTCTTTAAGTGCTTCATTTCCAAATAAGCCAGAATAAATGGTCAGAAGCTTTCAGTTAAATTTCCAATTAAAAGTTTGAGGGCACATGATGTAGTGCTAGGTGTTTTGTGGTTTGACAGTGCCTTGTTCAGTGTCATTGGGAACACCACTGTGAAGCGGGTAGATGATATTTGAACTCTGAGGAAGGTGTGGGTGTTCTGCCAGTGGTGCATCTGTAGAGCTGGCAGCTCTGTGAGGGTGGTGGGAGGAGGATCTGCATCGCAAGGGCACTCTTGGAAACTCAGAACTAAGGCCAAGATTTGATGCAGAAAACTAAGTGAATTAAAACAGTGTAAGGGGCCAAAACAGCAGTCAAAGTGCCCAGCAGGGCATATTCATGATGAGTATTCGGGGCAAACATGTTTGATGTTGGAAGTCTTCCTCGACTGATACTCCTTGTTCCTATAATCCAAGTAAATGTTAATGTGTATACTGAGAAGACAAGATGATTCCCCAGGAGTGTTCCTGTACTAACATAATTAACCACTCCTGTAATGTTTTCTGATCTTTTTCTGCTACAGAGTAGAGTGCTGAATAAATATCTGGAGAATCGGTAAATCTGTTCAGTGTGTACTTATTTGGAGTCCATGATTAAGTAAGCCTTGGTAGTTCAGTACTTTTTCCTGAAACAAACAAACATATGAAAAACTCCTCTACATTTCCTAGGGAATGTTGTTGGTAGCAAAATCATTAGGGCTTCCATGTCAGTTCTGAGCCAAGTTCTGAATATCCCTGAATGCTAGGGGGTACATTTCTAAACTACATCATTACAGAAGAACTGTATGGAGAATAGAGTTGTTTTAATACAAAGTGCTTGGGGAGTTTACCCCTGAGTATTCAAATTAGTCATTAATCAAAAAAGCAATTTGTTGGGCATTTGAAAATCATTACCAGTTTAAAGGACTTAGATTCTATTTTAAGGATTTCAGTGGGCAAAAAAACTTCAGCTATCACTAGAGAATATCCAATCTACACAGCGATTTAAACACTATCTCCAACAACCATATGGGGCTTAATTTTCACAGCTTTTTGTAGCCTACCTTATTATATAATATTTATTCATAGCAGGGAAAAATAACCTTCAGTAAAACAAGTATGTTTAACATGTTGGACCTGGCATGTTTAAAGCTGGTCTGCGGGGTTCCTCATAGGACAGGTTGGTGTGAAGTATCTTACCATGCCGAAGTCCAATGGCAGATTCAAGCCGAGTTCATGTCCACTTGCATAGAGGCTCTGTGGGGAAAAATACATGGCATTGGTGGTAGGACAAAAGCTATAGTCATTTTCAGAATGTTATTATTTGCTCTCTTATGTGACAATGCTATGAGCTTGGTCCAGTGTAACTTTACAGGAACGTTTCAATTTGGTATTTAATAATCCTACCCTCAGAATACTGGTAATTAATGAGCAGCTGTGAAATTTGCCCTTCTTTGGTACAGATGTATAAGTTCTGGAGCACCTTGCCTTTGGAAAAATCCTTCATGGAGGTGCTTTAGGCAAAGGTTTAGAATTAGCTTTGCTAGAGCCATGTAGCTGCAGAGATCCAGATAGTGAGGAGGAGGTGGCAGTTATAGTAATTTAGGATTTGGAATTCCTGTACACTTTAGTCTTAGACTTAAAAAAAAAAAAAAAAAAAAAAAATTCCTGTATATAGATATATTGTTTCACTAACCCATACAGGTTTTTTTATTTGGGTACATTTGCTATATAAAAATGTGAATGTGTTTCAAAATGAAATAGAAGTCATTAGTCACATAAACCACCTTTCTGTTTTCTCTTGTCTGTAGCAAAAAACCTCTCATTCCTCAGGAGGGCTTTTCTTTTCCTTGATGTAAGGCAATAAAAGGCATTTCATGTTTAAAAAAAATATATATTCTGTACCCAGTTCCACCTGGAATTTTTGTAAAGGTAATTTACTATTGTATGTGTGATATCTCTACATTGGCTCATATATATATTACATACATATTTCAGGTGGCATCTGTTTTGTTTCTGTGAAGGCAGACAACCATTCCTGAGAGTTAGGGGGTGAGCAAAAAGAATACTTTAGCTTTGTCAGAAAATGCCTTGGTTTACTTTTAAGGTCCACTAAGTTGGAGTTTGGGCCAGTCAGTGAAAAGAATGTATGGCTGCATCTTCATTTCTCCAAATGTTGCACAGATCAGCTGCAAATTAGGAAACTTGATAGCTAAGGGAATCGGCACAGGACAAGTTAGGAAACTGGGATTAACCAGAGTAAGAAGGAATCTGCAAGGTTCCTGAAAGCGCTCAGACATCAATGGGGAATTTTACTGTGGCATATAATTTTGGCAATTATACCGTGGTTGTGCCCAGATCTCTTGATATTCCAATACACGTGACTCTGCACTGACATGTCTTATCTGTTGACATCTAATTGGAGTTTAAAAATGGTGCATCAGTGATTTCTTCTCTGTAAAATACTTCTGTAAAAATTATAAAATGCCGTGCTTTATTCTTGCTTTTCTTGGTGCAGAATTGATACTCGTATATACATTTGATACAAATGTATAACAGGTTTGTGTCTCGCTGTCTTTTCTCAGTCATCCAGTTACTCTGCTGGAGTGACCAGCAGCTTTTTATTCAGTCTCAGCCAGATTTCTTCCCGCGAAAGCTGGAATGTGACTGAAAAGGTGTGTATGTGCCACGAGAAGGAGCAATGCTGCTGTGTCACTCCAGCAATAAATTAGACACAATTAAAAAAAATTTAAAGCAGTTATACTAAAAGAGGAGTGAATAACATGTGATGTAAAAGGAGACATAACAGAATTGCAGGGAAGAAGTAAGTAATCTTACCCAGAAACATTTTGGACTCTCATTGCATTTAGACCTTCCGTTCTCTAAATGCTTATTTCGATTAGTATAGTAATGTCTTGCTGGTCATCCAGCAACTGATCTAAATATTTTTAATTGGATCTAATGGCACCAGTTTTGCCAACACTTTGGACAAGAATATTAATTTTACCTCTTGGCTCCATTGCCAGATCTGCCTTTGAGATGCATGGTCCCCCTGATCCAAATATCTGCTGTCCAAATAAATGCAACTTTGTGTGGATCTATGTAGAAGCATTAAAAGACTATAGGACATGCTTTAATAGATCGTCATCAGGACTGATGTGCAATGACTTCAGAAGAAATCAGTTCTCTTCAGAGAAACCAAACAGTCATATCGAATATTTTTTGCCTTTTTATAGAATTTAAAAATAAACTTTCTGGCCATCATGCACAAATACTTGATCTCCTTATAGTGGTTCTGACATTTGGAGGAAAGCTGTACTGCTGCTTTCATCTATTGTATTTGACATGCTGTATGTTTAGAATACATAGTTAAGGATTCTTTGGAGAAAAAGTTTTAAAAATTTATATGGACATGTATATGTGTGAATAAGAGCAGATTCTATGACTCCATGGGCAGTACAAGAGGTCTCGGAGCAAGTTCCTTGCTCAGAATTTAGTATCCACTAAGTACTATTTAGAAATGTTGTCTGTGTTTGGTAGTAAAAATGAAGCAGAGATGCACACTAAATATAATATTTGCTTTCCAATGATTAAATTAACATATTGAAGAAACTTTAATTTGAAAAAGGAAGGAAATTCCAGTATCTGAAAAACTAAATTCTAGAGTTTTTGGAAGAGAGCTGGAGTGTAGAAAGAATGCTATCTAAAATTATGGTAGTTAAATAAGTTACTGAAGAAAGTGTAGGGAGCTTAATAAAATTCCTGTGTCATAACTTCTGAATGATTAGGTTACTTTAGGCTTAGTCCAGCAATATCAAATTGGTTCTTGTTACTTAGGGTTGAAATCTTTTAAAAGCTTCATAAATCATAATAGAACTTGCCTCACTTTTGCAGATGGGACTTAGAAAAGTAAAAGTCAGCTTGAGCATCTAAAATCAGGAAAAAAAAAATCATATGTGTATTTAAATAAGGCCGGGGAGAAGGGGCAGTGGGACCATTTTACTATTACAGAAAAGTTTTAAGACTATGCATTTTTCCTGTTCAAATTGATTCCCAAGAACAGTATCTTGGAACAATCTTGAGCTCTGGAAATGCAGAATTCTCCAATAACTTAACAAGTTTTGAGGGAATGCCTCAATTCCAGTGTGAAGCTGATGTGAATTGCGTTTGGATTGGTGACTTTGGGTTTTGTAGAACTTGCTCAGGTGTGAGAGCTCCTAAATATGATGCATCTTTGCTGAAATTACAAGTGAATGGATGTATAGTGGCAAATGAGCTGGTAGAGGATTTATTCCTGTGACCTACTAAATTAGCATACTAATGCTAATCGGAATGCCCAGTGTTCCTCGTGGGTTCCCTTATTTTGTCTTGCCTTGGAGAGTGGGAAACTGTGCAGCCCCACAGATGAGCGAGGCAGCCTGAGAGCTGAATCCCAAACCATCAATAGATAGTAGAAAATAATGATATTCCTGTTTTATTCCATCTGCCTCTGGATTTACAGCCAAAACTTTCTCCATATGCTGCTCTACTGACTCAGATATAAGTGAACATGTGGATCCAGTTGTGGGATCTGGGAGGGATAGGATCCTGTTTATAAATTAGACTGATTGCAGAGCAGGTGGATTTTGTGCTTTTGAACTACAGGATTGTGGCAGGGGACTGGACTTAATGCTTGAGAAAGGCTTGTTAAAAAGCCTTTCTCACACTGATGTGTGAGATAATCAGAAGCCAGAGCTTTATAACCTAGTAAGGGAATGAACTAGAGTGCATACAGCTGTGATATCTGAAATGCTATCCTGTCTCTTATAAAAGAATAACAAGTTTTAAGATGTGATTGAAAGCCAGTGTATACAGAGAAAGTAGGTAACTTGATTTGTTTGCAAAATAAAAAGAAAGTTTTGTCTCTGCTGTACATGTACTGAAAAATTAAATTTATTCATAGCATAACTCCAAAAAAGTGTCATGATACCAGGGATAAACGGACTTGTATAACCTAAATTCACAGTCAAAATGTACTGTTTTATTTCTGGTAACTCTTTCTATCCCTAGTGGAACTATTTTTCTAGTTGCTGTTTGTTTCAGAAGGTAACAGATACTGCAGAGGAGTGCTCTATTAAATGCTACCTTCAGGAAACACTGAGTAGCTTAATTAGCCTCAAAATGCAGCTGTAACTCTGTGCCAAAACCCTGGCATTTTCAAGGGTAAAAGCAGGTTGAAAGAGTTGGGGTTTTTCTTACTTTTATGTTCCCACTAGTTGGATCTTACTCTTACTGAAAATGTTCATGAAAGTTATGTATAACTCATGCATTGAAATTCTGGCTTCAGAATTGTTCCGATGTGTTGGACACAGCAGTAGTTTTCAGAAACTGCCTAATTGGCTTTTCTTGAGTTTTTTTCACACATCACATAAAATAAGTTATTAAACTTTCTAGAAATATCATTTCCGTATACAAAATGTGATTGGAACATAATGGAAGATTATTTTAAAAGGCTGATAGTATTCATTCCAAGGCTAGTAGATTTTAGACTGGCTTTCAAGCATTCAAGAGCTAACATGTCAGCTGCGGGTATATAAACTTTTAAGGTTTTCAGAAAGGACCAGGTGTGAAGGGTGAGAAGAACGATAACTTTTTAATTCTTAATATTGCTTTTCTTAATTGAATAAATAGGAGAAACTTGAGGAGATTTAATTCATGTGTCAAAACCATCTTTCTTTGCTTACTTTATATGGTTCCTCTACATGTCATGGTTTGATCTTGCACAGAGTGGTGAGAAAGGAGCATAGGGAATGTCTGGCAAGTCCATGTGCCATTTGAGCTTCAGGATGATTGTGGTTGAGTCCCCATCCCTGGAGGTATTTAAAAGAAGGATAGATGAGGTGCTTAGGGGACAGGGTTTAGTGGTGGGATGTCAGGGTTAGGTTAAAGGTTGGACTTGATGATCTGAAAGGTCTTTTCCAACCGAAGCGATTCTATGATTCTGTGAGGTTATACCTGTGGCAGAGAATAACAGTGGTTTTGTTGAAAAATGCAGAAAATGAGTTTATAGTGTCTACTGTGTTTAATTTTGTAACGTGTTGATACTACAAGTTGTTTGGCAGTTGCTGTAAGGTATTGACTTCTGTGGGAGGTGCTCAGCAGAGCTTTTAGGTGAAGCTGCAATCAGAACCCACTACTCCTGACAGGTGCCAGTTAAAGCTCAATCAAACATTCAGGAAGAGAGGTTATGCAGTTCAGAGGTCAAATTTTGGATGAAAATACACACATGAAGAAGAATTGAGAGAATATGTAGGCATTTAGAATGGACAAAATTCTGGTCTTTGGCTCAAAACTGGCATGCTGGATGTGTAGATTTCAGTATCCTCTGTTTAGAGGCACATGCATTTCTGTGCTGGGTCTTTATCAGTGGAAGAAGAAGAAAATTTTAAAGGGCATCACTTCTTTTCAGGGACAAAATAGAACAGTTGAAATTTTACAATATTTTGCAAGATTAAAAAAAAAATCAGTATACAGTCATTTGTAAGCCTGACCCATGAACAACAGACACAGAACCAGGTTCTCAAAACCTGAAACTTGTAAGTGTAAATGCATTTTACTTACATGAAAGTATCTGTAATCCAGTTTTCTAATGGTTACCAGAGTTGTCTCACTATTTGACGGGGTTTAACCTTCCGTCCTCAAACTCACTGCTTAGCACACCTAGGTGTCCTAACCAGATGTCCCCAGAGTTTAGGTTCTCATTACATATACAGTAAAGGAGGGGTGAGGTAGGCAAGGCTGATTTCGGAACCTAGTTTGGTGCATAACATCCCGATGGGGGGGAAAACAAGCTGTAAAGCTACACCGGACCAGTGTCATGATATACGTATGGACATGTGCCTCCTGACTCTTCCTCTGTTGGAAATTTCCTTGAGCTACTTGACTATGGTTTGCTTCTACAATGGAAGTGTCCACTGGGCTGTATGCTGTTCGGTCCTGCTCAGTGGGCTTCCAGTGCTATCTAAAGCACTTTCATTGCCAAATACAGCATATCCTTTCTTAGATTAGGAGAGAGCTCTCACCTCAGACCTTGTTTCTTGCCATGATGGACTTGGAAATATGTGTCTGGAGCTGCAGTGCTGAGAGCTGTCACAGAGATTCAGTGGAGACCTGAACTTCTTGCCACCAAGAGGCAGGGCATGTGAAGCCATGAAGCTGGCTGACAAAACTAGATTTTTGATGGTTCCCAATGGCACAATTGAATTAGGACATTGCAGTTCCTTGAGAGCCAAATAACTTTTAAAAGCAAATCCCATATGTGGTGTTGCAGAAAAAGGGAATGGTGAAGATATGTGTGTTGCTTGTCCACATTTTTAAATGAAAGCTGAAGTGTAAAATGATGCATGGGGTTTATGCCTATTTGCACAAATACATGCATATTTGTCACACTTTTCCCTGAAGTGTACCTGAGGCAAAGTGAACACTGAAAGCTAATTCTTCCTTTTGCATAAATGTCTAAATTCTGTCTTCCTTTTTCTTGAGTTTCTCTTTTTCTGTGTCTTAAATGCATAAAGGATCCAAAGAAAGCATCAGGATATTGTTATTCTTATTAGAGTAAAATTTTGAAGCTTTGAATACTGCACTGGTCTCTGTGAAGCTGCATTATATGAACATTGCTGCTATTGGTCAGATTTTGCAACACTTACTCCATTTTTATGTAGTCTTTCAGGTTAAGCATCCTTTCTAGTAAACATGACTATTTACATGTCTGTAACCATATGAAGGAGGATAAATAGTTCATGATCTGACCTATAAATAAATATTTATTCTTGGTGAGATACTAAGCCATTGTATGACTTGAGAAAAATAACTCTGCCTCCTTGTATTTCCTGACAGCTGTGAAACAATTCTACTTCAAAAGTCACAAGATTTGAATTTCAAAATAACTTACAAGCTGGGAGCAGAGCTTTAATGTTTTTAAAACATTACCGGGGAACTAAGTGACAAAGAAGTTGGAAATTATTCTAGGAAGTGTCAGGAGAATAGTAATTTTCATTTGTACAGGACTTTAAAATTTTGACGTTCTTCTTTTAGCAAAGTTGGAATGAACACCTTGGTTCTCTTGGAATAAACTGGAGAAAAAAAACCTCAACACTCCTCAGAGACCCGCACATCAAGTCTGGCACTGGTTTTAGCAACAGAGCCAAAGTGTGTATGTTGGGAGTGTGAAAGGATCCTTTCAGAGGTTACAGGGAAAAATTTTCCGTACTTGCGCTGTTACTGCAGTCCAGATGACAAGTCATGAGAAGAAATCAGTCCATTGCTTTGAAACTGGTTCCTGGGTAGAAGAATCAGCTTTATGCAGTTTATATGAACTGGCTTTAGAAATTATAGCAAATGATTGCTTTTATTTAGTCCTATGGGTGATCTCCCCTTCCCTATTAAATGTGACTTTTTTTTTACGTAGCTGTGACCATGCTCCATAAGGCCCAGGAGGAGGACAGCATGCTTGGCAAAGCATGTTGTGAATGTTATAAATATATCATGTGGGATGGTAAAGAATTGAGGAACCCGTTCTTGCCCTGATATCTATCTGTGCTCCTTGGGAAAGCTGACAAAAGATGTAAGGGACAGGCAAGATAGTTTTGCTGGTTAAAAAGAACGAGTCAGTGGAATTGTAAACCATTAGCCAGATGCTAACCCAGGGTGGAATAATGAAATGGCTACTCTGTTAAGTAAGAATTAGAAACTAAAAATATAATTAGGCATGTCAGGATGGAACTTCTCAGACAAATCTGCTTTTGTTTTGTTTTCAGCAGAGTTTGAGGTCTGGTTGATAAAGACAGCTGTGTCAATATTACTTTGATTTCTCTGAGGCATTTAATTTAGTACCACATAACATTTCAATTTAAAAACACTGCATTATGTAGCATTAACAAGCTACACAGCAGATGGATTGGAGACTGGCTTGCTGACAGGTATCAAAATGAAGTTGCTAATGGGGAGAGATCAATGAGAAATGCCATTTTTGTGATGGTCTCCTGCGGGCTAGGGCTTCTTCATATTTTTATCATTGATCCAGACATCAATGTAAAATCCTTACTAGTAAAATTTTCAGATGACTTAAAGGTCTGCGAGGTAGAAAATAAAAGACAAGTAACTAGAGAAATCTGCATGATGCCATGCGGTGTTCAGATGTTGTGATGGGTCAGTGCTGCAGTAGTATGGAGGTGCCACATTAATGCTGTGACTGCGAATGCATGTGACAACCAAATGCTTTGACAGTAGCCTCATGCTCAACCTGCTGTAGAGTTGTCTAACTCTGCTCCATGTCCCCCTCTTCTCCAGCGATTTACCCTTCCCTCCCCAGCAAGATCAAGCAAAAGGTGGGTGCCTCATACCAGACAGTAAAGTGTTCTGGGGCAAATTAAGTCAGATAAGCTAGAGATATATTTTTTTTTTTCCCCTTGCTTCTGCTGAGTATGCTGCTATTTGTTTCTTACATGAATACCAAACTTGTTAGAATTGGAGAAAGGTTGTTGTTGGAAGGAACTTTGTAGTCCAACCTCCTGCTCTGTCCTGGTTTCGGCTGGGATAGAGTTAATTTTCTTCACAGAAGCTAGCATAGTGCTGTGCTTTGGATTTAGTACTAGAAGAATGTTGATAACACGCTGATGTTTTTAGTTGTTGCCAAGCAGTGCTCAGACTGCTCAAGGACTTTTTGAGCTTCTCCTGCTCGGCCAGGTGCATAACAAGCTGGGAGTACAGCACAGCTAGGACCCAAACTGTCCAAAGAGCTATTCCATACCATATAACGTCATGCTCGGGGGGGTTGGTGGGTCGGTCGGTCGCTCGGGTACTGATCGCTGCTTCGGGACGGGCTGGGCATCGGTCGGCGGGTGGTGAGCAATTGCATTGTGCATCATTCGTTTTGTATATTCTGTATATTTTGTTATCATTCTCATTATTACTATTATTATTATTTTCTCTCATTAAACTGCCTTTATCTCAGCCCTCGGCTCTAACCTTTTTCCCCTTCCCGATTCTCTCCCCCATCCCACTGAGGGGCGGGGGGGGAGTGAGCGAGCGGCTGCGTGGTGCTTAGTTGCCAGCCGGGTTAAACCACGACATGCTCACAACAGGACAACTTTGAAATTAGGTAAGATTGCTCAGAGCCTTACCCCATTTGAGCTTTAAACATTTCCAAGGTTGGGATCTCCTCATCTCCTCTGGGCAACCTGTTCTAGTGTTTGGACAACTCCAGTGAAGACTTTTTTTTTCTCCTTGTGCCCAAAGGGAATTTTCTGGTTTGCGTCTTGCAGCTCTTGCCTCTTATCCTTTCACTGCACGTATACCAGAAGAATGTGAAGTTTGAACCATATATCAGATATAAGTACCTCTGGTTAGCTCCTTGTTAGGACTTCAGACTCTTGTAGAAGCTTGCAGTTAGGTCCCTAGGTGTTTAGTGCTAAATGCATTAAGAATTTAGCACAGGAAAAGTGTTCCTAGAAATATATTTAACCCACTAACAATTATACTTCAGTGCATTTGTACTTTGTAGTTCTAGATGGACTCAAAAGGAAGAAAATGTCTAAGTTTTCCCTCTGTCATATTGTTACTGTTTTTTATCAATGCAACAATAAATGCCATGGTCATAGGTTGTGCTGATGTTTTCCATAGTGTGCAAGGTTTATTTTGTAGATATTTACTCAAGGCATTGTTCTGCGTGAACGGTTATGTGTCTTGTATAATTTTTTGCTTGTTGTCTTGCATCAGCAACAGGATATTGCCCTAGCTGCATAGGTGGCTCTGGGTGTTATAGCCATTAATTTGAATGGAAGCCTGGTGTGTGTGTGTGTATATATATATAAATGCTTGAATATGTTAATATTTAGCATACTTCAGCATTTACATTTCTAATTCTGATGGTTTCTGATAGCACTATTGGTACTTCCCATAGATATGACTTATATCTACAATAAATAGTAGGCCCTAAACTACTTTTCTTTCAGCAATGGAGTTGCTCTTACCTATATTTACACTCTCTACAGTCTTCATAATGTGCATAGAGGCAGCTCCTCTTGCTCCCTGCCCCCAACACGAAGTCATTTCTTCAGCTCATCCAGCTGTTTTTCCCTCTAAACCCTAGTTAAAGTTTTTTCTATGCCTGAGTAGTTCTGAACCAGTTATAAAATGCATAGGGCAGGAAGCGAACTTATGCTTCTCAGCCTTCAATCAGTTTTAATACAGAAATATGGTATTTCATATGTAAGATAACATCTCAGAATAATTGGGAATTAAAAAAGCTATGGAAATGGATAATTTGATCCTGAAAACAAGTGTCACAGTTGCCATCCTAGTGTTTACTTTAATTTTGAAATTGCCATTGGTATTATGAGAATGAGATTTTTCAGAAAGGAGAAACTGGGAAATTGTAGTATAAAATGGTGAATTGAGTCAGACACAACACTGCTCTGCCAGAGTTTGTTTTGTGCATAACATGAAATTCCATTTCAAGTGAACTGTATTATTAGACTTAGTTTTTCCCACTTCAAATTTGTGCCTAAAACTGTACCCATTCTTAGTTTAAACCGTGTTTTGCTACAGTTAAATCTAGATTGATCATAATTTTAATAATAGTTAGAAATGACTATGTTTTTGGTTAGGCTGACCAAAAGATTGGGAGCCCTGGGTGAATGTGCTGCACACAAGGGTGAATGGGAGAAAATGGGAGAGTCACATGCTGCAGTTGATGGGAGTCACTAGGGGACCATACCCACTTTTAAAATAAATAAATACATTAGCTGAATTAGACTTTGACTTGCAAGATGATATTTTTTTGTAAAGCAAGCTCTCTCCTATTAACTCCAGTTAGCAGGCCTTGAAGTGGGAATATAATTGTAATGTGCCCATTTAGGAGCGGTTTATATTGCTTTAATTTCTGTTGGACTTAAGACTTAAATTTAGCTAGCTACTTCTTAATAAGAAGCAAAGAACTCTTGTTTAATACCTATGATTTTAAAATATGAGTACTTGGACATACAGATACATCATCTTTACAGATAGCTTTTAAATTATTTTACTGCAGCTTTGACATATCTCATTCTAGCTGATACTTTTTTATCACCTTTCATTTGTCTTACTCAGAATTTCATTTGTGGGGAGAATTTTTATTGGATAGATAAATATATTTAAAATTTGACCTAATTTGCCATGTGTTAATTTGTTGTTCACACTTTAAATCTTGCTCTAAACTGATACATTTATTTGTTTTCCACATGGGAAAGGATTTTATGCAGTTGAAACACATTCTTTGTTAGTAGAGAGTTGTTTTGGCTTGCTTTTTAGTGCTCGAGGATTTCTAGTCAGATTATTAGTTGTCTCTGGGTGAGGAGAAGACTGTTTGAATGGCTGCTCCTTTTAATCCAAATAATCCTGGTCTCTAAAGAGATTAATGTAAACACATATAGCTGCTTCCTTTTGCTTATGCTTCGGTGGTTTGGTTAGTTAGACTGTATGCCATCTCTGATTCATAAGGAGTAAACCAGAAAACAAAACAAAACTCTGAAAAAGCAGTGGCTACTTAAAACAATAACTGCTGACTGAGGAAGCAACACAGACCGAGTCAGAAATGGATTATTTATTGTTCACAACGCAGACTGGGTCAGAAATGTATTATTGCTCACATGTGGGAGAACCCAGGTTTTTATTTGCAAGCCTATACAAGTTGTATCGCTGTTCTTGCTCAGCCCCAGTGAAAATCTAAGCTGGGTAACTTGCTTGAGGAACAAACTGCATGTGAAAAAAACCATGCATTATAAATGTCGATGAGAACTGCTCATTTGTGAGATATAGCAAGCAGACATCTTCTTGCTTATGCTACTAAAACATGAAATTAATCTTTTTTCTTTTGTGGTCTCAGTAAGCACTGATGGAAGAAATAGTCAAAGGGGACAGTTGTAAAAACTTCTTTTAAAACAGTAAATATTGCCCTTACTCATGAAGAGCATTGCATTTAAATGTTACATATTTAATTTACATCCCTCTTACTCTAAGTGCTCAGGTTCTTAATTTGGCCCCTCCTACACAAAGAAGCTTTCTTGTGCACACAACTGATCTCAGTACTAACGTAGCTCCAATGATGACACTTTTCTTGAGACCTAATTTGTTGCCTAATGTGCCATTAAGGAAGTTTCAACACTTATGCAAAATTAATTCTGTAAGAACTGCTACAGTGGTGTGCATGAATAATGTCATACGTACACATATTACCACTGCCTTCAAATAATCAGCACTGTTTTCTGTCATGTTTAATACCTCAAGCAGTACCTTGCTTTGAAAGTAGCTCTCAGTGCCTCACCACATCAGTAAGGGTCTTACAATCAGCTATTTGACACATAATAACTTTCAAAGAAAGCAGCAAAAATTTTGGACTATGCTCCTCCCATGTAATGTTGGACTAAGGCATGAAATATAACTTGAGCATCATTTTTTTAATTAGTTTTCCCTGAAACAAGTCTGATTCTGCACAAGTTCACAAATTGTTTTAGCTTGAAACATACTTTGTGAAAAGTTTTGTTTGGAAGGCTTTATCCATTGCTGAAAAAATACTAAGGTAACTGGAAAGTGTATTGAAATCTCTTAATATTTTAGCTAGCTCTCCATTCAGCAAAACAAAACCCCAATCCAAAAGAAAATGCACAGAGGATTCAACCCAAAGTCAGTCCTTGAACAGACTGAATAGTTTGCTGAAAAGACAGTTTCTAAGTATGAGGTATTGACCATAAGATGTATTTTCATTTACTTAAAACAACCAGAAAAATCCATTCCTAGAAATGGAATGCTCTGGTGTTCTATCAGTATTACTCCTGGATAGTTAACTTTAAGGTATCTTGGGTTTTAAATTAAATGTCAAAAGTCATTTGGCACTGAAAATGTGTCTCTGCCTAATGCAGAAAGCAAATAACTCTGTATGGCATATTTTCCATTTGCAATCCCTGTAAGAGTGCCAGGAGTGGTAATGTATCACAATTGCTTTTCTGGCAAAAATCAAACCAATAAAATGCATTCTATTTTTAATAATAATACTTAAATTTTTATATATGATAATATTTTGCTAAATAGTTTGGAAAACCTGAAGTAAAAGAATGCCTAAGTATTTGAATAGTCCTGAAATCTAGGTAGCTCACTGTGCAGCACCTTGATGAGGTGCTGGGAAGTCGAGGTTTCCTAGGGTCATTAAGATAAATAGGAAATTCTCTTGCATACCCCTAAATCCCAAGGTATACTCCGTGTGAGTGAAACACTAGGGAGCCCATATTTGGATTTGACTTTACTTTTCATATTTTTACATATACAGCCAAAAGGGCAGTGATTTCTGGGAAGGAAGTGCTGATAAATCCTTAGAGTCCAGTCATCACATGGATTCTCACTTTCAGACTTTAGCGAGGTTACAGAGAAGTAGAACAACACACCACAAGAAAGATGAGACTGGCTCTCTGAGTATGCAAATGACTCAATGGGTCATTGCAATTGGATTTTATAACTTTGAAAGTAAAGAGCTGAAGAAAGTGAAACAGCAGTAGTAGTGAAGATTTCCTTTAGGGACAGAGTGTAGAAAAACTAGACCTGGGAGTGTGATGGTGTGTTGTTGCTGTCCTAAGTTTGAGATGGGCTTTCAAAGGCTTCCTGTACCAAGTACTAATTTTAAAGTGAGGGCATCATACCTGTGTGCAGTGCTCCAAGTAGCAGCTTCCTATGCCTCCTTCATGATCCTCTATATGTGTATAACACAACATTATTTTATCATGTAGCCAGAATGTCACAGGGGTACTCTCGTGAGATTGAGGTTTGTTTAAAGGCTTGAAGTGTTCAAGAGAGGAGAGCTTGAGTTCAGCCTTCAACTTCAAATTTGAAGTCAGCTCCTCTGCCAAGCAAATGAAAGTAATGGATCATGTGAAACTGCTCCCTGTTCTCCTCTCTCTTCCTGAAGATAAGAAAAATCAAGGGATGGAAAATTAAGATGTATTCTTCCAATAATAGCTTCCTCTTTGATAATTCCCTAATGCACAGTCAGCCACAGGCTGAAGTCCAAGGAACTGAGAAGTGGTTTAAATAATGCCACTTCTGCTTTTATCTGACTAATAGCCTGACCGTGATCTAGTACTTCATCAATCTAGTGTGATACAGAAGTTGGTGGTCTCTTTAGTGTCGCAGAGGCATCCACTGACATCCCAGTGGCAGTTTTGTGCCAGGATTGAAATCTTAACTATATTGCACTGCCTATGAACCCTCATTATCTAGTTAAAAGCAGTAGTTGTAACAAACATTCCGGCACAAGCTGAAATAGCTATGCTGACACTTGTTGGAAAGTACTACTTTCCTTACTTGGTCGCAAATGATGGGAAGACGAGAAGGTCTGCAAATACTGCTGAGGAAGGAATTAGATTTGAACTTGACAAATTCAAGTGATAAGGGATGCAGTTCAACGAGGACAAAAGGACTTCTCCAGATCTAGGCAGAAGCAGGCAAATGCATGAACTTGGAACTGGCAATAGTTGTGGTTTGGGGTTTTTTGGGGGGTTGGTTTGTTTTTCTTAAGTCAGGTTTGTAATAGGTTAGGGGCAGGACATGCAATGCTGTGTTGCTGCATGGTGAACACAAGAATCAACCATCAAAGGCAGTCAGCCCACCTGGCTTTGTGGACAGAACACTGTTACTTGCAGAGAAATCTCATATCCCTTCAGTACCAAAGTACAGTTGCCCACTTTGTGTATGGATTAATACTTGAATTTAGCTAGATTATATTCTTAAAGTTCAGAGAAGGGGAGCAAGAATACCCTGCTGCAGTGCTGAAGTGGCTTCACCTGGACTGCGGAAAGGAAGGTGACTGCAATTGTCTTTGAGTCACTAAAAACTCTGCCAGCCCTGAGTAACAATTAGTGATTTGATTAGCTGAAAGGATCTGGTTTAATAACAGCCACCACCAACCAATCAAAACTCAACAAAGAACCCCCATGTAAAACAAAACAATTCTTTTTTTATTGGCTGTCTTTCAGATAGGCTTACGGAATAAGTGATAAATTATGTCAGGATTAATTCAGTGTACTAAGAGGTGTATACAGACAGGGCCTTTGAGTTCCCTTTCAGCCTTATTTTTCTACAACTGTATGTAGCAGATCCCACTTACCTGTGTGGAGTGACTATGCACAATCAGGAGGAACTCAAGGCTGTCTGTAGAAGCGGGTAATGGAAATGCAATTTATGGTCTCTTAAAAATTATTCTTGCTACTGGTAAAACAAAGTTAACAAATACAGCAAACACACCAGTCTTCAAACAGGTGGAGTAAAGAATACCTGTAAGTAACAGCTTCAATGTTGTCTCTTTCTGCTGCTGCTATATCCCTTTTGGCTCAATCTTGAATCTCCCAGGCCAAGTGTTTGCTCATGCTGGCAAATAGTTAATATAGCATTTGAAGAGATAGCTTGGCATGTTTGCAGGAACTTTGGCACATCAAATGTTTTCATAGTTGTACTATAATTCCCTCCCTACATCCATAAATGCCCTCCCATTTAGTTTAATACAAATTCATTAGCGTCTTTCTTCAGTTATATTCTATCCTTACAGCTCTGAAATGTATAAAATATTCTCCCTGATCCATGACAGATTACTTTTTTATTTGGACAGTTCATGGTCCTGGGAGTGTATTGGGTGATGTTACTCATGCAAGACTGGAGTCTGTTAGCAGCCCAAGCAGTTAGCAGCTGGGATATTCTGCTGCTTTTTATCCCTGTTTATTGGCCAATTTTCTGGCTAAACTAAATAGACCAAGCGCACTACTTTTTTTTTCTTATCTATCAGCTAATTTCCAGAGACATACAAACATAATAAAACTTCGATGGCATTTAATGTAAGTTAGATGACTACTAGGCTCTGCATCTGTTTGGCAGATAGGTTTGCATTCCAGCCTCAGGCAGAAAGTGATTTCAGATTAAGAATGCACAGCAGTGGTGCTGTAAAATCTGTGGAGACACAGAAGTGCGCTCATAATCATTTGACAAGGGAAGCTCAGGCTGTCAAACTTTGAAATTTCAAGGGCTTGGTGATGTCTCAGAGATTTAAGGCCTGATCTAGAATTAATGGTTGAGAAAATGAGTAATTGGTCATCTGCAGCTTGCTGGACAGAATCAGGGGAGGGAACATGATATAAAATATAAATACTTGACAAAGAAGCTGACTGGAATTAGCCAATAAGCTTTCCATTGTGGTGGCGTTTAGTACAGTAGAAGACATTTGTGCTCAAGAAAGCAAAATGGGAGTGGGGTGGAAAGAAAGAGAAGGTCTGTGTTGCAAAGGCAGCCATTCCTCTGTTGCATAGATGCTTGATGCTTTCAATATAATGGAAAAAACTAGTCAATTAAAGAAACAAAAGTAGATACAGTAATAACTCAGACCTTCCTAGGGAGAAATCAGTCTTTTACTACCTATGAGGTCAAGGTACAGTATCCCTCCTTTGTGCTGAATTTCTGTTTCAAAATCCAGCAGTTAGCTTGCTTAAATTTGGAAACGTGCTGACTTGCTGTGTGTGCTCAGTTTGCATGGGCAGAGTCGGTGCTTCTGTCAGGCAGGAGAATAATCACATCACTTGGAGATCTCAGGGAGTTCACGTTGCAACACCTTCTGGTGTAGATCGAAGGCGGGGAGAAGGTTTGAATTAATGAAGTTGTGTTTCAATCGCTTTTGGAGAAGTGCACCATAAAGGACATCTACGTTATATTTTATGCCTTGCTTTTATTGCTTCTTTCCTGAAACAACCTGTTCCAGTGAGAAGAAAGAAATTGGAATGCGCAGAGTAGAAACCAAAATGGTGGAGCATTTAAAACTCAACTTTTTCCCAAAGAACACAGGCTAATAAGGACAAGAAGTCTTATAGCCTACTCATTTAGCATAACAGACAACAGATGTAAATAGACATCTAGTCTAGAAGGATCCATGCAACATCTGTACCATATGTCCCTGCAAAATAGAAGTCCAAAATGTTCTCCTGGGAACCCAAACCAAAAATGAAACCTGTAGTACAACAGATGAAGAGCCCAAACCTGTAATTTTTAGCATTACAGGGAGATATGAGGAATGAGGGCATAAACAGTGCACTCAATCCACAAAAAACGAAGGGTGCTTATAAGTTACTGTCATGATGTGGTTTTAGTAGGAAACTCAGCAATGTATAATGAGGTTCATTTTATAGTTTCTATTTACCTGAGTTTGTCTCTGCAGTATAACAAAGAGGTTTGAGTATGCCAGAAGCATTCCTGTAATCCCCTTTGACGCAGCTGAAGGTCTGCTAGACTGCTACTATCTGATGATGGAATTTCAATGTATAGTTCAGAAAAAACAAGGTATCTCCCCTATCCTTAATCTCTCTGGAGGATTGTATAAAAACATCTATTTTACAATATTCTGTGAATAACTATGCAGTTGCCTGTTTTATTCAGCAGCAGGTATATAAAGTAAGCCAAGAAAAATCCAGATACTCTTTCCAGGTGAACAGATGTTAATGTCTTCATTCAATTTTTATTTCCAGTTCTTGCTCTGCTAAACTCCTACTGAAGTCAGCAAGTCTGCCTAAATAAAGAACAAATAAAAACTAAGTAAATGCCTTAGGTTTTGTTCCAGGGCAAGGAAATGACTATTGGATTGCTGATCAGCCAAGCTTTTGCACAGAGAGTAAATATTAAGATTTCCATATATTAAAAATTCAGTGTGTGGAACTCAAAAGAAGTCCAAAACCATACATCTCTGATCCATTGCAGCTCCCATGAGAAATGCAGGTAAATGTTTCTAATAGTACTTTTTATTCTTGTAATGGCTGTGCTTTTCAGGGGTGGGGAGGTGATCATACACTTCACACATGTATGTACTATTAAAGTATCATATAAACCACCTGTAGTTCCTATAAAAGAAAAATTATTTTGCTTATTTTTAGAAGGGGTGGAATTGAAATTCTTACATGTGAGCATGTTGTCTGAATCGTTACTGTTTATTGGTAGGTATAAACTCAGGTGTGCATAGTATCGCCCTCAGACACTGAGGTATGAGTCAAAGTCGAGAAGCAATTTTGAACTTAGTTATTAAATGAATTTGGGGCAATGTTGGTTTGACCTGGTTTAATTTTTTAATGCAGGAATGTCATACCATATTATTGGTGCTTTGAATTTGAATGTCTTTTAAAGACAGATGTGTATTTTCTTTCCCTTTTTCAAAGTCCAAAAGTGAAGGTGTCAGGAGTCCGGTGGCAGAGAAACCAAGAGGGTTGAAGAGCTTGGTGTGTATTGTGCTGTTGTCTGATGCTCCTTTTAGGACCTCTGATAGATGGTTTGATTAGTACTTTTGCTTAGCTAACTTTTTCTGCCAGCAAGACTAAAATGAGAGAGATTTCTTTTAATCTAGCGATGAACAGAGGGTTAGACAGACCTCCTTGCATTTGGGTGGATATGCTCACTCAGACATATGTCTGATGTGGCTACATGCGACGGATGTGCTGGCTCGGAGGGAGAGGCTGGTTTCTGACCTGTTCTCAGGACGGAATTACTGTTGGGTTGTTGAGAGCCAACATCAAAACCTGCTACCTAAGTTTTGGAGGCTCTGTGAAATGTAGGCGAATCGATGGCAATCAAGAAGATGAATTAATGCATAACTGACATGAATGTACATATTTGTTGCATTTATTATACAACCTAAATGCAGGCTATTCAGTGATTTCTAGTATGTGTTAATTATTCATTGAGTTCAGATGTTAAGTGAGGCTCCATTGCTGTACTTTTAGAAAGCTAAGTATGGTAACAAAACATGGAAAGTATCCAATGAGAGGTTCAACCTGTAAAGCTTTTATCCAGTTTTCAGAAATAAGAAGGCAATAATAGCTAAAACTGTGTCAGCTTCCCGTCAGGGTGTTTCTTCGCTAACATAGATATGAAAGTTAATAGCATTCAATGTTGACTTGGATTTAGTTTTAATGACTGGGTACTGTAGCTCAGGGCAGTTTTGTTTCAACTTGTTTTCAGCAGGATTCTATCACACCATCTGATGTGACGCAGCTTCAACCCCCTCCCCGCCCTGTGCTTTTTGGTGTTTTTTCCCTCCTGTGTTTAATAGTTAGCATGCAGAATCTAGGATAGGGAGTAATTCTATCAGCACTTCTCAAACTGAATTGACCTAAATCGAATGGGGGTTCAGTGCATCAATCAATTTTTGCAGATTCCAACAGTTGCCAGAGTTGGGAATGAGCAACTGAATTAATTATCTCTCCTTTTGTATTCTCAACACAGTTACTGTATGTATGTCAAAGGAATATAACTCCAGGACATAGTTGGACAGATTGTATCATGATCAGTGCAGTGGATGTAACTCCAAAAAATGCTAAGGGAGAAAAGATTGCTGTTTGATTCAGTGAAACAATTCGGAGTAGATCATGGGATCAAAATTTTATATGAAGAATTCACTTGTAATATTAAACTTGATTATCAAATCAGGTTGATGCAAGCTAGCATGATCTTAAAATGGATACCTTGCAAAACACTGATTCTTCTGTCCCCAGATTTTGAAAGAAGGAAGCTGTTTCAACATTGGCTCTGGTGTTTTATTCTTCAGGGATGCAGGAAATTCAAGTGCTAACCTAACAGAGCCAGATAGCTGCCTCTTGGGTGTGTGGCTTTGTTTTCTTCTTTTTTGGTGGAGAAGAGAAAGACAGTGCCAAGGCCTGTTAAACTGCATCTTTTACAGCTATTTACACATCCTTATTGCTAACTGGAGTGCTACAGTTTCAGCAAACTGTTTTGCCTGTAGGAAAATCTTCACAGTTCAAATTTTCTCAGCATGCCTGGGGGTTTAACTTGAGGTGAAACTCAGGCTGTTTGTATTTACATTTGAACTTGCACTTGTCAATATGAGTCTGGGGATCAATAGCTGGACTTCCACCTTCTTTACTCATGATTTTATCTATTTTTATGCATGAATATGGCAGAGTGCAAATCAATGTGCTATGCTTAAAAGTGTTTAAACAAACAACTGTCTGTTTGCTGATTGCCAGATACTGCTGCAGTTTCTGGTTTTCTGCTCCACAGCTAGACCTTAGCTCACCAAGTTCTTGCAACACAGGCACTTAGGAATTGCAGCTGCAGACCTGAATTGTAACAGCAAATACCACATTTGTTGCTGTAGGTTTTGTGTATGTCTCCCAGGAATAAATATATAACCTGCCAGCTTATAAACTCTGCTTCTTTTTTTTTTTTCTGTTTTGATGAAACAACCAGGAATAGAAGGAAGCCCTCAAGCATAGATCAGGTTATCTTATTCTGTAACAGTCATGGAGCGTGACAAACCAGAGTCAACGGCATGGCAGTGTCACAGGAGACACTAGGTAAAACCTCCACCGGCACCTCTCATGTCCAGAGATTTGGATCCATGTTCCTGAGATTACACAGGCTGTTACTTCCCTGAGCTGTATTAGACAGCTACAGCAGGACCATCCGTATGCCAATGAACCCTTTGAAATGCCTCCCTGTGGTTTTGATATTTTAACTTCATAACACATATCGGAAAGGCCAAAGTTTTCCTTTTATTTTACCACCTCTTAGTAGAAGCAAGCAGTATTAGCCTGGGTCGCAGTTTAGGGTAAGTGGAGCAAAAATCCTGTGTACTGAGAATGGCTCAATACAAAGGCCTCAGCTTTTCCTTGGCTCTTTTTTTTTTTCTGGCAGAGGTAATCTCTATTTCATCTCTACTACAAGCAGTGCTTTTGGCCTATTTATAACTGCAGCTGCCTGGAGAAAGCCTAAAGGAGATGTGATCAAACCAGACTGTACAGCAAAACACATTATATAAACATGCAATTTGTACCAAGGAATAATTTGAAGTATGAGGGGGAAATGTCAAGTACGATGCCTGAAAACCAATTTGGCTTAAAATTCAACGCATTATGTATATGTGGCATTTGCCAGCTTTGCATTCATCCTTGGAGGGAAGGCAGACATCAGTCATACCTGCATGTCAACTGCTGTCAACAATGCTAAACTTCTTCAGTGGATTTTCTCCTCTGGCAGACACTAATTTAGAATATATTAATGTAAGAACTCTTGCTGTGATTTTTCCTTATAGGCAGACAAAAATTATTTCACCTCAAATATATGTTATGAAACTCAAGAATATCTATAAGTCACTATTGATCCATTCAAATGTTGTTGCTTATTAGGAATGACTTTTTCTTTCTATTATTAGAAGTCTTTGAAAGGTTCAGCTAGAAGGGACTTCAAAAGATGAACTTATCTGTTTACGTGCTCTGAAACAAATATACCGAAAGCATCCCTGACAGATGTACTTGCAATGCTATGGTCAAAAATCAGTTTTCCTGATGTCTAAACTAAAGATTGCTTCCCACCTCCCAAATATGCAATGATTAATTCCTTTCTTCCCCAGTAGAGGTCTATTACTTACTACCAGTTTAGAACAAATTTTACATATTTAGAAATCTGATGTGTGACTTGGCCTCATGCTGTTTCTGAAGTTAGTAAAATGATTCCTTTAGCCTTCCTACTTGGGTCAGGTTTTGTAGGCCTTATTCCTGTGTATACTCTCTAGGCTTCTTTTAATTAGTCTTGATTCATTAAATTGGGGTGCCCAATGCTAAACACAACAATTCAGCTGAGGTTTATTGGGTCTAAGGGTTGAGTAGGTGGAGTCTTGTGCATAGTAGTACACTGACCGGTCTTCAGTGTTTCCATATATTTTTTTATGTACAGTGTCTGCTGATACTGTTAACTGCTAATACTATTATTAATTGTCACCACTTGTATTCATATCTGCCCCTGCATGGTGAGGATGGAGCTCTGTAAATGGGCTCATCGCAGGGTGAGGGCAGGGCATGAAGCAGGTGGGCTCTGCAGTCCTGGCAAGACTGGGTGCCTGGGCTGGAGGACCTGCTGTACCATCCAGCAGCCCTTTCTGCCCGTGGGCCTGACCTCCTTCTGAAGGCAGCCTGGCACGTAGGGGAATGCTGCTGGTGCTGGTCTCATCCAAGCCTGGCGTTAAACTGAGAATGGGGTTTGCGTGTGGCCTCACCTTGCAGGGTAGAGCCAGCTGCTCTGGCTCTGCTGATGCACAAACTGGGGTTCAACACGTGGCCCTTGCATTAAGGGAAGCGAACAGGATAATACTTTATAATTCAAAGTATGAAACATTGAGATGCATCTGTTTGGTATGTATCCATGATGTCAAGTGGATGTTTAAATGGATGTTAAGTGGATTTAGTACTTACTCATTTTTTTGACTTTTTGCTGTTTATATTCAGGCTTGGAGCAGACTTTGATAAATGAAACTATAAGTTACTTTAAATTTCTTTAGCTACATAACTACCGCCTATTGAGCCTTCATTTGTTATATTTGAGTGCTTTTAAAAAGCACATAGTCTGTTGTAATAACCTGTACTATAAATTCTGTAATGCTGGAGATGCTGCATCCTCTGGTAAAAGGCTTGCAAAAGTAGGAATGCTTGTGAAATCCTCTGTATCTATTGAAACTGAAGAGTAACCCTGTTAAAACAAGAGTATCAGAACTTGGGCAGCTGTGTAAAAAAGAAAATAAGTTTTGCAACGTCTGTTGTTCTAAAGACAGTGTTTGTTTCTTTTTTTTTGGCTGGACCTGAAGCCTCCTTCTTTTATTTAACAGTGGTCTATTACATTCCTCCAGGGTTAGCACGCTTCCTGTGGCATTCCATCATCATGTCAAGATGGTACTTTACAATATTTTTCACATTTTCTGCCTCATACATCAAACTACAGAATGTTATCCATAAGGCACAGCTGTCATTCTGTAAAATTCTTAGCAATGCTCTCATTTTTATCTGACATCTAGAAATACCTAAAGTAATAAAAAATCATTTCTACCTCATATTTGCTTTGGTGCTCATTCTGTCCCTGTCAGTGTCTATATGTTATAGCAGGTGAGATTTATATGTCCCCTTACTTGGCATTCTGAGGGCCATGCACAGAACCCAAGACTGAAATTATGCCTGTTTTCAGGATTAAAAAATAAACTACTATTTCAACTTGCAAAAACTTCTGTTGAATGTATTATATATGCTCTTTTTGAACATAAATCAACACTTCATCAAATAGTTTGTTCTCTGCATGCTTTTTTCTGTACAGATTCTCACATTCTCCTGCTTCTATGGTTCTGAAGATCATTAATGTTTGCAGTATTTTTTTAGAGAATGATTTTATTCAGGAGGACAGGCTGTCAGAATCTGCCCTTTATTTACTATTCAGTTGAATTAAGTATCATTTATCTGTTGATTCAATCCTCTAAGTAATTAAAATCATAATGGAGAGAGTATAAAATAAATCTGTCATATTTTAAAGTAATAATTTTCATTAAAGTCAAGAGGTATTGTCATAATCTCATACAGCTAGAAAAAAGTCCCGAATCTGAGTTCCAGAGCTTTTAAGTTAACTCTGTTTGACGTTACTTCCATGCAGCTGATACCTTTCTCTGACGGGTACAATGTCATGTTTTCAGGGTCATCTGTTTAATACCTCACTACATTATTTATGAGCTGAAGGTTAACTTCAAAGAATGTAAAGGACTTATATCTCTGTTGGCCCGAGACTGTAACTCATTTGTTAAATCATGTATGAAACATGAGTAGTATGACTGAAACAATCAGAATTATTCAGTTGTGGGATCATTAATTGAATTCTAATAGTACTATAGGGTAACTCCAGCTGTTTCACAAACACATTGACTCCCATGTATTAACTCCCGTATATTGGCACAGATTGGTAAAAAAAGGCTTTGGAAAAGTTAACGCAAATATTGGTAGGTTAGCCTGGTGTCTCTTAGTTTGCAAAGGTACACAGATTTAAATTTACTGTTGTATGGAGGCATTCTGTCCAGTATTAGCAATTCAAATAAGGAGCTGTGCTTTATACCAGAGAGCAAGAACTGTCAGGGTTTCAAAGTTAATTAGACTACACAGACAATTAATTACATCTTATTAAAATGTAAAGGACCTGTGACAAATTGCACTAATTGCATGTTCTTATATATCTGAAGAGGTCAGGCTACTTAAAAAGTGTGTTGTTAATGGAAGACAAATGTAGTTTTATATGCTCGATAGGAATATTATAAACTGCATTATTTATGATTCTGGTAGAACTCTTAATAATTTTAAGCTTTAAATCAATCTGTTCATTAAGCCAGGGAGTCAGCACACAGCCCTGAAAGTAGTCTGTAAAAACCTGCTGCCAATGTAATATTAATTTGAAGATCTGTTGTTTTTTTTTTTTCCCCCCCTCTTGGCAATACAGAGATACTGTTATTTTAAAGCATGTAAAGCCTAGGGGAGTTTGAGGTCTTTGAAGTTTTCCCTTACTCTCCCAATCAAATAGCACAAAAACATCTTGTATTATTAATATTTTCCAGAATTATGTAAAAATCAACTTCTCTTGGGTCTAAACTATTGTAATTCTAGGCGATAATTACCAGTCAAATGAAGAAGAACGGAATAGTGGATAATAGGACAAAGAATACAGAAGAAAGGTGAGGAAAGCCCCTAAAAGCTTTGTAGGTTTTGCTGTTAAATGCCTGGTCGCTACTGGATTTTTGAGCAGATATGCTATGTCATTTGAAGTACTGATTATCTTCAGTTGAAATGAGTTAGAGTAAGTGTAAAAGCCGCTGTATTTATGCATTGCAGATGGGCCAAGCGAAGACGAAAGCAAGAGTGAAGGTTTGATACGATGGAACAAAAGGGAGATGCTACTGCAAATCACAGCTAACGCAGAAGAACACAGAATCACATTTAGAAACCCTTCATCACAGGCTTGGGAGTACCTTATTTCTTAGAGTGCTCAGTTAGGATAAAAATCAGTGTTAAGAAACATATCTGGAGTGAAAGCCAAGGACACTGCAGTGATGTTAAATATAAAATGCTTGCACAGGGAGGTAACCATACTTACTAAGACAGACATTCAAAATCACAAACTCTTCTAGACAGTTTCATACCAGAGAACATGGAAGGCAGGGTTAGAAATGTTGTGGTACTTTGAGCTCATTGCAGATGGCAATGTGCAAGAGCAACTTTAATTTCAAGTACTGCGAAGAACTAATGCCTGTGAGCTTCAGGATTTTTAAGGGGAAAAGATGATGTGCCTGGGTATGATGCCTAAGATGCATTTAATTTTCCTTTGAATCTTATCAGTTATTACATTTCAAGTCTGCTATTCTTGAATTCTTGCTCCTTTTCCCCCTGCTAAATTAATGTCTAGCTTGAAAAATGTTCTTACTGTTTACTGATCCTGGTGGTTTGTAAGAGTCACAGGAATCCAACTGTTGTAGTGCCTAACTGCTTTCAAGTTAGTGAAATGTGGATGTGTGTGTCCTGGATGACAAAAGTCTGTAGTTCTTGATGCATATTGCTTTGGCTGAAGAGATATCAGTTTCAAGTCCAAGTAAAGACTAATCTTGAGTAGGAGATACTTTGATATGGAAACCCTACATACCTACTGAAAATAAAGTAAAATAAATGCCACAAAGACAAAAAAAAGAACAAAACTTTGAGTGGGATTAATAAGGGTATTTAGATTCCATTCATAATAAAAATTATTCTGCTTTATTACCACCCTTTTATGCTGGTAACAAAGCATCTGTGTTTTCTTCCCAGTTTAAAGGAATAGGTTTCTTATTACTCAGGAGAGCAGCTTAACCACTGTGGGTTATTTTGAAATGGGTTACTTTTTCATCCTTCGTCACTTGTCCTAGCTTCTATGGAATTTATTGGATGTTTATTAGGAGAATTGAAATCCTTGTACTATGGCTTTCTAGAAAACATAATCAAATAAAAAGGTGCTGGGGTTTTTAGGATGTGTTTGGATTTTTTATTTTGTGGTTTTTTTTATTTAAAATCCCTATACTTGGTCAACATATGAAGAATGTCCCATGAAAAGGCCTTGGCCAGCTCAGCCATGCTGAATTGTGTGAGGTAGATTCAGGATGTGTTTAGGAGAGGATAATTCAAACATACAGCTAATAAATGATTTGATTGCAGTGTAACTATCTGAAAGCATGTTGTTTGCTATGCTATATTGTTTCACATTTTGTTTGCTGTGCATGAACTATGATATGTAATAAGTCAGTACATTATATAAATTAGAACATTTAAAATATTGATTGCAACTATTCGCTGAATAAATTTTAGAAGCTGATGAGAATCTTCTACTTTACAAGAGAGTTGCACTTTTAAGTCCATTCCATTTTGGCAATTGATTACATAATAATGAATTAAAAAAAAATTCTGGATCCAGTTGATATCTCTTTCTAAATTCATAGGCTGTGGTGGTGCTGGAATGAAATTTGTGTAATGTGTCTAAAAGCTACTATCATTTGTTTGTGTTTTCCCTGGCTTTGCACCAGTGGTCGTGTTTCTGTAATATACTTTTCATTAAACAGAGAGGCTAAAACAATCTTTTTGATTAGTTCAAATGGATAAGAGTAATGTCCTAATTTTATTTAAAGAATGAATCAATAGCTATATTTCCTAATGGTTTGGTTGTATCAGAAGATAAATTTTGGTTATTAATAGTGAATACAGTCATAGAAGAATGAGTGGAAATGATTAGATACAAATGGATATATTTTGATTACTGATAGAATAAGTGCTTTGAACCATGTACCTAAATTCTTAAACAACCCTTGAACGTAGGGTACAAAATACCTTACTTCAGCAAGATATTTAAATATAAATCTAGGATTAAATATGTGATTTTATAGCCTCTGGACTTAAAGAAGACTATTCAAATATTTAAAGTGAAGATTTTCTCAGATATTCTCCCAATGGGGAGAGCAGAAAGCTGATGTGGTTTGACACTCCCCGTATTTTCTAAACCTCATAATTGGTTTACCCAGTGTTTTGTTATGCTAGTATAAATGTTCAGTCCATGTACAGTACTATGTCATAGCTCTTCTCATAGCAAGCAGTACATCAGAAAAAAAATATTTTTTCACTGCTGTCTCAATTAGTCCCTGAGGGATGTGGTTTAATTGGCCTATGAACAACTTCACGCTCAACAATGTCTGACAAATCTTGCTACTACGGAGGTGTGACGCGGAACCAGATGCTCCAAACTCCATTCTTGCCATCGACAGTACTTGAGCTGCATCCCTTGATGTTTGTGATTTTTCACTTGAATATCACCTTAGCTGGCCTGTGGTACTGAGCTTACATTTGCTTCTAGTTAATGAGTGATCATGGAGTATTGTTGTTGTCAATTAGTCTAATTTTAACCACATGTGAAAGCCATACAGACTCTGCTTTAATACAAATTTATGACAAAGTGTTTTCTGCTATGAGACTGTCTCTCCTTAATTAACCTATGCAGTAGCAAAGAGAAATTAGCTGCCTTAGAAACATTTAAGTTATGTATGTGTAATCTTAATACAGTTATTGGTAGGAGCACCTTTTATCGTTTCATGTTTTCCTTAAGAAAGGGACTACAGCAGAAATCGAAACTTGAAATATTGGTATACCCTACGCAGAAACAGTGTATAAAAATGACACTTTGGTAGATTGAAACAGAAGTCATTGATAGAATGAAATCTTCCTCTGAAATGATCAGGTTATACTCTCAGTATGTAGAGCTTACAGATAGCTGCCAAAAAAAATTGCTGCTCTCTGAATGACAGCCTCTGGCCATGCTCCCCAGAGAAGTCTTCAGGACCAGCAATGATGAGCTTCAGGGGTCTGACAAAGATAATAAATTGATCCAAAATAACCCAAACCTGGTGAACCCCTGGGTGTTCTGCACAATGTGTGTGTTTGACAGGATTTCTGAGTGTACCTCTCGCAGCCAGGGAGGGAGACAAAGGACTGGCTGGCTGGCTTTAACCTGTGTGAGCTCATGATGTGGTGCTTACCCTTGCTATGTGCTGCTGCCCTGGCCTGGGCATTGAGAATGGAAGGAGGCCTTCTACAGACAGAAAAAGGTGAAAGAGAAGGTTAAGGAGGTAGAAGAGGATGACCATATACTTCTACCAACATGCTAGGCAGAGGAAGACAAATGCTGAGGGTGTGGAGAAGAGTGCAGTAGGCAAGGCACAGTGGAGAAGAGGTGACCCATGTATAACAATATTGGGTTTGACTTAGTCAACCAGAGGAGGAGAGTGCATTAGTGTTCTCTTCATTCAAATACACAAATGCATACATGAGTTAATGAATTAGTGACATATTCACCTGGGATGATTGGAGGGAAGGCTTGCATCTGACAGCTTGCTCTTTCCCCTCTGTTCTGCTGTTGCATCCCCCCAGGACATTCTGATAGATGCTGGTCAACACAGCAAAGATTACTCTGCTACATAGTTTTGAGATTCATTCTTTTAACAAAGCATGTCTTTAATTGTCCCTAAAGCAGAAAATGCCAGGTGAATTTTTCCTCCCTTGGCTTCTCAAGTAGTGGATCTGTCGGTTGCAAATTCACCTTTGGTGAAGGTCACTGGTGACATCTCTGGAGCCTGCAGTCCCAATAACTGTGTTTTCAGTGTTCATCTTGTGATTTTCTGTCAAATGAGAAAAATAAGCACAAGTTATTAGTGATGTTTATAAATACTAGACATGGCAACAAACAAACCATTATGGGGTATAGCAGTTTGCCAGGTGGGGAAAAAGAATTAGCTAATTGACTTAAAGCTGGCTCCTTTGGATTGGGTTGGAGACCAAAGAGAGCAAACGAGGTACTGATATTGCTAGATATGCATTTTTTAATTTGGTCAGTAATACTATACAGACATAGATATCATCCAGCCCATGAATAGATTATTGTAATTCTACCGTTGTAAAAGTAATCCCAAGTGTGAGTCTTAACAATATATTTAGTGATAACTGATTACATAAGGCAAATAAAAGCATTACATGTATAGTGGAAATAAATGCAACATGTATGTATATGTATGGTATTGCTATACAGTTTACTACAAAGGAGAATAGAGTTATTCAGATGCATTCACACAGAGTCAGTCTTTCCATTCCAGGTACCTTCTCAAAAAACGGTCTATTCTCATGGACAGACAGGACTAGACAGTTAAGTTTCTTGCAAATCAGTTTGCAACCAGACAGATCAATTTACTAATTCATAGATGCTACATAAAAAATAATTTATCTAACAGTTCTGTTCAGAGATCACTGCTTTCCCCTTCACAGTATTTGGCTTCACCACAGTATTGCAAATTTGTAATGAAATTCATAGACTTATGTAGAGTTTCTTATGATGGTCTCTAGAGTATCAATATTCAACTAGACAGTGAAAAGAAAAGTAGGCAGATATAAATTTCTCCTGTTATGTAAGTCCATACCCTGCAGAATGTGTTCAGAAAGTCTAAGACTTATTCCATGTTTACCTCTGTCTTTTCTTATTCATGTAAATTCAAGCTGCTCATTTTCTATACAGTATAAAGCACTTCCTAATTTCCTCTATATTAATCCTTAATTCAAAATCACAGATAAATTTGTAAATAAGATTGGCTTGTTATTTATACTTTTTGTCATGGTATAATAGAGGTTAAAAATTACTGTACCACTTGAAATAACTGGATGAACACAATCTAACAAGTCATCTTCAGAATATTGTAACAATCTTCGTGCATCTCTTAATGCTGGAGAGAAGTAGGGGTTTTTCCCTATTTGTGGTAACTTTGAAGATATGTATTCTCCATGGCCTTATACCAAATGTATAGTCCAGTCCAATGTCCTCATTTCTGCATCTGCAAAAGTGGTCAGTTGACAGTTGTCTTGGGATGCTCTGTCTGGGTGCTGTAACCCAAGTACTGCCACAGCTATTTGGGACAATACCCTGAAGGATTAAATGTTTCCTTGTGTTGCACATATTCAATGTTTAACTACATGAGAATTTCACTGTCAGGAGAAAGCCCAAGTGTCATTTGGCAAATAGTGTGAATTCAGATATGGAACACTTGATTCCTCTTTCCATTTATTTGTGTACAAAACCTCTCATTTCCATCTTGGATTCTCTTCCCCCTTCCTAAATAAAGTTTCTAATGATGGTCTGAAACTGTTTCCTTAAGCCTGGCAGACATCTGTAGCAGCAACATGCTGAAATTATAATGGAAATGAGGAGCTGTGATCATCCTTATCTGCATATGTCCCCACATGGTGAGCATTAATTTATTCTGGTTTGCCATCTTTGTATGTTAAAATTGATTCATACTTTGTAAATATAATCAAAGACAACAGCTGCCCTCTTCTGTATCTTTAATAAAACTGAATCTTCCCAGCAATCTTTTTGTCTGGAAAAATTACTATTTTATTCCAAGACTAAATCTCTTCTTTTCAGTGTCAGTTTGAGTGCAATAAACCATTTGAGTCCAGCTCCAAAATGCTTCTATTATAAGAGGCATCAGTAGGGGCTCCACAGTTTAAAATTGCATTTTGATTTCCAATAAAAGCAGGACTAAAATCTCTCCATTTGATACTTTAATAGTTGAATTTAATCTCTAAATTTGGCACAATAGCTCTTCAAGGGACAATTGAAATTTCTATCTATTCTTCCAATAAAATATTTATAACACTCTTCGGTAGACACATTTCAAAAGGATCTTCTTAGAAATGCTACTTTGGTACTCATTTATCTTGCCTTCCTATAGCTGAGAGAATGTCAGAAATTTCCAGCTGATGAAGTTCTGATGGCTTTTTGGGCATCAGTCTTTTCAGAAGACTTGAGCTCCTAGGTCTTTGTTTCAGGATACCCGAGCTGAGTTTGGTGAAGATTAACTGATAAAACTTTCTCTGCCCATGTTCTTGAGGCATGGTGCATTAAGGCAGCAGTCACGGGGAACTTCACATGTACCGATGTCTCAGTACTGTAGTTAATGAATTTTACTACTTTATGCCTAGCAAAGGGACTGGCTACTGAGTATAAAGTGAATTACCTGTAAAATGAATGTGAAGAGTCCGTATATACTTAAATATACAGGATAAGGTTGACAGATTGAATAAAGAACACAAGTCTTGCTTTCATTTCTGTATTTTCTGTTTCTTTAAGCCTTTTCCAACCTGTATGCTTTATTATGTCTCATGTTACTGCCCTGCATCAGATGCTAGAAAGGTGAATAAAACCTTATATCTATTGAAGCCAAAGGTAAATAGAATTGCTGGGACCCATATCTTGCCTCTTGTCATGGAATACCTCCCTTGTAGCTACTGTTATTAAATTATTATTTATTTTAGTTTATGTATTTGGAAATTTGGGTCAGTCAGTCCTGGCTGCTACTTGTAATCTGAAGATAGAAAACCTGATTTCTATAGGAACAAAACTTATCTCTGAGCAACAGAACACACATATACGTTTACTGATATAAATTTAACACTTTCAAAACAATGTGATGATATTGTAAGCTTCCCAAGATGGGAAGGTGCTATAAAACTGACAGGCTTCTACAGAGACTGGAGTAGCTGGGCTCTATCAAAATTATTTCTCAGTGTCTCAGAAAACAGACTCTGCATTTTTAACTGAAGCGAGCAGTTTTTCATCTCAGAAAGGTGTAGCAAAGTATTTGGTGCAGAAGCACTGACCAGCTGTCTAGAACATCCATTTCAGATGGCTTTTATAGTAGCTTTTCTCTATCCCTATAGCATGCCCTTCATTATTATCAGCAGGCTAATACCTGCTGGCTCTGTTTTTCCTGGTACTTACTACTGTAATGGGGAGGAGGGAGGAGCAGCAAGGTTACACCTCCGATTTCAGCAGGATCTAAAGTCTGGGAGAGGCTGGCTCTTGCAAAGTCCTCAGTCTGCGAGAGGGAGAAAGCTGGTTCCTGCTGGGTGGGAAACTCCTTGGTACTTAGAAGTCAGGTACCGCTGCCTCTTAAATTGGTGTTGAGATTATTTCCTTACAGAAATGCATTTCTGTACAGAAGGAGACGTGCAGAAACTTTGTCAGGTCTTTGCACCCTGTGGGCTGTTAAATGCTGGCACAGGATCTCTAGCACATTAACTGGTGACCCACAAAAAGCTGGGTGGCTGCATATTGGAAGCTCCCCTCCGATTGCAGGTGGTGCACTGTATAATATTCCTTTTATGTGGCAGGTGATGATGGAGACTGGATGTGATGGGGAACAGGTGTACAGGGCTGGGAAGCTGCAATGGGAAAGGCAATGCATGAGTTTCTTAGTGGGCTGTTTCTGCAAGGAAATCTTTGAGAACTGGTCTGTTGGCTGGGCTGGCTCTGAGGTTTCTGAAAGTCAAACCAAGTTTGTCCCCTTCCTGTTTTCCACTTTTGTGTTAGCTACCCCAGGCTTTGTAGGAAGGTGGGTTGCATAATGGGTAGGTGAATGAATGGAAGCAAAGGAGACTTATTCATTAGGCTTTAAAATAATGTTTTGATATTTTTAACTGCATGATTGAAAAAGTGTTTAGCATGTCTTCTACCATCAATTACTGAAAAAAAACCCCAAGTGGTGGGGCTGTGTGGCCGGAGGGCTGAGACTTGTATTACTCTTTTAAAAGTCATTAAATAATGTATAAAACCATTTAACGCAACTTAAAACCCTTTAAATGAAAAATTCCTCTCTTATATGCTCCAAAATACTGCCTCAGGTTTTTAATGGTTCTGTGAAGCTGCCTAAGTCTTACCTGGCAGAAGTTCTCTGATTAGCTTCTGGTGATAATCGTAATGTTGCCATCAGATCTAAATGATGTGAATGCAGAACTCTGCTGTTTGAGCAGGTGATGTACCTATCTGTCTGGCAATTCAGTCTATGAACTCTTCAGTAAATGTTGCCAAGCGGGTAATGCTCACGTAGCACTTGGTTGCAGAGTTTCAGGAGACGTGGCTTATGGTACTGTAACCAGGTGACCCCTCTCTACTGCCCATAGAGCACAGACCCATGGAAACCATTTCCCAGAATTAGTTCTCTATGTAGAAAGTGCTCTGGGTGACACAGACTAAGTAATTAAGAAGGAAGGATTAAATGCTCCTTCAGACTGGGGCTAATGAGGAACTTCAGGAATCTTCACTCTGAATCGATCAGCTGTACACTTCTACTCAGGTTCTCAGTGATGTCTGTAACATCAGTTGTGTCTCCTCCGTATTGCTGAAGTGACAGCTTTCGACTTTTGTCAAAAAATAGTATGAACAGTCGCTCAATGCAGTCCAAACAGGCTGCCTTTTTTCTTTCTTCCCTTTGTACTGGAAAGTTTTGAGTAAATCTACTGCAATATTTGAATGGCTTCACGGACATGGCAATATAAGAACACATGGATGATTTTGGCTTTGTTTGAAAAGACTCCTCAGGTGTAATGCTAGCATCCACAGCTGCTAAAATGTTACCCCTTCTTCCATTCACAAATCTACCATGTGCCATAGCAAGAACCTTGCTCTGATTTGGAAATTAGTTGGCTGTTTTTAAATGTTTTTCCTTCCTTTATAACTGAGAGAGATAGCAATAAAGGTATTGAATTGACAAAGGCTCCAAAACAAATGGAAAATTAATTAAGGTTAACCTGACCTAATGTTCATTCAGATAACCAAGCAGTTTGAGTGAGAATGATAGCTATAATTTGCTGATATGAAGTCAGAGGCCAAAGCTTAAGACTGAAATAAATGTAGATGTGGATTAGACATTAGGAAATACTTAAAAGCCGGTATATAAGGACAGAAATTGTTCAGTAAGATGGCATGATGGCTATATGAGATCCAAGGAAAATAGCCTTGTAGCAGGGAGATGTGGCAGATGTAAAGAGATGTAAAATTGCTCTCTCCACACATGGAAACATGGCATGCTCTTACATCTTTTCTTCTTACATATCTTTTCCCGGTATGTGGTGTATGCCTGAGAGTGCCAGATGGATCTATGTATACACACCAAAACCATTTAGAACCGATATGTTCAAGCTGTGTTCACTCCATCACTTAGCTCACAACTTCCAGGTTAAGCTGGCAGAGTGCACTCTCAGCCCAGCAAAACCAGTCCCTGATTTTCCCCTGGCATCACTGGGGTGTTGCTCTGAGAGCCAGAGGACTGATCACTCCTCTCTCAGGGCCTTCTCTCGTACTGACCGAGCCTGTGGGAAAGAGGTGGAGGAAATGGAGCACCTAACAGCCACACACATCTGCAGTGAGAATCAGATCCTGATTTATATGTGAGACAGGGAGAACAAATAAGCTTAATGTGACATTTTTGCCTCAAGCCAAGTGGCACAGAACTTCCAAAGAGAGCAGGGGTTAATTTCAGTGGCATCCCAAATTTTACTGGTTTCACACATTTATGGAGATGCATGGAAAAGGTCTGGCATTTGGGAAGCCAGGAGTGAGTTTCCGCTGTAAGCGTTACCACATCTGTTTTCTCTGAAGCTCTGTTAAGCTTTGCAACTGCTTTTAGTGCTGTGGCTAGCCTTACTGAGAGGAAAACAGAATTATGTGTGTATGCACCCAAAATAGACTTGAAAGAGGATCCTGAAGCTGTGATTTCTGTCTCTCTTTACAAGGAAGAAAAACTACTTCTGCACCCAAACAGTTCCATTTTTGCCAAGAAACGTTGGACCAGATGATCCTTGGGGTCCCTTCCAACCTGGTATGCTGTGATTCATTTTACTTGGGGTTCATATTAAGATATGACACCGTGGTGTAACGGAAACTAGGGCTATATGCCAATCATCAAACTATGTTTTTTATAAAATTGTCTTCCTTTCTAGAGCTTCAGTATACTCTCCTCCCCTCAGCTCCGGTGGCATTGCTCCATGTACCTTTTGGAAGCTTGCACAGAAAAATAAAAGAAAAAGCTGTGAATAACGCTCAAGACAACTCAGGCTTTTATTCAGTATCAATGTAGCTAATCTTCAGAAAATAACTTTGCTGAAATGTGGGTCACCTATAGTTTTTACTGTTCTTTTAACTCTACCTGAAGAAAAAGAATTTCAACTGACAGACCAATCTTTCTTTTTAATGGCATGAAATATAGGGAGAAAGGGAATTACTGCTTCCATAAATCATGGCTGATGATTACAAAGCTGCGTTTAAGTTCTAGGCCTTTAGAGGTACATTATTAGAAAACTGCAATGCTAAGCACTCAGATGCTGGGTATTATCTTATGTCTAGCATTCTATAAATGCCATGAACTTTGATTTAAAAGGATGCAGCCAGGTAATTGTTCAGAGTTTCTAAACTTTTGTTTTTACTTTTCAGATTTTTAATGCCTTGAAAAATGTACTTTCTCCCCCTATTGATCTCATCCTTTCCCATTTGGCAATATTGATTTGTTTTCCTGTCTCTTAAATGTAACAGAATCCAGGCAAGGCTGTTTTTATTTAACAACTTCCATTTAAATAGTACTTTAATATCTTCCTGCAGCAGCATTTTTGAATGGTGTTAGCACAGCTCCGAGGATCTTATTTGCTAGTGTGCTGATGAAGTTGAAAGAGGACACAATATATTATTTTTGTGCAAACTGCTAAAAAAAAGTTCTTTTTACCTCGGTCCTATTTTCAGTAGGTTTGTGATGGGAAGCTTTGCGGTATCTTTGAAAATAAACAACTACTTAAACTAAAAATTATTGAAATTAGGAAAATCAGGATTAATTTTCTAAACCCCCATTGAGCTATGATTTCTACAGATAACTCTAACATCCACTCACTTAATTTTAAGTATACAAGCAGTCCCCTTTATATCTCTTTAGTACTTGGATCCATGTCCAATTCTAGATGACCACATAAAATGTTAAGTACATTTGTGCATGTTTTGAAGTCTCGAGGCGTTATTCAGCTTAGCTACTCTTTGTATCGCAAGTGATTCCCACCGCTATGACCCAAGACTGAGACAGGATAATATTCTCCGCAGCTTGGAATTTGTGCCTTTGGTGACTTGGCAGGCGTATGCAAGATATGGCAACAAAGAGTGAAGTTCTGATAGCTGGCATTTACTCACCGCTTACTACTTCCAAGTCATTATGAGCGCAGAAAATCCGGTTTAGGCACTTTGATAGGCAGTATGAGTATCGCCCCCCCAATACCCGGGGTGAGATCTACATTTCTTTCACCCTGCAACTGTGAGTGGATAAGGGGAAAGTTTGTCTCCTCAAAATGAAATCCAGACTAGCATGAACTCTGTGCAAGGAGTCACTCAAAATTGTTCAAAATCCAGCTCCAGGTAGATGGTATCACCATGGACATACTAAAATATATATGCCTTAAATTCTGTTTATTTCTTTTAAGCTGATAAAGCGCCCCCCCCCCCTTTTTTTTTAAAGGTCTAAGAAATAATTTAAGTTCTTTTAAAACCGATGTGCAAGGTGTTCTCTTGTTATGTAGTAGTTACATTTTTTGGAGCACTTACCTAGGAGGTCAGGACACGATGAATTCAGTTTCTTCCTCCCACGGTGGTTCCGTAACTCTAGGAAAGAATAATGTACAGTTAGTCTTTGGCCACCCTCAGGAAAACATGATCGGAAAGAGAGGACGAGACAGACTGTGACTGTATGTCATTGCCCAGTGGTTAGGGCATTTAAATGATCGGGGAGCTCAGTCGGGAAGAGGAGTGGGCTTGAGTTTCTCTGCCTTGTGAAATGAGTGTTTTTATTGTACCTGCCTACAGTTCACAGAATGACTTCCCAAACCTACTCATGCAAAATACAGTGGAGCCCTGAGAGCGATATCGAAGTGCATTTTTTTGAGGAATAGAGTCCTGTTATACTCTGAGAAAGTCTGCAAATTCTTAAACAATTTAGGTCGAGGAATTTCTCTGTCCTCTGTGAGAGAATGTATTTTCAGATTTGTCGATGTTATCATAGTCAGCAGTTCTGGGCTGAGCAAGTCTAGGTAATCAGGAAAAGTTGAATTCAAAAGTACAGAAGAGATACAGAATTCTTCTACACCGTGTCCAAGATTGGATGAGGACTGAATGGGAGTTTTCAGAATTACAGGTTTGAACTTAGATACTCAAACTCTCTAGAGCTTTCTTCACTCTATAGAGCTTTCTTTTCTTTCCTGCTCTCTCCCTTTCTTTTATTTTGATTTTCTAGATCTTTCTTCAATATTGTGCTGAAAGGAAGGCTTTGAATGAAGAAATAAAAGAATCAGAATACCAACTGAATTTCTGTACAAATGGAACTTAATTATAGCCCTCAAATTCATCTGTACACCAGAAGTCATGATGTCTGTTATATATTCACTTCCTTACCCCCCAAAAAGTTGTTCTTTACATACATTCCCCAATATTTTTACCTGTACCACCAAGGGGACCGTAAGAAGTGATGATGCAGTGAGAATGTGAAATGAAAAATGTCTGTGGAACCACATCCTCACTGGGTAGCACAAGCATCAAAATGACCCTTAGGTGGTAGCACACCACCAAAAGAAGCAATCCATCTTTTCCTCTCTATTTCTTCCCACTCCCTTGTTTGTGCCAGTGCAGCTGTATTGGGAAGCAGTTTGGGGCTGAAAGGAACCCAGGAAGCTCATCGGTCCCCTTTAGCCCTGACAGGTTTGCTCATCCTGTTCGCTGTACCTCCAACACTTCCAATGGCTCAAAGGCATCTTGGTTGTAGGTGAGTGACTGGTAGCTCAGTGGAGTCTTTGTCTTTAAGTGAAATGCCTATCTTATTCCTGCTCCACATACTTCTGAAACTCTTGCTTTGGATCAATGCCTGCCCTGTATATAGCTCATGACAAGATGATGTTGGGGAGACACGGTCACTGGTGTCAAGCACAGAATTTCAGTGTTTGTCTGAGAATAAAGGCCAACAGGTGTCAGGCTGGGATTTATGACCAGGCAGCAAATCCACCATCCCTGCCTTAGAAACCATTGTGGAGAACCTAGATCAGATGCACAAAAGTATCTGTGGTAGAGTTTCATGGAGTCCATTAAAGTTATATTTCATAAAGTTCTATTTCCGAGTCAGGAATTTGTAATGATTTAGTTTCCCTTGGAAGGAATGTCAATCAAATAACAATATTGCTCTTAGTCAAGAAAAAGTTTTGAGTTCTTTCTGTGGTAGCTTGCAATGAAATAAACTTGTAAGTCTATATAATACGATGTTATTACTCCTGCATGGCAGTGGTAAGGCTGGCAGGCAGCCTGCTCTGTACTGTGCAGGCATGCCAACACCGCATTGAAATGGAAAAATCAATTCTCAGCCAACTGTACTTGGACTGGAAGGAATTCAAACACAGTTAGTGTTCCGAGTCTTAAATTGCCACCATGATGTCTTTGCTCAAAGATAAATCTCATGAAGGTATTAGAGCAGGACTCATAAAGACTACATCTGAGAATAATATTTTTATTAAAGGTAATGTTAATGCCATTTCATTTGAAAATAATGAAACAGAGAAAGAGTGCAAGAGAGACATAGAGACAGATCTCACAAAAATTAGAAATCTCATTAGCGAGATGCTCACTGGTGGTGTGTATAAATGGAGGTGAGATTAAGGAAGAACACGGTGATGCTTTTGTAAAATTAAAACAACAAACACAACAAAACAAAGAGCTAGGAGCGATGGTAGTGCAGTTTATGCATAGTAATAACATTTCAAGTTTTTATGACTGCTTGTGTTCCCTGTACTGTCTCCACAGTGAAAACATCTTATTAAAGTGCTTTTAGAATTTGCGATCAGGTTGGTCTGGTAACATGTGGCTGCTGAACAATGGATTTTTATGCCACATAGTTTGCTATAAGGGCTGATGAAAATAACGTGAATGTTGTTATTGGGGTTAACCCTCTTTTTTTCTCATAATACTGCAATCAATGTATCTGAATTTTCTGTGTTTGGGAGTAATCCCTTTCCTTTTCCAGCCATACTTGATTTGACAAGCGGTGGTACTGCTCCTCTTTTTCATGCTTGTATAAGTAGTTGACAGGGGGAATCTCAGTCCTTTCCCTCCTGTTTTAAGTTTGTAGAGCCTTGATCTAGATAGCTGGTTTGCAAAGGCTGGGCGATGTCTACCAGCCCTGGTCTGAAGTTGTCTTTTAGGTACAGTGGGTTTCTTGCACCTTCTTTCATGTGATTCAGTGCAATCCTATAAAAAAAAAATGGACTTGTTTTCTTTTTCACAAGTGAACGTTTTACTTCATATCAGCACTGGACCAAAATCACTCAGTAAATAAAAGATTTATACTTTAGTTAAATGAGTAAATATAATTAATTTATGATGACGACAGCTAACTGAAACACTAGTGGCAAAAAGGAACTCCTTGTGGCTTGGTCTTAAAGGGAATGCTGCCTTTGAGGATAGTCTTTAGGACACCGAGTGAACATCCATTGTGCCTCTAATTAGGACACTGTTTATGACCCTGTTCTTTAGCCTGTTAATACTCAATCCAGCATTCGACGAAGTTATCTGATCCACATCGTCATTGGAAGAATCGTCTTCTAATTTTTCTCTCTTGTGTTTATTTTTATAATTTGGGCAAAACCCCCCAAATCAGGCCTTTCTTGAGTTCTCCTCTTAGTGCAATTTAAACAGTGAAACAGTTCAGTATTTATTCTAGTGTAAATGTGGGTAGAAAAGGCCACTTTTCTGCAGATACTTAATGAATGAAAGGAAAGCTTTTTTTAACCTTGAATGTCTTTAAATGAAAACTTAATAACTTTTCTCAGTTATCAGTCAGCAGAACAGCATCAGTTGAAAAATAGCTGTTTTATAAATGAAGTAAATGGTTTTAAATGTGTTCAGAAGAGACTTAACTTTAGCAGAGATATGATGTTCTCGCAGTGAGTCTCTGTGACTAATCCACTGGAAAGATTTACCGTTAGGGAACTCAGGGTCTGCATTTCAAAGGAAATATTGGTAAGGATTATTATTCCCTTGTCCCCAGCAGTTCTCATAATCCCCTTACACTCAGAGTAGGATTTACAAATACAAAATAAGTGACAAAACCAGAATGCTCAGAGGCCCTCTGTTCACAGAACTAAAAATGAAGCCTAGATGATTTGAATCTTATTTTGAGTTCATTAGGCACCTATACATTTTTCCCCTGCTAGGCAATACGGGTGAGAAAACAATCAAATGTAGGCCACTAAATCATAGAATCATAGAATCATAGAATGTTTTGGGTTGGAAGGGACCCCTAGAGGTCATCTAGTCCAACCCCCCTGCAGTGAGCAGGGACACCACTAACTAGATCAGGTTGCTCAGAGCCCCATCCAACCTGTCCTTGAATGTTCCCAGGGATGGGGCCTCCACCACCTCTCTGGGCAACCCGTTCCAGTGTTTCACCACCCGCATTGTAAAGAATTTCTTCCTTATATCCAGTCTAAACCTACCCTGGTTTAGTTTAAAACCATTACCCCTTGTCCTGTCACAGCTGGCCCTACTAAAAAGATTTTCCCCATCTTTCCTATAGGCCCCCTTTAGATACTGAAAGGCCGTAATCAGGTCTCCCCGCAGCCTTCTCTTCTCCAGACTGAACAAGCCCAACTCCCTCAGCCTGTCCTCATAAGAGAGGTGCTCCAGCCCTCGGATCATTTTAGTAGCCCTCCTCTGGACCCGCTCCAACAGTTCCATGTCCTTCTTGTGCTGAGGGCTCCAGAGTTGGACACAATACTCCAGGTGAGGTCTCACTAGCGCAGAGTAGAGGGGCAGAATCACCTCCCTCGACCTGCTGGCCACGCTTCTCCTGATGCAGCCCAGGGTACGGTTGGCCTTCTGGGCTGCCAGTGCACATTGCCGGCTCATGTCCAGCTTTTCATCCACCAGCACGCCCAAGTCCCTCTCGGCAGGGCTGCTCTCGATCCTTTCTTCCCCCAGCCTGTATTGATACTGGGGGTTACCCCGACCCAGGTGCATGACCTTGCACTTGGCCTTGTTGAACCTCATGAGGTTCACACAGGCCCACCTCTCCAGCCTGTAATAAGTGGCAGCAACAAAAATCTACATCAAAAAGACCTTAGCAGCTTGCTTACAAGACAGATGTTGAAGAAGAAACTTAATTGTAACATTAGAATTGAGGATGCTTCGGTCAGTGCATAAAACAGCAACCCCTGTGTGCTTGGTTATAGGCTTATAAAGGAACATTCTGAGATGAGCAAAGAGCAAAAAATGGGGTCTGTTCCTCAGCCTGCTGAAATCAGTGGCGAGCCTTGCATTTGGGTAGGCTCTCTGAGGACTTGCTTACGCTGCTGTAGCAGAGCAGCAAAATGGGTTGCGTGTGGAGGTGAGAGTCCAGGGCTCATCTATTTTGGGTTAGGCAAGCGCTTGGCAGCTTTCCTGGGTGACACTCAGGTAAAGCAAGGGTTTTCATTAAGAAAGATGAAGCAAGGTTAGCTAAATAAAGGCACAGGGAAAGAGCAAACTGTGCGATAACCAGGTAGCTCAACAATGTGGGATTCTCTCAGGTGCATCTTCAGAATGATGATTTTACAATGGAAATGTAAAATCCATGATATTAAATTGTTTTCCTGTTAACCGTTTCAGAGAGAAATATGGGCAGGCTTTCACAGAATTTGTGTAAATGCAGGGAAAGTTCCCTTAGGATCTGAAATGTAGATGAAATCTTTCCTATCTGATGCACTTCTATATGTTTATTCTTATTTTCAACAGGTACTTTGCTACCACAACCTGAATAAGAGCTTAACGGGTATGTGAGCGTTTATACCCTACTTCTATTAGTCCTAGCCTACCTTAAAGGGAGTACTTGCTAGCAGATAAATCCACTCCTATATCTTCTGATGGGGACAGTAACGATATATTGTTTCATTTTCTTAAATGCAGACAAAGCCTGCTAGAGACTGTTCATGAGAATACTCTTGAGCAGCATATGTTGTTTTAATCCACAAAAAATATCTGTTTCTCTTACAATTTCTCACACGAATGAAATATGCTAGACAGAGTGTGAGAAAAAGCTTTATTGTGCTATTTCTGTCCTTTCCTGTGACTTTAGATCATTCCTTGTGACATTGCCTTTTGAATTCTGAATTATAACAGGTTGCCTGGATTCAGTCCAAGACTTTCTTTGATTTTGGTTTGTTTTCAGGGAAGTGTTCTTGGGGGCCTTTCAGATGGAATTAAGACTTCACTTAAAGTTAAATCCCATGACAGTGCTGAATAAAATATTCAAACTAAACCATATGTTGTTTGGACCATCAGTAATTTATGTAAGATGTACCTATGCCTGTGAACATTGTGTACTCTAATGGAGAGGATGAAGGGACGTTGTCTTTTAGAAAGAAATTATAATTTTTTTTTAATAGGTCACATATGGTCTGTTCAATTAAAACCCCACTGAATTAAGTCCTTCCACTGAATTTTTATTTTTGTCATAGAAAGTAATGTCAGTTCAGCATTGAAGCATTTTAGTCTGAACTGGGTTTGGTCTCAGAGCACTGTCTTTACCAAACCAGTCAACATGGGGATGCATTTCCACCTCCAAATCTCAACCCGTTGTGTCTACCTGGCTGCTAAGGAGAGGGTTCAAGGCCCTGAGCAATCTGAAAAGCCCTGAAGTGCTCGCTTTGCATAAGGACTAGAGTTGGCACAAAGGGAGAAAGGATGCTGTGAAAGGGGACAGGAGGGAGGTGAAGGGTGGGACTATGGCCTCCTCAATTTAGAGCACCAATGTTACCATGATGTTGCGAGCCCAGTCACAAAAAAAATTCCTAAGGTAAGGAAGCCTTCCTATATAAAACGTTTTGGGTGCTTTATTGAGCATTTGACAGGAAAAAGTGAAGTCAAGAATATTGCTGCTTGGTGATCAAAAAATCAAACTCAGTCTTGAGAATAATGAGCAGTGGAAGTGAGAGCAAAGAACGGTATTATGTGGCTTTTTAAAGCTGTGGTATGCCAGTAATTCTCATTACCCCATTTCAAAATGGTTTCTAAAATTTGATAAAGAACAGTAATGGACAATAGAGTACCTAGAGTACATCTAGTCCAGGCTGCTGGGCTCACCAAATGTGGCATGTTTTTAAGCACTTAAGTAAACGTTCGTATGCCAGCTTGTGTCAGTAGAATATACTGTCAGTCAGAAATCAGAAAATTTGGGCCAAGAAGTGAGAGGAAAAATGATCGGTAGAGTCTTAAAGAGAAATTTTAGAGCTGATAGGAAAAAATGGCATTGTGAAAATCAGCTTGTGTAGTGAAAAAGTCCCAGTAAGAGGAAACTTTGATAAAATGATCAGCCTCCTCTGCTTCAGCAGCTACGGGATCCACCTGTGGTAGGATGAGAGAGATGAAGTTCTCTGACAGCTTCGGCACTTTTGTGCACCTGGGCTTCTTGCAACCTCTGTATAACTGTACTTCTGTCTGCTGCTCTCTCTGAGTGAGCAACTTGGTTCAAATTAATAGCCTTGAACAACTACTGATATATTATACGTGACTGAAAGACTTGGTATGCTTTGTTCTTGGTAGAACGATGTTTCTTACAGAGTGCTTTTTTTCTAAAGTGTAGAATGCCCTCGCAGTCTGGAAACTGCGTTAGGCTTTGCTTCAGACCTGTCCACCCGTGGTAATGAAATGCATGCAGCACGAAACAAGAAGAGTGACTTAGCGGGAAGAAGCAAGGCTTTCACAGCGTTTGAAGCCTCTGAAGAGGCGTGCAAGACTTCTCGAAAATCCTATTAGGCACAGTTTATTTGGCCCATAGCTTGTCTGTGTCAGAGTTTTTCATCTTTAAAATGGATGTCGTCGTATCCGCTCTCTACTGGACAGGGCTCTATGGGGATATGTGTATTAAAAATGGAAAGAGTCAGTTCATGTGAAACTTGGACTGTTTAACTATGAAAGGGAGAGGTTGATACTTTGCGTAAGCTGTTGATGTGCTGCTGCCTCCCCAGGGTAAAGTGATTTTAGTGGTTTATACTCATTTTAGTAGGTTAGAATTTTGTCCGTCAATGGACAATGAGAAAAGGTTGTTTAAAGCAAACATATATTGTGTTTGGCAATTTACTAGGAGTTATACCGCAAAGAAAACAGAGCTCAGACACAATTCACCGTGAAATTAAATAGGAGCTTACCCCAGCAGCAAGCAGAAATCAGCCCTCTGCCAGAAAATGAAACGCTTCTCCCCCCGCCCCAGATGCAATACCCATCTTCTGCCACGCTTTGCACAAATGCAGACACCTTGCAATGTGCCCTGGCAGTTTGTAGACTTGGGCTATTTCAGATTAGAAGGGAACTTGTTCCAGGCAGAATACAACCATGGCAAACAGCCTGTTACCAGAGATCTCTGCCTCCATAGTTTCTCTGTATGTGCTTCGTAACTTCTTGATTATCCTGGCATAGGTTAAAAAAAAAGTTTACCTCTTTTAATACTACCATATGTGGATGCAGTTATATTGATATAAAAAATACTAATCTTCATGGCTTATACACCTAAGGGAAGTAAAAATACACTCCTCTTCCCCCGTCCCCCCCTAGCATGATAGCTTCCATTGAGCTAGAAAATAAAGTTGAATAGCAGTCTTTATTAACAAGTCAAAACAAAGCTGTGATATGTGCATAAATGTTAAGTTTCTCAGCTTTTAGTATACTCAAGTGCCGAGGAGATAACTGGGAAATAAAGACCAAAAATATGTTTGTAAATAGACTGTGGAAGGGAAAGATTAGCGAACCTGTGCTCTCAATCCCAGGTTCTTCCTCTAAACCCTCAAACAGTGGGAAGGCTGGAGCCTGAATTGGAGCAGAAGCCATGCTTTGATCCAGCTCGCTAGCCCACTCTAGGTTTAAGCTGTTTATAGACTATTACATGTGGGGAATCTGGACTTACGGTTTCAAGGAAGACTTAGTTAAAATGTAGGCTTTTATTTTGTCACTGTAGGAAAGACATATGTCATAGCCTCGTATTTACACTCAGGCTTCTTTCTATCTCTTGGAGTATACAGTCATGCTTCCTCTAAGCCCTCCTATTTTGCTAAATACCTATAATGGGGATCTCGTGTAAAAGAGTAGAGTATTTATTATAGAGTTGCTTCCTTCTATGCAGTAGAAAATGGTGAGATGAGGAAGGACTAGACAAGGCTGGAGCATCATCTTGATTCCTTAGTGACAGCTCATAGAAAATTGCGATGGTTTCTTATTTTTCTTTATGTGAAAAAAACCCACTGACCTATAATGTTATATATGCGTCTGTATATATATATAGCAAGCCAGTGTGGAGAAATAAGCCAGACAATACCAATGGAAGGCAGAAAATGAGATCTTTATCTCATTTGGAGGGCCATTACTAGGCACATGTTTTATCAATTTCATCTTGAAAAAAACCTCAACAGCTAATATGGCACTCCTGGGAAGCTGGTGTATTATTTAAAATATTTATGAGGACAGAGCCACAAGCTGAGAAGTGGGCCATTTATGAAAAACTTAATAATAAAATCTGTTCAAGTTAGTTTGAAACCTGTTGTAGGATCCTCACTCTGAGTATGTTTAATGATGCATGAAAACCATTAGTCTGAACTTGGCACAATTCCTGCAATGCAATTACTTGCTGATAAACTTAGACGTAGTTTGCAAGTCTTAGTGCTGGACAGCAAACAAAATAAATGATGGGTTGGTTACACGAGAGCCTACACAGTTGTAGTTCTAAGGCTTTGACCAAGGGTTGTTTCAGAACGTACATGATGGCAGTGTGGCTGCTGTCAGGTTCAGTATAAGTTTGGTACCATATGAGCTGGCATGAATATTCTGTAGCAGTGGCAATTTGCAAGGTGATATATATGTTGAAGGCTAGTGCTCTGGTTAAATACTTAAAATGCAGTCTCTTGGGCTTTTAAAACATTCAGGGAGCTCAGGAGAGATTCCCATCCATATGCATGTGTCATCGAAATGCTGAAAGACACATTAGAGTTGGCTTAGAAAGGGGAATGGAACAGGCAGGTGTGAAGTTCAGCTCAAAAGCACTTAGAAAAGACGTTTGCATCACCTTAAAAAGTCACTGTGTCCTTTGTTCATCCTTTTATTCTTTTCATCTCTGAACTCTTTCATTCCACTTTTTTTTTTTTTTTAAATAGTCCCTCAGTCACTAATGGAACAATGTGCAACGTTACAGATCTCCTTAATGGAAAAAATAATCCATGTTTTTTCATGGCATTAAATGACAAAATTGGAATAAGGAGCAATGGTGAAGTTTTCACTGGTTGTACTGGTTACCTGTGTACGTACTTCAGCAAATCCAGCTGCAACAAACCTCAGTAATTATTATCATTTATCATTGTGATTTGTAAACAGCTTGGCCTTGGTTCTCAGTTATGGTGTGCTCAGTTAAAGAGTTTCAGACTGGAAGGAGAGAGAAGGCAGAAGATTTCCTTAATTCGCATAAGGCAAAGCCCCCTTAGACTCTATTGCAGAATAGGGGTCAGCTTGGGCTAAAAGTAGCAGCATTCTTTGCCTATTGACTGCAGTTTCTGATAGGCATGTATTGCTGGATTAAGCCTGGATGTCAGGAGTGTAGACTGTCTGTAAGTGTCAGGAAGATGTAACTCATGCCCAGCCCGATTCTCATACATCAAGCAGAGCTTGAACGGAAAGGAAAAGCTGTTCCAAATTTCTGGTGAGTAACAGCAAGTGGCCAGTCCAGCACATCAGCAGGACTCAGTCTCTGCTCTCCTCTGCTCTTCACGTGCATAAGGATATTTACTACTCTGCCTTTGATTGCAGTTCTGGAGAGCTTTCTTTTACTCTTTTGGCTTACCTGAATAACTATCTAGGCATGCAGCAGACACCAAAGGGACAAAGTTCCCTTTCTGTTTATTAAGAGCTGAACAAAAGCCCTAACCAACATTAGTTTCTGTTATGTGTAGACCTGCTTTTGCTATATGAGCCTACTACAAAGCCATACAGAGCACATGAAGCTTAATTACAGATTTAAACCATGCTGAAGAATTTTCTGAAAGAATTGACTGAAAGCAAATTATTGTGAAAAATCTGTTAATATTAGCCTGGAAAAGAATTTCATTAGTTTTGTAGGGTGGGGAAATAGGTAAGTTAAAAAAATGTCTGGAAAAGCTTCAGGTGACTAAATTTATTGATCCTGGAAGCCAAACCCCCCAGAGGGGAGATGGGCTTGGGCCCCACGTGGTCACTGGAGTGGTTTTCTAGATGGGAATTCCATTCACAGAAAGGCTGCCCCTCTCCACCGCTGACCCATGCTCCTTTTTGCACACACAGCTTCCCTGAAGCCATGCAGTATGTATACACTACTGTACTTTTTGTCCCATTTCTTCATGCTTTGAAATAATTTCTCTAGTTCTCTTGTCTATAAACTAACATTCATGAGGAACATTCACAGAAAAGCCTTGTATCTTCAGCAGTGACCATGCTTCTGGCTTGAGTTTGGTTGCTTTCTTCTCTGGTACATATTTAGTAATATCACAGCATCTTGGGTGGCCGCATTAGGCAAAGATACAGAGATAGATTTCCACCAATTAACTGCTTTGAGGTTTATCGTGTGGTTTTAAAGAGGAGTCGCAGAACGAGTGTTCCCAGTGAATTGCTGAGATGGGATACGACAGTGGTGGGAGGCTTCCTATTTTCTCTGAATTTTGCTCAGTATCGGGGGTTTGAGTGGAACCCAAGACTAAACCTCCAAATAATCAGAACTTTTGCTCTCAAGCTGCGCTTGGCATGGGGTCAAAACTGAGCTGCCTCAGAAGTTTCTTCTGATTTCTGTGGCTTCTCCTTCAAAAAAGAAATGAACGCAGAATGACTGGTGAGCTCTGGGAAGCCTTTCAGCCAACATAGCCTGGATTTCAGTTTTGTAATTAAAGTATTATCATCATCAGACTCCATAGGCTGTGGGAGAAAATTTTCATTTGGCTTCTGGCTCTCCATAGCATATCAGCATAATGCGCTTTCATGCTGCGAGGAGGATGTGCTTCTGCTAGCCATTCTAGATAACAAACATAATTTGTCAATAACTCCTTGTAGGATCATTTTCAAGTTCTGTGAAAAAAATGAAGAGGAAAATCTGGTAACAAAAAGCAGAAAGTACTACCCTTTGAAAATACTGTGTCAAAACACCTCCTAATAAGAATGTATTTGAATCCTATTAACCATTGTTGGTAGAATTACTAGAAAACATGATACCAAATTGGCATTTGCTGTTATTGTGATTTCATCTTGCCATGAATTTCTGTCTGGGAAGTGAGTTTTTGCCAAGTGCTGAAGTCAGATTTTAAAGACTTTTGTTCCCACTTTATTACAAGATGGCCTAAGCGTCAAAGGTAATCAGTTAGGCTTGTTCCTTCGTACTAGGAAGTCAACTAGATGACCTCACCAAAGTTCTTTTTCTCTGTTTCTCACCTCCTTTAGTAAGCAGTAACCAAATATCAGAAGTTTCTCTTTCAGATGTATTTATAGGATGTCACAGTTTAGAGTCTCACATCTCAATGTAGCAGAGAAATTATATGGCTGCTATAACCAAAACCAATTTTAAAACCAAAGAATGTAGAATGAAATAATATTGTAATGGAAATTTTGTTGGTGTGTAACTGGAGAGTATCTAACAACACCCTATAATATATAGTTTTGTAATTGCATTCATTTTACAGTTAGGTTCCTAAGATCATAAACTCAAGGCGATTTCTTACTTGCCGGTAAAACTGCAAACTTTTATGGCATCTGATAAATGCTAAACTTGTTCTAGACTAACTTGACTTGCAGGAGGACTTGCCTGTCAGCTCTTCGGGGAAGTGAATTTTTATTCCGCTAAGCGCAGTGGCATTCCAGCGTGTGTGACTATAGCAGCTTCATGATAGAGAAATGCAATTCGTTTAATTAAACCAGTTAAACACCCAGGGAAAGCCATATTTATACTGGCTGTCTCCCAAAGTTTAAAACTTTGCTTTGACTAAGTGAGTCCTTCTCATATGCAAATATATAATTTATATCTATGATTCGTATGCTTCTCAGAAGGCGGTGATGCAAATGCTGAGCAGTGCTGTCGGTGTGTTACCTTGTGAGCAGCTCTAAAGACCAATTGGGGAGTGATATCCATTTACAGGGATCATAAATTTATGACATCAGACCAAATGAATAAAGCTTAAGCATGAATACTGTTTGAGATCTCCTCAGGGGTCCTCTTTGCTCTCCTCACTTTGGGATATGGCACAATGACCTGCAGATAATGGCTCTCTTTCCAAATTACCTTCTCGCAGACATCTCTGAAGTAAGTCTTTGTCCATCGGCTGACCTTGGATCATCTCCTGTTTCTCTGTGCAGGACAAGCACTTTTACAGTGCATCCCCTTGTCCAACCCACAATGGTTTTAAGAATTATTGTCACCTTTTCTTAGGTGTAATATCAGGCTCTCTAGTCTCTCACCCAATATTGAATATATAGCACAGTATGGGTGGGACACGTTCAACTTTTTCTTGTTCCCATGGGAATTTGCTCACATACACTGTGCATACAAAAACCAGTTATCTCACCTAGCCCGTATCATTTCACAGTCATTACCCTTGCAACATTCCAAGAGCAGGCTGTTGTCTTCACATCTGCGTGCAGCAACTTTTGAGTTGGTTTGCCTTTTTCCTACACGCCTCAGACATCATCTGGGCTGTTGAAACATCCCTGAACCCCAATGAGGAATGCATCAAAAAGTTGCCTGCCAGCTCTGTTTGTGCTGCGCTGCCCAGAAATGTGTTGTGTTGTCCTCTCCCACGTATAAATGGCAGCTGTAATCTCACGTCACCCCTCCTCTTCCACTGTAGCAAATTAGCTGTGTTTGGCAGACGATCACAGACTGCTTTTGGCAGTCGTTTGCTGTTTGTACACCTTTGCTCTGAAAGTCAGGCCATGCTAGTATCTCATGTTGATCCAGCCCTATCTAATCCATTCACTGTGCTTTCTTACACCTGTTATGTTACATTATTGTAATTCTTCTCTTATGTTTCTCTAACCTTGCTGTGAATTATTTCCTTATGCTTTATTTTTTTTTCCCTTCTTGTGCCTTGGGGTTGCTATAGTATGTACATTATTTTTGTTTTCCTCTGCAGGCTGAGAGTAGTAAACTTTCATCTGGGCAGGAAAGGTTTTCATGAAAAAAAAAAATTCTCTGTACCTTGACATTTCCTTCAAGGCCCCTGAGAAACCTTTTGCTCGTGGCCTTGAAAATTAGGCAGCAGCAACGTTTTTGTTTCATATCCCTTTAAATACATGACCTTTTCTAAGAGTGAGACTTCCTAACTGAGGGCTCTGACTGAAAGCTTGGGTGGGTTTAGCTGCTGAAGTTTAAGGTCTTGCCTTTCCCTTCTGCAGGGATTTAGGGCCCCTGCTGCCTGGGGAAGGAGACAAGGTCTCTCCGCTGCAGCAGTGCCTGGCTGAAACCATCTCTGCCGGGTTTCCAGCCCAGAATAACCTGTTATGTACTGAAACAGATGAAATACCAATGGGGAATGCGTGTGCCTTAAGGCTTTCAGGGAGGTCTTTCTGCACACATCTGTGCAGATATGCCAGGAGAGAACTGTGTAATTAGCATGATTTCAAAAACACGCTGAACAGAAGCAGCCTCCGTTAAAAATAACAGAAGAAACAACAGTAGGAAGCAGCTGGGGCCTTTCAAAGACTATAGGCAATACAGAAGCCAGATTTCAAAGATGAAACCTGGACTTATCTTTCAGATGCTTTGAAATGCTTTGGTGGAAGCATGTGAGCTGATGGGTCATTGGGAGACAGAAAAACGCTAGTTGATGTGGCAGGTCTGATGAGCCTCGTTATTCAAAAAAAGAAAGAGAAATGCACTTCAGCAAAACAGAATCTCTCCTAAAAAAGCCCTGAAGTTCTGTGAGGTTGAACATAAGAATGGACGCACCAGAGCAGACCAAAGGGTCCATCTAGCTTAGTGTTCCATCTCCTGCAGTGGCCAGTAGCACATCTGTGGAGGGGGAGGAAGGATAAGGCCTGGGTGAACTTGTAGCAATATTTCCCCTGAACACTCCCCAATCCTTCAGAAATGTGCAGCTCGGAGATGTCACGGTTCAGAACATAACAGGTTCTCCCCATAACAGGCTCCACCACCCTTTGGGGTGGCAGGATTGAACTAGCTCCCAGGACAGCGTAGGATGGGGGCCACAACACCGCATCGCCTCAGCTGTTTACAGCTCATGGTGCTCAGAGCATGGTAGATGGAACTATGTTTATATTCTTTTTGTCCTTCTCTGCCCATGTAAAGGATGGATTTAATTTAGCCTTTAACCCATTTCCTTTTGTGGTCTGCTGCAATTCCATGGGGAGCTTTGCTGCTGCTGAGGGACCTTGTCTTTGGGGCTGGCTTGGGAAAGTGCCATTATTTCAATAGACTTAATCCAATTTAGAAAAAAAAAATATATGCAACATTGTAATCAGACCTAATATTTGATTGCAGTGTTTGGCACAAGCTCCTGGTCACTGAGGGCAGCATCTGCCATTTCACAATATCTTGAGACACTTCTGTGAACACAAATCTAGAGAGATCAATGTGTACTCTGCAAAATGTTGCTGATCACGGTGTTCAAACAAATAAAATAAATCTTCTCATTACGAATAATGGTCTGAAAGGTGGAATAAATGTCTTGGCAAGATGGAAAATGCCATACAAAAGAGCAAGCTGAAAGCAAGATCTCATACGTTGTGTCAGCCTCCCGTTCTTCCAAGTGTGTTAAGTAAGTGCAGTGTGATGGTGTGTGGTGTGTCTGAGGGGGCTGCAATTCGCAAAGAGGTTTTCCAGGATGTTCTTGGTGGGACACAGTTCAGGTTTCCTGCTTTTGATGTCAAGCAAAACATATTTAAGAAAGCACCTTTTGCCAGAGTGTGGCTTTATAATTCTAAATATATATTATTATTGATAATAACATAAGAAGTCACATATAAAGCAGATTTTGATATTAATAAAATGGTAATTTAATTATGATATATTAATAATTATTTGTATGCCATTATTAGCTTTATTGCAAAATAATATTTTGCTGGTGCGACACACCAGAGCAGCTTCTGAGTTTCTGTAGCCAGCTAAATTATCTGCAACATAGCACGAGTTGCTTGACAGTGTATGAGTTTAGGGTGCTTGTGTATTTGGACTGTCCTTCAGTAAACTTAACCAGGACACTAGGTGCCTGGAAGATAAACAAAAATCAACAAAAACCAGATTCAGTAGGGTAGTTTTGTCAATGTACAGGTCTCTCCAGCTGGCATTTGGGAATTGATCTTCAGCTTTGCCCCAGTAGGTGTCTCTTTCAAAGTATTGAAGGAGAGGAGAATGGTCGGTGTCATCTGTTCTCTTCCAAAGCTGTTTAAGACCTTCAGGAGAGGTGGCCAACAGAGCTTGTAGGCTTGTGTGCTCAGGTCATGGGAAGTATTCAATTTGTAATATTCAACAGATGTCAGTGACAAACCAGGGTTAGTGCTGATCTCTAGTTAGCTCTCACTGCCAGACGCACCAGAACAGTAAGCCCAAACTGAGTGTACATGTCAAGTACCCTCTTTGAATGCCACGTACAGAAAAACTAACTCTCTGCGTTCAAGATCGCGTTAACTTTTTGAGTGGAAATGTGTGCCTTTCAGCTCCACAGAAAGTCCATATTTTCAGAGCTCTATTGTATCTAGAGCAGATGGAGTTTCAAACAGTGAGTGTTAGCGGGGACTGGGCAAGGTCTCTTGTGTTCTGCTTTTGGTACAGAGATTTTCTGCAAAAACTGTGTTATTGTGATTATCTATGTTGCTGTTGCTTCACTATGAGACAAGTAACGACGCACCGCTTGAGGCTAAGCTCTGAAATTAGAAATCGAAGTCGGGACCGAACCTAGCTGTCTGCTTAATAGGCATTGCGCTGTGCTGCTAGCTCTCTGGCCGCGCATGGGCCCTTTGTGTTTCTGGGACACTGAAAAATCGTGGTTTAAAATGACAAAACCTCTAGTGTTGTTCAGCAATCTTATGCGTAAGGTGTTGCGCCGAGTGAGCACTTCACGGTGCTTGCCTGGGAGCTCCCAGCGGCTGCAGCAGGAAGGAGCTCTTGGCAGAGTTCGGCAGAAATCCCTCTTCTCCTCTTCAGCCTGTTTTTAGGATTCATACCTCACGGTGCTTGTTATTCTCCGAGTAAATAGCAAAGTTCGCCACTTCTCCTGTGCTTTTGGGAAGTGGATGTACAAGTATACTTATTCCAAAGCACTTAACTGCTGTAGTTAGTTACTATTATGTTGCTTATTTGCAAAATCAGCAGGAATTTTCCAGCGGAGTGGGTTTTCCTTTGACAAATCTTCCTGTCATATAGTTCTAAGGGAACCTACACTTGCAAGGACTCAAGAGCATCAAGAGCAGTATTGAAGTGCTGCTAAATGGTACGTCCAAAGATGTGTTTAAGACCGCAGAGTTCAGAGAAATATAAAACTCGTATCAACGCTTACCTTATTAAAACATCTGTCCTTCTGGAGCTGATCGACAAACAGCAGGTGGAGGTTAAGACTTCAGCTGGACCACGTAAAATGCTGCTATCTTTCCTACCTCTGATGGACGGACATAGCGTAAAGGAGAACAAAAGTTTATTTCAGCTTGGCGATTGGAGTTTGGTTTGCAAGAGGAATCCAGCGAGTGCTGCTGGGGCTCGGCAATGACAGAAACCAAGCATGCCACTGGTGGTGTGCTGCCCAGTTGCCATATGGAGGCTGAGTGCTCTAGAGAAAGAGGAAAAATATTAAACATGTACACAGATACAACAAGGAGGCAATATATTAACTCTTTGCTCTTGGTCATTTGATCTTGCTTGCTTTCTTGAGATGTGTCAGGACAGTTGAGGGTGGGTGGGATGCTGGGTCAGATGTGCTTCACCTTTCTTGTGAGATAATGGAAAGTGGATTTCTCATTTCCTTTGCTCACTCTTGAACCCTTTCTACAATGCATTGCAATACTCCTGAAGTTACAACTTGTAACAGGAAAAGAAGTGCCATCTTTATGCAATTTAGGAAGTTAACTTGGATTTGTTGTTGCGTTGATGTGGTTGCACACCTCTAGAGATCAGGTTTGTGTCTGCTGGGCTCCCAGTGTTGGGAATGGAACTGTCTGGTTTCGCCATGTTATTTGGTTAAATCATTCTATGCAGAACTCATAAATATAGCCTAAAGGGAAATGCCTGAAGCACGTGGAACAGTGATCAAATGGAGCATAATTTTGCTTTTCTTGATGTCTTTTAAATGTTTTACTTTCTTTTATGTATTTGTTGACTTCGTGAGGCTGTAAATTGTAATGACTTTCGGTGACATTAATGGTCACCATAGATCTCATGTTTCTGTAACAAACTAATTTTTCTGCAATTTTAGAGCCAAATATGAAAGAGCCAGTAAATCTGAGTAGCCTGGGTTTGAGTTTTCCCTGTTAGGTCTTCATTTTCAGAAAAATCCCCAGGATTCTAGGCTGGTCTGGAAAAGGAAATCTTCAAATTAAGGACCTGATTGGAAAATATGGATCTCAGTCTGTCTGTGTTTCATTTCCCTGGACTACAGCAGACTGAAATTTTTTAAAGAGACTAGACTGTGTGAGTTGAGAAGACCTCAGGGACAGTCTGAAATTTAGTTAAGTGTAAAGAGAAAAATCTCCCTTACCTATGTGCTAAAGCCACACCACTGTTCAGGAAGTCACATTAAAATGAACTTAAATTTAAGCTTGAGTCTTACTAAGCATGTGCTAAACAGCCTTTCCTAGAGATTAAAGCTCTTCTGAACAGAAGCCTTAATTAACATGTTGCAATCCTGGGATAAAAACTGCTATAGAGAGAGGAACCAGTGATAATGATAATACCATACTCAATACATTTAAATCCTCTTATTTTCTATGATTTTAACTTAAATATGTACACCTAGCCTTTAAAAAAAAAATTATAAATGGCAAAATTTAAATATGGAGCAGCTCTTTAATTGGTATTATGTTTCATGAAACGTGTTCTAAATAACACAAATTAATTGCAGATGTGTTGCCAGACTGTGTGAAAATTCAAATAACTTCCCCCGATGAATGACCAAAATAGCTTTGCTTATATGTTTTAAAAGCTGTAAGAGCAAAGCTGCAATCCCAAATGTCATACTATTTTTAAGACATTTATAGTACACAAGAGACAGGAAAAATATCTTGTGTATATATATTTCAATGAGTATTTAAATCCTAACTCTAGCTTGACTCCACAAGTTAATAGCAGTGCTCCTATATCATTTATTTTACATATGTGTTACTAGCTTCCCTTTTTCCTTATGTGGAGTTTTTAATTGGACCTCCTTTTGTATGGACATAAATTCCTTATTTAAGTAAACAAGTGAGTATTAAGTAAGTATGTGATTTACATGCACAAACAGAAACTTGCTGTATCTATGGGTTTCGATGATGCTTTTTCTGGATTTACATCAGTAAGTAAGACCTGGCCTTATTCCCGTTAATATAAAAAGCTTTGATGAGGTAAGTTTATGGTGAAGTAAGGGCTGCAGTAGTAGTTGAACATAACATCAGTTTAGAGCTTTACTGGCAGTGTCTCCGTGTACTTTGAGGAAAGAGTATGGAAATGCTTGCCTCAGTAAGCTTGGCTGAATGCGCTGCGAGATTTTTTATTTGCTTCCCCCTTCAAGAGAAACAGTTCCCCTCCAACCTCCGATGATTATAATTTCCTTACTTTGCCTCTTATAATTTTTTCTGCTTGTTGGCTAAACAGCGTCCCGTAGAGTAGGATTGCAGAATCACACTAATCACACAACCCTTTACAAACACAGAAAGGCTAGTGATGTTCTCCTGTGTCCGGACTGATCAGTGAACAGGGAGTGAGAGGTCTAGTCATACTTACAGCATTTGAAGGGGAAATGGCCTCAAGTTGCACCAGGGCAGGTTTAGGTTGGACATTAGGAAAAATTTTTTCACCAAAAGGGTTGTTGAGCATTGGAACGGGCTGCCCAGAGAAGTGGTCGAGTCCCCATCCCTGGGAGTATTTAAAAGATGGGTAGATGAGGTGCTTAGGAACATGGTTTAGTGCTGGGATGGCAGGGTTAGGGTAATGGTTGGACTTGATGATCTTAAAGGTCTTTTCTTTTCCAACCTAAACAATTCTATTATTCTACAATTCTATGACTGTGCTTCGCTTTCTGCCAGCAGATCTGCCCCCATGTCTTTTTGGAGGAAGAGAAGCATAAATAAGGTGTTAGTGTTGCTGCCTACAACAGAAGGTACCCCCAAGAGTTCCCATGCTTTGTAGGGCCCCTCTGGGCTGTGATCTGTGCTGTTCCTGACTAGCAAGGCAGCTATGTGCTAAATACTGAGCCATGCAGCAGACTGGAAGAATGACCCTTCTGAGCTTGCACTGAGTGTCTGCAAAGTGGAAACCCCCTCGGGACTTTCATCTTGAGGTCATCCTGGGCTCTTGGACAAGTCAGATAGTATTGAAATGCAGCATGCTTAGTGGCCAGTGAACTGAACATGTCTGGGAACATTTGTGGGCACAAACACTTGGCTGTCTCTGGTTTTTAGATGGTCTTTGTCATTGTTTTGGATCAGGACAGCTACTACCCTCCTTATTTGGTTTAATGGTCAGCCTGTGGTAAGGACCATTTCTTGTAGGTACTCTTGGGTGCGGTCTCCTTGTTCTGGAAGCCCGAATTGTTTGCTGGTATGGGCATAAAGTATTCTACCAATGGCCTGCAGGTCAGAAGAATGGGGCCTGACGATGTGGAGAAGCAGATAAGTGAACATCTGGAGGGACCTTCAAAATTGGTTGTACTGCTAAATAAAGCCTGGACAGTTAGAAAAGTCGGTAGATGTGTCTGTCTCTCAAAAGCTGCAGAAGACAGAAAGTTCATAACAGGTTTATAGGAAGCTAAAGGCTTTCCAAAGGAGTTGCTTGGATTCACATTCTAATGTTATTTTCTTGGTGTATTTATCTATGTAAGTGTTAAGGTTTACCTGTGTCTGAAAAGGATTCTTTCCTCCTTTGTGGACACTTCACATCTGCAAGTGGTGCCTTAACTCGGCAAGAACTGTGGCTGGGAGTGGAATGTACAGCTGCAACTCATTTTTAGCAGAACTTTTAAAATATGAGATGGTTAAGTAATAGCTGTGGCACTGAAACACTGTTACTTTGCAATTGCAGAACAGTCATTAACATTGATATTGTAGCGTTCATACTCTGAGGATAAGCTCTATTCGTTTTCTTGTCGGTAGTTAGAAATTACCACACTGATCTGCATACTTGGCTTTCATGACTAGCGTAACAAAAATTCTCTGTACCCTTGTGTAATTGCAATATTTACTTGCTTCTTCCTGTGCTTGTTTCTTCTCTTCATCATTTGACAATTTTAAATGAGGTAGGAAAATTCTTCTGCAATGTCTATACAGAGCCTGGGACAATACAAGCTAATTCTGGGGTCATACGTGGTACTACTATCACAGCTATTTTTTTTATTGTTCCCTCCTCCTTGACCTTTGTAATTGCTCTGCCTTTGTCTTGTGTTTTACAGTCGCCTCTCCTCAAGGTGTGTCTTGCTTTTCATACCGCTCTGGCTTAGGTACTATGATACAAATTGATAACAGTTGTTAGAAGAGGTTCGCTTTTTTGAAGCACACCAGAAGGGATGCACTGAAAGGATTATGTTTGTATTAGCCTTTTGTTTTAAAACATTGTCAGTCATCTGATCGACCTCAGTCTTAGATGGTGACGCAGTTTAACTGCAGTAGGGAGCTAAGCCCCACACAGCCACTCGCTTACTCCCCCCCAACAGCAGGATGGGGGAGAGAATGGAAAGGGCAAAAAGGAGGAAACCTGTGGGTCAAGATAAAAATAGTTCAACAGGTAAAGGGAAGGCTACGTGGGCGAGCAAAGCAAAATAAGGAATTCATTCACTACTTCCCACCGGCAGGCAGGTGTTCAGCCATTTCCAGGAAAGCAGGGCTCCATCATGCCTAATGGTGACTTTGGAAGTCAGGCTTCATAACTCCAAATGTCCCCACCTTCACCTCCTCCCTGCCTACAGCTGTTATTGCTGAGCATGACATCATATGGTATGGGATACCTTTTGGTCAGTTGGGGTCAGCTGTCCCAGCCGTGTCCCCTCCCAACTCCTTGTGCCCCTCCAGCCTCCTCGCTGGTGGGGTGGGGTGAGAGGCAGAAAAAGCCTTGATTCTGTGTCAGCCCCGCTCAGCAATAGCTAAAACATCCCTGTGTTATTAACCCCATTTTGGTCACAAATCCAGCACAGCGCTGTCAGAGCTGCTATGAAGAAAATCAGCTCTGTCCCAGCCAAAACCAGTACAGATGATGAGCCAGGGGAACTGCCTACCCTGTTTAACTATGGATGGTGCCTTGCTCAGTGTTTGCAAACGATACTTTCCTTGGGGTGAACTGCAGTTTGGAGAGCTCTCATGAAAAACTCCGGCGGTGTTGCAGCCTCCTTCTTTGTGTGTTGTGTTACAGGCTGACTATTTGGCTTTGATTGCTACACCTTTCTCTGCATCATATTCAAGGATGTACTTACCTAGTACAAGCTTCTTACTCTCTCCTTGTGTGTAAAAGCACTGTCTTAGTAGCTGCCATGGAGATGCCCTCTTCTCTCCTCAAACCCACAAGTAGTGTTTCAAGGATATAATCTTGCTCAGAGAACCCAGAGTATGAACAGACAGTACCGGGCAGATTCCCTGTGATTATATTATTTGCAAACTTGCAAGGCCCGCTTCCTCCCTCCGCTCCCCCATCCCTCCTTTTCATTATTCAAACAGCTCATTCTTTGCTGAATGAGCTACATTTTAGCACATCTAAAAATAATTTGCAGAATTTATGTTTCAGGAGGATGAATACTTACTGCAAGGTAATCTTTCACGGAAGCACTTACATGTCTCAGTATGTGACTCCGAATGGGGTTCAAACAAACTCTCATAAACAAGATTTATTTTACCATTTAACTGTAATAAAGTTGTGCCTTGAATTGTACTGTCTGTAAGTCGTATACAAAGAAAAGGCATACACATTAATCCTCAATATTAAACCCCTGGTTTTATTCCGTTAGTATAAGAGACTTCTCGCTTATTTTTAAAATGCTGCATTTATCCAATTTCAGAATAGATTGGGTTTTGATGGTAAAGAGAAATGCAAGTCTTGTTTAATCCATTTTTTCTAAATTTTCTGAAACCACCTATTAAGAAAATAAGATCTTCCACTATCTGTGTTCCCTTAACCTGAATACTTTACATAGTTGAACAGAGCATTCAGGGATATGTAACGTGACTTTTGGCCTTGTGTATGCACAATGGTAAAAATGACATTTTTGCTGTGTTGAAATGTTTGAACTTATACTGTACTGGGCGAACATATTCATAAAAAGAAATACTTCCGAAGAAGCAAAATATGAACTCATGCTGTTTCTCTTTTTGACTATTTTGTCTTTGGATTCTTAATTTTGAGCAATTTTAGCAATTCCTCTGTTGTGTAAACTTGGTTTTGATCTTATCATGCCTTTGTGGCCTCCTGGGTGTTATGTACTTCCCAAGCTTTAATTGAGAGACTTTCTTGAAGCTATACCATAATATTTGATCTCTGCTTCAAAATGGAAAGCAACTGAGGCCTCAGAATTGGGCTGGCTATCAGGTGGTGACTGGAGCATTGTCTATATGTTGCATCTGCTAGATAAACACTCTGGAACCGAGCTTCTCTAGAATCAAGGGTAAGACCCATTAAGTCAGCCAAATTCTTCTGAGAAATCACCTGATGGGGAAGAAGGGCATGTGGGGAAGGAGCTTAAGTAAATCCTCTTTAAATGCTATGCCATCCAAATGCAGAGGAACCCGGGCAGTTTTCCTGCTTTGGAGAATGGGTTTACTTACCTCTGCAGGAGGTGGTTTAACAAGAGTCAGTTATACATAGCAAAAGACTTCTAAAATTTGTATGAGTGAAACCCAAGGAATAATAAATATTTTCCTTGATCCTTAAGTGATATACTAGTACTGGATTATAGATAGTTCTTAAAGTTATTTACTTGGAGGGCGAATGATGGTTACATTGTACCCCTTCTATATGTCAATGCTTAGGCACATGGTGTTCCTTGGAGTCCTCTCTGTCCTACTTTGCATATAAAAGATATGTATAAAGGATATATAAAGTCCTTCCTACTCTTCTCCCGCCAGTTCTCCCAGCTGAACAATGTTTTAGGGATCTTTGATATCTTCAATAAGCTTTTTTTTCAGATACAAACTACAGATACTTAGTCCCACACAGCAGTACGGCTTTATACAAGTTTGCTACTTGCCCATTGATAAATACCTATGGAGAAGTCAGAGTAAATGGAAAAGTGTGCCATACCTCCTTCATGGATAATCAGCTTATAACAACACCTAAAGGTCCGTGTTGTTTTCCTCCTGGGCAAAGCAGCTTACTAGGTCAATAAGAAATTTTAGCTTTGCAAGTCAAAACCTTTCAAAGCTTCACCACAGGCAATATTCCTTCATCATACCTTGTATTGCTCCTCTTTACTTTAAAATGCAATTAAAGCCAATGTAAGGACCCTGAGATGGTTACCTTTACGTCACTGCCTTTGGTGCAGTCGCACAGCCAGAAAGCCCAGGCTGTAAAGGAGAAATGGGAAAAAGAGACAGGCAAGTTGCTTTTAGTTTAGAACTAATATTTTTCAAATAAACTGTTTTATGTCTCACTATTTTTCTCATAACTGTTGATATTTTGCAAAGAAAGACTGCAACAAATTTGAGAGGGGGAAGAATTATTTTCACAAAAAATATTCAGTGAGTGATGCAACAGGGATTGTGGAGGGCTGAGAAACACTTTTTTTTCTGCATAGTGAGTCACAAATGCTCCCTTCCAGCTACAAAAGGAGCATCTGTCTTCCCTTCAAGGTTTGTTTGTGAACTATTGCAACCACAGCAGGTTTTTTTGCATGCGTGTTGTAGGATGCCTTGTGTTGATATGGTCATAACTGGTTCCTTCAACTTTTGTTGGGCAATTCTTGTCTCAATTTGCAGGTGTAAGTCAATGAGAGAGAAAGGGAGAGTAAGATCATTCCCTGCTGAGAATAGGCTGAAATTGGCATCTTTCTCATTTAGCTCTTGCCTTGGTGATGTAAATGTATGCGAAGGATTGTAGTTACAGCGACCCTGCAGCGTGCAAGGGAACAAAAGTAACTGCAGTCTGAGACTGCTGTGAAAGTTTATCCTTTTGGAGTCTTCTCTCACTCCATACTGTTGCTGTGCAAATGCTTCTTTCTCTTTAGGCCTATTCTCAATTTTTCTGTTGTTGAAGCAGGAGCTGAGGACAACTCACCTCCAATCCTCCACTGTAGCATCTTATTTAATAAACAGCATTACGTACTCTTTGCTCATAAACTCTCTGCATCCAGCTCCCCTCTGCTGTCAGTTAGCACCTTTTATCACATCGGGAATCTCTGGGTAATGATTAATTAGAAGGATAAGCAGGGAGGTGTGGAGATGCCGCTGGCACGAGGCCAAAGTTGCCACCTCCCAGCTAATGAGCAAAGCCTGCTGGAGCCCAGGCCGGCAGCAGAGCCATACGAGTCCATTTTGCCAAAGTGGGGGGAGGCCTGCTGATAAAGGCAAAGTATGAACTCTGCTCTAGGCCTATGAGTTTGACTTTAAAAATGCTATTTCCCATTCAGTGTATGTGTTTTAAATGAGAGCTCGTTAAATCACAGGGCAGACCTTTGCAGTGTCCAAATTTTTCATGACAGAGGTGCCTAAATACCATGGTGCCTAAATACCTAAATACCTTACTGGAAAGGGAAAAGGCCTGGATTGTCAGCTGATGAGTGTTATATGTCTTTTTATCTAATTAAACAATTAAGGTATTTGTGGATTGACTTAGATGGGGATTCATGTGGGTAAAAAATGCGAGAGTCCTTCATTTCCTTTGCAATAATACTTTGAAACAGAATATCCTTTCTCATAGGTTTTCCTTTTTACAGAGGTACTCCATGCTTCTTGAACTTGCATTCATTTTGTGCTTTGACCATTGTGAGATTTTAAATCCATTTGTGCCCCAAAGCAAGAAAATGTTTTGGTTCTATTCAAGAAAGCCTGTTGACAATGAAGCATCAACAGAGTTGTTTATTCTTTCAGTGACAGATTTCTTCTTTACTTCAGTATCTGTGCTCATCCAGTTTAAAACACAAAGCTGCTTATTGTGCAAGTCATGGAATTCTTTAGGATTTAAAAAAAGGGAAATATGTCAAATAAGAGAGCAACACTTCCCAAGTGCTTATCTGGCAGCCTAGAGAACCCTGATATTTCTCTTGAATCAACTGTTTAAATGAGCAGTGTAATGACAGTCATTATTTGTGCAAGACTTGCTTATGTAGCAACTCAAGTATTTATACAAAGAATAGAAGCTTGATGAAACAGAGTTAAGAAATGCGTGCAAGCAAAATTAGATCTGTGCCAAACCATCTTGTTTCTCATTACATTTTTACATTAGAAGATGAACTCTTCTTCCATAAATGGAGAAGTTTGTATCACTTAATAGGGAAGAAGTTCAAAACAATACCTCTGAATTTTAATTGGGTTGATTACACTCGAGGAAATATCTCAAGCCTTCTTCCTGTTTAGTCCATCTGAATATGTTACAAGAATCTACTTTTCTCTGGCATGCAGTTTCTATTTGTGGGCAAAAAGAACCCCTTAAAGTGATTCAGGAAACTTGTTTCTACTTGCTGAAGAGTACTTAGTAGCATGGCTTTCACAGTCACAACTTTCCTTATTAACATGGGACAGGATTCATCTACGATGTCGGCAATCTGTATGCTTACAGCTAATGGGCATAAACCATCTGACTTGTTTTAGATGCATCTGACTTGTTTTAGATGCATCTCACTTTAGGGCGAGATGTGTGTAGTCCATCTAGTGCCTCCTTATCTCCATATGGAGTATGTTGAGATATCTCAGGGAAAGCATCTCGGATCTGGATTTTTGTGATGTAGATGCCTATTTCTGATCTGGCAAATCCTGCCATGTGGGCCTCATTAGTGGGAAAAATTGTCTATGATTTTTATGCACTTTTAGACTACAAATTACCTATGGACAAAATTTTCAGTTATAACTTCACACAGGTTGTGGTTTTTCTAGGAATTTGGTCCTCATTAGATGCGTCATTTATTCTAGCTCATGTTTTTTGAAATCACTGCCACTTTGAGAGCAGAAGGAAAGATTAGGCACTGAGTACCACATAAACTCTTGCCCCTTTGTATTATCCCAAAGAGTGGCTCTGAACTGTTCCATTCGTGGAGGAGCCACTTAAATTCTTTTGTCGAAAGACATTGGTGGAGTCTTTTCCTCTCATTAAGAGTGACAGTATGTATAAATAAGTTTTTCCACTCAACATAACTTGATCTCTGACAGTCTCTTGAGCGATGTATTCCTGTGTCTTGATTGTCACTCTGTTCTTTTTGTTGTGATTGTGTGCAGAATATGCAAAACAAGTATAAAAAAAATGGAACATGAGGTAGGAAATGGTGCAGTGTTTTCTCAAGAGAAATATATATGTCAATGTGTATGTCTTTAGGACAATATTTTCTAAAAAGTTTATGTTTGAGTATGCTTGCATTCACTTTACAGATGTGTTCTGGAAAGTACATTTATCCAGAAAAATGCTTGCATAACTGCTGGATTGGTTATGTAAAATAGCTATAGAAAGATATCCAGAAGTAATGCCATGTGTAGTAATTCTAGACTGTAGAATATGAGTTGTCTGTAATGAAGTGCTTAGAAATGTATTTATAACCAAGATTTATATACTAACACTTTTTCAGCTATGATTTTTAACACAAAATAAATCCAGTGATGAGTGTGGTGTATTCATGGGCAACTGAAGAATTAAATTGAACAAATTGCTTTCCGTAAACTGTTTCCCTACTCCAGCTATAAACAACACAAATATTAAAATATCTTTTGCAGAATACAAATAGACATTTACATTGAAGTTAACAGTCTAATCGTGAAGAGAATGCAGGCCATACAGTAAATTATCAGTAATGTTAATTACTTCTGTGTTTGTAGAAGTCTTGGCTTTTACATGCAAAGCCATTTTAATAAAGAACAGTAAAGACTAATTCCTGAGGAACATAATATAGATAGATGTACATATTTGCATATAGGAGTTTATTGCAGCAAAATAGGTAATGTAGATATATCTGCATCATACAGTGTATTCATTCTACTGGGACCTGTGCTATAGTTCTTGTATCTCCTTGCAGATACAGCTGTTAGCTGAAGACATTTCTACCTTGGCTGCTTCTCAGTCCCTCACCCTTGAGGGTTTTGCCAGATGTGGTGCTTCACAACCTTTTTCTATTGAAAGAACGGGATAGAATAACCTGATAAATTAACCAGTGTGCTTTACAGGCCTAACTTTGATTGAAAGGATGCTGTTGGCAGGGCAGCGGGACATGGGAGTGCTTCAGGGGTCATGGTTTTATCAGCTGCATCCAGGAGGGGATGTGCTCTCCAGCCCTGGCACAGGTCCAGCACCTGGGGTAATACATCTGGGTCCGCTTAGTGCTACTTGAGATCGTGACGCCTTTGGTGATTGACCCTGTATGTGATGCTATGCTAACGTAGTCGTTTTCTGCGGCCCAATTTAATGCTCAGCAATATACTGCACCGTCCTTTGCAGCATAAGGTTGCTGAGAAATGGTGTGGGGATTGCCACTCGGTGCTACGTTGCACTGTAGGGGTTGATTTGGAAAGGAGAATTAGACAGAAGCAGTCAAAGCATAAAAATCTGCAGTGTGTCTTTAGCCCATGCACTTTTTCCTATATAGGTCTCAGCAGGACAGAGAAACTTGTTCCAAGCAGACAGAACTAGTATGTATTGACTAGGAAAAACATAGCAGTATTACTGATGGTGAGTCAAAGCAGCTTTTGGAGACCTGCTCTGCTGTTGGAAATTATGGTACAAAGCAGTGAACAAATGCAAATCTACACAGTCAGGGGATTATGATGGCTATTTACAATTTGTTTTTAAGGTAATATTAATGTGACCTACCATTACTTGATTTATGTTTGTTTTACAGAACAAACAACACGTGAATTTGCAGCAGTATGAATCTCTGCCACAAATATGCCTGTGATGTTCTCCAGAATCTTTTGTTACAAATTGCAATTTGCTTGAAAATCGTATCAGGCAATGAGCTTGCATGGAATCCTCTCTCTCTGGTTTGTAAACCCAAAAGAAAATAGATCAGTGGCATTCCAGTTTAGTTTCACAGCCAGAACAATTATGAAAATATTGCCATGTCAGTGAAGCTGCTTTGACTCAAGGCCACATTCTTATCCTCCCACACTAGTAAGTCTGATACAGATGATGAACACAAATAAAGGATCTCTAGTTTCAGGGGGCTGTTGTGCTTGAAGATTGTTCATCTTCAAATTCTGTCTTAGCCATGAAAGTGTTTGAACCTCAGGTTATTTTGAGAGATTATTTTTGTATGAGAACTGGCATCTAAGGTTTTCTTTGAAATATATTTGTATTTTCAGAAAAGAGCTTTCCTACTATCTAATTCTAAAGAAACCCACATGCAAGGATTGAATTTAGGCACATTTTCTGAGATTTCCATAACCATGAAGTGCAATTTGCCATAGCTCTGATACTATGACGATAACTCCATCTAAGAAAACCTTAATTTTTAAGGTATAAAAACAGGATTAAAAGTGTTGGGTGAAAGGAAGAACTTATCCAGCCTGGTTTGAGACATCAGTTGTAATAGGTACCTCTGCTCCTTTCAGGCAGCTGGGATGTAGGGAATCTACCATGTGACTTATGTTGTGATATTTTATAGCGTCCGCTGCTCAGGTTTGAACAACAGCCTAATAAATCACAGTGGCATCTGGAGAGAACAAAGTAGCCTCAAAAGACAATTCACTAGATAAAAGTAGAACTTAATAAATACATGCTGGCTTAGACTAAAGCTGATTTAAGTCTTTTCACTGAAATGATCGCCTAGTTCAAGACATTTCTGCTAGTAAAAAAAAAAAAAAAGGTTTTTATTAAAAATGAAGTGCAGTGAACAAAATAGTATATTCTAAAAGTAATCTCTGTGATTTCTGCCTGCCAAAAATCTGTTTAAATCCTTTGAAATTATGAAAGGACCATCTAAGGATATTCCCTGATGGCTTTAGTAGTGGCTGACCTCTTCAAACTCATGGTGAGCTGGAGAAATTGAGAAGCTGAATCCACAGGATCAGTGTGTCTGAAGAAGGAGCAAAAAAGGTAGAACAATGAAATTTCATTAAAGTTAAAATATAGTTTTGTTTTCTGCATTGAGTTTGAGCTTAAAAGGAGCTTGTGAGCTTCAAAATCCTGTAGAGGTTTGACAGCTCAGAATGCCGTAAGCTGGATTTGTTGTAAAAATTATTTCTCTTGGCAGTAATACTGATCTATGAATATTAATGATTCAACTTAGCATACGTTAGAATTCTGTGGATGGCATCCACAGGCACTCTGTAGAGGCTCTCCTCTATCTCACCATCCATGAAACGTAATTCTGTTTCAGGGGAGCAAAAACATAACAAAGCCTCTTTTACTGGTCTATGAATCACTTGACTGAGGGTTGGCTTTCAGCTGCATAATGTTCCTCCTAACCTGTTGGGAGCTGAGACGCGTTTCCATGTAAGCCCCATAGCTGGCATTCGCAATCAATAGGCTGATGTGTGCTGCCATTATGTCTTCTCGAGTGCACACGAGAGGAAAACTGCTCACTGCCAAACACCTGCTTTCTCTGTATTCGCATGGAAGGAACTTCTGCTGCTAACATATGCAAGGGCCATGGGATCAACACCTTCTTTAAACTTTTAATATTATGAGGAACCAGGAATAAAATTAAGGTTCTGGTTATGCTCCAAAGCATGTAATAATCTTTGATCTTCCCAAGGACAAGCAATAAGTGGAGTGAGCACAGAGCAAGCGGCAGGTAGAGAGGTTCTCAGATAGACACCCTCATTTGGCAGCTAATTGTGGGATGGTGCGGTATGCCATTGCTGCTGGCAATGGTAACGCGGAGCTCTGTGCGGTCAGGATCCTAGATGGATCCTAGGAGCAGCTGCTATTTAAAAGGAACAAATCTGATAGCAGAATAGCGTGGGTGAGCTATGACAGCTGGCAGCTCCACAAGGGTGGGTGAGTTGGGCGCTGAGGGCAACAGCCAGGCAGGCGAGGGGTAATTGCCATGTCACCCAGGGGCCTGAAGTTGTCAGCACTGTCAGGGTCGTGATCAGGCCCAGAGAGAGCGACTGGGATCAGCCTCAGTTCAACAATTGCCCAGCAAGTCCATGGTGATGAGGCAGGTCCCAGCTCAAGCCAGAAAGTCATGTCAGTGGGTGAGGGTTGGGGTTAAGGAGGTGTAAGACCAGGTGCTGGTAAGGGTGAAGGACAAGACCTTCGGCTTGAAAGCTGCTCCCAAGGGGAGCCTTTGCTGAGGATCCTTCTAGCTCCTCCTTCATGCCAGCTCTTAGCAGCGAGCTGGCACTGAGTGTAGGGAGCTAAACTTCTGCAGAGGTAGTAGGGCCTGGCATCGTGATGGTTAAAGCAACGTGAAAATACGTTATACCCATTAAGTTGGATGCCTAAGAAATTATATTCCAGGTTGTGCCAACTTGTTCATGTAGAAGATGACAATCTTTACCTCATCTCACAACACAACAGCCTTTGATTTTGTATGTGTGTGTACATATATATATGCAATATGGGATACACTGAAAAGTGTCTTGTTTGCATATGTGTTTATATTGTTTGTGGCCATATGTTGAAATGTGTTACTAACCTTCAGGCTAAATATCAAACCATATGTTTTCTGGGTTTTTTAATTTAATTTTATGTTGGTAGCTGCAACAAGCATGAGAAGGGCTCCGCAAGAAATAACCAAAGTGAGAGTAAAATAGCGTTAACGAGGCGCAAGTCTGATATTGTAGGAAAAAATAATGCAAAAACCAAAAAAAAAAAATCTAATAGCACGGTGCAGGTGGTCACAACAATATCTGTTGTAAATCATAGCAGGTTAATGATCTGATCCTGTTTCCTTATTTAGACAGGTGTCATTCCAAATCTCTTATCACCCTGTAATGTCTGCCAATCTCCCTGTCTGATCTTAATCAGTATTCACTAGTGAGTCATATGCATTAGTCATGTAGGTATGTATTAGGTGTGGTTGCCAATGAACACGTTGTATGAAATACAAGAATTAATGTATGGAAAGGCAGAACTTTGATGCTGCAGTGATTCCTTGCCTCGGAAAAAGGACATTGTTCCCCGTAATGAGTTACCAACCTGTTAAAGGCTTAGGCCGGCCTGGGAACAGTCATTAACAATCTGTCTGGGCAGGGAGACAGTTTGGAGGAGGCCCAGGAAATATTAGCATACCCAAAGCAAGCAATCGTGTGCTGTTGCTTGAGGAAAGGAAGGCTCCAAACCTTCCTACTGGGTTACCCTGCTGGAGAGAAGGTGGGAACGCATCTGGTGTTTGCACCTGAGGACTCTCAAAGGGGGGGATATGGTCAATAAAAAACAAAAGGTCTGTCTAGCCCTGAACCTCCCTCTCTGAAGGTTTTATGACAAACCTGAGAATTGTATGCCAGTTTATTAGAGCTAATTGATGTGCAAAGTAGACAGAGATGTCTGTTCTACCTTCTCTGAAAACTCAGAGGATGGGAGGGTTTTTTGGTGGGGGACAAGGACCAGGATCAAGGATGGATGGACAGGGACCCAGGAGATAACTACATTCAAATTGCAAGGCTGGTTTAAGAACTGGTAATGCAGGAATCTGGAAGGTAAAAGTGGCTTCCCCTTTTGGTGCAAGAAGCGCGGTACGTAGGTGTGTATCTGAACCTCAGGAATCCAGAGAGTCTGGGGCAGCAATGCTAGAGGGAAAAAGCAATTTAAAAGAAGTAAAACTTTTATATTTATCTGGTCTCATAGTGGTTTTGCTCTGCCTGTCTCAGTTATAAAATCAGGGGCTAAGGAGGATATTTGAGCTGAGAACATTCTGTTATGAAATTTAATGAGTACTGCTAGTATTATTTCATCTCAAAATGCTCCCACTTAGAGTGAAGGAATTACATTCTCTGCCCTCTATCTTTCTTTCCAACAAACATCAGAGTAGTCTGCCCACGTTTTTGTTAAGGCAACTTAATATGTGAGCTCCAGTTGGGAATTGCACCTTAATATGATTTTAATTAGTGTTAGCGCAATTGAAAGGGTTTGGCAACCCTCAGCAACTGAGCATCATGAGAACGAAAGGGGCACATTATGGGACTATTTCAACACCTCTATTTTTATTTACTTTTTTCCATTTCCTGTTTTTTTTTTAAGCAATATCCAAAACTCTCATAAAAGTGTGAATATAGTAACTATTTGGATGCTAAGAAAAAAATGTTATCCCTTTTTATCACAAGGATATAAAGCATAATGTTTTAATTGCAGGCGAGAGAGTGTAGTTGGAAGCACCAGCCAGCATAGTGCTGTCAGAACTATTTCTGTCTCTAAACGGTTGGCTTTGAGCAGCACACCAAAGATGACAAAACTCAGGAATCATTTTAGGGAGCTGCTGATTCTGAAAGTAAGATACCAAACATCTGTTTCTGGCTCGTTAGCTTACAAGTTACCTTGATGTGGGGAGAAAGATGTTTGCTTGTTATATTTTTCCCTACAGCTTTAGCACAAGGTTTTATTGAGTCTCCTTTTTTATGCCTGGTACCTATTCATACACGAAGCTGTCTTGCAAATCTGACGTTTTCTATCTAGATCTGCTGCTTTCTATCTAGATCTGCTGCCTGACTGAGAGTATAGTTCAATATCTAAGCGATGCTTTAACCCATTCGTCACCCTGCAAAGACAGCACTCCTCCAATATGTCTTTGCCTTTCCCAAAATTTACTGGCAAAGAGTCCTAGGTCAGTTTATTGCAAGACAAAGAACGATGATATATGTCCTACAAGGTCCAAGTAACACATGCTGGCTGAGACAGATTGTCCTTGAGGGATGTCTCAGTGAAGACACCCAGGCTCTGTCTGGGCTGTAAGCCCTGGGGGTGCCTCCAGATCCCCTGAGGTGTGTCCGTCCTGCACACCAGAGAGCAGCTTTATGCCAGAGCTGTTTCACAGACCTCTGCTGAGTTGTCCTGGGAGGCTTTTCTAACACTTCTGCATCACACCTGGCTGTTCAGTGGGGAACCAGGTCACCTTCCCAACCGCCTAATGCATAACACCTTTTGAGGTGCTGCCATCTCCACATAGTTTTTATTGCTGCTTGCTGTAGCAGAGTAAGGAAACTGGAGGTTCTGGTAAGCACAGATGGGAAGAAAGGTGAAATCAGTTCTGCCAGGCCAGCTACCTAAATTATCGCTACCTAATGCCCACTGGGCACATATGAGTTGTGAGGGATATCACTCTCATGCTTCAGGGCTTCATCAGTCATGAGGGGTCCAGCTGCTGGAGCCAAGTTACCTGGTCATGTTTAGAACTCCTGTGTCCTTTTGGCAGAACAAAGCACCTTCTCCTTTCAGCATACCCAAGGTACGACTAGAGGGTGCTATCCTCATGCTTGCCAGTTTTTATTTCCTGATCCCATTCAACTAAGTCCCATTGCCCTTCTGTTTCTCCTCCACTTTCTCTCAGCATGTTTAAGGGGTGACCCTTCTCTCACTAGAGAGGCCTGTCCCCCGAATGTAGAATGTGGTAGGAAAGTTTTCTTACTCAAATAACTTGAGAGGAAGAAAAATAAGTGTTCTGTCAGAGCTCAGACTTGGGTGCTTCCTATTAGACTAAACCTCCTAGACATCCTTACAAATACATAAGCTATGGGATATCTAACACAGATGCCCGTGTCCTTAATCTCTAAATGTGGTTCACGGTTTTAGAAAAGTCTCAATTTGTTAATTGTCAAAGAAGTAAACCACCTTTTGCTCCTGAGCAGGAAATGTGCACAGAATAAAGAAAGTAGTGTTCCCAAAAAGCAAAACTTGCTTTTTCTTTCTTCACAGGACAGCTTTCCCTAGCCTCTGCCTGTTTGAATGCCTGTAACTCATTTAAAGGAGCAAGAAACACCAGTCCTCCACTAACAAAATGAAGTCTTATGTAAGGGTAAGTTTTTCAGCTTACTTCAAAGGATATCCACTGAATTTGTGGAGGTTGCTTATTTTCTCTGGGGGACGATATTGTCCCTTAATTAGGCTTTTCAAATGTAAATTCCCAGCAATGAAACATTTTAAGGATAAAAGTGTTTGTTTGTGGCATAATGCCTCAAAGTGTCAACAAATCTGAGTCCGTAATCTCCATATGTTTTGATTACTTGCTATCAGAAGAAGCTTCTTGCAAAGCAAAACTTTTTTCTTTTATTTTCTTTTTTTTTCTTTAACACTCTAACTGCATCTACTCTAAGCTTACACCTGGTGCCAGCACTCTCTTGCAACTGACATATGACTTTGAGTGGGAACAAAACCACTTTGACAGATGGGCATAAATTCAGGGATGCCAAAAAACCAGTGCCTGCACTAACTTTGAATGCTAACAGGCCATTCATCCCCAGTGGTGTCAGAACAACAGCTTATTCACAGCTCCAGGTCATTAGGAGAGGAGAGGGAGAGCAGAACATGTCGTCAGATTAATAAACCTGAAGATTATGTTGCTGGTTTTAACGCTATAAAAATAGATAATAAATTAAGATAAATTGTCTGGCAGCTGAATTTAGAGAACCAAGTTATATAATGCATAGAAGGAAATCGTACGTCTTCAGCGTAAGCAGCTCTGTAGACGGCCAGCTGCTGAGAAACTTTTAAAGAAGTCAGAAAGAAATTCTTTGTCCAGCATTTTACAAATAGTTTGTTTGGCTGCAGCAGTAGTGAGGTTTTGTAGCTTGCCCAAGTCATCTTCAAAAGCAGTCCCCAATACTGGACCATTCCTAGTGATCAGCTAGTTGTGCAGACAGATGCCGGTAACTTTTTTAGGAGAGGAGGCAGACCATCCAGTCCTCCTCAGCTGCTTTCTACGGCGGCCTGTGCAATGAACCAGGTACGGAGCAGCAGTGTTCAGCAGCTGCTGGGTTAGTTCCACATCACTTTTCAAAGATTTTTGAAATGAAAGCAATTACATAGAAGATAAGTTGCTAAGTAGAAGGAAACGTTTCAGCTGGCTCCCGTTCGTGTACTCCTCGTCACGCAGTTCTTCTGGGGATATGGGCTTGCAACTTGTGAATAAACAGCACCCCCCGCTCCAGTGAACTATACGCTACTGGCTTTTGTACACTGTCCTCTGCCAGGTTTTCTTTCCTTTTTTTGTAAGGAAAGCCTGAGATCTTGAGGGATGACGATGTCCACCCTCCTATTTTTCAATAATTCCTTTTCCATGCAAAGATATCAAACCTCTTGGTGTAGGGGCTTTCGGCAAGGTAGCTTAACTCAGGGGAAAAAATTTGGAAGGGAAAAGACCTTTGTCATCTAGAGCTTATTAATGTGGCCAGAACTGCACATGAGTCTTTGTGCTTGGTGTTTTCTCTTGGCTAGCTTCAGCCTTTCAAAAACATTTAGTGAAAAGGAAACACTAGGCTCAGGGGCTTAGATGGAATTTAGGACATCTGAATAGCTCTCAGAGTGTATAAAATAAGCTGGCTTTTATCTGGACTAAGGTTGTTGACTCTTTTGGGGCACGATTGTTTAGGATTTACTTTACAGTTTTGGCTACATGGAACAGATTTCATTTAACTTTCCTTTCAGGCACATGTTGCGATTTGTTTATGACTGAGATTTTTCCAACTCACAACTCTAAGTTTGTTATCAGGGCGTAAGGGGTGAATGATGCTTCTTGGCCTTCTACAGCTCTAAACTTAGAATTTTTTAATGATGACCTCCTGTTGCGGCTCCTTCCTCCAAGTTTCCTATTATATTTTTTTTCCATGAACATGTTTTTTCAATTTGGAAGAAGCATATACTTCAAACTAAGGAAAGGAGTAGAAAAATAAATTCCCCTTCCGAAAGAGAAAGCATTTTTGAGATATTGCTCCCTCTTTAACATCCACCTTAATCCATATGTGGTGGTTTTGGCCACACTGACTTGGCATGTGGACACAACACTTGATTTAAAAGTTGCTATGGACAAAGAGTGGGACTAAAATGTCACTACTCTATTTTAAAAGGTATTTATAATTAATTTCCAAGGTAGCAGCATAGATCGTTAGAACTCATTTTTGGGAACACAGTGTTAGTCCTCATCAGAGCCATAAGTGATTTAACAGGCTTGAGTGGACAGAGTTTGGCTTGTTTGGAAACTAGAGAGACCAGATTCATTATTCTGTTAAAAGTGAAACTTTTTCCTAAAATATTTCTCTATATTATAAAATCATTGACATCTGAGAAATGTGTACATATAGAAATATGTACATGCCTGTAAGAGTAGATAGAAGTATCCTGTTTTTTCTGGGACTTGATCTGGTAAATATTCATTTTTATGTCTCTAAATATATAATACTTTCAGGAAGAGAAACCAACACAGCCTAGAGAGCTCTTACACGCACAGATGAGCTATGGACCATGCTACATACATCTTTTCCTGCAGAATAGCTTTTTGCAGTTCTGTTCTGTTTCTGTCTCATGGGGGAAAAGTAAGAAACACAGGCACAGGAGTGCTGCAGAGAAGAGCAGTGGTGTATGCCCCATTCCTGCCCTGTTGCTTGGCATACTGTGGTTGTGGCTGGCGCGCTTTTCAGCTGCACACAAATGTAGGATGTCCTGCTTGTTTCACCTGTGTTAAAATCTAAAGTGGAGAATGTGAGAGGCTGCTTTCTGCTTGTAGCACTGACAGGCAAACCCCGTACTGGATTTTCCTATGCACATTACGCATATTCTGGCCATGGCCCATGGGAACTGCTGATGGACTTTAAGGTTAGATTGACTCATGGAAATCATATGACCCCATCAACTGAGGACAACTGTTCCTCAGTTTCCAGTCTTTAAGATTTAAATCTACTCTTGGGGCAGGTGGTGGCCACATTTGAAATAGCTGTGTGATGTGCTAAGACCCAGCACCATAGCTACCTTGCTTTTGAGGTGTTTTCATATGTATGCATGTGCCCTTTAAAGGCTGTTTATTTCCAAAAATCAATATTTTGGAAGACAGAGGAAATCCTGTTAAATATTGACGTTCTCTTTAAATGCCAGATGTTGTGAACCTTCCATCTGCTGATCACTTTCTAGACAGATTCCTGAAATAGCCCTTCCTATCTCTAACATATTCCCCCTGCTTCTCTGCTCCTACAGCCTTTTTTCCCATTCTTCATGCCAATCTCTGAATTTCTGTTCCCCCACATGCATACAGAAATAAATGCTTAATTTCTACTCCTTCTACTGTTTTACTAAAAGTGTTACATTTTGTTTACCTCTTCCCAGTCCTCTCAGACATAGAGCTGGTATGCTTGGGACTTTAACAGAGATTTAAACTACTCCCCCAAAGAACTAATGGGTACAGAAGAACCTGTGGATCAGGCACCGCTTTTTTTGCTCTGCTCTATTATTTTTAGGGATTCCGTTATGATCTCTGAACTGCAGAAGACTGGCTGCAAACTGAATGCCTGCACAGGACTGTCCTGGTTTCAGCTGGGATAGAGTTAATTTTCTTCACAGAAGCTAGCATAGTGCTGTGCTTTGGATTTAGTACTAGAAGAATGTTGATAACACGCTGATGTTTTTAGTTGTTGCCAAGCAGTGCTCAGACTGCTCAAGGACTTTTTGAGCTTCTCCTGCTCGGCCAGGTGCATAACAAGCTGGGAGTACAGCACAGCTAGGACCCAAACTGTCCAAAGAGCTATTCCATACCATATAACGTCATGCTCGGGGGGGTTGGTGGGTCGGTTGGTCGCTGCTCGGGTACTGATCGCTGCTCGGGACGGGCTGGGCATCGGTCGGCGGGTGGTGAGCAATTGCATTGTGCATCATTCGTTTTGTATATTCTGTATATTTTGTTATCATTCTCATTATTACTATTATTATTATTTTCTCTCATTAAACTGCCTTTATCTCAGCCCTCGGCTCTAACCTTTTTCCCCTTCCCGATTCTCTCCCCCATCCCATTGAGGGAGGGGGGGGAGTGAGCGAGCGGCTGCGTGGTGCTTAGTTGCCAGCCGGGTTAAACCACAACAAGGACTGAGAACAGCTTTTCAGGAACCTACACAGCCTCAGAAATGCAACAGTATGGATATTCATCTCCATGCTCTTTGCTGCTTTGGTGCTGATACTCCACAGAGTGAAGGGTAGGGATTTTTTCCCTTATATGGTTGGGAACAAAAAGGGAAACCCTGGGACCAGAACAGAGGACCATGTTGTGATCTGCAAAGTCACATCAGGGCTGGTGTAGGGTGAGATGTTTTCAAACAAGTTTCAGTCTCAGCTTTGTCTATCTGGTGTATGGCCTACCCCCGAAACAGGAGGAAGAAGCACAGGCGGGATAAAGCGAAGGACTATCATTACGATGATCTAAAGCACTTGGGTCTCGATTTAGCCTGATCGGGACAGAAGGCTTTGGTCTGGCTTAGGTGATTTTGTTCTACCTCCAGCAGCGTACCAAGGCAGAGCTGGTTCGGAAGGCATTTAGACATACTAATAACGTCTGAGCAGGGAAATCACCCAGAGAGTCTCCGCACAAACCCAGCCCTTTCATGCAGAGGTGGCTGGAGTACTCACTTGGGGGGGCTTTGAGCTCCTGCCTTGTCTGGAGTGACTTGGGTATCAGGCCGTTCATGGCCATTAGCTTAGAGCTTGCTAAACCACTGCTGTTGAAATAGTTGTTCTTTCACATGAGTAATTAAATGTTTGGGGGATAAGGACAGGGCACTTTACATACACCTGATGTTTATGATGTGTCTGAATCTGAAACATCATCTGAAGAGTCAGATATTTCGACCGAGAGACACACACTTCTCTGCAGTGTAGGATGAAATCTTTTGCACTTTAGAGCAGTGAAGCTTAATTCACCCATTTCCTCAGCTTTTTTTTGTTGGATATTTCTGTCCTAAACTCCCAGGTATTGTTTAAATGGGTATTTTCCAGCTCAATGTGGTGGCCTTTCTGAAACCCAATCTTAACTACAACTCCTTAGGGCTATGTTGATAGTCAATGTTATAATGTTGGCTAGGAGGCTGTGTAGTTAAAGTTAGGAACATGTTTAGCACATAATTCCTGATTGTAGATCTAGTTCTGAGTCAGTCGGGTCTATATTTAAAAGGCAATTAGAAGTTTTAAAGGCTTTTAGGCATTTAAATACCTTTTCAAAATGTGGCTTCAGATTGGTTGAAAATGTTAGCGTGCAGATAGATTGGGAGATAAAATTGTATTTACAGAATGTTCAGATAGCCTTAGAAAAGACCATGTAGCCTGGTAACAAGACACAAAGAAGCTATGGGGCAAACACCAAGTTCTCGTTTTTATTGGCCAAAGTGCTGCAGTGTGTTTAAAGGTTGCGTTGTGCTTTTGGCCTGTGTGAGAACATTCGGCTTTTGGCAGGTACTGCAGGGAATGTACTGTGACTGGGTCCAGAGAAGAAAATCCTCGGTACATATTTTAAATGAGTGAGCCACACGAATGGGTTACCACACAGCCCACGTTGACCCAGTCTGAACAGGGTTAGAGTTTGCTGGGTCAGGCCAGCCTGCAGAGGCTGGCCAGAGTTGTAGCTAAATTGCTGAGCATAGCTAGGTACTGGCAGCAATAAACTTTGAATGAAATCAGACAACATCTGTGTTGTAACCTCGCCCGATGACTCCGTTTTAGTTGTCAATGCCCAAAAAACTGAGGAAAATCCGTGTATAATACAGAAAACAGTGGGGATATTTGGACTTGAAGAAGTGGTGGTGGGAAAAAAGATTATTCTATTTCACAGGTGATAATGTTAGATCTGCTATCACTCTGCTACAAAATGAAGACCCAGTCTTTGAAAATTCCGTGTGAAAGAATACGGGTCTGTGCTTTGCAGCAGGCTGCATGGCCGGCTGCTGGGGACGCCCTCCAGCCTGGGACTCGGGCACCAGACAGGGAGCTGCAGGGAATTTTGCCCCAATGAAACTCTGTTGAAATTCGAAGACACCAGAAAAACTTGCCAGAACATTGGTCAGGGATGTGAAATTTTTATTTTTTGTGACCACATGCTTTTGGAATTGTGTATTTCAGTCACAGATGTGCTCCTGGAATCGAGTTTTAGCATGTTCTGGTTTAATTCAGCAATAGTGGTAGGATATTTTTGAGTGAGTTGGCGTTGCAGGCTCTCTGGCTTCAAATAATTATACCTTCTGCTGTTGTTTTGCTCCTACCAAGCAAGTGACAGCCATTTGCAAAAGGAATACATTTAGCTCTGGAAGCACTACTGGGAAAGGAAAAAAAAATCAGTTGATAATAATGAGCCTAGTTTTTAAAAAATATATAAAACCCATAAGTGCACATCACTTATCTTCATAGCAGTCCATATATATGCACGTTATACATAGAAAAATATTCATATATGGACATAGTTCATATGTGCCCCAGGAACCGGTGATACACCTAATGTTTATTTAAAGGCCCATTAATTACATTGCTTGATTTTTGTTTACCACTGAGAATGCCCTGCAGTGTGCATGGTTTTGAAAGCTGTTCAGTGCTGTGCAGCGTGCTGTGGACATACTGATGTATACTGTAAGGGGGGGTTGCCGTGTCTGTCCCAAATTCTGCAGGAGTGATCTTTTGCTGCTGGGACTGAGGGGAGGGAGGTATGAATGAGCCTGAGTTACAGTTTCATCCTGCCCGGGCCAGGTTTCTCTGAGAGCCCAGTAATCCTGGCTGTTGCGAAGAAATACCCAGATCCAACCCCGGTGATCTGTCTGCTCCAAAGAAACTTAACAACAAAGCTCCAGTAGCTTATATTCTGGGAAGCTTTAGTGTGGAAAAGACTTCTGAGGCAGGACTGAGCCCTATGACTTTGGCTCAATTTTAGCAGAATTAACTTAAGTAAGGGTGAAAGTGGGTCTAGCTGTTTTATCTAAAACCCGCTCCCATAGGATCCTGCATTGGTTCAGATTAGGATGTGGATTATTTTTCTAAATATCTCCAGGACTGACACAGCCTGGGAGGTTAACCAGAAGGCTGTTGGTAGGTGTAGAACAGAATCCAGGTCTTCTATCTGTCTTGTCTCTTAGCTCCAAAATCATTCTTTTAAGGAATTCCCAGGACCAATCATGGTTTGTCATTTCTAAGCATTAAATTCAGTGGTATTTTAATTTTTAAAATTTCATAAAGCTGAAGAACCCTTTTCTTAAGCTCTCTAGATGCTCAGAGGCAAATTTCCTTTCTTTCTTTTTTTCTTCTAACTAAGCCTTCCTTTAACTGAGGGTGGGGGGAGAAATCACAAGAGACGCTTTATGCTACTTTCCTGTTTTCCAACATGACAGATGCATTAGAAAGCGTAATGCACTCTAACAAACAAGGAAACTTTGCATATTGAATATAGCACATGAAATAATAAAAGAAGAACAGCTGCTGAGAGACAGAAAGGGAAAAAAAAAGAGATAAAAGTTAACTTGAGTTGTGTTTTATATGAAGAGCTTTGAATTCAGTCAGATTTAAAATTCAATGCCGAGTACATTTACAGACATCTGGGAAATCAGGTCACATACTCTTTGTTAAGTCTGCTACTACTGGTATAAAACAGGGTGCACGGATATGTAATCCTGTCACAAGGGCACCCTTTTTCTTTCACAAAATGACAATTTAACAATTACATTTATACAGTGCTTAATGTGACCAATGATAGCTAGAAACAGGATAAAACTAGAAAGGGGTTACAATGGGATGCAAACTTTTCCAAAGTTTAAGGCTATCTGAATCTACAAGTTCACAGAGTAACACTTGTGCCAAATCTGTATTTACTAAATGAATACTAATGAAACCTTGTGTGTCAGGACATAAACTTATCACTGAAGGCATTAAGAAAGCACACATGCGTCACTGCAGAATAAGTAACTGTTAATAACGAAATGACTTCATGGGACAGTGCCGTGCAATTGCCACTGATCTCAACTGTCAATGTATAGCCAGTAGAGAGAAAGTATATAGCAAGTTGCCTTAGATTCCCAGGTGTTTGTTGTATGAACTTTGCATTGAATGTTAGATTAGACTGAACTCAGCCAGCAAAGTATTTGTACTTTGTCCATCCCCAGAAGCTTTGGGGGGAAGTTCATAGTGGTTTTGATGTCTTACACTGGGTGAAGCTTGGAGAATAAGGCAGACAGTGCTGAGGAAAAGCAGGTGAAGCTGCATATGGTGACCTTGATGCTGAATCAGCTTTAGTAGTTGCATCTGCTTACAAGGGCATGTCTGTCCCCAGTACGTTAATGGATAGTGGTTTAATCAAGATGATGTCTGCAGTGTCCTAAGCACAAAGATACAGGGAGTGGTCTCATGGTTACAGCAGTAGTGCTCATGCTAGCTTGACACATGAGAAATAGGAAGAAGATAAAAATAGCACAATATGCTTTATGCTTTTTCATTGCATTTAGCTTTCTATCAACCACTCCTGTAGATATTTTATAAGTCCTTATAATGCATTCTAATTTCCAAAATCAGAGATAGGTCCCCCTATCCTTCCATGGAGGAAGGTTGACAGAAGTTGTTTTGGCTTGGATTTTGAAAAACATTAATTTTATCTCGTGTGAGATAGCAAAGCAATGCAAGATGAGACCTGTTCTGTCAAAGTCTATGCTGAATTCTCAGAAATGGGGATGAAGGCCCAACCAGGGGGTTGACTAGGGAGAGACGGTCACCCCTACCTATCAAGACCAACTGTACAAAGAAAAAAAGAAGGGTAATTGTTGTGGGCGATTCCCTTCTGAAGGGAACGGAGGGCCCGATATGCCGCCCAGACCCATCCCATAGGGAAGTCTGCTGCCTCCCTGGGGCCCGGATCAGGGACATTGCCAAGAGACTCCCTGGTCTGGTACGGCCCTCTGACTACTATCCACTCTTGATTATACAGGCAGGCAGTGATGAAATGCCAGAGAGAAGCCCCAAATTGATCAAAAGGGACTTCAGGGCATTAGGGAAAATGGTTGAAGGATCTGGAGCGCAGGTACTGCTCTCCTCGATCCCATTAGTGTCAGGAGGGAACACGGAAAGGAATAGGAAAGCTAGAGCGGTTAATGTGTGGCTCAAAGGTTGGTGCCATCGGAAGGGCTTGGGCTTCTTTGACCATGGAGAGGTTTTCATGGCACCGGGCCTGTCGACAACAGATGGTACCCAGCTCTCTCGGAAGGGAAAAAGGATCCTCGCTCATGAACTGGCGGGGCTTGTAGAGACGGCTTTAAACTAGGCCTGAAGGGGGGAGGGGATATAAACAGGTTCACTAGAGAGGAGCCTGGCGGGGTCACCCCATTGCTGGGGGTGAAACCGACAGCCCAGCTCAAGTGCATCTACACTAATGCACGCAGCATGGGCAACAAACGGGAGGAGCTGGAAGCCATTGTATGGCAGGATGGTTATGATGTAGTCGCCATCACAGAAACGTGGTGGGATGCCTCCCATGACTGGAGTGCTGCGATGGATGGCTACAAACTCTTCAGAAGGGACAGGCAAGGAAGGAGAGGTGGCGGGGTGGCTCTGTATGTTAGGGAGTGTTTAGATTGTACAGAGCTTGACACTTGTGGTGAGGCAGAATGCTTATGGGTGAGGATGAGGGAGCAGGCCAACAGAAAAGAGATCCTGTTGGGAGTCTGTTACAGACCACTCGACCAGGATGAGGATGTTGACGAAGAATTCTACAAGCGGCTGGCAGGAGTCTCTCAGTCACGAGCTCTTGTTCTTGTGGGGGACTTCAACTTCCCAGACATCTGCTGAAAATACAATACAGCAGAAAGGAAGCAGTCCAGAAGGTTCCTGCAGTGTGTGGAAGATAACTTCCTGACACAGCTGGTAAGTGAGCCTACCAGGGGAAGTGCCCTGCTTGACCTCCTGTTCACTAACAGAGAAGGACTGGTGGGAGAGATGGTGGTTGGAAATCATCTAGGCCTTAGTGATCATGAAATGGTAGAGTTTTCGATCTTTGGTGAGGTAAGGAAGGGGGTCAGCAAGACCGCCACCATGGATTTCCACAGGGCAGACTTTGACCTGCTCAGAACAATGGTTGGGAGAGTCCCTTGGGAGATAGTCCTGAAGGGAAAAGGGGTCCAGGAAGGCTGGGTGTTTTTCAAGGAAGAAGTCTTAAAGGCACAGGAGCAGGCTGTCCCCATGTGCCGTAAGACAAATCGGTGGGGAAGACGACCGGCCTGGCTGGACAGAGGTCTACTACTGTGACTAAGGGAAAAAAGAAGAGTTTACCAGCTCTGGAAGAAGGGACAGGCAACCCAAGAAGAGTACAGGGATCTTGTCAGGTCATGCAGAGAGGAGATTAGAAAGGCTGGAATTTAACCTGGCCACTGTTGTAAGGGATAATAAGAAAAGTTTTTATAAATATGTTAACAGCAAAAAGAGAGCCAGGGAGAACCTCCATCCACTAGTGGATGCAAGGGGGAACATTGCCACTAAAGACGAGGAAAAGGCTGAGATACTCAACGCCTTCTTTGCCTCGGTCTTTAATGGCCCGTACGAGTTATCCCCAGGGTACCCAGCCTCCTGAGCTGGAAGATGGGGACAGAGAGTGGAATGAAGCGCCCATAATCCAGGAGGAAGCAGTCTTTGACCTGCTATGCCACCTGGACATCCACAAGTTTATGGGGCCGGATGGGATCCACCCAAGAGTGCTGAAGGAGTTGGCAGAGGAGCTTGCCAAGCCACTCTCTATCATTTATCAGCAGTCCTGGAGAACAGGGGAGGTCCCAGATGACTGGAGGTTGGCAAATGTGATGCTTATCTTCAAGAAGGGCCGGAAGGAGGATCCGGGGAACTACAGACCAGTCAGCCTGACCTCGGTACCGGGGAAGATTATGGAGAGGTTCATCCTGAGTGTGCTCACCAGGCACATGGAGGACAATCAGGGGATCAGGCCCAGTCAGCATGGGTTCACGAAAGGCAGGTCTTGCCTAACCAACCTGATTTCCTTCTATGACCAGGTGACCCGCCTGGTAGATGAGGGAAAGGCTGTGGATGTTGTCTACCTGGACTTCAGCAAAGCCTTTGACACAGTCTCCCATAGCATTCTCCTGGAGAAGCTGGCAGTTCATGGCCTAGATGGATGTACTCTTCGCTGGGTTAAAAACTGGCTGGGTGGCCGAGCCCAGAGAGTCGTGGTGAATGGAGCTAAATCCAGTTGGCGGCCGGTCACAAGCGGTGTCCCCCAGGGCTCAGTTCTAGGGCCGGTCTTAATATCTTTATCAATGACCTGGATGAGGGGATTGAGTGTGCCCTCAGTAAATTTGCAGATGACACCAAACTGGGTGGTAGTGTTGATCTGCTGGAGGGGAGGAGGGCTCTGCAGAGGGACCTGGACAGGCTGGATCGATGGGCCGAGGCCAGTTGTATGAGGTTCAACAAGGCCAAGTGCCGGGTCCTGCACTTTGGTCACAACAACCCCATGCAGTGCTACAGGCTTGGGGAAGAGTGGCTGGAAAGCTGCCTGGTGGAAAAAGACCTGGGGGTACTGATTGACAGCTGCCTGAATATGAGCCAGTGGTGTGCCCAGGTGGCCAAGAAGGCCAATGGCATCCTGGCCTGTATCAGGAATAGTGTGACCAGCAGGAGTAGGGAAGTGATCGTGCCCCTGTACTCGGTGCTGGTGAGGCCGCACCTCGAATACTGTGTTCAGTTTTGGGCCCCTCACTACAAGAAAGATGTTGCCTTGCTGGAACAGGTCCAGAGGAGAGCAACCAAGCTGGTGAGGGGTCCGGAACACAAGTCATACGAGGAGCGGCTGAGGGAACTGGGGTTATTTAGTCTGGAGAAGAGGAGGCTGAAGGGAGACCTGATCGCCCTTTACAACTACCTGAAAGGAGGCTGTAGTGAGGTGGGGGTCGGCCTCTTCTCCCTGGTAACAGACGATAGGACGAGGGGGAATGGCTTGAAGCTGCGCCAGGGCAGGTTTAAGCTAGACATTAGGAAAAACTTCTTCACCGAGAGGGTTGTCAGGCTCTGGAATGGGCTGCCCAGGGAGGTGGTGGAGTCCTCATCCCTGGAGGTATTTAAAAGACGGATAGAAGAGGTGCTTAGGGACATGGTTTAGTGGTGGGATGGCAGTGCTAGGTTAACGGTTGGACTCGATGATCTTAAAGGTCTTTTCCAACTGAGGTGATTCTATGATTCTATAAATGCATGTAGCCCTGAGCAGGGCAAGCTCCTCAGTAATACTTTAAATGCAACGGAGAAATTAAGCGCACTGATTACGTGTGCTGCATTGCTTTCTTTGCTTGAAGTACACAGTGAACTTAATAAACCCCAAAGAAGATATCTATTAAAACCCCAACGTTCCTTGTAGTCTCTGGATGCTCCTGGAATGCTAATAAGCAGTTCCTCCCCTACATAATCTATTAATCCTTTCAGCCTCTCAGTAATTCTGTCGAAGGGGCCCAGCAGGTCTGGCTGCTTGCCTTTTTGTTTCAGACCCAGTAGTGCAAATATCAGAGTACAAATTGCACAAATTTCAGCATATGTTCCTGGATCCTGACAACAGCAATTGGTCCGCGCCAACAGTGGGCACCACATATCATGCAGCATTTTGTGATTTCTTCAGAAACTAAAATGTTTAGCCCTGTTGGCTGTGAAGAAAAGCAAAAATACATGTATGTTGCCTGCCTGAGCCTCCATGCAGCCTGAAGCAGTAGTTCCAAGAAGACCTTGTTGCCAAGAAGGCCAATGGTATTCTGGGGTGCATGGCCAGCAGGTTGAGGGAGGTTCTCCTCCCCCTCTACTCTGCCCTGGTGAGACCCCACCTGGAGTACTGTGTCCAGTTCTGGGCCCCCCGGTTCAAGAAAGATGAGGAACTTCTAGAGAGACTTCAAAGGAGAGCAACAAGGATGATGAGGGGACTGGAGCATCTCCCCTGTGAGAAAAGTCTGAGGGAGTTGGGCTTGAAGAGAAAACTGAGAGGGGATCTAATCAACGTGTACAAATATCTCAAGGGTGGATGTCACGAGGACAGAACGACAGGACAAGGGGCAATGGGCACAAACTGAAACATAAGAGGTTTCAGTTGAATATGAGGAAGAACTTCTTTATCTCGAGGGTGACAGAGCCCTGGAACAGGCTGCCCAGGGGGGGTTGTGGAGTCTCCTTCTCTGGAGATATTCAAAGCCCACCTGGACAGTGTCCTGTGCAACCTGCTCTAGGAGAACCTGCTTTATCAGGAGGGTTGGACTGGATGGTCTCCTGAGGTCCCTTCCAACCCTTGCCATTCTGTGATTCTGTGACATAAAGGCTGACTGAAGGTTGAGGGGACAGCAGTGGGATAATTTTTCAATAATCTCTCTGTTTTCTTTCTGCAGCTGACTGAGAGGGGGCGTAAGCAAGTGGGACTTCTGATGGTGACTGCTTGGGTGTTCTTGTAGGACTTCTGTGCAAAGTTAATCTAAGCTGCCTTCTTTGCCAGGTGACATGACTGACTGGGCATGGGTTAGGAGTGCAGTGATATTTTCTTAACAGCTGTGGTATGAGACCAGTAATCTGTGGGGAGGCAGCAGTAACCAACTGGGTGGCTGATATAGTGAGAAATCATCATACTTGTGTCGCAGGGTAATGATGAGGTCAAGGCATATTTTCAGCATGTTATTGAATTTCCCCAATAATTTTTTTTTCCACTACGATTCTCATCACATAAATCTTGAATGGATTTACCTGTTGCCCGAGTCTTGGAAATTAGACCGCTTCTGGTTCTAGTGTTAGCCCTCTTAGCTTGGGGATTTGTGTTCTCCAGCTGCTCCAAGGAGCAAGGCAGAAGGGCAGGGCAGTTCCTCTGCGCCCGCAGACTCTCCCGCAGAGAGAATGCTTGCCAGGCTGCATAAGCTCTCCTCTCATTGCCTCTGCCTTGCTGAAGTGTAGTGTAAAGAGGGTTGTACGGAAACGAGAATCTGCCTTGCCCTCCATTCTGACTGAGGCTGGCAGATCTCTCCCTGATGACTGCTCAAAGCATTTAATGTGGCAATAATGGGAAGGTGCACCCAATGCTATTGGAGAAATCTAGCTTGATGCCATTCTAGCAGTGACTTTTGTAGTGCGTAGTGTTTCAGTCTCCCTGCTTTTTTTCTTCCTTTACTCATCTGTGCTAAGATTTTACATTCCCTCAAACAAAAGCTTAGGAGGTGTTATTTGGGGTTGCTCTCTAGGCTGTCTGGATGCATGCCAGTTCATACCACCTGATGAGACAGACCACTGTTTTAAAATAAACATAATATTTCTTTCCGAGGGGGGGGGGGGGGGAAAAAAAAAGAAAAAACAGAAATCCCATCTAAGCCTCCAGTATTTGAAGTGTTGAATTTCCCTTCACTTTTGCCTGGTGAAGATGAAAAGCCTTAAAAGAAAATCAGACTTTGTAATCAGATGATGATGCATGAAAGGATGTGTCTGGATAACGTGACAGATGATCCTAACCTTCATTAATGTGCTTTAATTGGATTAAGCTCTATGAAAGGCCTTTTCTTCTTTTTCAACACCTTCAGGGCTCTTGGCTGCACAATGCGAAGTACAGAACATCCTGCAAAAGGGCACTCATCCAGCTTCATAGACATATGCTGTACATCCTGACACCAAGTTAACATAAACAGAGCTTATCTTCAATGACATGGCCCCTAGGGTGCTGGAGAGTGGTGGCCATCAAGTGATAATTGGGCAGTTACAAGATTTGTCGCAGCGTTTGGAGCACTAAATCCCTTTACAACCAAATGCGTTGCTGCACCAGGGCTGGAAACTGTCAGCAGACGTATCAGCTCTTCAAACTATTTTTAATAAAAGCACAGATTATAGATGATTGACAAAAGGGACAGCCTTGCTGCTGCTGTTAATACTGAGAATGCTGTTCCCCGTGTTGTCTCACAGTTTGCCATAGGACTACCTGGGGAGTAAGGTATTACTGAGCGTAAGCCAAAGTGGCAGCCACGCTTGTGAAACGATGGACAGCAGCAGAAGGAACATATGTTTTGCCTTGCTGGACTGGGAAACTATTCTGCATCATTTTAGACTATTTTTGTAAATAAGAGTTTACTCACATAACTAGTTTTCTGACCTCCGGCTCCAGACTTACTCATTTTGCCTGCTTTTAAAGACTCAACACTGGCAAATTCCTGTAGTGCCTTTGGATGCTGCCTATGGGCGGTTGGGGGGGAGATTAGAGAGAAGTAACTGAAAACAGGCTTAAAAATAGGGGTGGGGAGGGAGATAGGAGCTGTGCGCTGAAGGAAAAAGGGAGGAGAGAAGCTTTCTAAAACAGGAAGTGGATTTCATGTCACATAAAATACAGCATCTCATGTTAACCCAGTTTGCTGGTCACGGAGTCTTTCTCTTAAATGGTGCTTACCTCCCCAAAAGCACTAAATTACCTGATTAAGCACAAGTCCATGCGTATGATGCTGGCTGTGGCAGTTGTGCATTCAAGTTGGAGATGCCGCTGTACGTGTGAATTTCTGAATATTTGCTCTTTTAAACCTCAAACAAGCAGGGACAGCTGGGTTTGAGTATTCTTACGGTATATTGTCTTTGTGTTCTTGGAAGTGTGGCTTTCTTTTTGATTTGTTTAACATACTGTATTTACAGTAACAGTGGAACTACAACTTCATGGGAAGCTACCAACTGTATTGCAGCTAGAATACTTTGTGCAGAGAATGTTCCCACAATATGTCTTTAGGGATGTGTCTGGGAGAAAGCCAACAATTCCAAAATATTTCATATTGATTCATGACTCTCCAAATGTTATTTTAGTCTTCTAGATCACAGAATGTGGCACACTCAAAATTTATTTTTTTTCCCCCATATTTTAACAGTTGTTTGTCAAAGGTCTTTGTCCTATTTTTAAGATGACTTTTTTTTTTCCTTTTTTGCCTTTTCTTTATTCACACGGTTCCAGAGTACTTGAGTTTTACTTTGGGAATACTTTGACTCTTGGTCTTTTCCCTTAGTATTAACACATTGTTTCTTTAACCTGAAAGGGATTACAGATTTTGTCTTGCTTTTGAAAGCTAGATTTGGGGTTTATTTGCCGATTGAAGTAATTAGTGTGGATGGTGGCTAAGCCAAGTTAGGACCAGGCTTGCTCATCTCCCTTCTCATTCCTTGACCTGAGACTCTGCCTTGTTGTTCCTTGCTGTTTTGCAGCCTTTACGAGTTTATCCTTTAGCTGAAGGAGAGGGGAATGGTGGTTCAAAGCAACAATCTGTTGGGGCCTAAACAACTCCCTAATGCATAGCATTTTGTCCCAGCAAAACACCATACCCCTGCCCCACTGAATGTGATTCCACGCAAGGCCTAATACCCGTTCAGGAGAAAGTGCATAGAGTGAAATTACAGACACACAAATAAACCAAAGTTGAATATTTTATGTTCGCTATCAAATCCCCTTCAAAAACAGTCACAGCTGCTTTATTGTGAAAAGGCTGTGTTCTGTTGCCACAGACATTTTCTAAACTAGTATCTTTGTGTAACCTTGATGATTCTGTGTAGTCTGCATGTTATTACAGCTTTAGAACTGGAACTTTACACCTAGTTGTTAACCCCCCCCAAAAACAAAATAGCAAGCTGTCAACTCTGAGGTCCAGACGCCTGTTAGACTAACTATATAAATTGCTTAGAATTATTTAGGTGGGCATATTTATGTCGAGAATGTTATTGCCACCCACAACTTATACCTAGATTTGTACTATGAGAAATTACATAGGAAAAAAATCCCTCCAAAAATAGAAAAAAGCCTTTCATGTAGTTCTTGTATGCCATAACAAAGCCATAAAGAACACAAATCCTGCGTTTTTTCTCTTCCTTTCTAGGTCACCTTTAGCTAACTTCATGCTGCTTTACTCGCTGACCTCCGGAATGGAGCAGTCATCCAATGACAGCCCGCTCTGGGCTAAAACTCTTTTCCTCTTCAAACTGCAATGTTTTCCATTAATAAACTCTCTAAGGTCATGTGCTAGTAACCAAAATATATGCATGTTTGTAGCAACCAGCAGTGCTGCAGAAGTGTTTGAGAAGAGCATGGGTTATCAGCACATTGGAGCCGTGGCAGCACTGGTACATGGAACTACAGCCTGCCAGATACAGCAGGAGGTGATGATGACTTCGTGAATATTGGCTTAGTATTAACATTTCCTGTGTGCATCTACTTTGGGTGAGCACTCTTCTCTGGGAGCATGGCCTGGCTTTGCTCTGAGCACCCGCGGTCAGTATGTCAGTGATTCAGCCGAGTGCACTGACGTTGTTCCCAGGCTGCCTACGAATCCCACCTGCCTTTGCAGTAGGTGCTGGAAGGTCACGGGTGACCCGTAATCTGATTTTCTCTTTTCTTATCCTTCCTCAGTTTTCCTCTGCACGTGTAAAATTTTTTGCCTTGGCGTTCAGGTCTATGTCTACCCAACATGGAAGATGAGGTGGTGCACAAACTGATGTAGGGACCAAAGAAAAAAAAACTAGCATTTGTAACTGTGGTTGATCAGTTTGTACATTTATATAACGTGATGGCTCTCGTGGCACGGGCATAAAATTGGTAGCCTAGCAAGATCTTTAATTTACATAGCTTCGGCTTCTTTGTTGTTTTTGGAGACTCCCCTGACTGTTTCCAACATCCAAAATGGAAGGACAGTGAAGGCGTGAAGACACCCCTGTTTTCCCTGTTCACAAACCGGTTCCAGTCTGAAAGAGTGTAAATGTTTAACCTGGTGCTGCAAGCTGTTGTTTTGGTGCTTTCCGATCCGACTTGTTTTGCTACTGATCGCTTTGTTGCACCATAGAGATTTGCTGGGTCTAAATTAAGTCAAGGATTTGAAGTGTACCCTGTTACATGCTGTAAATACACAGCTTGTATGTATACTGTTAGGAAGTGTCTTCCCTCTATTTAACTGAGCAGGTTAAAAATCTTCACCTAATTAAAACAAACAGGAGCAAATTCAAAGAGTGGCAATGTATTTGAAGGCAGCCTAGAATAAGGGCCCTTTTAGAAACAGTCACATTTGTCCACCAAAACCCTTTAAGAGTGTTTAAGAGGAAACTGCCTGTTGCCGGTCCTCTGACGTGCCACTTTGGAAAGGAAAGGCAGGGATTGCAGGTGATGCTTGCAAGCTTCAAAGCTCCCTGTCTCCCTTGAGAGACGGATAACAAATCATCCGAATTCTCTGCATCGTTCTGGCCTCTCTGCTCCCTAGTTTGGAGCCAAACATATGGTGACTGGCTGCGGGCAACATCCTTCAAGCTGGCAGGACAGGAATGCTGGCTGTCAGCTCATCTGCCCCTTTCTTTCTGCCGCTTCCAAGGAATGCCTACGATATCGCTCTTATGCTGATATTGGAGTGGGCTGAGACTTTTTTTTTTATAGCTCCAACCAGGAAAGCCATTGGGCACTCCAAAAAGCTATGAATCTGAGCCAAATGCAGACAAATTAAGGAGTGAGAGCAGAAGAGTTACATCTGCCAGGTCAAGCTGGGTGCAAAATGACTTCGGAGCTGCTGAAATGGCAGAGGAATTTCACCATGTTGAACTTCTCACGAGAAAAGAGCCCGCTCTTCCGTGTCTTCCTCCCCAGGCCCGTGTGAGTCAGGCCAAGTGGTATGCAGTTTACAGTACAGCTCTGGAGGGAGGAAAAATAACAACGGGCCTGAGAATCCCGAGGAGATAAAGATGCTTATTATAGAGCCCTTCTACCGCTAAGCTGTATTTTCTCCCAAGGGCAAAATGTTAACAAGTAGCAGCGGTCAGGGTGAATAACAATTTAAAAGCATTATTCTCTTTTCTGGAGAAAGACTTTGAAAAACTGACTTCATCAAAAATCCATTTCCTGTCAAGTATTTTACTGCTACATTATTGATACCATTTCCTTTTTAGAGTATCATTTACACATAAATACAATCCTTTCTTCTTAATTAGCCTGTGCCAGCTCACGGTCTCTTCTGAATGCTGGATACGAACTGTGGAAAGAGCAGGGCATGTAGGTGGGGGTTTTTTAATGGGGAAAAAATCAGAATATGTATTTCAACTTGGTGCATACTTATGTATTTAGACATGCATGCACGGTGTAGGTGTGCGTGTCCTTACAGGATTTGGTCTGCTCGCTTTCTTAGCATGTCACTGACTCTGAGCTTATTATGGTACCTTGAAGTTGTACTGATGCAGGCTCATTTAAGTACCGATATTGCTCTCAGGAAGATCAGGAGAGATCATTTGATAGCTACTGCTAAAGGAATGGTCACCAACCAGCCAACTGTCACGCATTTGATGTGCTAATTACCAAGCCAGTGACGAGGTGCCCAGTAGCCCCATAACACATTAACCACTCAAACTGGGTAACGCGGGCTTAGTTAACTGCACCTTTTCCCTAAGGGCTACTGTTCCTCCAGGCTGAGGAGAACTAAGAATCAGTGAATCAAGGCCTTAAAATGAGGTTGACTTTGTCTGCTCTTTTGTGTGACTTGTTTTGCGTCCCGTGTGTCATGCATTTCTGCTAACATAAAGCTGGAAAACAGATGCAAAATGGGATGCTATTTTTGCTCTTCCCCTGGGACAGTAATAATAGTTCCATGGAGTAAATGGCAAGGCGTTTGTGCTTGCTGTTGTGGGAGTAGGGACGGGCTGTGTGTTCGACAGTGAGCATCTACATCTTTTAGTTGGAAGATCCATGCAGGATCTTCCACAAACTGTTACTTTCTCAGCTCCCGAGTACTTTTGTTTCCCCTCTAATGCTGTGCCAGCTACTGGTAGGATTATGTAAAGCACAGAGTGTTGTTAATTTTCTTCTAAGAAATTTTCCAAAGTGAATATCTGTATCCCTGAACAATCCCAGAGAAGCAAAGTGAAGCAATGTGATGGGTTTAAGGGTCAGTAGGGTGGGAATGCAAAGCCAATGTAGAGTTTGAATGTAGCTCTAGGGTTTCGCGAGTGTCCATACATAAATGCTGAGGGCAGAAGCAGTCAAATATTGTTTCTAAAAGATATAAAGGACCAGAATGTTGAAAGCCTCATTGGAAGATGCAGATAGAGATGCCTTCAGAGGTGAAGGAAATCTTTCTGGCAAAAGGAGAAGAAAAAATTCCATTCCATGTATTTCTTCTAAGCATATGTAATGCAATACACATTCTTCTGGTCAAAATGATAACCTTCACATAATTAATATAATTGCAGTCATATGAGGCTCTTTCTATGAAACAAAACAACCTCAGCTAAAAGCATTCTCCTTAAACATGCTATTTCTGGAGTTGACCATGGTTTTATCTGAGGAAGTTTGGAAGTTTATGCTTGATAGAATCATGGTGTCAGCTCACATGAAGTAGGATACGAGACAGCTGAAGGTTCCTTAAGTTCAGGCTTAACTGAGTCTCTGATCCTTTGTCCATAAATGAACATGCCTATATTAGATCCTTCTCTTGACAGAGATCATGTTGGGTTGTTTTTTTTTTTCTTGGAAATTATGGTAATTCCAATAGTAGAGTTGAAACTATCTCCCAAGCAAGTGCTATCAAATCAGTCTCAAAGCTATTTTATCTATTGGTGTATAAAGTAACCATTTTATGGATTTAAGATCACTAATAAAGACTGTTTAGCAGGTTCCCCTTTCATTTATAGCCCGAGGGGTCTGATCCAGCTTGAATTGCCCAGAATCTCTTGAGAAAAACAGATCTGTGATTTCAAATTAGTCTGAACTTATGTCCAGGTGCCTTGGGTAGGAAATCTTCTGCAAGTTGTTCTGATTTTTGTCCAAGGATGTACTGCAGCCTAAACGTTTTAGAAGGCCAAATCACTTTCTTTCATTAGTGCTGGTTGACCTGTGCAGTTACCTTTAGGCTAGTTCACTGTCTCCAGTAGTGTCTCCTTCCAGCCACCACAGCAGAATAAAGATCATAGTAGCAGTAGGAATACTTTTATTTGTGACTTGAGAGGATGGCATCAAAGGAGGTCAATGAAGCAAACATCCCTAAAGGTAGACATAAACAAAGGTTTGTTCTCGTGTGTATATTATTTAATAGGTGGAAGAATCCTTTATACTTTGCAGTTGACTGTAAAACTTCTGCAGAGCTTCTTATGTAAGGCACCGTGGCCTACCTTAAGAATTGATCTCAGTCTGTGGACACTATATATGACCCAAGAAGTCAGGAATAGGTTGCACTAGAGACACAGGCCATTCCTTTTTCCTACTTTCTCCTTTACCAAGAACAGGATTTTGCTCTAAATTGGCTGCGCTGTCCTGCCTTGTAGTCACAGCTCACCTGCTTCTCCTCTTCTTTCCCTTAACTACCATCACAAGGGAAAACCGACCCCTTTTTGTTGTTATCTCCCCTTTTTGCCACAGCTTGCTGCAAGGACCAGGTAGGGATAGAAGAGGCAGTCTGAATTAATTTACTTACCTTTGCCCAGTCACAACAGACAGGCTGTCTCCAAATGAGTATTTTTCCTGTGCCACAGCAACTTGTGTAAGCAAAACGCTTTGTCAAGTTACTCTCGAGATGAGTTTTGAAGGGAAGAATGTGCAATACTAGGGCAGTACTAGAAATAAATGGTTTCCAGACAGGATTTTCCTCTGCAGACAATAAAGTAAACTCTGTTTCTGCCCCTTATGTATGTAATTGATTCAAGGTGGCCTGTCTTGGGTAAACACTGCGGGAGGGGGGAGGAATTAAAAATGGTTGTTGGAGGGTGTGGAATTTACATGGTGAAAATGAAAATCTGAACATAAGCTTGAAAATATGGCTTTCACGGCCAGAATGAGAAACTTTTCAAAGAACCACGCTGAAAATTATTGAGGCTTCAAGTACGTGCTTCAGCATCTTCCTTGTGTCTGTTGTCTTGCTGTGCTAGCTCTGTGCAATGTTACGTTCTTCCAGAAAAAGAAGAGCGTAACAGCTGGTCCCAATTATCTTAACTACAGTGTGACTACACACATAAATGTCCCTCATTTCCATTTAGTTCCATTGCTTAATGAATAAGTTATTAAAAAAAGAAAAAGAAAGAAAGAAAAAAAAAAAAGAGCCGTGGCATTTGTACTCTGCTCCACCATTTGTTTCTGTTTACTCAGTTCACATGATCTCCCCGATCAGAGGGCAGTGTATTTGATCAGAGAAGAGAGCTTTGCAGAATTAAATAGGCACAGTAGAAAAGACTGTGTTTGATACAGAATAACATAAAAAGTTCCTTCTGGAACTAAATGACATTAGTAATGCTACAAATGAGGACAACTGTACTAATAAGAATACGTTTTTTATTTCAGATAAGGGTAACTGAAAACAACCCAACATTTTGGACCGGCGCGACCTTTATCAAAGTCAAAGACTCCTGGCTACAGTGAGTTATTAAGGCAAAACCTGTATGTTCTGTACTGTCCTTGGTAAAGGTCACGTGAGACTAAATGTCAGACCTTTTCCATCTCTTCACCTTAAGTAAAAACGCTATTCTATGTACTAAAGCTGTCTTGATTCATTTAGTGTTTTAAGGCATTATTTGGGTCCAGCATGCCCAGAGGAGCTTTGTGTTAGTTTATAACAAATGAGATGCTGAGTTTGGAACAAGCAGCACCCTGCAGCACCTGCTTCAATGCATTAGAGAGCAAAGCCGGGCTGTTCGCCCACCCCGGTTTGGGTCTCACCTTACCCTTTTAGAAGTCAGGTGAGAACAAAGAAGAAAGCTTCAGGAGAAAGTCAGGTACTCGGAAACTGCAGGGAGCAGTATGTCATTAATGTATCACCAGTGCTTTTTCAGGCTGTCCTCTGTAGTTTTCATTGGGGGCCAGTTTCCTCTCACACACGTGATGCTCGCAGCAGCCCTGCAGAGGAACCATTCCTCTCACCAGACGCGGCCTCCTCTGCCCGGTTGCCCTCACTGGTTTCTTATGAACTTAACTACAGGCTGCTCCACAGCTGAGCTGGACCCGACTGTGCTCAGTTCTCCAGCCACTGTTTGTCAATAGCTGGGCTGGAGATTTCAGGGAAAAGCATGCCTTGGAGTCAGTGAACACATTTGTGTGGCCTCTTCTTTGAGCCAGTGCTCAAAATATTTTTCTAAAGAATCTCTTACTGTTTATCTAAGTACAAACACTGTACGTTATTTAGCATTCTCAGTGTCTCTGGCCAGGACACCTCAGCCCATAAAGATGAAGAGGTTATAGCCCCCGAAACTGCCACGATCTGGGTGTTGTCTGTGGAGAACTGTAGAGATGGGACTTTGTCAGTGTGGGTGCAGTAGCAGTCAAAGAATTCCAGCTTCATAACTTGGAAAAGCCCAGTAAATCTTTTAGGGTAGCTCTCTGATGAATGGGTGCTTGGACCATAGCAGGGCCTTGAGGACTACACAAGGTGTTAGGAGGCAGCAAAAGTATACGGTAAGGCTGACCACCCCTCAGGGAAGCAGACGAGAGGCTGCGGCTTCCCGCACCAGCTAAGACTTGCAGCTTCAGCTGAACGACAGGGCAGGAAAATGGCAACTGTGGAAAGAGCGGGAAAGCGTAAGGTCTTGTCTGGTTCTACGTTACAAACTTCCTGCAGCATTTTGCAGTCAGTGTAGGGAAGGGAGAGAAGGCTTCGCTTCACTCTGGCAGGGCAAGTTCCTGGTAGCATTTATATTCATGCCTAAGGAAGATTAATTTTTCATTCTTCCTGATGACCTCCCCAGTCAGCCCACCCTTTCCTCCCTTTCCCTTTTCCCCCCACTGATTCCCTGACTAACTGTTCTCAGGAGAGATTCTGTTCAGGCTCAACTGGGGATTTAAGGTTAATGCAGTAATTATTTTGACCAAACTAGCATACTTAGTCTGGATTTGCAAGATGTCAGGGTGTCTGTCTTAAGCAATGCATTTCATCTGAGCTTGAACCTGGACTCATTTGCTGACTTCAGAACGTATCTGGCAGTTCTCTTACTCTGATGTGTGAAGTGAGTTGTCTGTTAAAACCTACAACGTGGTTGTGAAATATCCATGAATAAAATCTCTAGGTGGGTGTAAACTGTTCCTGAAAGGAACAGTGCAGGCTGCATTTGAAGATCCTATCCTGAAATAGTATTATATAGATTTATTATGGGAATAAATAGAACTCTTGTTTGCTTCAAAAAAAAAAAGGGAGGATCACAGCGCAAGCCGTTCACTCAGATCCATTCCTTCTGTTGCTAAATAAGGCAAGCGTTTAGAATGGGCTAATAGCACACTCATGGTTTTACACTTTATTTGCATTCACCTACCTTTGAAATAATGGCATATAGAATTGTTTAACATCACAATATCTGAGAAATCTCATGACTGTACAGTACAATGGGAGAAACAAAGGTTGCAAGAGCCTGTAATACCCATATTCTAGTATTTTGAGACAAGACAAGATAAAAACTACATCTGCAAATAAATGGACTGCTATTGAAAGGATATTTATGCTTTAAGAATATTTTGCTATTTCCTTTGGAGGAACTACTGACCTGTCTCAGTCTGGTTTGGCTATATCAGCTAAGGTAAGAGGTCTGGACACTTCTGTACTATCTGAGCAGATTACACTAGCCAGGGAGTGAGGAGTGTGGGAGGCTTTTTTGTTACAAAAAAATCCCATACTATAGAAGCTTCCTTTCCCCCCTTGCAACAGGATGTGACCTCCTCCTTTCACTCGCCGTTTAAGACAGCCTGTCTGAGGAAAGCAGTGAGCCTGGCAACTTGTCACTCACTGGGGTAGAAATCTTGTTTGGGAATTGGGCTGAGATGGTCTAACCCTGAGGCAGAGGCTAGCGGAACCACTGCGAAAACACGTGTCAGGCTTTGTGAATATAAGAGGGGATTTTTGTTACATAAAACATGGTAGGTCCATGGCATAGTTTTGTGCGATGTCAAAGGAAGCTAATATATGACAAGTAACTTGCTCAAAAAAAAAAAAAAAATGGTTATACAAAAGACCTTTGTGTATCTCCCAGGGCAGATCAGCATAAGGATGCTTCTACTACAGAAAGTTCTTCTGTAATAGCACAAGAGAGTGAACATTGATTCTCCTTTAACTATGTGGTTACAAATGTTTTTAAGGCAATTAGAAAACGCCTAACATTTTACCATTTGCTTGCTCTAGTTCTGGCTGGCTGCCTAAAGTTCACAGGAATGTCTCAAATCCAAGAGTTTAATAATCTCCTGGGTTGTCTGTTCCACATTTTGAGACGCTAAAGCAGCAACACTCCCAGAATTATAAATAGCACAATCAGATATCACTGTATGCTTCCTACTTTAGAAATAGATCACCGATATAGAGTATATATTTTCAATTTACTGCTTTCAAATATGGTATCAAAGATTTCAGGAAGTCTATTTGAAGTTATATTTAATAACAATAAGACAGATATTTTTTTCCAGGCATATGGTCTGCATTTCAAGGCAAAGTAACAAACTTAGTTTCACTTCTGGCTTTTAAGGATGGGTTTTGCAGAAGATCTTACTGGTGACCAGCTTCATTTCTATTTTGGATCCAACTATTCCCATTTTTCAAAGCATTTTCACCCTGACCTTCCATTCTTCATATCAATAAAACTAAATGGCAGAATACTTTGAATGTGAAAGGCAGGACGGGACAAGCTATATCCTTACTGTCTTAAAGTATAAAAGAATGGTTCGTTAGCGTCTGAAATCTTCAGGCACAAATTCATTTCTGAAGGTAATGGCTTACTCAGCAAGCCTTTAAAATTGTCTAACTGGTGTTTTTATGCAGCGATCCAAAGTGCACTCAGCTCCCTGGAGAGGCTCCTGTGATCATCAGCAGGGTTTGGATGCGGACCAAAGAACAACGTGCGGTCAGGTAGGAGGCTCTGCCAGGGTGGAATAAGGCTAGAGTCTCCAGAAGAGGATGAATTGGCTAGTCAGGTCTATAAAGATTTCTTTAATAATATTGCTTTTGGCTGGGTATCAGTCACCTTTCTTCCTTTTTCATAATACTCATTTTGGCAGAGCTCAGAAAATTCTTGGCTCTCACCAAGTCTTGGAGTGTCGCATTTAAAAAAGTTTTGAAACAATGAGCTGCCACAGAAAGGATTAAGAACCTTCATTTTTCTTCAGACACATATTCAAACTCTGAAACAATTAAACAGGATGGAGGACAGGAGCTAAATAGCAGTGGCAATAACAGGGAAATGTATCTTCAGATAATAATGTGATCCTGTTCTAAAGAATGCCTGATATGATTGCTGCATCAAAGGGCATTTATTTCAATGCAATTTCATTTATTTCACTTAATCTATTAAAAATATTTAGAAAGGTACATTGATCAAGAAAGTTAGTGTCAGAGTTTCTGTAATTTCAAACAACTTCCATTGCTGAAATACAAACAGGCGTAACAGCGTAATATCCAAAACAAGAAAAGCGCTCTTTTAGGTGCACTTTAATATATAGAGAACAGTCATGGCTTAACAGCAAAGGAGGTTGGTGTAAGTATAGATCCTATTAGGTTTTTACTGTTCTATGATGTGTAGAACACTTGCAGTCGTGTAGTCCAGTGGAATATGGGAGATAAAGGAATTCAGACTTCTCGAAAAATGGTGGATTTTTTGTTTTCTGCTGAAAACCACTGGAAAAAAATCTCTTGAATTATTAACAGCATAATTTGTCAAAGCAGCAGCACACATACGTGGATTCCACATCTGGGCCATGATTCAGTGCTTTTAAGCACGTGCTTAACTACATGCACATCAATAGCTTCTGCTAGACTTGTTAGTGCCACTGGCGTGATAACACTTAACAGTGCGCTTAACTATTGCGAAGTCAAAATGTGCATTCACATTTAATGATTTTTTGGAAGTTGTCCTATGCTTTTAAACCTCACAGAATTTTTAGACTTCAAAGATCAAGACTTATGAGCCAGTTCTCATTAATGACTAATCAAATGCCTTTTCCTGAAAGTGTTATCTGCTGTTGTTATTAGGCACAGCAGCAATAGTACAGTTGGTTCTTTCAGCCAGTATCTGAGCTGGAGAAATATATTAAAAAAAAAAAAAAAATCTGACATTGAAAAAGAAAGTTCATTATAAACTACATATTTTTAATATTGGGCGGTGGGACAGACATTGATTTTCATAAAAATGTACCCTTTATTTAAATGTATGGTCTGTGTAATACTGGACTTTGACATACTCATAGGCTTTTAAAATGTATTATTCTACCATACATTAGAAATGGAGCGGCCAATTTTAAGTAGTCCCTAAAGTGCCATTCATTTTAACACATGCAAGAAGGTAATTAAAAATGCAAGATAATAGATGGCACAGATTTAATGTGTTTGCATCGGATTTAAATTATCTAGGATTCCAAGAATCACAGAAGTGTATCCTAGAAGTGTCAATGCAACTTATTAAGTTTTCTGAGCTTACAGACAGATGGGGGAAAAAAATCTCTCTTAAGATTACAGGCAATGCAGGTTTTTTTGTTTCTTAAAAACTGGGACCCTTATCACCCTGTGGAGAAATTAGAAGTTCCCTAAAAAATATTTTCCTTAGGCCCTCTAATAAAGCTGAGTAAGACCTCATTCTTTTTCATGGTGTGGGTAGTGCTGCCCAGTTGTTGCTCTACAGTTTAGCAATTACTGTGTTCAGGGGTGTCAAAATGTAAAACTGTTGCTCTTCAGAATCAAAGCTGCTTAATAAACATTGTATTTGTGATTTATCTGGATGACTCTCCCAATGAAAGGAGAAAAGGGGGAAATAAGAATGTTATATTTCCCTTTGTAGCCTTAAATTAGAATTAATAAATACTAAATCAGAGAAAAAATTAGGGAGTAGTATGTGTGTGTGAGTAAAAAGGGGGGGGGGGGGTGTGTGTGCACGCGTAGTGTAATAGTATGGATTATAGAAGTCCAGTGGACATTTATTTGCAGATGTAATTCCCAGTTTCTGTAATTGCAAGCTAATTTGTCCTATGGCTTTTTTCCAACTTTCTTCAAGCTGCAGGATTGCTGATATAGGAATCCCGCTTCAGTATCACGCTGTTCTGTTCCTAGAAAACTTTTCTTATTCCTAACTTTACTTGTATTAGTGGCCAGTAAATGTCAATTTTGTTCTTGTGTATCAGCATGTCCTATAGTAAATATCTCTCTGTCTTCTATTATGTTTACTTGCACATGGAATTTCCTGAGGACAAATGGCTATCGCCGAGCCTTGTACCTATGAATAAGCAAGATAAGATGTTTTATTTAGTATTCACAGGTAGATTCACCATCCAAACTATCCTACAGCCCTTACCTTTGTTAGGTGGTAAGACACCTTACTGAAAAAGATCTCTGTTTCAATATGGGTTCATCTTCAATGTTTGTGACAAGAAACGTAGAGTGCTGCAGGCAGGGATGCAGCAGAGTTCCATAGCTGACATACACACTTCCCTGGTGTTGTGGAAATATCTTTCTTGAGGCAGTAGAACTACATTCAGCTTTTTTTATATATCTTCCCCGTGCTGGTGGCTTGTTGATAAACATCTGTATCTTTCTTTCTAGCTGAAAAATTCACACTATAAAGCAGGAACTATTACTAGTCCCTAACTGCATGGCCTTATGCTTTTTACCATAGCAGTTCATCCCTTTTCTATAATGTCACATTTCAAAATGCTCCTTTTGCCTTGTATAGTATTCCTTCTTGAATTTACAGTGCACCTTGTGTTTGCATCATCAAGAAATTTATCAACATACTTCTACTTTTTCTGTGCATAAGATTGTTTACAACGCTGATTCTTGAAGAACCATATCAGAACCATCCACCTAGCCCCAGCTTTTAATGCAACCTCTGTTATCTCCACTTCACCCAGTTCCCTACTCATCTTACAGTTCTTCCAACTATTCTGCATATTTCCTAAACTGATATTTTCCTATGAGCCAGAGTGCTTAATTTTGCAATGAGATCCAATACCATTTCATTTTTCTAGAAAATCAGTTTTATGAAAGCTTCGTCTGGCCAGTCAGTCTGTTTTTTGGTTTTTTTTTAAATAAATTGTATTACACCCACATTTGTTCATCATCAGAATGTTAGCATATACACCTGGTTTTGTACTTTCATAATAAAATCATATTGGGATGAATCCACCACGATGAGTCAACTGAAGTTCTTCTGACCAGAGTTGCTAGGATATCTATTCCTGAAAACTATACAGGAGGATTTCATGTTTTCCAGAATTACATGTTTCCAGCTGAATGTAGGTTAGTTTAAGAATAACAAGAAACTCATATGGCATAGGTTAGAATACCTATGTAGTATTAAGTCAATGAATTACAGATATCTTGTCCCTCTGGCAGTTTCTTTTCAACAATGAAAGGTGACTTACGCTGAGGTTCTCAAATTGACGAGCCAGTGGTCCAAAACATATATTTGTAAACAGTTTTCAGGCAAGAAAGTATATATTTGCAACATTTCTCCTACTGAATCAATAGGAAAGAAGGACCCATGTCACTTGTTTGGAAATGACTTGGTCCTGCTTCCAGTGACAGAACTCCAGTTGACTTCAACTGGGAGCAAGATTGGATTATATGGTATTTGTAGTAGTAAATTTCTTTATGGTTTTCACATTTTCCTCTGTTATAAATTTAAACTTTCCTCTGTCATAAATGCAACTGTTTCTTTTGCCAAGTTCAAACAAAAAGGAAATGTCCCATTTCTTCAATGAATTCTTCCATTTCATGATCTGGTTCTCCTGCTTCAAAATCTGGGTATCTTTTGTTGGTTTTGGTATTCTGTAGGTATGGGAAAGAAAGCTCCAAGAACAGTGAGTTACGACCCCCATGAAGGCAGCAAAATCTAGAGCATCCCCTTTTTTTCTCAGTTTCCCTTTCTTTCTGTGAAACGTTCCTGGAATTCAAGGAATTTGGCATTGTAGGAGGTCATACTGGAAGTTATCATCATACCCTTCAGGGCAGCTCAAATCATTCCCTTTCATCACAGTTACTTTCTGGTCTACTAATGCTGCTTCAAAATCTGTATGAAAAACTGTATCTGATCTGAAAGTGTTCATCTGGGGACTGGGGAAAAAGCTGCAGGGAGGGGGAAGGGAAAGAAGGGTCAACATATGTTTGGGGGTTTTTTAAAGGTTCATATGTTTTATTTTCAGAGTCGCATCATAAATAATAGCTTAATGTCAAATACGATGTAGACATTGTGAGATATTGTATGTATTTGAGCTTTGTTTTTCAAGAAAGGGTCTGGAATCCTGAATCAAATGTATGACAATCTTCAGGGATAATATACACTGGTAATGAAAACTATCGAGACACTACTGGGTTGCTACACATTCCTCCCTGTACATCTTTCTAAAATAATTTGGTGGAAAAAAGATGGAAGATGACAGGCAGGGGGGGTCATGGAGGCTCTGTCTATAGAGATATTCAAAACCTGGACATAGTCCTGGCAACCTGCTCTAGCTGACCCAGCTTGAGCAGAAGTGTTGGACTAGAGGACCTGAGGAGGTCCCGTGCCAACTTCAATGATTCTATGACATGTTATTGGTAACCAGTAAATATGACTCTTTCTTGCAAGAAAATGAAGGGGGAATTAAAAATCTATAGAATGTCTAACCTTGTAACCTTTTTATCTGGCCAATATCTAAGCTTTCATACCAGTGCATATTGATTTCCAAAAATCTAAATCTGAGCTCAGTATTTTTGCCAGTCTCTGTTGTATTGTTGGTATTTTTAAAATGCTGTCATTTCTGATATTCCACAAGGTTAGACAATATATACTATTTAATGAGCCACCAAGGCTGGTGTGGACCTGAAAAAGAGCAAATTTGGATGTATCGGCTAGCAGATCCAAGGGCTGTTCTCTGCTTTCTGCTTAGTTAAGGATAGGCTTGTCATTAAATTGAGAGCCTTGGAAGGTCATTTGTCTCTCCTGAGAATGAAAGGTGATCTGAGGTCTGCTTGGTGATCATCGCTTTGGGTGTTTGGGAACTGGACCGGGGGTAGGAAAGAATTTGTTTCGTTTGCAGGGTGAGTGAGTGATGGATGAGGAAAAAAATGAGATGGCATCTAAAATTTATCAATGGTTTCTGAAAAAAAAAAAACCCAAAACCAAAACCCAAAAACAACCCCCCAAAGAACACAGAACAAAACCTTCTTGGCTTGATTTTGTTTGTTGGGGTTTTTGCTTTCGTTGTGTTTGTTTCGATACTCTGCTGAGAGCGCTTTATCCAGAATCACACCATTGCAATGTACTTCAGTATTTCTTTTTTTATTTAGCCCATATCTCCTTTTGCTCCAGCTACTTATTTTCTCCATGGTATTAGCTATCTTTTGGCATAGTCAGGCATTGTGTGTTGTATATTATCTGTCTCAACCTTACTCAGAAAGAATGGAATTTTGATCTGAGGGGAGCAAGGTGGTTTGAAGCCAAGTCCTTTGGAATCAATCTCATAAGAGATTTTGAATCCCAGCAAGTCCTTCTTAAATAAAACTTCCACTGATTTCAACAGGAGTTTTCCTTTCATATGTGCTGAGAAATACCTTGTGCAATTCAAATCTGGTAAATTAACTGCAGCTGTATACTATTATCTGACATTATAGGAAACACTCAAATATAGCATATTTTTTTTACACAGGTTTATCGAATGTTTAATTTCATAATAGAAGCAGAGAGGACTACTGGACTTCTTGACAGACAATCTAAGTTCCTGGAGTGACTCCTACTTCTCTGAGTCAGCTTCCAAAGAGCAACAGGAATATTTTGAAGCGAGAAGGAGTGCAGTAGGTAAAGCTTAAACTGATATGCTATTTCATTTCCTGTGGCCCCAAGGGCTCTAAGGGTTAAGATAACTTGGGGAGATCATGTGAATGCACATGCTGTATATCTATTTTACATTTGTCATGCAGAGAGCCTACCATATGGTTCAAGGAAATCAATTCACAGCTTTTAGTAAAGCGTCAATGGCACTAACAGGACCCATGTGCAAATTAGCACATATAAGGTGTCTTCCCCTTTGTCCAACAATTAATTGTTTACCACGCCAGTGCTGACATGAAGCCTTGTTTCTGCACATGGATTAAGCATTATACATTTACAGCAGAGAAAAATAATATTTTGGGGTGTTTTAGTTTTCTGACAATTGTTTTTTAATTAAGGGCATGAGATACATGAGAAAGTGACGATCATATAGATTTCATGTTGAAAACTGGGCTATTTTTCCCTTAGCAGAGCTGTAGCACAACTCTGTAAACAACCTCAGTAGAAACAAAAGTGGAAACCAGGGCACTTCTCGAATAACACGCCTCAGTTCAGCTCTTTTCCCCCTTCCCTTTGCCCAGCCTGTACTTTGACAGATAACTAACTCTGACAAGCACACTCCTGTGGTGTGGAAGTACAGGTCTGAGATTTTGTGAAGGATTATACTTCACCATCTAAGTATTCAAGTCATTAAGGGAGGAAAAGTGACTTTCATTATCATTTCGGTTTTCCTTGTGTTAATTCCTATGGGTTTGCAGTAACATTGGCAATGCTTACATCACGCTGTGCTGAGAACAGGCATTCTCCATGAACTAATCTCTCACCTCCCACATGCAGCTCAGGAACTGCTCAACACTTCCTAGTTCAAAGCACTTTCAGACTTCATTTCCACACTTCTTCTTGAGCTTGGCTTGCTCTAAGTGTGCTTTGACAGTAAGGCAGAATTTGCACTAATTGTCCTCTGGAGTCGTTTAAGGCTACAACATGAGAGGGTGAAAGCTGCAAGACAGACAGAAAACCTAGAAATAACGTTGGCTCTTGAGAAAAAGCAAAGCATGAAAGAGCAAAAACACAAGTAGGGATTCAAAGTGCATAGCAAGGTCCTACTGCCTGTGTGTCTAAGTGAAGTGGTGGAGAGTTTTACCATGACTTCCAGAAAAAAATGTGCATCTGACCATAAGCTGCACAGGTTACAGTGGGGAATGATTCTCAGCAAACAGGGTCCCAAATCAGGGAGGAGAGTGAAATTAGAATCATAGAATGCTTTGGGTTGAAAGGGACTTTTAGAGGTCATCTAGTCCAACCCGCCTGCAGTGAGCAAGGACACCGCTAACCAGATCAGGTTCCCCCGTCCAACCTGACCTTGAATGTTTCCAGGGATGGGGCCTCTACCACCTCTCTGGGCAACCTGTTCTGGTGTTTCACCACCCTCATTGTAAAAAATTTCTTCCTTATAGCCAGTCTAAACCTACCCTGTTTTAGTTTAAAGCCATTACCCCTTGTCCTGTCACAGCTGGCCCTACTAAAAAGATTGTCCCCATCTTTCCTATAGGCCCCCTTTAAGTACTGGAAGGATGCAATCAGGTCTCCCTGCAGCCTTCTCTTCTTGAGACTGAACAAGCCCAACTCTCTCAGCCTGTCCTAGTAGAAGAGGTGCTCCAGCCATTGGATCATTTTAGTAGCCCTCCTATGGATCTGCTCCAACAGGTCCATGTCCTTCTTGTGCTGAGGACCCCAGAGGTGGACGCAGGACTCTAAGTGGGGTCTCACCAGAGCAGAGTGGCAGATATTGCCTCCCTAGGTAAACTAGGAAATTATTTTACTGAGTTAATTGGCAAGCTGAGAAAAGTAGGTTTGTCAGCATGGTAAGCTGTCTCTCTTGCTCTTGGCATTCTGGTTCCTACTTTACTATCTTTGATATGCACCTTGCTCCTTAGGTTTGAGTTGAATCACCAGTCATTGATGTTTAGGAAAGCTTGCCTGGCTGTGATAAACTCATGGGGAAAAATAATTTTTTTTTGTTCTAGGGCCAATACATTTCCATAAGCAGGATTGGTCAGGGGTCTGGCATTTGCAGAAGTACTCTTTGAAACTGGACCACTGTCATCTGACAAACCTACATGTTAGGAGAGGTTGGTTTGGTAGTAAATTCTCTGTTTAATTAATAACAAGAACAAACAACAGGACCTTCTTAGTCACTTAATAGATTTTACACACCAGGCCTGTCCTTATTTCTGCTCCAGGGGTAATCTACTCCATTTGTAGTTCTTCTGAGTCTTCTCTACAGGAAATTTTTACATCAGGTTCCTTTGTAGAAGCCTTGTTCATAGACCTAACGAAGAATGCATTTCCCTTTACAATGTTTCAAGTCTGTGAAAAGGCCTTTCAGACTCTCAAGAACTGTTCCTATTGTAAGTCTGTATATGCTTTTCTTCAGTGAGGAATTCACATTTCAAACATATTTCTGAGAGGAGTGAGGGGCTGTCTTATTCCGAGAGGTCAATGGACAGAAGTATCTATCTAGACCAAATTGCTTCTAAAGCTTACTTGATGACAGAAAAGGAATGCCTTACTATTGAAAGGCTTTGAATGTCTTCACAACTGCCTCTTCAGTAACCAGTCAGAATTGATGACTCTCTCAGACATCTGACTTTCCGGGAAAATGTCAGTATCTGAAATAAAATTATGGTACTTAGCCCTCAGTCCCATTCTTTCAGAAGCAGAATACTATATTTCCATTTCTTTAGCATGGAAGAATTTGACATTTGCTATATGGGTCTGATGACCCTTGCTTACTTGTATATGAATGTCTAAGGAGTGCACAAACTCAAGAATAGCCCAGCATAGAAAAGAATGAAGGACTGAAATTGTCAGGATAGATTTAGATCTTCCTCAGTGCAATAATTCCCAGATACACGTATCTTATTTGCTGCTAGTAATCAAAGAAAAGCAAGCAACAAAGAAAAGGAAAGATGCTTCAGAAAGGAACCGCTCTTACAAAGATAGGACTAATTTGTTTCATGGATTAGGTCTGTAAGCAGAAACGCTTCTCCAGCGTTGGACACCTGATGTAATGGACTTTCCCTGCTTACCTGTTTCTTGTTCCAAGCATTTTTTCTTATTTATGTTTGAAGTGGAGGGTTTGGGTTTTGTAATTTTCTTGTTGGAGATTTTTATAAATTTCTTTTGTGCTCTCAGAGGCTTTGACTTCCTTGAATCGGAAGACTTCCCATTTAATTTTACAATTCTCTTTCTCTTTTTCTTATGCCTTATGCCTCTCTCCATTTTTTCCCCCTTCCTTTTCTTCTTGCCTTCAGCTGCTCTTCTGATTTCTTTCTTTTGCTTTTCTACTCTTAATGGCTGCTTTTGGAAAGCTAAAGTGAAAAAGAGGCTTAAATATTCTTTCCACAGCAATAACAGACATTAACTACAATATCTCTGAACACCTACCAAGAGCTTATGGAAAGAAGGTTTTCTTTTTTCTTTTCTTCACTTTAAACTGTGCTTTAAACAGTCTGAGAGCATTGTTGTGTTCTTAGGCAAAATGTGTTGAGGTAAAGTCAGTAAGTGCTGTTACAAGGCATTACTAGGGTTCTGTAATACGATAACACAATACCAATTAGTGAATCTCAATGGATATAATCAGGAAAAAATGCCAGTTATATGATAATTATAGGTTAACTTCTGAAACTTCCATAATTATAAAGTGTTTTAACTATGTAATATTTTTAAGTACTTAAAGTAATGTGGCAATACTAGCAGGGAGCTAAAAGGGACCAATATTAATATATGTAAGGATGTCTTAATTTGATTTTTTTTTTTTTTTTTTCTTTAGGAGTAGAAAATAGGCGAACTTAGAGTTACATTGATCCTGTAGGATGATTAGTGCCTTCTGCCACTGAGTGCTCAGATTCCTGAGGCGAGCGTTCATGGTCTTGCTGGAGTGACCACTAAATGAATGTTTCCTGAGGCTAGCTCAGCTTATGCAGGGCTCTCACGGTAAGTAACATGCTTAGCCTGAGGGGAAAGTAAGAGGAATGAGCTTGTTTGGATAAATTTTGCTATTTCACACCAACTTTACCCCTTTCATGCTCTCCCTCCTACTGCTTCTTGCATGCTGTCTGCACATATATTGATGCATTCAGGCTGGAAGAAATGTTCATGCGTGTTGGGAAGAGACTATGTGTTCACATGCATTCTTTCTATCTTTTCCAGTGCACATTTTCTCTAGCTGATAATCATGTTTCATTTGAAGCAGTGATGCAAAACTCCCAACATTCGCGACACTGATTGTAACAGTTTCACGAGAAACTTAGGGGAACAGTAAAATTCTCTGGGAGAATAATGAAAACCTTACAGAATGATAAAAGCTCCAGTCATCTGTACCCTGACTGCACAGCATCGTTGTCCTGTCTATCCAGAAAGGATAAAAACGGCTATTCAGAGAGAAGGGAAAAAATGGAGCTGCACATTTTTTAGCCCAAAACTTCATGTCATGATCTTGATTCAGCAGTGCAATAACTCATCGATAAGTTGGGAATTCTAATAGCTTTTCAACTGGGACAGACTAAAAAGTGAGAATACTAACAGATACTTCCATGTTAAAATCTCTCCACTGTGTTTTAGAGAATGTGCGTTCCTAACTACAAGAGAAGTACAGGACATAGACATCATAGCTTTGAATGCACTGGGTATGGCATTCCTTGTAAAACCACAAAGCATAATGGGAATTAGTGAAGAGAAAATAGCATCTTTAGTTGTTGATGAAATTTTAACCTCCGAACTAAGCACAAAGTAGGGTGAGTAAATCATGCATCGTCAGTATGGAGCATGGGACAATAGAATCAGGAAGCCTGTTAAATATTTTTATTCATAGAAATTTGGTCAATGGTAGATGATCTGAGCTTCTAAAAATGGATGGATAAAGTTGCATATGAGTAGAGAGGAGCTTGGCATGGAGGAAGGCAGAAGGATATCAGGAAGTTCAGACAAATTTGGATAATCTTTTAAAAAAGCATCAGAATTTTGGAGCCTTATCTGAATCAAACTGCTAGTTCCATCTACCTTTACCCTTACTTCTTTACCCCTTGACTTGGCAGTTATCCCTATGCATAGTTTCTATGCTGGCACACATCAGTATTTAATCTTTTACTTCAAACAATGCAGGAATTATTTTACATCCTTTCCATGTGTTCCTTATTAGTATCTTGAAAGCAGAGGGACCGGCCTCCCAGCATTTCCTGCTCACAAAGCCTTCGGTTCTAAATGTCTAGAGAATATCTGAAAATATTTGTTTATAAACACATTTTTAGAACTTAGCTGCATATTCAGAGCCAGGCTGGATGTGAAGGACGTTTACAGTTGTCCATATAGCCAGATCTGGAATGCAAGTTGTTTATTACAGGAAGAAAGGTCTTGAAGAGCCAAATAAAAAGAGAACTGTAAGTTTGATATTTTGTTTAGTCAAAGATCTAAATAAATTCCTGAAGGTTTTCTCTTGCTCTCAGCTACTTGACGCCTTTTGATCATTTACAGATGGCTCATGTGGGACTGTTATGACATCCAAGAGCAAATCTTCTGCAGACTTCCAAGCCACTTTAGGCTAATGCCTTACTACAGCCCAGTTAATCCAAACAATAAGTAATAAATCAGATCCTTCAAGCCATTCTGCTACCATTTTACAGAATGTAACCCCACCCTTCAGGACCAATGGCTGAGGCTCAGCTGGGAATACAGAAATAGGTGCTCTGAAGTTTAATAACTTGAGAGTTAAGTTTGCTTGATGCTTTGGCCTTATTTTGAAGTACATAGCTGCTGTGCTTTAAAATCCGCCATCTAACCTGAACTGCAAATCTCCACATAGTTTTCAATACAGCCAAGAAGGAAAGATAATACCTTTTTATTTAAAGAGATTTCAACTGAGACAGAAAAAAAGATAGCTATAAAAAAAATAGTTGAAATTTTAAAACTGGTGCATGTACATTAAAGACAATTTGACTGAGTGTCAGTTGTGGGATTCTGTATTTGGCATCTTCTAGCCATTTACAAGGGGACTAAGAGATTTTTTTTTTTTTAGATAAGTCTTTGGAGCTTATGTAATTTTTTTCTTATTATAAATGCAAAGTCACTGGTAGATGGGCTTGTTAGGAACCAGACTTGCTTTTTCAGAGAAGTAAAAAATTTTTTTTTCCTTTATGTAAAACACATCAGTAGGGCTACATTGTCAATTTTCCCCCCCATAAAGAGATATTTGAATCTGGTTAGAACGGGAAAAAATAAATAAATATAGACTTTCAATTATTCTAATCTGCATGATTTTTATTACAAATTCATCATAACAACTACAAGAAAAACCCAGCTACATGGTGAAGAAAGATGTTGGTACACATTGCTTTTGTATTCAAGCATCAAAAGGATTATTCTGTGGGTTTTTTCCAAGGAATGGCTCTTTCTCATTCAAGGAAACTCAATCTGGCTGATAAGCATGTCCATATTTTTGTGAGGAAGTGTCTAGACTTCCCATTCCCACTTTACTTTAGGATTATAAAATGCATCATCACTTTTCAGCTCAGTTTTCTGCTATATTTCAGTGATTGCATCCTAAGACTTTTTTCTTCCCATCTGTTTAAAGAACTGCTGTGCTTTTTCATCAGATAAATTACAAAGATGCACAACATTTAATGTTCTATTTTTCTCATTTAGAAATTTTGATGATCTGAAATTTCTTCAGCTGTAGCTTTTTTCCTGTCTTATGTGGACAACCTAACAGGCAGAAGACAGTTGTTATCAGGGCTTCCAGCATAAGTTATTTCATCCAGCCTGGAAAAATCACAGCTGAATATCAAAGGGATATTAACATTTCAGTTTGCCAAGAGTGGCAGATCCGATTTAAAGCTGGCCCAGAAGACTGCAAATAATGGCCTGTCAAAGAAAGGTGACAGATTATTTCATGCTGTGTTTCATGTGCAGTCTAAAAGCATGCTGTGAGACCTGGCTAAAGCTCTAAAGAGGAAAATACAATATTCAGCTAACAAAAAAAAGAGAGAGAGATGCACACAAATCTCAGTGCATTCCTTTAGTCCAAATTCATAGGCTGGGATAATAATTAGTAAGGGTTTTCACCTCTCTCTTGGCTCACCAAGTGCCTTGCAATCACATCATGAGGCTGGGCAATGTCTTCATTCAGGCTTGCTGAATAACTTCAGCAAATAATTTGCAGCTTCTTGCTTGTTCACAAGCATTTCACCAGTCACAAGTATTTGATATGCAAGCTGTTTCTTTTAGAAACACAGGTCACAGAATGTGTCTGATCCCTTGCTGGATCAGAATGAAGGTTTGGATGCAAATTTTTCTGATGATGAATTTAATACTTTTTTTTCCATTTGAAGACACTTGCACTTCCCAACAGAACATGGTGCCATCAATGTTTTTCTGATCAGTTCTAGTGCTGAATCTCTGAAAAAATAATTAGCTAAGGGAAAATGCAAACCATATGTCTGTACCTGTCTCTCTAAAATGACATGCATATACAAATATCCAGGAAGTACTGTAGATCATAGGGGCCCTATTTAGACTAAATTAAACAAGTTTTGGATCTCACAGTTCTTGGAAGGCAGTGCACTGGTCTAATAGGCTAGTCCAGACTATTAATGGAAAATATTTTTTTCCAGTGTGTGTGCCAAAAAACACACTTAGTAGAGCTGTAGAGAGGAAACTTGAGAGTGGGTGATGCATGCTATTTCCTATCTTGAGTCTGCCTGTCTGCTCTTGCATCTCCAATAAATCTAAGCAGCAAAACTCTTTGTGCTGTAATAAACTCCTTACATCAGTCTTACAGGGGGGTGGGGGTAACTTGAGCAGGATCTTTGCAGTTCAAAAAGAAGTAAAAGCATCTTCTTGGTAATGGGAATCAGATCCCCCGCTCCGAGTGGGAGACACTCTTTCCTTCAGTGCTTCCTGTGACTGATGCAATTTGTAACCTCCCCTTTAAGCCCAGTGCCAACTTCTTGTCCTGTTTTAGCTTTTCAAACTCAAAATGGGTGCATTCACTTGAGAAATGTGAACCGGATTGCACATCATTAGCCAGGGTTCAAGGTGGCTTGGCTGCCAGGGTTGGTGTAATTTTCAGTGTCATTCAAGGTGCATTCACTGTTGAGTGAATTTGCATGATAATTTCTAATGATTTGCTTTGATCAAACCTCATCAGCCTGTGGGCAAGACACTGGAAGATGTGACTAGCGCAGATGAGATGCAGGTGAGTGTGTGGCGGGTACTTACAGCCATATGTTGAGGTGTTAGTTACGTGATCACTGTAAGGGAAAACTAGGGTCTCTGGAAAGGCAAATTGGCACAGAGTACTTCCTCATGCTTCCTCCTTACTGGTGTTTCTTTTGCTGCTGGTTGGCATTTCCTACTGTGGTTCTTTCGGGAAGCAACGTCCACAAGCAAGAGCTGGTCCCCTTGCAGGCTGCTGACTACAGTGGCCTTGGGCTACCCAGACAAGAAGTTACAAACCCTCTCTCTGCAGCGCAGTTGGGTTCCCATCAGTCATGCTGTGGTTGTCAGTGAGAGGCTTGCCCAAGGCACAGGTATTGGCCCCGATAACAGGTACTCTGTGTATCTCAACCTAGGGGAGAGAAGATGAAGGCAGTAAGGTTCAGGCAACATAGCTGGCAGTGATCTCCTGGGCACTGAGCTGAAGCCACTGAAACTTTAAAGCGTTAAGAAAGAACAAGTCAGATTTTCAAATATGCCTGTATTTAGCAAGGTGTGAAGGGACACATTTGTCATTTATTGAAATAGCAGTCCTGGGGCGCTTTTTTTTTTTAAAGCAATTTTTTATTGAAGTGGTTATTGCAATAGCTAATCCTTTCAAAAGCATGTTTGTGAGGATTTTTTTAGGTCAGAGAATAGCCAATAATGAAAACATTTAAAAGAAACCCCACATTTTTCTTGCAGTGCTTTCCCATTATTGAATCTAGATCATTTTCAAATGACTACGAACAAAACAACAAGCAGGAATATGAAATGAACTATACAGCCAGCCTTGCTGGGGAAGAGGATCAGCTATTCACAGGGCAAGTAAGACCCCTGGATGCAATAGTTTATCATGTGCGTGAAAATCTGGTCTAGGGAAAACTATTTAACTTTATTAATCTCTGAGAACTGTTTTCATGATGTCTTTTTAAGCAGGCTGTTCTATGTAAATTGAGGGGTTTTTTACTACCTCAGCAATATCTGGGAATGAACTGATCAATACATTCTCACATCTGCCAACACTTGTAGATGACAGTTTTCCAATGTCATAGGCAAACACCACCTTTTTCCAGTGCTTTTTAGCTTCTACTTTCTTGGTCTGAGCTTAAATTGAGTTCAAACAGCTACTGAAACACTTCCAGCTGGGAGAGAGGAAGCTGTAATAGCTAAGCCTGTGATGAGCTGAATGTGCCATTCCCCTCTGAGTTGCAGGGGGAAGAACCTAAAATAATATTGGTTTCAGGTTATGGTTATTAAAAGACAAGTTCTCAAGGAACTTTTCAGTGTGGGGAAGAGAATTCAGACAGGGCACTGAGAGCTTTGTAATTCATTGCATATATGAAGTCCCTAAGAAAGAGCTTGCAGTCAGTGGATAAATGGATATTCCTTTCCTCGACAGAGTAGTAACAATTCTTGTGTCTTCTTTTCAGAGAGGTGATTATAGTCATGGTAGGAGAATAGTTTCATCCTTCTGTGAGTGGCAAGTAACATTTCTTGTTTCTACTTTGCACAAGAGATTGGATTCCTTTGTCAAGTTTTTTTCCTCATTAATATAGGAATTGCTTAGGACAACAGCCTTCACAAGCTCTTCTCCATGTATCTGAAATGATGCTTTTTAGGAAAAAAATCCCTGAGATGTAGACTTATCTTTGTTTCTTACATAGTACTTGATGCAATGGCACAGGTTTAACTGAGAGGCAACTTTTGGTTTGCAGAAACACTTGGGCTTGTGCTTTACCATCAGCCATCAAGAACTCAGCTTGCTGCAGATCCCAGGTGAGGTGCAGACCTGGCAGTTGTGAAAACCATCTGCTAAGTTACAAAGAGCCACTTTGCAGTTTGTTATATTTAGACATTGGCTGATTTTGGGGACCCTGAATTACCTTACTTCTGTGCAGGGATTCACTCCTAGCAAATATGTCAAGGGCATAGATAGTTCTGCTGTCCATCCCTGTGGCAGAACAGGGCCATGGTGGTGCATTCTCTCCACTTCCCTCTTCCAGTGCTCCTCAGATGATTGGTGAAAGCCGCACGTGTGTGATGTTTCTCCTCTCCCTTCTTCTCCCTGCCCCTTGCCCCAGGGTTGTGATGCAGAAGGAAATGATTTTCAATGATACTGAGTAAAATCAGATGTGGGAGCCACTCAATCACCTATGTAAAGCCACACGGTGCCACGCTTAGCAGAGTTATTTGTCAGCCTGTAGCCACACTTAACCCAAGTGATTTGAGTGTGTGTGTCTGTGAGATTTGGATTTGCACAATAGGCCAGGTAATGAGCTAAATAAATTTTGCAGAGTAAACTGGTAAGTGCTCATGAGTCAAATGAAATGCAATGGGAGTTAGGTGTGCGTTTCATTAGGGGGACAGAGCTCCAATTCTCAGGAGTGGTATGTAGCTTGCCTGAAAAGTGAATGCGTTTCTGTGCAGTTATAAGAGGCTGCTGGAGAATGAGGGTTGCCATAGCAATATAGAAAAATTTTAAACAGCTAATGCTCCCTACACAGCTGAATAGAGTGGGCTGAGTAGCAGAATCTGAAATCATCTTCTTTAGCACAACTAAGTTAATTTTAAATGCATTTCTTGAATGTTTTCTTATGTCACACTGGATATTCCACAAGACCTCAAAGTGCTGCACCAGTGTAGCGTAGCATCTGGAACAGCAGCACTCAAAGGCAGACACATTTAAGTGGAGCGATGACAGCTGGGTACCACAACATGAGATGATTCAAACCTTGGTGAAGGACCAAGTATGACAGTAAGACAACTGCTTAAGTGATGTTGTGTCCGTTCGGAAGAGATAAGGACTTTGATTCTGACAGTCCCTTCTGCAGTCAGGCTCCGCTGTAAACTGCATATTGTAGAAGGCTGGAAAAAAAAAAATTGTAAGGAAACATCACTTTCTCTAAAGCACCAACTATATGACTCTCGTTGACTCTCATTTATTTATTATTTTTTTCCTTGATCCATCCTGCACCAATCTTCTGCCACTGACAACAGCCAGCATTAGATGCTTTTAGAAGCTATAGACAGACCCTTCCCTGGTATACCTGTCCAGGAGCTAACTCATCAGGCAGACAGCATAGTTGATATATTTATGAGCTGTTATGTGTTTTGGGGTGGGGTGTTTGTTTGTGTTTTTTATTATCTAGCTGCTTAAAATCATGAGACTTTTCTACAGCTTGCTTTTAGATTGACTACCTTGAGTAGTTTTGTATTATCAAGAAGCTTTGTCTTGCCATTATTAACTGATTTTTTTGGATAACTTATGACTGTGTTGAACACTATGGGTCTCAGAACAGATCCTTGTAGGATTTGAGACAGAAAAATGTCTTACCTATTTGAAAACTGAATATTTAACCCATTTCCTACCTTTAAATCGTGAATAATTCACAAGCAGATGCTCTCCTTTTTCCTTTCACATGGAGCAACATGAATGGGGGAACCTGGCAAAGGGCTCTGAACGCCAAACTTTCAAAAATTCCCCTCAGTACTAAATCCAATAGCAATTCCCAGGGAGCCTGGAGATTTTCTATACCATTTTTTTCTATCTTGGGGAAATGAAGTTGCTTAGTTGCCGAGGATAATAGTTTCCCCCTTTGATTCCTACCTGACGAACCTAGTGTCTTTCTATGATGGTGTGACAGCATCGGTGGACAAGGGAAAACCAATGGATGTCATCTATCTGGACTTCTGCAAAGCCTTTGACATGGTCCCCCACAACATCCTTCTCTCTAAATAGGAGAGCTATGGATTTGATGGGTGGACTGTTTGGTGGATAAGCAACTGGCTGGATGGTCGCATCCAGAGGGTAGTGGTCAATGGCTCGATGTCCGGATGGAGACCGGTGACGAGTGGTGTCCCTCAGGGGTCCGTACTGGGACCGGTGCTGTTTAATATATTCATCAATGACTTAGACAGCGAGATCGAGTGCACCCTCAGCAAGTTTGCGGATGACACCAAACTGAGTGGTGCGGTTGACACACCAGAAGGACGGGATGTCATCCAGAGAGATCTGGACAGGCTGGAGAGGTGGGCCCGTGTGAACCTCATGAGGTTCAACAAGGCCAAGTGCAAGGTCCTGCACCTGGGTCAGGGTAACCCCCAGTATCAGTACAGGCTGGGGGAAGAAAGGATCGAGAGCAGCCCTGCCGAGAGGGACTTGGGGGTGCTGGTGGATGAAAAGCTGGACATGAGCCGGCAATGTGCACTGGCAGCCCAGAAGGCCAACCGTACCCTGGGCTGCATCAGGAGAAGCGTGGCCAGCAGGTCAAGGGAGGAGATTCTGCCTCTCTACTCTGCTCTGGTGAGACCTCACCTGGAGTACTGCGTCCAGCTCTGGAGCCCTCAGCACAAGAAGGACATGGACCTGTTGGAGCAGATCCATAGGAGGGCTACTAAAATGATCCGAGGGCTGGAGCACCTCTTCTACTAGGACAGGCTGGGAGAGTTGGGCTTGTTCAGTCTCAAGAAGAGAAGGCTGCAGGGAGACCTGATTGCATCCTTCCAGTACTTAAAGGGGGCCTATAGGAAAGATGGGGACAATCTTTTTAGTAGGGCCAGCTGTGACAGGACAAGGGGGGATGGTTTTAAACTAAACCAGGGTAGGTTTAGACTAGATATAAGGAGGAAATTCTTTACAACGAGGGTGGTGAAACACTGGAACGGGTTGCCCAGAGAGGTGGTGGAGGCCCCATCCCTGGGAACATTCAAGGCCAGGTTGGATGGGGCTCTGAGCAACCTGATCTAGTTAGTGGTGTCCCTGCTCACTGCAGGGGGGTTGGACTAGATGACCTCTAGGGGTCCCTTCCAACCCAAAACATTCTATGATTCTATGATGAAGAATTGCCACAAGTAGTCTATACCCAGATTTCTCCTATGAGCATGTCCAAAGTCCTTCAAATACTTAGGTCTGGCTTTTCAGAGCCTGTGGCCTTGGTGCCGCGTTCAGCTGCAGCCGCCTTACTCCAGGCACAGCAGGGTTTAGGAGGCTTGAAAGTCTCACAGCAAACACAGTGTTCTGAACTAAGTTTGTTATGAAATCACATTGTCTTCAGTGCTGACAGAGGCTATTTCGGTTTTGCTGAATACTGTGCAAAGTAATGAATCCAGCTATGGACTTACAAAGTTCCATTATACAGTCACCTCAGGGAGTTCTCCTTGTCCTTGCTGTGCACACACAAATGTGCAGCCTAGCAAGCAACTTCTATGTGCCTGCATATTTTATTTTCCCTCTAAACACTGTGCTGTCAAAATGTATCTGTCCTGTCATGTGGAGGACTTGCATGTCAAGTTATAACTAAATCCCTTTGAATAAGAATATGGTGTGCCTTAATTGCATCCTTTCTTGAGTTTCCTCCTTTTTTTCTTTTTTTTTTTTTTAATTATCTTGATTGCTTTTGGTAGCACATGATGTCTCACAGGCTCTGCCCACAACTTTAAAGGCAGACAGGCTCGTGGCTAGCTGGATGCTTTCGTAACCGGCGGCAGCTGTGTCCATTTGTAAGCTGCCGTGCCCGCGGAGCTGGGCCTGATGGTCGGTGACTTTCAAGAGAAATCCAGTTGTTTATAAACCACACTTCTGCAGCATCGCCCATAAGCTATGGTATGTTTTTCCTTGTCGATAATCAAAATAGATCCACACCTTATTCTTTTAGGTGTCGTCTCTGTTTAATGTCACTGTTTTTAAAGCATTTCTAGTTTTTTAATTGTGGTTTCCCTTTGAGATAGTTTCATGACTGACACATTACAGAAGTTGCATTTTTACCCTATGAGCCGATTGCCTGAATAGCGGTAACACAACAACTGAGGAGGAAACAAGCTGTCAGCAGATGTGAAATTTTACAGTGTGAGTAGATTCAGTCCCCTGTCCTTGTTATATCTCTGGGATTGTCAGGAGTGAGATACTACAAAATTACTACAGTGAGATATACATAGATAAAAAAGATGGGTAAGAAGGAAAGACACATCTGTGCCCACTTCTGACTTGAACCAAAAATCTAGAGGCGATTAGCTCTTGCTCCTCCTTACCATTAGCATTCTGGTGCCCTATCAGCTGTATTTGCTCAAATGAATAAATGGTGCTTCTACCCCCTCTAAATTTTAGACAAATTTAGTGTAATTGGTGACATTGTCTCAGAGGACTAGGCAGCCAAAGTGCTTTGACTTTCAATAAGATAGAAGTCCTTAGGGATACATACTCACTACATACAGTATTAGCAGACTCCTCTTTTTTTTTTTTGGTCTTGCTTCCCAGATTCCTACTCATACACCAAGGTACACGTCAGCAACAAATAATAATATTGTCGGGTCCAACTAGCTTGCCTTGATTCCGCTCCTGTTTGTGCTTTCTCCACTTGTTAGTACCGAGGCATGTTGAAATAGCAAGTATTAATGACCCTCCCGTTGCCTCCCGCAAATCCTCCCTTCCCTGCTGCACCCCCAGAAGGATAGCTTGGGGAGGAACCAGAGAGCAGCTGAGCTTTGCAACATGCAGGAGATGTCCTCCGAAATTTAGTGACATCCCCTCAGGAGCACAGCGGCAGAACGCAGAAGCAGGAGGAAGGCTGTAGAAAGTGTCTGTGAACATCTGCTGCTAAGCTAACCCAGATGCTTGGGCCCCAGTGTCAATTATCTGAGTTTATGTTAGAGTCCAGGCATGTCACAGATCGCTTTTGAAAAGGGGGCTTCAGTTCCTAAGTAATGTCAGAGCATTAGTAACTTCATGATCTCAGCCTTCTAGCTTTTGCCCAAATCCGGAAGAATTGCTGTAAATGGATGAATGATGAAACGCTATTTTAGGCAGAGAAAGCTACAAAATCGTTGTGTCGCTTCTGCTGTGTAAGTTCTATTTTAAAATTGTTATAAAATAAGGAAGATAGGAGCACTGATTTCTTATGTAATCTCTTATAAATGCCATGTTTCTGAACGTAGAAAATACTACGGCTTGCAGATGTATCCCATTAGAAAGTTTAACTGGAAATTACAGGCGGTTTTATAAACCTCTGGTTGTTGTACCCCCCAGAATTAGGGCAGGTAATAGATTTTTTGCTTCTTATTTATGAATCTTCCTGTAAGAACTCAAATAGGAGAGATCCCTTCTAATAACACGTTTGGCACAGGTCTGAGGAAACGGATACCAGAAAAGCCTCACTAAAAAATTAAAATAATATTTCCTCTCCCCCAAAGCCCTACCACCATGGACAAAAACAGAGAGAAAAGAGGGCAGAATGAAATAGATGTGAAACGTGAGGGTCCTTCAGAAGGCACTCTCAAGAAATAAAAGAACACATTTATATTTTATAACGTGGTCCCAATCACCAAAGAAAAAGCATAAAATTAAGCAATTCCCTGTAGATGTTCTGTATGATAGCACTGCTTTAATAATTAAAACAGAAGTCTTTTTTTTTTTAAAGAACTCAATGTACGACTCCCTCCTTCCTTCTGAATGCATTACCCTCTCTGACTGGGAGAACTCCTCATGAAGCAGTTTGATGCTATAGTAGCGGTTATATATATATATTTTTTTATTTCACTTTCCTTCTGTCCTCTTTCTCTAATCACCCTGGATTTCACCAGCTGATCTGACTTGACCGCCTTTAAAAGCCACAGACCCGGTAACACGGCATTTTCCAGAAGCGCGCAGACAGGCAGAAGGGAAGCCAAGTGAAAGATCCCAGGTTTTCTTTACACACCCGCTCTCTTTTTATATTTATGTTAGGTCACGTGGAAAACTGGGCACCTTAAACATACAGCTTCTGCACATGAGGCACTTTTGAAATGTATGCTTTCTATGTGGGCCGGAGCTGAAAGGCCAGCAAACATACCAAACCTGCATCTCTGTAAGCAGAGGAAGGCACCAGCGTTCGCAGCCTTAGCAGTCATTTTGGGTTACAGTTTGGGTTTCCCAGAAGGCCTATGAGAAAAATTGTCACTCCGAGTGTCATAGAGGAATTGGTTAAGGATAGGGATTTTGTTGTTGTTGTTGTTTAATCCAGTGAGCACTGACAGATAAATTTGGCCGTGAAAATACTTTCTGTGATTGTTTGATTTTCCTGCTCAGACAGAAGAGCTGTATCGAGTTAAAGCTTCACAAAGCACAGGCTGGTAGGAACACACAAAGAATCTAAGTGAATAACTGGTGGTTTTTGATCATCTCTAATTAAGTAATTATTATTTCAGCAGAAAACAATACTTACAAGAACATGGAAAATGTTATCATACCTACAAAGGAACTAATTTTCTCAGTGAAAATAAACAAATCTTGTTAAGAATATAAACACCTTTTGGTCTTTGAGCTCCCATGTTGGGAATGTTATTTCTCAGATGATACTTTAACACTGTGGCTTTGCTGTAAAGCAAAGCAGTAGCTTTGGGGTAGATACTCCCTTTTGTTATTATGTGGGTGGGAAAGTAAACTTCCTTAATTTGAGGAGGTGAAGGAGTCCCCTCCGCAGCTCATTTTCTTTATTAAAATACTGTCTCTGAGTAACTGGGAAGGTACCAAGTACCCTCGTATGCTTTCTGTTAGCCTTTCTGAATTACTGAAGAAGGACCCTTGGGAGCTGATGTGGAATGTGAAGCGCAGAAATTCATGCAGTTTCCCCGTTATTTATATAATGCAAAAGCCAGGGCCGCTGCAATGGACTAACTAGATTGCCACTCAGCCCACTTGCTACTCGCTAGTAGGCTGGCACTCAGCCCCAAACGGAAAACTATGACGAAGAAAAGCAGAATCATGTCTCTTTTTCAATGCTACCTGGAAAAAAGCAGATGTTATCAGTTTTCCCTTTTCTTTCTTTGTGCTGGTTCCATTTTTCACCTAGAGATTATGACAGTACATCTGAATTCCTTGTCATGCCCAGCTACAGTTCTTGTTTTGGTTTGTTGGTTTTTTTTATGTATTGGAAAGCCCATATCTGGCCATAGGTTTCCAAAATAGCCTTCTGCCTTCCCACCAATATGCAAGATATTACGCCACCCTTAGCTTATTGGAGAAGCCATGGTAATGAATACGTTATTTTGTAGGGATTTTTCTAAAGATTTTTGTCCAATGTGACCTTTTCTTAAACTCAGTCTCTCCTCTTTTCATCCCTTCCAAAAATTAAATGTGATGCAGTGAGAAAGAATTTGGTTCAAAGTAGTTTGATATCACTACCATCCAGGGCACTACCTATTTTTAAGATCTATTATTTCATATTTCAGTGCCTCTATCTCCTTCCTCTACCTTGAGCTCCACAAGTTGGTCCTGGTTATATCTGAAAAATCACACACTGGAAGTGTGATCCATCTAATAAATGAAGAAACAAGGGAAGGGGGGGAAGCCATAGGAAAATTCACAGAACAAATCCGCTTTGCTGTTTTTTCTGTTAAGGCTTTTCTTGGGTCATGCGGAAAATTAAGTGCCTGAATTCATATTAAGGGGTAATGGGATTTGAATGTGAATCTTCAGTGTCCTCATATGAATATTTACACCCCCTGTTGCCTGAAGAAAACGGGATGCATCATGGTACAGTTGGCCCCAGCCCTGCCACATGATCCCTACAATGTTCCAAGAGGGCTGGCAAGCCTTGCAGCCCTGTCCTCATTGCCTCCCTCTTAAACAATAGCCTTGCTGGTCAGAAAAGCTTTCTTGCACAGGGATTTTTTTAAAAAAGGAAAAGAAAACAGCTGCTGCAGACTTTCTATTTTCCACATAGTATTGATTATTTTGAATTTAGGAGTATCAATGTTAATGTCAGATGTGATAGTGTATTTCCCTTTGCTTGTATGTTGATAGGGTGTGATTCTGTAGTTTGCTTTTCTTTATTAAGAATCAGTGTTTTTCAGTACTTATTTTTAGCACGTAGCTCTTTCCAGAAGACTCAGCTCAGACAAGATGTCATCTGTGGGGCTCCCGATGCAAGTTACGTTGTAAGTCAATGCAGTAGCTTTGAGGTTGTGTTTTTGCACACAAAAATGGTCTCAGAGGGTTTAGGGTTAGTAAGGAAAATAGAAAGAGGGGGAGTAAGGGAAGACAAGGATGGCAACATGATGTCTCTCTGGAGAATGTGTTAAGAGGCAAGCCAGTTATGCAGGTTTGGCATACTGAAGGTTTATATCATGGGACAGCAGCTCCCCTTTATAAATCACTGTGATGATAAGGAAAACACACATCCTGTTCCTGAATCCAAGCCTACTTTTTTTTTTGTCTTCCCTAAGCATCTTTCCAGATACATATTCTCTGGCTACATAATAACTTGAAATGGACCTCAACTAACCTCTGTTTTCAAACATTTAAAACTCTTGCTATTTGAATCTAGCAAACAGTAACCAAACCATAAGTAATTCTTACAGACAGGGGTGAAAAACAGAAGCCTCAGAAAAGAAATACGTTCCAACTCCTATGTGCAGAAGCCAGAGTGGTCATTGTCCACCACTGTGAAGGTGGGTGGTGCTTTCGCGACCAGGCTCCTTGAGAGCCACTTTTACAGAGACATTAGAAGAGAGGAGGAAATGCCGTTCTGCAGGCTGATCATCACAAAGCAAGCCCAATTCAGCTATCCTACTTCTATCAAGTCCATATTTTTTATTCTGACTATACTTTTAGAAAGGAGAATTAAAATAATGACCCCATGTACCTAGAACATTAGAAAGACTCCAGAAGCCAACTAAGAGGAAACAGTACCACATATTCAGCACTTTTTGAGGCTCCCCATACTCCCCTTGTCTAAGATGTCAATTTTTTCCCCTCTTGGGTATGACTACTTCACCCATCTAACCTCTACCAGTCCTTTAGCTCTCTGGTATGAAGCAAACCCACAGGATCATACACGGTGCTTTGAAATCACAGTCACTTGGACTTAGGATGCAGGAATCCAGCACAGTCCTAAGGGGTTGGTATGATACTGTCCTGTCAGGCTATACCACCTAGTTCCTGCTTCAGCTTTAGCTTCCCAAATCATCCTTGGTATAGTATTTAGCGATCATATAAGCCTGAAGCCACAAAGGCTTGCTAAGCCCAGATCGTCTTCAGTGAGAAAAGTCCAGATCCTCTTCAGTGAGAAAAGTTCCCAAGTAATTTGACTACTTCTGCACCAAAGTGGCACTGAGGTAAATTGGTTGCTATTCTCTTGGACTCACTTTTTTTTTCTTTTTTTTTCTTTCTTTTTTTTTCTTTTTTCTTTTTTTTTTTTTTTTTTTTTTTTTTTTAAAGCAATCGGGCATTCAGAGGTAAATGCTCTCCTTCTGGTTCCGTGAAGAGCTTTTACATTTCAGTGGTCATACCATTGTAATGAGTGAAACCAGCAGACCATCTGGTCCTCTATTTGATCTCCGGTAATGGCCAGTACCAGATGCTTCAGAGGACAGGGCAGCAGAATCCACAGCCGAATAACCAGGCTAAAAAGAGAAGGGTTTTTTCAGTTCCTGTCAATTAGTGGCTCATTTATGCCTTATAAGATGAGTATTTTTTATTTCTTGTACTTTTTATGTTATACAGTGATCTTAATCTTGCAATTGCTCAATACTATTTTGGTCTTGGATTCTGGAAATACTGATGGTGGAAATATATTTCTTATTCTCCTCCACCTTTTTCAGGAGTTGATTTCACTTTTACAGTCGATATTAGAGATGATGGGAGGTCTTTATATTTTATGATGTAAAGGCAATTTTCAGCACAGCATAACTATCCCAGATATATCAGTAGAAATGCAATTAATTCATTATTTGGCCATCCTGTTCTTCGGCTCAGACTTGTTGTTTCACCCTAGTTCAGTGGGAATTTGTTTTTGTACTGATTAGAGTAGAAACTGGAACAAATCTTACTAAATACCACAGCTGGATGTACAAGAGGACCCTGGTTAAGTGGGCCTTGCTTTGATGCAGGCCAGACATAATAATATTGAGTCCTAAGTTATAATTCAGGCTTATTGAGTCCAATTAGTATCTCAGAGCCCAAAAGCTTTGTTGATCTCAGCTGTTTCTAACGGCATGCTTCTACAGCCTTTGCCACAAGAAAGTGCTGCCTTCATTAGCACATCTTGGAGGCATTGCTATACAAACTGTTTAATAATAATTTCTAGTTTGCAGGGTTTTGCATTAATAAATAGCAGAAAGCACAACGTGAGTTTATTTCAGGGTGTTACTTCCAACTAATATGTTAGAATGCACTGTTGTTGGCCAGGCAGTGGGATGTTCTCAGTCAGTAAGGGTTTGTATGTTTTAACTTGCTATTTTTAGCTTTTAGTCATAGATTTTATCCTTCTTTTTCCCTTTCATGCCAGAATGGTGAACTTTGCGTCTCGTAAGATGAAACTTGATGCACTGATTGTCTCAGACCTGCAAGATTGAGCCAGAACTTTAGACCAGGGTCTCTGTATTACACATGCATGATGGAGAGTCAGAGCCGTGCAACTCCGCCTTTCCAACCAGGCTGTACGTGAATGAGGTTCAGTGATCAGAAATGGAAACAGCGGTGCACTGGTTTTGGCTGGGATAGAGCAGATTTTCTTCATAGCAGCTCTTATGGCGCTATGTGTTGGGTTTGTAACCAAAACAGTGTTGGTAATGCACTGATGTTTTAGCTATTGCTGTGCAGGGCTTGCAGAGTGTCAAGGCCTTTTCCATTTCTCACACCTCCCCACCAGCAACGAGGCTGGGAGGGGACACGGCTGGGACAGCTGACCCCAACTGACCAAAGGGATATTCCATACCATATGAAGTCATGCTCAGCATATAAAGCTGGGGAAAAGAAGGAGGAGGGGGGCGGCATTTGGAGTTACAGAGTCTGTCTTCCCAAGTAACCGTTATGTGTGATGAAAATGGCTCAATACCTGCCTGCAGATGGGAAGGAGTGAATGAACTCCTTATTTTACTTTGCGTGCACACATAACTTTTGCTTTACCTTTTAAACTGTCTTTATCTCGACCCACGAGTTTCTTTCCTTTTGCCCTTCCCATTCCTCTCCCCCATCCCACTGCAGGGGAGCGAGCGAGTGGCTGTGTGGGGCTTAGCTGCCTACCGGGGTTAACCCCCAACAAATGCCTAAAAACTTAAGTATCCTTCCCAAACAGCTATTGACTTCCTTGGCTCTCTTTTTAAAAATTACTCAGACTCCCAACTTCCAGAGGTGTTTCAGAGTCTGCAAATTTCTCAGATGTTTTGATCTGCTTTTTCTTACCTTTGCTGTGCTTTACAATTTTCTCATTTTACTATTCTAAAATAGATCTAAGAGTGAAAAGGACAGGTTTGGTTTTTTTTTTTTAAAGAAGGTTATCTGAGAAAGAAAGGTTTGAAAATCAGATCTGCCATCTAGTCAGAAGAAGACTGCAAAGAATTAATTAATATATGGAAGGAGCATGCAGCAGAACATGATTTCACTTAGAGTGCACAGGACCAGCACATTTATGACAGAATTGCTTTGCAGCTACCTCAGGGAACACAATATAAAAAATAATCTTATGCGCGGAACGAGAAATAGTGGGAAAGACTGCACATTATTGAAAGTTAACTGCAAAGGCCTGAAGAGTAATTTTGTCAAGTGTGTAGAAAAGCTAATGAAGTCAAATAGCTGTGAAGTCTCACTGCTGCTTCATAGCAGAGACACGATTGATTTGGCTTCGTATAGAACTGCACGTGTCAATAGATCAGAAATTCATGTATGCTCTAGAAAATCATCTGCCTTTTGGACAGGCTTAATGTACAATGTGCTATACTGGTACGGATGCAGATTTAGCAGGTTTGAGAGGTTTGTGGCATACAAGTGTAGATACAAATTGGTTCTTAGATAATCAAACATGCAAATGCTACCTCTGATAGCTGAATTATAATGTATCTAGGTACAGTTCTTTCAAATCCTGCATAACATGGACATTTCAGTGTGTCTGTCATCTGGCAAAACTCTTCCAGATTACGCAGAAATGCTACTGGAATTAGTTTTTTTTTCTCCTTGCTAAAGACAAAGTTATCCTTGTTTTCAGCTCAGTTTGTGCAAATGTATCAACAACTTTTACAAACCGCTGCAAGTAGTAGAGAGGGGGAAGAAATGAGTAAAAAAAATCTCTTTCCAGTGTGAATATTTACTGTGGCATGAAAAGACAATTGATTCTCACCATGATTAACTGCAAGAAATCCTAACACAGCAAAAAAAGAAGCCAATGATAAATTGGCACAGGGAAGGGAACTGAATGAAAGGAATAGGTTTTCAATATAAGCATAATCTAAAGCATGGCCTCAAGTCACCAGATGGCTCAAGGGATTAGCAATGCTATATAGTCTTTTCACCTTCCTCCTCTGTCGCCTCCCCTTCCAGCAACAGGTTCAAATGTTCAAGTAAGTAACATAAGCATCCAGACAGACACAGCTTAAAGGGCCTTTATCTATAACAGGCAGCATGGTAAAAGCCGTCACTATCTGGTAGCATTATCTCTGTGAGGAGAATTATATGCTGGGGCTGTGTGAACATTTCTTTGTCAATGAAAAGAAAAAACATTAATTTGGGTTAAACTGAAATTTTCCCTTTGAAAAGTTCCAGTTTATTTTCAGGCCCTTTTAAAAGACTTCATTACGTTTATGTTAAATTTTTTTTTTTTTTTAAAATTTTGAAAAGAAACACCATTCTGAAATGAAAGCAGTATAGTTTAAAAACTGTTACAAATCTCACATTTGTTTACTCCAATTAGGAGGAAAGGGTTAGATGTAAACCAAAAGTCTGTGAACATGCAGAGGGGATCTGATTCTTAATTTTCAGTGCACAGAATGTTCTGTCAGGGATGTTTTGCTGAAGTTTGCTTCTGGTCATATTATTTTCTCAGGGGAATACATGCACATACCATAAAAGTATGATCATGACTGTTAGTAAGTGAAAATCCTTTAGGAAATACTCGTAGACTACAAACTACTTAAGACAACATTTTAAGTCTCCATATGACCAAATGTGGGGTAAAAGGTGTTGAGGAGTTATCTTTTCCATTATGTTTGTAGTGCTTGCTTAGGAGACAAATAAAGGACTTTAACCCTTTTCTTCAGGGCTATAGGCTGTTTCAACAGCATGAAAAGCAGTAATCGAACCCATTGATCGTATTCTACATTTAAATTAACAATGCTGATTATAGTAAAAAAAAAAAATACTAAAGGGGAGAAAAAAGGTAAGGCAAAAAGCAACTGAAGCCTGTGTCTAAATGTAACTCATAATGCTGTACCATTTATTCTTGTGTGGTGCTTCTTTAATTCAGAAAATCTATGCGTAGCTTGAATTTTCAGCTGGTCATACTTTGCTAACTTTTAGCTATAGGCTTGAATTACTCTCTCCCTTTTCTTCAGTAGAAGTAACATTTTAGTCTCTATGCAAGATAAATGCAGAAGAAGAACAAAAAGCTAGTTGAGTTTAATGACCTGATTTTATGCTACAGCTTTGATAAAACTTTACTTTTCTCCTTTTGCTCGGTTAGTTGCCTTCTGATGCCTATTTTTGCAGGCAGCTGCAGTACAGTGCATGATTTATATTTCAGATGCTAAAATACTTATTGTCTTATATGTTCAGGCAAACTCTTAATGGTATCTCAAAGTTTCTTTTGTAAATCTTGACCTTTCAAGGTAATATATTGGCCCCACTGAAGTCACTGGCAAAGCTTTTTCAGCCTTGAATGGAGGGGAGGTTACCCTCAAGGATGTCGCTGTGGTAAGGCTGTAACACTCCTAGGGAATCAGTTTAGATTCGTATTGCCTGCGATTTCACTCTGTATGGTTTTCTGTCTGAGCTAGTACACGCTGTTATTCTCCTGAATGATGTATCTCAGATAACAGTACTTATTCAACAGCTGTGCTGCGATGTTTGGGTACAACGGTGCATGTTGAAGGACAAAGTTGGCGATGTAGATCTATTTTGACTGTATTAAGTCACTAACACTGTTTGGTTTATGGCTTGGTACCGTTCGTTGCCCTCTTTCCTTACTTCCAATGATGTAGGTGGTGTGGTTGCAGAATATGGAGGAGACAAACATTAATTTTAAATTAGCAGAGTCTGGCAAATCTCTTACAACACTTAGGATAGTTCCTCCTTAACCAGAGTATGCATTCTCTGGAGTCAAGGAGCTTTTCTTTTCTTGTACTATATAGGAAAATGAAAACTAAGAAAGGGGATTTCTCTGTCCTTAGCCTGTTTATATTTAGGCCACCCCATTTATATTAAAAAAAAAAAAAAAAAAAGAAGAGGAGAATACTCAACTTAAACAACAGTCCCTTGTTCTGCCAGGACCTTTCAATAAATTATTGCTTTGTGAATAAAGAAATCATTAGATTAAATATCTTCATGGAAGAGAAGTTCAAAACAATGTGACAGCCATCACTGAGCAAGTTCAACATTGAATAGGCAAATATTTTGCTCAGATCTCTTACTTATAGCATCTTACTATAACTGTGATAACTAGTGAACCTAGAAGAATATCATTAGGAAAAAAAATAACATAGTGTTAGCTAATCATGAATAGTTTGGCACCTGGAAGCAGGGAGGTACAGGCTGAACTGCACGTTCAACAGGGTCTGCACAGCAAATTGCCAAGCACTACCCAAGTTCACACTAATTCACCTGAGGACAGGAGTTCACCTCTCAGTAATCTTCTCCTGGGTGTCTCTTTCAGGTTTTTCACATTCTGTCTCTGTCTCATTTTCTGTCATTTAATACTTCATAAGTAGCAGACGATCTTGTTTTTTTCTTTAACAACTTCTCTTTGTAATCTCCCTTGGAACTTGCAGGATTTTTTCCTGTATTATATGTGCAATGTGTAATGATACCATCAAGTCAGCTACAACATGAATTTCAGCACACTTGCAGACTTAGCAGTTTTACGGTACAATTACTGCGATGGCTTTGGCAGACATGTGAGCCTGCATTTCTTATTCAGGCAAAACTTCTGTAAGTTCGCGGAATGCAGTTAATCAATGGAAACAAATCGTGCTGACATTGAATTCACAAAGTTTGCCTTATGTTTATATATTGCTACATAAAACTGGATCATGCACTAGTATGCTGAGAGTTGTCAACTATAGACTGGGGGGGCTTTGAGCATCTCCTGCTTTCCCTGGTCATCATGGGCTTCCTCTGACTCTCTGAAAGACATGCACCACGTTACTACCAGTTGAAGTTTTAAATTAAATAAAAATGTGGGGTTGGTGTGTTGGTCTTCAGCCATTTTAAAATCCTGTAAATGTGTTGGTTTCTGTGAAGTGTCTGCTGGGCAAAGTGATGCTCAGTCTGAAAGCTGCAGAACTGGTATCTCAACAGATTGAAATTTATTGTAGTCACAGTATTTCTACGTGAACTATTTAGCGAAGGGCAGAATGTGAAGCTATGGACTCTAAGCATGGTTGTATGGAAGGCAAAAATGCTTCTTTGGTAAAATATACTTTCTGGTCCTTCTTGGAGTGCTGTCAGTGGTGTTTCAAAAATATGTGAGCCATAAAATTATTTTTTACAGGAAACACTCCCTGAAAACATATGTAACTGAAAGAGTAAGCACAAAATTCAGCCCCAGAAGTTCAGTGTCAGTATCCTGTGTGCTAGACTTAGTTTGAAACCGGGTAGTTTGGGGCAATTTTACAGTTGTTCTCAGATTACAATAAAATCCAAACCAGACTATCGAAACGTGCAAATGTTATTGTTAGTCTGTCTTTCAGCTCTGGTCTCATAAAATAAATTTGAAACTGCAGACTTGCAGCAGAAAAGCTTTCAGACGGCTCGCCATTCAGGAGGTGCGAGATGGAGTGGAGGTGGGAGGACCACCACCCTTTTCAGAGGTGGGCGCAGGCCATGTAAACAGATGTGGCTGGGCTGAATGGGGGAGCCTGAATGGCGGCTTTGTTCCGTGCCTTCCCGGCCTCCCTCCCGCCTTCCCAGCAGGGACCCGGCACAAGTCGCACTCGCAGATGAGAGCTTAAACTCCGCCTGTTACCATTTAAGAAACCCTGGCTGCACCAAAGTTTTATTAAGTCTGTCAAATATCATGAACGCTAGTTTGCCTCCCCAGAGCCATTTCAGAGGCATTCCTGAGCAGCATTTACAACAGCGTTGTTTTTGGTTTTTTTTTTCCCCCAATCTATGGCAGAATTCATTTTAAAAAGACACGGTCAAAGTATTTTCCAGCAGAACTTTCACATTTCTCAATTAATTGTAGTTTCTTTTTGAAACTAACTCATTTTCAGTTGTTTCTACCTCATGATGAACTTATAAATAGTATCCGTAATACATACATACATACATAACGCTGTTCAATAGCTTGACATTAAGCGCTTTCCAAGAAGGAAGACTCGGGAGATACTATAAACGTATTTTATACAATTATATATGCCGTGCATTCGGTAAAATCTTCTAAAGCGATGGTAGGGACATGATCCAACAGTGTTGACAGACGTTGATGGTGAAGCTTCCATGCCACTGCTGAGTTACTGTACACATCTTCATGGATTTATTTCATAGGGGTCTGTTATTGTTGAATACTTGTAAGGGCTGCATATACCAGCATTGGGAAGCTTGCCCAGGTTCCTTTAAGTAACCCCAGGGGCAGAGAGTTTTGTGATTTCTGAGGCCTTTCTGGGGAAGAGACAGCAACAGCAATGCAGTTCTATTTAACGGTTTAAATAGCACTTCATTTTACAGAAATAAATCAGCCCCATTCTCCCCATTTAAGTTCAGTAACAAAGTTATTCATAAAATACGCGCGGTTGCATTCTGCTGCATGAGAGCAGTGCTTTTCCTCTCCCCTAGCAGTGACAAAAGTCTGCAATAAATCTTATTTCAGATGTGTATATTCTATCATTTTGTTAACTTTGGGTATAAAGGTTGTGAATGGATTTGGTAGCCACTTCTGCGGACCGAGCCATGCCAAACTGCGCCAAGACAGAAAGAGAGGAAGCAAAACAGAAGGGAGAGGAGGGCGAAGGAATGCACGCTGTGTAAGTGCCTGTTTGCTTTTCTCTCATATTCAGAAATTAAGTGTAGCTCTTCTGTAACAGCTCAACAGGCACATGCGATAATAGGTCTGGTTAATAGGTCTGGTTAATTTTCCAACCTCAGAGTCCTTTGTTTGTATCAACAGCAGCTTGAGAAAGTTGAGAAAGCAAAATAAATCCCACCGCGTACTTTAAACAGTATTTCAGGGTCGCCCTGCGAGTGTTCAGTTTGCAGTTCTGCCGCAAATCTGCCGCTGTGGGCAACATGCAAGAACGTGCACAGCACCCTTTTGGGGGGAGAGGGCTTGCTCATGTATTCTTAGGCATGCTATTAAAGCCTGTTGTTTCTTTTTTTTTCTTTTAGTAGTATGATTTCTATCGCAAAAAACAGTGATGGGGAGTAAATAAGGTGGCCCGTTTTAATTTCTTGTTCTGCCACACACTCTGACTTTGTGTCTCATGTCGTTAATAGATCTAATAGGATTTTGGCGTGAAACCAAAGGGGGGGGAGGGAGGAGAGGATGAGCTGCAGAGAGAGCTGCCGCCTTTCTCAACTCGAAAGCGATGTCAGGCCTATCAGCCTTCTCTTTTAGTCCTCCCTGACAGAGCTCGGAGGCATTTCTCTATACACGAATGTGTCTCATGCATTCATGAGGCTTTTTGACACCGCAGCCTCTTTTGTTGTGAGCTAGATGGCGGCTCTGCCCTCCTCTCAGCTGCCATATGGTGCGGTGGAAAGCGGCTTTCAAAGGGGGAGCGGGACCGAGGGACTGAGGCAGAGAGAAGAAAGAGATCGAACTGCGGCAGATGAGATTGATTTATTTTCAGAGCAAAAGGGGCAAGCGACGACGGCTGGTGGAGAGGGGGGGGAGGGATGCCTTGGAATATAAAACCATCTCCAGAGCAGGCGAGTGGGCTGTTCGGATGACAGCCATGCTGTGCTTGTTCGCCAGGCGCAGAGCTTGAAAATAAGCACACGCATTTTTGTTATCTTAGTAATGCTAGCTGAGAAAGACTTATAGCCCCAATGCCTCCGCGCTGCATCCCAGCAACTTCTTTTCGGCTTGCGATGGTACCATTTTTGGTTTTTTTGAGCACAAAAATCTCTCGGCCCTAGTATGTGTGCGTAAGTGTCAAGTGTTAGCCTGACAATGTTAGAAGTTTCAAAAAAATACCTGTCTCCAGCATGACATTTAGAGAAGGACTGTTGAAGGGAAAACATCAGATGAGAAATTATTTTTTCTGTTCAACGGGTGTAAATCCACTAAAATCAATTGGGTTTGTTTAGACTTACAGGTCACTACCCTGTTTTACCAAGGTGACCTACTCTATTGAAAAAGAATATTGAAACCAAGTCAAATTTACTTCTTGTTGGTTTTCATGCCCTATACTTCATTCAGCATCAGAAGGAAGCCTGTTTTACATCTGCCTGCAGTCAGTTTGATTTGGAGTCAAAATATTTCAACTTGAAAAAAAAAAGGAAAAATATATGTATAGGTTTAATTAAGAAGTTTATTATGGAGATTATTTAAATTTTGAGAAATTAATTTAAAAATATGTATAGTGACAAACTTCTCAACTCCATTTAGGAACAATTGTGATAAAACTGATTGAAATTGCAATTTGTATTGCCAGAAAATTATTAAATCTGTGCAATGATTTTCGTACCTCTGTGGGACTGAACTAAAGTATGCAGAATGCATAGGGAATCAACAATACTATGAGCAATTTTGAAATGTTTTGGTTTAAATTCATTTGGTGTCATTTTACGTCCTCTGAACAATGTCAAGAGAGTTATGGGAACTGTAGTTCAAGGGACAGGTGAGAGGATGGCGGAGATCAAAGCTATGGACCATTTCCACAGGAAGAGAGGATACACGGACAGAAGAGGCAATGAGAGGGATAGGGCACAAGTTTGAAAAATCATGATTGGAATGGTAGCTGGGGAATCATTATTCACTATTTCTCGGTGAAAGGACTGGAAGACACCCAATACCAATTTAAAATAAAAGTTCTGAAATGAATCAAGGAAGTCTGTTCTTCACACTGTGCATAATTAGGTTGAAGGTCTCATTGCTGCAGAAAGTTCTGAAGGCCAAAACTATAGATGGCTTTAAACAGATTGAACTGTTCATTTGAAGAAGCATAAAGTCGATATCACACTGCTTGGGATGCAATCTGTAGCTAAGGAAGGCCTAGAAATGGTACATTTTTGGGAGCTGGGACATTATGTCAGAAGAAGCAATTAATTTCTTATCTTCTTGTGTATTCTTACCTCTTCTACTGACCACTGTAAAAACACAAATGTATACTAAATGAACTTTTATCTGCCCCAATATAATTATTCTTTTGTTCGTATAAAATATTTATCACTTCCATTAAGCTGGGCTCTCCTTACTCTGTTATTCCTGTCAGGTACCATTCATATATTTACTCCTGTAGTTCACTTTTGAGGTTTAACTGGAGGGAAGATATTGAAGCCTTTGGGAGATACATCAGTCAAGGAAAGCTAGCTCGAAGGGTAATACTCCTGTTCCCTTCCCATGAGACAGCGTGGAAGCTCAAGTGGCTACTAAAAGAAGTTGAGCTGACTCAAAACAACTCAAATACTTTTCTGAAAAATCAACTGCTTGGCCTGGATTTGACCCAAGATGATTTTTATAACAGACAAATTAGTTTTGAATCAAAAAAAATTACATACTTCGTTACAGAAAAACCTCTTATATAGAGATTGGATTTTCCACATCCCAAAATGTGTTACTTAGGTTGGTTTATTGATCATTGCAAACGGCTTTCTCTAGGAGCACAAAACAGTAACCAGGGTTACTAACCATCTAAAGGTGATTCTTGCCTCCCACTTCCGAAACAGCATTCCGTATGTTTGCCTTGTTTCAAGGTGGAGGTCGACCTTCCCTGACAAGGTTTAGGACCATATGGTAGAACTGACAAAGGATGAAGCAGTCAAAGGAAGAATAGGAGGCAGAGCCCTTGGAAAACCCAGAAGCAGCAGAGAGGGCACTAGAGCAAAGCCAGGTGACTGTGAGGGACGAGTGCTGTCAATCCTCACTTGATAAAGAGCTGCTCGCGCCGCGGATACATTTCTGTGCCCTTAGCTAATGCTGTTGCTCTGGGAGCTGGGAAACCACCCTGTGGTTTCGTTTCTCCCAGAGGAAAATCAAGTCCCTTTCACACATACACAGCACATGTTGTATGTGGTCTAATTGCAATGTTGTTCCCTTTTTTGAGTGATGAACAAAAAAAAAGGGGACTTGCTGAGGCGTTGGTGTTGGTGGGATCTTGTCGTGCTAGCAGTGCCCAGTGAAGCACAGGCCCAGCTATCCATCCACTCATCCATCCCTATCTCTTTGAGCATCCTCAGCTTGCAGCAGCACAAGGAAGGAAGGAAGGTCGCTTTGGAAATGTCCCACGCTGTTGGGATAGATCACATATAGTGGAACAGGATTGTCCTTCCACCCCATTCACTGATCAGAGGAGATGGAGGAATGCCAGTCTGAATTCCTTTGGCTTGGATTCAGCAATGCCTTTGAGTAAGAGTCAGCAAAGCTCGTTTCAAGTTAATGATTGTGCTGCACGCAGTCCTCATGGAGAACATGTGCAAGGCATCATGTTCCCCTTCTATGCATGTGTCAGCCCTTGAGAAAAGTAGAATGAGATGAATAAAACCACTTCATCAAGATTATTTCTGAGAATTTTCCACTGAGTCATCCAAGTTTCATATCGTTTGGAATTTAAATGATCTATATAGTCGTGTTTTGCCTTCTGCAAATAAATACATATGCAAATGAATGAAGGAAAGCAAAATAGTATTTTTGTGAGTTGGTGGTTGTCACAAAAGAACTATTGTGTTACTTGTTTGTGGTTGCATTTTTTCCTCTTTGTTGGTCCACCCTAGGAATAATTCGTATTGTCAAGTGAAAAGATACTGCAATTACTAATCGCCTTAAAAATGCTGCTGCTTTTTTGAAAAGAGAAAGCAGCGTTTGGGCTAAATTCTGACCCGCATTATACATTCACAAGCATGTTTATTCACTATTCTCCTTCTCTAGCTATTTTTACAGTAGGAAGAGAAAGACAAGTTTACACAAAAGAACAAGTAAGTAATTTTTTCTTTTTTTTGCTTATCTTTTATTGTTATTGTTGTTGCTATTATTATTTACACTTACAAAAGGAAGAAATGCTCTGCTGGGCCAGACCAGTGGCCCACCTATCTCAGGACTATTTCTTAAAGTGCTGTAGGGAAGGACACGTGAGCCTTTCAGCACGTTCAGCAGTTCAGTCCCCTCCTCTCCGTCACATCCAGAGTTATGGTACTAGCTGTTTTAGCACGAGGCAGGAATGTACCCTCTTTTAGTCCATTTGATGACCTGTTGACCATGAGTTTGTCTAATCCTTAACCTGCTGATCCTTCTAGAGAGGAAATTGGAAATATAAATAAACAACTAATGTGGAAGAGTGCATTCTTAGCATGTTAAATCAATGCTTTACAATATAAAGGAAATTATTTAGTAAAACACCATCTAAACAATTTTCAAATGTTTTATAGAATCACAGAATTTGACTAAACAGCTTGATTTACACCTAAGATCTAAACTGACTGTAGCATAATTTGCGATATTCAGATAGGTAGATTTACAATTCATTTTAGAATATAATAGCTGTAGCTATGAGTGTAAACCTCTCAAGAATGCTAAGTGTTCCTAAGTTTAACTGAAGAGAAACAAAGTACTTAGCACCTTGCTATATCTAAGTAAACTGTTTATGCAGCATCATATGGTCAACAACTGAGTCAAAAGTGAAGTGAAATGTTCTTAACAAGGTCAAGCAAATTATTTAGCAATCTGATTTTCATAAGGACACAGTCTCAGTATACATCAGAAGCATGAAAACAAATTACAGTTCCTTTTGACAGATGTCTTTGTTTCTGATAATTACTCTCCCAATATTTTATTTAGGCTACCTGGTAAAACTTCCTTATTCTAAAAGACAGAGAAGGAGCTAGATACCCAGTGATTCAAAGGTAGGTAAAACACGTTAACACAAAAAAACCACTTCTGCAGCCCCCCCAGTGTTTCCAGGATGGCTTGCTTGTGAATCCGTATTACAAACCTATGGTAATTGTATTGCATGTGGGCAGTTTTACTCTGCTTTTTCAAAAAGGATGCTAAAGCCACAAAGATGGCTTTCTTCAGGTACCACAGCTACAGAGAGTCCCTGAGGCCATGGGATCTGAATTAATGTTTATCCCTGCATAAGGATATGACATCCATCTTAATTTTCATTGAATACAGAGGTTTGGAAAATTATTTGACAGGATATTAGACAAGAACTGCTCAGGCACCTCGGTTCATGATTCTGGGTAGCACAGAAGTGACAAAATGCATTGGGTTTCAGTTGCTTTTATTCACCCGTGGTTTTGACACTGAAGGCGTTGTTATATCAGAGTCACTCAAGTATCATAATTAGGTGCCTCATCACTTCACAAAAATTAGGTCCTATCAATAACTGTAATGACAGTAAGATTTAACATGGGATGAAAGATAGAAAGATATGTGTATTTGCTGTTTAAACATAATCTGATATATTTACAGCCTGTGGTAATCATTGCTGTGCTTTTTTTCAGGGGAAGTAACTGACAGCGCTCATCGTACCTTGACTGTCCTGCAGATTCCAGGTAGGTCCTTGCTCTCGTTTGGCAACTGGAGCTGTTCTTGAATCTTATCCAGCATAAAGGGGTTTTGGTGGAAGGTTTCTCATTGACTATACCCACAGGAAATTGCTACTCAGAAAGGACCAGGCAACTTCTAGTTCATCAGAGAAACCTTTGGAGGTTACAACTAACGGTTCTGAAAACTTACATTTAGAGCCACATACATGAGAAGGTTGCAAGTTGGTTTTATATTGCATGCAAGGTTTTATGGAGCACTTAATGTTACACTTATAACTCCGTGTTCTCCTCTTCATTTTAGCAGCATTAAATCAGCAAGACTGCAGCAAATGGCTCACGCTGTCTAACTAAACTAATGCAGTAAATTCCTGGGAGAGCAATATGACGGAACTTGACACTAGCTAATCACATGGGTTTCAGGGAAACATCTTTTTCATTTTGTACCCAAAATTTCTAATAGCAAGATGCAGCCAACTTACAGGTATAGCAAAAAATGCCTGAACTAGCACTGTTAAGAAATTGTTGCTTATAAAGGCTCAGTAGAACTCTGCTTTCCAATTAAAACAATTTGGTTTAATTTAAAATATAATTAATCTGTGTTAGTAATGAAAATAGATCAATAGAATATAAGCTGAGTGCTTAAAAGAATCTTATGGATTCTTTCAGCCCATGTAGGAAATAAAACATTCTTATGTAAAAATTGTTATTCCTGAGTTAGGGCATTACCAGAACTGAGTAATGTAGGTTTTACTTGGAACTGAAGCAGAAGAAATACGTAGAAATCACGGTGCTCAAAAATCATTTAACATCCAGGGAATAAGGGAATAAGTCATCCTTAAAAATAAATTTTCCCTTTTTTTAAGGCACTGTGTAGAACGGGCATTGAGATGGGACAGTTCTAGACAATCACTTTCAATCAAACATATTTCATACCATATGAAGAAAGCGGAACAGCATAGGCCCTGCATCTCTTCTGCACACAAATTCCTGTGAATCAAAGCCTCAACTGATGTTCTTTGTGGAGATTAGCCTTCAACAGTGCAGGTAGGTTCAAAAGCTTGATACCTCGTTCAATCCCCTTTTTTTGTTTTGTTTTTGTGTATATACGTTATCTCACATCTACCTGAAATTGCAAGACCATCTTTTTCTATTACTATGTGCTTTTTATATATTCTATATTGTTTAGGGGTTTAAATTCTAGGAGCTGGAAATGGGAACATAAAAGAAGCATGTGGATGCTAAGAATTTCCGTTTTCACTTGTAGCATCAAAATCTTTTCAAGGAATTCAGTAGTGGTGAACTCACAGCATATGGATTACGAAATACATGTCCTATATCTACATGTATGTACATACTATATTTTTACAGTAGGAGGCAATTTTAGAAGGTTTATGTGCTATCAATATCTTAGAAGTTGTATCTGCCATTAAAACGTCAACCAAGTCATACTGGTCAAGATTTCCCCAGATTGTTGTTAGGTCCCCGAATCTTGAATAGAAATGGATATGCAAGAAGATAGTTAATTTTGAAAAGCTCTGAAGACTTAATGATTTTTTTTTTTTTCTGATTTCAGTATGACACAAGCATTCATAAATATTTACGTTTCCAGAGATAACAGCACTCCAGGAAGAGCTGTGTAGTTTGTACCCTGTAAAGGAAGGAAACTGGGAGCTGTGCTTCCCAGGCAATTTCTTTCACTGGAAGCTTCTGGGTTCTCAGCAGCTTTTGCTGAAAAGCAGCCTCTTACTTAAGTTACAGAATTGTGCTATGTACCAACTTGCATAACCATTGTAGTGTTGCAGTTAATTAAAAATAGAAAAGATCTGTGTTCCTTACATCTGGAAGCATCCCATGCTTTTACTCACAGAATTTTTCAAGGAAATTGGTACTGGTTTTTGTCCGTGGGCTGGGCTATATGGTATTCCAAACTGTGTGGCTTGGGAAGGAAAAAAGAAGCCTGGGCTGCTTTTCATGCTTAATGCCCAGTAAATGTTACTGTAGTATATAATTACTCTGTGTCCAGTTTCATTAGTCATTCTGCTCTCTGCATGATATATCATTGATTTCTCATAAGCTAGAAGTGTACTTCGCTCAGCAGCCAAAGGTTAGCTGCTAAGGATTTTTAACTTTCTGCCAGATGGCTTCTGCTAAATTCTAGGGGAAAAAAAAAACCAAACCAAAGCCCAATCAAAAAAGCCCCCCTTACATACAGGCTTAACCTTAAACACAAGTCTTCTCATTTTATCCCCAAGTTAACCACAGGTCAGGGGCATACATTTCTGCAGTCTCGACAGATGCAGTAGGTGATTCCTTAAACAAACACAAACCGAAGTAGAGGCAATATTTGCACAGATAGCTATCAAGTCAAACAAAATAAGCCCTCATTTCATTACTGAACGCGGTGCAATAAGCACATCCAGCCTCTGAAGAGAAACACATTTATTCTGGTATTTCAGCCCTAGAACATATTGAAGGATCCCCGTGGCCAAATAAAGTAAGTTGAAAAACCGTGTGTAATGAGAAGCAGGATATTATCCTGTTCGTCACTTTTATGGGGTCACATGTCTTCCCATGTTAAAGCTGGATCATACAGCACTTCAGCCACACAATAAGTAAGCAAACACTGAATCGCCCCTCTTCCTGTCCCCGCTTCTTCCTCCCTGACCCTCAGAGGAACTGTGGAAAGAGCGAAAGAAAGGGAAAAAAGACGACTTACATTTGCTAGGATTTAGCTTCTGGCAAGAGACATTGTAAGGAATTCATTTCCTGGCACATAATTTACATGTCCAGTCCTCCCTCCCACTCTTTTTTTTTTTTTCTCCCACCCTTCCCCCCCATTCCCCCTCCAAGCTGTCTTTTCGCTCCACAGCCTTCGCCGCAGCTTCCTGCTGTATGTTTGCTTTCTATTTTCATATCCATGGGAAAGGAATCTGCTCTAGCACAAGGCTGCTATCCTGCCTGTGCCCCTGCCGGCTGCCGCTGCCACCTTTGGCTTAGGCCACAGGTATCTGGACTTCATTAAGCGATGGTGAAGCATCGAGCAAATGACAGTCATTAAATTTTAGCAGTCAGCTGGAGAAATCTCCTCTTCTCTTTGAGGTTTTTGCTTTCTGCTAGCGAGCTCCAGACAAAATAAAATAATTTTCAATTTTAAATATTTAATCTAAATCCTGTTTTAGGGTTTTATTTTTGGGAAAAGACAGTCATGTCCCTCTTGCTCATTAAGGGGCTCTCTGTTGTGTATCTTTGATGCTGCTTTGGGCAGCTCTGCTACTTTGATCCTCTTAGAAATAGGCTCATTACAACATCCACCTCACAGAGTAACACTTCAAAGAGCTTTGAGAAGGACAAAGGGAGGAATTTAGAAACAGAGCCAAGTGGCTCTCAAGTATCTTGACTAAATTAACTTTGTATTAAGAGTTACTGGCCCAGTTGAAATTTTGAGAGGAGGAAACAAAGAAGTAACTCTGTGTGCTGCTTTCATGCATTTTATATCAAATTAATAAGCACAATTGAAATCATCTAGGATTCTCTACCGTAACTTCTGCTAAAGTCGGCAGACACCACAGTTGTCACATCAAACTTAACAGTTGCTCTGGAGTTGTTAAAAAGGTGGGTTGACATTACTACCCAATTTATATTGTTCAGAATGATAGAGCCATCATTAATCAACCCGTGAGATTAACAGAGGAAATGGGCAGCTCTCAAAATCCTTATCTCCAGAAATAGCAGTAACCACATGCATTTTCAACACTCTCAAATCTATCGTAGCTGTAATGATTATTATTATTTGTCATTCTCCAATCTAATGTCATTACTTCTGACATGTTTCATAGAATCACAGAATAGTTTGGGTTGGAAGGGACCTTTAAAGGTCATCTAGTCCAACCCCCCTGCAATGAGCAGGGACGTCTCCCACTAGATCAGGTTGCTCAGAGCCCCGTTACACTTGATCGTGAATGTTTCCAGGGATGGGGCAACTATCACGTCGCTGGGCAACCTGTTCCAGTGTTTCACCACCCTCATAATAAAAAAAATCTTTCTTATATCTAGCCTGAATCTACCCTGTTTAGTGTAAAACCATTGCCCCTTGTCTTATCTCATCAGTCCCTACTAAAACATCTGTGCCCATCTTTCTTATAAGCTTCTTTTAAGTACTGAAAGGCTGCAATAAGGTGTCCCTGGAGCCTTCTCTTCTCCAGGCTGAACAACCCCATCTCTCTCAGCCTGTCTTCATAGGAAAGGTGCCCCATCTCCCTGCCCTTCCTGTGCTGAGGGCTCCAGAGCTGGACGCAGGACTCCAGATGGGGTCTCACCAGGCGGAGCAGAGGGGCAGAATCACCTCCCTTGACCTGCTACCCTCTGGATGCGACCATCCAACCAATACCTCATTCACCAAACAGTCCACCCAACAAGTCCGTATATCTCTGATTTAGAGAGAAGAATGTTGTTCGGGACCATGTCAAAGGCCTTACAGAAGTCCAGATAGATGACATCCATAGCTCTTCCTTTGTCCACAGATGTAGTCACTCCATCATAGAAGGCCACTAGGTTGGTTAGGCAGGACTTGCCTTTGGTGAAGCCATGCTGGATGTCTCAAATCACTTCCCTGTCCTCCATGTACCTCAACACAGCTTCTAGTAGGATCTGTTCCAAGATCTTCCCAGGCACAGAGGTGAGGCTGACAGGTTGGTAGTTCCCAAGGTCCTCCTTTCTACCCTTTTTAGAAATAGGTGCAGTGTTGTCCCTGGTGACTGGAAAAAGGGATTCACCTGACTGCTACAACTTGTCAAATATCACGGAGAGTGGCTTGGCAATTACATCAGCCAGTTCCCTCAGGACTCTGGGATGCACCTCATCAGGTCCCACAGACTTATGAGCGTTCAGGTTCCTCAGGTGGTCACGAACCTGATCTTCTCTGACAGTGGGAGAAGGACGTTGCTCCCCCAGTCCCTGTCTTGTGGTACATCCACTCGAGAGGTGTGGGAAGAGAAGTTGCCAGTGAAGACTGAGGCAAAGAAGTTGCTGAGTGCCTCAGCCTTCTCCTTGTCCATTGTTACCAGTTTGCCAGTCTTGGTCACTGAGGGGGGAGGAGGGGTATGCTTTCTTTGAGCTCCCTTTTCTGGCTGACATAGCTGTAGAAGCCCTTCTTATTAATCTTTGCCTCTCTTGCCACGTGCAGCTCCAGCTGCACCTTGGCCTTCCTGACCCCACCCCTACACAACTGGGCAGCGTCCCTGTACTCTTTCCAGGATACCTGTCCCTGCTTCCACTGCCTGTGCCTTGCCTTCTTGCCCTTTGGTTTGACCAGCAGGTCTTGACTAGGCCATGCTGGCCTCTTGCCTTCCTTTCCTGACTTCTTACACAGAGGTATCAAGAACTCTTGCGCTCTATGGAAAGTGTCCTTAAAATCTGCCGGCTCTGTTCTGCTCCCTTGTCCCTGAGGGCAGTTTCCCCAGGGGTCCTATTGACTAACTCCTTGCACAGCTGGAATTTTGCTTTCCTAAAATTCAGGGTCTTGACTTTGCTCTTTGCCTGTCCCATATCCCCCAAGCCTGCAAATTCTACCAGTGCACGATCACTGCAGCCCAGGCTGTCTCCAATCTTGGTGTCGCCTATTAGCTCGCTTGTTGGTGACAAACAGGTCCAGTATTGCATCCTCCCTGGAGGGGCCGTCTATTACTTGGCTTAAGAAGTTATCCTCGATGGACTCCAGGAGTCTCCTGGATTGCCTACAGCTCACCATGCTACTTTTCCAACAGATGTCAGGGTGGTTGAAGTCCCCCAGCAGGATGAGTGCCTGTGAATTCAATGCCTCCTGTAGCTGGAGTGAGAGGGCTTTGTCAGTAGGCTCCCCTTGATCTGGCACCCTGTAGTAAACACCAACCACAAGGTTCCCTTTGTTGCTTTTGTTTGGACTTAGGACTTCAGTTAGGAAGTCATTACCATTACAATATATTATTTGTACTACATGCTCTCAGCACAAGTCACAGTGCTGTACAAATACCAGCTACTTAAGTGGCCTTGTCCCAGAGAAACTACAGTGCCAATTACCGAGCTCAGCAGATACTCTGAGTGTCGTCCTGCTGCCTAACAGGAGTGGAGAAAGCAGTCTAGACCTTGTGCATGACTATGGGCTTAGATTTTCAGCTCGTCTTGCTATAATTCCTGCCGTGGGAAGGTTTTTTTTTCTTTTGAACTATCAGATGACTCTAGTTTCAGTGGTAATGATTCTTAACATAAACCCTTTGCATGTGCTATAAGTCAAATGCAGATGTCATTCGTTACTCTAACCACTGGAACAGCCTTTGAAAACATGTATGTTGGTCTCTCTCAAAGACAGCACAAGGACAAGACAAGTTCACTTGAAAGTTCTGATTTTATTATTTATTCTATTTATTCTGCCTTTTGAACACCTTCACCAGAAGGTTTTCTAAACAAATCAGAGCATTATTTGTCTGAAGTCCCAGTAACATAATCTAATCCAGGCAGTATTTAGTTAGGCTCAAACCATCCTTAGTTTATAAAATTCTCCTTTAAGTAGGTGTTTTACAGTACCTAGTATTACACTGCAAGTTGTCCATTCTACTGTGAAGGTAGAGTTAGCATGGAAAAAACAGAGAAAAATGACGAGGAAGCCAGTGGTGTACTCTTAGGTGCCAGGATGGGATGTGCAGATGGCTGCCATTCATCAGCCCTAGACCACGTTCATTATGTGATTTACTGCTCCACAAGAGCTGTCATAGTCCCTTGCCCACACATACTTTTACTCTATCTTCCTAGTAATCCTTAAAATGTACTTATCTGTCTCGTTGAACCATTAACTTCCCTCTTGCAGAGAGTTACCAGTGAATTTAATCAATGAGCTGTGATTTTACTGGGGGAAAAGGAGATAGAGCTGTATAAACTTTTGCTAATACACAAAATTACTTTCAAAATAAAGAAAATCAGAGTTTATATACATTTGGTCTACCCACATGTATTTCTTTCTGAAGTGTGAATTCATCAATAATATACTTTCAAGTTGTTCTTCATCCAGATTCAGCAGGAATCACAAGATTTCCAGTCTGGTAAAGGAAAACAGAGAATGAAAATGTGACTTGGATTGATCTCTGACATGACTAAATTTGAGGTAGAGCGTTTGGGAACAACAACGAAGCTGTTCATTGACTTACTCATTCCACTTATTGAGGAACCTACTTCCCAGCCACTCCAGCCCGTATCAGCCTACCCAACTGGATCAATCAACTGCTTCAATTTTGTGAACAGTTTGTTCTCTGCTGTTAAACGTGTTAAATTGGAGATTAAGCATCACCACAATTTCACTGTTAATATGTCCTATAGCTGCAGGATCCTCCCCAGCAGCAACTCTCACTCTAAGGTTCCTATCTTCAAAGTTATCATTTAAATCTTTAATCGAAGATTCTAAAGAAAATATTGGCATGTTGTATATTTCGTTTGCAAACTGTACTGCAAATTGCCCCAACTCCATAAGCACTTCTTTCATATTTTCTGCTAGTTCTTCTGTCCATTATTTGACTTTTTTTCTCAGAGGCTTTCCTGCAGATAGTAACATGAGATAGCCATCTATCTAGCTGCATTACATTCCTTACATCCTTCTTGTGGTAGTTAAATTAATCACATAGTGATTGCTCTACTGAGATATCTGTTCTTATACGTAAATTCTGGGATATATGTAATCAGTCTGCTCTTTAAATTTAGTCTGTGAAACCCAAATACACTTTGCAAGTGTTGTCTTAATTCTGTTAAATTCTGCTCAGCCCTGATTATCCTGAGGAGTGTAGCTTTTTTTCCCACCTAGTGCAATAGGTAGAGGGTCTACTTGTTTATTTATCATTACTTCAAAGTACATAATTCTTTCAGAACATTTTAGATTTCTGAGCCCCTGGAACCAGGCAGAAGTTTTAGTTTCATTTCTTCCCAGTATGGCTGATACATGGTGCTTCTAGCTCTCCTTAGGCTGGAATGATAGCTCACCCTAAAGTTCTCCTCATCTGTTTTACAACTCCAGCAATGAAATTAAAGTTCTTTCTAGCATTGTCTGATTTGACAACTGGGACAACATCCAATGACTAAAACATCGTTAGCTGAGTAAGAGACAGAGAAAATCCTATCCATTTCATAAATAAGAAAGCTACAATAAAGAGGACTGCAAGTCAGTCTCCACTGATCGACTCCCCAGCCTACCTTGGAGGAGTTAGAGAGTTGCCACTGTTTTGGGACACTGGAGAATTACGTTCTGTCCTGGACATGATACCTCAACATGATAATTTAATGTTCTTTTGTATTTTTCTCCCTAATGCAAACCATGTTAGAATCAGCCTTGTTTCTGATCAATCACAGCCTTCTGTTCAGCAAGCTGCTTAACCTTTCCACTTTGGTGACAAGTCTGGGGAATCTGCCTGGCATAGGCAGAAGTTAGGAGTGTAAGAGTGCAGGCACCTGCAGAGTAACCTAGTTATGTCTGTATATGCATGCAGCTTAGGTCCCTGCATGCTCAGTAACCAAGAAAACCTTGATTTTTCCATGTCAGTCTTGCTTTGAATGTTGATTACTGTCTTGTTGGAAGATAAGGCATCTGTATAAAGAGATGAATCTTCTTTCTTCAAATAGCAGAAATATCTACTGCGTGCTGCATGGACTCCAGGATCAAGTCTTCCCTTCAGGAGAATGGTCTTTAGGTAGAGTAGCAGTTCCCTGTTTCTACTGCACCTGATCTCTGAAGGAATTTCCCAAAGCAAAGACCAGGCTATAATGCAATTTCCTAAAACTTTCCCACTTTTATTCTGTCACTGGCCAGAGGGGTTATGGGTACTGACAGCAAGTCTCAACAGCAATATTTTCTCCACCAGTATATCACTGACAGAGCCAAGTGGCCCAAGCAGTGACAAATAGAGCCCTTTCATAAATGCAGTTATTCCTCCCTATTTTTCATTCACATTTCTATTGGCATGGGGATGCTGTCAACATTGTGGTTTTGATATAGCAGGGCATTAACGCAGCGATCGTTATGACCTTTTTTTTTTGTGCATAAAGAGGTACTCCGTTCCCTGACTGTGCTAAGCAAAGCTAGAAAGCTTGAGATATTCTCAAATAGTCTTCCACTCTTGAACTGCCCTTTGTCATTTCTGTCTCTAAATCTGTGCTGTATCTTTTCACAAGAAACTCAGAATTGTTTGAACAGATTACTTGCTGACTGATGACTTGTCTTGAGGAAATAAACTTTTAAAACTAAACTCCTGGATAAAGCTCTTCTAGGGCAGTTGGAGGTTTACTGTCCTGATGGGCTACATACTGTTTTGTGGGTGATTCTTTCAAAGTTAGCTCTTCCTCTAAATTTCTCACCATTTTTAACGCAGTTGACCTTTAGGCAATGAAATATTGGTTTCAATTCACATCTTGGCTCTTCTCAGTTCTGCCTCCAAAAGTAGACCCTAATCTGTATTTCAGCTTCCTTTTAATATCTGTTTCAGGCATAACCTCATGGAGAAATAGACTGAATTTTACAAAGTTAGCATACCCAAAGGAACATCCACGCCCAGTATACGAGGAAACCTAACTTTTAGTGATCACTTTGGTCGGCTCATAATGTTTAAAGGCGCTTCTACCATGTTCAAGCAAATAAGAGTTTCCTTGGAAATATTGTGTGTCTTATTTCGCTATCTATTCCATCCTCTTAATTCTCTACCTATTGCATTGTCAACTGAAGAAGATCCTCCTAGAACAAATCACACTCTGTTTTAAAACCTGCTTGCTAGAAAGCTGAGTTTTGTGCTTGCACTATTTTATTCTATCCTATTTTGAGCAATGTAGCAGCCTCTGTAACAGATTCAAAAGCAGCCAGTAGTGGCTTATATTGCATTATTAACAAATCCCTTGATTTGCTGGGAAATTTGATCACATACAAGTTTCTGAAAAAGTAGGCTCTTTGCAGCTGCTGTCCTTTGGACAACTTTTCTTCCCTTCAGTCCTTCTCATAAGGATGGGCAGATACTTCAGATATAGCTGCTTTAATTGCAAAGCACCCTTACTAGCACTGTGAGTGCATCCAATTCATCATACAATGTCCTGGAATGTCATCCTTCTACAACATATAAATATATTTCTATTTTTAAGACAACTTATCGCTTCTGTATAAGGAGAAACCAAATCCTGACACGTTTCTCAAAATTGTGTCATATCTCTGGGAGACTGTTGCCTAACTACACTTTTCAGTTCATAGTAAGTTTTCCTCTCAGAATCTTAGGTTTATCAGCTTCTGCAATTTTCAGAAGTTCAAAGGAATTCATACCAATAGGAATATATTTATGAACTTGGGCTGCTTTCTCATGGGAATGTAGTTTGTCTATTTGTTTGGTTTCTGAAGAAAAAACCCACTTGTTTTTAGCAGGGAAGCTAAGAAATCAGAGGCAACTGTAAAAGACAAATAATGGAAAGGGGTGGCAAATTGGGACTGGAGGGAAAGGAATGTGCTAGGCTTTTTTCTGCCTTTAGTGACAAGTCCTCGTTTTACCCCAAAACCACTACTCATGTTTTCATGGGGAACTAGATTCCCTTCTTCCTTTATGGCAGAAATAAAACCCAATGATCCAAGTTCTTTTCCAAGAAAAAGACTAAAAGGTACAATTCTTTTTCTTTGATAACATGTCATTCTAAAGGCCTCTAGATAAATAGATATTATGAGCAATGTAGTATGTCTTGTATTGCGTGTGGGCTAGTTTCTAAATGGACTAGACGATCAGTGCAGGTCCCTTCCAACTGAACTATTCCATTCTAAAATACCTTGAGATCTGAACGGTATCTAGGTGCTTGTGTTTACTATAGACTGCGGTAGTGGTAGCAGATAGATTCATTTCCCATCTCTACCTTTTACAGGTTTCCACAGCAGACTTTTTTTGCTTGTCTTATTTACACAGGTTTAATAGAAAAAGGCTCTATTTTAAGTACAAATTGTAATTTTTGAAAAAGCCATATTTTAACAGTTATTAATTTAAGGACAAGCAGATTGAAGTATTTATTTTTTACTGACAACAAAGACAAAATTAATCCTTTGGCAGGATGACAGATTCCACTTGCAAATGTATTCTGAAACTTCTGTATGGATTTTTCTAAGGTATTTACTGAAATTATCAATCATATTTCCTGATCTATGGATCAGTTGAACATCTAAGGCAAATAAACCTAGACAGATCCATTGAAAATGGAATTTCAAGATTGTAACTGCAACACGGGTTTGTCAAGATTATGTACACAGAGTGAATGCGTTGTGCTTAGCTGGCTGTTTTCTCAATATGAGAACAAACACAGGTAAGCATGTCGTGGCTGATGTAAATCTGGTGTATAAATATAGAGTTTGTCTGGTAATTCAGAATTAATTTTCATCTATGAATTCATTATTTTTCTGTGTTTATGCAGCTTGGGACAGGCAGCGAGTTGTTAATCTGCTAAGGTATGTGAAATGGGATAGCTTATGTCATCTGGGGTTACTGTGCTATCTGCACTGCCGTTAAGGAATGGATGAGATCGTTGAGCTTGATGAGACGGTACCCTCGGTGGCTGGTCTTGCTGCCGCCTGCAAGGCCTCTGGGTTCTTCTGACTGCTGTGGGGTCAACAGAGCAATCGCTGTGCCAGGCACAGGACAAAAAGTCAGACAGCTTCTTTCTGCAAGATGAAAAATGAGATGGCAGAGTTCAGTGATTAAGGCAGTGGTCAAAGAGATTAATGTGACCAAAATGAGACACTAAACTGACCAGACATAATTCACAAACTAGTATTGCTCCAGATAACATGACAAAGTGCTCTGGCCCAGGGAGATCTATTTTTGATGTACTGGCATCTGAACAAGGAAACTGGAATTAATAGTCACATAATTTGTTTCCCACTCCCACCCCTCTTAAATTATTGGATGGGGCTCGTGAGAGAGCACAGAGGCGTGATGCCAAGGCTGGTGCAAACGGACCCATTTCACTTTGCATGTGACTGGCAAGATGAATTTTAAAGAAACTGCGGAAAAAAGCCTCATGTTTCCACTGATGAATGCTCTACAATTGATCTCTCAAAGACAGCAGATGGGAAACAGAGCGAAGCTTTTCTAATACAGTGGAACAACAGAGAGGGACATTTCCAAACCAAATAGATAAAAAGATGAAAGCATAGCAAAGAGCATCTCTATAAATGTGGGTTACAAAGGGCTACAAACTCAGCTATCAAAAGGAAGCTTTCTTTTTCTGCCTTTTTGCAATCACCGGCACTGTTACCAGCTGTACAGCAAACGGCACCTCACTAACTGCAGAGCAAATTTGTTTCTGATCTACACATTACTGCAAGTACATTGGTAGAACAAGACATACGGGGTTTTCATCGATTTAATGAAAGTGTGAGGTAAAGACTTTACACTGGGTTTGAGGTATTGATACGTTCCTTTTTCTAACACTATGTGGAAACTAAGTTGATCTCATCAGTGTTAAAAGTATCATTTAGAGTTGTCTCTGAGCAACATGTACGTAGCCGCCTTCCAGCAGCTTCTATCTCAAAACTATATAATTATTACTGCTGAAGACTGGGCAAGCTAATATGCTCTGCCTCCACAATTTCTGGACCGAAACTGTTGCTGAGGGAACAGCTATATCTTTTTCTATCTGCATAAATCTGATGCAAAGTAATTATGTTGGGGTTTACATCAGCTTAGCTAAATCGGTTCATAATTTAAATCAATGCAAGATGTTAGAAGTGGTCCTAGGTTTTGGAAACAAAGGTTTCTTACAATGCTTGCTCATGGCCATGGAGCAGCAGCCTAGGTATGGAAGGCCACCTCACTTATAAGTGACCGTTGTGAATTAAACTCAGGTGAAAACAATTAAAAAATGCTGTCTATAATTTTCTAAGTCTTATTTGCACAAGGGTAATATTTTTCTGAAGTGGTACGATATTACTACTGTACTGTTTTTTGTCAGCCAACAAATTGTTGTCATCTTTTTTTTTTTTTCTTTCCTCCTAAAAAGCAGATTTTAATGGCTGTTTCTGCCTGGAATTACTTGTCTTTTAGACAAAATGGTGTCTTCTCTCTCTCCTTAGTAGGTACAGCTGCAAACACTGTTCACTAACTGAACTAAAGTATTTGCCAGGCAAGATGACAGGTAGGTAGATGATACGAGCTGGCAATTTGCAGGTATTAGCTGGCAATACCTGAAGTTGTGAAATAACTTGCAGGCAAGTGACTTCTCTGTATGTGTATATGTCTATATGATACTTTCTTTCTGGCAGACCTATTGCTCTGCCCACCTTGGGTAGCTGCATTGGCGAGAGGAAATGTTTCTCACCAGTTTAAGCACGGGCTCAGCCCTGTGCTAACCACGGCCATATAGCTCCCAGGCAACTCCCAGGCTGTTGTGGAGCCCAGTCAGACAGCGCTCACATGGTCCTGCAAAACTCTATATAGGATTTAACCTTCATTATGTCAAAGGGGCCTTTGAATATTCATTTCTTTTCAGAAATAATGGTTCTGAAAGTTCCCAGCATTGGCTATAGGGTAACATTTTGCTCCCGCTAGTCTCACCTATAAAGATGAAGGTCAGGATTGAGTGGATGAGTTGATTATAGCACAATGTAATGTCTACTGGCCTATTTTTACCCTTAGAAGGAGCTAGAACCTTCTATTCACATTTTATATTCATTTATGCCTATTTGCTAAGTAATTCTTTTCTTCTTCATCTTTCTATACCCTGACACCTTAATCTTGCTGACATCTTACAATAGTTAATGAGAAACAGCTCCCTGTCTTTTCGTTGCTCGCTTTCCCTCTCCACACTAAGGCATCGGGTGATAGTTTACTTTGCAAGACTTGAAAATGTTGTGTTGTACTTCTCTTTTGAAGAATACATATATATTAACAGAGCTCAAACCAAGAGTAATAATGACAGCCTTATAAACATGATTACTAGCTGAGACACAAGTACAGACACTCTCTTGAATATATCACCCCGGTATTATTTTCAGCTCCAGACCTGAAAGCAATTTCCATATTTTATAGACAAAAACATGACACCTATCTCTAGGAGAAGCACAACCGATCTAACATCTTTGGAAACACAATACGTCTTCTAAATAACACTGTTTCAGGGATATCTATAAACTCCCTGTCATGAGGGTATTTCACTAATTCCAGTTCCTTTAAAGTCCATCATCTGCTTAAGACATGCAAATGCTTTTACAAGCAAGATCTTGGGCTCTCAAGAGGCAAGGTGTACTGAGAAAACAAACCAACTCTGTTAAGCTAGTGCTCAAGACCTGATGTAATTAACTCTGAAAGAAAAACCAAGCCAGAACCAACAAGGGGTTGAATTTGTTCTTAGTATATTTTCAAAAATCTGAATAAGAAATCCAGCTGGCTGAATAAACCATAAACTGCTGTTTATGCTATTAAGATGAAAGAAAGGGTTAGCAAGAGGGCAGGTTGCACTCACTCTGCTCAGCAGAGATGGCTGTGTGGGTCTCTTCCTCGGTGTCTCTCTGTATGCTGAAATCACGATAGGAGCATTAGGACAATTACTGAGCTAGCCACTGCTGAGCTGAAAAGATATTGCCTGTACACCAGGTACACCTTGTCTTTTCATGCCCGGTGAACTGCTCCGTGGGGCAAGGGAACTACTCTTTTTATTTGATTGGGGAAGACTGTTGGCTTATGTTAGCGTGCTGTATACAAGAAAGACCGCTTGCTTCTTCCAGATAGGAATCATGCCCAATGATAGCTGTTCTTCTTGGGTAATATCCAGGTTGTGAATTCAACAGCCTTTCCATGCATACCGCTTTTTAAGTCCTGTTGAAACATTGACTGCAGTGTGCCAAGACTACATCTTTGTAATACCAGCGCTTATGGCAAACAGTAAATTGGCCCAGACTCAGGGTCTGCGCTGGTGAGACACCTCCTTGATCTCTGCATCTCACAGCCTGCCAAAGTAAGCCAGGCAAGTCAAAATAGCTTTAGATGGTTGCTTCTCAGGTTTGGGTGGGATGTGCAATATTCTAATTCATTCTTTTTCAGAAACTGATGGGAAGGGCTTTCCTGGTGATGACTGTTGTAGAAACTTTTTCTGAATCTAATATATTTATTTTACTGTCTCTTCTCTCTCAGTATTACAATATTGTCAAACTTTTCTTGGCAGCACTGTTCTCACTTGTTTTGTCCACAAGACAAAAAAGAAAGCTGGAGAGAGACTTTTTACAAGGGCATGTAGTGATAGCACAAGGGGTAATGGCTTTAAACTGAGAGAGTATAGATTGGGGTTAGATATAAGGAAGAAATTCTTTACCATGAGGGTGGTGAAGCATTGGAACAGGCTGCCCAGAGTAGTTGTGGATGCCCCATCCCTGGAAGTGTCCAAGGCCAGGTTGGATGGGGCTTTGAGCAACCTGATCTAGTGGAAGGTGTTCCCTGCCCATGGCACAGGGGCATTGGAATTAGATAATCCTTAAGGTCCCTTCCAACCCAAACCATTCTATGATTCTGTGTTTAGGCTGTCTGGAAATACACACCTTTTACACTGTCATTTAAAGTTTTATCACTTAGAAAAATCAGTTCTCTGTTGAAAATCTGGTAGTTCCTTCTATATTTAGCGTGTTAGCTCTGCAAATCTAATAACTGTTCTGTGCACTGTTCCATTTATCCAGAAGTCAGGGAGGATGGGTAGTGGTGGAGACATAGACCTCCAGCATGGGTCTGGTAATGTAAGTGTTAAATGAGTTAAGATGGAAAGATACATTTAGAATGAGATACTGAATAGCAACAGGTATGAAACTTATTCTGCTGTCTGGTGGTTTGAGCTGGGGCTTCTGTGGTGACTTTCTGTTTGCAACTGTCCTAGTTCAAAGCGATAATATTTTTTATGTACCCGCGTCTGTCTTATCCCCCATTGAGTTTCTCTCACTGTTCTGGAGAAACCAAACAGTTAAAAAAGATCTTTGATAACGAGAACCTCTACCTGATCTGTTGTTCCAAACACAGTTTCTGAATATCCTGAGCTAGCATACCTTCATTTCTTCCTCAGTGATGGTCCTTTTGAAGATAAAGTATTCCTACTCTGGTTTTTTTTTGTTTGTGTGCGTGTGTTTGTTTTTTTCCAGGTTATTTGGCTTATAAGTCATAAAATGTCCTGAGACAACAGGAACTAGTTAAGACATAGTAGAAGCTCTGCTGTCCCACTGATGGTTAGTAGTTCTTCAAACACTGAATTTCATTGCAGAAGTTCAGAGCTTACCTCAAAGCTGGACAGAGTGTCACAGTGACTGTTGTGAGTTGATGTAAAGCTCATCGCTGATAAAACTCATCTACCTTGATGTTTGCTCATACAGATTCAGATAACTTTCACGGTTCCATAATATATGTAAAAGAAGAGGTTTTGGTAAGGATGAAGTGCTGGCTAAATTGCTAGCATGCTAGTATGGCTGACTTTGAAACAAATTCCCATTGAATACTTCATTTATCTACCAAGGAATTATCCCAAACCTGTCCTAGAACACAATGATTTGTGAACTTCAAATTCGAGGAGAAGCCGTACTGTAGATTAGGACTAATTCAAAGCCTCTTTAAAATTCTCTTTTGCTTTTACCCGCAGGCTAACACAATTCTTCTTCCTTCTGGCCAGAATGCATGCCAGTGAAGGAAAAATTTATTTTATGAAACCATGCTGCCTTCAGCAATTTCAAATAGCTCTAAATTATGTGTAAGTATCTCATTTCTTATTGATATTTCTCCTTTAAAGTTACTGAGTACATAGGTTTGCACTACTCATTTAGGATTTTTTTTTTATAAATATCAGTTCTAAATTACTACCCCTATTTGGGCACTTATCAGACTATCAAGGAATAAGCAAGTATAAAAAGTTATTGTGTTCTTTTCTCCTCAATCCTGGCTTACAATTTACTTGAACTTATAAAGCCTTGCAAACTTCAGCTACTTCTAATGTTCTGTCTGCTTTAGCATTATCATAAAAACTTTTAACATTTCACCTTTGCATTCTTCAGGATGTGGCTCTTAGCTATCTCTGCAAGTAAAGACAAGAATTAATTCTACTTCTCCAGCAATAGCAAATTTCTCTGTCACCAACATTCTACTTTTGTTCCATAATGGTACTATTAATGTCTGTTTCAATAATTTGCTTATCTACATACAGAATTTCAGAGTGGAGATGAGAGGACCTGGGAACAACTCCACATATGCATGCAGGTCTATGAGGTACCCTTAGCAACCCATGGTGCATATGCAAGCTTTTCCACGCTTCTGCTATTCATATATGTGCAACGTGCTTCTATTGCGTCGGTACGCGTCATCCTTTGGGTATTTATGACTAAACATGGAAGAGTGATGCTGATCAGCCATTCTTGCAGTGCCCCTTGACTAATGTCTTGAATGTTTTAATCTATGTTTTTCCCATTATCTGGGCGCTTTCACCCTCAGACCTGTAAGAATTTTCAACTGTAAGAAAAGCATAGTGCCAATATTGAACTAAATCTGAACACAATTCAGTGTTTGATTCTCTCCCTTATTCCTTGCATTAAAGTTTGTTGGGCCAGGATTTAGAGTTTGTTAATGTTTACAAGTTAAAAATGGAGACATTACAAGTGTTCTCTTTAATGTAGCAGTTAATGAAACTTGACTGCTGCTGTTCTGAAATTCACTTCTTTACTCCTAAATTCAGTTTATAATTTCCCTTACATATTATATCCTGATAAAAAAAAATCCTAACGTAAATTTTTCAAGGTTTTCTTGCTCCCTCGTTCATTCTTTACATACTGATTTTCCAGAAAGAAAACAGCTGACCAGCTGACTACACAAATGATAAAAAACCAACTTTTATATAGAAGTGTTGTTAAGGAAACTACACTGCAGAAAAGAGAAGTTCCTCGTAACTTTTCCCTTATGCCGCTTATCCCTTTTTCCTGTCTCCAGAATCATCCTTTAATCCTAGTTTTACATTTTCCTGAAATAAAAGCCTCAAAAGTTGCTGTAATATGGGAAAATGTCAGCTCTAATAACATATCTGCTTGGGATACAGTAGTCTGTCTTTCTCTTCAGAGGAACAATCTAATCTTTTATTAATAATACAAGTTATCTTCAAAAAGAGATACTAAGGAGAACTGAACTTTCTTCTCTGTTTTTAATTCTCTTTGTTAAAAAAAGGTAAATTCCAGGATTATGTCTGTCATCCAAATAATCAAAATCTCACTTTCTGTACTTCACCACAATATCATCTACAGATGGATTTGCCTCCCCCCCATCCTATATAAATTTTATGTTTCTTACTGATGTTCTTACTCATTCCTGTGTCCTGGACTGATTAATTTGTAGTTTTTGCTGTAACACTAATGTTTTCTTGCACCAGTTCTTTAAGAATCTTAGGGGTTTCCAGTTACTCCTATTTGAGCACATACATTTCTGAGTGTATCCTTTTTGGATGCAGTCGTTTCTGTTTTCCAGCTCCTCATTTGCATTAGCCATCTTGACTTTGTCCTTTTATTTAAAGAATTTGCCCCCATACGGCTGTCAACTGGGAGGACTGGAATTCTGACTTACTACAATACAGTAGACCAAGAACATCTGCTTTCTGTCCTCCACTCATCAAATTATTCCGAAATTAATCTGATTCTTTTATGGTATGTAAACTTCTCAAAAGCACATGCATGATTTAGGAGTCTAATTCATACTCTTCTAACTGATGAAGCTGTCAGGGCTAGATTTTTTCAAAGGTATTAAGTGTCTAAATATTTAGCTGGACTGGTATTGTGTCTAGGTGCCTAACTCACTGATTTCAGTGTACTTTCAAAGTTTCCTGCAGCGATCATTCAGATTATTGGGCATTTAAGCATCTTTCAAAAATCTTGCCTTTGAAAGTTGGAATTTCAGAGTTTGCTAAGGCATTTCTGAAATTTCTACCAATTCTCTTTGGTTTAGTGAGGAATCACTGCACTGTAAAATTACTTTGTTTACCTCTGCCAAGGAACCTAATTAATTGTCATTTCTTTTTAAGAAACATTCAAAAAAACCATTATTGTTTCTATACAACTTAATATCAGGTTTTACCTAAAATATTTCCTCTGAAATGCATCTTCCTGTGATCCATGCCTCTGTTCTGGATAATGGCTACAGTATTTGAAGATTTAAAAAAAAAAAATAAGTCTAATGCATATTGTTATACAGATCATCTCAAGAATACACTCTCTGACTGAATATTATCAGGAAATCAACCATCGAAGCAATAAATGATAGCAGGCATAGCAGTGAAAGTCTCAAAATAAAAAGAAGAAAATGATACATTAAAATAAAGCTGCAAGCCCCACAAACCTGATGAAGGAGTAAGGGCCATGGGTTTTTTCCTTTTTTCCCCTCTCAGAAAGGTTAATTGTTTTTCAGCTTTGGCAGAAAAAGTACTACAGAATGTGAGTGCATGTCTAGGGAAATGAGGTTAGTGATAGCCAAATGAATATTATGTATTGATAAATCAATACAAAAACGAATTACAGAAGCTCTTCCACAAGTGTAATCCATCTTCCTTTTTAAAGTCGTCTTCAAGTTTATGCACTGCTGTTTATTAGGTTTTTCACCTGAAAAGAGGAGAATGGCCATTTTTTCCCTATTCCTTTCCAGGACTCATTTACTCATATATTGACTGATGTCTACACAGTGCTGATTTACGCATACACTCCTTTCCTGGCATTGGGATGGAGAGAACAGGTTAGAATAAAACAGGATTTTGAAAGTTAGTCTTTATGACCTGGGAACTGGCTTTGGTTGGGTTTTGTTCACAAATTCCTATTTGTGAAAGTTTGAGAATTGTGATTTACTTTTATTTGGTAAGCAAGTGTAATAAACCCAAAATCTTTCAAATGTTTTGAGAAACGGGGCAGAACAGACACAGATGTTCTTTCTGTGGCCAAAATTTACTGCATGACTTTGGTCTTCAGGCAAGTTTTCATTTAAAGTTTTGTTGAGATAAATAGGTTCCAGTAAGTGTCTTAATTTAGGTGAAACAGCACATTCTGCTAAAACTGTCGTTAGTTGAAAACATCCTGGCCAGCTCTAGCAGGAACACAGAAATTATACCATGTTGTTAGGCTGGTTTGCAGTCTGCTGAGTTCAGTATGCTTTTGTGCTGTTTAAGCATCTGCACAAGGAGCGTGCTGCTGCTTTGAGCTCAAATCATGAGGAACGCAAAGGAAGAAGCTGCAGCTTCTCATCAGGTCCTTTCTTCCCCTGTTCTGCCAGGTGGCTGGCTCTGTTCTGCTGCTTCCAGGGATTTCTCTCTCTTTTTCCTCTACTGCCAGCTGCTAACTGATCCCCCCTGCAGCATTTTTCCCAGCTTCTGCTCCTCTCTGTTCCCTGGTCTCAAGCGTTGATCCTGGGACCCCTTTCTGCTGGTCACCCGAAGCATCCAGACAGCTACAATCCAGACAGCGCTACTGGATGCTTCTCCTGTTTTCTTCCACAATGCACGTTCTGGAGATGCCCCACAGCTCGGTGAAGGCTCTCCTCTTTCCCATACCTTCTCTTATTTTGAGCTCAGTCACTGCTAATGCCCAAGACTGCACCCACTGTTTCTTTCCAGCCAGCAAGGAATTTCTCCCTCTCTTCATCTGTTCGTATCCTGTTCCAAAAAGACACAGCTGGAGCTTGAAAGTAATAATTTGACTCACATGTCCACAGAGGAAGGTAAACTAATAGCCAGAGCACCTCAATAGGTTTTTAAAAATCACAGCGCTTAGGACTTTGAATACCTTGAATGTAGCCATAATTTATCCCAGAAGCTTGCAGAAATCTGCTATTAAATGACCCAGAGGGACCAAAGTATCATTTCTTCCCAAAGCTGCAGAAACAAAATGTAGCACTTCCAACTACAATGCCTAATTGTGAACATTCAAAGCGTTAAATATTTTGACAGCTGGAGGAGAAAACATGTCCTGGAAATGTCCAGGGTTGTTATTCATAAAGTGATGCAATGAGTAGAAAATCTAGTTACTTTAATATATATAAAAAAAGTGAAACCTTGCATTTTCTGACAGAATCTAAAAAACATCTTCCCTTGGAAAGGAAAAAGGACAAGTGTAAGAAATGCTTTCCGGATGGTTTTTATGTAATGACAAATGCTCTGATGGCCTCTCTGTTTGATCTGAATCACACTCGAGCCAGACAAGACCTCTCCTGACTTTAAGGGTCTTTGGGTGAGAAAATATAGTTTGACATTTGCATGCACTTTGCTTTACGCTGTTCCAATCTTGACCAACTTTCCCTTACACATACACACATGCAAAGTGCTTGCACTGGCTGCCAGCACAATGAGGTTGGTCCGTATGAGGTCCTGCTTCCTCCTCCCCATTCCAACACAAAAGGCAAATGAACAGGAGCACAGGCCAGTTTTTATCCAGAAATGATTGTGAGAAAAAGGAGTTATGCATTCGAGATACCTAGAAATAAATTTACTACAACCAGCTGTCTGGGTAAGTATAACACAGCCCCACAAGAGAGAGGATGTTTAAACTTTGAGTATCTGATGCTGAGCCTTTGACTTAACTGTGCTGCTTTGCTGAGTGGAAAATCTAGTTACTTGGATGTATAAAGAAAATGAAGACTTATATTTCATGACAGAATCTAAATAACATTTTATCTGTCCAAGTGAAAATCATGTCCATTACACTAGAATGGTTATGTACATCATCCTTCTAGTTTACATTGTTAGAGTGCTTTTACATCAAAGATGTCATTTTATCTTCCATCAGACATCCAGGGATTTCTTGTGCAGCCTCTCTCTCCTCCTGCCCTGCCCTCGCTGCTTGTCGTTTTACTGCCAGGTACTATGAAATCATAGCTATATTTTCTGAGCTGTTTTTCACAGGCTGAGGTAAAATATATTTACAACATGAGTAAATTCTTCATTTTAAAACATATAAAAGTTATTTCTTTATTCAGAAAGCCGTCCGAACTTAGAGCAGTAAGTGTATTTTTAGAAGCAAGTTTTCACCATAAAAGCTTTAAATGGTGTCTTAAAGCTTTTTCAACACAGTGTGTTGTCTTTACGGCTCTGTAAATCACTATCCTGATAGAGGTCAAAGATTATAATTTCAAGAAAGGTTTCGTTCTTTATGAAGGAAACTGGTAAACCAAAGTTATGTAAATAAGCTGTCTGCCCTGAGACTCAGTCATGTGGCAAAATATATCTTTGCCGTCAAATGTGGAGATGCTAATATGAAGACAGTATCTATTGTTTTCCCGTGGTGCTCATGGATAGTAGCATTTTATTGTGACAAAGCGAGGCTGGCAGATCATATATAATCTCAATGCTCCTAACTCTTTATCCAGAAAGATCGGGAATTTACAGCAGATTACCTACCGTGGTGAGGTACATGTAAGAAGGAAGCGTTTCTCAGAGTCAATCAACACCCGCTCTACTCATTCAAAATTTCCTTGGTGTATGTGTTTGACCTTGGTACAGCATTTCGATAAAGTGATTCGAGTATTATTATCTATTTCTTATTCATATTCTAAATCTTTAGTTTATCATAACATAGGTTTAGAGTAAAATCATCAGTGTAGCTGCAGAAATATGTGTATGTGTACATATATTCCAAAGAACTTGGTTTCAAAGAACAGCTCTCAAGTGTAAGGTGTAGAGCGTTATCAATATGCTTCTATGTCAACCTCTAACAAAAATCGCAATAAATTAACCTCAAGCATGGAAGCTTGGATCCTTGACTGTCCAATGGCTTCGCCAGTCAGCAAAACTGTAATTGGGATTTAAGAATTTGGAAATGGAAGTGGCTGCAATTTGTAACACAGAATTCCAGATGCTTTTAAAACCCCTTTTAAAACCCCAGAACTGGGATGAATGTGGACGCCTGACTCCTATGAGCATGTATGGACATGAGTAGAAGGAACCCTTTCCTAGGCAAAACATGCAGGCATTAATTTATATTTTTAGTCTTTTTTTTTTATATGCTGGCGGCTTAATGCTGAAAGAAAGTTTTCATTATCTGAGTTGATAGCTAACAGTCAAAGTTGTTCTCTTGTCTCTGTATCTGTAGTGACTGGGAAACTGATTTATAACAATACATGGATGCACTGAATTAGAAAAGACAGTTTTAGAGCAGTGGCATGGGTTGGTTTTTTTCCTACAGCGCACACTCCGCTGGGATACGTCAAACAGGCTGTAGGGGAGCTGCGTGCCCTTGGAAAGGTTCTCCTGCCCGCGCTCTCTTTTTCTTCCTTCCCTCTTCCGCTTGTCCTTTTGCCTCCGCTGGCTGCGACTGGAGGACTGCTTTGCCAGCCAGAGGGCGGAGGGGAAGGGGCAAAGGTTTTACTCCACGGTTAAAAAGGGCAGAGCAACTGGTGAGCTGAAATCCGGGCTCCTGAATCGAACGGAGCCCACCAGCCCAGTGGCACAAACAGCTTCCATGACTTTGCAGCTTGGCAATTCAAGATCTTAACCAAATTTCACCCTAAGGCAGCTCTGACAGGCTGCAAGGGCTTTGAACTTACACCCAAACTTGCTTTGACTTCTGAAATTTCCAGCAAAGACTGGAGGATTTCTCAATGATACTTAAGTGTCCTAAACTGCTGTTTCAAAGATTGTTTCCTTAACAAAATGTCTACGTGCATTTGTAAATCTAACACCCGTTTTCCAGGCTGAGGTAAGGCCGTTTGCAAACTAACCTTTATATGCCATTTTAATTATTTAATGACATTTCAAGGATGTTTTTTAATCACACTAAGCTGTGTATTCAATTTGATTTGCAAATCTAGGATGATATTCCTTTCCTACTCAGTTGTACCTATATAGAATAAGCACATCCTCTGCAGCTTTGGATGCTAAACACTTTCCCTACCACTGAAATATTTTTCCCAGCTCTTCCACTGTGTCCAGAATGCAAAAGGAAATTTCTTTCATACTTCTATAGACTTTCAAATCCCATGAGTGGTGTATACCTTTCTAGCCCGAATTTCTTTTACTTTTGCTAAACAGCGAAGAAATAACAAAGAAACATTTCCTGTAAGGCATCACGATATGCATCTCTCTGTAACAAGGTGAATCCAAACTGAATATAAAATGGCTGCTGCCTCCAGAAGGCCCTTATAGAATACAGCTCAGTGTGCGAAAAGCACATTTGCAATGGTATACATGCATATGTCTACCCCTATGTGCCATATGCAGAAGTTTCTGACATAGACAAAATTGCTACGTTCGGGATGGGTTTTGTCACAAATGTCCACCTGAGTGGATGAGTGAACTTAGCCTTGCCACACACAAGCGTAGGCACAATGGTGCCTAAGAAAATAGCCCTTGCATCCGATCTGCCATTGAGGTCACATCCTTTCAGAACTCTCTGGAAACCATATGCCGTCGCTGGGGACTGCTGGAAGAAAACTGTAAGGTTTCTGAGCAAAATCTGGGCATCATGTTTGCAAAGAAAGATGACAGCTGCTTCTGTTTGCCAAGGACAAAATTGGACTTCCTTGAAAAAATATTGAAAAATAGCTTACTAAAGAAATGTAACGTCAGTGGCTTCATTGCAATTTACAAATGTAACTTTTTTAAATTCATTAAAATGTAGTGCTGATTATATGTGTGTGTATGTGTATATATGTATTTGTATATGCATATCTACAAAAAGGGTAATCACAATGGATTATCTTTTTGTTAGCAAATTTGCAAAATTGCAGAACCAAAAAATAAGTGTGGTTTAGGCGAGGAAGAGTATGCAAAGTTCAGAAATACCATCTGTGTTCAGTCAAGCAACTGTGTCAGGAGTTTTCACGAGTAAAATCAAAATTATCAGGTCACTCAATATAACAGTTTCTATATAATGAAACAACTGAAATGATAATAATAATTAGTATTATTTATTATTACTGACACTTGTTTTGATTTTCCACAGTAAGGAAAATAATTCGCCATGAAATTTCACCTAGCAAGGTTTCACTGAGAAGCTGTTTTATAACACAACTTAACATGAAGAGTTAAGATCATACTTCCTGATTTATCGGAGAGGCTCCAACTTAATGTAAGAACTTCAAATGCAATCAATTCCAGCAATGTATTTCAAGTCCTACTTTTTGTTCATATCTATTATATTTTTTTTTTCTCATAAATTCTCTCTTGTTCTTTTTTTTTTTCCTAGGACATAAAAATAAAGGTCTTCAAATCCAGGAGAAGTTTTCCACTTGCTGTGTGTTTTTCTCTGAGGAAATTATTGCTTTTCAATCTGCCATTCATCTCATCCACGTAGGAACAAAGTAGATTTTCAGGTCAGATACCTCTCTTACAAATCCATAAGATGTTGAAAAGTTGAGTTTGAAAAATACAGTAAAATATATATGTGTGACTTCTGTGTAAATGAGGTACTTGCATGTGTACAATATTGAGAGGGGTTTGAATCCCTCTTCACCACCAGAACCGAAGTGGGTTCTTGGCTGGGCTGTACAGGGAATGGACATGAAGTCTTACTGAATCCACGTTTTTGTCAAGGGGGTGTGCAGGGTGTTTTTCTTTCAGGCAACTTATTCCTTGAGGTTAAATACATCCATGTACATAGAGAAATTGAGTCATACTCTATTAGGTTTTACAAAAATATAACCAGTGAAAAGTAGACTTTCTAGAAGGCCATAGAAGTATCACTGCAAGGCTGTGAGTACCTGGGCAGCATGAACACAATTCAGCTGCGTTGTGGGAGTTAGTTTTGAATCATGATAATGAAAATGTTGTTTTGGAATTGATCTGGAGTATAAATAATTGATTTTTCAGAAGTAAAGCTTTTATAAATGAAAGAAAAAAAATCTCCTGCTTTAATTTTAAAAGGAATCAATTATTATAATTGAGCTACAAAGACTGAGCTGGTGTTTAAGTAATGGGAGTTTTCACTGGCAGATCACTCCAAAGACAAACATCAGTCTGGCCAAGAACTGGGCCGCTTTGTGGATTTTTTTTTTTCCCTATGCAGTATAAGCTTTATAAAACAAAAGTTCATTGCCAGGTTTAACTATTTTGTGGACTAAAGAGATGGGAACTGGCTACAGCCACTGAAGCATTAAATGTCCTTCATTTCTCCTGAACACTTGTACTTGTTTGGCTGCAGCCAGCTTGCGAGGCGTTTTGGCATTGAGGCTATTTCCACACTGTGGCATTTGTTTCCATTTGGATCTAAACTTGCTCCAATTAAAGCTTGTTCCCTGGATTTCTGATGCTTATAAATGCAGTGATTCAGGAGTAGTTTAATGATACATATTTTTTAAAAATGCTGACTTACCAAGTCTGATTTTTTTTTCATGCATTTTCTGATCAAAACTAGACTCCATACTAAAATATTTAAGCAGCTGTAGTTCTATGAATATCCTAACTTCATGACTTTACTTATCACTTGAAAGACAATTTTTCTTTGTATGTATATAATATAAATGCATATACGTATGCATACATACATGCACATATACCTATGGACGTGTTTCCCCATGCAAATGAAAGATGAACCTTGAAATATTTATGCTACACATAATTCTTATATCATGGGCAGATCCCTGTACAAGAAATATGACATGATTCATATGCTCTAATAAGATTTCACCTCTGAGTAGTGCGGATTCTGCAGTCTTTTGAAGAATTTCATGCCGTTAACAAAATGCATTTAGACCGGGCAAACTTACTTCCTGAGTTTCCTTTCCTTTCCTTTCCTTGCAATACTAATTGACGAAACAAGAAGCTTTTGAACAGATTTTCTTCTTGACTTGTGGGCTTTTCCCAAATATTTCACTGCTCAAATCTTGCTCTTTCCTGCCTCAAACTTTCGTAACTTGGACGGGAGTTAATGAGCCCCACATGTCCTGGCTCCCAGCATATGGTCCTCTGCGTCAGCAGAACCACCCTGCTCCTCTGTGCAAGGTCATGAAAAATGACATCCTTTCTCAGTACCTTTGTCAAGTCTTTTTTTTTTTGGTGGCGTTTGTACTCCGAGGACTATATTTGCCTGTCAACTGGCCCTGAAAAAGGTACACTGAATTCAGAACACAGCGAATTCCCTGTGCAGCTATAAAGACAGTAGAAAAACCAGCACTGCAGCGCTCCATTCTCTCTTCACTTCCCATGAAATATGACACCAAGATCAAAGTTTTAGCCTTTTTAAAGCCCTCTGCAGAAATTACCCATTTTACCAAAGGATCTACTCCCCTTTCCGCTAACAAAGTTACAAGGGAGAAAGCCCCAAGTGTGGCACCCACTTTGAGTGGAAGTCCTTCTGGGGAATAATCAAGGATCCATTTAATTTTAGAAAGTTGTATGTGTATAGATGTATATATACGTGTATATAGACTACTTTTAAGCTGTCTCAGAAAATAAATCACAATAAGCAGTAGAAAAGCAGCAGAAGCAACTAATCTGATAAAGCAAAAAATAAAGTAATGTTTCTTGATCAAATACAGTGATAAATGTGGGAAAAGGAACAAAAAAATTCCTCAAATGTCAAATACAAGAGGGATGCATAGATTTTTCATGTGGATTTTCTGTATCAAGGTAGATGTCTGTATGTAGGTGTTCTCTGTTACTGCCATAGTAATTGCTCGTAGCATTTGTGTGCCGTAACAACCCTGTAAACCACGTAACAGGCTGTGATTCACTGAAGTAATTTAACAGAAAAGATTAGCTAAGGGGATGGTCAGTGGCTTTAATTACTATTTTTTTATCCTTAAAAGGATATGGGGAAATTCATGCGGGATGGGAAGAAAAGTTTAATTAATTGGGAAAGAAGTATTCCTTCTGAGGGACCAGCACAAACCATAAGCCAAACAAATGAATGTAATCCTATTTCTTTTTTGGTTTGATTAGTTGCAGAAACAGATATCTTAAGGGCAATTTTCTTTGATTGTTAGATGATAACTGAGGGTATCAGATACTTTGGTATTAATTTGATAAAGCAGAAAGAACTGCTGAAAGAACCAACTCAGCCATCAATTTTTGGGAGCTATGTCCAATCGTATCGGTTGCAAAATCTGCGCACGAAGCTTGCCTTATGTACCATACAGCATTTAGAAGCGAGGTCCCACCAAGGAAAACACTTAGGACTGAGAGAGAACATTAAGGCGACGTGTTTGCAGGCTTGGATTTGTTCATCATTTACCACTGTAATAAGTGGTAAAAATACTGAGAGCACAATTTTGAATAATAACACGAAGTCAGCCTTAGGAGTGGTATATGCCATGTAGTAGAGAAACCAGCTGGGAGCTGAGAACTGAAAACTGCTATAAAATAGTATTTTTTTCAGTTTTCAACTTACTGGGGGAATTTTTGTTAGGGAGGATGGGGCAAAGATAAAATAATAGCACTTGTCTGTTAGCAAAGTCAGGCTGACTTTATGGGATTCATATGCAAATTTATATAGGTCTTTAGTTGAAGACTTTTATTTTACTGTATTTTTTTCCTCTTGGGGTAGTTATGATTCTTACTTGAAATACGCAGTGCATGCATTTGATTTAAAATACAACAGGCTTTCATGGTTTTACAATGTTAGGAAGAAAGCACATATAATAAAATCCATAAATGATAAAATTATTGTATTTTGCAAATAGATTTGACAGTAGGTCGGTTGCCCTACAAAATACTAATGATGAGATGTCGGAGAAGTGCGTGCTCTCTCCCTTCCTCTCCCCCTCTCCATACAATGACAAACCTGATAATCTCCAGGATGCTCAGCTCCATGAAACTAATTTAGCAATTCTTCCATTGTGGAAGATCTATTTAAAAAAAAAAAAGGTAACCATTTATCTGTTGTGATTTTGGGACACTGTAAATTAAACCTAGTAACAGAGATCAGGGCTAGTCATTTTTGAAGGGAACTACCTCTGAAGTGTCCTTCTCATTTCCTAAATGTAAATTGTAAATCGTAAAACTATGGATATAGCTCAGCTGAGAACAGAGGTCAATCATTTTGGTCTCATTTCCACATGGATGGGGCTTACATAGGTTCAGGGTATTTTTCCATTTTTGTTTCTGTAAAAAGACATATTCTTTCAGGTGGGTTATTGCTGTTACAGCGCAAACACCTCTTCTGTGTTTGAAGGAAATAAATGAATTTATAAAAAATGGAGTTTCCTTCAGTGACACTTGCTTACGGGAAATGAGATGTGAATGTGGCCCATGTTCAGGAGTCATACAGTGAAAGAGAGTTTACCTCCTCCTTTTAATCCTGTTAAAAGGAAGGACTTGTGCTGCCCAGGCTCTCACCGGTGACAGCAGAATTTGGCTCAATAGCAGATATTTCAGGAGATGGACGTTACAGAGGCAATCAGGTTGACTAGTATATACAGTCCAGGTAAACCAGGATCTCAGTACTTCCTTCTGCAACATCCAGGTTTTCAGCCTTACTCCATTAACTGAAGGGTAAGAAAGAGAGGGCCCTTTATATCCACCAAACCCAGAGAGAGTCCCGTGAGCTCCCTAATGGCACAAGCAAATCAAACCATCACAGGCTGTCAGACAGTAATGAACTGAAACGAATCCTGAGGATTAGTTATGAGAATAATGTCTCCTTGAAGTGCTAGTTATGGATTGGAAGTGCTAGTTATGGATTGTAAGCATGTTGAATTGCCGATTGATCAACTGCTTTTCATGGTTGAGTGCTGTTTGACCTGGGTGGATATCAGAAAGAGAATACAAGCAGAACTTAGTTAAGAGGATATATAAACTATAACTTCCAAAATTAAACTCTTAAAATATTATTGGCTGCAGATATGAGACATCTGTACGATCTAGGAGTTTCCTTTAAACCTGATCTGGATTTGGGGTTATGCACTTTGGCTGAAATTAAACCATTAACTCACCCATACATGTAGATACCCAAGCCAACAGACTTTGTCCTTCTCATGCTCAGATCAACAAAGAGATTGGAGTTTATCTTCATTAGCTGTAAACAAAAGCTGGTGTTAAAGTCAGCTTAGGAAAAGGTTCTTTGACATCCCTCAATCAGCTGATGTGATCCCTAATGAAAATAATAACTATTTAAGAAAAAGGTTTCCACAGTTGGAAAAGAAAGCACCCTGGTTTAGTTTCAGCAGACCTGGGAAAATACGTGCTGTTAGCTTTCATAGCATACACGACAGGTTACATATTACTTAACTGGTTTACAACCAGTGCAGGTGTCTTCTCTAAAGTGATCATAAACCAAAGCTAACAACAAAACCCATCAAACTCGTCAAAACACGGAGGTTTTCTTAATCTGTGCTTTGTACATTTTTCACTTGGTTTCATAGCTTTTAGAATTCAAGTGACAAATTATGAGGGATTTTTATTGTTCGTTGTTGAGCCATTTCTTTACTAAGGTACTAAAAAAAAATTTGAACGATGTTATAGAAGCTATACAAAAAATTAGTGTTTAAACAATACAGGATGGCTAGGAGAACAGACCCTAGTAATACTACTAAACATTGCCATGGAGCTTAAGTTGTGTAACCCTTAATCCCAATAGCAATATACCAAATCCACTTAGACTCTGCCATTTATTTTTATCAAGTTTTCCTTTTATATATATATTGAACTTCTTTAATGGAAATTATCCATATGCCATACCGTGTGTGCTTGATTTATTCTGCATTTGCTTAATAGCTTCATTTTGTGATAGAAGTCTGTGGAAGGACAAAACAAAAGGCCAATATCTTAATAGTATGGATGCCCTAAGAAAAGGCACCCTCGAACAACAATTATAAATACTTGAAAACTGCCGAAGCAGCTTATCGATGGGTCATTCCAAAGTTCTTTTTACTGAATTTTTCATTTCTCAAAAAGTGTTGTATATGCATAAATACATAGAAATACATATATATGTATAACCCCTACAATTTATTTTGATGAAAAGTCTACACAGCTATATTTGGAAAGTAAATTTGTCAGTTTAAGCTTTAAGTTCCAGTCACCGTAGTATTACTCTTTACTCTTTTACAGAATTCATGAAAAAGAAATGCCAGCTGCCCCATTACATCATACTGAAGTGTTCCAGGATCTGACATAGATGTTTTGGACCACAGAATTAGGGAAAAAATGTGGGTGTACCCATATTTATGTAGCCTGGTGAGAGAATGCATTCCGGTAAGTTAAGGTTATTTTGGAATAGTCTTGCATGTTTATTTTAATTGATGTCTGATTGAAACAAAAATCTTTCTGATGGCTTTATTCAAACAGCTCCAGAAAAACAGAGCACATATTTTTGTTGTATCTCCTATATACTTTATATCTTTTTGCTGGCCATTAAATTTTATAGGATGCAAGAAGTATAAAATGATACAGTATGAAAGAACTAGATATACTGAACTCTTTCATTTGAACTAATGGGTCTCTAATGAATTTTATGAATGCTAATATGTCCACAATACATTTAATACAGTTAAGACATAATGCACTGGTTCTAAAATGGGTCTGTGTAAATTAACTTTGAAGGGTGTCTGTGTTAGTCTTTCACCCTGTAATTGCACGATGTGAACCCCCACAGCAGCTGATTTGAGAGTTGACCCCGGCTGAGTCTTGCTGGTGGAAATTTGCCAAAATGATTACATCAACTTCCAACAAACCACATGTGCATGACAACAGTCAGCAAACAATTACTTAAAGCCCTATAATATAATTTGTAATTTGACATAATAGACTCTTCTTTCAGGGTTCACATTTCCATGACAAAACCAGGGGAATTGGGGCAGTTCTGCAAACAAGCGGGGGCTTTGGGCACCAGGGAGGGAGGTGCCCCCATCCCTCCTCTCCTCAGTGCTCCAGGCTTGCACAACTACTGTGCTGCCCGGAACCTGGGATTAAGCCTTGGACAGTCATCATTTTGGGAAGCTCACTAAAACGCCAGCATTTCTTTCTTTTTAGCCCTGAGCGATGAGGACACTCAGCTCATGTTTTGTCTAACAAGACAGGGAGGGGGTGGAGGAAAATAAACCTATTCTAATGATTTATGGAAACAATAACACTTCCTTGAGTTTTAAAAACATCTGAAAGCAAATGTCGTGCCCTTCCTCGTCCCCAGCTCTCCGTGGTATTTTCCATCCTCCTGTGTTACGAAGACCTAGTAAAGGCTGAGTCTCAGGAAAGACATGTGGTGGTAAATATATTTCTGCTTTAATCTAATATTGTTCAGTAAGGTCACAATCCATGCAGCATTTCAAAACTGCAAGATTATCGCAGATTCAGGTCTTGAAGCCCTTCTGTTTTCTTTGTTCAAAGACAGAGATCCTTGATGTATATTCAGGAGATAGATTGGTTTAAATTCTCCCCCTCTTTCTCCTTCCCCTCCTCTCTGCTTTTAACAGTGTGATTTATTTGGAAAATGTGTGACATCTCTAATTTTCCATTTATGTGCTAAGTGTTCTTTGTAGCAATAAGAGGACATAAGGCCAGCAAAGAGGAATTATGCAGCATCTATTGTAAGGAAATGTGAAATAATTGCAGTTTTTTGTGGGGTGAGGACACTTAAAGGAATGTGAAGTCTTTATCACTAGATAGGTGTTAACATTTTGTTTAGGCTGTGGCTGCCAGAGGAAGAGGTCAATAAGCTCCTACTTTCCGTGACACCATAAGGAGAAAAAAAATCTCACTTTTTAGTCTGATTTCCAAATTAACTGAAAGGTAGAAAATGGAATTTTTCTGTGCATAATGCAAAAAAAAAAAAAAAAAGAAAGAAAAAGGGAAGTTTGTCAGAACTTTGCAAGTGTGCAAGTGGTTGGGGGTATGGAAAGACGACAGTAACACTGTGTAATATCTCCTGAATGATGAAAAAAAGTTATAAGCTACCTACAGAAAGCATACGATAGCATAAAACCATAGAATGTGGTTTTCAGGAATAACATGACTTACACAGAAGGGAAAAGAGCCACTCCTGTGAATACTAAAGGTTTATGGGTGGTGCTGTATGCAAGGCAGTTGATTTTAGGCTGTTAGCAGCTATTACACCAATTTGCTCTTCCTTCCCCCAGTGTTTCTCTGTCTGATCTGTTTTCAAAGCCCCTTGGCCCGGACTCGGAGGCAGAGGAGCCCGTAGGTTCAGGCAAATGGTAATGAGCATTGTCAGAGAGGCAAGAAAATTGAGTCCCCGCTCTGGCTGCAGGGCCGAGAGCTGCAGGAGCTAATTGTGTCAATGGTAATGAGACCGAGCAGGCAGCAGATGCTCACGTGCCTTTACAATCCAAATCCCACCAACAAATTCCTCCCACAGAAACTTTGAGGGATGCCTTGGCACCCTGGAGATGGTGATAGACCCGGTCTCAGCCACATGCCACCTGCTAGAGCCATTGTTTGAAAGAGAAGGAGGGGGAAAAAAAAAAAAAAAGCCTATTATGATAACAAAGTTGTTTGCTGTCTCTTGCAATGACTTTATGGCACCAGTTTTACCATACTGCAGCTATTGAAAAAAAAAAAAAAAAAAAGAGGAACATCTGATTCTTTAAAGAGAAACATTTGTATTGAGCACTGTTAACAACTTACTTGGGAAGCCGGATGTTCAGTATATGTTACATATTCTGCTGATAAACCATGCCTGCCTTTTTCCCATTATAGCTCCCACTGTGCCTGCTTCCTACAGCAGGTTTATATTTCCACATGTTTTCCCATGACATTGAAGCAGGGAGCATTTTTTTTTCTTTTTTTTTTTTCCCAGAAAAATCAAGAATAAAAAGATGCAGATACCCATGTGGAGTGCTGTATAAATATTTACTGTAAAATAAAATAAACAACATATTTGGTCCTTCTTCACAAAGCAGTCTGGGTGGCAAATTGTGCCTGAGGTTTTGAGGAGGAAGGCCGTTAAGGGTCCCTTAATGACAGTCCTTTGTAAGCAAGCTTGCTAAATGCTGCAGTAGGGTTTCCGATCCTTCCAGGAAACATTTGCCCAAGAGAAATCTGACCAAGTGTCCTCTCTTGCCACAAGACTTTGTGTTCCACTTTGCACTCCTGTGAGGCTCACGCTCTTCAAGACAATTTAAACTGACCCTGAAGCTGTTCAAAATCCTTCTGTGGATGGGGTTGGTTTCCAGAAGAAAGACCAAAGTGTCTTAAAAACTCTGGAGCTGCCACTGGCTCCGCCAGGGCTGCGTGCCGCCGAGCTCTGGCTGTGCAGAAGATGATGGACCCTCTCCCTTCACAAGAGCGTCTGACGTCCTTCAGGCACGTTGGTTGCAAACAGCTGCTGACAGTGGGTACCCACGAGTGAATCTGGATCATTTGGCTTAGGCTGTCGGTGGAAGATTGAACACATGCTTTGTCTGGTCCGAAGACACTTGAAACAGCAATTATGCTCCTTTTTTAAACTCCCAGGGGCAACAGAGAAAGCTTGGGTTGAGCTGGTAATTTGACAAAGTATGTATTGCAGCCCTGACTAAATTCACATCTACAGCAAACTTCAAACCTTTCCTTTACAGAAATCCCACTCCTGTGAAGAAAAGAGGTATTGCAGATGCAGCTGCTCCTTCTGCTCTGTATAAAGTGAGAGTGGCCTTGAAAAATGCTATCACGTGCTAGTTAGTGTGTCGCAGGGTACAAGAGCAAGGCGTTTGTCAAAGCGGGATAGCAGCAGTGCAAGACAGAAAGCCTTTTGAATTTATTCACGTAAAGTATTTCAAATTCCAGTGCATGTAGTGTATTAATTTGTTAGCATCTGGTATAAAACCAGATGTGGGAAATCCGATGCAAGTACACCAGCGTGTGAGGCTGAAAACTGGTAAGCATACCTCAGGCAAAGAGCATGGATGCTGCTAGTGCTTTCCCTGTGGGGGAAAAGAGGCCGGGGGTCTCCGGCTGCACTGGTGACCACTGCAGCCTCACGGTGGCTGCCTTGCTGGGGGACAGGAGGTGACAGAGAGTCTCTTGTTCCTCCAGTTCCACTTTGCACGTACCGAAGGTTATAGCTACTGTCCTCTGGAGCATGCGGCTCTCCTTGTTATTTATACTTGCAGTGATAGAGATGGACAAGAAGGAAAAAATGATGCATGAGGAAATTGGCAGTTGTTATCAGTTGTACCCAACAGGACCCATGGTTTGGTTTAGGCGGCTTTGTGAGAAAGCGGAACGGGGCAATGTAGCGTTGCCTGTGTTGGCTTTGGTGCAGTGGGAAAGCAGCGTCCCGCGGTTCTGACCCAAGCAACCTCATTTTGCTGAAGTGCATATATTGCTCTTAAAGGCAATTTGGGGCAAAGAGCTATCAAATAGAGATATTCAACTTTATGCTTTACAAGGAAATAACTAAACAAAATGAAAAATGCAGTAGAGGGATCAAGCAATGGAATTTCCATTATATGCTCTGCCATATTAACTAATCCTCAAAATAATTCAAATGCATCCAGTGATATATTACAGGCATGTGTTTTTAATAGAGATTTAGTAAACCATAAGTTTCAAGCATTCTTCTCTTTTGCACTTGGTAAAACTTTGAGAGATAAATGTTTTATTGGTTCAGAAAAAGACTGAATATCTAGGTACGGTACTTACCGTGCATGGAACACGTACGGGTTTAACTTGCTATTTATATACACAATGCTGCATTGCAAAGCTGCCATGGAAATTTACTCATGTAGCAGAAAATCTGATCCCCTGCCCTTTGCCACGATGATTGATGATAATGTAAAATCTAATTTTGAACTCACTTATCAAAAAAAAATTCTCACCTATCAGCAGGTGTACAGGCTTTTGTGGTTTGATGTATTTTAATGAATGATCAGGGGCTTTTTTAAGCGAGTTGAAAAAGTGGAAATTATAGGTCAGGGCTCTGAACTAAATTTCATAGAATCATAGAACGGTTTGGGTTGGAAAGGACCTTAAAGATCATCTAGTTCCAAACTCTGTGCCGTGGGGCAGGGACACCTTCTGCTAGACCAGGTTGCTCAAAGCCCCATCCTGGCCTCGAATTTCTCTGATTCCTACTTCTGGGTACCTGGCCTTTTGTTCCAGGGCTTCGACTGGCCGTTGGTCGGGGCAGGAGGATGCTTTTTCCTGATACAGCTATTACCTTTACCGAATGTGTCCCGGGTCTCTCCAAGGGGACGGAGAGTGGCCTCTGAGCCTGCTCATGCTGGGCGCTGCACAGACGGGGCAGTGCTCTGACTGGGAACAGAAACTGTTCGGGTATCTTTAGCAGGATTACTTTAAGGTATAGGTATATGTGTATACAGTTAACGTATAGATTTTGTGGAGGTCAGGACTGATAGTATCAAGTGGATTTTTTGCTTTTCTGATTTGCCTGCCAGGATCCCTCACCCCACTTCAGACCATCAATTCTCCGCCTTTTCAGGTGAACCAGTGATGCCTGGTTGAGGTACACTGCTTAGTATTCCTCAGATTAAAATATATGCCCTACCTAATGTATTTGGGCTTAATTAAGATGACTGTATTGCAGCGGTCATACCTGATAATCCAATGGGCTATTCTGCCTTTAACAGCTCCTAAAGTAGTCTAGCCTCTGATGCACCTCAGCTCTAAAAAAAGCATGGGGTACAAGCATGACTGGTGAGCCAGAGAGTAGATTGGACAAACAGAGCATTAATTTGTGATGAGTTCTGTAATACGGTTGTCAGTGCAAAAAATGAGACTGAAATGTCAGCCTCCCTTCACCCACTCCACTGAAAAGCGCCATACTGACCTTTGATCGGCTCCTTCGTGAGCCCAAGAGCAAGTATAAAATGGCAACGCTCATTTGCCTATGAGGATGCTCTTCGCTCGCTTGTTTGCCTACGAGGATGCCTTTCGCCCAATTTGCACTCGTGCTGCAGCAGAGGGAAATGGAGAACACAAAGATGAGGGAGAGCTCTGTCATTGGTTTTACTTTGCGAAACAAGCTCGTTGGAGGGAGAGAGGGAGGAAGAAAGAGAAGAGGAGGTAGAGAGGGAAGAGGGAGAGAGGAAGCCCCCCAATTTTGTCATTCATTGCGATGGAAGCGTTCTTTTAAAATACGCTTCTGACTTAGGAAGCCTTGTCTTTCACATTCATTACACAGGTGTCAAGTCAAATTTTATCTCACTATGTTGTGTGCGCCGGTGCATAGTGCATATGACATTTTGTAACGTGATGCAACATAAGGCAATAAATCATACCGCGAGTGAATAAAACCTCATTTTTGTGTCTGTGTGCGCGGGGAGGGGAATGAACCAAATGGCACTGTGCTAATTTCACTGCGCTTCTATCATGGTTAAGAAAATTATTTTCTTTCTTCCCTGTCCCTGCTGAGGGACTATTTCTCAAAATAGTTCTTCAAAGTAAAATTCTCTGTCACCTAAGTTTTGCATATGTACTGTGCATCTGGGGGATCAGTAACTTTTAGCAGAAAATATATGCTTGAGAGCTCAATAAAACTCCTCGGAGAAACAAGACAGACTTTAAAGTCTATCGACCACAGAAATAAACCTACTTTCAGCTAAGCGAAAAATTAATTAATCCGCTGTGCAGCTGTGGTTTCTGAAGTAGCACTGGAGGCAAATGGAAGTGCTATTTGGAGTCAGTTTGTTTTCCTTCCTCCGGTGCATCACTGGAGAATTTGAATGCAACTTGTGAGGAGAGCGTTGCGGTGCAGAGAGCCCGCGTTCGGTGGGCACCCCTAGGTCCCTCCCCGGGAGGCCAGCAGCACTCCCAGCACCGTGCTCCCGAAGAAGGCGGCTCTGCTGGCCGCGTGTGGGACTCTCCCTGTTCCTTGTACGGGAAGCCTGCCATGTCAAAGGTGGGCTGGAGGTTCAGAGGCTTCCAGGCAAAAACTCTTTCACTGGATGTGGGGGGAATCAGCCTTGGGAGTGCTGCGGTTGCTCCGAAGCGCCCAACAGAAGCATCACACGCGCTTAGGTATTGCTGCGTCTAAACAAACAACGCCAAGGTGCCTTCCTTCTCGCTTGCAGGTTCAAATGAATGTCAGGTTAAAAAAGAAAAAGAGAGAAAATAAAGGCTTTCTCATTGCTTTAGCTCAGAATTCAGCTAACGTGCCAATGATGTTCTATTGTCACTGTAGGTGTAAACACCTGGTTCAAGGCAGCGTGGACTCCAGTGGTAATACTGTGCAGAAGCTGGCTGGTGAGGTTGCAAAATAATAAAAAAAAACTTTAAAAAGGGAAAAAAAAGAAAAGAGGTGCTGTAATCCCTATCTGTAGGTATCCTGCTATCTGTTAATACACAGAGTATGTCTCCGAAAAAGACCGATGTGATGAGAAGTGGAATTGCTATTTGGAAAGAGATAAAAATTGCATAAAGCAAATTCTGCATATCTAAATGTACTAAACAGTTACTGGGAAGAATACGTTATCATGTAAGGGTATATATAATATTTTAGGTTTTAAGCAGTGAAATTATTTCGGCTATGAATTATTCATCTCCTGTACTCATCATGTAAAGGGGCAGTGACTTCTTTTATCAACAAAATACTTTTTATTGACACTAAGAACAGCATTTAATTGAACCTATTTCCCCAATTATCGTCAGAAAAGAGTTTACACTGGTGTTTTGGAAAAATGTTTTAGGAAGATTTATCAGAGCTGCAAAAAAAGCTGTCTGTGAACTAATGGAATTAGATTACCTTTGAATTCTGTCCACCAGAACTTAGAATGGCCACTAATTCCTTTCTTTGCTCTTTTGGTGTTTGCAAAGGGGTTCACTAAAGCCTGAATTGATATAATTATTGGCTTGGATTGTTAGAGATTTAGGCCAGATGGCTATGGGTTTCTAAAGTCCCAGTTGCTTGTGTTAGCTTTTCTAGTTTGCCTATAGGGTTTGGGGATCAGCAATTTGAAAGGGCTGCAAACTTGTAAAACAGTATTATTCATGGGGGCAGAATGTTCATCAGCGTGACCCAGTACTAAATACATTCATTATGGGCATTTCTATTCTGCACAATTTGCCACACGGCGCTGGTTTGTGAAAAAAAAAAGAAGAGACAATGGCTTATAAAATGCTTTTGAATGCTTAAAAAGAAGGCGAGTTCACGCTGAGCCTCCTCTGCTTTCTTTTGCAGCAAGAACCTTCTTTGTGACTTTGGCTGAGCTCTGCTGAGAGTAAGTAAATTGGCAAAATCAGAGATTTGCTGCTTCCATTTTTGGACAGAAGGGGGGGGGGGAATATAAGAGAGAGGAGAGAGCAATAAAAGAGTGGGATGGTATGATTGTGGGCAGCCCCAACAAACAAATGGACAAAGTTAGCAGAAAAAACAACGGAAAGCACGGCGAGACGGTGGCTGAAATGATCCAAAGCAAACGCAAAGAGGAGGAAATAGAAATCACATCGCAAATAGATACATTTGAAACGAGAAAGCGGCGTCAGCTTCCGTGACCCGGGTGCAGCCTGAAGCCCGCATGAGGGTCTGTGGCATTTCTGGTGCACGCAAAATACGTTATCGACTCAGCCTTAAGATTTGTGTGTGTGTGTGTGCAAGCGTGTTGCGGTGTAAACGTGACAACAGTTCTCAGCAACAGCAGAGGCAAGGCAGTTTGTCACTTCCCCGAACACTTAACATCTACCGTGTGGCTTCTTTCTCTTTAAAAGACTTGGCATGTAGAAGGTGTACTCGGGACAAATTGTCACGGGGAAGCACCAAGTGCTTTTTCAACTAGGACGCAAAAAGGACTTGAGAACCACCGCAGCTAGGAACGCTCCGGGAGGGAATTGCGCGCCGGGAAGCGCCCAGCTCCGGGCAAAGGCAGCGGGGCTGAGGACCGAACCGGGAGCCGGGGGAAGGGTAGGAGAGCGCAGGAACGCTGCCGACTTGGGAAGGAGGAGGCAGAGATTCCGGGGAGCGGAGGAGACCTCCGGCCCCCTCTCTCTGCCCCCCGCGGGAGCCCGGGCGCTGGGGAGCAGCAGGTAACGGGGACGCGCGCAGCGCGCTCCCGCGGCGGGGTTGGGGGGGCGTCACCCCCCGCTCCTTTACTAAGCCAGCGCAGTAAAAAGATCCCAGTTAGTTAAACGGCGGGGGGGGGGGAGGACGAGGGGGGGGAGACACGGGACCTGAAAGTATGTAAATGAGGAGCGCGGTCGCCTTTTTCGTGGCGGGAAGGGGAGGAATTAAAATCACAAAAAAACCCCGCTCGAAAGTCCCCTGAAAAGAGGGCGGGGGGGGGGGGCGGGGGGGAGAAGTTGGTTTAAAGTTGCTTTTTGCTGCCTTGGCTGCCCCCCCCCCCCCTTCCCTTTTCGGCGGGGCGGGTGGAGGAGCCGCCCGCCCTACTCCTCCCCCCGCCTTCCCCCCCGCCTCCAGTCCCTCCCTCAGGTCCCCCGCGCCCGCCCTCCCGTCTCCCCCTCTGCCGCCCCCCCGCTCCCGCCCGCCCCCCGTTCCCCCCGCCCGGGCGCGCTGCCCCCGGCGGGCCGATTGGCTGGCCGGGGCTCGGCACATGCCGGGCGAAAGCTTTGTCTGGGGAGTTGGGAGCGAAGTTGCGGAGGGTTTTAGGCTGGAGCCGGCGAGCGAGGGCGGTCAGTCCGGCGGCGAGGAGGGCGAGGGCCGGGGCGCGGCGAGGCGGCGGAGCCCGCGGGCCCCCCGGCGGGAGAGGAGCGCGCTGCCCTGGCGCCCTTCGCCCCGGGAGAGGAGCGGGGAGGCAAATGAGAAGGCGTGGATTGCGCACGGATCGTAGCTGGATGTCCTGGCACGGTGTGTATAGAAGGAAAAAAAAAAGTTTCCCGATCGAGTGAGATGCTAGTGCTGGGCTGGCTGGAGCGAGGCGCCTGCAAGTTTTGAGAGGACCAGATGCGCGCTGGGTTTAAGGTACCGGAGGAGGCGGAAATAATTGCTTTTTAACTTGCTTGGAGAAATGAATTGCAAAAACTTGCGAATGCACCGAGTCGGCAGTAAAATGCACTTTATATTCATTTTTGCACTGGCGATAGTATCTTTCAATAAGGCTGTGCTGGGCAAGAATTTGAAATACAGGATTTATGAGGAGCAGAGAGTTGGATTGGTAATTGCAAGACTGTCGGAGGATGTAGCCGATGTTTTATTAAAAATGCCTAACCCTTCCTCGGTTCGCTTCCGAGCCATGCAGAGGGGGAATTCTCCCTTGCTCGTAGTCCGTGAGGATAACGGAGAAATCAGCATAGGAGCTAAAATTGACCGGGAACAACTCTGCCAGAAAAACTTAAACTGTTCCATAGAGTTTGATGTGATCACTCTGCCCACTGAGCATCTGCAGCTTTTCCATGTTGAAGTTGAAGTGCTGGATATTAATGACAACTCTCCCCAGTTTTCCAGAGCTCTTATCCCTATCGAAATATCAGAGAGCGCGGCTGTAGGAACCCGGATCCCTTTGGACAGCGCTTTCGATCCAGATGTAGGGGACAACTCCCTTCACACTTACTCCCTCTCCGCAAATGATTTCTTTAGTATTGAGGTGAGAACCAGGACCGATGGTGCTAAGTATGCAGAGCTGATCGTGGTTAGAGAGCTGGACCGGGAGTTGAAGTCGAGTTACGAACTCCAACTCACTGCTTTGGATAAAGGGGTGCCTCAGAGGTCTGGATCGTCCCTCCTGAAAATAAGCATTTCTGATTCCAATGACAACAGCCCTGTTTTCGAGCAGCAGTCATATATAATCCAACTCTTAGAAAATTCACCGATCGGGACTTTGCTCATAGACCTCAACGCTACTGATCCAGATGAGGGCGCTAATGGTAAAGTCGTGTACTCTTTCAGTAGTCATGTGTCTGCCAAAATTATAGAGACTTTTAAGATAGACTCCGAAAGAGGACATCTGACCCTCCTGAAACAAGTGGACTACGAAGTAACCAAGTCCTATGAAATTGATGCTCAGGCTCAAGATCTGGGGCCGAACTCTATTCCAGCTCACTGCAAAATTATAATAAAAATTGTGGATGTGAATGACAACAGACCCGAAATTAACTTAAACCTGATGTCCCCAGAGAAAGAAGAGGTAGCCTACGTTTCTGAAGGGTCGCCCCTGGACACTTTTGTTGCCCTGGTCAGAGTGCAAGACAAGGACTCTGGTGTGAACGGAGAGATAGTTTGCAAGCTCCATGGTCACGGCCACTTTAAACTTCAAAAGACTTACGAAAATAACTATTTAATCTTGACTAACGCCACTCTGGATAGGGAAAAGAGATCTGAATACAGCTTGACTGTAATAGCAGAGGACAAGGGAACGCCAAGTCTCTCCACAGTGAAACACTTTACTGTCCAAATCAGTGATGAAAATGACAACCCACCCCGCTTCCAGACAAACAGATACGAAGTCGTTATCTTGGAAAATAACTCTCCGGGAGCGTACATCACATCAGTCACAGCCACAGACCCAGATCTAGGTGACAACGGGCAGGTGACCTACACTATTTTGGAGAGCTATATTTTGGGAAGTTCTATAACCACCTATGTGACCATCGATCCCTCCAATGGGGCGATCTACGCCCTGCGAACCTTCGATCATGAAGAAGTAAATCAAATCGCCTTTATGGTTCAAGCCAGGGATGGGGGGAGTCAGCAGCTTGTTAGCAACACCACGGTTGTTCTAACCATCATTGACGAAAATGACAACGCTCCTGTCATTGTGGGGCCAGCACTACGCAACAGCACAGCAGAAATCTCAATCCCTAAAGATGCTGGAATTGGCTTTCTTGTCACCAGGATAAGGGCTACAGACAGAGACTCTGGTATGAACTCTGAACTCAGCTGCTCCATAGCAGCTGACAAGGAAAACAGCATCTTTGTGATGGATCCCAAAACTTGTGACATCTCCATCAACGTGAGTGTTGAATCCGTTCCAGCAAAACAGTGGGAATTTTTTGTGATAGTCCAGGATAAAGGCAGTCCTCAGCTTAGTACTAAAGCACTTCTGAAATGTACTGTTTTTGAGTATGTGTATTCGTTTTCAAGCACAGAAGCAACTTTGGTAAGCCAACCCTCCCTGGATGTCTCCATGATAACGATTATATCGTTAGGATCCATATGTGCCGTGCTGTTGGTCATCATGGTTATCTTTGCTACGAGATGTAATCGAGAGAAAAAGGACACCAGGTCCTACAACTGTCGCGTGGCGGAATCAACCTACCAGCACCACCCAAAACGACCCTCAAGACAGATCCACAAAGGGGACATTACATTAGTGCCAACGGTTAATGGCACTTTACCCATCCGATCTCACCACAGAGCTTCTCCGTCATCATCTCCGACCCTGGAAAGGGGACAGATGAGCAGCCGGCAGAGCCACCACAGCCACCAATCGCTGAACAGCCTGGTGACAATCTCCTCTAACCACGTGCCTGAAAATTTCTCCCTGGAACTCACCCATGCTACGCCAGCTGTTGAGGTAAGGTCCATACCTCGTTTTGCACGTCCATTCACGCGTGCGTTCATGTGGGAGCATGGAGGTGCTCTGCATGCGCCTGCGAGAGCAATTGGCAATTAGGTCTGTGCCTAATGAGAATGGGTTACAAATTTCTCCTTAGATGTCACAGCTTTGCAGTTTTACTGCAATATCAACCGAGCCCATTGCTGTGGGGAACAAGATTAAATCTATTATTAATGGTATTATTCCTTGGTTCTCCCCTGTAAGGTCGAAACAACAGAGTGTATCCCGGGCAGTCTCTGCTCTGGATTACTGCTCTTTTTTTCCTTCTTCCTTGCCTTCCCTTTCCTTCTGTGTAGCTCTCTTTAAGAAAGGGTGCCAGAGAATTTATATAGAGCAACAATACAGGAAATTCTTTCATTAATGGGGATGGAGAACGAGAAGATTAAACACTAGCCCAGTTGAAGTACAGCTGTTGTGATAGATGATCGTAGTATCTCGAACTTTGAGACTACCCTTCGCAGTTTTTCCTGCAAATGCTTGGTAATGGCTTCAGTGAGAGCTGTGTCCTGGTAACTCTTCACATGTAGAGCAATGACATTTTATTTTGAATTAGGAACCTGGAATGGTAAGGGGTTGATTCTAATCTATTAAAACAAGACTCCACTTCTGTGTAATTGCTTGTTTTACTTTTTAATGAATTAATTATTATGATTTCAGGGGCTAATGAACAGCAGCATGTTTCCACATTGTACAAAGTCCTCAGATGTTTCCTGTGGCAGACACTAAACTACAGAATAGTCTGTTGTACTGCATTGTATATGTGCAGGAATTTGATTTAATTAAACTTTAAAGGAAAAAAGAGAACAACAACAAAAAAACCCCTAACCACCCAGCAAACAAACCTGAGAAGCAAATTAGGGGAGTTATAACTAGAAATTTGAGCTTTCATTTCGAGAAATCATTTTTTTCACCTTTTCTTTAGCAGGTTTCTCAGCTTCTCTCGATGCTTCACCAGGGCCAGTATCAACCAAGGCCAAGTTTTCGAGGAAACAAGTATTCCAGAAGCTACAGGTAAGGACCTGGACCGATTCTGCTAGATATACATGTCCATGTGTCAGAAATAATAGACATGTGTTTTTAATCTAGAAGTGGAATATAGTGTACGTGAGAGACTTTAATTCCCTCCCCATCACCACAACTCTCTTCACAGGTATGCCCTGCAAGACATGGATAAATTCAGCTTGAAGGACAGTGGCCGGGGCGATAGCGAAGCTGGAGACAGTGATTATGATTTGGGGAGAGAGTCTCCAATTGACAGACTTCTTGGGGAAGGCTTCAGTGACCTTTTCCTTACAGATGGGAGAATTCCTGCAGGTAAGAGTGCAGTGGAAGCTGAACAGTTTATTTACCGCGCTGCCTGGATGTCACTTTGATAAAGCTACTACTGCAAAAGCAAAAATTCTTTAATTTTCAAGTCCTGTGTTTCCTTCCTTTTTACTCTGCTTCATGAGAAATGCTGAGCTGCAGCCTTCACATATCTAGTAAAAGGGACCCTCAGACACAACTCAAAATCTGCCTAGAGCAATGCCTACTATTTTCTATTCTTCACATCATCATGAGCTGGCTCCAAATTCCCCCCAAAAGCACGGTCTGCTCCGTGTCTGTAGACTTTTAATGACTGGGTGGATGTTTTTGCAAAGCCAGGCAGTTGTGGTTTGTTAAAAATACACTGAACTATAATTTGGGAGATACATTTTCCACAGTGGGTTTGATCCATACGATACAAACTTCTGCCATTCAGAAATGGATCGTGAAAGTGGTCTAGAAACATGGATGGAGGAGAAAGAAAAGTGTGGGGTTTTTCCCACTGAAAAATGAGCTTGAGTGGCAAGGGAAGGATCTAAATAGGTCCCAGATTTTAAATCTTGCAACCTTAATTTCTAGAAGAAAGAACTTAAGAGGTACAATGGAGGGGCAGAGGGCAGAAAAGACAAAAGCTAGGAAAGGGCAAGTGAAAGTAAGATGAATACACATGTACGTATTTATGTGTATGTAGTACCACTTTTAAGTTTATGCCCAGTTATAAGTTGAATAAAAGAGGCAGTGGGAAATCACACTAAGTATAGATATGCGAATTTTGTCATTTAATAATTATGCAGCCACTGGCTGTACCCCAGATCTTATACTTATTTCAGATCATACTTCATTTTTTCTGTGTAACCAACAGGGCAGGATAATTTCAGTATGGTTCACTGAACCAAGAGTGTAAACTTAAAAAGTTTAGTGAAGTCATTTTATACATGGGGCCACACTGCTCTGTGGAGTGGTGCAGGACATATTCCCCCCTAAAGTGATGCCCACGTATTGCCCAGGGCTGGCGGAGAGAAGCTGTGGTGCTGCAGCTCCTGCCCTCTGCTGCCAGGGAAAAAGCCGGTGAGGGGATCGTACCTGACCTCGGTGCGTTCCGCCCTGAGAAATGGGCTGTTTCGCTAGGCAAGGGTAAAGCCCAAAAGTTTAACTTGGCCTTCTTATACAACATTTTAACTTTAAATTGTTCTTCGTATATTTTGCTCCAGACCAGGTCTTGTATCACCTACCCAGGCATTCACCTGCCTCCTCAGCTTAGTGTTCCATGTCCAATGTTTCAAAGCCAGCGACCTTGAAAAGTTGCTATTTTTTTCAGAATCCTTAATCGAAATCTGGAGTCCTAATATATTTTTTTAGCCTCATCTGCCCCAGCTCCTGCTACTCTGCCAGCTAGCATGAGGCATGTCTCATTCTCTCCTGCGGCTGGCAAGGAGGCAGGGAGGGATCTGCTGGAGATCTCAGTTGCCCGGGGAACTTCAAGTGCCCTGGTGGTGCTGGCGCTGGCATCCGGCCCCGCTGCTGCCCGGCGGGTGGCCAGCAGGCGGGAGGGGTTGCCCCCTTGGCTAGCTGAAGTGCTCACCACTCGTTTTCAGCTCCTGCAATTCCCTCTCTAAACAGGCAGCCAAAGGGTAGGATTTCCAAAAGTGCCCGGCCCTCGCCCAATGTTCATCACGTCCAAAGTAAGGACAACTCCTGCTGAGTGCAGACAGAACTGGGTTGGGCTATCAAGACGGGCGTTTAATCCCACCCAGATGTCCGTTTGCCGCTATGCGTGGTCTTAATCCATCAGATAAGTATGCTGAACCTGTTCAGATGAGAACAGAATTGATCTGCAATCCAAACAAACAAAAAGGAAAAGAAAACTGCCCGGAGGTTTCCTGTTCTCCATTTTGAAAGGTTTCTGCTTTGTCAGTCTGGACACAGGCAAAATGCTGTGGGAAAGCCCTTTCCGTTTGTCCCTTTAAGGTGGAACTGCAAAGGGACAGAGCCATTCCCTCAAAACTTCAAAAATGACATGATCAGAATGTTCAGTAACTGTCCTTGAAAGACTTGTTTCTCTCACTTTTTAAATCCTCACCAATTAAGTTCTGGCAAAATAAAAAAATGCTGTTGTGCATCTGTTGATTTTTTTTTTTAATTGCTGATTTAAGGACAGACTGTGCCACCATTCAATTTCCTCAGAGTATCTTTCAGTCATGTTCAAGAATGTCAGAATTTATTATTTAATGCCCAAACCAAGTCTGATAACATCAGTAATAAAACTCACAATAAGGCAACACTCATTACTGATGAAATGCTAGACTGTTGAAAGTCTCCCATTAATTTACAGGAGTCTTCTTGATTAAAAGCGTAATCCTCACCTTCTGGGATGAGTTGAGGGCTGGTCCAGGCTCCATGGGTCACTTAGATATCTTTTCTCCTTTCTGACTCTCAGGCATTTTCTGTAAAAAATCATTTTCTGTAAAAGAGCACACATGTGCATTTCATACCTGGGAACAAAGCACTTGAAGGCATTTCAGTCACTCGTATCAAAACTTCAGCCACTGATATTTTCTAGGTTGCTCTTTTTTTGTTGTTTGTTTGAAGCTCACTGATCAGCAAGCCATTTGCAATAGCCTGTGCAATATCCAGCCTGCACCCTGAACCTGTATTCTTAGAAATTCATACTTTCACATGTAAGACACGGTTTATACTCAGAGGACTGGAAAGGGCATTAGGAGAGCAAACAATATGGTAGGCTGTGTAAAGTGCAGAGATAAATAGCGCTGACAGGTTGAGAGTAGGACTTTATCAATCACCGGTATGTCCCAAGCCGAAGTACTCTGCTCAGTTCTGCTTACACCATTGCAAAAAGATTTTTTGATAAACTGAGTGGATCCAGAGCCAGATGGGAAATATGATGAGAAAGCGAGGCAAACTTTCAGGGCATGACTGCAAACATTTCTTGTGTGTTCAATATATGAGAGAGAAAGAAAAAGCAACTCTGTTCCGCGTGGGCTAACCTAACCCATTAATTGATAGAGAATTGGGGCAAAAGCTTCTTATGGTCAAAATATGCATCATGCAGAGAGTCTGGCATTTCTGAAAACTTTCTTTTGAAGTATGTGACTCCAGTTCAGGTCGGTGGCCCCTGCAGCCCCCAGGTCTTCCCCAGCAGGTCTGCCAGGCACCCAGGCAGTGCCCAGCCCGAGCCGAGGCTCTGTGTCCTATGGAGTCAGTTCCCTTTGGAGAGGAAAAGTTGGCCTCTGTCCTGGCACATCTGTCTTTGCAGGTCTGGCAAGTAGGGCTTTGCCTGTCTCTGCTTCCAGGGACCATTCCCAGACCTCTTCAGGTGTTTGCAGAGGACTCTTGCAGTGCCCTTTCATGGGCCAGTTTGGACCAGCGTCGCTCCCAAGGGATGCAGTCACTTGCCCCCTTGTATTGCTTCTCTCTGAGACTCCACTAAAACCAAGCAGCTGGAAGAGCAGGTTGGCTTTCTTCTGCTCTTCAGCCCTCCTGGCTGGCCTGGACAGACACATGGCTGCCCTTGTGCCAACGCCTGAGCCAGCACTTTCCAGTAACCTGCAAGTGCATCTCAGAGTAGCTCCAGCATAAACATTGGGGTCACACGGGGTATGAATTAAGCTCTAGGTATTCTGATATCAGATTAAAATTTAACCGTTCCAGTTAAAAAGGTAACGTGGCAGTGGATCACCTCGTATTCAACACACACCTCATGGTCAGATCAAGAGGAGGTGTGTTAATGATGAGGAAGATCCCTCCACACATTCTTGTTCTTTCTTCTTTATTTCTCCTGTCCGTTCATTCCTACTTCATTACTCTGATACGCTTCTCTAGTTGCATGTGGAAGACTTCACTAAAACTTAAGTAAATGCTTGGAGGTAGAAACACCTTCATTTTATTTTACTTTTTTTTTTTTTTTAATGAAACAGGACTGTACAAAGGGAACGAGTTTAAGTCACAAGTGCTTGTTTTCCACCTGGGATGTGTGTGTTTATCTTCAGTGCTAGTTAAGAGGTTGCATTACTGTCTTACATGTTCTGCATTTCTCGTTCTCATTTTCTGAGACCATTCGTAAATGGGAGTACGTTTAGATCCAGACCATCTGCATTTGCCACCTTCCTGCACACAGAAAGTGCACGCAAACACCAGGTTTGGACATCTTTGGAGAAGTTCAGTCCTTGTGTTGGCCCCTGCGAATGTAGGTGATACCTGCAGCAGGAGGGGGATGCTCACTCTCCTCTTTTCTCTCTTGCAGCGATGCGGCTGTGCACGGAGGAGTGCAGGGTTCTGGGGCACTCTGACCAGTGCTGGATGCCCCCGTTGCCCTCTCCCTCCTCCGATTACAGAAGCAACATGTTCATCCCTGGGGAGGAGTTCCCGTCGCCCCAGCAGCCGCTGCAGCAGCAGCAGCAGCAGGGCCTCGAGGAAGAGCCACAGCCGGCTGATGCCAGCCTGAAGAAGAAGAGCTTTTCCACCTTTGGTAAAGACTGCCAGAGCGAGGAAGAGTCAGGGGACACCTGTACCTCCTCTCTCCTCTCCGAAATGAGCAGCGTCTTCCAGCGCCTGCTGCCTCCCTCGCTAGATGCCTACACGGAGTGCAATGAGGTGGATCGCTCCAACTCGTTGGAGCGCAGGAAGGGACATTTGCCAGCCAAGACTGTGAATTATCCGCAAGGGGTGGCAGCCTGGGCAGCCAGCACACATTTCCAAAATCCTGCCAACAGCGGGCCAGCTCTGGGGACTCACTCGAGTGCGCAGCCTTCCTCTAAATGGCTGCCAGCCATGGAGGAGATCCCAGAGAATTACGAAGAAGATGATTTTGACAACGTGCTTAACCACCTCAGTGATGGTAAACACGAACTCATGGATGCCAGCGAGCTGGTGGCAGAAATCAACAAGCTGCTGCAAGATGTCCGTCAGAACTAATCGTTGCAAAAGCCTATTTTTCCATATTTCCATGGAAAACTGGAAGGGAAAAAAATAAAGAACTAAAAAACCAGACTGAGAGGAACTGGCATTGCCCACTAGTTGCATTTATCATAAATGTGTCTGTGTATGTTGAATATTAAAATACTGTATTTTCATATGTACACAATGCAAGTGTGATTATCTTTATCTGTATTTTAAAAATACATTTGTACCTTATATTTATGTGTAATTTAACAAATAAATTTTATTTTTGTACACCCACAGCAAGCATGTTTTCCTAAATGTATATAGATAGTACCATAGTACCACCCTTGTCAAACTTCCAGCATTCTTGCCGCACAGGCCTGTAAAAAAAAAAAAAAAAAAAAAAAGAGGGCTATTGCTTTCCCTTATTATTTCTTTTAAGTCTCAAATGTTACAAATACGAATTCAAACCACTGAAAAGTTATGCAAACGTTAGTTTCAATAAATGATCCAACACCTTGTTGCAATGTTTTATTCTTACAATAAAGAGTTGTCAACTCCCGTGAAACCTAAAATGTCCCTTTTATTTTGATGCTTTTGGTCTATAGAGTCATTTTCTCATTTAATTAATGGAATATTGCAGTCTGGGGTCTTCCTGTCTTTTACAAGGAAGTGTCTTCCCAAGTGAACGAATCATGGAATTCAGTGATGGGACCTCCAATGTTATCGCTGTGGAAAAAGGTGAATTTGTTCTGCCGCTGTTAGGCTGCAAAGCCTGAAGTGAGCAGTTTATACTTGAAAGACAGCAATAAAATCAGCTTTTCTGACCTCAAGCTGCATTCTCAATTTATGTAAATAAAACAATTGCAGTTGACTGCTTTATCCTTGTAAATGACACCAAAATAAAAGGAACGTTGTCTCTCCCAGGACAGCAGCTGATTATAGCTGTGTCTTGCCTCTGTTGCGAGCATGCCTATCTTGTATGTGCAAAGTCATGCCGAGATACTGGAATTTCCTAGGAAGGAGCTATCTTGCAGGTGCCCTGGCCCTCGCTGCATCCCATCCTTCTGTAATGGGGCTTCTCCCTGTACTGAAGCATTTATACCGTGATGCTATCACCACTGGCAGGGTGACCTAACTACTGTTTCTCAGATGACAGTCAATGTGGTCCCTTTAGGTCCTTTTTTTTTTTTTTTTTTTTTGCCAAAAACATTTTTTGGCTAGCCTGTCATACACAGGAAGATTTTTGTATTAGTAGCCAAACTGATTTTAAAGTTGAGAAACATGGGTTCTGAACTCCTCATGCTCATTTCAGGAGAGTGTTAAGTTATTAAGAGATGGCCAGAAAAACAGGGATCTTGGGCTGTCATTCAGAGCTGCAGATGCATTTTTTTTATAGGGTGTATTTTTTGCCAGAAGCGTGAAAAACTGTTGAAATGATCCAAGTGAACCTGAGCATAAGAACTGGCACATACCTTTATTCTGGAGAATTGCCCTTGTAAAGTACCCTGTAAAATATTTTTTTTAAGGGTAGATACAGAAAAGTCCTGTTTAACGTTACCTAAAAAAGCCAGAATTTTATTGTGTGCATAAGCTTTATTTGTTTGGTCTGTGTGTAGGGAAACTTTCATCTCATGATGGGTTTCATGACGGTGTGACATTTGTAGACATGCAGACATTTGGTGGCACCTGAATAATGGAGAGGTTCTCCACTTATTTACACCTCAGGAGTCCATGAATATACCTATGCTGGTTAGAAATACCGGGACCTCAGATCTCTAACCAATTATCCGTATTGGCAGATGAAACTATCAAAATGTCATTTTGTCAATAGGACTTACATGTTTAAGGGACCTGGCTTATCAGCATTGGTACAAGAAGATCCTCTAACAGTGGAGGCTCTGTTTCTATTTTGGAGAGCTGGTAAAGCACCTTTGAATGCCAACAAGACCTCAGCCTCATTGAGCTAAGGTCTGCTACTGAAAGGAAGAAGTCATTACATCTCATTTATTAAATACTTGGAAACCTCTTCCTTGTTTTTCCCCTGCCTTCCCACTAATAGGCCTGAATGACCCCAACCAGCCTCACCTGGGTCCCACCCTCCCACTCCCCCTCACCCCAAGGGCTCAGGAGCTCATTTAAGCTCAGCTTGGGGCAGTCAGCTGTTATATGGGTGTTGGTCTGTATCCCTGCTTCCTGGATGGATCCAGGATTTACACTATAGCAGTTTCTGTATATCCAGCTGCTGCTGACAGGTGTCCTTGGATAGACCCTCCTCCTGGTTTGTCACCTTGTCACCCTGGGGGCTGTTGATGGATCCCAATACCAGCACCTGCCCAACCTGCTGCATTCAGGTACTGTAGGGTGGCACTTTGTCAGTGGGGGTGCTGCCTGTGTTGGGATTGCTCCTGGCCTGGCTCCTGCCCCCCTCCTGGAGCAGCCCTGCTCTGGCTGCTCTCTGACAGCATCTCATGCCACATGCTCATCCCAAGTCTTGCCTCTTTACCAGCAAGGTCAGGTTTGTGCTGAAACCAGTTTAGATGCTGTAGCAGTCCTGCTAAGCTCTACAGTTCACAAGGGCATGGCTCCCTCCTTAGCTAGGTCTCACCTGTCTCATCTCTGCCCTGCCCCTTTCAGTTGCCCTCTTCATCAGTATCCAGCTTTGGTCCTGCTCCCTAAGTTCCCTCACCCCCCCACATTCTCCTTCCCTCTCAGCTCTCTGACTCTGCTTTCCTTAAGTCAGTCTTGCCCACGTACTAATCCTGTACAGGCTGTGGTTTGTACTCTTGTGTTTGCAAAGTGCACGGTGTCCCAGTAGCATTGCCCATGACTGAAATTCCCAGTTTCTACCTCTTCATCTGGGTCTGGTTAATGCATTCCTCAAATCCTCTCTTGCCCTCATTTTTCACACATAATGTAAGCTCCACTGGGTTCCTGCATTCCCCTGCATCCAATGTCTTTTGTTTGGTGACGGTGTGGGGTGGCAAGGGCTGATGTGCCCGCTGCTGACCTCGCACAGGAGCCGAACGGGAGAGGGAGGCTCAGGCAAAGAAAGTCCCAAGACAAAACTCATGCCTTGCATAGGAAATCCCTGGTTATTTGATTCCCGCCTGGGCAGATGGGGTGCATGAGGTGTAGAGGGGGGCTGGGCGGTTATGTTAAAAGCATACAAGATGGGAGTTGGGCAATAGCTCTTAAGTTTGGAAATTATTTTGGTTTTCTATTGGCATGGATAAAACATTGCTGTCTGTTATGAAATCAGGAGCCAAGAATGAAACTCCCATTCAAGTGGTGCAGATTCCTCCTTCCTAAATAAATACAGATGGATATCACTTCCCATTTCTAGAAGAGGCAATAGCAGACCTTGAGGCTCAGGCTGGTTTGTGCTGTCTCCAGACTTGCAGGGCAGCCTGATAAGCTCTGTTTTTACAGTCCCATCATCCACTAGGGATTACCAACCTGTTTTAAATTTAAAATCCTTAAATCAGTTTATGCCCACCGGCCCATGTCACATGGATAGTCTCAATGATTTAAAGAGCCATTGTTTGCAGAGGGGGCTTTCTAGCAAAAAATAGAGTGCAATGAATTTCTCTGGTAGTGCTAGGCATCTGAATATCATAAAATACGTAAGGTTTTCCCAGAGGGGATTTCTGTACCAACACACAGTAATAGTATTTGCTATGTGCATTGCCGCAAGAATCTTGCCACGTAAAGATACTGGTTATAAGACCAGTCTCTGGGAGCAAAAATGTTTACTTACATTAGATCTGAAATGCATCGGAGTTTGAGCTGCATTTATTATCGATAGGAAGCTTGCTAAAAGATCTGTAGATTGTGTTAAATGAGGAAAAAAAAAAATCTATCATAATCCTACTTTAGAGTCCCTTTTGGCCTCAGGCTTCCCTTACAAATGAGAGAAGTTATTTATATATGGATATGTGTGTGTGTACACATATATATAAAAACCCTAGCACCAAGTCTCTTCTATGTCAAGAACAGGGAAAACTGATATCACATAGATTAAAATTAAAAAAAAATAATCTGTATTTGCTATGTTTTGACAACTAATAGAGAGTTAGGGGGTGGATGGTGTATTTTAAGTGCCACACATGAGCATGCTTATCCTGTCCAGAACACTAGGTTGCCAGCACTTCTATATCTTGTATAAATGCTTGGGCACAGTGTTAGCCTTGAAGTCAAAACGTTTTCCTCCTTGGTATCATGATGACAGAAAAGGTCATGAAAGTCAGCAAATATTAATTACCAATATACAGGTTATTACTACGTGCTGGTGGTTCTGTCATTGCTAGCGTAGATGAAATTAGTAAGACTTTTGAACAAATACAAGGCTTAATTAATAGACGCTCAACTGCTATTTTTCTCCAGGTTCCATGTATGTTTACTTTTTTTAGTCACCTCTGAAATGGATACGCTCAAAAATGTACTGCAATAATGATCAGAGGGAGGGGGTTGTTTGACCGCTTACTTCATTGGTGTTTAAAGCAGTTCTGTAACCACTGCATCGCACTTTTCTGTTTGGTGTCCATTAGGATAAACACGTTGAGAGGATGTGGCGGATGTGGCTGTCAGTAATGGCTTTGTTGCATTCTACCCCCCGGCTGTGTTTATAGTTACTTGGTTTAAGAACGGCAACAGAGAGCAAACAAAAGCTACCACAAAATATTTAACCTTTATGGTTTCCTATCTTTTCTTAATGAAAAACTGAAATTCATAGAAAATGCCAGGAAATTTAATTTCCTCCTCCTCTCTGCAACCTGCAGAGAACGTCAGATGTTTCCAAAGATTAGACTACTTGAAAACCTCCATTGCCAGCTGCATGTACGAGTCACAAACTCCCCATGCTGCAGCACCTAGACTAGGATAAACAGCCATGGGTTGCCTGTAAGGTGTGTGTGTAAAAAAAAAAAAAAAAAAAAAAAAAAAAAAAAAAAAAAATCTTTGTATATAAACTTTGTCAGGCGGGTTGACATATGGAGGTTAGTCCAAGTTGCTTTAATGAACAAATGCAAAAAGACCTCTCTTGTTTAGTTAGCATTAGGTTAACATGGTGTCTAAACTGAGATGCCCAGGAGACTACAGCATACATATATTTTCTTTCAGCAGTGTGGACTGTTGCAGAAAGGAGTGAAAAGGTGCCTGAAAGTGTGTCCCAGGGCCAGACTCTGGCTGCACATACAACTTGTCCTGCGACACATTCTGTAATGCAGTTTGTATAAATAAATAAAAAAAAAGAAATGCTACTATTGTAACTTCAGTCAGTAAAAAATGCTCATAATTAGCAACCCTTCTGCCTCCTTGGAGCTGTAAAACCATAAGTGACCAAGCACTTACATGATCCCAGAGTATTTTTTCTTTTTTTAACCCACTACTGAAAACAGAGCTTCTCTCAAGAGACACAGAGGAACAGTTTAAACCACAATGTAAAAACTATTTACAACAGAATTGGTAAATAATACCTTGTTTAATTAAAGCTCAAGGGAGACTCTGGCAGAAATGGGTCATAACCTAAGCTGAAACTTGACCAATGCACGTATTCTCCCACCACCTGCTCAGATAGCGCTGTGGGAAATACAGTGAGAAATGACCACGCAAACTGGTTTTACAGCTTACACGAAGCGTTTAAAGCATCACCGTACATCCAGCTTCATCGCTGACTTTTGCTTGGTACTGATGCAAGAGATGAAAGCACTAGATAATGAAGCAACAGCACCCCTTATACATGCCCTTAGATGTTCCCTGAAAGCCCCTTAGCCTTGTAATGACCACACACCATGAGTGCCAGGTAAGCTTCAGAAGTTCACAAAGTCACAGAAGAAAGCTGCATGACTTGGGTGAGACTTTTCTTCACATAGATGTGAAGAAAAATATTGTTAAGCATATTAAGGTTTAGAGCTACAAAATCTCTTGGGTAACCACAAGTTCGTCTAGCATAATTTTTATCATCTAAATCCTAAATCTAGAATCTCAAACCATGGATGTCTACTGATTGATTTTATGTCTATGATTTACAGCATTGCCAATGGCTCTTGACACATAGGTGATTGAGTGTATAGGTTCCCATGTAAATACTACGTTAAATTCCCCAGATGTGGAAAAGATCTGTGTCTGGTCATACCAAAGTCTGTCAATGCCTGAGTGCCTAAGTGATGAGGGCCAAGCAGTCCATGGCCCAGGTCATTTCAGGGCCTCGGTGCAGTGGAGGTTTGCCTATCTGAACACGCACGCAAGACTGGACTCCAGAGAAAATACAGGAGGAGGAAAAGGAAGGCTGGGCGCTGCTGCCACCGGCACTGGAAAGTAGTTGTCTGCCCTTCCAGGCAGTCACCCCTCAACTCTAATTTGTTTCTTTTCCCTCTGTGGCTGAAAACATGTTTTAAACTTTAAACAAAGACAGCAGCTTTGATGGTAAAAATTGAAAATGTATGGTAGGCTAGTGGTTTGGACAAGAAGTTGAAGCTTCCTTGGAAGAGAAAGGAATTTGAAGCTGGGGCTTTTCATAGCTCTGGTAAGGATAAAAGCACCCACTATACTTTCATAAGCTTGTATTTTGCAAGGAAGAATTTCCCTGACCTCTTGTCCTGAAGATAGGACAAATCATGGTGAGGGTTTATTTTTAAAAAAATCTTTTAGCTTTAGCTATTTATTTTTTTTCCAAACTTTTACCCTTAATCCAAGTCTAGTGTGCTGCCCTCCCACTGTCTCCCTCCAACAGCCCCCGGGCATCCCTGCCTGTGCTCTTTGCTGCTACTATTGCTCGAACAAAAGTAGTGTGGAGCGGCTCAGGCAGTAAACCTGCCTGCAAAGTAATGACTGGGATGGCGGGCTAGGTTAAGGGTTGGACGTGATGATCTTAAAGGTCTTTCCCAACCTAGACGATTCTGTGATTCTATGACTTCATCATGGTGACACGCATGCTGCTGCAGAGGTGGGCCCGGGCGTTGGTTGGCATCGGTTGCTGCAGGCCTATGCGCTTGGTCACCGGTCAACACGCAACTGGTGTAGTTTGAGCATTGCTAAGAAAGCAGCTGTGAGAGTGTGGAGTGCAGGCTGGGGGACCTGTGTTAGGTGCCAGCTGTTTGGGTGACCTACGCTGAACTCAGAGCTTTGGGGCTGCTTGGCCGGTAACACATTGCTGAAATGTTCGGGCATGGCTGTGGAGGGGGATCTTTCTCTGCAGGCTGCAGGTTTGATCCATGCTGCCGCCGCCTGCTCTTCTTACTGACCGGTTCAGCTCTGGCATTCCCAGCCAAGTGCAAAGTTCTTCCCATGTACTGCACAGAGAGCATGCGAGTGGTATAGATCCCGCTATGTTGACAGGTACATATGTTCTTCTGTGCATTTAGCCTTCAATTGCTGTGAAAATTAGTGTGAGAGGAAGCCTGCCTCCTGTTTGTCTCATTCAAATAATTCCTTTACTGTTTTGTCCCTTCTCTCAGTGGTTTGCATACCAATATCCTTCATCTTGCTGAAACACTGAATGATTTTTTTTTTTTTTTTTTTGGGGGGGGGGGAGGGAAATAAATCTAGAAGCAGGGAGTAAAGGGACTTTGTTGTCCCGTGTGGTCTAGGAGAGCTCTCTGCATGTAAAGCCCACAGAGCTTTTACAGCAAATATGGAGAGTGAGAACTTTGACATTTTTTTTGTGCTTAATTATTCAGTGCAAAATGGTATTTTTGAATTGCAATATTTACCCGCTTGGCCAGATTCGATTCCAGTGAGTGAGGCAGTGTCCGAAGGTCACCATGGCGATGTGAAGTAGAAACCATGAATTATGCCTTAAAAGGATGTGTTCTTGCTGCTGTGTATGGAAAATGAGGCAGGCCCTCATGTATGGTACTGTGGCTACAATAACTTGGCATGAATTAGTGTCTTTATCTTTTAAAAAGAGAAGACTTCAGCAATGATTATATTTAGCTCTCAGGAGGAGAATTCAGACGATCCAATTACAATTATGTACAGAAAAAATAGCGGACAAGGAAAATAAGCAAAGTCTAGATGAGGGAGGATTGTGTTTGTGTCTCCTTTTCACAGGCTCCAGCTGGTCTTGAAATAAAATGGTTGCTCTTTCTATACATAAACAGCTTGGTTACATGCTTAAAAGTGCATTGCATTTAAACGTGTGTGGTTGAAATGGGCAGGGAGGCACGTGTGAGCCTGGAAATCAATTTTACATGTAGGGGTGGATCATGGACAGACTCTTTCTATTTAATCCTGGATGGGGTAGTAAGAGAGTCTGATTGCTGGTGCCCTGGAAAAAGATAATTGTAAGAATCTTGTGGTCTAATGAGCTGAAGGTATTGCACGTGTGTGAGAGCGTGTGTGGGGAAAAAAAAATTCCAAATTAATATAGTATTGTGCAAGAAAAAAAGGAAAGGAATAGGCTAAAAAAAAAAAATCCAATTTTCTTGTTAATCAAGGCTGTGCTGCTTCAAGTAATGCCTATTATCCACAATATTTGCAAACTGACAGGTAACCTGGTTGGCTTTCATACAAATGATGACAAACAACCGCAGCAGCTTAGTGCACCTCTGACAAAGAATGATGGACATTTTTTATTCAAATAAAATGAAAACATAAGCTTGGTAAATTGGCAGGCTTGAGGCCACCTGGGCTTATTTTGACCCATCTGGCTTTCTTAAATTCTTAGGATAATTAGGTCACCTAACTGAAAAGAACTGAAAAATGTTTGTGGTGCAGCGATCTATTTATCATCTTTTCAAAATATCGGTGGGTGATATTAAAATCCTTAGACATCCTCAGGTTTGGAATTTTGGTTTCTTTTTTTTTGTTGTTGTGGAAGCTTATGTCTGACCTGGCTCTATGGAGGATCCTGTAATTTAAACTTTTAAAATCTTTTAGAAAGATAATTTAATTTGGGCTGACAGTTTCAGTGGTGCAATAGGTGAATGCTCTTTGCGGTGCTTTGAGAAACCAAGTGATGTTATCACAGCCATGACTTGTGATCTGAAAAATCTCTGAAACAAAACCACAAGCGTAGATGCGTATGTTGAAGGGCAACCAAAATTCAGGTATCTCTGGTTTTTGTCTCACTGTAGCACTTGGAGCAGCAAAGTATATGCTGCACATGCTTGAGTGCGTAACTTCGTATGGGAAATCGCAGAGAGATTTATCATCGAAAACATTTGTAAACAACTGAAAACCCAGTGGCTTTCTGCCAGTGTGGGTGGACAGCCATAGTACGTTCTGGTGTTACTCCACACAGATTTCTTCAGCATCATTTACAAAAGTCTACAGGAAAACACGCACAGAGAATCTGCAGCAGTTCAAGTTAACTGTGTGGAGCGACAGGGAAGATTTGTCAGCATATGTACTTCTGCGGTTTTTTATGTATTAGAGTAAATTACCTCATTCCTTCATACCACAGGGAAACTGCTTTATAGAAAAGGTATGCACATGCCATTAGCAGCAATCTTAGAATGGAAGATATGGGCAAAGAAAGGATGTATTAAAAATGTGTCAGAAAGGAGCCAACATGATTATTTGGCAATTAAACTAGAATGAAACCACAAAAGTTAAAATACAAAGCATGGCCACTTTTATCCAGGTAGACTTTACTCACAGGCAATTGCAAAAAAAAAAAAAAAAAAAAAAAAGACCAGATTACCAGATTCATGCGAGTGACTGTGTGCTATAGGGTTCTTAGATGGCTTATTTTCTAAGTGTGTGTATATATATATATACACACAAATATAAAATAAGAATATGTATGTGGAACGCGTTACTGTTTGGAAAGTAAATTTAGTGATTTTTTTTTTTTAGATTGAAATATAAACAGATGCTGAAAGAGAAAACACATTCTTAAGTGTTGTAGATACTATTCTTCTTGGGCTGGGCACAACCCAGAGCGGGCACATAAGCTTTACTGCAAGACCAAAGGTCAGGTATTATGGCAAACAGGTTGCGTAGGTTTTCAAGTGTTCGTAGTTATTTCATCTACTGACAACCCATCTTTGGTGTCGCTGCCATGACTAAAAGAACTTCTGAAAGGCCGCTGTGTTAAGAGTATAGAAAGGAAGTTTTTAATGGGAGTGTTTCATTGAAAATGAACCTGCAGTAGAATGGCAAACCATGTGTCATTGGGATCAACTCTAGCACCTGAAAGATTAAGGATACTATTTCCCTGAAACTCAAGGGGAGCCTCCCAAAAGGCACTATTATTTTAATAACTTAATTTAAAACTGATCAAATAGAAAATACATTCTCCTTCACTTTCTGTGCTGCTTCTTATCCCAGACTTCCAAAAAAACCAGTCCTCAGAGGGTGAGAGTGCTCTGCCCTAACTGTGCTCCAGGATTCATGTGCCTTGGAGAAGGTACCCAGCCTGTTTGGGGATGCTTAGCTGGGTGTCAGACATGCCTTTCTGGATGACGAATCCTCTGGGTCAGGTGCCTCTCTGGACCTAGTAATTTGTGACTGGTACTTCTTGTGAGGTGCCTGTTGCCTTCCCAAGTACGATTCAACTGAGGCTGATGAGGACTGGGGTAGACTCTGTTAATGCAGGAGCCAATTCATTGAGCCCAGCGATTCTAGCAGGGTCTCTTTAAAGCTTGGCTGAGGCCTGAAAAGGCTGGATGTCCATCAGCGCTATCGAGAGGAGTCCAAATGAATTCGATGCCTCGTTCCAAGGACTCTTGGCTGTGTGGGTGGCAGCCAAACATATGGCGGTGACTGGGGCTGGTGGGACGAGAGCGGCCAGCTCTGCCAGCTCCTCCACCTCCTGATGGGTTGGGCGTCTGGAGAAGGCTTGTGCACACTCTCTCATTTCCTCCCTGCTTGTTGGACTGGTATCCAAAAAGATTTGTGTCCTCTTTACACCCCGGGGCTCTGACTGAGCTGGCCAGGTGGCAAATGGTGCTTCTGGAGGGAGCCCAGCTTGTAACTTGGGGAGCAAAGCGTGGTCTGGGGAAGAGGAGGTCTGGCGTCTGTCTTGACTGAGGACATTGTCCTCGGTAATGGTCTTGTTCACTGAGAGCAGCAACATTATTATTATCTGTCTATGGAGTCAAAAGGCAATAAATGAAAGACTGCCTGACTTCTGAAATGAAAATTGATTCCTTCACTGTGGAGACAGCTTGTGTTCTCTCCATCTCCCTTGGAACCCGAACACACAGAAACTTCTGCCAAAATTAAGATGATGCTGTGAGCGTATCGGGAACAGCTCTTATATATATCAACAGGAGGCAAACGCAAACAAGCATGGGTGCAAAAGGGTAGGGTCCGCTCGGTCGTGCTGGGGGCAAATCTGGAATGAGAGAGGAATGTCACCCGGATAGAAGGTGCATGAGAAAATATTTCAGCCCTAGTTTTTCCCTTGAGAATTGTTCTGCAGTATGTTCCCAGGCAATTTACAGAAGAGTTACTTACTGTACATTACATATGGTTGGAAGAGTGTCTCTGGGCAATTTGGTTAAATGTTGAGCCTGGGACTCATTGTACAAGACAAGTGAAATTAAATAAGATATGATAGATTACTTCTGAAGAACATTAGCAGCAATTTTATATTTTTAGTAATATTATGCAGTTTAATGGTATCTTCCCATGAAGTATTCTTTGAAGGAACGATACCTGCAAACAGAAATAAGGGAGGGTAGGCAGAGGTATCTCTCCAGGTCCATAAAAATGTGAACTTTTTTTGTGAGGGCTGTTGGAGACAACATAATTATCCTTGCTTTTTTACCTCACAGTCTGGAATACTTATTTCAGAAGAGACTATTGATGAGAGAGGGATTTCAGTTGCAGCATGATAGGAATTGATTTTCCTGTCTTATTCCAGCCTACCTGGGGATGGCTGGCTGGTCCTGGCTCCCTGGCAGGGCTCCTTGCCCCTCCCCGTATTCTTCTCTGTAGCTTTAGTAAATTAGTCTGTGACCCACAAGGGGGTTTAATCATATTAGAAAACTCTCAGGTGAGCCCTTAGTAAAATAAGTAATTTAAGTATTTAGAAAAATAGCTTTTAGTAAGCTTAATTTAGCAGGCTTGCTTAGGCACAATCTTCTGGTATCTCCTAGAGCTCCAGTATCTGTTAACACGCTGTTGACTCTGGCCAGCACTGGCTGCTCAGTTGAATCACTCAATAATTATGGTTGTTTAATCTACTGGGCAAATAATCTAGAATATATATTGCTAGGACTCAAATTTATTTTATAATGCAACATGAAATTCAGTAAAATACTTATGTTCAATCTGTTCCACCAAGAGGACTATTCTCTAAATTATTTTCAATGTGTTTTCTTGGTAAGGGATTGGGGGTTTGTGTGTTTGTTTTCATTCCATTTTGAGGAGATCAATGTAGAGTATGTTAAATATCAAAAATAAAATCAGAAAGACTTATGTCCCAGTTGAATTGAATTGGCTTGAGGACAAACTATGACTGAATACAAAAGTGTTCAGAGAGGTTTTCATAAAGTGAATATGAATACTCTGAGCTTGTATGGATGTTTTCTTAACTTTACAAAAAGGATAGATTTTTTTTTTTCAAATGCAATTATTTTAAAAGGCACTCAATTAGGAAACATGGTGGTTATTTAAACATACAAGTGCATGGAGAAGGGTGCCACTCCCATTTAAAACCAAACAACAAAATCAGGCCACTGACAAAAGCTGTTTGGTAAAAAGACATCTCTAATCAGCCGTAGCCAAGTACATCAGAAAATACAACAGGTTCTTTGGTCGTGATGATCCTAACACCAGAAGATAAGCACATTTCTTACTTGCCCTTTCACAAGGGCTTCTATAGACAGCTAAGTGACAGGTGGAAAAATAACAGCCTAACTGGAGATAAAACAAGAATGTATGTAATATCATTCATTTTGCAAACAATGAATAACGTGCACCTCATTTTAGGGAGCTGTTAAGAATCATTCCAGATGAGAACTGATACAGGCATAGGCAAGTTCAAAGAACAACTGGGAACCAGAGGGAGGTATTAATGTACAAACAGGCAGGCTTCTGCTCCAAACCGTACTCAAAACAAGGTGAGAAGTGCTTTCAGCGATGAGGTGTCTCAGCCCGTTCTGTCGTGTTGATGCAAACCTCGGTTGTACAAAGATGCAACAAACTTTGCAGAAAGGCAGTTCAGGCTAAACAGCATCACTGGTAATGGAAACTGCAGCGAATGTTCTCTTACGGCTTTCTGGAAAACCACAATTACTTTTTTCTCAAACTTATGGGTATTAATGAAGTGATTTGATATTGTCGGACTGGCATTTTCCAGCAAAAGCTTGCCAAGTGCAGTATATCCCAGCAGTTTGAACTCCAGGTTGGACAAATAACTCCTTTTTTTTAAAAAAGCCTTTTTTGAAATAGGGCAGATTCTACTGTAACTTAAAGAAAACAGCACCTTGGTATCTACAAGAGTTTAATGCTGGAAGGCTGTCTCTTATCTGGCTTGTGGACAGAATAATTAAATTTTCTGCTGGATACTGAAAATACTTAATCATTTTAGACAATGAGCATACTCTTAATGTAACTCTTCATATAACTGCATTTTAGTTCTCTCCTTTTCTCTATTCCCTACTGAGATGCAGTTTATAAAAGTAATCTGGTTCCCTAATCCAAAAAACTGCCATGTTAAAAGGCGCGTCTCCCGTCGATAACAGTGAAAGCAAAGGTTGAGAGACGATGAGGAGGCTGTGTCCTGGATCCCATTCAAGAAGGACATTAGCAAAGAAAATGGTACCTGGTTTACTGAGCATGAAATCTGATCTCCAAAACATTACAAATGGAAAACGCATATCTTCATCCTGCTTCCACACCCGAGTTTGTTTTTTAAAGTGACTCCTTAACATGGAATGTGATGAAGAGAAAAGATTTTTGTCAGTTAGAGAACAGAGCGCAACTCTTCACAGAGGGTATCTAACAAGCATCGTGGAGCAGGATCACAAGTAACAGCCTTAGCAACCATCATTAGAAAAAATTGGTTGGGGGCTGGGGGAAAATTAGGGAGAAGGCAATATCCCCATGGTATCTCCTGTACTATTCCGTGTTATGGTAATTTTGTCTTCTCTCTATGTGTTTGTTGAGCTGGAGGCTATCGGGAACTCAAGTGATGAGTAACAAAGGTGCATGTATAAATTTAAAATGTAGGCTTTCAGGTTGGTTTAGGATTTCAGGACTTTCAAGAAGGAATCAGGAACTTATTGCAGGACTCCAAAAGAGTAAAATGAATGACACAGTCATTAAAAAAAGGAAGAAAAAAAAAAAAAAAAAAGGCAGGAATGGGGGACCTAAGTGAAAGAGCAGGACGTTTCTTTTAGTCCAGAAACTGGCAAGGAGCTCTATGTAAGCAGCTCATTCAGTTCCTGCAAAACATAACAGGATGGAAATTAGAGACAGAAAATACTTATTAGGTTATGCAGGCCATTTCCCAGTGCTAGCAGAGAAGGAAAAAAGTGGAAAGTACATCTCATGTCACTCTCTCATGTCCCCTCTGGCTATATTTGGAACCCACATGAATAAGCTCTGGAGGGAGCTCCACCCAGTCGCTTTTAGCCAGAGGGAGCTTGGCAGCATGTGAAGTGATGGGAGAGGGGAGGGCAATCTGGGGGATGCTGGTAGAGATGGGAACCCCCTTTATTTTGTGACCTGGAACACTTACTAAATTTACCGGCGTAGGAAGTGACCAAAGGCTGGGATGGTAACCTCGGCTGCTGTAAGAGCAATTCTCTCTTTGTGCTTACACCCCAAAACCTCCCCTTTGGCCGTCCTCCTTGGCAGCTGTACCGCTCCCACTCTGGAGGCATGTTTCCAGGCCCCGAGATTGATTCTGCTGGGCAGCGGGTGATGCGCCCAAGGGGATCCTTGACAGAAGTTTGGAAATTTTGCAAATAAAAAAAGAAAAAGTCATGGCACTTGAGCTCTTTTGGCCTGGTAGTTAGAAAATGATAAAAGCGATATCAAAGTTTCAATGTAAAAGGTGGGGGGGAAGTCCCTTTGACTGGTGGTTTACAGCTGACAGCTAAAAACAACAGGATTTTATACTAAATGAGAGCTGCCTGCCTGCCTCCCTCTGTTTGCTGTTCAGCTCTCTGCTCTTTTTTTATTCTGTGTCTGAAGTTAAATTCCTCTAACCGCTACCACCAAAGCCAGGTCACGTGGGTAGCAATTCAAGACTGAGTAATTTTGCAATCACCGAACTACAAGCGTAACTATGGCTGCCAGAAAAGAATCTAAGTGTTTTCTTTTCTTTTTATATTTTTTTTTTTACCCTGTGGAATTTTGTTTAAGTAGTTTATCTGGGTTTGATTTTTTTTTTTAATTTCATAGTTTTTAGAGATGTTGGCAGATTACGCTGAGGCCACCTGAGGGGTTTTTTGCTTTGTTTAATTTTTTGAGAGCACAGTTATACTTCCACGCCCTCTCTTTTTGCTGAGGGTGTTTGGTGGTGTGCCTTTTTAAAATGCAGTCCCAAGCAGTCGGAGTCACACAGTTACTGCAAATAACATGGAGGATGCACACTTGAGTAGGACACAGACATAAATCAATATTTACAAATGCAGATTATTCACACTATGATGTGATGGATCTGAAGTGAACTAGTTACCAGCTTTAAAGATTAATTAAATCTTTTTTGTTTTGGTACAAGAATTATTCTGGCATCTTGAAATGTGACATGGTGAGGGCAAAGTAAACCAAACTGTGCTGGAGTCTTTTTTTAATAGCAAAGAGAGTCTGCTCTTCTCTGAGACCCTGGACAACAAATGTTTTTGCAATTGTTACCATACGATGTCTGCAAGATCTGAGAGTCACCAGTCTGAGGTATCGTGGGTCCGATCTTTGTGGTGTCACAATGGCTATGCCCTTTGAAGTTATAACAGCCGAGCAGGTTATATCGGCTACAATATCTCACCGAACTGATTAACTGATTATTACTGTGTTTTGGGAAAGGCTTGCCTTGGATCTCGGATACTTTTGAATGAAAGGCCAGCCCAATGCATTACTCAAGGTTTTATATGCTACAAGTGCTTTCTTGTGTAAAGGCAGGGGAGATCTAACAAGAGGTTTATGTTGCTGGTGTCTGAAGTAGCTTGTTGCACACAGTCAGATAGAGAAGTCCAGGGAAGCTCATGGTCACCTTCTTAACCACAGGAGATGAGTGGACACCTTTCCCTTGAGCACCTATGAACAGAAGGGGAAGAATATAATCAAAACTGGCATAGTTTGAACTATGTCAGATAAAGGAGACTGTTATACCCCCTGGGGGTAAAAAACAACCAACCAACCAAAAAAACCCCCACAACAAAACGCAAACAAAAAAAAATCCCAACTCTATATCCATAGAATACAACTGCCGTTAGAAGTAGTAAGAACAGCCTAATGGAAATAGATATTTAATATCTAGATCAGAATGTTCTGAAAAATAAAATTCATATTGTGGGTATTTTTTTTTTCCTTACTTTTACTCGGGCTCCAGTTGGAGCAGATTTAGGACCCTCCTAATGGGGATAGGAGAGAAGAGGCCTTGGGAAAATAGGGGATGGGCATAAATATTCTCACAATGACACAATGAAAAACCATTAAAATAAATGCTTATCAGCTACCACTTTTTCTTTCTATTACTTTATATCTTCCTTTACCATTTTGGAAATAAGGAGAAATCTCTTTAGCCTGTAAAACACTAATTGGAATTGTAAACTGTTAAACTACAAATTCAACCAAATAAGTGTGGTTCATTTCAAACACTCCGTGAGTGTTCAGCCGTAAGTCACCAAATGTTGATTTAATTATTTATGGCCAAATCAGGAAAGGTTTAAATACCTGATGATTTTTCTCCCAAAAGATTGCCAACTGCTTTATTACACAGAAGTAGATAAAGTAAAAAAAAAAAAAAAAAAAAACAAAAAACGACAAGATGGGCTATGTGGCAGAGAAATACACAGATGTGAATCAGACTATTAAGAATGGTGTTATACTTGTACTGCTGGAAAGGCTGATACTCACCGTCATGTAAGTTGGATAATATTTTAAGTAAATGCAACATTAGTAGAAACTGGCAGTCAAACTGGTAAAATATAGAAAGTATAAAATTTTTTTCGCTTATTTTCATAGGCAGTGACACAATGAATCAGTTTCTCTTACTGAGAATTTGGCCTGATAGAACTGAGAATAGAATTAAATGGCCTAGATGTACATGCTTGTCAATTAGTGTTTATTTATGTACAGAAACATAGAAGTATGTAATAAAATTCAGTGACACACAGAAAGATTTTTTCCAGTGAAAAAAATCGTTATTGATAATTTCAAAAGTGCTTTGAATTACAAAAACCCTTGGAATTTTGTAATATTTTCTTTTACAAGTAGCAAATAAGAGGTTAGGCTTTATATTTTTGATATATTTTTACAACAAAAACTATAAATTTACCCAAGCATATTATTTTCATGTTTCTAAACAAAATATTAAGTTAAAGCAGGATAACTAAAGATTTTTAGGTTTTTGATGACTCGTAATATATACCCCTTGAAATACCCTTTTTCCAGTATCTTCTTACTTTTCACATTAAAAAAAGTCTATCTGCTTTCTGACATAATGTCAGTATGCTTATGTAAGTTCTACTGCTTAATTATATATTGTTTAGGAAGAATATTTTTAGCAGTTTTGAGAGGCATTATATTATTTGAAAAATATCAAAATGCTTGATTTGCGTTCTCTATTTCAATTTTTTTAAAAATTAAAAAGCCAGCATTTTTTAGGCAAGTGTGAATATAAAAGAAAATTTATGTACAAATAATTAATGATTACTGATTGAATTACTGAAAAATACTGGTTTTATTCATATCCTGTCTACTCTTAATAGTGATAGTTTAAGTAACTAATCAAGTTATTGAGTTACTAAAAGTATTTTTATGTCTTGTGTAATGCAAATAGTACCAGTCTTGTAACTTGTGAGAACAACATATAGGGACAAGACTTAAACATTACCATTGAAGACGGGGATGGCTGTTCAAAGTAACTTTCAAAAGGGCCTTTTCACTCAGGCTAGAACACGTGTTATACTGAGGGGCTTAAAATTCAAATCAGTTCTAGCACATTAGTCACAAATTAGAGAGTAACTCACCAACGTTGGTAATAGTAAGTAATAAGCCTAAGATCGTTATTATCTTGTATTGCAATGTTAATGCCAAACCTCTAAACCATTTGGGTTAGGACTGTACTTGGACGAGCAACCTTAAGGAATATGTAAAAAGTAGAGGCAATTATTCTGGCAATGATGCTTCAGTTGTAATTTCTTATAACTTCTGTTTGAGCAAGGTATCCTGACTACTTGATGAGAGGAGGAGAGGAGGTTCTGGCCATTTGAGGGTGTCAATGAGCTATTGACATTCTCTGTAAGTCTTACGTGCTCATGCAAGTTTAATCTCTGCTCAAACTAGTCTAAGCATAACCAAACAACATCTGCAAACTCTCCACTACTCCTTCCATGCTCGTCACCATGTAAACAGATCCTGTGAAATGACACTAAAGAATGTGAACTATAATTAATCTGTCTTCACAAAGTCCATTTTAAATTATCATTGCTAATCTTCCATCTATTTTTAGGCAGGGATGGAAAAGCTGGTCTTACAGCATATCTAGGTATTTAACAACCTTGAGCTACAGGGAGGGCCCCATTGAAAAAAAGCAGCCCCAAAGGCCTGGGAAGCCCAGGGGAGAACATGCTACTCATCGCTATTTCCATCCTATACCTTCACAAATCAGTACTAAATACAGCAAGTTTGACATGAATTTTAAACTGAAAGCCAAGACCAGAGTTTCTGGGCTTGTTATGCCCATGAATTTGGCTTAGATCCTCCTGATTCCTTAACGAATTAAAACAGACTAATGCAGGTACACCCACATCTGTTTTTCATTAAAATACAGGGGATATGGCCACAGCGTGGTCATGACAACTACATTAGGTACTGCCTATCAGTTGAGACAGAGCCTCTTAAAAGAGGCTGCCTGTTCATTTAAATATGCTTAAATCAACCCAGCATTTATAATCCATTTAGAAACCTGAAAGCAATGAACATTGGTCTATGAGGCTTAAAAAGAATAAAAACCCAAAAAACCCCAATAACCAAGCACTATCTTCAGCAAGTAAATTTTTTTCAACCCCTCTCTGTCCTCCCCATCTCCATCTGACACTGTTTTCTTTTTGTGGTTTATCTGCTGTTGGATGAGCTGTTCAGTATTTGCAGTTTTTAGTGATTCTGAGAGTCTCTGGGGTCTAAATCTTTAGCTCGAAGGCACAATTGTTTGTTATTTTTTGTATTTCAGCAGTGCCTAGGTGTCCCAGTGTGGACTGAAATCCCACTCTGAAGGGAGCAATACAAACACATGATAAAAATACACACTTGCCACATCATGCCACTGAGTAGGGGATGGGTGGAAGCAGATTGTCTCTGGACCAAGGGGAGTGGGAACAAAAGACATCTCTAGCCGGGTATGGTGAGGGTTGCAACCCACCCGTGCACATTACAGAAATCTTCAGGACTGAGCTTTGAAGATTTATACTGAAACAGTCCCCAGCTGATTTACAATTTTGCAATATATTCACCTTCAATTCACCCCAATTCATGCCCGTGTGTTGGCGTTTTGCTATATGGTGCGAGGTAGATGAGAAGTTCTAACGGAAAGCAGAAATCCGAGTTTTGTCCTAATTAGAAACGATTGACCTGAAATTCAAAAATGGAGTGAGTTTGATTTCAGAGGTGGAGTGAGTTTGATTTCAGAAATGGAGTTTGATTCTACTCCCACAAGTGATGTGTGCGTTGTTCAGAGCTAAAGCATTTGCTAACAGTTTAGTGGTTTAAACATTTCCTTATGTCCAAAAAAATCCCTTCTACTCAGGACAACGCAGTCACTTGTAGGTTGGTCTATAAACCAGATCCCAGTAATGCGCTTTGTTAGAAAAATCATTGCAACTCTGTGGAAGATGAATGCAAATAAATATTGTTGTATTACTTATTAATTACTGTTTACTGTTTTATGCCTAGACTAAGAGCTACTGGACTCACCGCAAGAATGTTAAACGGGTGATCAGGAACAGGGACTTGGCAAATTTGAATTAGACTTTTAATATTTGCTAAATTTTGTTGAGCTTTTTCTGAAGAGACTGTTAATCAAAACATTGGAATTACCTTATGATCTAAACATCCAAAATATTATTGAGCATAGCAAATCTTCCAGAGAGAAAAGTTAATGAATTTTCAGCTAAGGTCTGCACTACCTAAATATATTTGCCACGATTAATGACTTGTATCATCTTTCTTCAAGCACATTATTGGAAGTGGTTCATTTTCAAAGCTTGCATAAACTGTCGCCCTGAAATATTTGAGAAAATTTGGGTTTCAAGGCTCAATACTACAAGAATGTATGGAATTTTATTGGCATGGATTAACTTCAAATTATACTGAAATTAAGTTTGGTATAAAGGCAATATGAGTGCTAGTGCTAATGTGCAATACCTAGGTCTTGAGTAGAAATTACATGTTTTATTGGTATAATAATCTTACTATTTTAATGGAATTATGATATGGGTAAAGATAAAAATGCGTGTTTGGAAAATTAGAGTCTCAATTACTTGCAAGAAGCCCACAAATACTTTTTTTTTGTGAAAGTATGGTGGCGTTTATGTATTAGTTAAATTTCCTTTGGGATTCATGGAGTAGTTTAGTGGGTCAAAAAACCAAAGATGCATAAACATTTATAGGGACTGAGGGCATCAGCCTACCTTGAAAAAACGGACAGTAATCTCATTTCCTATGCAACTAAGTCATAAAATGCATCCTTTTTTTTTTTTAACAAAGATGCAAATTTTTCTGTCTAGAACAATAGTGTGAATGATCACAATCATGCATAATGAATTTCTTAATTTACATGTAATCCATGAAAAGTTTTTAAAGAGTAGTCCTCAGGCAATCTGTCCTAGGATATGCCAGCTGGGTGTTGCTTTTTAAAATATATTTTTTAATTTATATGGAAAGAGAAAAGAATCAGTTCCTTAGGAAAGCTGGTAAAAACCTGTCATTTGTGAGTGGTGAGGGGAACTACAGGAGGGGAAGCACTTGCTTTTTTTTTTTTTTCTTGCCTGCTTTATGGTTTGTAAATGATAAATTAAATTTACTAGCAATGCCCTGCAGTAATATTTCAAGTTATGTTACAGAATACACTGTAAAAAGTACTGAGTTATAGCAGAACCAAAGGAATAGGCTCTCTCTTTCTCTCTTTTTTTTTTTTTCTTTCTGGAAAAGTGTGCTACATTAGAACATTCCTCAACCACCTTTTAAATATTACAGGATGCTGCAACAATTCAACTTCAGCGTGCTCAAACGTTTTATTTAAATAACTTAAAAAAATTTCACTCACTATTAATATTGAGACTTAGGAACTAAGCGAAGTTAAATCCCTGTATTAAAGTAGAAATCTGGGTAGCTGTGGGTGCCCACTCTCAGCCCACAAAGTGTTTGCATGGGAGAGAGGAGCCTGAGCAGCATGTACCCCGCGGTGCTGCGGCGTAAGCCTCTTTCCTAACGATGCTCCCCCCTTGCCCTGGCCCATGCTAGAACATTTGCACTGACACATTTTTATGACATTTTATTTGTGGCTGTTGTTGAATGATTAAAAAAACCAAAACAAAACCCCAAGATGAAAAAGACATTATCCTAAAATGGGGCCGCGGGTAGTGTCTACAGTGTCCTTTAAGCCCTTTAAAATGGGATCCTTTTGTCAGCTCGGGTGAGTGGTGGCTCTTTAACATTCTGAACCTGCTGTGGCTGCTGGGGTAGTTCATCACCAGAGAATAGAAAAGGGCCCCTGGCATATCAAATTTAAAAAAAAAAAAAAAAAAAAAGAGAGAGAGAGAAGAAAAAGAAGTGGGGGAGGAAAGCGAGAAAAAGGCAAGTCCTGGGCGCACAGACAGCGCATTGTCTAAGCGGGGTTTAAAGAGCCTGCCGTTAGGTATATTTCATAATGTGAAAAGACAGACCGATTTTGGCCCCCTCGCCTGGTGGGATCAGTGCTGTCAGTGCCATTTATTTTCAATCCCCCCTGATTTCTGTATCCCCACAACCCTTTTTGCATAAAAATGAACCGTAAAGGCAGTCAAAACACCTGCTTTGCTGACAGGCCCGATTAAAGCTTTGATTTATCCTTCAAAGTGTGAGCTGATCTGCTGTTCCTGGGGCCTGGCGCTGGTGCGTAATTCATCAGCGGCTGAAGGTCTCCTTTCTGTGCCCCCAGCTTCAGCTGTGGGCGCCTTTTGTACCTGCTTGAGAGTGGGGCTAACTCTGAGAACACCCACCCCAGCTGGAGGCCGGGCTTCTTCCATCCCCACTGGTGTGAGCTTCTCGGTCTGTCTTATGAAGTGACAGTAAATTACAGGACTAATTGGGGAGGCCCCCAAACACAGGGCTGCGTCTTCCTGAGGAGCCAGCCCCACTCCCGCCATGGGCCCCGAGGAGCAGCTTCACCAGATGGAAAGGAATGGTGTTGCTTACTCCCACTTTGTGCCTTCCCATCGCTAAGAACGCCGATGCTCATCCTGGAAGTTTTATGTCATGGGGGAACCCTTTATTCCTTGATAGTTAGGTTTTGCTCTGTAGTCCGAAACCTTCGTTTTGGGGACGGTACCGACAGGGCTATATGCAGTAACCAGCTCCCTAGGCTCACAAACAGCGTAGCAAGGGGGAGCAAGCCTGGCAAACTCTTTTTGGGGGAGTGGGGGGGAGAGAAGTTCAAAGCTTTATCACTGTAACTGCAAAAATAGATATTTCTTGAACCTTCTGGAAGGTTGAAATGAGTCTGCTTCTCAAAAGAAAAAAAATTACTCAGTGGCTTGTCAGTGTCTGGAGACAGTGAACAAGTTTGTTTGTTGGTTTTGTTTTGGTTTTTTTTCCTAAAAAAAGCCCAGTTTTTATCCTGCACATATCCCCCCCCCCCCCCCCCCAAGCCTTTAAGATATTGTGACAAAATTGCCTTGTGAGTATATTTGACTTATGCACCATCATTGGTCCATTAAACCACTAAGCTATTATAGAACCAGAGCATGGTACAAAAGAAGGCTGAGCAAATCATTCCCTGTGCATCAATGCTCAGAAGTTTCCTAAAGTGAGATTTTATTTTTTATTTTAATTGGAAAGCAACTTTTCACTGAAACTAAAACATTCTGAGGCAAAAGGATCTGTGTATTGTTATTTATAAATAAACCAGAAACAAACAGGGTGATGACATTCAGAGTCTTTGTTCTGAAACAATACTTGTTTTGGGAATGTTGATTAAGTTAATACAGAATCTGATATAGTAAAAATGTAATGTAATGTTGTAATGAAATGTTATTTTGTTTTGATATAAACAATGTTTCATTTGACCAGGAGCAACATTAAAGAAAACATCAGGAGAGACAAAAAAGTCCTTTGAAATTAAGCAAAATCCATAAGAAGTGTTTCCTATTAAAAAAATAAGTGATTTCTTTACTGAAGAAATTGCTGCATTCTTGGGAACTGGAGCATTAATTTAAAAATAGCTTTGCTATAAACTCTTTAAATGGCAGAAACAAACTGTAGGTAAAATTTACGTTTGCAGTTGAGCTAGCAGTTGGCATAGGCCTACAGGGCAGACAGTTCTCACTGTTTGGAATGTAAAGCAACAACATAGTTGAAGTTCTGATGTGAACTTCAGCAGACCTAAGACGTCGCACCACACAGGCTATGGCGACCTGCAGAAGTTGAGCACGCTTGGCTGCCTCCTGACATCACGTTCGGGTGTGAGGTAGGCATGAGCTTGCCCTTATCTGGATGATTTGCTTGCATGAGGAGGATGCATGTGCACAGGGCAGGCAGGACTCAGTCAGCCTCGGCTGAATCTTGATAGCACACATGCTAAGAAGGCCTTGGGGTTGCCTGTTTAATCCTAAAAATCTGACTCATGACCTTTAGGTGTCTGGAAGTACAATTTAATCAACCTCAATACATAAAAATTGAGAGCTTTCTTTGCAAAACAAAACCACATCCTAGGTCTGCAATAACATGTAGATAGATGTTGGGCTATAATAGAAAACCATCAGAGATCAAAACCAGCAGCAATTAATGTCAAAGAAATCTCATCTGGCGAGCAGAGGGGGAAGGTAAGGTACTAAAGCATCTGCTTATTCCTTGTCTGTCATTGCCTTTCTCCATCCTCCCCTGGCTCGCCCTCTGCTATTTCCCCGTTTAGCCTGGCATGTGGCTTACAACCCTACATCCAATAAACACGATCTTGGATTTTAAAGCAGGGAAAACACTTACAGCTGATATACTTTTAAATAGAACAAAACTTCTTTAAAAAAATCTAAAACAAAGCATGACAAAAATAAAATTCCTGAATAATTGTATTGACATTAAACACTGCTTTTTGCTGAAAAAGACAATGGTCAGTGATAGAGATAGCCAAACTTTAATTTTGGTTTTTGGTTTTTTTTTTTTTGCAAAGGAGGAGACATTTTGCATGAAAATGGTCAGCTGTGATTTTTGCCTGATGGATATGAGTTATTAGTCTTGATATTACTTTTAGTTGCTGCTGGAGGGAAAACTTTCAGTCAGCTATGACTAGCTAATGCAGATTTAAACAAATGACACCCATATTACATAATGCCACCATTCTTTTTCATTTATAAAGAGCATATAAGATTTTTTTTCATGTCTCCCTCATCCATAGATGTGCCTGTCCCGCAGAACCCTTCTCATTTAGTTCCTCGCTTGCGTTCCCTTTAAGGCATATTATTCTTCACCCTTCATGAAATTGTAAATGAGAATTCAGTGTCCTCTCCCTCCTAAACTTCCATTTTCACCTACCTTCTTTCTGTGTATAGAATGTATAAACTGTGTATATACATACACAACATAATATACATACAAAGTACATGTGCATGTGTGCACATTTATATTGTATAACAAAGTTAAGAATAGAAACCTTGAAAACATATCTTACAAAGACTGTAAAACTCCAAGTCATTTAGGAACAAGCCACTCTTAAGTAGTTCAGAGAAGTTGCAAAAACAAGCTTGTGAGAATGTCAGCTTCTCTTTTATTCCTTGTATTTATCAAATTCAGTGATGCACCATAGAAAATAGCATTGAACCCTATTAAAATGTTCATAATGGGAGTAAAGATCATTTCTACAGGTTAAAACCTATGTCCACAATCCCTATGTTGCTCTGCACTAGTATTGAGATATAGTGGTGGCGTGTCCTGATGGAAACTTGAGGGAGCAGGGAGATGGAGCCATAGGTGATGTGAAGAGAGGGAAAGAGTGGAAAAGGGCTCGGGCAGGAATTCCCACTCAGTTAAAGGCAGTGTTTAGGTGATTTAAGATAACTGTATCCAGAACCTAAATTAGCTCCAACTTTTTTGAATTTTCAGCATCAGAGGTGAAACAGCTTCTAAAGAGAAGAGGCATGAATGGCCGCTCAGGAGTTGGCACTTTACTCTCCTCTACATGTTTTTGTGGACGTGCACATCCTCTTTCTGGACAAACCCTACTGATAACCCAAAAGAACTTTAAAATATATCAGCCTTGGATATAAATTTGTCTTTCTGCTTGTCCTTAATTACCATTTCCCAAAGAGTCCAGCCTCATCATAATCCTTCTTTCTATCCAGTTTCTCCAGCAAGGGTTTGAACATTGCTCCCTGCTGTACCTGAAAGTTAAAAGGAAACAATAAGCATCTGACTGTAGTATAATTACACAGAAGTCTAAATGCTGTGTAACTTAACAGGTTGTCAGTGACTCGGCTGCGTTGCGAGAGATATTAGTAAATTATGCAAGATGCTCATTTGACTTTCATTGTGTCAAGTAGAAAGAAATATTGTGGATGGTATAGGCACAGGACCAATGGTTCTGTGTCGTTTCCTTGCTAAGCTTTATCAAGCCTTTATTCAGAACGTTTCAAAGGGTGTTTTCTTTACTCATGCGTTACACCTTGCGGGCTGTCTCAATGGTGCTCTTTGTGAAGAGATATTAATGATTGCTACTAACTATATAGCAGAAAAAAATTGTAGGTCTTGGTAAACTCCTTAAAACAAGATGAAGGAAAGCCTTCAGAGGTAAATCTCCTAGTAAAAGCTTGGCAACCCTGAAACAGATTTGCAGTCAAATCTCTTTAGCTTGAGGTAAGCACAGAAGAAGGTGCTCAGTGAAATTCTGGCAAATATCCACAGCTTAACTGTGATTGAAAAAAAAAAACCCACAAAACAAAATATAAAAGAAACCCATACCTCTTATTACAGATGATATATCAGTTTTAAGGTATTTTTCTGACAAAATGCTTACTTTTCCTTTTTAGAGTAAGTTTCTCTGTATAAAGCAAAATTGCTTTCTTATACAAAGCAGAGCAGCTTTATGAATTTTAAATCACTTACCCATAACACATATAATAAACTTTGGATGTTAGACACAACTGGTTTGAATAAAATATTTACTTCTCTTTTTGGTCTTTAAAATGTTACTTAGTCTAAAAGATATTTTAATAAATGCATAAAACACGTTCATCAAAATGTAAATTTAATAGAGTGCATATTTCTTTCTAGATACTTTTGTAATTGATTTTGCCAAGGGTACTTTAGTTCAGATGCAATCTCTGTTTGTTCACTGAGGGCCTGTTCATTATATTTTATACGATTTCACCGTATTTTCCATATCATGTATTTTTCATACTGTAACATTTTAATTTTAGCCTTATTACAGAATAGTTCTATTTACTACTATATGCAGTATAGACTCATATGAAAAAGGACAAGAGCAAGTTGCTGTAATAAAACAAATGAACTTGTCCTCACAGAGGTGTAGCATTTTCCAGCTATATGTTAGAGCTAGGCCATACTAAAGAACCTTACATACAAAGCTCACGTTGCTCATAAACGTTCCAAACCAAACCCTGGGTACCCCCCTGGAGTTTTGCTGTTGCCTTCAGCAGGACAAGGCTTTACCTCTTGATGCCTTCATAGCTGTGCAACATTTAGATCTTCAGCTCTGCAATGGGATCCAGCAGAGTCATGACTACAACGGGATTTCTTGTAACACCCTCATGAGGAACAATCTCTCCTGGGAATAGAATCAGAAAAAAAACTTGGCTAAATGTAAGTATTTAGGGATGTCCTACCTGTTTGGAAAGCCAGCCCTGGGAGTACAGCATGCCCAGAGAAATATAGTTGATCAAACACGTGATGGTCTAGAAAAAGGGAAAGAAGAAAGAGACCAGCAACGCACAGTACTGAGCAATGTATCTCTTAATCAAAAATCAGAAATTATTTTTATTAAGGAAGAAATAGCTAAAATAGCTAGAGATAGTTGCTTTAAGCAGAAAACTTAACAGCCTGGCAAGACTAAGTTTTTCACTTTTTTTATTTGAAATGCTTTCCTATTTAACAACTGTACTGCATCATCCGTGCAAGAATAACCCAGAGGCCTGTTACAAAAAGGTTCACGTGTATGGTCAGGGTAGACTGCTCTCTTCCCAGGGCCTTGGGTAGCTGCAAGCCAAAGTTACCTCAGGCAATTCCTGACTGGACTCTGCAAGTTGTCTCTTGACAAAACCTTTCCTAGGACAGATATCACCAGAGAGAAAAACTTACTCGAACTATGTGTATGGAAGCTACCTTTTACTGACAAGTGGGTATATGTATTAAAATATAAAAATACTTTCTAGGATCAGACAGACACTGTCATTGCAAGCAAAGGAACTGGTGAAAATTAAACTACCCATGGCAAAGCTTGACTTGGTAAGGGTTTATTGTTTAGCTTTGGTTGGTTTAAAATGTTTTCCTGCACTTATATAAGAAGATTCACCTTTAATATTTTTGCTTTTAGCATCTTCAGTTGATTTTACTGCTGAAAGGTTGCAGTCAAAATGAGGAAAAGAATGTTAGGAAATGATTCAGAGCAGCATGCCCTTTTGTCATGCCAGGGTTTGAGTCTACATGGTGCTAGCTTTAAAGCTTGAAGGGAATAGCAGCACATGGTCAATAATCCATGCTCTCTAATTAAGCACTGATGACTGTGCCTAGATGAATTTTATTTTAAACAGAAGCATGTCCTTAATGTTTTCTGTTACAGCAAATTGTCAGGAAAGAAATTTTGTTTGTTTTCCCAGTTGGTTCAAAATATGGCAGTGGGTTTAGTGCAGGTTTCATCAATTCCTTTGATGGTTTTGTTCATGGTCTGGGGACACTTGCCACCAAAATCCGACTTTGTATGCATATATCCTCAGTCAGCAGCATATATTGAGGAAACTGTATTCTCACTGCCTACAAATAACTGATCTTCCTCTACCTGGGATAGGAATGTAGTTTGAATTAATTCCTATTAACCAAAAGATGTTTGAAAGCACATTGTAAAGAAACCTGCAATTTAGGTTAACTAAACTTACTTTTTGACATTTTATCTCCTTTATTACGTACATCTGCTTTTAATATCCAGCTGTGACATAAATAAGGCACCTACCAACACTTCAGGCTAGTGCATCTGTCCTAGTCTATCTCATTGCCTGCAGCCGGTCTGCCTTTTGCTGAAGACCAGTCCAGGCTCATAAACACCATCAGGCTTGTTCATCTTTTAGATGGGGGATGCCTATGAATGCTTGTAATTAATCACACTGTTGATTACATAGGAGTGAATTGTCTGCCTCTTGTGAAGATTGGATTAAAGGGGAAGTAAGACCTAGTCCCACCCAAAGTACAAAGTAAAACACAGGTTTGGGAGGTGTGCTATAACGAAAGCTGACCTTATGCAAAAATAAGGCAGCTGTATGTAGTGTTGAATGGACGATTGGTCTGCTCTTACAATCAAAATTGTGTGCATGACATTGTACGTTGTCGTGGCATTTGCATATTGTCTTTCTGTTCCCTTCAAAGATCATCCCCCATGATTAATCTGATAGAATTCCAGTATTAAGGAAGGAAGACCGGCTATGGGCATACCTAGCAATACCTTTCAGCTTTCTGGAAGAGCCAAGGCTTATTTTGGTATTTATATGTACACAATTGGCTTGTGGTAACACTAGAGAGTTGTTTAAGTAAGAAGACAGTGATCAGAGACCACAGAAAGATTATAATACTACAGAATAGAAGCTTTGGCATAACATAGTGAAAGACTGGAATACCAATTAGCTTCTTTGCACATGTTCAAAAGTTATTTTGTCAAAAAATGGAATAACTTCTGTCTGGTGGAGTGATAGAAAAGGGTGAAAGATTAATTAGTTCCTATCACTGAAGGCAAAGGACAGGATGACAGCTATTGCTGAACACAGCTCAAAGCTTTTTTCTGCTCTTTCATGCTCGGAATGGTAACCCTAATATAGGTAATGCTACCTCTGAGTACACAATACCTTTTTTTTTAAAATTATTTTTCTGCCCTTTAGAATTTTTTCTTTCATATTGCTCTGTATTTGCAAAGTACCTCAAATTTAAAATAGGACATTTGAAGACAATGGAAAGTGATAGCTTATCTCGGGGGATTACTTACCTAAGGTAGAACTTGTTTAAGGGCCACATCAAAGAGGATGAAGAATTATTTGGAGCATTTTCCCCTATTCTTTGAAGCTAATTAGAGAAAAAAAGAAAAACCACAACATCCCCCCAAAATAAAACATTCCGTATAACAAACATTTAATTAGAAATGTATGACTCTCTGGAAAGACGAATGTTCTTCTCAGATGCTCTGTTTAATATTATCAAGTCAAACTCAACTTGTGCTTAGCTTTGAATAACACTATTTCTATTGCCTACCTGAAAAAATGCTTGCGTGCTTGAGAGTCTGTCTTGTTTTGTAAGTTCTTTAGTTGGCCAAATAAGAGGTATTATCTACTGCATAATACTAAAGTTGCATCTTACCAGCAAGAAATACAGTCTCCCTGTTGTAATAATTTCTCGTGACAATATTTATAGCTACTTCCATCCAAATATCTAGGCCCTAACCTTATATTTCTTTTCTCACTTGGCCGTATCGTGCAACAGTCACTATATTCATCATGACACAATGACAGCATGGGGTGGCAAGGCACAGAGCTCGCTGGCACAACTTCTCACATGTCAGAACATTTTGATGGGCAGCTCGTGAGAGACGGTCTACAGTTTATCAGGAATATGAAACAGGTGACGGGAATTTGGCAGGGCCCTGTGTTATCCTGCACAAACTTTTTGCATCAGCTTGTGACACTGTGCAAAATGTACCTAAAATACTGGTTCTCTGATCACAAGGCACAAATTTGGCACTTGATTCAAGGAACAGGAATGCACAAAAAAAAATCACCCCCCCCCAAAAAGGGTAGGTGTGCATGTATTTTTGGGCCAATGATATTAGGATCATAAAGTACTTGCAAAAATAAAAATATTCCTCCTTTAAAAATAATTTTTTTAAAAGAGTGGTATTTTCATTTTGACATTGTCAACTTCTGGCTCGACAGTGACATGTGGATATGTGTCAGCCCAGCAGATATTTTTCCAGTAACACAGTGTTCTGAATAAGTTATTCATGAACAGACGAGCAATGAGCAAGTTCCTTGAGCTTCCCTTTTGATTGAGAAAACAACTGCAACAACTTATGTTCTTATTTAACTTCCTATTCCAAACACTGTCAGACTAACCACAGATCTGAATGAACTTTATGTCTGTGGTAAATCCCAAACCAAATCTGACATGATTTAAACCTTTTTAGTTAACAAACACTGTTATTGAGGAAATGGAAAAAAGAAGAAAGAGTAAAAGAGCTTGTGCTGCACACTTTGCAAAAAAAGATCCTGAGGTGTTGAGACATCTTTATCATTTCTTTTCCCCCCCCTTTTTTTTTTTTTTCAGTAGGGCTGGCATCTACTGATTTGCTTAAGAAATGCATTTCAAAGGACAAGGAAAGTAAAAACATATTAACAGATAATAGGTGACTAGAAGGTGGCAAACCCAGGATAGTAGAAAGCTGATTTAGAGTCAACATCTTTTCAAAAGTCCTAGAGGATGAGAATTCGTACTCAGGAGACTCGTTCTGTTTCCACCCTTAAGGGCTGCTGTAGGGATGGAATAATGAAACAACAATCTCTTTTCTAACTTAACACTCCAGTAGAAGCTTTCATAGCCAGCAGGCAAGGAACCTCCCTTGGAGAAACATTTCTGTTCTTTTTCCTATCCACCAGTGGTGGAAAATAAATTGCACTGGTGGAAAGTCGTCTATTTTATTCCAGGAAGGGGGATTCTGTTCCTTGCCACAAGTAAGTCTACAGATCACGTTGCAGAACAAATATATATATATATTTTTTTTTTTCCTCTCTTTCTGTATTCATTATTTTAAACAGCATGAGGCTTGAGTCTACTGGGCCTAAATGGAATAAAACTTCCACTTTCAAACCTATTTGTTTTCCCTATCTCTTCCCCTGCACAGGAAACTCTTATTATGTGGCTTAATTAGAAACATACTTCTGGGACGGGAATGTACAAGGCATAATGTTAGCCAGCTGAGGAACAGAGACAGACTTCTTTGGAAATCTACTATCTGATGAACAACAAAGATTTGGGAATGAATTATTCAGGACCATACTCAGACTGTTCAGGAACCCTGATACGGGACTTTAAAAAAACAAGCCTGGAATCTGTTTAGTGATTTTCTCCAACTTGAGTCTCATGAGGTTTGATGAGCTCCCTACATGGGAGTAAGAGAGACGCACATTTTTATGATCTTGGGAATGTGAGGAGAGGGGATATTATCATTAATGATGTGCCAGCATTTCCACCACTAATTCATATCTACAGGGAGGGCTGTATCACAGTTACATTAATTCTGCATGGATGCATCTACCATGAAAACTAAATTTGATTTATACACTATCTATACTTTGAGCCAAGCATATAAGTGAGGAACTGTGCCTGGACATTCTCTGTGACAGAAAAAATACTCTTGTGTAGGTGGGCGTGTGCACATGTGTACATGTATCTGATTTTTCAATTACATATTCCAAGTTTCTAAGAAAAGCAAACATTTTCTGTGAAAAATACTTTGTCAAAAATATTTTTTTTAATGGCACAAAGAAGAGGAAAGATCTAGATATAAAAATTATACTATTAGATTTCTATATGATCAATATGACCAAGCCATTTAGAGTTCTGGTATGAGCAGCTGAACTCTCTCTATTTCCACACAGACACACATGAAAGCAGACATCTTTACAAGGTCTAGGTTCTAATGAACATTTACCACTCAGCTGTGGACCATGGAAAAAATAATTAACTCTGAAGTTTTGATTTATCCATTTTCTGATGATGACATGATAATATCATATAAAAAATATATAATCACAGTTTAGAAACTTTATATCAAACATTTGAACTGTCCGTTTTTACTACATCAACATGCCAGAAAGTTGAATAATTAAAGCCGTATTTGATTTCAGTTGCTACCTAAATTTTAAAGACAGCTCTGAAGTCATTTCAAGATCAGCATAATCACCCCTGTAATAAGTAACTCAGCCTTCATCACAACGTGGGTGACATTGCTGCATACAGAGCTATCGTCTATCAGCAGTGATATTACCAATTCACAAATTATTTTCTTATAGACCTTGTAAAGTGCCAGAAGATCCTGTTCTTTTCCCATTTCTCCAGAAATTCCAAATATTTATTTGTTATATTAGTCTGAGCTTATGGGGGCAATGGCAGGACGGAATTGTCAATACACAAAAACGGGGCACAAAAACTTAAAACGGGGCTGAGAACTGCCTAATCTGAACAGAACTAGGTTTAAGCCGATTTAAATCACTTCAGGCAAAGAATCTCACAAGGCATCTACTGCTGAAGAGCAATATGATCTCCAGTTCTAACATTAAGTTTCATCATTGGGTACAAGGATAAAGTCACTGCTAAAATAACAGTTTTTTCAGGATGGTAACAGCCGAATACAATTGGGTCATGATCACCTCAGAAGTGGCTGAGAGAGGCAATTACGGCCACGTTCCTCTGATATGACTCAATCTCTTAGTCATTTGAGTGGTCTCAGCGGCATTGCCATAGTTACTGCCTTCCCCTCATGGTATTGCTTACATTTGTTCACACTGGGGTTGATCTTCTATCTTCTCTTAAGCTTTTATTGTATACGTATACATTTAGATGCCATGTAATGTAATTTTACAATAGTAATATATGCTATCGATTAACATTTGGGGTCAAAAGAGCACTGCTTGATTTCAGCTGTCAAAAGAACAAAAATTATCAGACCACATATAAATGTATTGTTTTAATACGTGGACGAGCCTATTCTAAAGCTCAATGGTATACAGTAAATTCTTCAATAGAAAAGGCTGTAATGCAAAGAGATGTTGGCATTGCATGATGTTTTCTGTGCTGAATCAGCTTCTATTGACAAAAATGCCCAAGTGACTTAAAGGTCTCTGTCCTACAGAAAGTCGGTAAGATCAGAGCTCTTCAGTGTCTTCTGGAAATGAGACGTACTCTTCTAAGCCGCTCAGGCACTGTAGAAAGTATTTTATGCCTGCTAATTTCACAGACAATTTCATGGAAATGATAATTAGGTAGTGAAAACTTAATTACAAAATGTATGCTTTCATGTTAGAAAAAAAATTACACTAAATTAAGCCTGTTGTTACTGGAAAATAACACATAAATTTCATTAAAATAGCTTGGCTTTGAATTAAGAGAGAGGATCAACAGTTTTTTAATTTTGGGTATATATAACACATGTGAACACTTGACCCAGCTACTAATAGATATAGTGGCATTTACATTTGAATACTTGGTTGTGTCAAAGTTGTAATTGTTGTACAGAGCACATCAAAAAGATTGAAAATTCTCAGTTTTGCAATTCTCAAATTAATTTGCATTTGCATCTGTAAAACCAAAATTACAAACATTGACTGGACCAACATTATTTTTCCCTGTCAGTTAAAACCATTTTTTCCTTTTTCCCAAGGGTGAACCACTTCAATAAATTTAAAAAATAAAATAAATAAATAAAATCCTTTACTAATCTAAAGGAAAATTTTGTTATGAAACATACTGTGCATATCTTTTGACTTTTCAGCATAAAATTTTCTAAGCCAAAACCAGTCAAATATGCATGCAGTCTTTGGTTTTATTTTCCTTTTTTATTTTTTTGGGAGAGTTGTTTTGGCTTTTTTGTCACTGGAGATGCAGAAATGAGAATTTCTGCTTATTTGCTATTCTGATTTTGAGTCTCTAATAGTCATGATCGTTTCATAGCCTGTGAAAAGTACTAGTAGTTTTCCCGCAAAATTTGTGTTACAGTAGATCTAACCTGAAGGCAACTTTGACTCCTATAGCTGGTTTAAGTACCCTGGGAACACCTCCTTTATGGGATGTGTGCGAGATGATAGGCATAGAATTACAAAAATGAGTTATGGAGCTTTGACTGGGAAAGTTCATACTGTGAAAGAGACCTGCATTGAAAAACAAGCTGTAAATGCAAAGGAGGAAATTCTCTATGTAAGAGAAGGGCAATAAAAAATCCTTAAGAACTCAGATTAGGAAAGGTTGGCTTTAAAAACAGAATCTTGAGAAATTTTAGACTGAGAAGACAAAGTAACTCCTGCTGAATCCTACCAGAAGATCCTATTTTCTCCCTTTTGCTCTTGTTCTCATTACTGCTTTTGTAATAATCTGTCTCACACTATATAAACTGAAGCAGTTCAAAGCAAGCTTTCAAATCTATAGCATACAAGGCCCTATTATTATAAAGCACAGCACATTCACAGTGTCCATATTCATGAAGACTACGTTTGAGTGCATTGTGTCAAATCGTGAATGAATCCATGCCACATCGCAATACATTTCATAAGTGTTTTTATTTACATCACAAAATTGATTTGGCAACAGGAATGACATTTGAGCATGACATTCATGAAGATGGATGAATTTCTGCTCATTTAATTTCTCTGTGGTGCTGAAAGGTCTAACAGTATAGGCACTTGATGTAACTGTTCAAGTACTGTATGACCCAGAACTGCCTTTTTTATGGCTGTCTTCACACACATCTGCCAGTGCAAGCAAGCCACAAGGCTTACTACTGACTAAACAAGGATGCCTGGAAGCAGGAAAACCTGCCATCAGCTTTTCCCTGTATATATTATCCTTTAAGCTATTTCAAATGGCATCCACCATCCTCTACAGTTAGAGCAACAGTGGCCTAAATTGTTGCACGTCAAGTTGAGATTCAACCTCAGAAGGGCCTTTCTGTATTGGATAGAGGGGTAGTTCATGCATCCGGTTTGCAAACCGGAGGTGGATGTAGGTCTTAATGTTTTACCTTCTTGTTTCTACCTGACCTGCATTAGTTGCTGAGCAGTGAGTCCCATGGACTTGGCTAGAAATACAGCAAAAGGAAGGGTTGCTCTTTATGGTCTATGCTTTCCATCGCTTAAATACCACGAGCTACAACCAAATGAGTTTTACCATCTTTATTTTAATTATGTGTAATTAAATGGTCTATCAGAATTCCCTACAGTACTTCTCCAAATGGTTCTCCCCAATTAGTGTAATGACTTTACTGATTTTCTGGAGAGCAAAAATAACAATAAAAAGAAAGAACCAAAGCAAAGCAATATAAGAAGTCAGGCCAGTCTGAGACATAATCTTTGCTTGATGCATTTCAAACAATAGGAATAATTTATGCTTGGTATCACAGTTATTAAACTTTACACCTTTTATTAAAAAAATTATCAACATAGTCAGCAGTGATAATCTCTGCAAGCCATATTCTTTTACTGAGTGTAGTGAAATATTGCAACAAATAACAAAGGGAAGTTGGTATATTGATAGTTTTTTGTTTGCAGTTGCAGCTGTGTGAGTATCCTCAAGTTGTCCTGGCCCAATATAATAAGACTGAACTGGAAGGATTTCCTAAAATAGGAATTTAATGTTAATTTAATGATGATCTCTGCAACTGACAAAAAGGTCATCGCTTACTGCAAGTCAACAGAATGAGTTTACAGTAGAGATGCAAAAGCCCTGTGAATTAACCTAGAAGAAATATCTCAGTCAGCAGGAGAATAAGACATCAGGTTTAAGCAAAATGTGGTGGAGCTAGAGCAAAGCATCCCCAGCCTATGGCACTTGCTCCTCTGTCCTGGACTGTTTAGAGAGAGAAAAAAAAAAGGATTGACACCCCTTACACCAAGGCACTCTACCTGGGTCCTATGTGCCCCAAATAAACATACCAAAGCTTCTCTTTGTGTCCAAGGAATAAAGCACGTAACAGCATGCTATGGCAGTGCTATGAAAGAGCCCCTGAATCCTCCCTCCAAGCAGCTTCATGTAAATCTGAGCCCAGGGTACTATGATTTAACCTAAACTCTGAGCTTTTATTACCATACTGAACCTGGTGACATGGGGAAAAAAATGCAATGTCATATTCATCCACTGGGCATTGATAGAAACTGATAGGCGTGCATTAGTCTTGACAGCAAGCAGTGAATAACAGAAAGCTGTGTACAAAAAAGTTGAATCGTTGCCATAGATTAAATAGATACCATGCATAGATTGATAGGTACAGAGATTTTCTTTTTGAGGAACAAAAAACAACAACAAAAAGGTGGCTTACCCAAGAACCATATGCAGGATGAATTGGTGACAGAAGCCAGCTTAAAGAAAAACAAAACAAAACAAAACACCAAAAAAACCCCAACACACAACCTTGAAAGTTCCCATGTTTGTACATGTCAAATCCTGACATCTTTCCCTTGAAAGATTGGTTCATTTTATAATACATCTATGCACAATGTCTCTGCACTTCTACGAATACTGATTAGAAATCCAAGAGTTCAAGCAATAGCCCTTGCAGCAGGACTGCAAATATTTTTCAGCTTATTTTTACTTGTGAAGGGAAGGATAGAATAATGTTATTAATGAAAACTAAGTCAGGTGTAGAAACAAACTGAAATTTTGATTTTATGAAGAGAAATTCTGACCTGAGTGAAATCAATAAATGAGAAAACTCAGTGATTTTGAAGCGCTGGCTTCCTCTCTGGGTGGAGTGGAATCTGCAGGGAGAGGAGACGGTCCCCCCGCGGCAGTGCTGAGCAATGGCTGTGCAAATCTTGGACCCTGCTCTTCTGCCACCTTCTCCTTTCAAAGAGTGATGGGGAAAGCACACTACCCTCAAACTTGAGGGCTGCTCCTCTTCAGAAATAGCCAGACATTACTTTTCCTTGCTCCATTTGCATGTGTTGTACATTTGCATGTACAACTACCTGACAGGAGGCTGTAGTGAGGTGGGTGTCAGTCTCTTCTCCCTGGTAACAGATGATAGGACGAGGGGGAATGGTTTGAAGCTGCGCCAGGGCAGGTTTAGGCTAGACATTAGGAAAAACTTCTTCACCGAGAGGGTTGTCAGGCTCTGGAATGGGCTGCCCAGGGAGGTGGTCGAGTCCCCATCCCTGGAGGTATTTAAAAGAAGGATAGATGAGGTGCTTAGGGACATGGTGTAGTGGTGGGATAGCAGGGTTAGGTTAAAGGTTGGACTCGATGATCTTAAAGGTCTTTTCCAACCAAAGTGATTCTATGATTCTATGATGACACAAGATTTTTCTCGCTTTTAATAGATTTGTGTTTGGTTTGTTACAGATACCTTTTCTGACCTTGAACCCTTTGTCCTCTCACTATAAATAGCTGGCAAAGTCACACTCAACCGAGGTGGAGGTAAGTGCTTACATCTCCCTGCCTTACTTCACGTAGCTGATTGTGCAAGGGACACAAGCCTGCCGGGAGATAAAAATGTAGCATGGTGCCTTTAGCAGTATATCCTCAAAGGAAAAGTCAGCTTCTGTATCGATGCCCCCATAACCAAATTAAAAAGGAAACACAGGATGAGGGTATATATAACAAGTATGGGGGAGGCATAAGAGGCTGTATGTATGTACACAGCGAGCTCCTGAGCTGTTTGCAGAGTCACGGGTACCAGGGACTTGGCAGCGCTCGGTCCCAGGCTCTGGATGCAGGGTGATGCTCTGCCAGCATCCATGGCGTTTTGCACCTCTTGTATTCTGAGAGGGGGTGGGGCAGCGAGTGGCAGAGTGGGCATGCCGTGTCCACGTTCGTGTTTGTCACATGGAAACAACACTCCTGAGAGCTCCCTGGGAACTTTCTGCCTCCTGGGTGTGCAGAGGAACGCCGTGACTCATGTCTGTGGAGCGGAAAGAACATAACATATAGGGGTCTGCAAATCATCTGTGGGACATTTGCTTATGGTCCACAAGGAGCTGATTGGTTACATGATACTACTTCTTCCCTTTGTTTCTAACTGGGAAAAACAAAAGGAATGAAAGGAATAAATAATGTAAGGCATAAAACCGGACAGGCATTCAAAAACATAAACACATGCTGCACTGTAATACTGGGAAACATCCTCATTTAACATATTGCTACATCTTTTTACGCGCTGTGAATTTGGCCCATAATATATATATATACACACATATATAAAATTTTATTTCCCAGATATGGGGTTGTTATAGCTGCCATGACATCGCCACTCTGTTACAGTTCCCAAGCGTTTTAAACGGTGACTACAGGTTTGCCAAGCACATGAATACATCGTGTCAAATAAAAGGGTTCACACCAGCAACAGGCTCTCTCCTCTAGGGAGGTGAGGATTTTGGGAGGGACTCTCTCTCTCCGGAAAGACCTCCTGGGTTAGGAACAGTCTGGTTTGCTTCAGTTAAGAATTACGTCTCCCAAGTACAGCTGAGATGAAGAGTTAGGGTCGTACCTAGACAGCATCCATCAATAACTTTGGGCTACGGGATGCACAGCTTTGATTTAATTGTACATTCTTAATTGAGTTTTTATTTGTAATTACAGCTCTAAATTTAAATAGAGATGTTTCCGATAACAAACTCTTTTCTTTCCTGAAGACAGATCTCTAAACCATGCAAAAATCAGTACTCTTATTAATTTAACAATGAAGGATGTATGATAGCTAACATTTCTATTGCGTTATCGTTATTTGTGCATCTTGAGATCTAATCTAGCCCCTAAAGCTGCAACAGAGCTTCATTTCTGTTACATATTTTTTGTTTGTAATCAATTAGATATGCACGACAGCTACAAAATTTGTAAGGAAAGCATTCCTTTAAAATTAAATCCCTATTTTACTTCAGATCTGAAAGAAATAAAAATTAAATCAAGACTCAGATGAATATTTTAATTTTATTATTGTTTTTAACTCAAACTGTAATCTTTTTTAGATTTCCAAAGCTGAGGAAGTTAATATTTTGTGACTTATCCCTCTTTATGAATACGATTTCTAATAAACGTCTAGGATATACAGATGTACCTAGTTTGGGCACATGAAGTGGTGTTTGAAATGTCCTAATCTTAGGAATTCATGCATATATAAGATGTTATAAATAGCGCATTGATTGTCTTTTTTGGCAGAATTAAGTAATACATGATTTTTAAGGTATGATATGATCTGATGGGAGTGGGTTGTTTTGTTTTAGGTTTTTTTTCACCCAGACTTCTGATTTTTTACTTCTTTGCTTTAGATTTCAAACCTGCTGTTTCCGAAAAGATTGACAGGCAACTCTCCTGGTGCTCATTTTTGGATAAAAGTTAGGAAGAGTGCCAGTTTGCTCAGATCAGGTTTTTCCAGAAATGCCATGTGCTGTGAAACATCACACCAAATTTCTTTTTACAGCTGCAAGTGTCAGGGCCTGAGGGGCACTAATAGGTGATACTGGCACTGACCAGCCCCACCTGGGGCTCCCACCCACACCCCTGGCCATTGGCCTGGAGACCTATTTAACTTCCAGCTCTTTCCACGAGCTGATGCTTTGTTTTCCTGAACCTCAGTCTTGCTGTCTTTCCCTTCCCCTGCTCAATGCTTGCTGGAGGGTTGGTGTCCCCTGGCTTCCCTTGAGGAACTGCCCTGTGCTCGTGGCCACCTGAAAGCAGGTAGGTGTTTTCCTCACTGTTTCACTGGGGGGACTTGGTTGCCACTGCCTCCTTACAAAAAATTCCTGGTTTGTTGGAAGTGGGGAAATGTGCTCAGTACCCTTGGATTTTCTTGAGAGTAAGAACAGGTTTTGGAAATGGGATGTTGAGGCTGAAATATTTAATGAGCGCAAGAGTGGGTGCCTTAACTGAAAATGGTTTGGTTTGCCATTCTTTACTTTTCCCAGTGCCAGCATCTGCAGGTGTTAAAGGCATCCCAGCTGCTGATATTAAAGGCTATAGAAACTTGAGTCAGAGGAGTCTAGTTACTTGTGAAATATAAGACTTATAAGGAAGTATTTGTAGGTGACTGAGAGAGCATGTCCTTGAGAAATTTAGTGATGAATGAACTTTGTTTGTGTAAGAATATCATAAAAAAAGGGCAAAGTTTAAATTGACTGTCTTGGAGAAAACCATACAAAAAGAAGTGGAAATAAAGCCACTGATAACAGATGTAATGAACAACCAAGGCTGGTGGAGAGTATTTGCTACACTTCCATTCCCCAGTGAGCACTGGGGACTCACCAGAGGGACCACGGGACGAGTCCTTTGCTACCAAATCACTCTCCTTGTTGTGAGCAGCCTTCCTCCAGCAGTGTTCCCAGCCCCAGCTGCTTCCTGCCGGGGCGCTTGCAGTGGGAACCGAGTGCCTTTGATCACGTCAACCCACGCGCTGGCCTCCCACCACGGCTCTGGTTCCCAGTATTCCCATCTTCCCCGCACCACCCACCAGGGCTGTGATCCCCCCCACTTCCGCACAAGTCTGATGCTATTGCCTTTCAAGTTACAGAAACTCGCAGTTCAGCTTAATTGCCTTGCTCTTTCCCCTCCAAATCTGCTTTTCTTTTCTTTCTCGTTATCACTCAGCTCTCGTTAGATGGTACTTAAACAATCTTTCTTCTAATTCAAATAACAAAGGAAATACAGCTAGTCATGGCTGATGGAAAGAGGGAAAGGGATACCCTTCCCAAGTGGGATGGGAGAAGGAAAGTTCAGATGCATGGGATTAACCTTTTTTGTTTGTTTATCAAACTGGGAGAGGGATCAGGTGAGTTCCCAAAAAGTCTAGAATAGAGATGGTTTATTTCTGCTGATGTTGGTTGACCAGGCCATGAAGCACAGCAGAGAAGTAAGTTTTCTGAACTGCAGAGACTGGAATAAAGGTTAAAAAACCGCAAACCCCCCAACATAGTTTATGTTATTACAGCTGAGGACACCCATGATGAAAGATCACTTTTTAATGACTTGTAGACCTTAGAAGTTTGGGGTAACATTTTATTTTTAATGATGGCTTGTGATCCTTAGTGCAATAATATTGGATATGGATATGATAAGTTATACATATGGACCTCTTACCACTTCTAAAAATAAAATACTCTTTGGATATCAAGGTAAAATTTTTATTGCCTATAGTAAAACTCTTGGGAAGTACAAGATGCCTTCTAGATGCTTTCATGTCTGGGAACTCAGCTGTGCTGAAACCTTGGCACGTGAAATAAAATGTCCACATGATGTAGCAAGAATTCAATGTTGCTCTTTCCCGCTTGGCATGCCTAACAATTACTGTCAGATTTAACCCTCTGTGTTTATAAAACTGCCAATGCCAATTGAGCTTGATCTTGGTTTCTCTGCTGCTTATACTACCCTACATAAAACTCCAAAATGCATTCATTTCTTAAACAGGGTTGTTGGATTATAACTATTAAGTGTTAAAAACCTGAAAGACTGAAGGTGAAACTTTCTGATGAAAGAGGTGATATTTTTGTATCAGCTTTAGTATCGTACAGAACTTGATCCTGCACCTGTAGTCATATGGCCATTCGCAGGCACTTTGGACTAATAGTTATTGTGGCATTTTTTGAGTGTTCTGCAATGTTAGAATTTTATTATAAATCAGATATCGCTTCATCTGTGCAGATGGTGTTTTTCTCCTTGAAATTGTGCTGGGGTGTCACGAGAATCTCCAAGATGGATGTATGAACAAAGAATGATGTATTTGAAGGATGTGATTTGGTCTTGTGGGAGAGAAGCCCAATTCTTTTTTCTGTAGCTGTCTTCCTAGTCATGGGAACACTGGTTAGGACACTGTACACAAACACAGCATTTGGGACAACTCCTAGCAAAATATCCTAGAGGTATCCCAATTTAATAAATTGCAATCTATCTCTCAAACTAATTGAGAAACCAATAAAGAAGTCATCACAAGGAAGCTTTTTTGGGATGGAGCCTTTGATATATGCAGTTCTTTCCCTGCTAACACCCTACTCGCCCATTTACTGAAAGAGGAATTTAGCAGGAACCAGCAGCCTCTCCTGGTTGCTGCCTGTGGCACTGGTGGCCAGCCTAACATCATAGCCTTGCCTATGCTTTGGTCTTCATGAGCAGCTAGTGGAGGAAGCCCTGTAGGCTTGGATTAATTCTTCTCCTGAAGAATACACCTGATTCTCTGTGACATCGGTACAGCTTACAAGATAGAGGGGTCAGATTCCTGATTGCTCAGCAAGGGAGGGGAGTAGAAAAGAACTCGGTCGGTCTGTCAGCCTTGCTGGAACCATCTGAGAAACCTCGCAGATTGCTTCCTCGCTGTCCTGCTCCTACAGGGTTTCCCATGGGAAAAGGAAAATCTAACCCCAAATCCAAGGAATTCCATTGACTTCACTGTTTTTCATTATCTGATAAGTGATAATAAACACCTAATAGAAGTTTTTCATATCCCTTCCCAATTTCTTTGCCAAAACAAAAAAGAACAGAAAGCTTAACAGTGAGGGGATAGGACGTTGCAAGGGGATTTTTTTTTTATATATAAACAAAGACTGCTTCCATATAGGGATAAGAAGATTAAATTTCTTTAATAGCTGGGGAAAGGCTCGCTTGCTTTAAATAACTATAGAAACTTCCTTTGTGGTGCAGCATTCCAGAGTGAGGCCACATAATCTCTTGGTCCATGTAAATTGCTGTGTGAATTATGTTCCAGTTATGAATTTAGAACTTAACTGTGACCAGCTCCGAGGGGAGGAAAAATTCTCCTTCCACACAGCTATGGAAGAATTACCCAGACCCTAGCACTGGGACCTGACGTGAGTGCTGGCAATTTCAAACACTTGAATTCTCTCAAAAGCAAACGCAGGAGGAGAAGTGGGGAGTTTATTTTGCGTTTCTGTGTGTCAGCCCATGTATGTGGAAACATGTTGGATGCCAAAGAGCAGTACTGCAAAAAGTGCTGATGATATTCTTCTCCTGGCCCTTCCAAAACAGTAAGGGGAGTCCTCAGGGCTACGTGGTTTGGCCGATTAAGCCAGTGGGTGCTATGTTTCCTTTTCCCCAAACACACTGTGCACATGTCCCACGTCCTTCCACAGGCTAGGCCAGGAGGGATGGTTTGTTACTTGGCAATTAACAATTTGTTAAAATAATATTATAACAACTGAGAGAAATATTTTTAGTCACCTCATTTTTTCCCTGGGAAACAACTTTCTTATCTAAGTGGTCAGAAGATTTACTTGGCTTTGTTTCTTTAGTTAAGTATATGTAAACAAGTAATGCATACGAGCTAATGTCTCTTTGGTGTGATTCAGCCTTTGGCAGCTTTGGAGTTAGACTATGAAACTACAGGTACTTAAGTCTCTGAACACACAGTTTCTAACATAACTGTGGAAAAGAAGTAAATTTAAAAGAATGGAACCCAGTACTTCAAGTTGAGCAGAAAATAACTTGGAAGAAAATACTGTGTTCAAATGAACATCAAAAGCCCATCTGTATGTTTTGTTATGCTCGGAAAATAATTATGCATTGTTGATGATGGGAAGAAATCCACTGTCTCTTCCTGGTCAGAACCAGCGTGTTCTCCTAAACCATCTGCTGCGTCCTCTATGTGAATCTACAAAGCACTTAGAAAATAACTTAGCAAATTGGAGAAATTGGACACGGGCAAGGAAATTAGCAAGCTGGAGCTGAAAAATGTGAAGTCTCATTCAAAGTGTTACCTAAGATGAATAAATACAACAAAGACTGTAGCTCACTACATTGCTAGTACTGAGATTTATACCCTCACTATTTATAGTACTTAAATATTAAAATGAGAAAATGAATATTAAATATATTATCTGTTATATTATTATGGCCAATTTAGCCCCTATTACAGTCCATTTGTGCAATGGCTGATAGCAAGATTTTCATATCCATTTTTGGTACACATTACAAGAGCCATTTGGAGAGCCACAAGTGTGTTTATGAGCGTTTTTGTAAAGACTTACTTTAATTGGCTTTTACTATGTGTATGTTGTAGGAGGTAATATACTGCGATTTCACATAATTTAAGCTATAATGAGGGGAAAAACATGTATCGTTAAGATTGCAACTGCTCTCTAACTCTCTTCCTCCTTCTCTCCGCGACTGGAAAATAATCCTTTTCATTAACTGTAGTTCATATAAACTGTTTCAGTGCACTGTTTTATCCTGGCTATATTCTGAGTGTGAAGCTCAACTATTAGTGGGATGGAATGGCATTCTAGGCTTCTTTATCTGTGCCAATTATTTGCCCCAAATGTACGTAGCCTATAGTTTCTGAGCATGCATCTGTGTCTGCATATCAAAAGTGATTATACTGGATCACTTTAAGACCTGTCCTGCCAAATGGGTCTACGGAAGCTCTGTTATAGACTTCAGTGGAAGAAGGATCTATCCCTAAAAGAAAAGGCTTTTCCCTGTTTGGAGACTTTTGCAGGATTACATTATCATTCAGTTCAGCTGAGCTCTGGCATATGCAGGTCACTTCAGGATATATTCATACTTGGGACCAGATGGAAAATGTCTTTTGCAATCAACAAAAAGCTTGCATTGTTGACAATTCAAATTTTTTTTTACAACTGTAACTAATTTGCTTTCTACAAAATTTAACAGTGTCCAAAAATGATTACAAATGCTTTGCGATGAGATTACTTTCATGGTTCAGAGAGTATGTAGTGTCACAGAAATTCACTTTATTTTAGTATGCTTAGATTCAGCTTGAACCGAATCTGTGGCATGGATAGCTTAACTGATACATTATTTGACTTCCATGTGGAATAACTTTATGGTTGCTCAGTCCACTAATGAACCTATCTGAAAACCCTAACTGTATCCTGGTAATTGGATTTCTCTCACAAACTCTTCCCTTCTTCAAAACAATTATTAGGTTATGTGACAAAAGGCTCCCATCCGTGCAGGCTGAGGAGCACAGGAGCAAAGGGGGGTGGAGGAACCCCCATAACCTTGGCAGATGGATGAGCACCTCCTCCTGAGGCTGTCCTGAAGGGTGGCCAGCCCCATGGTCTGGGGGCAATGTCCATCATGATAATTCAAGGAAAGTCCATTTGGAGCACCTTTTGGGCTGAGGAGGGTGCTGCCTGAAAGGGGTATGGGACTTATCATGGGATGCAAGGGAAGAACATTGGGGTGAGATCAGGAGGCACAGGTGTCTGGTGCTGGTAACTGGAACAGGTGAGGGTCTATATGCCTATGTGCTTGCTAATGAATATCAAACTAGGCTAGTTGGCAAGTGGAGCAAGTGGGTTGGGAGCCCAGGGTGCGTGTCTGGGGGTGAGGCACCTGCAGGAACTGGCTGTTAGAGAGACAGTGGAGTCTGCATGAGACCTCCTTGTGTGCACCTCCCTCTGGGTGCAAGGGACTGGAGATGAGAGGATGCAAGGGCTGGCGAGTGAGTGGACTGAATGTAAGGCCCTGGAGGGATCGGCTGTGTGGATCCATGTGTTGGTGTGTGCCAGTGGCTTCGGTGGGGCTGTGGGCTTTGGGGCTTGCATGCCCAGATGCCAGAAGCTAGGGATCCAGGAACAGCTACTGGATGGACCGAGTTGTCTAAGCCTAGCTACTGCAGGGATGCAAATATATGTGTGTTTCCCACTGACAGAAACTGCTGGAGAGGGGAACAGGCTGAGGCCATTGCTGTTTGTGCTTATGAGTACAGAGTGTTTGATCTGTGTGTTGTAAATGTGTTTGTGTCTGTACTTACTGGGAATACACACTCAGCCTTGCTGCTGGCTGGACCCGGAGACAGTGGCAGCCTTGCCTTTACGGGGATACCAGGATTCACCACAATTTCTCTCTTGCATCTGAGATTGCAAAAGGCTGCTGTAGAGACTCCATGGCATGCTAAGCTCTGTATGAGATGGTCACTGGGATGGAATGTGAATCTACGTTAGATCTTTGGGAAGCCAGGCCTGTTTGGCATATAGGACACCCACGTGGGGGTCGGGTCTGAACTGCATACCCAGGCTGGCAGATGACCTGCTGTGCAACATGGGTGAGTCTCTGTACACACCCACACCTATTTCCTCTATACCTTCTTTCTATCATTTTTCCTGCTGTGGCTCAGGGTAGAGTGATAAATCCTTCTCAGACTCTGTGCTTATCCTGATAAAAGAATCACTGAATGGAAAAAGGATTGATGCTCTAACCAGCAGCTCTGCCTCTGAGCAGAGCTCAGTTACAGGAGCTCCTAGTCTACTCTTATGCAAAGAAAAGTCCCTCACCAAACCAAGGAAAATAACCGGTTGCTTTGCTGAACATCTCACCATATACTTGAATAGACATTAGGCAAAAAGACATGTGCCTGGATAATAGAACTAATGCAGGAGATAGTTTTTAAAAAAAAAAAAGGCAGAGGGTGGAGAGGGAATTACAAATTTATATACTGTTTTGAGATTTGCATGTGGAAATCTTAAATTGGCAGCTCCTAAATCTTGAAAAACACCCAGAGATTCTTGTAAAGAGAGATCATTCAGAAATTCTCCTCCAGACACAGGGGAAAACAGTTGTTTTGACTGTGCTTTTTTTTCTTACCAAGGGAGGAAAGCTCCACTGGCTGCACCATTCTACAACACGTGCCCAAATCAACCGCCTCATTTCCAGGGTGAAAGAAACTTCTTGTCTCATCCCGACACAGGAGAGCTTACAGGGAACGTCCTTCCCTTTGAGCATCGGAAAGTGCCACAGCTCCTTGTCCTCCTCCCTGGGCACCTTCTTGGCCATGGCCTTTGCTCAAGTTTTCAAATGACCAGTGCAAGTTCTGGAGGTTATCTGATGAAATTCTTTACACTGCTGACTGCTTTCTCTGTAAAACACCGGCCTACTTAGCTGAATACTAGTGCTACATCCTTTGGAGCGTGTTTTCTGTGCCCAGGAATTTAGTGCCAGGAAAGCATTTGTAACCTGAGCCAGTGATCAGTGATTTTATCCTTAAGCTTTAACATATGCAGAACTTGTGATTTGTAATTAGTAATACAGAATAAATCCGTTCTTTAAAATTGGCAACATAAGTTTAAAATAGAATAAGAATGATCATTACAAAAGATGATCATTAGCATAAGTTTTTTTTTTCTGTCACATGGCAAACACTAAAACAGGCTCTGAAATCTTATAAGATTCCTACTTGCATCAGCATCAACTCAAACTTACATGGAAGTCATTTTGGCCTTGTTAGAATTTCAGCTGTGTAAATTAGATTTCAAATTCAAGTAAGTTTTAAAGCCATTTTGTCCACGAACAACTTTCAGTGCAATAAGATAGTATACGTACCAGAAAACTATTTCCTTTTGTTGTATTAAATGTAAGCAGATCAAATCTCTTCTGTTCAGCCAAATTGATTGTCTTCAGTTTCTAATAAACAAGTAGTGCCTAGGTCTAAAATCAATCACAGTTTGAGAACGTTTAATCAAAACCTGGATATAGACAGGCACTTTCTCAGGGATTTCTCTACTTGAAAGGGTAGCAGCAAATTTCAAGCAGATGCTCTCATTTGAGAGATCAGGATCTTGGTTCACATGTAAGATTCTCCTATTTTGTAATCTATGTATGTACATATGAGATTTTTGCAGGTAAGTGTCATGCATTCAGCTGTCGATAGTACAGAAGGAATGGATGTAGAGTCTCCTTGCTTTCTTCTGCTTTTCAGAAGACAAATGAATCTGACAGGACAAAGCCATCTTCAGGCCCAGTGTACATGTCTGTCCATAATTCATCTAAACTCCATAGTAGTGGTATAGTATTTTTTGAAGTGGAAGAAGCTCCACCTCTATAGTTTTATTTTAAAAATCCAGTTTTTAAAAATGCAGCACACTGAAGAGTTTCAAAGAACAGCTTGCAGTTAATAGTCTACATCTACAGGATCTGTAATTTTGTCTTACAGCACTAAGTAAGGCTCAGCAGCAAGTGGCTGGGCTAGAGATTCCTCAAAAGTTCAGAATGTTTTTTTCCCAAATGAGAAAGGTCTCACTAGAACATAATATTTTGACTTAACAATGAAAACAAAACATGATGCTTCTGGACAATGCACAGTAGAAACACTGCACAATCATGTCTCTAACCTCCCCAAACTGTACAATCATCTCTTTAACCTTCCTTCTTTCCTTTTCTCAGAGACTTCAAGGTAGGAAAAAACATTAGTTTAATTTCACATAGCTGTTGGCTTTTTTCACTTACTGATTTTCCTGGAAACTTCATTTTCAAGTCATTGTAAAACTCTATTTTTCTTTGCTTGCAGAAATTGTCAAAATAAAGCACTGATTTCCTCCCCCCTGCCCCCAGTCAGGTTTGTTTCCAGGATAGCCTAACATGGGCTATGCACTTTAAGCTCTCCATCCCTGTATAGCACCCTGTTTTTGGTGGGTACCTGACTTAAAACTGAAAGAAATCAAATGCAAGTTCTCTACCTCGGAGAAAATGTAAATTCGTCATGATATAAAAACAAATGGGAAATGGGGCATAAAATTACTGCAGTACATAACTAAATACAGGGTGTTAAACAATTTTTTTTATTATTGATCAAGTTTCCAAGAGTTTATATGACAATATTTTAAAGTCAGATGCTTAAGATGTGAGGTATTTCATGTCACAAGAAGAAATGCAGAGTTTGGAAAGCTTGCTTTAAGGACCCAGTGGTGGAAAAGGTGACCCCTTCCTTCCTTCTGGGACTGCAGCAGTGGCAGAGAACGAATGCCCTCTCTGTTGTCCTGATCAGAGGCAACGAGAGAGGGATGGCTGGGAGATGGGCAGGAGAGTGTGGGGAACATGCACCTGGCTTTTGGAAAAGCATGATGACTGCTGTAGTCGAGTCATTCCAGAAGCAGTGTATTCAGAGCTTAATTATGGACTGGTACTGTTATTGATCCTGAAGAGATGGTGTCGGGGCCTCATGTGGTGATTGCTGAGCTGCAATTTGTTTCTTGGCTTGCTCTTTGAGCGTTGCGGTGCTCCTCTTTGAAAATAGGCAGGTGATCTTGGCGTAGCATTTCTGTGATTTGTCATGCATAATTCTACTTGCTAAAATGGGCTAAATATATCTACTTAGCTGGCATTTTTCTTGTGATTTATATGGCCTGAGACTTTTTAATGTTAACTTTTAAGTCTGATGGCTCTTGGATTTTATTTACACTTACAAGAAAGGCTGTCTTGTTTTGAAGGAAATATTTGAGTTATAGGTATGCAGTCATGTTATTTTCCTGCTTATTTTCTAAGGTGAAAGTAACTGAGGAAATGAGAAGATTGATGTGATGTTAGGGAGATGTCTGCTCTGAACTGGTGAGTTACACGCTTGCAGTAACATTATATTTTGTGTTGATCCTTGGCATGTATTTCAAATTATAATCCTGAGAATTCTTTTGGTGAGTGACTGGGGGTTTAGTTATATGAATGAAAACATAATTTTAATAATTTACATTAATTTCCTTTAAAGTGTGTTTATGCCTAAGGCTTTTAATGCAGATGATGCTCACACGTGCCTCGACACAACCCTGACAATAGGCTGTACCCGACCGACGCGGTGGTATTAATGCTGCCTTTTTTGTTTTTTGTTGTGTTTTTTTTTTTTTTAATCTATTCAGGGGAGAATGCCTTAAGTTATCAGTTATGGGTGGACTTGGAGCCCTTAATCAAGGAAGAAACCTCTTTAGCTGTCCTCAGATACTTACTTTAGAAGAGAAAAGGAATAACAGAGACTTAATTTGCAGTGAAGATTATTTGGTGCCTCCCTAGATAAACTGTGAAATATTTATACAGCAGGGTGCTACTTTCTGTGGCAATAAGTTTTCCCTGTGTATGTGCCATGTGCACACTCATACACTGCCTTTTCAGCAGCAGTCCCCAAGCTAGCACTAACCTGAGCTGATGCTTCCATAGGACACAGCACTGTGCCAAGAAAATATTAGCCTGATTTCTCAAAGCAGTGTAAAGCCTGAATTAACAATTCCAGCCTTCAAATAGGTGTAAACAGCTCGGGTGTTTTACAGCACTGTGTTAATGTGCCATGATTCTGGTTTGAGGGATAGAGCATCAGTCTGTGCAGAACATCTTGTGTGTTATAGTCTAGAGCTGGTGTGTCCATCTCCTCTGAGCATCTTCTGCAAATTTTTGTCAGGAGTTGAAAAGCAATCAAAAGGACAGGGATGTAACAAAAATAGTTTCAGATTAAGCTGCAAAATAAAAACTTTTCAATCAAAGGGAAAAAATTGAAGTGCGCAAGTACCTTCTTGTGGTTGCTGTTGGGTTTGGGTGTTTGTGTTTTTTTTTAATTTGAGAATTATCTCAGTTTTAAGGCTTGGTGTATTTGGGGGTTTTCTTGTACTTATTTATTCCCCCATGCCCCCAAATTACACTTTCCTTCTGGAAGTTTTTATTCAGTTCTCCAGTCCTTTAAAAAGTAGGAAAATATCAACAACTTCAGCATCATAATCTGTTGCTTGAGGCAGCTGGAAAATTAGAGCCAGGTGCTCACTGTCCCCTCTGTCTGCAACATATCTATACAAAACATCGCAGGGCAGTGAAACTTGAAGTTCCTTACTCCTCTGAATCTCAGTTAAAATGTCACGGATCTGCTGTCATTCTATCAAATGAGATGGTTTTATCCTCAGAAAAGGATGTTATAAAGGATAGAAAAATGTGTACTTTATCACTTGACATAGAGCATGTAAGCAACTAAGCAACATAATGCACTATTGCTACTTAGAATCTTTTTGTTTGGAAATGAGAATGTATTTCACAGATGTATACCTATTACAGTAGGATTTGTAATATTTTCTTTAAACCCGTTTTTGTTTTGACCCAACTATATGTCATGGAATAAAAGATTACTTAATGTGCAGTCTTTTTCAGACACTCTTGCAGCACCCTTTATAGCTTGCGTCTGTGTAAGCTCTCGTACTGTGCTATGCAATAATACCTAAATTGCCAAGTTTAAAAATGAGATTTTTGCCATAGTTTCTTCTTCCCTATGGAAAACATTTGGGACTGGAAATTTGAAGACGTGTAATTAAAAAGCTTGGTTTTCATCCTATTTTGCCTTTTTAATCTAGGTAAAGGGGTTAGTCCTGATGCAATAGCATGAGAGTGTGTATATGTTTTGGGATGGTGAAAGTCTTTCCATAATGGATTACTGGGAGAGGTTTCAATTAATGTGTTTTTCACCCACTAATTTTGTGTCAGATCATTCCAGCTGGTTTATGATTGCTGGATGAGCTGGACGGAGCTTGAGCCATCGTAGCTGTCAGAAAAACTACTTGGGGGGGAAAAAAGGCTTGAAGGGTGGGAGCAGAAATGCTATCATTGCTCTGCAGCCTGCCTCCTTGTTGTGGCCTTGCCTTCAAATGGTTTTGGATCCCTTCCAGAAGCAAAACAGTGCAACAGCTGGTCCCAATTATCCTAACTACAGTGTGGCTACATGCACAAATGGGCAGCTTTTCTAATTTGGCTCTGGGCTTTAATGAATTAGTTATTTAATAATTTGACAGGAATGCTAGTGTTGTGTTTTGCCGCTTGCTTCTGTTTAATCTTATCTTTGGAGCTGTGTTCATACAGTCCTGCCATGTAGATGAGAAAACAAAATACATTGGCAACACGCAGCATATAGATTGTTTTATTTTAAAAGGCTTAGAAGCTGGAAATCTATCACTTGATAAAGTTCTTTACTAACATGAGTTAGCACTCCGTACAGCTAGAATACAGAAATTTGCCCATCTTTCCCCCCCCCTCGACTCTCAGAAATTAGAATAAAAAGCTAACATCTGAAAGACATACCCACCTTCTACTTACCCTTACACATCCCTTTACTTCCAGGGATGTATTTTCAGAGGCTTCTAGATGAGCTGCAGAAAAATCTACCTGTATGAGCATAAATAGGCGCTTACTCATGCAAGCAGCGTAGAAAGATGCGCAGCTGCCACACTGGGATAAGGCGGCATTAACATTTGCACAAATGAGGCAGGGTGCGCATAGTACGAGCACGCAACATAAACCTGCAAAGAAATGGTCCCAAATATATTGCAAATTAGAATATTCACCTCTTTCCTGTCAGCACTTGGCTCCTAATAAATCAGCAAGAGGTTATGGTTACCAGGCAACAAAAACCTGTTAATTTATTGTGCAAGATCATGAATTCCAGCTGACTTGTAAGGATGAGTAGGAATTGAATGATGCAACTTGGGGGGATGGAGGGGAAAAAAATTGTTTTGAAATGAGATTTTTCTTTTTAAATGTCACAGCAGTATGAAAGGAAGCAGCCAATTCACATTCCTTCTGCCCTGTATTGTAATGAAAAAGTTGTGCTCTGTCTGCAGAGGTCCCGGTAGGTCTCTGATGTAATGGCAGAAAATTACAAAAGGTCTTGAGGGAATTCAAAGCGGGGTGGGGATGTGTATCTGTACTTAGTGTCTTCTGTAGAAATAAGCCTGGCACTCTGGGTGGGTCCGTGTTCCTCCAGTATGGTAAAGCTGGAAAAACAGAGCTGGGAAAGCTGGAGCCGTGCTGTGGTTGGACAGGACATTTACTGGGCTAAAAAGGTTTGATCCCATTTACTGACTGGGGACTTGGCCTGTAGGATTACCAAAGTTCGCCTGAATCAGAGGGTCTTGCAGAGGAAAGATTGAAATAGTTGGGTGATGTGGCATTTTCATGGTCTCATAAAGTGTGGTTCTTGTGTTGAAATTCACAGTAATCACTGGAGTCAAAACACCCTTGAATTTAGCTTGTCTTTGTTTTAGAGGTATAAGGCAAGATGCTGGGCAGTGTGAAAGGAGGATCGGATGCAAATTAGGAGCTGGAAGCACAGAAAATCCAACAGCAAACTGCCTAATAGAGCACATTACTATCCAAATGTAACTGAGAGCAGGTTGCAGTCAGGAAGGTAATTGTTTCATCAGCAACAAAGTATCTGCTTCTCTAAAGAAAAAGAAAATATTTAAGTTCTGTCTCTCCAAATGTGCCACCACAATAATAACAAACAACACTTAGCAGTGAAACGGAGCAAGGGTTCTCATAACAGATTTGGGGCAAAGCTTTTTTTTTTTTTTCTTTATTTCCAATCTTACCAAACCAGGTGCAGTTAATAGCAAATCCCTTTCAACTTCGTGTATTGCCCAGTGGAAAACATATATTGATCACTTCCCTGGAAATAACTGTAGATTTATTATCTGCAAGTTGTGTTGCTTACCAGAGTATTTGGTTGTAATTCATGTCATATCCAGGCTCTTTCAATGATTTAAACCTAGATTTTCAAGTAACATGCGAGTCCTTGCAGCAAGCTTGGCAGTGGGCAAGGCTTGCGAAAAGAAATAGCAGGAAATGCGAAGAGAAAACTTCTTCACTGCTTTTCTGTCAAAGACACCTCGAGTTTCCATGGCAGCAGGAGTATGGCAGGGTTAAAAAGGAATTATGGGCTGTAATGCAGTCCCTTGAGCTGCAGAAGTAACCACGTGCAGTATGCAAATGCTGAGCATTGGCAACGGGCTTTTCTTTAACCTGCGCTAGAGCTCTCCTTGAAGGAAATTATTTTCAAGTGTTACCTGTAAAGCTGCAGCAATTATTGGGTGACTGATGTGTATCAGGAGGCATGTAACCCATCGGCTCGCCAGAGACTGAAAGTTGACCACTTTGATTTTCATGATATAGGAAGCTCATGAGATCGGCTTTTTAGCTGGTTTAGATTGGCTTTGTCGGTTCACCTTGCTGGATAAGAATGCAAATCATTTCCTTTCTGCAATTTCCCTTGTAACAACGTTATCACCAAAGATTAGTATAGAAAATGTCTGACTTATAGCAGCATCCATACAAATGAGATTTATCAGAGCACTGAAACTAATATTGGAACTGATGCTCTGTTGACCCCACTCTCTCTGTGTAAACATTGACAGAAGTTCAAGACTTATAAAAAGGAGGTAAAATGGCATTGAGTTGGAATAACTGGCCTTGGGAAAGAGACCTAAATTGCAGCTTAGTGAATCCTATTGGTGAGGCTCTGTATTCCTTTCGGGGTAGAAATAAAACCCACTTAGAAGTGTCACATCAGAGAAGAATTTCTAGAGAAATTAAGACTAATGAATTAGAACAACATGCTGAGGAACTGGAAACATTTGTTTGGGAACAAACATTTTATTTCAAGGAAAACACATTTTTAAGGCAGCTGTTTGCTTTTAGAATGGAACAGAAAATTATTTCAAACATGTGGGTTTTATTGTGGTGGAAAAGTTAGTTTTTATGCAATTCTAATTAGGCCACTTGCCACTGACTTCAAAGGGGGTTGTATTGACCAGACTACGATCCAAAATGTGTTCAGAGAATCTAAATATTTATTTGACTAAGCCACAGAAACATTTCTTTCCTGTGGATTTACCATAAGCATAAAGCTGTTTTATGTAAAACGCCCTGTTTGCAGTTTTACCAGCTCTTGCTTAAATACGTATTAAAGCTGACTGTAAGAAAAGCCTGATGAAATTGTATATCATATAGACATAAATACAAGGGGCTCTGATAATGATTACCTAGACGAGCAGTTTAAATTCAGTTGTTATTGCTATAATTCAATGCTGCATGGCCAATTTCTTTGGGAAAAATTCAAATTAGGCTGCAAGGATGTTATTGGAAAAAAGTTACTTAAACTTTAAAGACTTGTAATAACTTGTAGTTATTTCCAGTAATTATAAAATATTTGTAATTACAGGAAATTTTTCAGTGTAGAGCAGTTAATGTCAATTTTTAAAGTTACAGACTGTATGCAGGTCCACCCAGGGATATACTGCATAAAACTGGATCAAAAAAATGTCATAGGCTAAGGAGTGAACTCTATCTTTCCTGGTTTACTAGTGGGTTTTAGTACTTCGAAATAATAATTTGTGAGCTGCTAGGTAAAGATGCTCGTGTGCTTGAAAGCAAAAAAATCCCACCTTTGGGAAAGCCTAATATTGCAATATAGGTGAAAACACAAGGACAAATTAAGACTGCACTATGCAGCACAAAATCTAGGGAAATAATTTCTGAGCCATCATCAGTTTCCTCTGGCGTGGCTGGCAATTTTTAGCTGGGCAAATGATAAGACTTTTAGTTTTCCAGTGACTTCAAAAAGTAAAAGTTTTTTGTTATGTGTTTTTTAAATAAAAAACCCCATAAACAATAGGAATTGGCTTACTAGCTTAAAGATCAATTTTGACTTTGGCCTACTAAAAATTGAGCTTTTAAATGAAGTCAAATTAAACCAGCAAATTTTGGAATAGTGGAGGTGGGATTCAATTTATAGTAGAAACACTCAAATTTTGGTATCCATGTATCTACTGCCTAAGGTCCTGTCTCGTCAGTGGTGATCTCGTCAGTACAGCTGCTGAGTACAGGGCATGACTCTGCTTCCAAGAATTGCTGTTTGCTTTAGGATGAGCTTGGCTGCCTTGCTTGTTTAAAGGGACTTCATCATATTACGGTAGCTTAAATACATGGCTTGTGCCATGTGAGGTGTCCAAAAGTATTCACAATGACTGTGGAGTACTGGTAGATACAACACAAGGCCTTTGAAAGATTTGTACCCTTCTGGGTTGTTGGAGATGAGGCACGATGCTTTCCCAGATAGGACCAACCACCTGCACACAGGCAGCTGAATCCTGCCCTCGGCAGCTACTTGTTCTAACTGCAGCTACACACTCGGTGCACAGAGATACTTACATCTTAGTGTTCAGCCAAATCCCACCTGGATTGCTTGAGTTCTATTTTCTTTTTTAGATTTTGCTTTCAGAGAAAGCATCCACCCACTCTACCAAGGTTAAAAAAAAAAAAATATATATATTTTTAGAGGAGTCCATGTGGCACACGAAATGGATGAAAAAGTCTCTTCACTACTCAGACATGCACCACAAAATTTGTTCAAAGACCTAATGAAAGACAAACTACACACTACAGGTTTGGGATATATTTTGGTTATATTTATTTATTTTGATTACTAGCAATAGTTTTGGAGTTCTGCTATTCCCTAAATATGTGACTTCATCACCCCAAAGGGAAAATATTTCATTACTTCTCATCTGAAATATTGTTGGAACCTGCTGGCCTTAAGTAAATTACTTTCGACTTCTTACGATTTTTCATACCATTTTGATATTTTCAGAATAAAATACTTAAATTTTCAAATTTAAAAAATCATTCTTCATTCCAAATACTCTTTGTGCTTTTATTATAAACACAAAACATGCAGATGATCCAAAATTAACTCATAATAGCACGTTTCAATTGATCTCAAATGAAGCAGATGAAAAATCCTGATTTTTTTTTTTTCTTTTTAGAGTCAAATGTGAAATATAAGCAGTTAAGGTTTAAATTCAAATCAGAAAAGTCACTTCCCTCAGACTAGAAAAATGGACTTGCCCTGTATGTACCTTGTATACATAAGGCATGCAACTCCTGATATGACTTTACATTCTGGGTTTTAGCTACTGCTGGCCTTTCAGTAAAGTGACTTTCATTATTCTCTAGTACAGGTTACTTCCCTTGTTTGTAAAATACAACAGTGCAATACCAAAACACAGCAGAGATTAGAGTAAGAACATTAACCATATTTAATTCTATTCTCTCACTAGCTTCAGACGCCCATGAAATCCATGCTTTGCAATAGTATCTTGGCATTATTGACAGTGTTGGTGCTTTGGAAGATCCTGAATCTCTATTGCCTTGTTCTTATTACTTTGAAAATTCCTTCTCTGTATCTCTTCTGGATCTTCTCCTTGTGTCCTTTGTCTCATTAAATAAGACAGAACTCCCGTTACTTCACTGAAGTAAACAAATGCACTGGAACATAAAGGGTTAGGGAAATAGTTAATATGCACTGAGGGTGGCTTATTTAATATGCAGCACCTTATTACATTAACTTACCTTTCCTTTCAGTGTTACAGGTACTGAATGATGACTCGAGCATCAGGAGACTGACTGAATTGTCCTAGGTTGCTCAGAGTTTCTACTAGGACTGTGGTTTTGGATAAAAAGCTCTAGCCCCTTGCAAGTTTGAAATTAATTGGATTATGCAGGAAAGCTTTTTTTGTCAGAACAGGCTTTACCACTGAAAAAAAAATGTTAGTGCAGAACAATACAGAAGGCACAGCACCTCCTGACGGTGCTGTCATAAATATTTAGGTTTGTAGGCAGAGGTTTCTAGCACCATTTTAGAAGTCTTGGGGTATTCCACCTGGCTGGCAGATGTTGTTCCAGAGAACAAGTCTCCTGTTTCTCTATAATGTGTCACACTATTCTGAGGTCTAAAAGAGGCTAGAGCATCTCAGCCAACACTAAATACCTATGTTTAAGGAGATAAATTCTTATGTATATTAATACTCTGCTTTTTTTCATATAGACACCTCATTGCATAGCAAAATCTATAACCACAGTGTCTCTACATCCCCCCACCCCCAATAAAACACATAAGCAACTTTGTTCTGTGATCTTAGTTAGAGAAGACAGTCCCCAAAATCACAAAGGCAAACTGTGACAAAACAGGTCATTTGTTCTCTTCCAAGTCAAAAGATAATGCTACAATAATCAGACTGTTCTTCTCATTTGTGGGTTTAAACACCTCAGAGCATCATCTCTCACCAGAGTTTTGTCTTCTGTCAAAAGTCATTTTATTTCAAACCAAGAAGGCCAGCAAGATCTAGAGACATAAAGCAATCTCAAATTTGGATTACATTGCCTGAATGCAATTTTCTGATGTCTTTCTAATTAATTTTCATAACAATCTAATTTGGGAATAAGGAAAAGTAACAACTAGAATGTGGTATTTATCCAAATTGCCAAAGCTCAGAAATGCTGGTATTTGGAGTTCTGATTTACACTTGTCTCTGCATCAGCTTTGAGTTACCACCCACTTTTGGAAGGAAGTATTTCCTGAAGCTCATATGGTGAGGGTCTCCATAGCTTGTTAAATATGGATGTAATCAATGAAATCTAAATAATTGCTAGTAACATTCACTATGCGCCCATTCCAATGCCTCTTTCCTCTTCTCTAATTTGCTTTTTCACCAGGACTGGTCTCACACCTGCCTTTTGCATGCCCTTCCCCTGCATCTTCTCTGAACTTTAAACCTCAACAACTCTGTATATGACATGCTAAAATGGAATGTTTTATTACACCCCAGGAGGTCTAATGTCTTCTGGAAAAGATGACAGCAATCCAGAGGACCTGCTGGTAAGATCCTCGAGGCTTACCTGATATATCCTTTACGTTTTATCATCCATTATATCACACTCATTTTCAAATCCCTTACCACAAACTTGCCACCCACTTCCTTAGCTACTGCCCAGCTAACAGGAAAGAACTTGCTTTTCCATGTAATATTAAAATAAAATTCTATTGTTCTCCAAGAACAGAAAGTAAATTAAACCCTGTTGCTGTGCTAGCAGCATCTTGGCTTCTAAGGGGATGATTAGTGCACCAAATTTGAAAATGTCATGCATTTATTTCTGGATGATTAGTGATACCTGTGTCAGCACTAACACTGCTGCAGCAGCCAGCCTCATATCTCAGGAAAAGTGGGCAAACAAGACTGCACAGTACTTTTCTCTATAAATTCTACTAAATGTGCAAGTAAGAACATTGCCTGATTTTCTTCAAAATGTGTGTACTTGTCCCAAAATACAGCTTTGGCTGAGCAGCTAAATACAAAACTGCAGTTCCTTAGTTTTGTAAACTCTCCTAATTTCTTCATCTTCAATGTAGCTATGACAATTTGCACAGAATGTGCACCTTTGTGTATCTGTATGTCCATATAACTTACCATGTGCCACAAGCCTAAAAGTAGTCAAGACTTACCAGGCTGCTTGGTTTTGCTTGTTTTTCCAGTTCATCAGGATAAAATTTTAAACTTGTTCCTTTTAATACTTTTTTTTTTTCCTCTGCTGCACTGTTTGGCACTTACTACTTTTGTATTTTAAGGTGCTTCTTGATAAAATAGGTAGAGGTCTGACACTGGAGAAACTTTGTGCTTTATTTCTAGCTAAATACATTCTACTTGTGAATAACTGGGGTAGATGACTTTGTAACATTGACTTGAGTAAAGAACAACTGTGAAGATTCTCAGGGTTTCTATGGCATTTTAAGATACTTTTCGGTGGTTGTGTGTGGTTTGGTTTTGGTGTGTTTTTTTTTTTTTTTTAAACTAAGCTGTCCAGGCAGTAAGTTAAATTTGCAATAAAGGCTCAGAGAAACATTCTCTGATTTCACCTTCAGGAGTTAAGTAATCAAAACTGACTGAAAAACTCTCTGAAAATAGAAATTTTGTGACTGGGGATGTGGCCCCCAAAATAATATTACTTTCCTCTGCTCCTCTCCCCCCTGAAACTTCTCTGGATTCCTTTAACTTTACAGTTAAACATGTAACTGATGCTTCTCTGAGAATCTTTTATGGCAGTGTTATTCCAAGGCAGGATACCTGGTGATTCATGGGCAACAGCTTTCTCTTGGCTTGACTGAACATCACTCTGCCAAGGAGCTGTACCAAACATTGACTCTGAGCCCTTCTGTGTTCCAGAGACCCTGCAGCCGCCCAGGAGCTGCATTATGTCTCAAAGGCAGGAGTTGGGCTCACATCACACCTCCCGAATCCAGGCACACATGCTGATACTTGGGCTAGGTTTGGAGGGTGTCCTAGGCTGATACTTGGGCTAGGTTTAGAAAGAGGCAGCAGGGAGCCTTGGCTTGAGAGCAGAGCACACCTGCCCTTCTGTTTAGACATTGCTGTTGATTTCTTTATTTCTTCTGCCTTAGATTCAGACCCAGAAACTGCTGACTTTGCTACCATGAGGTTCTTTTTCAGGGTTTCAGGAGATCCGTAATGTCCTCAGAATCTATTGGTCTTTTGTTCTTTTCAGGAGTCCCTGGCTGTAGCCTGATGGATCTGGTGGATGAGATTTGCACATCCATTAACAGAATCCTTCAGCTGCCCCTTCTATCTAGGGGCAGTCCACCTTCCTCCTTAATCTAAAAGCACTCACTTTGCCCTGCACTTACACCTGTGCGAAGTATTCTAACAACTAACAATTTCTACTCAGAATAGCCACTGTTAAAGCTTCTGATATATTCCTAGAGTTCCCAGTAAGTTACCTTATTTTGGTCTGTATAGATTGAACTTTGCAAAATTTTCAGACTTATAAACTAGTCCCTACTGAATACAGTCTATTTTGGTATCATACACATTTCAGAATGAATTTGGTGTTGATTTGTTTCTGCTTCTTTCCACCACTTGTATCAATTTTCTGAACATCTGAATGTCCAAAGTGTGTTTTGCTGGCGCTCATTTGCTCAAAGATGGTTAATCTTGGGCTCATCAGCTAAAATGTTCCCACTATGAGGTAACATGCAATACAATATTATTTCTAAGAGCTCTTCATCAGAACCATGAGCAGGAAAAAAAAAAAAATCGATCCAGGCAAGGATCTGAAAATACCTGTTATATCCAGGACAACTCATCCATAGGCAGTTGCTTTGTGTGAATGTGATCAGAGAAAATTAAATTCTGCATATAATACAGCTTAATAATTTGTACCTATGAATTTTTACCTAACAGCATGTTCCTCATAGCTCAGAACTGAGATGCTTCATGTTTCTTAAGATGTATTACTGCTCTAGAGCTGCTGCCTGACAACGCAGAGACAGAGCCCAAATTACTTCTTCCTCTTATTCTAATTCTTACTCCTGTAATCAAAGGAAAAAAAAACTCCAGGTAACCTATATGAACAGTCACATTTAACAAAGCAAGCTGAAATATTAAATATTTGAATGTCAGATGCTCGCAACAAATGCTTATTTGCATTCCAAAGATTTAAAAAAAAAAAAAATGCCCACAGCCAAATTCAAGTAACTTGAGAAACGTTGCAAAACATTCCACTAACAGAATGAAGCCTTTAGTTTAATGCATAACCACATGTGTATTGAGCAAGACTGAATCCACCTCAATACAAGAAAAAAAAATGCAGCGTTTGGGGTTTTGAAATTAAATTACGGAGCCCACGTAATTTTTCCTTTCAATTCTATATGTATAACTTTTCAAGTCTATCCATATAATTTATAGTATATATCCAGGTTTTAATTTATCTAAACACAAGGTCTGTTTCATAAACATCAAAGATAATGAAAATGCCCTTTTAATTAGTCTGTTAGAATCTACATGCTTATTCCCCACTAACTTCTTTTATTTGTCAACCTCACACATGAGAAATGACCCCTCCTGTGCTGTCCCTGCTTAATGTCAAAGCTGTAGGGAAAAATGTTTATAACATTAGCTGCATTCTTTCACTGAGAGCTGGCAATTAATGCTGTGTCTGGAATCAGAAAATTTCAAAGTGTCTTTCATTACTACCTGTCTGGGTGGCAGGGAGGAAATGAAAAGAAGTTTTCCATTCTTGTCACATAAGTTGCAGGACTTACCAGAAGCAGACCTTGTTCCAGATATAGAGAGTAAGATTACACCAAAGCTGCTGATCTGTTTTCAGAAGAATTGTTACAATCCTTGAGAGAAATAGCTGGGAGTAATAGAATTTTAGCAGAAATGAATCTGTTGCTAGTTAGAAAAAAATCGCTACAGTCAGATAGACCTGAGGTGACATACTTGCAATTTCAAGCATGGTAGGCGAAATTATGACTGAGAGGAGGGAAAATATATTGAAAGTTCGTTCTTCTAATCCAAAACTTAACCCCCTTGAGATTTGCCCCATCTTACTCTTTTGCCGATAGTTCCCATCAAGCGGCTATTAGACCAGGCAATGAACCTCTCTTTTAAGTCACTTCACGCTCAAGCCTCAGTCTAGCTCAGCTAATCCATGCAATGAGGAAGAACTTAGATATTTCATGCTTCCCTGCTACAGCTTGGCAGAAAGCATTTTACCCTCTGGGACCAAGTCTGAATACTTGAGGCACTGCAAAGAATTAAAAAAAAAAAAAAGGTCCAGTTTGGGTGTCACTTGGGTTCATCGCTAACTAGATTATCAGGGAAATGTTGAGTCTGCTTTCTCTTGACCTTAATGTCTTTTGTTTGTCTCTTATCAAAGGAGACAGTCGTGTGTTATCAAAAGGAATGTGATTCTGCATTGCAAAAACTGGATGATGTTTTCTGTTTTGATCAGCACAAGGAAATAAGTAATTTACATCAAAAAATAAAGTGCCTTTTAGATTTATACTAGCAGCCTTGACATTTTGGGTGTTAAAACAATATGCCTAATCCAAAGAGATGTCACTGTTGTGGTGACAAGGTGTTTTAGCATGCCTGTGGTGTGTCAAGAGATTGTCTACCTCTCTATTAAAATATTTCTAGTTTTAATTAGCGCTTATAGAAAAAATATATAAAGTATTTTTATGCATATAATCGCTAAAACCGCAGGTCTTTTCTGTATTCCCAAATAATGGGCCTCAATTATGCTGTCTTGTACAAGGAAAGGGAAGTACAAGTTATCCTCTGTGCTCTTGAAAAATGGACATAAACTAGCGCGTTTTGGAAAATGTTTATTGGCTTTATATAGAACAAAGCAGGCAACAAAGGAAGGTATGGGCTAAACCCCAAACCACAGGTGAGTTCACTGTGATGAGTATAGAAATTTCTAGTCAGCAGCCAGTGAGTCACTATGACTGATGTGCCCACAAAGACGTAAATGTGTAAAGCTGAGTCTTGCCTCAAGACCCTGTGCCAAAGTGGATGAGCTGCCAGTCTGCACGTACCAGACATAGTATTGACCAAGTTACAGCCGCAAACACGGGCAGGCCCTTAGCGTCTGATAGAACTGAGGGGCAACTGGGATGGGGTAGGGGCTGAGGACATTCTAAGGGACTGCACAGTGCCAAGCGCTGCCTCAGGACAAAGTCCAGATGAGCAAAGGCTATTGTGTTAGGGAGAAAGAAGCACTGGTGGGAAAAAGCATGTCATCGGCTCATGGTTGTCTTATGGCTGGAGCTGTGCCCATAATCACATATCCCAGAGTGCTGGTGTATTTTCATTTGTAAGCGCTCTGTGCAATAATATCAGAATAGAAACAGTATGAATTAACTGCACGGTCTTGGTACCCTTGCTCAGAAGAGTCTACTCATCTCTCTCTCCTGTGATGTATCTAATGATGCACCTAATATGTCATTGAACTAGTATAACTGAGAAGAACTAGCTTCACATCCCAGGAAAATTACTAGTCTTTACCTGAATAAAGTCCAGATATAGGAACAAGGAAGTGTTGCCAATTTTCAGAGAGATGAAATCAGTAATGTATGGCTGATGGCCACAAGAGCACTGATGATTCTAGAATCCAAAGCCACTTGGATCTTTAAAATTGCAGGGATTATTGCCAATTCCAATCAAAATATTAAATAGCTTCATATCCAGCATTCTGGTTTGGGGTTTGTTTTTTGGGGGTGGGGGAGGGAGGTATGTGCTTTATCTTGTGTTTGAAATCGTGCTTAGATTCACCATAACTTGATCTTAAAAAAAAAAAAAAAAAAAAAAAAAAAAAAAAAAAAAAAAAAAAAAAAAAAAATTGAAAGGAAACTGCAGGACTGATAGTGAAAACGTATATGCAATACAAATGCTAAAGGGGGACCCCCCCCCCACATTTCTGGATCTCCAAGCAGCTCCAGCTGCTGTGTTGTTGATAAAATATCCACACCCTCTGGAGTGGACATCAGCTATGTAAACAGATGTTCTTAAAGAGAAAAGGAAGCATTGAATAGCTGACTTATTTTGTTGCAGTTTGCTCAGAGTGAAAGTTAGGGGTTTAAAGGGTGATTGTCATGACCAGCAAATCCAGCCAGGCTTTAAGTGCAGCTAAATCCAATAGAAACTCTCAACTTTACACTTTTGCCCTAGAGACGGCTACAGTTCGATAGTTATTTTCTGAGTTATTTGGGGCTAATCAGAAAAGCATGTGCAGATGTTGAAAGACTGAATTTATACCTCTGGAATGGATTCAGGTGCTTTTAAAAATATACTCTCATTAAAATTTATTAATATTATTTAAAATGGCACGAAGACTGTGGCAAATCTTGCTGACTTCTGAATGAAATTTAACTGTTTGACTTTCAGTGGACTAAGCAGAAGTATCCTGAGGCACAAGGAACAAGACAGGAAGTTTATTATATAGCAAATCGATACTCCTGTACTTTTCTACAACTTGGTTGTAATAAAATAAGGTGTTGCCTTACAAATATTACAGGCGCCACCTTGCTTGCCAAAGTTAGGATTTATTTCAGTTTGAAAACAGATTACTTTTTTTTTCCTTTTTAAAATGCCTGCTTTTAGAAACATCGTACAGGCAAATCAAGTTACAAGCATGCCAGGCCTAAATAATTAAGAATATAGAAAAACCTTATTGTAGGCAGCCCTTAAACATACTCTGGGAGAAAACACTCCATTTTGAAAAGCCATGTCTCTAAGCTTTGGAGCTCTGGACCCTTGCAGAAGAATGTGGTTGTACTTTTTTTTGTTTACCTAAGGGAGTCCTAAGTAAGTGGCTGACATAGTACAGGGTGAATCCATTCTGCTGCACAGCGCCGGTCGGGAGCGCGTTTAAGCGGCTGCAAGTCTTGGTGCGGGCGAGGGGCAGACAAAGCCCAAGCTGCATTTCGAATGTGCATGCTGAAAACTTTGTCAGCGTTTTAAAATTAAGTTTCATCTATTCATATGTTAAGACTTTAGGGAGATGAATTGGGACAGCTGAGAAACTGATTACAGCCTCTTGCTGCACTTTTTTGCTTTGCTGTTCACGTAGCCAAGCTGACACGGCCCCCGCTGAAATACTTCTCTCTCGTGATACATGTATCAAAAACGAATAGATAGGATGGTTGATCTTGTGCCTTTCTTGTTCTGCCACACGCTTTTACTTCGAACCACATGTCATTAATAGAGCTAATGGGATTTTGGCATGGAACCAAAGGGGTGGGAGGGGAGAGGGGGGCGGGGGGAGATGGATGGGAGCGAGATGAACTACCGAGGGAAGCACTGCGGCTTTTCTTTGCACTAAAGCGATGTCAGGTTTATCAGGCTTCTCTTTAGTCCTTCCTGACAGGACTGGAGGCACTTCTCTATACATGTATGTCTCATGCATTCATGAGCCTCTTTGACACTATTGCATCTTTTGTTAGGAGCTGAATATGCAGATTATTGCTCTACCCTTCCTTCAGCTGCCATATGGCATTGAGGAAAGGGGCCCACAAAGGAAGGAGAGGGAAATGAAAAAAAAAAAAAGCGGGGGGGGGGGGGGGGGGAGGGGGTAGGGGGCTGGCGGGAGAAGAAATAAAACTACCAGCAGATGAGATTGATTTATTTTCACTATTAGGGAGTAGGGGGTGTAAGCCTTTTGGAATATAAAACCTTCTTGCAGAGCAGGCAAACAGGCTGCATGCATGACAGCTCTGGTACATGTTAAAAAAAAAACCAAACTAATGTGGCTTGAAAATAAAAGCACTATTGTTTTGCTTAACTACTGTAACAAATTTATATGAAATGGAATGCATCATCTAAAGTGAAACAACTGCCAAGGTTGCAGGCTTCTATTTTTCCCCCTTGTGTGCAAGAGGTAAAAACCATGAAACCCCAAATGCCACATAGGTGCAACAGTTTGGCATCACTGCATATTTTTTCTAAAAACGCTCAAAATATCTTTGGTCTAGTCTGCATTTTTGCGGAGCTAAAACTTTCCTAAAGTAGCAATTAGAGCACTTCATATAATTGCTTTAAAAACAAACCAAAAATGTATTTGAGAGAAAGAAGCTTGGTATTTCAATTCTTGGTTATTTTTCTGTGGGTCTTTGCTTTATGAAACACTAAATAAAACCTTTAGATGAAACACAATGCAGCATGTGCTGTGTATTAACTGAATTAGATACTCTTACTACAGCAGCTTTATATTCCCCCCGATATAAATATGCACAAGTCAACCTGGATTTAAAGAAATTCTGCTTTTAAGAATATAAAGTTAAAAACATAACACATTACTTACTTTGATCTAAACATGTCAATGAATTTGCTTCCTCATTCTCCTGTCTTTTAATTTTAAAGTGGATGTTAATGGAGAGGTGGCTTTAAAAACTTCCATGTACACAGGAAAATCTTTATTTTCTGAGGTTTGCTCTCAAGATCCTGTTCAAGAAGGTATACAGTGCATGATTAACTTTATAGAAGTAAATTTGACCCTTTGGTTTCAATAAACTCAAGAGTGGGTGAGCCAAAATCTTGTTCACTCATACTCAGAACAGTGTTGTGGTTTAACTGTTTTTAAGACCTTTCCTAATATGATAGTTTATCTCTGTACTGAGTTTTGTTCTTCTGGATGTTTGGCATGACCTATTTCTCAGGTGAATATTTTTTTTTTCATGTATGAAAATATTCCTGAGCAAAATAATATACTGCTCAGTCTTTTCCATTAGCACATATCTAAGCAAAGACCTTTCGAATAAGCAAAATCACTATTACCTGTTACATGCTGTATTGGCAGTTGTACATGTCTGCCTATGAACCTTCATGTTATATTCCTGCAGAATTAAAATATTAAGATAATAATTTTCAAGACTGGTATTTCATTGCTGCCTCTAAGATTTTTGTGCTGAAAGTGTTAGTTTTTCTAGTCTCCATTTTCAAAATGGTGTCTTTTCATTCGTCCTTTTGGAATGTATAAAGCACTCAGCCCTGTTGATAACTGGGGAAAAAAGTAGGTGAGCATCTGCCTCGCAGCTGCGTACTGTGGTCTGTACCAGGTTTCAGTTCCCCTCATCAATCTGATTATATACATCTAAAGCCCATTGCACTTCTTGCTTACACACCCAGATTTACCATGGGTGAAAAGCCAGTCAAAACCAGGCTATAGTGAAGAAGTGGTTAGGATATCATGTATGAGTGAGCCAAATCCTGGGCATGTGGGCTGGTAAGTCCCTGTTGAGCCCCTGTGCAGGTGCAAGCCTTGTCTCTGTTTTATGCCATGATTAGGTGAAGAGATCTTCCAGGAAGACTTCCACTTTAACTTATGTTCTGGTGCTTGTTAGCTATCAAAAGTGTATCATATAAATGCCCAAGAAGCATGATGAGGAATAGACTGTCTTTGTTTCTGGCTATGGAAATGACCCAAGTCATGGACTCACTACACTCTGATTACTTGGGCTGGCACTGATGCAAATACCTTCTTGCTACCATAATGTTTGCAGTACAGTAGTGCCTTTTTTTACTTGTCTTTTTTTGATTGCTTTGAAGCTTGGAGCTGTGTTATTCGTAACTCACAAATACTGGCAGCTGCAGAGTACTCACGAACACTGTCACTTATGCATGGGTTTTATTGCAAACTTCTAAAATTTCAGATGAGAACTGGCTCATTCATCACATTCTTATTTAATAATACTTTTGTCATTTGTAAAACAAGGGACATACTGTGACTAGCAGGGAATAATCCATACTTTGATAATTACGCATGGAAAGTGTTCATCAGCTTTTGTTACCAATCTGAAAGCAACTCAGATAAAATCAGAGTCCATTCATGAATGAAAGAACGAAATCTATGGGAAATGTTAGTCATAACAATAATCTATTACTAATAACACAAGTTTAGAAATAATTTTGTCTATAGTCCTCATCTGTTCAAAGTTTTATTTGATGTTCCTTATGCCTTAAGGAGCAGGAATGAAAGAGAAGACAGCGTGATCAAGGTTGAACATATGTTTATAATATTATCTATGGGTAGACTGGGCATGGCCTCAGCCCTAAACAACTGGTTTTGATTCTGTTAAAACTTTCTTTTGTGTCAGCTTTCTTCAGACACAACAAAGCTGCCATCTTCAAGGGTGAAACACACAAGAGTAGGAGATAATTTTGTGACCATCTTCCTCCAGGCTACAGAATTCCTTTCTAAATGAATAACTAAAATTGTGGTTACAGCTTTCACTGTTTTCAAAACCGGACGTAAAGCTCATGTCTTGAGTTTAATCTTCAGTTTAATATCACAGTAAAAACAACAATGTAAAAGAAAGAGGATGAAGACAAGTCCCACCAGCTGTTTTGGAGAAAAGAAGGGAGCACACCAAATCTTAACTCTCTCACTAGTATGGAAATAATAATTTGTATTATACTTAGGTGCTACTTCTGTGGTTAATCCCAAACACCAGTTCTCAAAATGTTTTTCAGTTGCTGCCTAATTCTGAAACCCTCCCACTGTAGGTCCTTCATTTTCAGATATTAAAGGTTCTCAAATTAATTCGCTTGCACTACTCAGCACCTCAGGATGAAGTGTTAGGTATTGTGCCTATCTGAAGACCACACATTGACTAGAATCAAACATTCAGGTTTTTTTTGGAGGAAAGTTAAAACTCAATCTCCCTACCTGGAGGAAAAATTCTCACAAATTAATTTTAGACTAAGGAAAATTATGAGCAGTCAAAACTTTTCCATTGGGCGCATACAATTAATATTTTGGACCGGCAAGAAAACAAAATAGCTTGATCGTGACTATCTGTTTAAGGCATTCCAGACAAGAGGAAGGGGGAGAGGGTAAGGATTTTTGGATACCAGACACTCCTGACTGGATGTTTTTTACATTAATCATTGGAAGAAACACAGACCTGCACTGAGGAGAAAGGGGAATGTAAGACCTGCTCTCAGAAGAATTTCTAGACATTCATGCTCCAGTTAATTATTCCTCTTATGCAAAGTGTGACAGGAGTGCTTCCTTGCAGCAATTATAGCTGTTCCTTGGAGGTGTGGGTTTGAGTTCTGCTACGGTAAAGAGAACATTGTATATGGGGCTCTTGACCCCACTGGAATGCTTTAGCAAATGAATAAAACAGAATTGGGTGTAAGTGTAGGAGCAGGAAAACCACCCCCACTACAGTTTCTGGCTGTGATATTTTAAAGAAAACTGCTCCTGTTTTTTAAACAGAAGACCATAGGCACTAAACTTCAGCAGAAGCTCCTACAATATTACTTGATGTATGTATAAACACTTTTTGTTTGGTGAAGGCCAACATAAAAAAGCTTAAAGATGTGATTAGAAAAACTTGGCTTTAGAGCAGCTGTACTGAATTAACCCACTCCTGACACCCCCCCCCCACCACCAATTCTGTAAAATTATCTAGGTTAAAATGGAAGCCAAAACAAAAAACACTGGAGGAAAACTTTAAAACAGTGTAATCACTTAACACACCTTGATGCAGGACTACAGTGGAGCTGCTGAACACCGAATAGCAAGGTGCAGGCTCCAACCTCAACCTCATTAGTGACCAGAAGGGCTAATTAATCATGCTTTGCATCCCCTTGCCCTGTATTTCACATAGTTACCTAACTGAGAGTTGTGGCCTCCATGCTGGGCATCAGATGCCTATAGATATTGCAATACCTAAACCCTCACTTGGAAGTTATTTTCAGGAGTGGGATACAAGACAAAGAATGTTGAGGCATTACCCTTCTAGCGACATATCAACCCATGTAAATCTGTTGTCATCTAGGCCTTTTTAACTAGCTTGATCTCACTAACTTTGTTGGGTTTATAATGTTACAGAAAGACTACCACAAAAAAATTAAGTGATAGGACTGACTGCGCTGCTGATAAACACTTAATGCCACTGTCTACAAAAAAGGAGATACTGTTTTAACGCCTCCCACGAGCCTTTATGTTTTATCAGAGTATCACATGGTGTTTATATGATCATTTTGATGAGTTGTAGGACTGATGTGCAAATTCAAGATGTTATTTAATAAAACTAGAATTCTAAGTATAGACAAGCTCTGAATAGGTAAATTGTACAGATTATATAGAGCTATTTAGGCTTATTCAAATCAAGTAAAACTAAAGAGTTTCAGGAGGAGTTAACAAACCAAGATCTAAGAAAACCATGCTAGTTTCTCCTTATAAATGTTAGACAATATGCATGTAAAGATTAACTTGAAATCCGGATAGGACTTAGAAAAATGGATCCAGGAATTATTGCATCTGGTTTATTGCAAATCTCTGTCTAGTATACACAAAAAGGGGAAAAACTATATGCGTGTATGTGTGGAGTGGGGGTGAGACTAAAGGAGAGTTGAATGAATAAACTTTTGGACAGATCTTGCAGTAGATAAGAATAGCATGGGTGGAAAACTTGAATGACCAAACCAGCAGTTTCCCGGGCAGAGGTGACTGCTTTTATTTATTTATTTTATTTTTAATGGCTCTTGTACCACTTTGCACTTAGGTTGATTTGATCAGTGAGCATTTCTCATCATCTTTTCTCACTTCTGCTAGGAAGCTTCTACCTTGGAAGTGGAGATCTAGTGGAACCACAGGGGTATTTTTCACTAGACTTTAGTTGCTTATGTTTACCCACTGAACTGTTTTTACTGGATGTTAACAGGAAATTTATTGTTGTGCACCTGGTGAGGGGAGGAAACAGTCTCCATGTCACTTAAGATAATGGCCCAAGACACTCAAACACCCCACAACTTTAGCTGAAGTTGTGGGGATTCCTTGTTGCAGACTAAAGTCCCTAAAAATCCCAGAAAATGTAAAATTTAAGAGTATAATGACAGGCTAGTTCTGAAGAAGCTTATATGTTCAGATGCATATCATAATGCAGTTGAAAGCGCGCATTTTGAATTTTGAATATCTTCTTCTTGGGTTGAATGAGAAGATAAAAAAATTCCTGAGCTCTTCCTCTTACAGGCCTAGAGTTAGAGCACAGGATGTGTCCGGGGAGGTGGCATGTCCGTCCCGCTGACAGATGATCTGCTGGTATCAGCAAGGAGAAACATGATTTGACCTTCACTTCTGATGCAACTGTCACATCAAAAGATTAAGCAGAAATGGACTGACCATTCGCGACAGGTTTCTGAATTAGCCTCAAGTTTATCCCCCTTTTCTCCTGCACTGACAGAGGGATTTATGGTCATAACTGAAGCCTGCTTTAAAAGTCTTGTCTTTTTAATCTTTTGAGAATTCTGATATTTAGCGGACCTGGAAAATTTAAATTAATGGAGGATGTGAATAGCCCCTGTACCAGATAAATCTCTGGAAGGTATGAGATCACAAAGCAGTAGGAGAAATGTAAAAAAAAAAAAAATCTCTTGTCTTTTATGATCTGTAAATGCCCAACAGTGGAGGGTGTTGAAAATAAGAGGAAGACAGCACATGGCATGATAGAGGGACTCAATGCTTGAAAAAATGTAGAGGTTTTTATTACAATAAATGAAAAAGTCACACAAACAAAACCAATGAACTTTCCACCCTATCAGCCAATAATTAAACTTTAAAATTGGCTACAAGACTACCGCTCAAGACATAACACTTTGTTGCTGACAACAGTAGGCTTCAAGGTGGTTTTTTTTTTCTCTCCACTGCACCGGTCACTAGGAAGTCACCCAGGTTTAACCAGTGGGTTGCAGAAGGATTCTACAATAGGAATAACATCCTTGTACCCTATATTTGTATACCTCGGTTATGAAATTTCTTGCCCTCATGCTAATGACTAGGCACAGTATGTGTGAAATTACTAGCATGTCTTTTACTTCTGTTCATAGAATGTCTCTCATTGAGATTATGCCACGTATTTCCTTGCATTTGCCATATTATTCACATAATAGATATTGCTAAAAATATTGACCGTAATGTTGTGAGATTAGAAGTGCGAATACACAGCTCAGTCATGCAGGTGCTCACATCTTTGAAGTTCAAAAACCCTTGATGGTGGAGCATTTAGAAAAAAATCATGAAAGTCAAGAACTATTAGTGAGTATATGATTCCAACTCAAATTTAGGAAGTCCACAGTCTTTAGGTCCCTGGAAAGGGGATCACATCTTAGGGGAGCATCATTCTAGTATTTGATAAGCATCTGTTACCGGCCGCTGCCAGAGACATGTCTCTACGTCAAATGCATGCACGTTCAGATTGAGCTTTGGGTAACTGGTATTTTTGATGATTTATTTACAGACAGCTATTAAGTATTTGTGGTGGTGTTTTGTTGTTGGGGTTTATTCCCAAGACTTTAATAACTCGTAATACTGCTCAATAACTCATAATACTGTTCAATAACTAAAGTGAGTTCATACACCAGCACATACCAAATTCTTCTACCACTGGAAAGCACATAGAAAGAAACAAATATTCAATGGGTCACGTTCACTGACAAATGAGCCTTGTGTTTTAGAGCTCTGGAAATACAAAATACAGCCACTGAGATACTAGAAATGTCAAAAATGATCTTTAGAAAAGTTTCATGACAGTTTCATAGGCCTACAGCAGCAGTAGGCATCTGTGTATTTTTAAGGCAGATATAATTTTGTGCATATGCTATTATCATAATTACATATACATAAGGATAATTTTAAAAAAAGGGTTTTTAGGATAATGGGATGATGCAGCTAAAATTTTGAACAAAAGGCTGTATCAATGATTTAGTCGCAGAGTTCCTGAAGTGACTAAAGAAATAAAATATATTTCGCATATTTTAAGGGAAAAAAACCATACTAAAAACGACTAAAAACTATCTTATTTTTTCTTTCTTTCTTGCATGAATATCCTTTTCTTTTCAATGTTATTCTTTCAAAATATTTTGCCATTGAATATTAGCCACTGAATATTGTGTAGTTGGTTTCAGGTTCCTTCCTTGTGCTGAAACAAAACCTCTCAACTTCAGCTGTGAGCATACATGTGTATAGGGTAAATATGCTGTTGTACCAGAAAAAGGGAGCAAAATGGGAGATTCAATCACTATAAATTAATGCTTTATACAGCCCAGAGAAAGAAAGTACTAAACAGAACTATGCTTTTAAAGTTAACTTTGCTTTATCTACATACCAGTGGTGGCATTATTGTGATCCTGCTGTAATGTCTTGTGAGAAACCGTGTGGGATAATGCAGCAACCATGAAATTAAAATGGACTACTTCTGTAAAGCAGACCATTATTACATGGTGTCTTATTTCTCAGAGGGTCCATTATCTCTTCATCACCAGAAAAATCAGGCTCTGCAATGAAGTGTCAGAGGCTGAGCTGGAGAGGAGGCAGAACAGTAGAGGACATGGGAGGACAGAATGTACCGGTGTCATATCTCACCAGCCTTTATTTAGTGATCAGAGTTTTGGAATTCAGCAGTTTTAAAAAATTGTTTCATTTATAAGTGCCAGCTGCTGAAGAAGATAAGGGAAGAAGGTAACCTGTTTAAAAGTTAAAAAAAACCCCAAAACAACAGACCTCTATTCCTGAAAGTACTTTAGTTTGTTTTCCAGCACAGGCTGTGAATTTTACTGAAACATTTGGGGAAACTTGTAAATGAAAATGGAAATGTTGCTTTCTGAGAAGCAGGCCTGGCACCACATGTGAATTATTTAGAGACAACTTGTACTGTTTCTGCTTTTAAAGAGCAAAGAAAATGTTTGGTGGTGGTGTTTTTTTTTTCCCCCCGCTGCCTTAGTCTTAATTGTTTTTATTTCCTCGCTCCTGCTTTTAATTCCAAAATCTCTTCAAAACACGATAGCTAAGCCTTATAGTAATTAAATAAAAGTACCTGACATAATAGTAGTAATAATTTTTTAGCTGCTCATCTGCAACTAAAAGAGGAAAAAGAAACTTCTTGATAACCCTGACTGATTGCACTACAGAGATGTGGAAGGGCCCTAATTACAATTAAGTATCAATTCTAAAATCTTGCCTCAGAAATAGCCTCAAATACCCCATGTGCCCTCAAAAGACAACATCATCCAATATGGAAAACTAAAGAACAGTTACCCCAAGAAGCGAAGTCTTATAACTGCAACAGTATCTAGAATATTTTTTTGATGTACTTAATGTATGGTTTTCTTTTCCTCTCTCCCTCTGTTCTGTTTTTTAATTTTTTTTTTATTTCCATCTTTCAAACTTTTTCATCTCTTGGTCATATTCCTTGGCTGCTGTGTTCATGTATTTACACGCAGCCTCACTGTCTACATAAGCTACAGTCATCTCTTCCATATCTGTATCAAAGGAGGTAAAGCTTCGTCTTAACCTGTTTATTTTTATGCAAGTGGAGATATTGGTTGTTAGGTCCAGTTTTACTCACCAACTTAATGATGTTTTGAGAATTAAGTAGAAAAAATTTGTATATATCTGGGTATTATTGCCCAATTTTTAAAAAACTCTACTGGATTGAAATTGGGCTTTATCTCTTGTTGTTTTTCAGACATTTAAAATAAATATAATCTATACCAAGAAGGATTTATCTTTTTTTTTTTTTTAAAAAATTACATCAGTATTTATGATTTGAAGAAGCAATGGCACTGAGTCATACCTCTGTCCCAATTTCCCTGAGTATTTTTGGAGGTACTTGTATAGAAAAAATACGAGGCTATGAAAATCAATGTCAAGGAAAATAAAAATCAAACTCATTCTCACTCGAAGAATGGTTTTGCTGTGACAAAGTTCAGGAGAGCTTAATTCTCTTAGAATTGGGGTACTGAAAGTCATTCTCACATGCTCACTTTTAAAGCATTATATGAGAATAATGTGACTGATTCTACTTGCGTATATATTTGTATTGCATGTCAGAGATGAAATTTTAGAATTACACGATAGTGGTCTGTGCATCAGGGGATAATAATAAAGTTCTCTTATTTCTCTGGAAGATTCTACATCTGTCTAATTCCAAATCTGCTTGTCTTCTACTTCATCTTGCATTCCTGCAGCCCAGGAGTCATGATTTGAAGATGAGACACTTTTGGTATAATATTCCCCAGGTATAAAACATGGTGTATAATTTCTTGGTAAATAAATCAACCAGCAAGAAATCAGCCTGTGAGGAGGGAGACAGTGCAATAACTGCAGAATGTATGGCTTATACACAGGAGGACAAACGATAGGAACAGGCAGTGTGAAAAGTAAAATTATTACAATTCCTTACAACTTCTGTGGGGCATTTCTCTGTCTGCTTTGTTTTCTTAGGTAAGCTGGGAGAAAAAAAAAAATAAAAAAATCAGGTTTAGCTCTAGGAAAGCCCTAACTGCTAATTCTGTTCACTGGCTGCCCACTGGCAGATCAAATTAGAGTCTAACGTGTTTGTGTAGTTTCATGTGCTTATATGTATACACATATGCATATATGCACACACCATAAATGATGGAGTTTCTTCAAACGTTGAAGGTACTGAAGCATGTGATGACCAAGAGGACAGATTCAAAAGCATATTTAGAACTTGAAGTATTTTGTAAAAAATGAATGCTTTATCAGTAAAATCAAAGAAATCACAGGCATAAATGTAGCTTATGCTTGCTCTATTGGAGGAAAACATTTGGGACAGAGGTTTCAAATCTGTCTATTTAAATTCCATCTACAAAGCCTACAAGGAGCTACTGACTGCACAAAATCATAATTCAATTTATGTAAAGAAATACTATATTCACATTTTGTCCTCATAAAGTGTTTCCAGTATGATATATGTATATACATGTTTGGCTAGTGGCTGAATGCTGTGGATCTCAGAGTCTTAAATCCTGTGTGTCCATACTTGCAACACATTTTTCTCTTCCTGGTGATACATACAGCTGGATATTTTCAGTAATTCAATTTTTCATATCTATGTGCTTTAACTTTGACAATGAAAGTGTGAGAAGGTTTGGCTGGGTTGGTTTTTGTTTGGTTTTTTTAAAATTTATTTTGGATTTCTCTAGTTGAGCCATGCTTAAAGGAAAACAGGAGAAACCTGAGTAGAGGTAGACTTATTGGGTTGCTGCCCATGGCTTTATTCAGTTGCCTGCACATAGGGATCTAGTGAAATCTGAGACCAAAAGGACACCGGTCACCTGTATACCCTTGTGTCATCTCTGCTGGTTCCATGCAGAAGTCTTCAGTACCTTGAAATACTTCAGATAGTGCTAGGCTTCCATGTTTAGGCAAATGAATCAATTTCTCAGGATAAATCAGAAAGTTTTTTTCACTGATGTAACTTCTCACCCTATCAAGCAAGGACTGTGAAGCATAGCTTTTAATGGAATAGCACTTGAGAATCCTCAAGTGGTCTTGTAATCAGGACTCCAGGATGTTCTGCAGTGACAGATGGATCTGGAGAAATGCCCTATAAAACCCCAAGTTTATAGATTCCCCTAGATTCCTATAAACACTGGGTGGTAGGTATCCTGTCATTTTTGTAGCTATAAAATTATAGTGAGAGTATTAATTTATTTTTTTTTTTTTTAGTAATTTAGCATAGAAATGTTGTTTTTAAGTGTCTTTTGCTTTTCTGCTTATAGCTCAATTATATCAAGACAAGATAAGACATAAATGTCCATTCTTTAGAGTATATACAATGAGAAAAAATAAAAGTGCACTCTTATGGGATTTTAGTAAATACAGTTTTCTGGAAGAATAAAATTGTCATAATATTCTTACCTAGAGATCAAAAGCTTGATGCTTTACGCTTCAGTAAAAGTATGTCCTGGTAAGATTATTTCTTGCACATATTGAAAGATCAATCTCTCTTATCTTACCGAGTGAAGTGCCTTATATCACCCGCATACTCCACAGCTTTCTGCTTCGTGTTTCCTTTCTGTTTTCCTACCTATGGGAATGGAACTGCTCTTCAGTATGCAGTGAATATGCCTCCTGCTGCTGCCGCTGCTGCCTTTGACTTGGGCCTGAGTTACCAGGTCTTCTTTAATGATGCCCAACCACCGTCAGTGCGTTTTGCAGGCTGGAGATTCCAGCAGAGTTCTCCTTATAACAGGTCATCTCACCGTCTTCTTTCCACCTCATTTCTCACTGGATTTTCAGGTTCACATAGGACCATTCAAATATATTTACGGTAGAATACACCAGGATAACTCTGCTCAACTCGCTGCAGTTTATATCCATACAAAGATGATCAGAATAGGGCTCAGGAAGTTTTTCTGAGGAAAACATAAGCTGAAGCCAAGTTGGGAGGATTTTTTTCCTAAAGGATGCTCTAATTCTATGACATCTCCTAACTAATTATTCTTGTTATAATGCAGATAACGTTCCTCCTTTATTTCACTTTTTATAGTTCATCAAAGATCTTTCTGTTTATCCTCAGTACCCTCTGAAAATGTGCAGAATAACCACGTTTAATTCTTAATGTGCTCGCTAGTTACGGTGTCACTAAGGACTAAGTCCTACATACAGAAGATCAGGACAAAGTCTGAATTTTCAGTGAATCAGAGTTATGCTTTGCTAATGTCACAGAAGAGAAATGATTGCTCTGGTTTAGATATACTCAAAGAAGATTATACTTTCAGAATTGCTGTCTCCAGCTGTCTTCCGTTTATAGTCTGGTTTGTTCTTTATTACCTGCGCGTTCTGAACGTTTTGCTCCCTTGCTTTCAATTTTAAGCATGGTGCAGACAGCTTACAGCACATTGTTGGATGTGGGGCTTTAAACTGACAAATTTGTTCTTTTTATATCCTCTCCAACCCTTTCATTGGATTTCATGCTTTACCTTTGCAAATATTTGTGAAGATCATAAAGAGATCAGGGAGAGAAGTGTTCCAGACAAATGAGACCAGTAAATTTTTTTTCAGTATATGATTTGTTCTTGGTGTAGTCGCCATGTATTTCACAAAAAGCCAGGAGCTCTAGACATTATGGAGCTTACACAGAAACTGTAATGTATAATATCGGGAAACTTGATACTGACTGAAGTTACCAAACAATGAATCTGATGAAAAGCGACCACCGGGGAAAGGCTCAGTGGGTGATAGAGGGCAGGAAGTTAAAACCATTAGTATATTAATTGGAAGCTGTTAGTGCTAAATGATAAGGACAGTTCTGTATGACACTGTAAATTGGTCTGGTGTGATAATAAAATCTGTGTGATCATTAGGTTTGAATCCCAACCTATCTCTGCATCTTGGACTAGTTTTTACCAAACGTTTTCTCTCATGAAACGTATTGCTGAAATGTGATGCTTAACGCAATAGACTATATACCTCTGTTCCTTGTAAAGGTTACAAACACAGAGATACTGAAATAAAAGGATACTGTATCAGAAAATTGAGTTATGTGGGAACTTTAGAAAATAAGATATATAGGCTGGATTCTTCATTTTAACAAATTCATTTAGCACACGATTTTCTATTATATGGAACCACAGCAGTTGTGGAGTAGTACTGCAAAATTCCTAGTGGACAGGGGAATGATTACAAAGCTGGTGAAGGTGGCTGTGCCAGAAGCTCTTGTATCTCAGGGATGAAAAGAGATCACAAAAGGAAAAAGCATTGAGGGGTGTGGTACTGCATGGAATATCCAGGGCTATATGGCAAGACATGGCCTCAGACAACCAACCGTGTAAGAGTTACAGATTCAAATTCATACTCCTTCCTTTCTTTCCCTTATTCTTATATAAGGAAGGCGAAACAATCCCTGGAAAAAGAATACTGCCTGTTTTGGGGGGATTTCTTTTAAACTTGAAACTTTTTTAAAGTCCAAAAGCATAAAAAAAGTATATTTATTAAAATCAATATATACTTAAAAAAAAACCAAAAACATGTTCATTCCAACTCCAAAACATAAAAATAAACCTATGAAAATCCAAAAGGACACCAAGAGAGGTTAGTCAGAATGGGGATTCAGGTTAAAGTTGCTGTATTCTACAGTACGTGAGAGAGTGCATAGGTAGACAATAAGCTTCTAGACAGGGAAACACAAATGAACTTGGATTTTAAAAATCTAGGCATTAAAAGTGTTCTTGAAGCACTTCAAGGTAAATGCATGGAGAAAGTAAAGCCTGCCCTTATAGATTCAGTGAAGCAGACACACGACACATCACACAATTTCAGAAATACACACAATTTTTGCAGCTTGAATAAAGAGATAATTCACTCTAACCAAGGAGAAAGGGGAAGAGAAGTAGTTCAGCTGCTGTCTCGCTAACTGTAAGAAACTGGCAGCTGAAAAGAGAGGATCTATTTAACAGTTACACTATTGAACAGTAAATTAATCAATCATGGTCAGTCACCTTGCAGCAGTCTGCATCACTTAAGTAGCCACATCACTTACATAGCCACATCAAGATATGTATAGTCATATATTGACCAACAGTAAGCTTACATGAAAATGTATTATACTGGGAAATCGAAAAACAAAACCTGCATATATTGGCTCAGATCACTGCCTTTGCATATGAACAAAAAAACAATCAGAGGTCTAAAACTAAAAGCCTGTGTGGCTTTCTTTAGAGGCCTCTTGAATTTAAAAAAAACAAAACCAAAGAAAGCAGAGACAAATCTAAATAAACAAAACAAAAAAGGAGGCTTGATTGAGGTTACATTTTTTATATTCCTTTATGTTTCATGAACAAACTTCATGGGACTGCTAGCCTTGTGATTCCTTACTGTAAAACAAATTTCTGTAACTATTAAGAGCACTTGTGGTGTTAAAAAATAGTAAGACCTTTTTTAAGTTTAAACCTATTTTATTTAGAAACAGAGAGCAGCTCATTCCTTTCAGGAAAACACACTTAAGTGGAAAAGATATCAAAGTCATGCTGCTCCATACCTATACTGTGTTTGTACGCATACGCATCCATGTTTTGAAGAAGCTGACATTTATTATTTTAAGAAGGAACACCTTTGGAACGAGAACTACATGAGCCTATTTTCTAAACTGTTCAACTTTTTGTGACAAAAAGGTACAGTGGTTTTTTTCTGTGACTTTTAGGGGACCATGACTCCAATCAGAGACCATGAATATCTGTGGACAGAAAATAGGACCAGCTGGTGCCATTGCCTGGTACTTTTTACATTTTGTTTAGGGTGCTGGTTGGGAGGGGGGGTTGGTGGAGACCTGTGCATAGAAGACAAGAAACAGAAGTTGTGACTGGAAAAAGCCTCAGAATTGGCTGCAGCGGCACACCACCAGCTGCCATTACAATGTGTATTGTGTACATTTGCACGGTGTAGAATCTAATTCAGTTTTACAGTCAGAAAAGAATAGGAGGCAATCACTGAGCATCCATCACCAAACAGCGTGATAAATAAGCTGTTATTTGGACCATGTATTTAGCCCAGTCAAGAGATTTGGACTGGAAAAAAAGAGGACAGAAAAGACAGGGTCAAAAAAATCAGAAAACCCTCCTGTGAAATAAACCAGAAAGACAAAGAAGTGTCTTCCGTGTCTCTTTGGGCCACAAATACTGACTACATAGAAGTAATATATGATTATTGTTTATGAGTTTAATCTGAGACTTAAAACTGCAGTAGTGTGAAGTAAAAGAAAAAAAAGCCACTGGTTTTGTGAGGGTTCTTCAAGTTCCCAGGAAGATTCTTAATGTTTGGAACAGTAAAATATTTACTTATTGGCAATACTTTGAAAATCTTCCTGCATTTAAGCAAAGATACAGAGGGACATAAATGTCTAAAGAAAATGAGCCTATTTTTCAGAAGTAACTTTTTATGGACAGTTTTTAATTATATTTAACTCTTGGCAGATTCAGAGAGGTTGCTGGGTGTTTCAAAACCATCTATAAAGCTAGGTCCTAAAGGATATAAGGTCCTTAAGCATTTTTTTTTTCTTTGCGGTATATCTTCATTTGCAGACATTTAAACTAAGCTTTACTAATCCAGTCCTATGTGTGCATATAGCAGCCAAGCTGGCTTTTAAAATGACTAAACATTACACTCCTCTAATATACCCTTATGGAATTTTCAAATAATCCATTTGCTCTTATGGCACACCAATGCCTTTTAACATCTTGCACTTGATAGCCTAGCTGAGGATTCAGTCCCAAATCCAATTAAACCAAAAATCACTATACGGGATTTTAGATGTATGACTTATGCATACTCTTAGCACATCACAAATTTTAAGTAAGAAACATGACCCTCTTTTACTGTTATTAAAGGGAACATACATTACATCACATGTGCTGTGAGCTAGAAAAAAAAGCATATGATTAATCAGGACTCTGTTGCAAGGTAATGCCGGAGCCCTGAGGGTGCTAATAGGACTTACTGGCCCTGACCAGCCTCACCTGGGATGACTGTGCACACCCCCTCTGTCCCCAGCCCCAGGAGCCCCATTTAAGCCTAGCCTATGATGCAGGAGTGCTGGCCTTTAGCCCTGCTTCCTCCTCCTGGATGGTCTTTGGAGTCCTGCTTCAGGTAGCTGCTCTCCTGCGTGGTCCCTCAGCTAGGCAATGTGGCTTCTCTCTGGCTCCATCTCCTTTCCTTCCTGCCGGGACCCTGAGAAAGGACCTTGCCCCGTGCCTTGCTGTCTCAGGGGCTGTTGATGAGCCCTGATGGGCTCCTGGCTCCTTCCCCATCCACAGCTGCCCTGCTCCTGCTGTGTTCCTGCAGGTAACTCAGGAGAGGTAGCAATCTCTGCAACCCAACGTCCAAGTTGGTTTTGGAGCAGACATGAGGTTCCTAAATCATTTTAGAACATGAAAAAGTTGGGGTTTTTTCCTCTGTGTAGAAGCCTGGGGGATGGGGCAGGTAGAGAGGGAGGTGCATTAAACTGTTCCTAAAGCACATGGCATTGCTACCAACTATCTGTTTCACCTCTAGGTTTGCAAATACTGGTGGTTTTAATTCAGTAGCCAAACCAAAAGAAATCTTAAGCCTCTCTGAAGAGCGGAGGGAAGCTTTCTGACTCAAAATGATTTTTTCAACTTGAAGTGGTTAATAACAATTTCAGAAAAAGTTGTATTTTTTGTAAAAAACCAAACCAAAACAAAAAAACCCCTAATAATTGAAAGGACCACTCTGAAAGGAAGACAATAGTTAAGTTGCCAAACTAGAAATATTCTTGGGTTTGCATATGTGTATTTTTGTACTGAAGTAGTTCTCCAATCTGAATTCACCAATGGTTTTGCTGCTTCTGAAGCTGCCCTCTTCAACAAATTTGCAATGTTTACTGTCTCTTCTGGCTGTCTCCCTGATGCTCTGCTGGGTGTGGTTAGAATGCATTCCTTCTACTTTTAAAAGAAGCCACAAAATACCGAGAGAAAATTCTACTCTATCATCTGGAAGTAAGTAAGTAGATGTTTTCTGCCTTGTGTTTTTTATAAGCCATTATAGCAAGATCATGCTGATGATGAACATGGCTCTTAGGCTTATAGTGGAGGTTGGGCCTCATAATCCACATTTCAAATAAAATTCTACAGGTTTCATGTGTTGGGGTTTTGACTTTAGGACTCAATCTCCAGCTGTTGCATTGCAGAATCTGAACAACTTTATATAAAAGGTCTGTACAAGGCTAGGATAATTACTTAAATTCTAATACAAAAAAGGAGATATTGAGGTAGTGAAACTGCAAATCCACTTCCTAGTCTCGTACTGTTAGTGTCCTAAATCCCAGCCCTCTCCCTTTATCTCAGGGCTTAAACACCCCAACATTTCCTATCCCACCTGTCTCCTGTTACACATGGAAAGGAGCTCCTCCTTTCCAGCTGCCCTCTTTCTCATCCTCATTCCAGTACCTTCCCACACAAATTTTCCCATCTCTGACTTCCTTCTCACCAGCCCACTTGTGAGCTCTTAAAGCTCCCCTGGCTCTTCAGCACTTCCTTCCCATATTTTTGTCCAGTATTTCCTCCCACTCTAATCACATCCTTTCTCAGCTTACAGTTTCCACTACTGTTACTTGCTTCCTCCTGTGCTTGCTGCCTGGGTTTAACTGTTATTCCTTCAGCCCTTTGTTAGCAATACTCTCTGGATGGGCACTTCTTCCCATGGCCTTCACAGCCAGCCAGGTTCTCCTTTTTGCTTGGTTCTCAGAAAGCATGCTCCTCTTCTGGGTTTTCAGAAATCCAGGTGTATTTGATATTTATGCAAAACTCAGGACAGGACTCTGAGAGCAGTAACGGGGAGAATGTCAATCAGAAGCGGATCTATGAAAGCTCTAAAGCCAGTGAAACTTTACATTCTTTATCATGTAGCATTTGTGAATGAGTTGTGTTTTTTTTTTTAACAATAATTTGGATACAAGATAAAACTTCAGGTTGTTCATGATAAATTACTTTTAATTAAAAGCACAGTGCTTTCTGTAGCCAGTTTGACATGATAGTGAATGTTGCTGCTATCAAACGTGTTCAATAGAATAGATTTATTAAATCAAAAATTAAGATTCATGGGAATGTGGAAACTTTTAATAGAAAATATTCTGAAATATTTCTCAATCTAGTTCTAGCTATTGGTTGTTAGTGGTGTGATGGACAGGATCAGGCTATCTCAGTCCTGCTGGCTGTTGCCTAACTGTTGCAGTTCATGCTTAGCAAAAATCTACGAATATCCTCTGTGGGGGTAAAGAATAACATGTCCTTCTGCCCTGATCCCCACTCTGAAATGCGTATAGATGTGGTTATACGTGTATGTACAGCCCAGGCCAATGCAATCACAGTGTGGGTGTAAGGGAGACACCTCCTGGCTGCCTGGCTGGGTAGACCTTGAAGTGCTGCCTCTCACCCACAGGGTTTTTATCTACTGACTGGGAAAAGACAAAGTTCAGCTTAGGAATTCATTGGAATCAGTCCCGTAGAGTATTTCCAACAGCTGTAGGGCAAGGAGAATGATATATAGCACAAATTTGGCTGTAAACTGTTTTTTAACATCTTTTTACTAACATGAATTTCTGAATTTGTGAGTAGGGCGGGTGCTGAGAACAAGTCTGTTATTTTTGTTTGGGGGTGACAATGTCCCTGGCATTTGATATAACAAAATCACAAAATGAACTTAATTATATGATGAAGGAAGAAGCAATTAAACTGAAATGAAGTGTGCAGTCAATGAGGTCAAATGTACGTATACATATGTTTTCAAGGCAAGTGTTAAACCCCCAGGAAAGGGCATAAGACTGCCAAAAATTGAAGCAAAGAAAAAAAATAGTTGAAAATTGTTCTTAGGAAAATAGACATCTTTATTAATAATTAGAAATAACATAAAAGTAGAATGATCTCTGTCTGAGAAACATTGTTTTCCTTTTTTTTAAGTCTGATATTTTGAAATTTCTCCAGACTCAGATTCTAAAGAAGAAAAAAGAAATACCTGAAATCACTAAAACATTCCACTTCTGGAACTGGATGATTGAAAAATATACTAAATAAAAAAGTAATAGACAGTCTATTAAATACAAGGTAAAAATAGAATATTCACAAGTGAAAAAAATTAAACTACAAATTGTATGCTTTGCTTCTAATTCCAGATGTTTCAATTTCCTTCGGTTTGTTAACATATTAACTTATTTGCAGAATTGATTGGAAATGCCTGTTTGTGCTACAATACTAAACTGTTAATAAGTAAAATGTACAGAGGTATGTGATCTCAGGCATACTCAGTACCTACCTGGCTGTGCTCCAAACTTGATAAACTTATCTGTATGAAAGGCACCGGTACATTAGAAATACCACAGACACTAATAGGGCTGATCAAATAATGTCCAATTCACTTAATAATGAATTTTTGTAGTCTCATTCAGCTGGCTGCATAACTGATTTGATAGTGTTTCACTGATACCTTATTTCACTGAGGATGTTACTGATTGACAGTGTATTTCCTTTATGGTTTTGGGGTTTTTCTGGGTAGCAACTTGTTTGTTATTATTTTTGAATAATAGAGAAACTGCTAGCCAAAGGGAAGTATGCATCATAGACTTACGGTATGCTTATTTCTCTATATTGAGGGGTATTTGTGCCACATAATTATCTACGTTGGGTATTTGGAGGACAGTGCCTTTATGGTCCTAATGGAGTAGTCTTAATCTCTTAAATTTTTATATTATATCTGTTACCTTCCCAACACTTAACCACTGACTCCCTTACTGTTTCTATAGTTCAAGAAAGATGAGGAACTCCTAGAGAGAGTCCAGAGGAGAGCAACTAGGATGATTAAGGGACTGGATCGTTTTCCCTACAAGGAAAGGCTGAGAGAGTTGGGCTTGTACAGCCTGAAGAAGAGAAGACTGAGAGGGGACCTCTCATCAATACATACAAATACCTTAAGGATGGAAGTCAAGAGGATAGAGCCAGACTCTTTGCAGTGGTGTCCAGCAACAGGACAAGGGGCAATGGGTACAAACTGAGACATAAGAGGTTTCAGTTGAATATGAGGAAAAACTTCTTTACTTTGAGGGTGACAGAGCACTGGAACAGGCTGCCCAGGGGGATTGTGGGGTCTCCTTCTCTGGAGATATTCAAAGCCCGCCTGGACGAAGTCCTGTGTAACATGCTCTAGGAGAACCTGCTTTAGCAGGGGGGTTGGACTAGATGATCTCCCGAGGTCCCTTCCAACCCTTGCAATCCTGTGAAAACTTCTATTCATGTTCAAAGAATGTGTGGGTAATCAAGTGCAAATATCAGGCCTCGTGTTTTGAGGACAAGTATTGTATAGTCCTTTTGTTTTAAGTGTGCTCTTTAGCTTTGATTCCTTGACAGATGTTATATCACAGAACTTGATTCAGCACAAATGGAAGCAACCCCAGCTGACTGGGGATCAAAGAATAGCACCACCTCAACCTATAGAGGATGGCATGCAGTCATTTTCCAGCTGCCTACTTGTTTAATCCTAAGAGTCACAAAGCAATCTTGGTTTTAGATGTCTCCTTACAGTGGAAAAATACATTTCTCTATTCACAGTCATAACCTCTAACCTTTTCACCAACTTTTATGAAGAAAGTATCAGTCTGAATGTTGCTGATGTTCCACAAATGAGATCAATTAACACTAAATACTAGTAGCCAGAATTGGTACTTATGCAAAGTAGCACTACACAGAAATTGCTCTGAAGTGAGCTAATGTCAGGAAATTAGTCAGGAAATACTTGGTAATCTCTTTAGTAAGATCTAAATATAAATCTTTTTGGAGAATCCAACATATGATCGAGAAACAAAAATAAGGGTATTTGGAAATGAGTTTTCATTGATCTTTGTTACTACAGTTTTCTCTAAGATGTGTTGACACTTATGGCACGTCAGTCACACTGATTAGTACATGAATATATTTAGTTAATGTGATTTTGTAGCAATAGTGGACCATATCCTCCTAGCTTTTACAAATTTTTATCTCTGGAGCCTGAGTGATATCAAACTGAGATTTATGGTAAACTGGGAATGTGAAACTCCCAGGAAAATACTAATTCTGTGATGAACTGAATTCTGAAAGAGTAACTGAGCGTATGGAGGCACAATGTTGTACAGAAAAATGCAGGTGTGCTGAGATGCACAAAATCCTTGCTGGTGGAGAGGTACTAGCCAAAAGAGCTAAACTGAATCTGACTAATTACCATTTATTTCTCTCTTTCAGTACTTACGATGTAGATTACTTCTATTTGTTGAAGGGAAGACCTAAAACACCCTGTAGTCTAGAGAGTTCTTACCTGCCTGGGGGATGGACTGGCAGCGGTTTGATGGCCTTTTTAGATACAACGACATCCTAAGGACATAGGTGTCTCTCGTATGTATGCCCTACTCCGAAACTTCTGTCCTTTGAGCTGGCATCCAATCACCACCCAAAAGCTGAAATTCCTTATCTGTGTAGTTGTTGGGGTTTTGCCACCAAATGTCACCAGGTGTCTGAAGTTCTGGTTCTGAACAATACCTTCTTTGTGACCTAAACAACTCACAATTTGGCTTACCTTACCATTCACAAATGCAACTTCCCCCATCTACCAAAAATTTTCTTTTCATTACAATTAGCACTTATGGGAGCTGGAAAGTAGTCAAACTCCCAAGCCATGGTAGCTGATGAAAGCTAAGCTTAAAGATCCTACAGGATATGTCTATGAGCTAGCTGCATAGATAGCAAACATTAGCAAAAATGAAATAGTATTGAAGGCACTGAGAAATGAGGCAGACACAAAATCAGACCTTTAAGAACACACTGAAGATTAACATTATTTGAGAATGTTCTTAGACCTGAAACCTATGGTGGTAGTTCAGTAGCATAGTTTTTATACTTTCTGTGTGGTAAGGCGTAGGCAACTAACACTATTATAGACTAATCTGACAAGGCACAAGCAAACTTCAGTCTGAAACCATAAACAAACTAGGAAACAAACTAATGAACTGTTCAGCATTTGCTAAAGTACTGCCTGGTCTGGACTACCCACTCCCATCTATTCAGAGTTCTTTGCAGAGGAAGTTTCCAGTATTTATCCCATAGCAATACAGAGATTCAAGAGAGAATAAATAATTGAAATTGGAGACTGATGTTAGCATCTATGTGTCTTCTAAGAGAAGCATTGAGCTTTTTCAGAGTCCATTTCTACTTGTATAAAATTAACTATTTTATTCTGTCATAGGCTATAAATTATATAATGCATACCCATTCTTCCCAGTCTTTCTAAAATGATAAACCAAATACTTTGAGGTCTGAAACAGGACTAAAAAATGCATAATAAGAAAAGACCAAATGTCTTTTATATTCTTGTATGTAAGAGGTAGATGTAGAAAGCAAGGTGGACAAATTGTAAGCACTTTTTCTAAATGCAAATATTGATGACAGCGTAGATCACTTGGAATAAGAATTGTATTATATCTTAAAAAAAACCCACAAAACCAAACAAAACCAACCAACCAACGACAACAAAAAAACAGAGGACTATATTTACTGTATCTTTAAAGTACTACAAAATCCCTTCAGATGGGAATGTCATGCCCTGGGAGGGTGGGGAATAGCATTGTGGCTTTCCAACTAATTTTGTCAGAGGTACTGAAAACTATGGAAAATCAGAGGAGAATACTGCTATGCTATTACCATATAAAAGGTGACTTCAGCTAAGTGTAAGTATACTAGGACAGTGTTAGGAAAGAATATAATGCATAGGCTAACGGTTTTATGCATCATAAACTTGTATGTTATGAGCAACTAATGAGAGAAATAAAAAATGGGAAAACATTTCTTGTTTAAGCCCTGGACGAAGATATACTAATGAAAAGCCACTCTAAGAGTGGTTGTATTCAAACTCAACAGTTTTGTCAAAGCAAAAAAAAAAAAAAGGTCCACCTAACAATGATTCCAAGTAAAAATTGAAACTAATAAGGGTGTTTATGAATAGAAAATTAAAGGATCAGCTAAAGCAGTTAATTTTTGCAGGTGTCATGCAGACTGTCCAGGGGGATGCAGAAAGTGAATTAGTGGGGAGACATTTTATACAAACAAAAGGGAGGTAATTAATTTGTCATTTGCAAAGAATGCTGCGGTCACCAAAAATATAAATGGATTCAAACAGTGCCTAGTCAAAATTCATGGGAAAACATGCTAATCAAGGGCTATTAAACAGTCATCTGAATATAACATGTGTCTCAAAAAAAAAAAAATAATGGAATCATTATTTCTCAGCAGTATCAGTAGAAACAGGAGAAACTGATAAACAATTAGTTGCAAATTGCTAGACCTGAATGGCATTGGCACAGAAGTTCTACAGCTGACGAGATATCCTGAAGTAAGTACACTTCTTTCTCCATAATACAAGGTCCTCTTTCACTACTGATCTGTTTGTATAGCAACATGATTGGTTAAAAGGTGTTAAGGTCAAACCTGCCTCCTTTAGGTTTCTAGGATATGCCCAGAAAATAGATCCAAATAATGCTTCTGTCTTCACTTGGCATCTGGGGGCAAGATGCTTATTCTTTTTTCCCCACCATCACTTCCATACATACTCATTTAGTAAAATGGTTCCTTTGTAGAAAAATCAGCAAAACCAAACGCTATTTAAATTAGATTGGACTGAAAGTGTCAGAACAGACCAGAGGTGTTCTGTATATCCCTTCTTGCATACAGTCTTCAGAATAAGATTGACGTACATGAAGCTTCATTTATGAAACTACTTTGCAGATTAGTGTTTCTCAAAATCACTAACATTGTTACATATACATAATGGATTGTGATAAGTATCTTTCAACAATACATAAACATGTTTGCTACTAAATATTTGTTTTAATGTGTAATGTAAATTACACAGTGAATGTTTATCACTGGTATAGAACCTTAATATTTTACTAAAATATATTTTGGCCTGTGAATAAGACAAAGAAAATCTAAGCTAAGTGACAGGCAAATTCTCCTTTCACCCAGTTGAGAACTTATGGAGTGCTTAGTTAATTAATTCATACTCACTTTTTTCCTTGAAGTGCTAGCTAGTAAGTGCCAATGTCTTATAAAACCAAGCATACACCAGTGACTGTGGAAGCCTGGAAGAGGCATGACTGCTGGAAGCCCATATAAAGATGACAATAACATGAAAACACATCCCCTTAGTTCCCCAGGTGGTGGAGAACCTTTAGAAGTAATTTTGCTTTGCAGAGTAATTCTGTCCCCTCAAATTATATATTCACTGGAAAGACCATTTCTCAAACTTGAAAATAGGTCTACTATTACCTCCCTAAAAAACCACTAAGAATGTAACACTGAGCGCTCATTGTGATAGAAGCTGTGTCAAGTCCCCTGACTTTACTTATTCTTCATTTTAAGCCATTTTATTTTTGAAGAACTGTAACATTTTGGATTAATTCAGCTTTGAACTAAAGGAGTTTGATTATGAATGGTTTGAAATGGTGAGGGAAGGAATAAGGAGGAAGAGGGAAATGACTTTATGTGGTAAAGGATGCATTTATCAATTAAAAGTTTGTCCTTTTATGTTAGGAGATGTAATAACTTTATGGCAAAATTACTTCAGGGGATATATGAAACAGTTTCAAGATAAACCCTGTCTTAATAAATTTTCTTCAATGTTTTAAAGGCAGGAGCTTCTAAAATATGCAAGGTATGCATAACATGCAGACAAGGTTTTGCTGATTACATATATTTGGAAAGACTTTAAAAGGCACACAGTTCTGCACCAGCTCCTATTGACATTTCATACAATTTAACATGCTGTAAGTCTCTGAAAGAAGCAAGGATTTTTAAGATTAGTAGAGATACTTCATAAATCTGTTCACATTTGGGGACTTTTCTGCATTTTGAGACAGCTAAAAAGTTTTTGCATCATTTCCAGAGCTCTTCATATACCCCTTATCAGTGCTGCATGGTTCTCAATCTGACTCTTGGAAATTTCCCTTTTCCTAAGAAAAAAGCCATTGTTTTTTTAGACACAAAAATAAGTACATCATTTGCCTATTAATTAAATACTATCCACAGTATTCTTTTCTGTATGGAAATATCATTCTCTGTTACTACAAATTTTTTATTGTTGATACATTTTTTCTGCTGTGTAAGTGTCAATTCCAGTTTGGGGCCAAGTAGTTCAAGGTGCGTGAGCTGAACTTTAATCATCTCCCTTTTTTCACTTGGCTACAGTATGTGAACGCTAGCTATTTCGGCATTATTTAAGATAATTAAGTAGGAAGGTTATGCTTGATGTTTGAGCTAGTTTCAAATAACCCCGATAAAAGGACTTTATCAGACTTGGACAACAAATCCTACATTTTAGATTTGCTTTTCCCAGTGATTTATTTAAAAAAGAAAACCACCCAAATCAAAAAAACCAAACTAATTTCCTTCCTTTAATGCTAGGCATAAAAACTGAATCAGTTCTTCCTTTTGGATTTCTCTTGTAACTCTTAACAGTATTTTAAAAGCATTCTTCAATTATAGCCTTCATCACACTGCCAGAACTGATGTTGATAGCTGGATAGCTTTGCACTGGTGTCACAAAATGTATGTTACTAAGTAATAGGCTATAAAAATAAATTTGCTATTCATCTTGCAAAAAGATCAGGCACCAGTAAAAACTTCTATACCATGTACTGTAGAAACTTTACTTATTTATTGTAGACATTATGCCATAGAAGAACATGAAGTAATATAAAAGGGATAGCTGTTTGGATATTTAGGAGGAGTACTTCCCAGGAAAAAGCTAGAATATAATATCCATTCATTTTGAATAAGTATAAGCAGATTTTTATTGAAGTCAGAAAAGAGGAAATTTAATGAATAGAAATTCAAAATGAAATGGATCTGAAAGGTTATTAGCTATATGAATAAGGAGGAAAGTGATATTTAAGTATAAAAATTACTTTTTTTCCATTTTCTAATACTTCTGACTGCAAAATATGTTTTCCACAGGACTTTTTTTCTACATATTGATTTGAATTTAATCTGTATTCAGATCTCCAGTAATACAAAGACTGGTAAAAGTGCAAAATTATTATAATGCTATTTCTGCCCTGCCAGGTATTCTGTGATCATTAATCGCATGACTTTGAAGCAAGTTCTAGTCTGATAGGTGCATTCGAAGAGTTAACCGCGCAAATGCAGGAGGTAATTTTTGTTGTCCTTTTTTTTTTTTTGGTTGCAAAAATGCAAAACCAAAAGAATGGGCTCAGCAAAAAACAATTAGTGTGAATAGGAACAGGAAACGAGGAAGTTTTGTTGCTATAGAAACATTACCTTTTCTTGTAGCTCCTTTTGTAAATATCACGTGAGCACTTTTTTGTTCTGAAATAGAAATTCTCGTATCAGTACATCAAGAATGTATCCCTATGTTGCCACTCGTTTGTGCAGAAAGTTTCTAGTTACAGAAATGATAGAGTAAAATTTAAACCAGTTTTATTCTAATGGGAAAGCTTGTACTCACTTTAAATAACCTTATCTTTTTGTGCCACCCAAGAAGAGAAGCTTTTTATGCACTATACTAAGAATTAGGTTACTTTATTACAGACATCGGTAGGTTCAGGATCTAAAATCTTGAATCAGTTTGCAAGCCCTTTATAAAATCCTGCTCAGATTCAGAACTAAAATATCAATGGCATTTCTATTCCTGCCTGGGACAGTTTTTAGAAAAAACCCAAGATATTCAGCTACTACAAGATAACCACTTCTAGTGTATAATGGAACCAAAGATAGCACCATTGTTATCATCTTTTGAATATGGGCATCTGTATAGCGCTGTAATAAGACTGGAAAGAGCGTGTTACCTTTTATAGTACCTATTGTTTGCGTACATGGTCACTTTTCCTTATAAAAAAACCTGCAGAAATACGACATTTTGTCACTTTTGCATGAGATGAAGAATGTGAGAGAGAGACATTAATGGATTTCAACTAATATAATCAAGTAACTATATTCTCAGATCATACAAAGTGGTATCACACCATCATACTATGTCCTATACTAACCTGTTGCTTAAGATCTTTACCAGAAAGTAACAGTGAGTATGTCTATATTTTTTTTTTTAATTTTATTTTATTCCAGCAGTCTGTCCCAACTTCTCAGCTCTTTAATTCTTTTCCTATGCCCTTTATTCAGATGCTGGTTGCTAAAGGGCACAAGAGCATTAATTAAATAACTCTCACCCACAAGATTTTAATGGTGCTGTTTGTCTCTTGACTTTTGAGAGCAGTGGCTTAAGATTGTTATCAGAATGGCCTCATTTTTTCTGCTAGAAAATACTTTTGAAATAGACATTTCCCAGGAAGACATTCATGGTGGTAAAGGTTTGCTTATGAAATAAATACCATGATAACCCATGGGACTGTGACCCTGCTCTTCCACAGGGAACTGTGATATTAAGTGGGCTTAACTGCCTGTGTGACTCCATTGGCAGTGCCACCACTGTGCTGCCTACTGGAAAAAATGTGAAAACTACCTTTTAGAGTGTAAAGCAAAGGGACATGTACTCACAGGCTCGAAAGGTGTAGTTTCCTCACAGTTTCAAAGGGCAGTTGCTGTGCATCCTTCTCCACAGGTAACTGTGAGCGATGCACCCGCCTCTTGCCGCCATTTCTAGGCTTCGGGGGAACTGCAAGGGGCTGCTAGCTAACAGCGAATGAAGAAAATTAATGCCCCCAGTTTTCCTGGTTCCTCCTTTTTTCATCACCTCTTCTTAATTTTAAAGCATATTTTGCGTTCTGCTGCAAAACTGGCACAATTTGCAAAGATACTGGACAAAATAGGGGTTCACCTCTACTCTGCCTGTCAGTGCTGCAGGGGCCCCCTGTGAGGGGAACGAGCTGGGAGGTGAGGCCAACCCCAGCGCAGGCTGTGCCCTCGCCTGCTGTCCCACGGCTTCCACACGTGGTGGGCAGAGATGGGGGCTGGTCACGGGGCCCACAGCGGCCCTGGCACTGTGAGGGGGTGGGCCAGGCCGGTGGAAGCAGGGGCAAGGGCCGGCGAGGCTGGGCACCCTTATGCCTGCAGGGCCCTGAGCTGTCTTTCTGTATGTCATTGATAAAGAAAGGAAAAGCAGACAAGTAGTCTCATTGTGGTAAAAACAAAAAAAAGAAGCAGAAAAGCCAAAAGGTGAATAAGGCCTTTTGGCTGATGGTGCTCCCTGAAGTCACCACCCAACTAGCAGTTCTGGGGCTAGTCATCCCCGTGCTGCTATTTAAGATACCATGCAGACATTTGTCTGCTCCGAAACAGAGTCCTGTTAATTCATAACACTAACCAGACATTTATCAACCAGCTAGACAACATGACCTAATCAAACTATCAGGCTAGCCTGGAAAAGCCAGGGTGAAATTTAATTATTCTAAACATTGCACATGGTATGGGTGTTCTTCCTGAAATAACGAAAGTTATTTTTCTTCAGGAAACAAAAAACCACTGGGCTCCTTCAGACTGCAGCAGCAATGGATTGAAATAGTGAACACGGTGTTTAGTGATGAACGCAGAGTTATAATACCTGTTTCTATCCACTGCCTGAACAGAGAAATAACTATAAATCTTTCCAATATCAAAAAGGAGAGAAAGGCAAGGAATGTATCAAGACTACAAAAGAGACATTACAGTCTCTTTTAGTAATAATCTGTAAGTATGTTATTTGTCTTTAGAGCTGTGAATGCTTTATGTACAGATTTTCTTGAAAAAGGCTTGAATGCTTTATTTCACCTTTCACTTCTGGTGAAGTCTTGCAGACTTCTCAAATAATTCCGTGTTCACCGAAAGAGTTTTTATTATGACCTGCATATTATTTTCAGTAAACTTAGGAAGCTTTGAAAACTAGAAATTTCAATGATGCAACCAGTAAGTAAATTTATACAAGGTAAAATTATACAAGGCAAACTTCTAGGGAAGTTGCATCAAAACATAAAAAAGGGAAGAACTTAAATAAGTAAAATTGCATAAATAATGGATTTTTTTTGAAAAAACAATCCCCCAAAAGTCTATCATGGCATCAAAATATGGGGGCCAAATCAAAATGTCATTTAAAATAATTACTTAAAGAGAAAAATGACAATAATTTGGTTAGTTAGATTCATAAGGGAAATATTATTACATTTCAACATGTGCGTAAACTTCTTTGTATCTATTCACCTGCATCATAGGAATAATAAGGTGTATTTTAAATTGCAGAAAATGTCCAGGTCTTTCTTTTGTTCAAGGAAAAATTAAGTTCATGCATTATGTTAGGAGGATAAGAAGTGATTACTATATAATCAAGATTATCTCGATAATAGAGACTCATGTTTTCTATGACTATTTTTTGTTACTATATCCCACACCAAAAGTATACGATCTCTTGCATATTAAGCAGCTAATGTGGCACTTAAATGTTTACATAAAGAGTATTATTCCTTTTTGACAATGTACATAAATTAAGAGAAAAACATATAGGAAGGTGCAGGCTGCTACTCTAGTTTCAAAACAAAATGTTATTGACATTCAAAATATTCTGGCTATCACCATGAAATAAAAATATACAAAATAATACAGCATTTTCAAGAGGAATCGTCCTCAAGCCCATGTGTGAGAATGAGATAACTCCAGTATTTCTAGCACCTGAAGGTACAAATTAGCTTTGCTATTACTCAATATTTTATACTGCCAAATGGTCACATGAAAATATGTTTATGCCTGGAATTATGGATGAGATGATATTTAGAATGAAACTATATCCTATATGACACCTTGTTTAAGTAACAAAATTTACCTTGCTCAAAAGTTAGATATCTCATAGGAGCTCACACTGCCACTGCCTCAGAATATTTCTAGAGTCAAGCTTTTTGTAATGTAACTGCTTTTGATCAGGCTTTCTCTTTGGGTTTGACAAAGACTGAAATCTTTTACACCATGGTTGCCTGCAACTTTAAAACTGCTTCAGTCATACTCCCACATCTCAGTTTTGTTATCTAATTTCAGGGAGTGACATGAGACCAAGGTGAGAGGGAAGATAAACGTCTGTCAACTTCATAATCTGATCCAGTTATTTAGAAGGCATCTTTATTGGACAGAAGTAAGTGGCATACCAGCAACCTACATTGCCAGTTTAGGACAGGCTCTAAAAAGTTTGGCTGTGCTGGTTTATTTGTAGCTTTCACTGTAAAAGCTGTCTTGTTCCCAGATGAAGCAATTGTTGGACTGCTTAGTCCAGCAGCTCTTGTGACTGCCATAATTGTTGATGTAGCAAGACCATATGGGGTAAAGCCTTAATTGGTGGGGTTCCCTCTTGCTTACAGACAAGAAATATTTCATTTCAAGGACTGCAGCTAGTTTTGCTTGATGTTGTATGTCTTTTGTAGAGCCCTCGACAACGGTTTTCATGAATGCATTTTGTGTCTTGCCATAAAACCAAGAATTACATGCTTCTTTCCAAAGCAATTTTCAGTCTGCTGCCTACCACCCTGTTCCAAGAGAAGTCCCCTATGACAGTTCTTGCTTTCCCAGCATGAGCACCACTGTAGACCCAAACCTGCCTGAATCTCACGCCCTGATGTGTGCATGGCATATTCCACTGTCTCTACCTCTCTGCATATGAATGACTGCCTTGTTTTTTCTCACTGTTAAAGACACATGCAATAGTGCCTTCTGCATACTGGAAGTGGTTGCCTGGCTAAAAGAGTGATGAGAAGCTCAATGCACAGTTTGCTCAGTCCAACAGTAGTTTTAACCACTTGTACATGGTCCAGTAAATTAATTTGAACTAAATGTGTGCCCAAAGCATGAGGCTTTTGCTCTCTCTTCCTCTACCTTCTTGGAACAGAGAGGTTCTGGAAACTTAAGGCAAGACCCTTTTCTTCCACTTACAACAAATTTGCAGAACTGTTAATAGGTCTAATTGTCAGACTGGATTCATTTATAATGTTGAAACCTGTTGCAGGACATTAAGCATATTTTTAATCCTAGGATGACATTAAGATCATTTTTATAAGCAAGCTATTTATGCTCAGCTGATAGTGGCTAAAAAGGAAGTTGTAAATGAGCTGCTCGTATTCTGGCACAAGCAGAATATCTTTGCATTTTGTGAGCGTGAGTAGGTTGGTGGCTTGAATTGCTAAAAAAGTCAGCAGAGTAAGCAAAGTAAGCAGACAGTCTCGCATTTTGGGAAATATTTTTGTTAGAAGTGGAGTGTGAAATTGGAATAATAGAGGATTTATGAGCTTTTGGGAGGGAGGAAGAAAAAAGTGAAATCAAACAATTGCTGTGGTAATGTAGGAAATGAATGTAGGAAAGGAAGGGTAGAAATGACAAGAAGAGTTGAATGCAGCTACATAAAATTTGGAACATATCCTTTGTATGCAGTATATGACTAGTTTGAATATAGTTAGCAAATTACAGAAGACATTTACCCTCTGCAGCATAGCTAACTTTGAAAGCAAGGAAGATTTTGGCTCAAAAAAAGCAGTATCATTCATGTTTCATGAGGACCATTAAACAGTGTGTTATTTGAGTGTCTTATAATGGATTCAGTACTTGCAATATATGATTGCATATGTGCATATTTGGAGTATGCCCATATTTGAAAGCATCCTAAACTGCAAATGGTAACTTAAGTTGCCTTTAGTTTTTGATAAGACACATCGTCAAGGCACCAGGACATTGTGAAGTATAGTATATGGGTAGCAAGAAACTTAAATGCCAGAATGGGTCTAGTCTTGAGCTTCTAAAGGATTTGGAGGGTAAAATGACATCCTTGGAGGGTTGTTTTCTTCTGTGCATGGGGAAGGTGTTTGGGATACACACTGATTCAGACCTATACTGCAGACATATGTATGTGCTGTAGGACAGGGCAGCTCCCCGGGAGCTAATTTTTGCAAATGCTGCATCATGAACCAAGAGAACCTTATCTAGTGTGTCTTTTTTGCTATTCCACTTCAAGACAGATTGCATAAAAACAGTTCTAAAATTTGGCATTAATAGCAAAGTGTGACTTTCAAAAGCCAACAAAACCAGGCATCTATAGAGACATTTGTGTGATATATTTTGCAAGATGTTGTTTAATAAATAGTATTAAAATCAGAAAATAAGAATAATTGATTTCTACACCTGTAATGAACTGTACACTGTACATATACATGTACAGTATACCACACACTGTATTACTACATTGACACCAAATGTAGAAGTCGAACAGGAAGGTAAGACAAGCATACAGAACACCTATTCTGGGATTTATTCCTTTGTCTAACATTTTCTCATTTCTAACATGAGATGTTAAAGATATAAAACTGTCACACATATGATTAATAGCACACTATATGCCTTCCACAAAAAGATTATTAAAAAAATATATAAAACAAAGAACCATATATCTTAACCAATGTTAGAAAAATCACCCTCCAGTACTAAACACTTTGAGAGACATTTAGGAAAAAAATCATTAAGACTTTGCTCAGTCATCAAAATTGGATGTTTTCATGACAGTGATACCATTGAAGTAATGGCAAAAGCTAGGCAGGGTTACATTACAATGTGCTTGTGAATAAAGAGTTTTCTGGCTTTATGCCTGACTCTCTCTAGGCTCTTTGCCTACTTCTCTTTGACTTTTTAAAGAAAATCCCTTCAATATAGTTTTCTCTTACTTTGTGATTTTCAGAGCAACCCCTCAGAGTAAGGACATTAGAAAATACAGGGCGTTAGCATCCATGATTTTAGGAAAACTTACAAGTCAAGGCTGGATGTTCAGATTCACTTAATGAAGAACGTGTTTTGTCCTAGGGCAAAGGGTGGAATGCTCCAGTAGTCCCCTGACTTATTTCCTGAACTGAATAAAACCAGAGTCTTAAATATCAAAATTCTGTGGGATACAACATACTTTCTCCTACATGAGTTTTACAACACTGTACCTGTTACTGAGGTCATTAACTGGAATATTCTACATGACTCAACCTTTAGTTATTAATATAAATCTTGTATTCATTTAAGTATAGGTATTCCTTTCATTTATCTATGGTCCATTTAATTAATTTATTTTCTTAGTGTGTCTCATTTTGTTTGTAAACTATAAACAGAACAGAAGCATGATTCACATGTATTGTAGGAGTAAAAAGATAGGATGCTTCAGGACAGTTTTGATCAGATGTTTACGTTCCTAATATTGTGTGTCTGAATGTATGTCCAGTTAATCCAAAACCGAAGATAAGGTTCTACTCCACATGCAGCCACTGTGTTTCTCGTTCTGTCCATTTAAAAAAATCAGGGAAATAAGATGTCTGTCTCTGGCCACCACGCTGAACAAGTCTCAGGGTTTTGACTCTATTTCAGCTACTCTCTCTTGTGAGACCTGTGGCAAGTCCTCTGACAACTTTTATACTTCAGATTTAATATTGTAATGATATTCCTACAAATTTTTGAGGAGTTATGCTCATCTAACTTGCGACTTCATAAATGGCAGCCAGTGATTCATGCTAAGGGCCAGTAAGGGTAAACTGCCATCCTTTTCCCCAGGCAACTCTTTTCAGATGTTCCAAAAGGGACAGGGAAGGAGGGGCGTGACCAAATGCACACTATTACTTCTGCTTCTGGCCTGCCTATGTTCAGGTTACTCTCCTTCAACTGCTCCTCCCTCAAAAGGCTCATTAAAAGTGCTGCTGTTAGTCATTAGGTTTGTAATGTGACATCTGAGATTAATGTTTGGCACATGTGGTACTTGAAAGCATTTAAACATTTTAAGTACGTGTGCATTCCTTTTTAAAGTTTTCTAATAGCTGTCACTCTCAACATTTTGTGACAAAGAAAAATATGAAAGCCTACTATGTTGAATGCATCTGGCTTGTTCCTTGTGACAGGTTAAAACCAGCAAAGGGAATTGTGTATGAAAGCTTTTTTTTTTTTAATAAAACAAGCAAATAAACAAAGCTTCTTCCTCTGTGAAAGCTTTTCTTCCCTAAATGTTTTTGGAGGAAAGTCATGCTTTTCCTCCTATAGGCAGGATACTAGCACCAGTTTGATCTGTCAAAAAAGCAAATAAACAGAGGATTACTTGTTCCTAAAGAGAGATTTCTCTGCCCCTCCAGCTATTTCAAAATTAGCAACATCTTTCCTGCTCATATGCCAGATCTCTGGGCAGCACTTGCCGCTGCCCTGGAGACAGCACTTCCCAGCCCGTAACACTGCTTCACCTACAGTATCCTACAGATTACAACACCTGGGCTTGGTCCCTAACCTCGAGGGACTGGTTTTCATAGCCCTACAAAACAGAAGCTGCTACAGTGAAAAAACACCTTTTTCCAAGTGACTATTTCTTTTCTCCTTCTTGTTTTGTGGGCTTTTTTTGGGGGGGTGGGGTGGTGTGGTTTGGGGTGTTTTGGTTTTTTGTGTGTGTGTATTTGTGGTAGCCTGCAGTTATATGTGGCATCTGAAGCATAATTTCAAAATTTTAGCCATCATATGTTGATGGGGCTGACCTGGAGCCCATGCAGCCACCAGCAGCCCCGTCCTGCCACCACCTCTGGGCAGAGCATGCCTGTCACAGTGGGGAGGCTGCAGCCTGGGGGTGCTGCCGGGTCACAGGGCTGCTTTTGGGTGTGCTGCAGCCCCAGCAATGGCCTTCACCTCTGTGCTGGGGCCAGAACCTGGTCCCAGGCCCTCAGCCGTGGGATGGGTGGGCAGGTGAGTTCTGCCTTGTGCCACATATTAGGCTGTGTAGCCCTGGCCACTGCCCCTAGTACTGCAGGACACTGTCAGCCCTCACCACGCCTGGACAAGTAAGTACCTTGTGGAGGTGCCCTTACTGCTAATGGCTGATAACCTGCCATCATTATCTGTGCACCAGTTATAGCCATAATTTTAGTAAAAACCTCATAAACAGTGTATGCACACATGGAGGCATGATTAGATGCCATTTCTGTTGTGCTAACAAGTTTTTATTAGCTCTGTTATGTGTTTGAGAATGCACAGTGGGATCCTGAAAACACTCAGCATTCACAATTTGCTGTCCCCATTTTAAATTCTTCATGTCAGTGTCAGTGATTTTTGGTGGCCTCATCCTGCAGCAGTGGAGTAATGCCAGAGCCAAACAATTCCTGTACATTAAAATTAAAGTGGTGCACTAGCATGATAAGAAAAACATTGCCATTACACCATGCTTTGCATTTTGTTTGAAAAGCTATTTAGGCAGAACATTTCCAGAGTCTTTGCTCTTTAAGCAAGTGTAATTTTGGGACACATGTTGAAGACAACTTCCCAGTTCCCAGTTGTGAATCTGGCCTGAATTTTATGCTGTATATAAAGGAATTATAGAAGAGAGAAAAAAGGTGTAAGAAGACTACCTTTCAGGATTCAAGCTTGGTATCTCGCAGGCATCAAAGAGTCAAGGACTGGCCAGAGATGCGATGCATTTGACTACCAGTGTTCCTCATTTCAAAACTCTTTGGTGCCTGGGGACCTGAAGCAGGGAAAAATGGAGTGCTCATAGACCTAAAGCATCCCATTCCACCCAGTTTCTGCTTTGAGAGCCTAAGGTTATACCCAGAAATTTACTGCAGAATTTCACCTGATTTTTTTCCACTGTTTTCACCAAGCATCTTATAAGAAGCTCTCAATAGCCATGGTTCATTATTAGGAAACTTTTCTTTGTTCTAATTCACCAGTGATAAAAGATGGGTGTGTATTTATGGGGAGATACTTAGGTTAAATAGTCCCCAAGAAAAGCAGTTATAGTACACAAAGGTAAGTAGATACTAATGCTTCCTTTAAATTAATTTCTCCGATGCCTTTCATGTTTTGTCTTAAAGCTGTCAGTGATTTAATAGCGATGGGGAAAAAAGGAATATCGGTCCATAAATAATTTAAGATTTAAATAAAAAAATTCTCCCAATTTAAGCATTTAACTTAAAAATAGCAATAATATTTCTCAGGAATCTTTAAACTATTTGTTTTATCATTTCTAATATACCTTCAAAAAGTTGCATTTACTTTACAACACAATCTTTATTTGTATTCAGATGGAGCATTTTTTTCAAGACAGATTGTCAAATTCACTGCTCACAGTGAAAGTAAAATTGAGCTCCTGGCTCTTTCCGCTAGGGTGAGAGCTGTAAGAGTTAACTCTGTTGATGATAATGAGACTAAGCAGGCAGCAGATGCTCACGTGCCTTTACAATCCAAATCTACCAAAAAATTCCTCTCTCAGAAAATTTGAGGAATGTCTGGCACCCTGGAGATAGCGACAGACTCGGTATTAGCCATATGCCACCTGCTAGAGCCATTGTTAAACAAAACACAGGATTTTACAGCACTATAAGAAGTCACTTGCTCGAAGTGAGACTTCATCCTATTCCAAATTTTATCATCTTCCCTTACAACAACTTTTTAATCCACAAGTCATGCTAAGCTGTGAAAATAATGAATTTATTACAAAAATATTAAAGAAATTAATTTAAGAATATTTTATAAGGTGTGCTATTTACAATCACCCGTGTATAGGAACATAGTATTTGCTATGCTGTGTTATTTTTCCTGTAAAAGCTCAAATACTATACACCTACTGTTTCGCATTTACAATTTCAACATCTGTTTCCTTAAAGGTTTTGCAAGGGTCTGTTGCTGTTTTCATGCATTAGCATATTTTATGTGATTCTGAGCCAAAAATCTATTCTGTTAAATATGTAAAGTTCTTCATTTACAAAACCTGTAAAAGAATGATACCTCACTGTAAAGAGGAGCACTTTTGAGAGCTGCAGAATTCATTGTGTGTATCTGTGAAGCTTTGCATGGTAAAAAAAAAAAAAAAAAAGGCATATTTTTCATCTAGTCTGCAATTCTGGAATAAGTAGGTAGAGTAAAAAGGAATTGTTGTCCAAAATGCCCAGAAATAACCGATCCTTTCTGAAAAGGGGTATCTTCAGTTATGAGCTTGGAACCTCACATCTCAGAGACTAAGTCACTGAATATTTGGCCAAAAATACTCTTGAACAATTGGTACATATTCCTGGGCATATGTGTGAGTGTTTGTTTTGAAAATACCACAGGAAAATATACTAGGTGAAGGAAATAAATACCATTCATAAGAAAGAAGAAAAAAAAATATTTCTATCCATATAAGACCATTAATTCCTGTGACATGAGCTAAGAAATCCTTTCGGTTGCTACTGGGCAAGTGTAGCAATATTCAAATATGCAATCTAGTCACCATTTAGTGGAGTATTTAGAGGGAATCTAAGAAGGATATGGAGAATGAAAAAGTTTAGCTAGAACTTAACAGGTTACAATAAAGAAGCTTATGAGACACATACCTTCAGATGATCCAGCAGCCCAATTAGATTCAGAGGTAGAAGAGGTTTGAATGTGAGAACTGTGCAGCAAAGACCCGTTGAAAAAACAGGAGAAAATTTCATCATTCAGAATCACCATAGGAGTCTGGGACAGCAAAAATTTGGCTTTTCTTCCAAATGGTTGAAAGTTCCTAATAGCCTGATATGTTGAATATTCCTGTCCCTCAGAAGTTGAATTTAGCCTTATGTCTTTGGTTTGTCTTTATTTTACTGTCTTGTAATGTTAAGAATTGTGAATCACCAAAAAAAAAAAAAGAAAAAAAGGTAAAAGAAATGCTCAACTGATGTTGAAGCTCAGAATGTCTCTGATTTAAATATGGGAAGGCAGGTATGGTTTAGTGCCGTGGGCAGTTTAGCATTAATGTAGAATTTGTAAGGTCTTTTGAAGGACTAAGCTACCTATAACTATTTTAACTTTAAAGCTTCAGCTAATTCTGAGTTACCTTAACTAAAAGAATAAACAAAATATTTTGTGATGCAACCACTGTAATTCTTTCCTCAAATAGTCATAAAGGTCAGGTGTAGCACTTGGTAAATATAGACATTTCACTTTTCCTCATTTCCCTTACTTAGTTTGCGGTATTAATCTCCCTTTCTATAGCTGAGATGCTGAAGTTCGTTGGAATATATTTTTCTGGATTTTTTGCCCTGGAGTAACTCACTGAGATTCAGGCTCAGATTCATTTCAGTAGGAAAAGATTGAGGCTTACATATTTTAGAGTTTTAGCTCCAGCATGAAAAACAACCTGTTTGTTTTATAGATATGTTCCTATCTCAGGGATTTTTTTAGGGGCGAGCAGGGATAAAATTGGAATGGACAAAAATTGGAAAAAAAATGTACTTATCTCTGGATTCATTCTAATTTTTAATACTCTGTCAACTTACTATATTAACATTCTAAAATGCCTTTGCAAGAGTTGTTTGGTTTTTTTCTCTGTGCTTGTATTTTGTGAATACAAATGGTTGCAATTCTTCTGCTAGAGAAGTTTATTTTGAAAAATGCAGAAGTAGAAAAATAATTATTCTTAGTACTGGCTCTATTTCTGAACCATATATTCATGGCTATTACCAACTTCATTTCTAGTTGCACGGTTCAGTGATAACTAAGAAGAGAGACTGAGTCACTGTAAATATGCCATAGAGCTTACACCCAGGAAGCACAATGTTGTCAGAAATATGAGTGGGTATTTTTTGAACATATGTAGGCTGGCAATTAGAAGTTACTATAATAATATTCCTAACCATCAGTACAACCATGTACAATGCAGTCTTTCAGTAGAGTAGTTAGGGGAAAAACTCCACTTACTAGTTGTAAGATAAAGTTGATGTGTTTTTGAAAAGGTTTACACGGTACATTACCTGAGATAATAAGGCACTGTTCATTAAGAGACAGAAAGCTCCTGCTAATCCTGTATTTCTAAATACACTTGTATTTCTTTGTACTCATTCTCTGATTATGCTAAAAAGCAACTACAAAGAAGGCATTTTGCCTTTTGAGTACTGAGGTAGCTGCTGCTCCAGAAGCTTATCATATTCACTTCAGAACATGCAAAGTGATATACGTCGCACAGAACTGCAAATCCTGTATGTGCGTTATTTGGAAAGCAGTGAGTGCTGCTGTCATTAAAAAATCTTGATACCCATTTTCTAAGGTTTGCTCAGCTGAAAGACAGCCAGATAGGTGCTGACACTAGCTCTCTAGTTTTAGTCTAATGGAGATGTTCCACTCTACAAAGCATCATTATTGCTTCCATTATATCTCTTCACCTTATACCTACTGTGCAGAATGACTGATTCAGGAAAATTGAACTGTTGCATGAACAGGAAAATTTTTCACTTGTTACCTTCACATCTGGTCATTTGCTATACCTACACAAAAGAATGTAGAGTTAAGATTACAATTTATCTTCGGGATTCAGTACTGATCTGGGTTGATATTTTGTTCTGAATGCTTGTTCCACTATGCAGAAAACTATTTTTGACCTCCTTTCAGAAAGCTGAGATTCAGCACGTTTATTCTTGTCTTGGGGACTGCAACAACCCACTCCAGCTCCTTCAGGGAGAAGAGAAATCCTTGGTTAGCAGGGTAGCCTTATAAATTTTTTTCCTCCCATTTTCTTTATTTTCTTTCACATTTACAAGATTCTCCCTTGTTGTTGTTGTTCTAATGCGTTCCGCCTGTTTCCCAACTGTGATATCTAGACCCTTTGTTTCTGTAACCACAAGTGATTCTTCCTTTCTGGATGTCCATATGGGACTAAAGATAAATATAATTAAGCGGGAAAAATAAGACAAGAAATTATTTTTCTACTCAAGGTGGTTTTTATATGTGGTCTTTTAAATAGAAGTGCCAATCATTTTTTTAAATTAGATTTTATAACATCCAGACACTGAATGTTCATTTACCTGTGATGAATCTATTCGCCTTACTTCTGCAGTGTGTGAACTGTAATAAAATATTAAATATTGAATCTTATATTTCCTTATGGTATTCTAAAATATTTCATAAAATAAGTAAAACCACAAAAGTTTATTATTAAAATGTCTCAACTTTTGAGTACGGTTTCAGTAATTTCTCCTTGATTTATGTATTTTTGTCTTAATACACTTTCATTCTGAGTTATTCACTCCTTCAGAAGCTGACAATGAAATTAGTATCAATTTTTTTTTTTCAGTTGAAACTATGACAGTATAAAAACTATTTAAATCAACTGTGCTTTTTAAACTTCCATTTGTAATTATGACAGTGAGGGGGTCTTTTAGGTTAAGGTATCATGAGGAGACATTTATCACAGCTTTAAGAAAAGGTCTGAGTGATGTAATAGAATTGTATTACCTTTAAAACACCTCTTCAGATGGCTACTAACTCCCTTTTTTATTGATCTTTGCAAAGTTTCACTGAGAATACTGAATTGATAATATTGCCTCAGATTGTTAAGAAGGTACAACTGATAGGTGCAGCTTTCAAAAGTCCCCATTTTTCATGTCAGCTTTTCTTGTTTGCATTTTGAATTGCAGGATCAGGATGTGAAAAGTGCCAGAAAAAATAAAAAATAACATTATACCACAGTTTGGGGTTTGGTTGTTTTTTGGTTTTTTGTGTGATGGTGTTTTTTTTTTTTTTGCATCAGGCAACATTTTAACTGATTAGAGGACTCTATTATCTTACAGAGCTATCTGTATTTCTGCCTTGTAAATGGATTCTGGTTCAACTTAATAAAAAGCATGTTTATGTATTTTATTTCTTTTGAAGTAAGAAGACTAATTAATTAATTTACTTCTAAGTCATAGTCTATACAACAGCCCTTAACATCTTAGTAATTTAAGGTTTAAGAATAGGCAGTTGAGTCTAACTATTCAATGTGTTTGTTGCGGCTGTCATAACACATCCCATGAGTGACAGAGACATTGCACAAGTTCTCTGGCTTTCGTGCTTGTTGGCAGACTGTCTGCGTAGGAACTGGGAAAACAGTGAGAAAGAGAATGCTTGCTATTAGATTCCATAGGACATTGTGCAGCAAATAAGAAATGTCAAATTCTACTCTACAGAAACTGGTAGAATGTTACCCAAGAAGACATAATGAGTCTGTGTATGTGTCTATACATGAGTAGGGGATGGAGGTGCCAGTACTGAAATAGGAATTAGATGTTCCAACACACCTAAGCAGATGTGAAATTATATACTTTCTATTTTTATGTTAAATGAGTAACACATCTGTCTGAAACTACAGAATAAAGAAAAAAAAATTCATAATTCTGATCCTAGGTAGCTAAGGTGATTTAGCAAATTCATAAAATGATCTTATTTTTTCTAATTGAAAATCTCCCTTTTTCTTTTGTTGGAATCATTATTTTCTTCATAGATTATAGTTATAAATATGTACCATTCTGTAGTTAGAATGGTGAGTCTGAGCCTCTTCCCTGAATTGTAAGTAGCCATTTCAGCTGCTTCAGCTATTTCATAGCTAGAGACAGTGCATTATCTATGGAACATGACTATTCTCTTTCACTGCAGATCTAGGCTTCCACAAAATTTGCAGTAAAAGCATGTTGAAAATGGATGGATACCTATTTTCAAAGATGATGAATTCTCACCAACCCCAAAATGCTATTTTCAGTAAAAGAATTGAAAAGTAATGTTCTTACTGATATTGATGGGAAGAAGCACAAAAGGTTTAGTTTGCATAGTGCACTGATTAATCCTTGCAACATCACTTTAATTGTTTTAGATAAAACCATGAGCTGATGAAGAAAGATTTTTTTTTTCTGTCATCATTGTGCTCTCATAATTTTAAATTTAAAATTGCTGTACTGCTTTCTAAACCTACTTAATGCTGCTTATTTTCAACATAAAGTATAATTTTGTTTCCTAGTAACATTACCCCAGAAAGAACAACTATAGTGATAAGAGGAAGACTGACAGGAAAAAATGTGTCAGGCTTGCAGATTGTATATTCTTAATAGTTGAGAAAAAGGTTTGCAAGAAGCAAAAAAAAAGTTGATTTGATTTGTATTTCAAATTTTATTGTAAGAGTCATTGAAGGTAGGCAAATACCACTAGAAAAATTATCTAAGAAATAGCTATTCACCTTCAGGCAGAGCTAGACATGATTTTGGTTCGAGGGTTAAAGGTAAAATAGAGTTGGAAGTTCCTGCTAGTGCATGAATTCAAAGGCACAAAAAACTTTTATACATTATGAACCCTCACAGCTGATGGCAACCAGCTCATTTTTCAGGTTTCTACCATTGTTACAGCACCTTTGAGCTAATAAACAAATGGTATTTGGCTTCAGAAGTGTATTCCCAGTGGATAAACTGGGGCAGGATAGTGAGGCTAAGGTCCTTGGGGTTAATCCTAACCACAAGAGAACTAAAATTTCTTATGTTGGAAGGTATGTTATGGTTCCTCTTAGCATGGAGGTAGATCTACAAAACAGTATTTCCAGTAAAACGTTATTATTTAGAAAATAAGCGTTCCAGCCTTTACATATCCTTCTGAAAACATACTTTGAAACATACTTTGTACAAACAAATATACTATGACCTGATTTTAAACTGTTTAGTTATTGCAAGGATTATAATGTCCTTTCTCCCTTGCCTTTTTATGGGCACACAACCACAAAGACATATATAAAGAAATTTTGGTGCTGTTCAAAAGAAGCACTGAGAACCATAATTGGGCAGAAATAGACAGGTTTTTTTCTGCCATAAAGGCATATTGCTGGCTCATGTCCACTCGCAACATCAGCCTTTGGATTAAATGCATATTTGTTCCTTGTTCTGGGTGGTATGGTTCTGCATAAAACACAGAAGGGGCAAAGAGAGGTCAGCTGACTGAGCAGAGCTGTAAGCAGTTACTGTAGAAAGTAGCATTGCTAAAACAGGTTTGCATGGGCATTTTAAGAAAGTTTTTACAGTTGATGGTGAAATGCAGATTGCCAGGGGATATTTGAAATTAGAAAACTTTTAGAGGATGTTGCTAACAAGTTAACATCATGTGATTCTTTCATTTAGTCTTTTCCTGCTCACTAGATTACAGAGTGTTGCATAAGATCAGTCCTAAAGCTGATGTTTTGATTTCTAACCTCTCCTTCTGTCCATTGTTCCCATATCAAATATGATGCATTATGCCATCAAAGACAGATCTAGATTTCATAAATGGGACCAAACTTAAAGGTTAGCTTCAAATGCAAAGGGAAGTTATGTGTCTGAGTTTGCATGGATAGTGGTCTTCCTCCAGGTATCTAATACATGCCACCACCACCAAAAGTCAAAAGATTAATTGGATTGTGAAACAAAAAACTGGAAAGTTAGGAGATGCCAGATTTAATTTAAAATCTTCTATCACCATGCACGTGCTTTATTTTATTTACTATAGGATGCTATAAACATGTCTTTGGTGTTGTCATTGCACCACATGGGTGCTGTTTTTACTGCTGAAGGTCTGAGTTCCAGCAGCTGCAGCAGTAACTGGCCTTATGATCCCTTTAGTGATTGTTCTGACATGGAGGTACATTTTTGCTGAAGATCATGAACAACAAAAGAAGTATGAAAAATTTTAATTTCAGGAAATGCTGGTCAGAAAAGGTGTTTCTGTAGCCTGAAGGCATTCTCAGCCGACACTGCTTGGTACCAACAGCAGAGTTCTTAAATCTTTTCCAGGAAACAGGGTGATCTTTCCTAAAGGAAAGTAGCAGGCAAATTATATCATGGGATCAGTGCTCAGGATTCCTGTATGTTTTGGAATATTATGTAGCGGAATCATAAATTGCAGTGGTTACAAAATGAATATCAATGTTAAGAGGTCATGATTTCAGATCACAGGAGACCTGGATTAAAACTGTTTTGTCAGATATTAGATCAGGTGTCTAATTTTTGTCAGTCATGAAGGTGAAGTAATACTTCATTAACATTCATGCTTGTTCATATCTGTACCTTAATGAATATCTGAATACCTTTGGTTTAGAGTGATTTAACAGCAGTATTCTTGGTAAATAATGCATACAACTTTTCTTTATTGAGCAAACATGAAATGATATAAAAGTATGCAGCAATGAATAATTGTCTTGTTATGTATCCTATAATAAATTTCATAGGAATTTGTGTCTTACAGTAAGCACACAGAAAATGTTTAGAATTTTGACTCAAGGTAAAAATATCACAGTAGGTTATTAACCTTACCAGTAGCCAATGAACTATTCATGAGTCTGAAACTAGAAAACAATTAGAAAAGAGTAGTAACATTTATTTCTTCATATTGAGAAATAACCATTTCTGTGGAGAAAGTCTCACCCTGTAAGGACATGATCAATAAAAGCAAGGAAGCTTATTTTTCTGTTTATTGTTATGGCCCCAATTACCCACTGTTCCTCTCCTCATGTTCCTTATTTGCGTGTCTGGGCAAGCACATAACTTTGTGTGGTTCACAGCTATGCAAATATTGACTTGCTAGTCAGTTCAAGCATGCAAAAATGAAATGTAAGACCACTTTAGGACATGTTCTTATATTTGTCTGCCAAATCACAGTTTTTACATTTAATGAGCATGCATTCTGCTGTCCTGCAAGTTAACCTTGTAAAAGGGCAGATTCTCTCAGTTGCTGAGTTGTGCTGTCTTTTTTTCTTTCTTTTTTTTTTTTTAACTTTTCATTTTCTGAAGGTCAAGAATGAAATGCACAGTCTTTTCAGATCACTTTGATTACAGCTTATCAGTGAGACCTGAGAATGCTGAGTGGCTTTAAAGAGGCCTCTTTAGCTGGTATCCACCCTTTTTACTTACCTTGAGTTGGAAAGACCAGCCAGCAATTTCATTCAGGACAGCCTAAGAAAGAACATCAGAAAATAATGCTCCGTAACATCAGGTTGTAGTATACATTCCAATTTTCTTATATTTTTATATGTTTTAATAATTAAGCTTATTTTTACTATTTTTCTTGCTGGTGGAATTTTGAAACTCTAGAAAGATATCAAATGCTATTTTAAAGGAAACATATCTTAGGTAAACGTGCTTTTAACTAAGGGAGCTTTTTTCCCTTTCTGTGGTAAAATCTTCTACTTAAGTAGTTTGTGTTTCTTACAGCTTTATGATTTGATTGCACAGCTTACTGATTGATCAACATGTATCATTTACCAGTACTGCTTTCAAAATGCTTGTTGTGTGTGGTAACTTGTTGATGAGATTAAGAGTTTTGTTAACTAACCAGGTATAAGGTTTATCTTTTCAGTGTACTTTGCTGATTTAGCTCCTTTTTTTTAAGGCTGGGGTTTTATTTTTACAAACCAATTTCTTTATTTAAGCTTTTGACTCCAAGTTATTTAAAAAGCAACTAGAATATTTCAATAGTTGAATTTTCAGATGATTCTCTCTGACAATATCACATTCTTAACTGATTAAGAGGCTAGTCTGAAGTATTTGGCTGGTGCTACTTTACATAATTTGATAATTGAGGTATATATTTAAGCTGAAGACTTTGACAGACTCAAGTATTTTTTGAGTGAGACCTCTTTTGTGTAACGATTATATGTTGTGTTAAGAAATGTTCAGAAAATGCAGCAGTACAGTTTAATAACATTAGAATACAAATAACAACACTTCAAAAAAGTACATTTTATAAATTTTTTTTTTATATTAATAACATTTTAGAAACAGACAGAAGAGAGAGAGGCTGTATCATAAAAGAATGACAGGACGCTTACAGTTGTTCCTGGGGAGGCAGGAAAAATTTCATTCTATTGAAGCACATTGCCCAAACCTGGGGCCAATACAACTAAATGTAAAGAAATATTTTTTTCTGAAAGCTATTCTCCAAACAGCTAGTTACTGGGTTTTTTTTATTCTCTTGTCCTGCTTGGTTTTTAAAATATTTATTTATTTATTGTCTTCATGATTTCTTTAATATCCAAATCATCTGCATCTCACCAGTTTGTCCAGAAAGACAGTATGGAAGACAGTGGCAAACAGACATAGCCTCACTATTGTCATAGTAAACAATAGATATGTTGCATGCCCCTTATCCACAAAACCATTTGTCTCATCACAGGGGTCAGGCAACTTTTGACCCTGGTAAATCTACATTGACTGCTCTGAACCATCATTTTGTCTTGCAAATGTGCTTGGAAATGACTTTCAGGTTTGCCTTGTAAATATGCAGGGGACTAAGGTGAAGCTGACCTGCCTGTAAATCCCTGAATCTTCTTTCTTGCCCTTCTCCAAGATGGGCATAATGTTTGCCCTTTCCCCATCCTCAGGAGTCCCCGTCATTGTGAGCTTTCAAAAATGATGGAGAAAAGTGTGACAACAACATTGGCCAGCTCTCTTAATGCATTCGGATGTCTCCCATCTGGTCCCATGGACTCATGTATTTTACATTGCCTCTGATGTTATCCATCCTGGTAGAATGCAACATCCCTAGTACACAATTATTGTCCTCTAAGGGGCTGGACTTTCACAAGCCTACAGCAAATCTTTTGCTCTAAATAGGTGATAACACCTTACTAGCCCTTCAGTTTTTAGAAGTGGTGTATGGTAAATTTGTATTAGATACATGTAGAATGATGTCATGTAATGACATAATTTAGGTCAGTGCATGTTGGCATGTAATGTGATAGTCTGGTATTGTGGTTGAGTTTGGAATTAAATTTATCAATATAGGGTATGCTTTCTGCTTCTTTTACTGAATGATGAACTGTTAGTAGTTCTAAATTCAGTGAAAATGTGATGCATTGCAGGCGTACAGGCTATGCCGTGGAAATTGATTTTCAATTCTTTGTCTTTTCATCATTATTTGTTAAAACTGCTACCACTCAGTCCCAAATAAATCCTTATTCTCTAGGAATATTTTAAGATCTACACATTCATTCATTTTGCATACTGGATATATAATTTTATACAGAGCATTTTTAGGATTACCACTTTTTTAATTTTTTTTTGCTTTGTTTTGAGACAAATGTTCTGACTGGGCTTTCTCTCAGCAGTTTTGTAGTTATGGAATATAAGTACATATGGTCATAACTACAGTAGGCACAGTATTGAATATGGTAATGAGGTAAACTTGTGGAAAGCTGGTTTTATGAAAAGTACAACTGAAGGTTTATAAAGCAGGACTGAACCTTCTGTACAGTGGACTAGAAGTACCTGAGATGTAGAGCAAACCAACTAGTGGGCCATACCAAACCATGTGCAGGAAGACAAGATGTGGGAAGATTAGTCTGATATAAGCTTGATTCTTAGCTACATGGTTTGATACATTTTCACTTTCTAATTCCTGGGTTTTTTAGAAGTTTAAACATTTTTGCTTTTGCTATTCTGGAAATCCTTAAGTATCACCCCAAAATTCTATCTCTTATTGTTATCAAATCTTTATAAACGTATCTAAATATTTTCTTAAGGATTAAACAATAATATTTTTAGTGTAACTGTAAAATATAGGAAATTTCTAGATAAAAGCTCTAATGAGTAATAAGTATACCATAAATTAGCCTTATATTGGTGCATTGTAGCTTTTATGATTACAGAAGCTACAGAGTTGAAAACTGTAGAGTACTGATGCTTCTTTAAATGCAGGAAGTTTACATACACTGTAAATTATCTTTTGCTGAAGTATTTTTGAGATTTTTGTCTTTATATCAGACACCGCCTGCACAATAGCGTGCATTTAGATATTGGGAGAAAAGAGGAATCTTATTCTCTTCATCTTTCTAGTTTAATACCAAACCTGCAGATGCATACATGAACTAGTTATTCAGTGGAGAATTCTGATTTATTTTGGTAGGATGTTTCGGGATGTCAGAGAAGGACATAGGGGACTGATACACAGCAATTGTGATTTTTAATGTAATGTGCCAGGATACGTAGAGATAGGACAAATAAATACTGAAATGATAGTGCAGTCACAAGAAGCATATTGCAAATGGGAAATATGACATTCAACTGGCTGGAATAATTTGAGTGCACAGTGAATGATAGTATCATCTGATATCTCGATAGTAAAGATGCAATAATTCAACATTGGCTGCACTGTGCTTACTGATAACATTTCAAGTCAGATACTGTGTGGCATTTAAGTATCTACTGACAGGGATTTTCCATCAAGGAATGAAGACAAGCAGAGAAAAATCTATAGAAATCTTGCACTGATATAATGGAACTATTCAGCACAAGAGTTCTATAGATTTTTTCTGTAAAAAAGCATTTATATTCTACTTTTTTCCTATATCTATATTTTAAACGACCACATTTCATGTTTTCAAAATAAACCAAGAGTTTAAATATCTGAAACACATTGGCATACACTACCTGAAGTATACAGGACTTTTATATATGCAGCCCCTTGGACGCACCCTTGAGATTGGGAAAGAGAAGAATATATGGTGATTTCAGTGCAATTGTGGTTGACAGCAACACCTCTTCAGACATTGCAGCTACCTACCTGGATTCCTATTGTACCTAGGTAAAGATGCTTAGTATAAACATACCACAGTTTCCAACAAATGAAATGTTAAGTAAATAATAATGTGAACACAATATTAAAATATTATAGATCTCAAATACCTCACTCCATGTCAAAAGCCCATTGTGACAGGGTTAAGTACACATTTAACAGGAAAGGAGCCTGGGGGTTAGTTGCTGTATTAGTGTCAGCTGGGGTGATCTGTACTCACTGTTAAATCATATAGAATAGTAAATTTTCTGAAGCACTTGGCTTTTGAAAGATGTCTGTCATATTGTCACAGGTAAGAGGTGTTCAGCTTACATATAGATTGTTGTTGACAAGTAAAGTCAGCGTTGTCACTGATTTATTATCCCAGATAATATAAAAACCTAAGAATGCTGAAAAACATGTCTTCTCACAAGTAAAACCTGTTCTATCTGTTCTTCAGAATTAAAGATTTTGAAGCGCCATGTTCTCCTTCAGTCAAATGATTTCTTTTGTCTCATTCATTTAAAGTGAGTTAGAAAAATAGCTCATTTATTAATTATTAAAACTGTCTCTGAGTCCAGGTTGGGGAACCAGCAAGGTCTGTGCAAAACACCAAAATGACCTGAGGTTGGGAATCAGGATGGAATGAAAGGGACATCCAAGGAAGGGAAATTGAAAAGAATTAGAAAGAGAAGAAAAGCCAGAACCTGTACTTTCATTCATATAAATGCATTTACCTTACAGGCACATTGAAGTCTCTGATAATTTTCATTAAAATTATTTCTTAACCTTCCAGCTTTAAGGGATGCAGAAAAAATGCTATGGAAATGTAGATATTGGAGTTACTCTTTCTGTTAGAGAATTCTTTGTCAGGGAGGATAAATGCTTTTACTGAAAGCCTTTAGTCTACAGAGTTTTTGCCATGAAGTTATGTTATCTTCCATCCACACTTACTTACAGGTAGGTATCTGTATGAGAAGTAAACCATATGTAGGTTTCTGGACTTGAACTGTGCTGCTGGAATTGGTAGATACAAGTCTCGGTTGTTTTGGGTTGGATTTTTTTGTCTGGTTTTAACAGTGAAAACCTAGACCCACAAAAAATTATGTTAAATTTTTTTCATTTTTTTGAGATTTTTTATTTATTAAAACACACTTGGCATTACAGAATTGAGAATGTGGAAAGCAGAAAGGGGCAGAGGGGAAGAGCTGATGTATATTTGGCTTTTGCTAAATTTGTTAAGGTTTCAGCCCAAAGAAAAATCCTGTTGGCAAGTTAGTTTGAGGAAGTTGTACTTCAGTACTGAACATAATGGTTTTATCAGTCCATTACTAAATGTTTGGGGGTTTTTTTTGTGCATGCTTGTGCCTGAGGCTTATCTTCTTTTTATCTCATCCCTGATAGAACTGTCAACACTGATCAAGTTTCCTAAACACACGTGAAAATTGACTCAACTCCACCATTATTGCTTTTCAATCTCACATATTGCCTCTTTGCTCAGTTACAAGTGCTCTGTCTTCATGGCAGTTTTTGTAAATCCAAGTTGAGTAGACCAAACTTGTAAGGTAGCAAAGAGTACCATCATTCATTCAAGCTTGTCTAGCCAGTTGTGAGAGGCCATCTGCATGAACTGTGGAGCTTAACTCCCGATCATCCAATGTCACGCCCTCCAGCTCATCTCTCATGTCCAGTTTCAGAGGATGATGGAAAGTGACATTGATTCTCTGTCCCTTTGTGTTCTATCAAACCCTGACTTGAACCAGCTGCTTGCTTTTCCAGCAGTGTTGTGGTGTGGAAAGATTTTAGCTTTTAGAATTGCAACTGGGATAAATTTTTGGCCTCCCCTCTCTACATCTAACGCCTTCCCCCACGCACATGCCAGTATGTAAGATGCATTAAGTATTTTCCCCTATTCTATTCAGGTTCTCAGCCTGCTCCATTACCATAGAATACAAACACCTAAGCCACTTAATGCTATACCACCTTAAAACGGAGTCTTTCTAAGGGTTTTTCTGCTAACACTTATGTAGCAACAGAGATTCTTACACTCCATGGAAAATAACTGTGATATGTGCAGGAAGGGGTGGGAGAAGGTATCAAACACCATGAGAAGTAACAAATGAAATGCACTTGGAACTTCTTGGTTATATGTAATATGACAACAACTTTTTTCATTATCTGCATAGGAGAATTCATATAAGCACGGCAGTGTGAACATTTCAAATGCAAAATTATTTTATGGAAAGAAAATGAGAAGGTGTAGTAACAGATTCTTTTGCTAAAGGCTACAAAGTAAAACTGCATTACATGCTATATCTATATTTGGTATTAAAAAGAACTCAAAGATCCCCCTTAAAGCCTTTTTTCTGACAAGATTTTCCTCAAAACCCAGTTCTTGTTATTAAGCATGTTATTACATAATTAAAATTAAATAAGTCTTGGGGGAAAGTAATAATTTGACAAAAACCCACCCTTGATTAAATTTCTATTTTTGCTTTGAATGGGTTGGTTCAAAAGAGAGATTCAGCCAGAGAAATAACATTGTAAGTTAAGCATATTTTCATTATCTTACTTTTTTTAATTTATATACTCAGAGGCACCACATGGATATAGTAATTTGAAGAATCTTTAAATTATTAAAGAAACCATTTGCCCAAAGCTTGTATGCCTTCATATAACCACAGTGTGTTGTCATGTAATATTCAAGGAATAGATTATAGCAATTGGTCTTTGGCTTGCTAACATCGCCTTCGTTGATAGTTGTATTGGCTTTTAAAAAAATAGCAGACACTAAGATTTAATTAACATTTTTAAAATGTCTTCAAATATCACATACTGTTAGAAAACTAGCTACATTGGGCTTCAAAGCTTTTTCTTCACTACACACAGCTCTTAAATGTTAGACTCGGGGAGGTCGGGATGGGGGATGACCCAACTGAATATAGGCTGTCTACTTTAGGGTGTTGGACATCCACCTAAGACCGTGGGTTCAGCACTACATGTGAGATTAAATGGGTTTTTATGTTAGGGTTTCCACTGTCTTTAAGGCCATGCTATCTCAGGATATCTGGAAGTTACATGGGCTGTCTGCAATGGGCAAAGTTGTTATAAACAGGCTCTTGATCTAAGAGTTGACCATTTTGGAATCTAATAACTGAAATGGTTGGTAGATGTACCTTTACCTAGGGCATAGGGAAGAAGATGGACCTGAGTGCAACCTGCCATGTGATGGGAGGTAACACTACATGCCATCATGCTGAGTCTATATCAAATTCTTTCGACAGGGTTTACCTGATGGGTAAGAACCTGATAGTTCTTTCAGAAGGGCTCACCTGCCTCCTCAAAATGTTACTCATGATTGCTTTTTGGTCCAATATTTCCGTTGGTGATTTATTGAAAGCAATTTTGTCAGTCTAAAAAGCTTTTGCATTATTGTAGTATAAAGCAAATACATAGATAAATAAAAATTAAAAATCATATGTTTTTCTAGATATAATAAGAAATTATTGAATAGTCTTTCATTCATGTCCAAAATCTTGGAAACATTCTCCAACTGGAGAAAAAAAAGAGCTTAAAAAGACCATGCCTTACAATCTTCACGAGCTGGTGAATGAAAAACCATGTTTATCAGTAATATGTTGATATCTTTTGGGAGTAATGCTTTATTTGTTTTTCTTCTTGTTTTGGATTTGTTTGGGGTTTTTTTCTAGAAAAAAATGAGAAAAGATAAAAGTAAGCCTTTTTCTGAAAATGTATGAGTATGCTATGAAGTATGAGGAGCTGAGCGCAAAACACTCAGTACACAGAAATATGCTTGCAAGATAGCTTTTAGACATCAGTCTATACCTGAAATTATGGTAATCCTCGAACTTTTACAGAGTAGTCCACGTTTGTAAGGTGCATCCCTTCAAAGACATTCAAAAGACCTCTCACAGATATATTGGGCTTTGTTTGATGTGAGGTTATACATTCAAAACCCATATATTTACTTTGTAAATCACTGCTTACCTCAATTGTTTCTTGGGAAATTTATGCAAGGCCAAATGTATCTACACAACCTTACTCATCAGGATTAGGTAGGGGTGTTTTTGTTGTTTTCCAGCAGCTTTTTTAGTCTTTCTTAGTCATGTCATCTTTTTTTTTTTTTTTTTTTTTTTTTGGTCTTTCTTGTTACTTATCTTGAAAACAACAGGAAGCATGTTGATACTGTTTGTGAAGTGAAACAACAATTTGCAGTCTGAATTAGTTCAGGCATTAGATTGTGAATGTAAACCTTTTTAGAGATTATAATTCTGACTATAAACTTTTCAGAAAATGAGATGAATACATAATGATGATTTTCCTCCAACACAGCTTTATTAGTTATCTCGCTGAACAGAAAATATGTGAAGAGAATATGAAATATTTGGAACAAGAGAGCTCAAAGTCAATTGCTTTTTCTGCTTTGCATGATTCTTTCTATAGCAGGTGTGTGGGGCACAGATTCTCTTCCATACTCTAAATATTGTCATAGAATAACAAATCCCTTTTCTTCTAGTTATGATTAGTAGCTGACAATCAAGTATATACAGTTTGGTAATATTTTGTGGCAGGATACTGTTATATCTATGAGGCTATGACATTTGCAGACATAAATTATTAGAAAAAATATGCCTGTTTTGGAGGTAAAATCACTTTTCCTGGAGACGCTGCAGCAATTTAATCATTTGCTCCTATTTGGCAAGGGAAATTTACTTTGAAATGGATAGAAATACAGTGGTTCATAGTCAAGTATCAGACCAGCCTGAAGGGTTGTGTTGAAAATTAGCAATATTTTTTAGGCTCCAGGAAACTTCCTGGAAAACATGAATGATAATGTGCAATACCAATAAAGTAGTATTTTTCTTAAGCGTAATTGTGGCTATACACACTTTGTGTCTTTTAAGTGAATTGTGCATGTGTTATTTAATTTGAAAAACTTAAAATACATGTATACAAAAAATGAAACAAACTCATTGGAACACCTTATGAAACCTGAGATTTCATAATCTTTCAAGTGCTTCTTCATTCTTCAGCTGATAAACTATGCCACATATATGTGAAGTTGGAGGGAAAAGAAATCATAGCATTATGTTGAATACACATGAATTTGCAGTATTGTAGTCAAGTTTGAAGCAGAGAAAAGGAAGTGAGGGACGTATTAGGTCAATATTAATGATATTAAGCTACATAAGACTGCTTTACAATCCAGTGACAATTATTTCACTACGAAACTACAGAATCAATATTGGTTTCAATAACCCTTCAAAATCTCTTAACTTTTACAGAAGGATTAAGCAAACAAAGAAAAAATACCCAGCTCAGTTCCCACAAGCGCAGATTTTAGGAAGGTAACAATCTATGGCAATCTGGTATTTTGATAAGAACTCACATTTTGACACTGTCATTATGTATTTTCGGTGAGTATCTAGCTGTAAGAGATACAGACATAGATACGTACCCACACAGGGTGTGCAGACAAAGGACTGAAACAACAGGATTCAGACAGAAGGAAAAGCTTTCCATGGGCACAGCCCAGCAGTGTAGCAGGCTGCCCAGAGAGCTTGTGCAGTCTCTATCCTTTGGGCTTTTCAAGATAAAGCCCCAAGCAACCTGGTCTGACCTCAAAGGTGACCCTTCTGTGAGCAGGAGGTTGGAGTAGACACCTCCTGAGGTTCCTTCCAACTTGAATTATCCTGTGATGCTAAGATTTTTTTTAAAATGAGTCAGATGGGTTGAATGCTGAGAATGACACCTGAAAAATTTCAGTCCTAAACTTCCTTTGCTAAATCTTCCTATTTAGGCTACATCTTTAAACCAGGACATTTTTGAAAGAGTGAGACCTCATGAAAAGCAGAGACAGTATTATAAACACTCTTGCATGTGTTTGTAGTTTGCATATTGCATATCTCAAAGCACATCAAGGACAGCAACAGTCTATTCTCACAGATGTCTTCTGTGAGAAGACATACAATACTTTGCTGGCAAGTTAGGCACAGTGACTAATGATTTAGCTTCTTAGAATACACTGTTGTCTTAAAATATAGGAGAAAGCATACATCCATTTCATACTATTAAACTTGGAGTGCTACAAAAGAATAGTTGTCACCTGATTACAGTGAAGCTCTCTGCTACGGTCTACCTAGATAATTCTAGGATCACAAACAATTTCAATCAGAAGTGTCAGCTGCTACTCCTTTTACTAACTAGAATACCCCTGATTCTCCAAACACAAAGAAAAGTACAAAAGTAATGAAATAAGCATAATGTCTGGGTTGGTCTGATTTTCAGGGAACATGATGCAGCCAACCCAGAACTTCAGTGGATCTAGTCAGCAAGAGAAAAAGGACTCCTTCCAGAATTGAGGGATTTTGGCTGAGGTAATTCCAGTCTGAGTCATTTGAGACTTTGTAAAGATGCTATAATGATAATTTGCTGACATGGCTATCGTCATAGGCATATCATCCAAAGTTACCTCAGGGGACAGGAGTAAGAGAGGGTAAATACGTCTCATCAATTTCCCACACTATTGTGCCTTTCCAGTATGCCCACAAACCTTACAGAGGCTTTAGTCTTCCCTATTTCTCTATATGTAAGCCCAGGCCAGGCTATAATCTAGCCTTCTGTGAATGGAAAGCACTTTAAAAACAAACAAACAAAGGCTATGGAAATCATACACAGTTATTTTGAGTTATGGAGGATAAATATTTACAAGCTGGAATACAACCTGGATTGATTTATTTTTCTTTCTGGTTCTGCCTAGTGTTTAACTCAACAATTTAATTTTATTTAGAGCAAAGCCTTGGTAGTTTCTTATGTTAATTTGTTTCTGGTTTTCCTGGCCTCCTTTACCTATGTGGTGGTTAGATGGAAATGAAATTACAATCTAAGACAAAAAATAAGAAAACATTTCTAAATGTTGGATATGGACTTTGTGGGTCCTCAGTTGATCTTGTTTGCAACAGCTCAGAACCTAGTATTTTATCTGAAAGTACAGCCTATACTGTTGTATCTTGTTCTCTATCTCTGGATTACCATACAAAAGGTAAAATCCTAGTTCATACACCATCTTGGTGCACAAGTAAAACAACATTTAAAAAATCCATATACAACACTTTTTTTTATTACTTTCTTCCTACTTCTACTCTAACTGTAGAGTTAAATAAGATGGTGAGGCAGAATGTGGTTTAATTTTAAAACTTTTAAAAATATTTAATTAGTATTTAACACATTTTTGTCTTTAAAAAAATAAAAAGCATGTGACAGCTTTATGAAATAAACTTATTGGTCCTTACACAAACTTCAAAATAAGCACCAAATATAGCTTGCTCTAAGCTTAAAGCATGTTCTTTAATACTTCAAAATGAGGGTTGCTTGACTGTATCATAAGGAATAGGCCATTATCTTTTAGATTTTGTCTTTATTATGAAAAGTGGAGAGTGCTGCAGCATTTCAGTATACAATTCAACTACTGCAGTGCTGAAAAAGTTGACTTCTTCAGGCAAGAGACTTGTGAAAAAGAATTTCTGAACAAGTGCCGTTGGCTCCCTCCAATGGTAGGAGGTTACTATTGCTGGGGCCATGATTTTTCTAGAGAAAAACCTGTTACAGATGGAAACAGCTATCCTAAAGTACCAACAGCTTTGTATCTCTAGGAAATGCTGCATTGGTTCCCTTATTAGGTACTGCTTAAAAGAAAAAAAAAAAATCTTTTAGGATTTATTATTTGAACGGTAAAAAAAATCATGAACAGCAAATTTTTTTTCTATACTAAATTAAATCTATTTGACTGTGTATTTCTCCACTGATGAAATGTATTTTTCCACCATCAGAGGTGAAGAATTGAGAGAATATTTAGATGATGAAGTTTGAGGTTGTGTCTGTTCTACAGTAGATCAGTACTACAGAGATAAATTTTTGATGTATTTTATCACTTAGGACAGTTATTTGCCAACTATGTGAGAGAAAACTTGAAAAGCAACTTATAAGATAATTTTATTAAATACTAAGCGTGGTGCACAAACAGAATCAAATGTTCTTTGTCACTGTTGAGAAAAATGTTGCCATGTAGTTCACACTAAGGGTTATCCTCATCTCTAAATTTAGCCTCTGGTCAAAGAATGAGGATATCAAGCAACTTAATGTCATTGTAAAATGTGAGAACTAAAAACTATTTATTCTTTTCAAAGAAGAACCTCTTTGCTGGCAATAAGGGACAGCACTTTACAACACTGAATGTAACTGATGTTACTAAGAAAATACCAGGTATAATGAGAAAAACATCACAAAGTCAATCAGACAAATAAATATTTTCAGTAAAGATTATTTTATTTCTCTTCTGGAGAGCCTTGCACTACTTACAATGCATTAATCTCCTTCAAAACTAAACATATTCTGAGTAACTTAGCAACTTCTGAATAGTATTGTGACATAAATTCCTGGTGAGTAGCTAAAAATGTACATTTTTTTATTTATATGAAGGTGTGTGGAACAAAAGATTACTGAACTGAGAGTATACCTGATTTCTAGTTATCAGTATGTATAAATAGTCATATAATCAACTACTTAACACAAAGGCCCCTACTACAACTTTTTTTTTTCTTTATGTGTAATTTTCTTATGGTCATATGAGTGCTAATATTTGACTGAGGTATACGGACCACAGTACTTCACACAGACTCCCAGGTGATCTTTCTCAGATGCATTTCAGCAAGCATTGATTACTTTTGTGTATGTTGGTTTTTGAAGACTGTAGTGCTATCTTCTGGCCCTCAGCTCTCTATTCCAAACTTTTATCCTGTATATCCTGGGAGTTACTACTCTCATCTGTTTCATCTCCTGACCTCTGAAGGATACGGATCAACAATTTTTTGTGGGATTCTCAAAAGAATAGACTTTATTCTAAATGCTAAAATTTGAGTCCTAAGTAATCCATTGTAACATTACTTGATTCTCTTGACCCTTGAATATTTCTTTTGGAAGTTAGACTTTTCATGCATATTGCATTTTTCATCTTTTCTTTTTCTAAACTTGCTCTCTTACCCAGCAAAGCATGTCAGATATTGTATGGCTAGCTCATCCAAATGAATAGACTGAATAAAGTGGTTCTTGCCCCTTGTTCCATACCCCCTTCTCTGCCACAGATACTAATTTTCTGACTAGTGTGTTGGGTCAGGGTTTTTTTGCTTTTCCATTTCACAAATATGTTAATGAATCAACTTTGTACATATTAAGTCTTACATCTGCTCTTCTGCTCTCCAGCTCTTCAGTTCAGACTATACCACAGGAGCCTTAACTTTTGTTTCCCAGGCTACATCTTCCCTATGTCCTTTAGTAGATTGTTTTTTTTCCTACTAATCTTTAATGGTTGGATCTTTTTATTCTTCTATGCTGGGAGAACCACAAAAATATTTTACTTTCTCCAACTAGGGAAGAAATCCACTGTGATTACTAATGGCTTTACATTCTTCCTTTTCATGGTTGGTATTGCATGTTACTGAAGAGAGGAATATATGGGATTTATATGGGTATGGTTAAGAGAACAAAAATAGTTAACTGTTCTGAGAATCCCTCCAGGAAATATATTTCTCTCCTGAAGCTGAGAATGTAAGATTGATACCCTTGGATCTCTTGAATTACTTTGTTGGCCAAATAATAAAGCTCACAATCCAAATCCTTCTGATGACCTGTGTACTGCGTATTCAAATTTAAATTTTCAAAATTCAAATTTAAATTTTCAAAATTCAAATTTTTCAAATTTCAATTTATGTAGTATAATTTACAAAGCATTTCTGAATGTAAGAAGAAACAAGTAGACATCTAAAAATCCCTACATTAAAAAAATCACTAATGAAGACTGCACATTTTTATGATAATTGAAGGATTCCTACAATAGGAAGTGTAAGAATTATTTCTACTGTGTAAATTTCTGAAGACCTATACTATTAATCATTCTACAGCAATATAGTAACAGACAATCTTTGCACAAAGGAACTACGGTCTAATGTTCCAACACTGCAGAGATGGACAATATCTCTTTAAACATATCAGTTATCTTAACTCTTCAAGCAACTAGGTCTTATTACCTTCATACTTGAGCTCTTCCTGATGTTTTTCATGGCAACATTATCCCTTATGCCATATGTTCTAGATTAAGTATATCTGTTTAAAAAAAAAAAAAAGTGATGGATGATTTATTTGCTTTTAATGGCTCACAATGCCTTTCTGAAATAGTTGTTATCAAATTTCTGGGTCCTGCATCTGCATTTGTCTTCCAAACCCAGTTTCCTGTGTTTTTCTGCTCTTCCCAGTGCTCCCAGATTCACTGCTGCCTCCTAAAATGCTCTTGAGCCTCCTTCCTCATTGCTGCCTTCTGTTTTGGGAATTCCCTGAAAGTAATCTGAAGAGTTACTTTTTTTTTTTCTCAGCATTCAAATAATAATTCAAGACACATCATACTTACTATGATTTAATTATTAAAAATAAGTATATCTCACCAACTTTCCTCCTCATAAACCAGCTGATGCTCTGTTCAGAGGGTCAATACAGATACTCTTTGCCTTGGAAACCTTTGAGCAAGGATTATTGGCAGAGTTGTACGCGCTCACAGTATGTATCTCAATGAGAAGAAACGATTGCACATAAATAAAAAATGATAAAATCTTATACAATGCAACACTTCTTAGACTCTTCTGATGTCTTTTCTGGAACATTCATGTTAGTGGGGGTTGAATTGCTTAAAATTGTGTAATACGAACACACATGGGCAGCTGAAAACCCTTACGCAATCTAAAGGAGCCAGACTTTTTGTGTCTCAGTGTTCACTTTTTCTTAAAAAGAAAAAAAAGCCAACAGAGTTTCGAGAAGCAAATGTCATGGCTTAATGTTTGTGCAGATTTCCTTAGGAATAACTGTTTTAGGCAGATTAGAAGGTGGTTTAGAAGACATTGTAGTCTGTATCTTCAAGAAAACTTCATATCTGGGAAAATGACCAAGTTTTGAAGGTCCTACACTGGCAGATTATTATGGATCATTATGGAGGAAATGGGGTGCTTGGGATAGAAATAGGGCAACTCTTGGTTTCCTCCATAAAAACTACCGACTAGCACCTATTTCTATATTATTTTACTACTGATATTTCACAAGAAGTGGGAAGCACGTTACTAATTCTCAGAGTAAAGAATGCTATGTGTCAGAAAACTACAGCTACTGAAAGATGTGCCTTTCTCTCCTCTGCAATCCATTGTTGTACCCCTCTCTTGCCTCCTCGCAGCGAAGGGGAATCTGAGAGGACAGGCACACACAGATTACTGAGAGAATTCAATCTTCTGCACATAGGTCAGTAAGAAGTAGAACTAGGGTCCGAGCAATGATATAGGGTTGATAAGACACCTTAAAGAACTCCTATTACTTTAACATAAATTATTTATAATTTTACTAAAATTGTTTAAGCTATAATGTAAGAGTAGGCTTACCTAATTTTTCCATACCTTTGTAGCAGTTGCAGTAGCCTATGTGAAAAATAATAAAATCAAATGCCACCTTCCATTCTTATCTTTACAGAAGCTGTGTCTGCAACAAAGTTTGTTTTGCTATTCTCTGCTCTTCTTTGAATTTGGCTGCCTTAGCAACAACCTGTTCTGCCAAGTTATTTGCGCTGATAATGTGGCATGGTTACTGAAGGCCACAAAGCCTAAAAAGGTCTCGAGAATCAGAAATGAGTAGTTGCAGGTATCTTGTTTATTTATTTTAATCTGTCCATAGCGAAGACTTGATCCTGAATGTAAAGCTGATGTGAGGTATTGAGGAGGCTCTAAGATCACTTTCAGGTAAAGGAAGCAATTAATTTCTTTTGAGCTGCCCTGGATGTTTTTTTATTAGTAGTATTATTATTTTCAGAATCTGTTCCTCATATATATAAAAGACATTTTTGATATGTTGTGGATATCAGTAATACTAGAGAGTCAATCAGGAAAGACACACTCAACAGCTAGAAAGCAGGCTCTTAGACAAGAGATGAGAGCAGAGGTACAGGTGGAAGGCAGATGTGATCTACCCAGAAACTGCATCTACATTCAAATTATAGTAAACAAATTCTTCCACAGTTAACTAAATCACAATCATTTAAATCAGAAATAATATTTTGGAGGAAAAAATCATCAACCATTAAAAGAAACGAAAAAGAAACCAATCCAGGTGTGGCCAATGCTAGAGTATAAAAGGTAGTATTTCTGGCAGCTGGAGTTAGTAGCCATCCTTGTACATCACCAAATTCAACCATTTGTAGCTGCATGTTAAGAGCTATGATTATCTGAATTCTAAGGACAAAATGTAAAATGTTCCTACTTGTGCAATGCTGGTGTTAGCTAATGCTGTGGTATAAATCTCTCTCCCTCTCTTTGGCTTTTGTAAATTGCTAGGAGAACTAAATTCTCATAATAGCACTGTCAGAGTCAGACTTGGTGCCAACAGGACGTTCTTATGCAGTTCTTCAGTCTCACCTTCAAAATGCAATTCCTGCAGAGATATTGCTGAGCTAAAATGCGATATGCAGAGACCTCTAGAGACTGGAAAGCTAAACTGCACCTAATGACATGCAGATACAGTTCAGCGGTGTGTAGTAATCGCTTGGGGAGCTATAAAGCAGACTATAAGGAGAACAAGGTAACATTCAGACTGTTTTAATCTGTGTGGTAAAAGAGTTTAGCTTATTGTCTTCAAAGGTAGTCAACACAGGTAAAATATATATAATTTTTATGATTAAAAAAACCCCAAACCAACAAACCCTAAATGCATTAGATGTTTTCTTTATGTAAAAAATACAATGTTAAATAACAAAATGTTCTTCTGTTATCTTACAACAAAATAGCTGTCACTTCAATTACTATGCTGCAAGCTCTTGAAATTTGGAGTTCATTTGTGAACCCATTGGTATATAAGATTGTGCTGGTTTTTCATTTGCCTGAAGTCTGTTTACAGGCTGCATCTCAACATTGTCCAAGAGATGCCACAAGGTTCCAGTTGAGTTCAGAGCTAATTACAACTCTGAAAGAGACCTTTGCAGCATTGTCATTAGCCATGTTTATAATTCAGACCAAGGTGTTACCTCATTTATTTTCCCAGTGAGCAGCTCTTGATACATTTGACCATGGAAAAATGTGCTCACCTTGAAGTACACTGAAGCTTGCAACTATAGCTACAGCTTAACCCCTGTGTTGCTGCTTCTGTGCTTTATAGTGCTATTCAGTTTCTCCAAGTTCTCAGCTGTGGGTCCTTCTTTCTGTCTGTTTGAGCACAGGGAATCAGAAACAGAGAGTGTACCTTTGGCGATGATCTTTGGCCTGGGGAGGTCTTTCACACAATTGTGACAGTGTGTTCTCTAGGTTTCTTCTTAGGCCTTGATTGTGGATGTACTGTTAATATCAAGTATTGGGCATTTCAAAGTTCTGATTCTGTAGAGACAGGGCACAGAGAAAAGATTGCTTTTTCTGGTTGTTGAAAGACCATCATACAGCTCCAAAACCAGATCCTAATTATTTCAACATTCAGGTTTTTTTAAGTCGTTGCCCAAAGGTGGAATTGACAAAGCCAAATTACCAACTCTTTACAAAGTACGCAGAAAAGTGGAGTTAATTTTAGAATTACATGATAGCCAGATGCAGGTAGGCATCTGTGTCTGGCTTTTCAGGTCTAAAATACTTGATAAGCTTACATTTTGCTAAAGATACTTCATGGAGCTACCCCTCTCTCAAGCAATTTTGATTACTAGCATGGAAAACTGCTGACTGCATCAGAGTAAACAAAGATAACTGTTAACAATATGAAAGCAGACAAAGTAGCATAAACCTAAATTCCAACTCTGGAAATGAGTTTTGATTCGGGATCTGCAATGTTTTCTATATCACAGCTACTTTTTTTTGCCATTTTCACCATATACATTAAAGTTATCTTGTTCATGTCTAATGTCTGTGATTATACTATACCTACAATGAAACTTTAAAAGTTTATTCCTTGAAATTCTTTGTCCTTCAAGCTATTACATAGCTTTTTAAGACAAGAATTCTACATTCACTTAAGAAGTCAGTATGAGTGTCTAATGAACGTTCAAGAGAGCCTGGGAAATTAAAGGTCTTGTTCTTAAAATTGCATAACAAAAGCAGAATTTTACCTTTTGATACTTAGCGCTCTGTGAATTAGACTTTCTCTTTTAGTCTAGAAAAATAGAATAAATAAGAAGCAGGCCTATTAATCTGTCCTCAAATTCCCTTATGAACAGAATTTCTAAAACTTCTCTCAAAGAAGCCTAACTAGAAAATGAACTTGCCAAATAAGCACTGAAGGTAAAATACAATGTGTGGGAGGGAAACTAGTCTGCTGGACTATGTCTAAAATAGTTCATTGGAGTTCAGTGGACTTTTTTCTCCCAGAAGATTTAAGCCTTGCTGAAGGCAGGCTGGAAGGTACTTTGTGGAGGTGGTCTGCCTTGAGATGTGTGTACATAGACACTGCAAAGGTAGAGGTAATTTTCATAGGCTTTCAAAATGCATTTCAAGAAATTGTGTGTGTACTGACATCCAAACATTCAGGGTCACTTCTTTGAGAACACTAATTTCATGCTACCAGTCTTCATGAACAGCAGCACTGTCCTTCAGGAGAGAAACTGGTACCTTTGGTACATGTTTGTAGTGATTAATTGTAAGGTGCATCGACTTTAGTTTTGCTTTGAGAATCCAACTAGAGGTACTGAAAAATGTGCTCATTATTTTGCACATTTTCATCTAGCTACTGATCTGGTGGTTGGTGCATCACTACCTGTCAGTTCTTATGTTCATCTACAGTTTCACCTATAATGAACTTTAATTAGATTCACAGGGGCTTAAACAACAATTTTTTTTTTTTTAAGTCTAACTGCATGCCCTTGTTTTTTTTTACTTTTTCCCATAAAGTTAACAAAAGATGTACTTGTGGGAATAAGAGGAATTGATTTCCACCCTCCCTCCTCACCTCCCATCAAACTATGTTTTTTGGGTCTTCATTTCTGTAAGTTAAAAACAGGCAAGAGTTCAGACTTCAGAGCAGGAAAGGAAGGTATGTGCTGAATTGATACCTTTATATCCTGGAGTGAACTTTTATGAAATCTGAAGGTCTATGGTATAAAAATAAAAAATCTAGTAACTCTAAAGTATGGTTATTAAAAAAAAAGTATTATGGCGTTCCCTTTGTTTTATTTCAGTGGATTCTTCAGAGTTAATAATTGTCAGGAATAGATATGAAGATAAAATAAAACATATGAGTTTAAAAAATCAACTAGTGAGAAAGTTAGAAAAAGAAATCTAAATATTCATTACACTGAAAAAAAAATTTAAATAATTAAAATAATGAACCCATGAATTTTTGACAGATTTCAGTTCAGGATCAGTTACTGTCTATGTCAAGTCTCTGCAACAGTGATACTGGGGATATCCTGCTGGGTGCTCTGAACGTCTCATCCGGCAGATGAAAATGTCCAAAGTAGATAAAAATTTTGCAACCAAAAATAAGAAAAAAAGAAATTGAGCTCATCTGTCCCATTTTCTCCAGGTTTCCAGGTCACTGTTTTAAAGTATTTTAAAACAATAATTTTCTTCTTCCTTCTCGAAAATACAGTACCGAAGTTGAAAGTCCTGGTTGCACTTTGTGAAGGGACTAAAGTGTCAACTGCACTTCTGATTCTTTGTCAAGAAAGTGCTGTGTAGGTTAGGAAGAACTGAGTAGGAGTCTCACTTCCTTATTTAGTCTTGATCTTATACCTTATGTGGTTGTTTGAGTAAGACCTGACTGTAAATAAAGTATTGTTCCAGTAGAGTAATCTGGAGATCAGTATTTAACCAAGTCACACTCTGCTTCTCTAGGTGGCTTGGACATACATGCATATGCAGGAGCACTTGATCTGTGCATCTATCTTTTGCGTAGGTTTTTTCAGAATCACTAGTTTAAGGGGAGAAGAGATCATCCTAATCACCAGGCTATGCTGGCAGAGCGAGAGATTGGAGAGGGGAGCTATGCTCTATACACTATGATAAAGAAGTGCAAGGTTTTATGAACAGAGAGCAACAGAAATGTGCCTGTAAAGTTCTACTGGTAGGATCAGTGAAAACTGAAAGAGGCTAAATTCCTGTTCCACTCTTTACAATTTTGACATTAGACAGACATTGGATAAAACATGACAAAAACATGCAAGGAGGGGAAGAAGGGACCCTTATTCTTCATGTTAATAATTAGTCCCTAATCACTAGACACATTAATTTTGTGCAGCTTGCACCACTTCTAGTCAAAAGTCTGATATGTAAATGGCAAATATTTCTACTGCCCCTACCATTGATCATCTGCCTCAGGGACACCACAGCATCTTTTTTGTCACCCCATGTCTTTAGCTTTTCTATGTAGCTTACAATGTATTGCAGAAATTTTACTTAATTTAGAAGTTAACTAAAATATCTGATTTTATTGAAGTAAGAATGAAAAAACTGACACTATCACTGAGCAGCATGAAGTTGTTCAGTAAAATGCTATAGATAAAGGGAAAATAGTATTTGAAGTTTTATAGATTAATACCTTAAATGCATGAAGTCCATTGACTTTTGGAACTTCACCCAAAGAAAATTGACTGATTACTTGTATTGATTGTCCAGTTTTTGAGAATGGTGAAATTCGATGAATGAGTGAAGGATGACCACTGTGGGCTTTCAGGCAGTCTTTCTGAAAGTTGCTGAAAATAATTCAAGACATAGATCATTTGGCTTGGTATGTTTAATGAAGGAATAGAATTAAAATATACAGTTCCTGATACATCCAAAATAATGTATTAAATGTTTGGCTAGAGTTATGGTGATATAAAGGAAGTCTAACATTGCAGTAATAATGCAATAAGATGATCATGAGCCCAGTTCTGGATTTATAGCTAAACGTCAAGTCAGCAGCATTGTAAATTGAACACTGTGTAAGCCTAACACCTATGTCCAAAGTAAAAATGAAAATAGTTAATGCACTGACTAGAAAATTGTCACTCTTAGGCTGTTGGCACATCTGCGATGAAAACCATAACTGTTGATCTTAAGTAGAAGATGTTCTCCTCCTCCCACATGTATTTACCTTAAGGAGATTCAGGATAAATCTTTCTGTTACCATTCTATGGTATCACATTATAATAGTAGCCTCATGGTGATTCTGAATAGGTTTCCAAATTTTTTACAAAGCTCTGGAGAAGAAAATAAATAAAAATCTCCTGTGTCTCAGGTAACCATTAAGTTATATTTACATTTAACATCTCTAAGAGGCCTCAGTTCTCAATTTCAGAAAAGCCATCTTTTCAAGAAAGAAGTGCCTTGTTGCAATATTTCTGACTTGCACAAGGTTTATTGCTGTTGTATTTTTATTCAGATAGATTCACTGATTTTCATGACTTCAGAAGATCTTAAGAATTTAAAATGAAAGAAGTCACATATTTGCAGTGAAGTTTCAGGCAGATATCTTAAATGTTTGAGTTGACTGTATTGCATATATACCTGAAGTAAATGGAATTACACTGTTGGTAGAAAAACATAGCTGTGGATTAAGCTCCACTATTTCGATGTACTAGCAGTTGTCCCAAGCAATTCATGCTCACCTACAAGCAAATACATGAAGGCAAGCCATCAGCAGATATAAACATAGGTTGTAGTCTTATTGATTGAAAGTTAGGAACTTTTTAACATCAACTATTTCATAGTAGCTCCAAAACCCCAAGATAAAGACTTTCAAAGGCTTGCAGAATGCAGGCTACCTCAACAGCCACGGTACAGTGCAATTTGTCCCTGGTTTTCTTCCTCTATTCCTGTTTCACCTGATAATTTTTTCATCAACACTGGCCACAAAATGAGCCTGTTCAGCTTGAAAGAAACTCTAAAAAAAAATACTTGTCATATATTAAGCATACTGGTACCAGCAAAGATAAGAGAGGTCTGTAAGGCCTTGTGTAACAGCAGTATGGCAGCCACATCTTGGATGCTCCTCACTGCCTTGGACCCGCACCCCTTGAGTTGCACACATTTTGCAAGCATAAGACACAGCAATTGCTGAAAGTAGCTGCTGCATATTTCCACTCCTGTGTCCTCCTTAGGCTTATGCTCACAGTGGCCATCCACTAAGACAAAGGTAACTGCTTGCAGTGCTGCACTATAGAGAAAGCTGATCAGGTTTGTTTTGGATAAGCTAGTAAGACAAGGGGGTAAAGGTTGATGGAAATGTGACCTACTTCTGTTAGCAGGGCTGATTGAGTAGTTATCCTTGTTGCCTACAATATTGCAAAGTGAATGCAGAGGCCAGTCTTCAGCGAAATTATAGCTTTTGAATATTTGCAAGGAGGTAAATGGAAACGTAAAGATGGGTGACAATAAAGAATCACCCTGGTGGATTTGCACCAGTGAAATGCTGCTGTGCTCCTATGGCAGCAGTTGCTGGAGATAGCTTCTCAAAGATGTGGACTGGTATAGATGCTTCCTCTGGATAGCCTTTTGTATATTTCTCTTTGACATAAAAATTCTGTCACGACTTATGGAGTGGTCCTCCAAGGGTTATTTTTCATTTATTTTGTTCCAAAAAAATAATTTCAGCATGTAGACATCCATTATTCCCATAGCAGTTAGATTTGATGCTACTTGAAAAACAAACAAACAAGCAAACAAATCATAGAAATTAAACATAACTGTGTGCACTAGAGTTGCCCACGTAACACTACATAGCTGTGGACTTGTCCTGTGTTTACTGAAAGTCTATTCCTCAAGACAAAAACCAGAGCTGATGCAAATTATTCAGTCATGTCTATGACTGGGGAAAAGCAGATGCTGCTAAACCTGTGCACTTCCATGCACGGTTCTTCAGTGTTCTGCAGTAGTAACCCAGAAATGTTTAATAGTCACAAGGGAGAAATTAGCTGAAGTGGAGAAAACACTGATTGGCATATTAATTGTAAGGTTGTAAGGAACTGGATGAATCAGACACAGCAACTCGTTGTGTTGAAAGGGGAGAGTATCAGGCTGCAGGAATGTTACTGGAATAAATCTTAAGTCATTTAATTAGTTATCTTGGCACACATGAAGGATGGCGTAAACTAAATTTACGAATGACACAAAGCTGAAAGGCCTTGCCTTGACAGAAGAGAATGAAAATGTCAAACAAAAAACCTAGAGGAACTGAGTAAGAAAAGTGGGATGAAGTTAAATACTATAAATATAGATTGCATTTGTGTTACAGGTGAGCATCATTCATTCTGCTGTGAGAGTTACCAACTTAATTTGATTGGAAGAAATAAAATGTGATAAGTCTAAAATTCCAAACTTATTGCATAGGATGGACGTCTAGCATTAATTCTCTTTCCAAGCACCCATTTTCTTGGAATTCCTTCCAATTGCTTTTTTACACACCCTAGGAAAGGTCTTCCTAAGGGTAAGGAGTTGTCTATCAGGTGTCTGCTGGGTGGCTATGGAGACATTTGAAGATTTTAAAGACTAATGGTGGTGGATAAAACCTTTAATTCTTTCTGCTGACCCAAAACAAATCTGGTTTTGCATTACTGTATGTCACCCCATCCCCCCCCAACTGCATCTATTCAGTTTTCCAATAGTTATCCAGAAGCATTTAGCAGTCAGTCACATGGGGACCAAAACTGTATGTCCGCTAGCAGGCTTAAAAAACAGAATTAGTTCTTTCCATTTCTTTGTAAAGATGACTAGGCCTTAGGTTCACAGCTAGATCTGAATGAAAAACCTCTGTGCACCCCTCTGTAGCCCAGATGACTTCTGGCAGAACCAATGTAGGTTAATTAATTGAACTGGAGACTAATTAATTGAACTGGAGAAAACACTGATAAGCATGTCAATAATAAGACGGTAAGGAACAGGATGATTTTTTCTTTAGAAAGTCTTAACAGAAAGGGTCTAAAGTTAACTTGGAAACCCCTAATATTTTTGTCCCCTTAGAAACAAACTTTTGTCAAAATTAAGGGCACAACAAAATATATAATATTATAAAATGTTATTCTTTGTTATGAATATACATAAAATGAAGTGTTTCCATATAGAAACATAAAGATAGTAGAATCAAAGTTCTCAAAACATGGCAGTAGAACATTTTAGAAATGATACAGAATATACCTCTTGAAAAGAAAAAGTTCATGTTATTTCTTGCTAGAAATTTCTTTCTCCCCTTCTCCATTTTACAATCATTCCAAATAATAACTTACAATTAAGTGAAGGGTGTTGTAATGATATTTCACTTCATTATATCATATATTTACATGGAATATGAAGTACAGAGTGAGGGATTGCTGAATGGCTTAATGTAATCATTGCAAATATTCCTGAAGTGTTGCATTTTGTGTGGTGGGTAAAAAACAGAATGAGAATTATTTACTGCTAAGGGTTGATGAGGATTTTTAAAGGAGAAAGGCATTCATAGCACTGTAAATATGTTGAAATAGTGCTACAGAGTACAAAGTACAATAATCCTGTTTACTAAAAAGGAATGCAGAATGTGTAGTACAGAGACAGATGCCAGCAATATAGGGATCATGGGCATTAAGAATAAGCATGTCTTTTTCTAGTGCAAAACATTTTAGTTCCGTTCTTCAGAACCTGTTATTATAAGTGTTCTATGAATATGAAAACACTGTCTCCAGTCACTTTTGTTTCCCACTTTTCAATTTATATACTTCAGAGGAATTTATTTCCTTCTTAATGAGTCAATTGTAATCAATACTTGCATTGAATTATAGCCATGTTCTTCAGCATTGCTCCACAGGGAGATCTACAGCACACAGAACAGTCTGTTGAGCACCCAAATTGTTTACAATAGATTACTGAGTACTGTGAACATTTTCCTGTGGATTTAAGGTCAAACTGTTGAAAAAACAAGCTTCAGTCTGATTAAGGATTGGAAAGTGACTTTTAGACAATCGCTTATTGCACAAACCCACTATCATAAGTGACATAATGGGAGTCATTTTGTGGTTGGAGAATTAATTCTAAACTTCTAATCCCCTCAGCTAGCAAGTTTTGAGTGCCTCCGTCCTTTAGCAGGACTGCAGTGCAGCAGCAAAAAAAACCCCACTGCCACCAACTAAAACTAGAACTGTACTGACATTAAGATCCTTCAATACATTTTTTAATACTCTTAGATCATGTTATAATTACTGTAAAATAAAGTAGTAATAAGATATATAAAAATCTGTGGAAAGTCTAGCATTTCTGGTGTATTTTCTACTGTTTATTTACCTGTTTTGTCAGGGTTCTATTGGAATGGAAATAATGAGACCTTTTCTTTACTTGCTAATGAGAATTATCTTTTCATATTAACTCAATTGCTTTTAGCATCCTTATCAACATTTACCTCTGCATAAGGGCATCTTTCCATTACAGCCTTTCCTTATTTGTCATCCTAATTAGACTTTTCTTTTCAGAAGGCTTCTGAGAGATGAAAGAATGACATCAACATAATTATCAGGCTATCTCTTTTTAAGGAGCTGCCTACCCACCAGGTAAATTCAGGATACCATACCTATTAGATATTGCACATGGAAGCCCTAAGACTCCAGGTTTATTTCAGCAAATTGATACAGAAATAATTGGGTTTGTGCAATTAAATCTCATAATTAAGTTTTCCTAGGACTGTATCTGACAAGTGGAAAATATAGGCTAGTTACTTGCTGATTGTTTCCAAACTTGTCAGAAGTTTCACTCCAGATAGTATACAGCATTTTAGAAGTAGGCTATCCTAATCTTTTCCTTTATAAAAAACCCTACCATGAATTAGCAAAGCAACTTCAAAAATTAAAAAAGTGTTTTGTTCAGGGAGAAGCATACAGGATGAAGATAGATGAGGACAGAAAATAGAACAAAAAGTACATGGTGAGATTTTGTTTTCTGCAGACCAAGTAGGAGCAGGCTTGCCCAGACTTATGGAAGTCGGAGGAGAATGGAGATATTGGTGAATCCAGTCGCTGGTTGAAGTCCTAGGCTGGTATTTCTTTTTGTGAAATAAGGAATCTAGAGGCTTTCAGTGACTTGTCTGGGATTGCCATTAAGCATTCTGTTTTTCTTCATCTCCAGTTCCATTGGAAAGAAACATTCAGGTTGATTTCCCTCACTAAGACAGGACTCTTAAAAAGACCCTCAAGATTTTAATGATGTTTTATTCTTGGCAGTGTTGCATTTACTCCCCAAACCTCCCAGATGAAATTCTTCTAACTGCTAGAGATATTATTGTAGCAATAACTTAATGTACCTGTTGCATAATCTCTAAAATACCACAGACTTGTAAAATGCAAACGATACTCCTGTTTTGGAAAAAAAAAAAATAAAAGTACAGTTGGCCTTTTGGAGGATGCCAAATGTACTTACCTCCAAATTATTTTCTTTTCCTTAAATATCTAGTTCTCGTCTTTCCAATGTCCCACAGTGTGCTACCTCTTTTCTTCCACACAGTCAGTTTCTAAAACTCAAAACACTTCAGCAACTAGAGCTGTCGATATCCATGGACTTTCTGTGTTTCTCTGGGGACCTTCAATTGCCATATGGTTCTGTTTCATTTTTCTACCTTGAAAACAGACATATAAATGTAAGCAAACATACAAGTAAAAAATTCCAGTGAATCATGTATTATTCATTTAATGGTAATAAGCTTTCATTAGAAACCATTTTGTACTTTTCTTAGCCTTTTACTTATTAATGAGAGCACTCACAGAAATAACTGGAAAAATTATCTAATATTGATTTGTTTCCATAGTGTACAGAATGTGAACCTGAACTCTGATGCTTTATGAATTGGAGTTTAGTAACTTTCCTAATTTTCTTTACAGCCAACCTTAATACTGAAATAATCCATAACACTTTATTTTCTCATACTTGAACAATTGTAAATATTCTTGTATTGTAGTTTGCCAGTGTCCTGTGAAGTCACATAGGAGACCCATACCAGGAGACATATCTATGTTTGCCTCTAATCATGGCTCATAATGGATATGATTCATCAATATATGATATTTTCTGTCATCACCAGACAATTGGAAGCAAACATGGCATTTAAAGCATCTAGAGGATATGTAATTTTGGCATGGAAATTTGGGGCATGTGAATGTGTATTAGCAGACTGTCCTCCATTCTTCATTATCTCTGTTTTATCTCATAACTGTTTTACTTTTTCTCACAGACAACAAATATCGTGCATGTGCCCCATCAAATCCATGCTATCGTCTTCCTTTCCATGAAATGTGGACGAAATTTAAACCAGCTTGAAGCTGAGCTTAGGTCTTGATTGAATCCAAGACAATATGCCTTACAAAGTAATTCTATGCTTTTCAGTGCCAGAATGTAGCTAGACATTAAGTCAAAAGGGGGATCAGAAATAATACCTTCCAGTTTACCTTTCCTAAGTTAAGCATCCTCAAGGAAAGTATATATATTCCAAACTGTAAGTCCAGGAAGAGGTGTCTAGATTGTATATTTGAAACAGTTCTGCCTCCTCTGAAGATTAACGATTCCACCCGGTTTCTAAGTGTTGGGAAGAGCTATTCACAGCTTTTGTTGAATTTATAGATATTGAATAGAAATGGTAGGTAGTTCAAGATTAAGAACACACAGATCATGTTTAACTTGTCTTTCTATCTGGGGAACAAGGTTTATTATAATAACCGTTTTTTTAAAAAAAGAAATCAAGTTATTCTGTAATATCTTCGGATACTTTCATTAGTTCTGCTGACAATTTTTCAACTGCAAAATTAGCCACTTCATAATATTTCTTACCTGAAATTATAGTGTAACATACATAGAATATGATGTACAATTTATGCTGTATTGAGGATAAAGCTATAAAAGTTTAATATTTAATCATAGTTTGATAAATCAAAGTAACATCATATGTTCATTATATATGTTTATATATGGTCATAAAATACTTTATACTTAATGTTTCTGACTGCTCATAACTTACATGCAACTCTTAAATGACTAAGAAATGGGAAAGTGTACTATGAAACTAATCAGCAGATAAAAAGTGCGGCTGCTGTAACATTCTGTTCTGCTATCATAACAGTTCTATAAAGGTAACTTACCATATTTTTAAGGAAAATGAGCCCACACAATGAGGCTCATATCTATGTATCATGTGTTTTTATCAGCACCCAGCTTGCCTGGCCACAATACTCCAAATATATTGGCAGAACTCTAAGCCAATTTCAGGTAGACCAAGATATTCTGAATAAAACATTCAAAGCATATAAGGCTGTCACATGCTAAAGGTTTTTTTTATCCATATTTTTATATGTTCATGTCAACTATTCATCATAAGCCCAGCTATACTAACATCAGTATTAGAAAATTTAAGGACAAGAAAGCAAATACTGTTAGCAGTAGCAGAGAATTTCAAAGTCCTCTTTTTATTTTGCATGGGTGACAGATAGATGAGATAGTAACTGTGGCTAGTGAAGGACAGACGTTTTTCTATGCATTACCTGGGTACATTTTAAAAGGAACCATATACACTGAGGATATATTTAAATAAATTTTTATGAGAGTTATGAGTTGGAGTCAGTCTCAGGTGTGATAAGAATAGAAAGTAGATGTCAACTGATGCAACTCAAGCACATGAAAAAATAGTGATTCTCACATCAGCAATTTGAGAATCAGATATATTTATCAATATATGTATGATTTTGTTAAAAAAAAAAAACCTACAAAAAGTTACCTGTATAACTTTTCCAAATTTCCACCTCCAAATCTCATCACCAAAAATTAATTTTATTATTTGTTATTAATGAAATTGTGTTTAAGGCAGTTCTTTTGTTTAAATTACTTTTAAACCTCTGGAACGAGTGCTGAGAGATGTCTGTTTTCTGCTGACACAGACAAATATAAAAAAATATGATTTGCAGGGAGATTCATATAGTATTTTACATCACTAAAGGTAGGAAAATTATAATTTTTTCCAAAGCAATTCAAACACATGACTGATTATTACTAGGGTTGTAAAGTCAATACTACATTTGAATGAGTAAAGTACGGATATGTATCTACTACAAGTGTATGCCTGCAATCTTTTTAGTAAGAGTTAAAGAACATTCAGTCCTTTAAGAGTGATTTCAAAACAAAACAAAAATCCCACCATACTTGGAGTTTTCATTTGAGGTATGAAATTGAGATAGTATTAGTAGAAGTAAGAGAGAGGCAGAAGGCATTAATGGGTCACTTTGTACTAAATTATCTTCCTATGTAGGAGTGAAAACATGGGATTTTTCAACACCTTTGGCATTTGAAGTGTCCATTGGTGATAAATAAAGGAAGCTGAGAACAGACGGCTTCCCAATGAACAACGTGAGTTTTCTTTGAGCAGCTGATCAAGGATTTCTGGTCCTTGCCAAAGCAGTTGTAGATGCAAAAAGTGTATATGGCTTTAGGAGGAGAATGGGCAATCATTTAGAAAAGGGTTTCTAAATGGAAAAGAATAAAAATAGGAACATCAGACTCCTAGAGATGAAGATGATCAGAGGTTAGGAGAATATTAGAGGGGAGGTATATATTCTTGCTGCCTTATTACTCTTCACTCGACATTTTCTTTGGGGAAGGGTGTATGAATAGACCCTTGGTCTGAACCAGTGGATATGTTCTGATATTTTTATGATGCAGAAAACATAAAAAAACGTAGCATATCTTGTACTGCTCCTAAAATCTGTCCTGCTGTATGTGTATGAAGTGATCAAACCTGCGTTTACCAGGATGGAGTCTTGCCTTTTTGGTTATACATTATGCAAGTTAGCATCCAGTACAGCTTGGAACTTAGATAAATCTTATATCACAGACTGGCTCAGGTTGGAAGGGACCTTGAAATACCATCTGGTCGAGCCTTTAATGGGAAAGAAAGTCTAGATGAGATTCTCCAGCACCCTGTCCAGTCGCATCTTGAAAACCTCCAGTGATGAGGACTCTACCATGCCCTGGAAAGGTTGTTCCAGTGAATGATTGCTCTCACTGTAAAAATTTTCCTTCTTACACCAAGATGAAATCTACTCCACCACAAGTTGTACCTGTTGCCCTTGTGTTCTCCATGTGGCTCTCTGTGAAGAGACAATCTCCATCCTCTTTGTAGCTACCCTTTAAGTACTGGAATTGTATGATGAGGTCTCCCCTGAGCCTTCTTTTCTCCAGGGAGAAAAGACCTTACTCCTTCAGTCTTTTCTCATAGGGCAGGTTCTGTGCTCCAGCTTGATAAACATCTCAAACATGGTAACTCTAAACTATTGCAAAAGGTTTAATTTTTAATTATTGCAAAGCAGGACTAAGTAAGACTAATTTTGGCAAAAGGATTTTGAACTATAACTTTGAATTCTTTCATATTGCTTTAATTATAATCAACAAAACACTTTTTTAAAATTTTATCCCTCTGACACAGTTAGGATCTATTTTTCCATATTAAAATTCTTCTTTTAAATTTCTTGAACTTGGAAATTGAATCTGTTAAAGAAAGTAAATTTTAAAAAAGGTGGTATGCAAATATCACTGTATGAGAAGAGGAAGACAGTTTATGGAAATATCATATGTCATTGTGCAGACACGATCTTGCAGCATTTCTGTAGCTGATACACAGATGCGTATTTGACTAGCAAGAGGGAAGGAAGAACATTTGGTCAGCTGATATTAATGGTGTGTCTTGCATTTACAATGATGCATTGCTCACTTGTCCTGGTTTCGGCTGGGATAGAGTTAATTTTCTTCACAGAAGCTAGCATAGTGCTGTGCTTTGGATTCAGTGCTAGAAGAATGTTGATAACACGCTGATGTTTTTAGTTGTTGCCAAGCAGTGCTCAGACTGCTCAAGGACTTTTTGAGCTTCTCCTGCTCGGCCAGGTGCATAACAAGCTGGGAGTACAGCACAGCTAGGACCTAAACTGTCCAAAGAGCTATTCCATACCATATAACGTCATGCTCGGGGGGGGGTTGGTGGGTCGGTCGGTCGCTCGGGTACTGATCGCTGCTCGGGACGGGCTGGGCATCGGTCGGCGGGTGGTGAGCAATTGCATTGTGCATCATTCGTTTTGTATATTCTGTATATTTTGTTACCATTCTCATTATTACTATTATTATTATTTTCTCTCATTAAACTGCCTTTATCTCAGCCCTCGGCTCTACCCTTTTTCCCCTTCCCGATTCTCTCCCCCATCCCACTGAGGGGGGGGGGGGGGGGAGTGAGCGAGCGGCTGCGTGGTGCTTAGTTGCCAGCCGGGTTAAACCATGACAGTCCTTTTTGGCGCCCAACGTGGGGCTCGAAGGGCTTGAGATAACGACAGAGTAACCGGAGTATATTAAGGAATTTATATCTGTTAAATAGTTGTGGGTTGCAATTTGATTCATTTGTTCTTGATCTTAGCTTATCCGATCTGCACCATGCTCCCTCCTTTGCTGTACTTGTTAAAAGTTGGTGTTGGTTTTTGCAGTTTGTTATGCTCTGCGGTGACCAGACATGTTTTGCTTGGGAAACTTGTTATTAAAACAATGACCTTGAGCTTTATCTGGTATTTGGGTTTCATGTCGAAGTCTGTACTGCACTTTGGGTACCACCTTGCGGGGAATATTAGCAATTATACATGGGACTCTGAAAAGTTTGTTCTGGAGGAAATACAGAATGGCACTTTTTCTGCCTTCTTTGATGATGTTTCCTCCTTCACTACAATAACTTTTCAGTATCTTGAACATCCTTGGATAGTTAAGGTATATCTATTGATATCTATTTGGAATATTGTTTCACTTTTGTCCAAAGTTTGTAAGCAACTTAATAATACCATCCAGATGTCTGCCCCAGGGCTGGATAGTTATGAGTGGAAGGGTATTTGGGGTAGTATGGGTAAATGCCTAGAACGATGGGTACCTCCAATGTTTTGGAAATTTACTCCTGAACAAGTGCAGAATCCTGAAAAACTAGTAGAGTATTTGGAAAAGGTATGCTGTCACCCTGGCAATTCTAAGCAAACACAAATCACTGCAATGTGCTGGGGCCTGGCCCATGCTTATCGAACCCTGTTCAACATGATTCAACACATCCAAAGGGAACAGAAAGTCTCTGGATCTGATGATAAGGCCACAGCCACTGCAGCTACTCCAACCCCGGCCACAGCCACTGCAGCTACTCCAACCCCGGCCACAGCCACTGCAGCTACTCCAACCCCGGCCACAGCCACTGCAGCTACTCCAACCCTGGCCACAGCCACTGCAGCTACTCCAACCCCAGTGATATGCACTGCGGCTACTCCAACGAACCAACCCGTGCCAGTATCAGTCGCCCCTATACAAAAGAAGAAATCTTGGAAGCGAAAGTCAACTCGTTTAGAAAGGGAGGATGAAAAAGCGGGGCCATCACAAGGGGAGGAGGAAGAGCTCATAAACGAGACAGAAACCACCAGATCCCTATCCTTGAGTGAGCTGCGAGATATCCGAAAAGATTTCAGCCGTCGTCCAGGTGAGCTCATTGTCACCTGGCTACTCCGATGCTGGGATAATGGGGCCAACAGCCTGGAACTGGAGGGTAAGGAAGCCAAGCAACTAGGATCCCTTTCTAGGGAAGGGGGCATTGACAAAGCGATTGGAAAAGGGACACAAATCCTCAGCCTCTGGAGGCGTCTACTGTCAGCCATGAAGGAAAGATATCCCTTCAAGGAAGATGTCGTATGTCGCCCAGGTAAATGGAACACTGTGGAGAAAGGCATCCAGTACCTGAGGGAATTGGCTGTCCTGGAGGTGATTTATAGTGACCTGGACAATGACCAGCTGCCCAAAGATCCAGATAGTGTCCAGTGCACACGACCCATGTGGCAGGAAGTTGTTACGTAGCGCACCAACATCATTTGCAAACACATGGGCAATGATGAGCTGGGAAACTGGACGGGGACCAACAGTGGATGAAGTGGCTGGCCAGCTCCGCAAATATGAAGAAAGTATCTCTTCCCCCCTTGTTTTGGCTGTGGAGAAACTGTCCCAAAAGTTTGAACGACTCGAAAAGCGTATACCCTACTCCCCTCCTGTACAGACCAGTATCTCAGCCATCAGAAGTAAGCGCCCTTCTGCTCAAGAAAAAGAATATCGAGGGTACACACCACGGGGCACTCTATGGTTTTACCTGCGTGACCATGGAGAGGACATGAGGAAATGGGACGGAAAACCTACCTCGGTCCTAGAGTCACGGGTACGTGAGTTGCAAAGAAAAACAAACACAAAAGGGGGCTCTTCCAGGAAACTTGTTGCTCCAATTTCCAGAGACTGGGACGACGGTAGTTTTTTCAGACAAAATAGAAGGGCTGATCTTAATTCTGACTGTGATGAAGGAACTTCTGACTCATACATACAAACCATGAGCAACAGTGACCAGGATTAGAGGGGCCCTGCCTCCAGCCAGGTGGAGGAAAGGGACAACAGGGTTTACTGGACTGTGTGGATTCGATGGCCTGGCATGTCAGACCCACAGAAGTATAGAGCTTTAGTAGACACCGGTGCACAGTGTACTCTAATGCCATCAAGCCATATAGGGGCAGAATCCATTTGTATTTCTGGAGTGACAGGGGGATCTCAAGAGCTGACTGTATTGGAGGCCGAAGTGAGCCTAACCGGGAATGAGTGGCAAAAGCACCCCATTGTGACTGGCCCAGATGCTCCGTGCATCCTGGGCATAGACTACCTCAGGAGAGGGTATTTCAAGGACCCAAAAGGGTACCGGTGGGCTTTTGGTATAGCTGCATTGGAGGCAGAAGAAATTAAGCAGCTGTCTACCTTGCCTGGTCTCTCAAAGGACCCTTCGGTTGTGGGGTTGCTGAGTGTTGAAGAACAACAAGTGCCGATTGCCACCACAACAGTGCACAGGCGGCAATATCGCACCAATCGAGACTCCCTGATTCCCATCCATAAGCTGATTCGTCGACTGGAGAGCCAAGGAGTGATCAGCAAGACTCGCTCACCCTTTAACAGTCCCATATGGCCAGTGAGAAAGTCTGATGGAGAGTGGAGACTGACAGTAGACTATCATGGCCTGAATGAAGTTACGCCACCGCTGAGTGCTGCCGTGCCAGACATGCTAGAACTTCAATACGAACTGGAGTCAAAGGCAGCCAAGTGGTATGCCACAATTGATATTGCAAATGCTTTCTTTTCAATCCCTTTGGCAGCAGAGTGCAGGCCACAGTTTGCTTTCACTTGGAGGGGCATCCAGTACACCTGGAATCGACTGCCCCAGGGGTGGAAACACAGCCCTACCATTTGCCATGGACTGATCCAGACAGCACTGGAACAGGGTAATGCTCCAGAACATCTGCAATATATTGATGACATCATTGTGTGGGGCAATACAGCAGAAGAAGTTTTTGAGAAAGGGAAGAAAATAGTCCAAATTCTTCTGAAAGCCGGTTTCGCTATAAAACAAAGTAAAGTCAAAGGACCTGCACAGGAGATCCAGTTTTTAGGAATCAAATGGCAAGATGGACGTCGTCAGATTCCAATGGATGTGATCAACAAAATAACAGCCATGTCTCCACCAACTAGCAAAAAGGAAACACAAGCTTTCTTGGGCGTTGTGGGTTTTTGGAGAATGCATATTCCAAATTATAGCCAGATTGTAAGCCCTCTCTACCAAGTGACCCGGAAGAAGGATGATTTCAAATGGGGCCCTGAACAACGACAAGCCTTTGAACAAATTAAACGGGAGATAGTGCATGCAGTAGCCCTTGGACCAGTCCGGGCAGGGCAAGATGTAAAGAATGTGCTCTACACCGCAGCCGGGGAGAATGGCCCCACCTGGAGCCTTTGGCAGAAAGCACCAGGGGAGACTCGAGGCCGACCCCTAGGCTTTTGGAGTCGGGGATACAGAGGATCTGAAGCCAACTATACTCCAACTGAAAAAGAGATATTGGCAGCATATGAAGGGGTTCGAGCTGCTTCAGAAGTGGTTGGTACTGAAGCACAGCTCCTCCTGGCACCCCGACTGCCGGTGCTGGGCTGGATGTTCAAAGGGAAGGTCCCCTCTACACATCATGCAACTGATGCTACGTGGAGTAAGTGGGTCGCACTGATTACACAACGGGCTCGAATAGGAAACCTCAGTCGCCCAGGAATCTTGGAAGTGATCATGGACTGGCCAGAAGGCAAAGCTTTTGGAATATCGCCAGAGGAAGAGGTGGTGCGTGCTGAAGAAGCCCCGTTATATAATAAACTGCCAGAAAATGAGAAGCAATATGCCCTGTTCACTGATGGGTCCTGTCGTCTTGTGGGAAAGCATCGGAGGTGGAAGGCTGCTGTATGGAGTCCTACAAGACAAGTTGCAGAGACTGCTGAAGGAGAAGGTGAATCAAGTCAGTTTGCAGAGGTGAAAGCCATCCAGCTGGCTTTAGATATTGCTGAACGAGAAAAATGGCCAGTGCTTTATCTCTATACTGACTCATGGATGGTGGCAAATGCTTTGTGGGGGTGGTTGCAGCAATGGAAACAGAACAACTGGCAGCGCAGAGGCAAACCCATCTGGGCAGCCGCATTGTGGCAAGATATTGCTGCCCGGGTAGAGAACCTGGTTGTAAAGGTACGTCATGTAGATGCTCATGTACCCAAGAGTCGGGCCTCTGAAGAACATCAAAACAACCAGCAGGCAGATCAGGCTGCTAAGATTGAAGTGGCTCAGGTGGATCTGGACTGGCAACATAAGGGTGAATTGTTTCTAGCTCGGTGGGCCCATGACACTTCAGGCCATCAAGGAAGAGATGCAACATACAGATGGGCTCGTGATCGAGGGGTGGACTTAACTATGGACGCTATCGCACAGGTTATCCATGAATGTGAAACATGTGCTGCGATCAAACAAGCCAAGCGGTTAAAGCCTCTCTGGTATGGAGGACGGTGGCTGAAATACAAATATGGAGAGGCTTGGCAGATCGATTATATCACACTCCCACAAACCTGCCATGGCAAGCGCTATGTGCTCACCATGGTGGAAGCGACCACCGGATGGTTGGAAACATATCCCGTGCCCCATGCCACTGCCCGGAACACTATCCTAGGCCTTGAAAAACAAGTCCTGTGGCGACATGGCACTCCAGAAAGAATTGAGTCAGACAACGGAACTCACTTCCGAAACAGCCTCATAGACAAATGGGCCAAAGAGCATGGCATTGAGTGGGTCTATCACATCCCCTATCATGCACCAGCCTCTGGGAAAATTGAACGACACAATGGACTGTTAAAGACTACACTGAAAGCAATGGGTGGTGGAACATTCAAACATTGGGATACACATTTAGCAAAAGCCACCTGGTTAATCAACACTAGAGGATCTGCCAACCGAGCTGGCCCTGCCCAATCAAACCTCTTACGTGCTGTAGAAGGGGATAAAGTCCCTGTAGTGCATGTAAAAAATATGCTGGGGAAGACAGTCTGGGTTTCTCCTGCCTCAGGTAAAGGCAAACCCATCCGTGGGATTGCTTTTGCTCAAGGACCTGGCTCTACTTGGTGGGTGATGCGGAAGGATGGGGAAGTCCGATGTGTACCTCAAAGGGATTTGATTTTGGGTGAAAATAGCCAATGAACTGAATTGTATAATGTTAATTGCTGTGTAATATAGTATGTCTTTATTTTTATTATTGCTGTATATTCTATCAATGGTATAGCAGTAAGGATCACCCAGATTAAGAAGAATGAATTTGAAGAAACTGAGGAAGTACAGCGGATGGAACCAGAACTGACTTCAGCAAGCAACAACCCAGCACCAGACCCCATCTCTCCTGCCCTGAAAGACTGTTACAACAGATGGAGCCCAAAACTGTGGACTAAATGAACCCAATGGACATTTCAGAGGGATGGTCCATAGACTAAGGGAATGATATCTGTGTATGTACCAAAAAGATGAGAAAAATGGTGGTGATTAATTGGAATGTATTGTAAGGGTAGGACCTAAGCATGACGTAAATGGTATAGAATAAGGGGTGGAATGTCCTGGTTTCGGCTGGGATAGAGTTAATTTTCTTCACAGAAGCTAGCATAGTGCTGTGCTTTGGATTCAGTGCTAGAAGAATGTTGATAACACGCTGATGTTTTTAGTTGTTGCCAAGCAGTGCTCAGACTGCTCAAGGACTTTTTGAGCTTCTCCTGCTCGGCCAGGTGCATAACAAGCTGGGAGTACAGCACAGCTAGGACCTAAACTGTCCAAAGAGCTATTCCATACCATATAACGTCATGCTCGGGGGGGGGGTTGGTGGGTCGGTCGGTCGCTCGGGTACTGATCGCTGCTCGGGACGGGCTGGGCATCGGTCGGCGGGTGGTGAGCAATTGCATTGTGCATCATTCGTTTTGTATATTCTGTATATTTTGTTACCATTCTCATTATTACTATTATTATTATTTTCTCTCATTAAACTGCCTTTATCTCAGCCCTCGGCTCTACCCTTTTTCCCCTTCCCGATTCTCTCCCCCATCCCACTGAGGGGGGGGGGGGGGAGTGAGCGAGCGGCTGCGTGGTGCTTAGTTGCCAGCCGGGTTAAACCATGACATCACTGCAAAGGAAACAATTCCCATCATAGATTTGTATGGCTGTTGCACCAAAAGGTCTGTCTTACTACTCAATATGCAGAGGTAACTTGTGATAGGCAGGTGATTCAGGCAGACATCAGCCTATTTCTGTTGTTTCCCAATATATTCTTCCTCTGATTTATGTCTTATTGTCTCCTACCATCCCTACCTAATAGAGGGGGAAATTGTGCACAACAGGAACTCGGAAACCCTGGACTTTGACAGTCAGTATTTCCTTTTTGTTTGGGAGGATAAGAGTAAAAGGAGAATTTTACTGATTCATGCTTCGTATGACAATGATAGATAGTTCCTGATGAAAAGTGAGCTATTTATTTGATAACAATGTGCCATCTAATAATAACTCAGCAGGGGAGTGAACTAAACAGCATATTCATCAGCAAAGGGGATTCCCAACCAAGTGATTATCTGCTTTCCAAATTTTATGTTGAAAGCAGCCTGCTGTGAATCACTGCAGTAGCTATCATTACTTGCAGTCTATGTAGACAGCAATCCCTATGCACTGTGAATATTTATTGTCATAATGAGAGAATGATAATCTCAGTTCTAGTTCTAGATATCCAGCATGAAAAAACAACCTGTAGAATCATTTACTTTTTCTCTCCCTTGCTGGTTTTTGTTGTTGTTGAGGTTTTAGGTGTTTTGTTTTTGTTTTTAATACATGGAACTGGTCTGAATTATTCAAAGGCAGCAATACAATCTATTTTATGTGGCTGAGCCAAGTCCCATTTGATCATGTTCTCTTCTATTTGTATTCTGTTTAAGTAGAAATCATGCCATGCAGCTAAATATGAACCGTGTGACAGACAGTGCATCCTTGTGAAGTATTGCATGCTGTTGGGAAAGCTGAAATTCTTATTTCTCTGAAAAACAATTTTATGTATTTTAATGCGGTAACAGGCAACAAAATCAAAGCATGATTGTGTTGCTGAACTTGAAAAAAATTAGTCTTCCCCATAAAGCTTGAACTATAAACTGTAGCCTTGATCCTGCAAAGGCCACCACATAAGTGTGACATTTACACAGATCTCTCCAGCAGCATCACTGCTGATGACATCTACAGAAGTACTGGAATTCACAACTGCAGACAATAAAATAAAATAAACAGATTTAAAAACACTGAAGTATTCAAAACTGTAGAAAAAAATACAGATGTGAAGAATAATTCAAGGATAACTAGGGTCACAAATACTCGCTATGGTGCTTTATAGCTGAAACATGGGACATATACAGGCCAGCAAGAACACATGAGAAAGGATTATGAATCTGTGAATAAAATCTTGATATCAGATAAAATGAACAAGATTTTCCTCTGGACTCAATTTTCCTCCCAGCTTTTATTCTTGACCACAAGTGAGGTGGTCAGAAGTTACTGTCTGACGTGTACAGACACCCACACAATGGCTGGAATGGACTCTGCACCAAATAGCTTTCTCCTTTTTTCACTGATTATTAAATGATAGCAATACATTTTTCAGTTTCTGAATTAATTTGCAGATAATCTGGCTATTTTTCCTCCCAAACAAGAGGGTTGGGTTATTTCAAGATACCTACCTGTGATGGATTTATTTTACTTCAAAAACACACCCATGATATAAAACAGTTCAAACAAACCGAAGTTGAAATAACACTCTTGCCATGCAGCAGTAAGTTAACGTTAAGAAGTGAAGCTGTATTTTTTTGAAGTTGAAACTATTTTCTTCTGAATTTCAAAATGTGACTGCATGTATTTTCTGTTTACCGTAATACTTCTCTTTCAATACCGTAGGACAGGTGGGAGGACATGGTGATGATCTGTTTTTTAACAACAAAGTAGCTTGTCTCTCATTGTCATGAGAAAAGCCTCTTCAGAGTACTTTACAGGGTACCTTGCCACAGTACTGTATGTGGCAGCGCTTCTTTGTGTACTGTAGGGTAGGATTTGTCTGCGCTTACACTAGGCACGGATTTGACAAAGTTACACGTTCAATTAACTTAAGTAAACTTGTCACTCAAAAGTTTGAAACTGATTGATTAAGTGAATAAATAATCTGTGTTGTTTTCATTAGTACCACATTTTCCTTGCATACTAAATTGGAAAAGATAAACTTGGGAGCACTCTAATGAATTGCTAGGAATATGCAGTAGTTATCTAATGGTACCTTTCTTTTGGAAAGTAATTTATCTTCTTCAGTTTAATTGACTTGTTTAGTCAAATATCACACTGCCAAGCAGAGCTTTTGAAAAAGATATTTCAACAGTTTGCTAAACTATGAACTCATACATATCTAATGAGACTTCGAAGCGAAGCACAGTACATGCATGTGTTGTAATAGGAACTGTTCCAAACAGAAGAAACTGTTAGACAAAGGTAAGAGAGACAATTGTGTTTTGAAGTTTTCTTGTTATTCAGCAATGTATATCCTTAGCAGCCTTTGAAAAGAAGACAAAACAAGAAAAGCTGCAAAGTTAATTCCTTACCATCAGGAAAGTCAGACACCTTCTTCTGGCCCTCAAATATTTTTTCTGATACAATAAGTTCTTATTTTTTTTAATTTGTGAAAGTTAAAAGAGGAATGTCTCCATTATATTTTTTTTTTTTTTTTTCCACCACCATGGAAGTCTAATGAAGATTTTTGGCTGACATTAACAAATATTGTAATTGTTGTTTCTACATATAAAAAGATATGTCTTGATTATCAAGGAAGACTCTATGAGACAGCTAATGAATTTTTGTTATCAAAAGAGATAAAAAACTTCAAAATGAAAAGCTGAAGGAATTATTACTTAGACTATACAATATTCATTGGGTTTTGTTTGCTTTGATTAACGCTATGAACTATAGCTTCTGAGTGCTTTTAAAAAAAAGTTCATCTTAACTGTAGTGACAAAAAGCTTAAGTCTCAAGATCATAGATTATTCATATTCAAGCAAACCTAAGAAATACTTCATTTGAATTTCTTAGGATAGATATGACTAGACAAGTAGTTGACTGAGCAAGGAAATTTTTAGAAGATAGGGTTTGCTTTGTGCCTCGTGGTTGGGTTACCCCATATCTAATAAGAGACGAGCTCTGTTCAGTGAGGTATTCCTAATCTCTCTCTTCCATATACATTTTTAATAATATACCTGACCTCACACTGCAGACATACAGGAAAATGTGTGGGTAACATGCTGCAAATTTTCCTTGGTGGAAGTACTAATCTGTTTCCGTCTCTCAAGTTAAGAGGAAATTGTCCAACATATTGAAAAGTTATTGGGCAGAGAAGAGACAGAGCATTTGCATAAACCTTGTTTCCTTAAGAAACCAGATAAAATTCTCCATACAAATGTGATGGCTTTTATAAGGATTCAGTCAGATCAATTATTTGGTGAGGCAATATTATCACCTGCAATGCAGATCTACATGACTATCAGGACTTTGGTTCTTCAGATATTTCTTACACGGTTTTTGTCCCCCAGGTTAAAAGGTTCTCCTGTATTCTATACCTGGGTCTCAACCTTCTGCATCACACCTCCCTTCAGAGCAACAGACACAAGATATTACTTGTAACATTTTTATGTATCAATAAATCTCTTTCAGTTATAGGGTAAGCTTATGGCCTTTTGCTATCCAATTTAATTTTATATATTCAGTTTTAATATTCAGATTCTCTAGTGATGATCTGTGTGGATGCAGTTCTTCCCACAGTTGTGGAAAAGAATTCATCCTGAAGATCTAGAGAAGGAAGAAAGCTCTACAAGATCTGAATTGTGATAATACACAACTTGCTACAATTTCATTTGAAGAGCCTGGCCTTTCCATTGCATATCCAACAACAAAATAAAGACAAGATAAGAAAGGTTTTTGATTAAAAGATGTTGACTTTGTTTTTATTCCTTTGTTTTGACTCTTGAACTTCCTTCTAGGAAAAGGAGGCATTAAAATGACTGTTGCCTTTGAATTGCCATGATATTTAATGCAATACATGTAAGGGCAATGTGACTGAATTTTCAGTCTGAGATCTATACAAATCCTACAAGTAGCTGTTCAGACAAATATGCATATTTTACCATTCCTAATATCAATTTCATTTCCTAAGGGAGAGTGTCTGTCAGTGTTGATTCTGATCTGAGCTTTCACTGAAGTCAAGTGTGCTCACATGGGTTTACAATTCAGATGTGTGACAGACAATACTTCATCAAAAATAGAACACTTTTTCTAATCAGGAAAAAAACCCCCGTAATTTACTGTGTATGCTACATTAAGCTGCTAAAAGCAAAGGTCTTGCAACAAAGTTGCAACAGTAAAAATAAGTTTTCTTTTTTTTTTTTTTTTCTATGGTCCTCTCCTTATACTGATTAAGATGTTCGTCACACTTCACTTAAGAAATGAAGGGAAATGTAATGATACAATTTGGTGAAAGTGAAATCAAGTGGAAATAGTGATGCAAAAATTGCAGGAATTCTTGTTTTATCCTTTTGTGCCTAATAGGCAAAAATCTGAGTATCAAAAAAGCTGTATCTCTAGGAACCAGCAGTATTCACGCTCTGTTCCTGATATCCTCCTGTAATTCTTTTTTTTATTTTATTATAAAATTAGGAATTGTTTTGTGTGAGTTTATGAAAATTATTGAGGTAATCACCAGAACAGGACAGAAAAATTAGATGGACAACTTTGTATTTCTGTTAATACCGGAGTAACAACCTTTGACTATTAAATCAACATAAATACTTGGCCCTATTGAAGTTAATGGAAGTTTTGCCATTAATCCCTTTGTGCTCCAAGGACTCCAGGCACAAATCCTATCGTAGTTTTATCTGAAAAGTTATTTCATAGGTTTCTTGATGTGAAGTTTACTGTTACACAAGTGAATGGCATTGTGATAGCTGACCTGAATTTATTCTATAAAGTTCTGTTCTCCTTTGAAGTCTGTTAATGACTTATTTTCTGACACTCCCGAATCTACCTTAATGCACTATTATGCATGGATGATGTTTCAGATTATTACATCACTATTTGCAAGACTTAAGCTTTTGTTGGCATCAAGCATTGTCTGGCACAAACCATTTAGCTACTGTATTTCAGCCCCTAAGCTTTTGATGAATCTGGAATCATGACTTAAATATTTACCATTTTCTGTTGAAGTGTGCTACAAGAAAGAGATTATGCATGCAGAAAGTGTATAGGGAGTTTGAAGATAACAAATGATACATCAAGCACAGCCTAATGTGGTTTTACTGGAGTAGAAACAGTGGTAATAAATCACCTGCCAATGTTGATAATAAAATACTGCATTGGCCTCCATCAGCCACAAGAGAAAGGTTAAATGTTATTTCTCATAATAGCCATGTGGTCTTCATTCCTGACATCTTTGATACTAAATTCTGTCATTATTTTCTGTAGAAACTGTGATCTTTATAAAAAAAATATTCCATTAAGAATAAAACCTGATGCTTGCTAACCTCCAATATCCCTGAAAAACCTTCATCTATTTTATGGTTATTCTACCGTATAAATTGTCTTCCATTTTGGGGTAAATACAGCCCTCTCTGAAAAAGTCAGAAGGTAAAGCTTGGAATTCACCATGACCAGCTTTGGTTGACCTCTGATGATTTGTTTCATAGCCACTAGAGTTGTTCTGCATAGCTTAATGCTTAAGGCAGTTAAGAACAGCATCGTTAACCTTTATGAGGTTATTTATTTATTTATTTTCTTGTTTGTTTGTGATATGAGTTGTTAGATGGTGTTCTGTACTCCCAGGGAGCGGGGGGAATGGGGCAGGATTCTTTCTGGATCTCAGTAGGAAAGGCCGAAAACCAAATGGCTTGATAAGATAACTGATTTCATAAGACAGAATAAGAGGAGGAATTTAGACAGTGAATAAATCTTTTGTCCCTTCAGATGCTGGGTACCCTGTGTTCAGGCAGCATCGGATGGAGCCTGGGTGGGTTTTCCCACAGTGGTGCAGAATGGAGCAGATCCTGTCTGTGGAGAGAAGCTCCTCTATTTTGGGCCTTCAAAATGGAATTTCCTTATAAGAAAGCAACCCTGTTCCTTAAGGATGTTCTCACGAGAGCTTCTTGCTGCACTGCTGGCTGAAGGCAAGGCCGGGCAGGTAGTGCGATGGCTGGTGCCCAGTGGGAGCGACCTGCAGGCTCCTCTGCTACAAGCAGCTGGCTGACCTCATCCTTTGGCCAAGAGTTTGTGCACACAACGCTGGCCCGCGCCTCTGCAGGGAACCCTTATGTGGATCGCTACTCCTAAACAGGTGTCATGGTTTAATCTGGCAGGCAGCTGAACACCACCCAGCCGCTCGCTCGCTCTCCCCCTCCCTCAGTGGGATGGGGGAGAGAATCGGGAAAAAAAGGTAAAACTCGTGGGTTGAGATAAAGACAGTTTAATTTTTTTTTAAAAAAATGTAATAATGATAATAGAATATAGAGAATATACAAAACAAGTGATGCTCAGTGCAATTGCTCACCACCCGCTGACTGTCTTGAGCAGCGATCACTACCCATGGCCAATTCCTGCCGAGCATGATGTCCTATGGTCTGAAATAGCCCTTTAGCCAGTTGGGTCAGCTGTCCTGGCTGTGCCCCCTCCCAGCTTCTTGTGCACCTGGCAGGGCAGGGGAAGCTGAAAAAGTCCTTGACTAATCTAGGCACTACTTAGCAACAGCTAAAATGTCCCTCATTCAACATTCTTCTAGTACTAAATCCAAAACACAGCCTATGCCAGCTATTAGGAAGAAAATTAATTCTATCCCAGCCAAAACCAGGACAAGGTGCAATGGCTTCACGGTCAGGATCAATACGGATGGTTCCTATACAACCTCAATATTACAATAAAAATTATAAATAAAAAAAAAAAAAGACTAACACATTACCCCCTCTCTCAGGTAAAAGTAAGCTTACTGCAGGTGCTGCATAAATAATCCTTAAATTAGTAGACATATACTGAGTACTATGCAGTTGGTACGATATATAGTAAAGGGCCAAGTCCATTTTAGAACAGCTGGCAGCTTGTGGGTAAAACAGTCTTACAAGACCTGGGGCAAATTGCTTTTTTGGTTCATATTCCCACCGTTTTACCCTTCTGTTTTGGCAGTCTATTATTTTATCAGTATAGAGCTTCTATTTACTATTTTAAATGCATCTGTTCTGATTATATATGTATTATTAAGTTTCCAGTATGTTTTCCATATATTCTCTCCTGCTGGTTTTAGGGACCATGGCAGGGACAAACCTGACAAACAATTAAGAGCAGGATGAATGCAATCAAAGCTCATCAATCTGTCCTGTGCAGTAGTGTTGTCTTACAGGTGCATTGTCTATTGGGCTGATTCAACACACCTTCTCCAGGCACAACACGCAAATGTAATCCAGCAAAAGCATTAAACTTTTCTCATTGCAAGGAATTTTACTGAACACTCAACAGCATTTCCCCTTAATGTTGAAATACCATTGATGATTTTGGAACAGTATTTCCTACAGAGAATGTTTTTATCTTTTTTTGTCATTTTCATAGCTATAATGTAAAGCTCACCTGCTGTTTCATCTTACGAAGCTAAGAGCTGCATTAGTAAACTGAGTGAAATATCAAATTTTCAACCTTATCTCTAGCAAAATTGACATCTGCAGAAAACTGTCCCACTTCTTCCAAAACAGACCAGTGGAGTCAAACCCTCTTTATACTTCATTTCCCAGTTTGCACTGCATTGATTACTTGAGCCATTTCTCTATATGTTACTTAGGTAACAAGATAATTTAAGATACTTTTATATCCTGATCAGTGTACAAATGAGTAACTACATGCATAAGAGAGGGTATGTTCCTGTCAGATGCAGCTGGGAACAAAGATCAACAGGAGAAAAGAAGAAAGATGAGAAGGAGGAGATAGAAAAAGAGACAGAAGTCTTTTTTGCAGATTGAAGGAAATGAGAATAGAAAAGACAGGAGAAGGAATTTAAAACATAACACAGGCTAGAAGTTGTTTAGCATTCACCAGAAATTAAATGGAAGACATTGGGTTTACAAAACTATAGTAAAATTAGCACAGTAAATGGACCAAGTCTGTATATGCTGTTAGAAAATAGTATATGTAATTCTCCTGTAAGATTCTCAGAGTACCTGAAAAGGAAAGAACATTTCTAGTTTCCCTCTTCCTATATGTTTTTATTCTGTATTAGAATTTTCCTTCTAGAATATATAAAAGGTGACTGTATCTCTTTAACACCACTCCTTGCATCCTTCTTCAAAATCCTTCTCTGAGCACAAAATTCTCATTAGGACTATAAATGAGATCAAATATGTCATTTTTTATTCACAATATGTTAGTGTCTATATTGCCTATGATACTGGAAGTGTCTGGCTTTGCAATGTTAAGTTTAATTTTGCTAGATCTAGTTTCAGTTGCTTAAACATCAGTTTATTATGCAAAAAAGACAGATAATAAAAAGCAGTTAGAAAAGTAAAAGCTATAGAGTGAAGCAGAAATTAACAAGAGAGATTTGCACTATAAATGTAATAAATAAAACATTTAATTCTATTACATTAGGGAAAGGAAACCACGCACATAGTTGGATATGTTAAAATTTGAGTCAAAATATTTTCGTGTCTGATTATTCCTTTCATAGAAACCTCTGCTTAGGTTTTAGTGAAAAGAGGTGAACTTCATATGTATGTGCTGCATAATGGGTACAGTTTGTTTATTGAGATTTCTGTGTGTGTGTAGAGAGGATGCTTAAGATCATTAAAAACACAGCTTTCATCTTTAGTAGCTTCTCTTTAAACAACCAGCTATCTAGGATACCCCTATATTCAAATTAGTTTACAAGTCTTCATGGCTTCCTAATTATGCTTCTCCATCATGTTCCTAATCATAAAGGCAGGAAAATCTTAATTAAAAGAATAGCGATTTTTTTTTTTTAATTTTTTAATGGAGAAAGGTTTAGATTCTTCTCTCAAAAAACTCCCAGCCTAACAGGTTGCTAACATAGAAAGCTAGGCTTTTGTTTCACCTGGCAAAGGCCTAAGCTTCAGAAAATTTATCAAAAAATTGGTCTCCGTGTTACCTATGAAATTCAAATGTAAGAATATACATTGTCGGAAATTACGGAGAAGGGAAACAGGAAGTTCTTCTTATAGTCCTTATTAATGAAAAATTCAAAGGCTAAGCTATTTTTCTTTTACAAAGTTGGTTAAAGCACTCTGTTATTGATCATTCCAAATGCAAATATGTAAATGACGCTATATATTCATTTCTGCATGAGGGAAAAAAATGATCATTTTCATTTGATGATACTGAAGTGTTTAAAAATTCATTTTTTAGGATTTTTTCTTTCTAATTCATCATACAGGGGAGGAGTACAAGACTCCATAGCTGAGAACCATACTGAAAGGTTTATTGCTTTCAAGTGACTATTTCTGCTTTACTTTCTAAAATCATTTTTCACCATCTGGATAGATCTCGTCTGACTCCTTTTACATGGTAATTTTATTACAGTTAGGGTCCTTTGACATCAGGACTGTCCTACACTAGTTTTTAATCTTCACATCTTTCTTGTGTGAAAAATGCTCAAATAGCTTCTCCAACCTGAAATCTCACTGGAAGAAGAACAGTCTGTCGTAAAAGATCATTTGTATAAATATGCTGCAGAGACTGGATGATGTTACCATGATCACAGCATCACAGAATGGTTTATGTTGGACCTTTAAAAATCATCTAGTCCATCTCCCTTGCCATGAGCTGGGACATCTTCCAATAGATCAGGTTGCTCAAAGCCCTGTCCAGCTTAACGTTCAACAATTCCAGGGATGGAGCATCCACACCTTCTCCGGGCAATGTATTTAACCGACACGCTGAGAAGTCCCATAGTCAAATCTCATTGTTCAGAACATGTTCCCTGGTTATTTTAGTGAAAATAATATATGAAAAATGCAAAATGATTGCTTTATTTACTGAAGGAGGTGTTCTCAGTTTGCTGTGTTATGGTGTTTTTTTCTCCAGTCCCAACTATTACTTTATGAATTCTACTTTCCTCCCTGCTTCTTCTCCTGCCTTGGGAATTTAAGTGCATAACTGTTTAATATCAGCAATTTTACCCAGTGAGGGAAACTTTGCTCTGTTTATTCAATTATATATCACTTGTAGGAATTGCTTCACCAGTACAATGTTTGGGGTTTTCTTTCCCTAGTTTTCTAACTTGTGATGTTTATGACCACCATCGTCACTGACATTGTTTTTCAAGGCTCTGATACTATTTAAATCTGATACAGAGGAGATCTACAACTGTGTTGATATAGAATAAAAGATGAATGCATTGAAGTGTAAAGTGGAACATGTGCATTGTATCCTGAGACAGCAGGTTACAACATAAGATGGCAGAAGTTTCATTAGAAGTGAACTGGGGGTGAAGAGTGGAAGAGCTAAAAGAGGGAAAAAAGAGCAGGAAAGGGGTGTAGATGAGGTGGCTTCTTCACAAGATCCTGTTGTATCACGTAATTATTTTCAGCTTGTTAGACAAAATATGTTTTACTTATGTTATGCAGATGACACTTGTGCCAGACTTAATTAGTCTGTTGGAGTCTGTCGCCAGTTTTAATCAGGTTGTCAGAATCTAAATTCTCTAGAGCCATAAAGTAAACAATTCACAACAAGCTAGCAAGTACTGTGCAAAACATTGAAACATCTCCAGACATCTGTGAAGCTTTCAGTTGCAAACCTTCCTGATTTTTTTTTTTTTTTAAATTGGAACTCAATTTGTTCTGCCAACTTTGATCGAAGGCTCAAACATTTTGTATGAATGTCAGTTTGTTTCCAGGACCAACCTTTACTTTACAAGTTCCTAGAAATTTATGCTTCACATTGAATCCATGCAAAATATGGTGTTTTCAGATAAGATTTATTCACAGGTTTAGGTTATGTGAAACTCAAGAGGAGAGACCTTTCAGAGCCTTTTAAAGAAATGTGAGATTTATTATGCGGTTACTGAGTGCAGTGCCCAAGATTCAAAATCAAAACAATATTTCTCAATCCATGCACTTGCACCAAACTCTTTGTAGTTGACATTATTTACATTCGGAAAAAAAGAAAAGATATGTTAGGTTTTGGTTTTGTTTCAGAGTATTGGCCTTTTTTCACTTATTGCCATTATTTATTAATGGAGTCTAGCAGTAGCTACTGACTGTGGTGGGTTAAACACTTTACACTTAGACTTCTGTTCAGAACTTTGGAGCTTCTACTAAACCTTTAATGATGTTTTTATATTCCTCACAGAAGCAAGTTTATGCTGTTTTCTACAAGGCATACTTCTCTTCTAAGAAAATCCACTAAACTTTTCACCAAAGAATTTCATCCTTTAAAACACTTGACCTTTTTTTGCTTTAAAACTTACACACAGCTGCATTTTGGATCAATAATTTGTCTGTGGACATCTCCAGCTTATTTTCAGTCAATTCACAAATGGAAAAATAGATGTAGTTTATTTAATAGACAATCCACTGCTAGATCCAGAGAATATCAATGACCCTATACAATAAAGCTATACCAGGTTTTTTATCTCTAAAGCAAGAAAGATTGGAGATTTGCCATTGACATATAGAGCTGTATGAGTTAGGGCTGCTTCCAGCTGAGCTATGAGGGGCCAGAATCAGTGTTGGAACAAGTTGGCACGATTTCATTAAATACAAGTGGAGTTGTGCCCACTTATATCAGCAGCAAATTTGAGAACATATCCATATGGCTTCTACATTTATAGTGGAGAGTCTCCAAAACCAGTAGACCAGAGATGGCAAGGAGTAATTCAAGCACAGAATTTTTATTTCACTGATCTGGATAAAGTAGATCTTCTTCCATGAATGTGTGTGAAAAATATTCATACATCTTTAGCAACTATTCTTTACTTGTTGAATTATTAGCTGGATGAATTGTCTGCATTTTGGGGGGGAAGAGCTTTGCCTCTTACCTCACTGAAATGTGAATGAATGGAATATGTATAAACTTCACTGGAAAAGTGTCTATAATTCACTATTGGCTTGCAATTGCTTTTATTTTCTATGTCTTGAAAACAGGGCTTGTTTTTTTCACCAGCCTACATGGCTTCCTTCAAAACCTTTATCTTCATACTTTCTCTGAAAAGTTTGGAGTTTTTTTCTTATTCAGTCGTTTTAAATGCTCTAAAAATAATCAATACACGCGGAGGTGCTCATCTTTCTATTGATTCTAAAACAATGTATAGCCATGTAGCTTTTATCCCAGTCCATATGCAGTTAATGTCTCCTTCCTACCTTTTCCCATTACACGCTTTGCCTGTAACTGTGTCACATATTATATCTAAAGACAGGCGTTACAATTCAGACTTCACTCCTCATCCCTCTTTCATCTAATTTCTAAGGTGATCATTTCCCAATTGTATTATGCTTCCTAAATATTATGGACCTAGCTCAGTTTATCGTTCTTTGCTGTGTCAACTGAGCAAAGATCGGACCTTGCTTATGAACCTATTAATGTTAAAGGATTGCTGGATGTTTACTTGAAACGGACTGAGTCCTGTTACTACAGGGATGGTATCTGGATTGCAAGAACTAGCATTACAGCTCACACAGGTTGACAGTTACTTGTTTTCTCAAGAAGGGCAACTGACAAAATGTGTGGAGACTGAACTGTCTTCTGCCCCAAGACTTTTCCTGACAGGTAAGGTTGAGACTTGCAGAAATGTCAGGAAGATGGTGATGGCCAGAGGATAAATTTCCTAAGGTGGAAAAGGCTCCTGTATGTCAATCCCATACTTTTCACAGATATGACATTATTTTCAAGACTTTTTTTATTTATGTTTTGTTGCCAGTAAGGGACAAAAATATCAGTGGACATCTATGAAGATAGTTTCTGTGAACTCCTTTTTGAGTAAAAAACCCACCTGTTAAACTGTGCAAATGCTATATCTCAGGGGCTGAATTTTGTTTTAGACTTTCTCAACCATGATGCCAAGTAAGTGAATTCTTACTCAGTTCTATATTTAATTAAATAATAGGCTTTAGATTCTGTAATCATGTTTTTCCAGACTGAATAATTTGTATTAATTCCTTTTCAGTCTTTCCCTCCCTCCCCCCCCCCAAATCTATGCCCTTTCTTACTGATGTTAAGTATAAGCTTTAATTCAAATTTAATTGCGAAAAGCCCACATTAGTTGATACCAAACTCACTTTCCTACTATGCTGTAGAGAAGCTGCTATGAAGATAACCATACTTAAAAGCATCTTTTGAATAACGATGCATATTAGGATTAACAAAGCCACATACGATTTCTTTCCAGAGATACTTTCATGTACACTGGAAATCATTTCCAAAATAGAAATTCTTTGTTTTGTTTTTTATTTTTCTTTTCCCCTCCCTTACCTTTTGCCCAGTGAACACCTCCAAATTTGAACTTGTATAGTAATGTCTATCAAATTCTTTTTGATCCATTGGGGCTAGTTGTTTTGAATTCTTTTTGGACATACTTTTGCATACTTTTTCATAAGCCAGAGTGAAAGAAGCAGTAACTGTGAGTTTATAAATATCCTGAAGGTTATCTACTTGATAGTATTTTCTACTTGTTTGAGAGCTGTGACGATGTCTCCTTGAGCTCACTGGGGTTTTGTGAGGGAAGTTCATGTAAATACAGCTCCTGCTTGTAACAATGGGATCAATGGGATGCTTGAATAGGGTATTGTTTTTTACTTCAGTTGATATGGCAACAGGCGCTTGTGTCATCAAAAAATAACCAGTGTCCCCCAGGAAAAAAAAAAAAAGAAAAAAAGGAAGCATTTTGAACAAATCAGAAGACAAGGACAATGGAAAGAGGCATAAAAGGATAAGGATTGTACTTGGTAAACCCTCTGTCAGACAGATCTTGTTGCAGACACAGAAACTGTACAAGCTGTTCAAGGACTTCCAGAGATAGCCTCAGCTAGAGACTCAAATCTTGTAAAGAGTTGGGAAATATCATTGCCAAGGTAGAGAAAACTCTGTGGTCCCTGCCTGTTTGGAAATATCTGGCCTCTGGCGGTTTTTAAACTATTTTATTTACCAGTTCCCATACTTAGAGCTTGGGAAGAGAGCGTTTCAAATCTTCCATCTGTTTTTTTGGAAAAGAAAATAGAACCAAGATTTTTACCTTTCCATAATACTGTCTTATTTATCTGGGTACACAGAATATTGGCGTGTTTTTCTGTCTCTCCTGCAGAAGCTGTTTTATTTTAATGAATATTCATTGAGACAGAGAAAATTATTTTGCAGCCATTTTTTAGGACACCTATGTGAAAGGTGAAACCCTGGGCTCTCTTTTACATTTACTTAGTAATAAACCACTGTATGCGATACGGAGCTCATGCAGAATACCTTATAGCCCATTAGCACTCAGCAGTGAAGTGGGAGACCTCAATTTCTGTTGTGAAGCAAGTAAGCAGACAAACATGAACTTACATCCCCTTTTGCAAGTTAACTGCCCTGTCCTCTTCTCTGGGAGTGGGTTATTTCACATTTCTCTCTGCTGCTGTTTGAAGATTTTAAAACCCTGCTGCTCATTTTCAGTTAAAATTCTGCAAATCAAGTCTTTAACGCCCATTCTTTTTAAGGGAGAAATTCTGAACGTTGCTACTTCCAGATTAAGTGAAAATTAATTTTTAAATTTTTTTAGTCAAAGACCAAATAGGGAAAAATCAAGCTGTTGTTTAATCTGTTGCTCCAATCAGAAGGAAGAATAAGAGACCTCTTGCAAATCAGAGAGTTTTTTTGCATAAGGAGACTAAGCAGGTTGTATGGAATCCAGAGGTATCACAACATAGGGGTCAGCTGCCATTTCAGATGGATGTATTGCTTAAAAGCTGTCCAACATCTTGACATTAAGGATCAGAATTTGATAACTGTACTTGATTAGCTAATACAGAGACATTTCAGATAATAAAATGGAGGACTAGTACCTATGATTACAAGTCTAAAGAAGAGAAAGTTGTTGGCAAAAGATAAAGTAAATTAAAATGAATGTGCTTTCAAATCTTACATAACAGGGTTGAAAACAGTATCATCCAGAAAACAATTTGTGTATTCCAGTTGTATCCCAATTATTATATAATATTTAATTAAAATAATTAAAAAGGTTTTGTTTCAGTTTGTATGAATAGTGTAATGCTTTTTATTTTAGAAAGAGCTTAAAAAAAAAAACAAGTTTGGGTTTTTCCTAAGCAGAAATCCAGGTAGGATATCCTTTAGAAGTAAAAGTAACTTTTTTTTTTTTTTTAGAAATAAGCCCTTCTCACTGAAAAATTTCTTTATAGAAGTAAACATTAAAATGTATCAATTTTTTCTAGTATGTTCTTTTGAGCAGAAATAATAGCATCGTATATGTTCAGTTATGTTTTAACTCTACTTCAAGAAAATTATGTGTTTATATGCTTTCTTCCAACATCAGAAACATTTGTTAACATTTTAGAATTAAGTGGATCCCTACTCTACATGTGGAATTGAAGCCTGCATAGTCTGCTTGAACACCTGAGCCATCTGAGAAATTAGTTTCACCCTGGATACAGCTGATTCTTCATCAGCCTACTGCAATGTCAGGGCACAGCAGGAGCAGGGCTGCTCCCCATGGGGAGGGAGCCAGGCTGCAGCCCCTGGGGTCTGAGCTCAGTGGGCAGACCCAGGGTGCTGAAAAGAGTATCTGCCCTTGGTGTAGGGCTGGAGCATCAATTCTTAGTTGCTCTGTTGTGGGATGTGCTTCAAGATTTCTCTGTGATGCATCGTTTGTCAGTAAGATTTATTGTATCTGTTTGTGCAATGCATTTCCAGTTTTCTTACTTCACTCCTAGTTCAGTTAGAGCTATTCTGGGTAAATTGCTGAACTTCTGGGACCTCAAAAAATGGTCTACACAGTCTCTTTTATTTGTAGAATACTGTTCAGTTACTGCATGTTCAAGCTCAATTTCTGCCTATAGAGCAGCCACCTGAAACTTCTCTCTGCCCATTCTCCATATAAACTACTGTTACCTATTTTCTCAAAAGAGAAAAAAAGGAATCTTGATGGAGAAAAATGTAAGGAAAATTGAATGAGAGCAAGAAATATAAATAAAGTATGTCAAATCTCTCTTGAAGGAAAATGGATCATACTGGAACAGAAGGGTAGTGGAAGTGAAGGTAGACACTATGAATACACACAACCCCTAGGAGGGTGAATGGGAGGTGAAACAAGGGATTAGATGCTGTAACCCTTCTAGCATGGGAGGAATTAAGTCTGTGGGGAACAAAACCAAAAAAGACCAGCAGTTGCCCTGCTCATTTTGTTTGTAGAGTATTAACCAGATTTTTTTTGTAGGCAGAAGGAAACATGGCATGGAAAAATTTAGCATCCAAAAGATTGTGTTATAGTGTAGGGCCTAAAGGTAGGAAATATCCCTAAAGCCAATCTGTTGTTTTCATCCCCCCTCAGTGTGTCTAGCACAGGTGCCTTGAGGTGGGCCACCTGGACAGGATAATTAGCAGATCAGGCAGCTAATTTAAATGGACCTTCAAAAGTCTTAGTGAGAAAGATGGTCTGTATATTTGTCTGTTAAGCAGTCAGTCAACAACAACAGAATTCTGAATTTACTGGAAAGCATCCTATAAGGTGGGTCTGATGTTAGAGTGAGCATGATAAAAATAATGAATTAAGCTGAGTTCTGAAGAATAAATAGTTAAAAAAATTGTGATGTTGGTAAAACATTGAATAAAATGAGGTGAAGCTAGACAAAAATATTTATCTATGGAGGTGGTTTCTTTTTTACTTTGATAGTTACTTTTTAGCTTCTATGCTGATATGTATATATCTGTGTCTTTCTAGCTTATAAATGTAGTATGAGGCAGAACTTGAGTGCAAAATTGTGTCATTTCAAAGGCATATTCTGAGGTGTATGTATTTAAAATGTATTGATAAGTATGAGAATGTGGTTGTTACTTAATACCAATGAGCAATGAACATAAACATTTAAAAGCCTTGAATCAGCAGGAAGTATGAATGCTTAGATGGGCTTTTCAGAGTTGTACTATTATTATTATTGTTTTTCACTTGAGGCTTTTTCAAGCTTTGGATGATGAAGCTTTAGCATAGATAGAGGTTTTCAGAAGGTATAGAGAAAGGTAGAAAACAGACCTTTACAGAAAGCTCCTTTCCCTTAGCCAAGGAGCTGAGGCAGAACTCCCTCAGAGATAAGTCTCCACAATTATTTTTATGATGGTAGCTCACTAACTGAGGTTACTTATTTTTGGGAGGCCTAATTGGAAACCAGTACTGTGTTGCATGTTGGTGATGTGTACATACTTACCAGAAGAATATTTTTTTTTTTTTGCTAAATAGATAAACAAATCACTGAGTATGAATGATGTACTCTAGTATCTGATTTTGGGATCCTCAAAAATCCAAGGGTTGGCATTGAAGTGGCAAGAACTTAAAAGCTGGTTCAATATTCAGAATGGTCCTTTTGCAAGGTTTTGGTAATATAGACGTGTTTCTGAGGTAATAACAATACCGCTTTGTAATATAATATATAAATATAATGTACTGAACAGTGTAAATATGGGAAAAAATATTCCTCTATTCCTTCACTTAAAAGAATTGGAATGCTATGTTTTTTCAACTTTTTTTTTTTAATTATTTTTGTCTGTTGCTCTGTCTAAGTTGAAGTCTTCTAGCTGATGTATTGTGTCGGGGATCACCAAAGGAGACCGGATAATTGAGTTACTTTCTTGAGGGAGAGTTTTACTTCCAGTAGGAATTAAATTTATGTCTTAGCTGAATTTAGTAGCTTTTGATGTATCTTTATGGTATTCATATAGAGATGTAACTGTGTAATTACCTTTAATCCTGCATAAAATATTAATTTTGTGCACATCTTTCATCTTTACAGTGTACTGGATTTATGATGAAAAATTCAAGTGAAGAATTCAAATACTGTGCTTGTTGCAGTACTACCTGGATCCAAGGTAAACCTGTTTCTGTTGCAGTTCAATATGGTATCATTAATTGATTGTGTCTAGTCGACTATAAACCTGTATTTTCATATTGCTGACAAAAATTGGAAGAATTAAGTGATGCAGATAAGCATTGGGGAAGAAAGAGAACTTTTATGAATGACAAACATAAAAGTTATAAGCTCAGATGCTTAGTTTACTGTAATAACTATAGCACACAATTTTTTTTCTGTGGTGCAAAACTGTCTGTAGAGAGATAAGTTCTAAATTTTATTTGATAAAAGAATAAATTTAGAAGCCAACTGGCAAATTAATGTTAAGTATGTGAAGCTCTTTTCTTACTCCTTAACACTTACAGGCTTACTAACTTTTAGTATTCAACTCAAGGTTAAAATTATGACATTATTTACAGCTGGAGGGATGTCAATATTCCCAGAAGAGTTCTGAAAGTACACTGCGCTGTGTGGATGTCACTTAACATACATTTAAAAGAAAAATAATCTTTCCAATCTCCTCAGGAGAGACTATAACTTTTTCTCCATCCCTTAATAAGGTTTCTTGAATGCTAGTGTGATTCAAACAGAGAGATTACTTAAATAGTGACTTTCAAAATTATTTCAATTAAAAATAAACAAAGATCATGGTTTATTTTAATACTTTGATTGTCATTGGTTATCACTGCATTCTTCTTATGACAGTCAAATATTAGTAGTAATCTTCTCTTGACACTGAAGGTGATGTATAAAATCCCTGGAGTATTTAAAACAAGAGAGAGCTCCCAGCACATACTGGTGCCATGGAAACCAATTTTTACTCTGATATATCAAGAATAACCTGACAGCTGGATTTGTCAGTGGTTTTGCATTTTATATAGGGAAACATGCACTCATCATAGCATGACACTACAAGGAAAAAAATGGAATAAATTAAAAGAAACCCCCACGTCATTAGATAGAAACAGTGAAGAGTTGTTGCTAAACTTGCAGTACATGATATTTAGTAGTACAGCCGTTAGTACATCTGTGAATGCGTTATTGCTGAATTCAGTCCCTACAGTCGATGTCTTAGTACTGTGCTGCTTCAGGGACCAACAAATGAACCCTCTTCTATGTTCTTTTTTTCTAAAAATGCTATGGGGAGTGACCAGTTCTCAGTGAGCTGGGTAGAGGGGAGAGACATTTTGGTTTTTTGCACACCTGTGGAGAAATGTGCTGTCTAACCCATGAAGCTGCTTGGTTATTGAAGATTTACCCCTGTGGCTAACCAATTGCCATTCTGACTAATATATTTCTACAAAGATGGAAAGCACAGCTAAAGGTGAGACTGAAGTAGCTGTAATTTACTGAGGAAAGGGGAACTTATACTGGCCCCCTTGGAAAAGTCTCTGTATAGGTTCTTTTTACTGGGTTTTTAATTCAGCTGTAGCTGGTGAAAATAGTACTCGGAGATGTAGTTATGCTTCAGGCACCTACTTACAAGAACACAAGAAGTACAATTTCCTTTTATACTGCATGTGATGACAGTGAAACCCAAATTTTGAAAACTGTCCCCCTTTCATTGAGTAGTTTCATAAAGTATTCACTGGAAACCCATTCTGACTCAGAACAGGTTGAATCACAACTACTTTGGCATCATTGCCTAATGTATTGTAGGTGTGCTACAATAAATGGTGTGTGCAGGTGTTAATAAATATTTTAATAGCAGCTGCAATTATGCATGTTTACTCTCTGTTCAAAACAAGAAAACTATAAATTATTTTGCATTTTGTGTGTATTTTTCTCTTCTTTTACTTGCATGTATCTGGTTAGTTTAAGGTGGTGACTGAAGGACAAAATAAGTCAATGGTTGTAGCAATTTTCAATTTGTTAATGGATAGGTTATGAGCTACTTAAGAGTATTAAACAAAATTAATACAACGCAAAAGAGAAATCAATTTCTCTCAGTATGTCCCATATGGCTTCAAACCAGCAAGACCGATTCTAGGCTCGAGTAGGCTGAATTGTTCGCAGCTCCGGGTACTGGTTAAGTAAAAGGAAAGGTCTTGCTTTTCTATGTAAGATGTGCACAGTATAATCTATACACAGAGAAGGGCTGAAACCTTACCTTAAATGTTTTTCTCTATGGAATATTCTGGCAATTGGGTCACTTTTTAACAAAATGAAGACCACCATTCTGGTAGCTGCTTTCTGATAGCTAACTGTATCAGAGCCATGATCATTTAAAACTTCAGATAATGGAAATACTATTTGGATGTTAAGACACGCTGATGTTGACTAGTGCTATAAAGCATCGTCCCTCTCTTGTCTGACTGTATAAGGTAAGAAAGTTCCAGTATAAACAGGAAGTCCAAATGTTTTCTGAAATTTTAAGCAAGTAAAAGTTTTGCTCCATATGGTAACTTACAACGTTCTCTGGAGTATTATCAAACATCTACTGAAGTCATCATACAGGGATGTGATTTAGCTGATGCTTAACTGGAGGGGCCCTTGAAATTAGATGCGAAAACAATGATTTTCACTCAAATGATCAACTTCGTTATAAAACTAGTGGTAGGTTTTCTGAACAATTAACATTTCAGAGACTCAGGGTTGTGGGTGGAACTTCTGCCAAGATATAAAATTTCACCCCGTTTGTTTTTTTTTAAATAAATCATTTTTAAAGTACAAAGCTTTCATGTACCTAAGTCTATGTGTATAACATGAAACAAAAAATATGCTGAAGCTATGTGTTGAATAAACAGTGAAAAATCAAGTAACTTGATTTCAATGTGCATGAAATATCTACAGGTTTAGTACAAAACTGTGTTTAAAAGTGACAAAAGTAGTATTATTGGCTTTGACCTAATATGAAAACTAGGGATGCACTAGTGATTCTTCTATGTTCAGACTAGATCACCATTCTCATCGTGCATATCGTTTTATGGAAGTGTCCTGTATTTAAGAAAAAAAAGGGGAAAGGGGGTGGAGGAGGAGGAGGAAAGAACTGTTGGGTAGATCATAGCACCCTGAGTTTAGGATAGTCAAACCAAATTGCTGCTTTGAATTTGGCTGTTTGCAGATTCTTTAAAACAGGCCTTTGCTTTCTCTAAATTAGTTTCTCATAACTAAAAAAAAATCCTAAATCTTTTGTAAATGTCCTCCAGGCTTTGATAATTTTAAGCTTCTCAGCAAGTAAGTATTTGAATATATTATCTAAATGATGAAATGGTTCCAATAAATTAAAATTATATTTGCCTTTTGACTTTATGGTATTAAAGCTAAAAGATAAGTAGCATAAAACTTCATACAAATGCATTGATTTCAACATCGACAAGATTTCTTTCACTTTCTTCTGCATTGTATAAAGTGTCATAGCTTTGATGTACCCTGCACCTTGAACTTATTAACTCCTTCATCCAATTAATTATGTATTTATCAGAATGATGACCCACCTGCTGTCTTTTGACATTGCTAAATGCATAGGTAGTGATGGTTTTTTTTTTTTAGTGTGTCTAAATTCTGTGAAACACAGGAAAAAAAAAACAAAACCTCAAGGTCTTAAATTCTTACTACAGCTATTCTTGCTGCTCCATGTGTACGGTCTGCGATTAGGTGCAGGTCCCAAGCCTTCAGGGCTGTTGAGGTAGAGCTCTATGAAGTAAATAGAGGACATAACAAAATAAACATCAGGATGACAGTTCAAGAAAATGGTTAATGAAAGCCTTTTTCACAGAAGACTAACAAGTGAAACACCTGCATGTGATGACACTAAAGAAAATGCCTTAGAGTGAAGTCTGGTGGCCTTAAGTTTTCTTAGGTCTACTCAGTCATGTGCTCTAAGCCCCTTTCCAAGAAAAGTGGGTGTGACACTGAGAATTCACCGGCTGTGCTGCTTTCTGAGCGATAGGAGTTCTTGCCTTACAAACGAATGGAAGGACTGATTTCCATTCTTCTATAAAATGCACAATATTATGCCATCCCAAGTGGTTTGGTTTGTGTGTGGTGTTCTGGTTTTTTTTTCTGGCAATATTTAATTATTTCAGAAAGGTATACTTTGGAAAAGTAGGCATATTAGAATTTCTCAGTGATGTAACAAACCATTTATTCGGAGTGGAATAAAATACAGAATGAATATTGCTGTGTAGGGGTAGGTTAGTTGTTCTTGGTCTGTCAACTGAGTTGCTAGTGCTGGATACAGGGAATTTTGCCCAAAATCAGCTTAATGGTGCCAATTCAGTCTGTGAGTTTCCATTTTCAGTCATCCTGAAAAAATACCCTTTGTTTCTAAACAGCAGCACAAACTTATCCTTTACCTATCTTGTTCACTAATCTATTTTTTCAAGTTATGGTGCCCAAGCATTGGGGGGGGAATTCTTCAGATGAGTGTAAATGACACAGTAATGTGGATCACCTGTAAGTATTTAGTGCTGGGAATGCTTGTGTCCTAATTTGATTTGAGTATATTTGGAAAATATTTTGAAGCTTATCTGATGAATTGCAATAAACTGCATAGTCTAAATTTCTAATATGAGCACGAATTCATGCTTTTTAATACCAAAACATTGAAATAACATTATCATTGAATGATAACGTATTAGAAAGCAATTATTTTTATGGGCACTTAAAATGTGGCTGAATCATGTGTAAATTGTTTGCTAAGCTTCATTCACCACTTCAAATCTCTGTGCCCCTTATTGATTCTTAATGTTTGTGTTTTTCATAGCCTGCAGGTTTGCCTTTAGACTAAATAAGGGAAATGCCTCATTCAAGACAAAAGGATGTGACTTGTGGCTACAAAGGTTTCTTAGCATATTCCCCATATAGTTTGAATTGTTCCTGTTTTCCTTCCTAGTGACTTAACTCTGTGGTAACCATGTAAATGAACTGGTTAGTTGTTGGCCAAAGGGAATAATGCTTTGGCAGAGAAAGCTTTTTCTGTATATGCTGCATATATGAGTGTGTGTGTGTATGCATTTGTCTCTTAGAAGAATAGTTTTGATGAACAAAGGAGGAAAGAAAAAGTAGTGTGAGTGATGGTCTGTGTGCAGTCAAAAACATCTGCTCTGGCTTCTGATTTCATTACTTCAGAGACAGCAAAGTAGAGGAAGGAATAAATATGATGTGTAGTGTCCTGTCATACAGAACAATTTCTGTTTAGGTATTCAGTTATTTTGGTATTTTGCAGAGCTAGGGTCTAAACCGCACAGCATTCTGAGTGGAAATATAATAAAATCAGTAGTACTGCACTACTGAAATAGACCTGGGATAAAAGGGTTGTAGCAGTGGTGGGAGGAGCCAATTTAAATTACCAGGGGTAACCAAACTCAAAAAAACCCAAAAACTTTTGGATGCTTTAAGATGCTTATTCAACTTTAAGTCACAAAAATAGTACTATTTCCAGTCAGGTAACCTTATTTATTCCTCTTGCCAAAACCTTCAGTATTTAGTCATAGAAAAATAAATAGCTTATAAAAAAAAAAAACCACAAACCCAGAGTAGGTTCATTTGATTTTAAACAAAAGTTCAGCAACTGAGTATACCAGAATGGAAGTACCTCTTCTGATCTTCCTGTAATTCCATCGAAAGTAGCAAGTTAAAGCAATGAGTTCTGGGTCTTGGCAGACTGGTATTTCAGCAGGATCCAAAAACCCAACAGGAAAAATAAATACTATTTCTTACCTGAAGAGGATTCTATTTTAAACAGAGCTTATTTTCACTTTCTAGATTCAGTCATTTAAGCTTTTAAAGCTAATTTCCTGTGCTTGATGAACTGAGGAGCAGCTTTGTGAAACTGGCTTTTGCAATACTAATAACTGAAAATAACTTGTTTAGACTCTTCAGGTGTATTGGAAGTATTTAGTAATCTGTGCGGGTTTGAAAGTTGGCAGAGAACAATTTCTGTTCATGTGAGACTTGTAGCATAAGGCTATAGATACTATAATATCATTGGGGGGAGAAAGAAAAATGGTCCCGTATTACTGATGTAGACAGTTTGTGTTACATATCCTAGTATTGCACAGGTAATCTGTTTTTGAAGAACAGTAAACTTATTTTGAATTTTCCTTTTGGGTGAGAGACTTGCAATATAGCCACGCTTACACAAACAACTGGTTTTTAGCCATGTGGTTTTATTACTCTGGGAAAGGGGGGGGGGGAAGATTGCTTTGAAACACACTTTTATTTTAAGTATCATAATGATCTATGAAAAATGTCACCAAGACTTTCAAGTGGAAGGGAAAAGGTAACAGATAATAACTTTTGATAGGTGAGAATTAAAGTGACTTAAACTCCTAATTAAGGTTATTTATTTAAAAGTCAAATTTCCTAGCACAATTTAGTGAATCAAATGCCTCTGACTTGCAAAGAGTAATTTCTCAGACCTCCGGACTGTGATCTATCAGGTGAGGCTGGTATCCCTAACACGGTTTCTACTTAGCAGCTCAATTCTTGCAAGTAGATCTTGAATTGAAGTTGTCAAAGAATTCTGGTTTTCTAGGAGCAGTGACTACTGCAATGGAAATACTTTGCACAAAGAATAAATAGTTTGTTTCAGGCTAAATGGAAGACATAGAAGAGACGTAGCTGGATAAGCATTTGTGTTAACCTATACATATGGATAAGAAGCAAGTCCAGTTTCTTGCTCTTACTTTTTCATAGGTAGTGTGCTCCTGGATCAAAAGAATGACCCACTCCTGAGTCTAACTGATATTTTATTGCCATTTTTACAGCCTAATGGTCTTTTAAAATTTTGATTCAGATAACTTAATTTCAGTTGGCTGTCTTTCGCTACTTTTCCCCTTTCCTTCCCATTCTCTTTGCAGAGTGCATTGAGATTTGTCTATAGTAATTATCCCAAAATCTATACTAAGAATCACTTATTTCAAGAAACTGTTATGGTGCCTAGTGCAATGAAGCAGTCCCTCTAAATATTCATTCATATGTGATTTTACAGGATAAGGTTCAGATAGTTTTGTAGGGACAAACTCTGCAAGTGTAGAGAATCTTGTGACTTGGATTAAGTCTTACAGAGGTCAATAATGCGGTCTGTAGAGATTCATATTTCTTGGGTAGTGACACATGTATTTTCAGACAACTTCTTGCTGATGTTCAGGTTTTGTACTGCAAAATTTTTTTCAAACCAACTAATACTAATAACACTTCCATTTGATTTGATCATATCATGTTAGCATTTTATAGGGAACTGGAAATGTGGAAAGGAAAGCTTTCCTTTCCACTGAGGGAAAGCCTCTTGATTACAGGCATTGTGTGATAATCAGCCTTGTTTGGTAATGAAGTCAGTGAGTGCAGTGAAATGTAAACTCCTCTGGTATTTTTTGAGAAGTGTGTTTAGGTATTGGGATCAGTAGGTTAGGCTATTAAGCAGCTTCTCTTGGTCTAATCTACTTTTTGGTTAGAGCTAACATTGATACTTTAGTTTTTGGTTAGAGCTAACATTGATACTTTAGTTTTTGGTTAGAGCTAACATTGATACTTTAGTTTTGCAGTGGAGAATCAACTTTCTTTTAAAAGAAAGTGTTTAATGCTCTATGACTGATGAGAATTTCTTGTTCTAATTTTCTGCTCTAATTCGCTTTCATACCAATTAATGGCATCATATTTAGCTTGATCAAGATCTTTCCATGGATGAGAGGAACAGTGTCTCCAAGAAGCTCTAGTGACGGGGAAGTGCCAGACTCACATATGAGTATTGCTAATACCTCAGATTTGTACCTGTCAGTGGCAATAGGTGAGAAACTGTCCCTAGTAATCCAGTTCCTGTCACTTCTGGCAATAGCACTTCACTTGATTTCTCTAACAGGTCCTTGCCAAAGTCAGACAGTTGTGAGCTTATTACTATTGTGAAAATCCGTAGTGTGGCGTCTGGTAGCTTGCTTTTTCCTTTGAGTTGCTACAAATTATTATATGTCCAATGTAAAATTATGGGTGACTTGCCTGTTTTGAAAAAAAAAAAAAAATAGCAGGTTCACATTTCTGTAGCAAATTTTTCAGCATGCTTGTTTCTTGGCTAGTGAATCATAAAAATAAAACCAACAAGAATGTCAACCAAAAAAACTAACCAGCAATGGCTTGTTTCCCGAGATGCTTCAAAATTTTACAAGATGTACTCATTAGTAGTCTCAATTCCCATTGCATTTTTAATCTAATTATGGCATATCTAGGGTCAAAACAAAATACCCTTACACAAGACCTTATCTCTTATCCATAAACATGTGTTTTAGCTGTGCAGTAATTTTATTTTTATATAGAGGACCACTCCACCACTTTAAACTTCTTATTTTTACAAGCATTGAAGGTGTGCTGACTGCACTTCTTTGCTTTCATATACAAAGGACAATCAGTCTATGAGCTTTAATAGGTGTTTATAGAACAGAAAATGAAGAAAAACTGAGGTGTAATATCTCCTTTGAATAGGCTGCAGCTGAACAAAAACCACTTTCAGTCTTTGTGAATGGAAGACATTCTTTATAAGCAAAACTTTTCAACAGGGAAGGTATAACATGGGAAATCATGACTAAACTAAATTCAAATCCAGGTATCTGAATTCTTGCTGGGGCCTAACTTCTCCTGTTCTATTAGTAGGAATAAACCAACAAAACTCTGAAACTAATTCCTGGAGTAATAGCCTTGCTGTATTTCAGGAAAACCTTCCCTAATGTTATTGTTTAGTGTTTTCTGTTATTGCCTTTTTCATGAACTGTGTGGTAGAGAGAGGACATGTTTAGAACAGAGAAGAAAAAAATTGAAAAAGTTGCCCTAAGAATCCTTAAGAGAAGTGTAAGAGGAAGCTAAAATATTTGTCTACTTAGAAATGCAAGACAACAGGTATTTGAAAGATATTGCTAGCTATTGATATTTTTGCATATTCTTATTTATTATGATATGCTTTTAAGAATATCTGCATGCATAATAGTCATACTTTGATTGGTCTGTCCCATTAAAATTGTGTATAATTTTAAGAATGGAATGTTGAAATGTGATGGTTTAACTTACAGGGTTGTAAGATGTGGTTAAGACTACTGTAGGAAATAGGTTGTGAAAATTAACCTTTGTCACCAGGGGACAGGCAAAGGCAAGGAAAAGGCAGTAAAGGCAATGCCCTCCCCCCCACAGCCAGTACATGGCACCATCAATACAGCAGAGTTGCACGTGAAACTTTAGGTCTTGTTTTGGACTTTAAAATGAGCTTTATTTGTGGTCGCTAGTTAGATTTTTGACAGCACAAGTTTAATCCTAAAATCTGTTTAGCATCTTTTTTTTTTTTTTTTAGAAGACAATCACCGAGGTACTGTCAGGTTTATCCCAAATAAATCTGAGATTGCAGAGATGGCGGGTTCCTAGTCACAAATTTTTCTTTCAAGGATGCGGCAGTATGTGTGCTGTCAAGAAATCTTGGGTTTTCCAAGCATTTGCAGGTTTTAGAATGATAAAGCAACCCCTATGGAACATGTAAAAAAACTTTGTTTGCCCCGCCCCCACCCCCCCAATCTAATTTAGCAACCTCTAAACACTGGAGTGGTACTTTCAGTCTTTCTGCGTAGTTAAGTCAACCTAAAAAATTCCTGTTTTGATGTACAAAATGGCAGGTTTCTATTTAGTTTCCACAGGACTAGAACTCTTTCTTATGATTATTTCTTGGCTGATACTCTGAGGAACAATGTGAAGCTGAATTATACAAAAAACTTTTTAAAATCCCAGTACTTATTTACAGTCTTATTCTCTCCCCGCCTCCAAAAACCTCAAGATAAGAGTCCCAAAAGTCCTCACTTCTGTTCTTTCCTGAGAGAGCTAGGTTTGCTCTCACAGGACACTTAAAACTGGTTTTTGGTTTGGAGGGAGAGGAAAAATAAAAATTATCATTCGTAAAAGTAAAGCTTCTGAGTTCTGTCATAGATAGCATCCAAAATGGTTACAAGGATGCTGTGAAAATCCTTCAACAAAATATATTTTGGGCCTGGTGACTTTATGCCAAGTTTTAATTTCAGGTTAAATGCAAACCAGCTATCTTTTCTGTACAGAAGTTCTTAGTTCTTTTTTCAATGAAAAGGTCTTTTTCTAACAGATATGGAGAACAAGTATTTTAATCATACCTGGTTTCTTTGCTCGTGTTGATTTCCAATGTGCCAACCTACTAGTATAGAAAGTAATAAACTCGAAGTATTGCCTATTGATCCTTGAATTACAGCTCATTGTGCAATGTATTTATAGCTCCCTTTGGACTGCCAGTAAGCTTGGATTTAAGTCTAAACCAATGTTGGTTCCCACTTTGCATGCTGTTAGAAAATTACTAAGTTCTGTAGGCCAGGCAAAACTGTTGCTTAACTAAACTTGTTGTCAAGTTTGTCTGTTAAAAACCCTTTGTGTTTTTACTTACTTGCATTAAACTTTAGATGTGGAGATGAAAGAGAAAATTAAACGTTGACTTTTGTAGGAAAAACTAGCTTTGGTTGATACTAAGGTCTATGAAGAATCACAGAATCGCAAGGGTTGGAAGGGACCTCGGGAGATCATCTAGTCCAACCCTCCTGCTAAAGCAGGTTCTCCTAGAGTATGTTACACAGGACTTCATCCAGGCGGGCTTTGAATAGCTCCAGAGAAGGAGACTCCACAGCCCCCCTGGGCAGCCTGTTCCAGTGCTCCATCACCTTCAGAGTAAAGAAGTTCCTCCTCAGTTTGTACCCATTGCCCCTTGTTCTGTTGCTGGACACCACTGCAAAGAGACTGGTTCCAAGTTCCTCCTCATGTTCAACTGAAACCTCTTACGTTTCAGTTTGTACCCATTGCCCCTTGTTCTGTTGCTGGACACCACTGCAAAGAGACTGGTTCCGTCCTCATGATTTCCGCCCTTAAGATATTTGTATGTGTTAATGAGGTCCCCTCTCAGTCTTCTCTTCTTCAGGCTGAACAAGCCCAACTCTCTCAGCCTTTCCTCATAGGGGAGATGTTTGAGTCCCTTTATAGAATCATAGAATAGAATCATAGAACCAGAAGAACTGGTCTGCAGTCCTACACTTACGTGGCCTTGGTTTGCAAGTAGCCACAACTGTGACATATACTATATTCCCTGTGATTCACAAGAGGAAATGTCTGTCTCTTTCTTTTTTCTCTTTTTCTTTTTTTTTTTTTGACATGACACTTCTAGGATTGCCCAGTTTTATTGTTGTTTTACTTAGCTTATAGGTATTGAATATTTGTTATGAGATCCTGTGGACTTTCTTTTTGGAGAACTATGGTATTTCTAAAAATATGTTTAAAAGTAGGTCCTTTCTGTATTCTTCTGGACTGCCAAGCTGAATATTTCTGAAATAAGTCTACTTCCACAGTAAGAAACTACAAATATAAAGACTAAGTAGGATTGGTACACACTTCTGGGCCTTCTTATTTGGATTTTGTCATATTTGCAGTGTAGCACAGCACAGACTGATATTTATTCTTCTTTTCCCCATTGGCCTACTGAAACATACTGCTTGTATTTGGGACCTTGTATCTGTAAGACAGGTATACAGTAACTTCTCTTGAAATATAAATAACCCTTTAACTTCTCATAATCAAATATCTGTAAATTTCATGTAAGGTCTGTAACATGAAAAGTCAACACTATTTGACACATAGTACTAAGGAGACTGGCAAGACAAACCTAGAAAACCCCTGTCCTTAATTCCTTGCTTGTCTTGCTCCCACCCTCTCAAAAGCACAATTCATATACAGAACATTGGCAGTTTGTCCTGTTTTGGTCAGTATTTTTTACTAGTCAGTGACTGGACCAACATCAAGTTTTTGCTTAAATAGTCATAATGCAGGAAGGGCTTCATAAGAGGTTGCTTAAAGGATTTATTCACATGAAACTATAAATGTGTAAGGGTTCTAACTTACACTTAGTGACCATGAATGTTTGTTGCTAAAGGACATACACGGATCTTTTCCCTTACCCTCTGGCTTTGTTCTGTGTATCCCCCTGCAGAAGTACTTGATACTACTTTGTACATTGATTAATCTAGGTTCCTGTTGGGAAAGTATTGGTACTTATTTGGTCAGAATCTGGATTTTTAAAAAAACCCAATATAACAGCATGAATTATCAGCAAAAGTGCAAGCAAAACATTTCCATTTCACCATGAATTAATTTATTTGATGGACAGAAGATTAAATGCTGCCATAGTATTTTAATTCCTAAGTAGCTTCAAAATTCTGAGAGGATGAGATCCATGCCTCGTTTGGAAGAGTTGTGTGTCTAGTGGTAGCTTTCCTCCTGTTTTCATTGACACAGCATGGACAGAATTCTGCAGGATACTTCTATGCTGTTTCATCATCAAATCACTGGTGTAAGCAAAGATTGCAGTAATTTTTTGTTTAAAACATTGTCTCAGGATAGAAAATGTTGTGCTTTGGTGTAATATGTTAGCAGATGAATGTAAGCTCTAGACTGCTTGGAGCGCTTGGATTCTTTTTTGAGAGTGGTTTTTCCAAGAAAATGATTTTGTTTTCACTAATCTTAGGCAAGTTTATTTTATGGGAAACGCTTAGAAATTACTACTGTGAAAACAAAAAATTATAATTTTATAATTTCTTCGGGTTCTAGGTATTGTGCTTTCTTCAATTTTCTGCAGCTTTCAAACTGTATATGAAAGATGTAATCTATGGAACAGTTATAGGAAGGATGCTTAATCTTTGTCCTGAATCAGCTGGTGTTGAGTAGATCTGAACTATTTGCCAGTTCATGCTTCTGATGGGATTTGGTGTATGGGGTGGGATTGTGAGATTAGTAATTTATTTGAAAAGAAAAAAATATTTTTTATTCTCTTCTGTTTGTTGTAAAGGTAAATGGAAGATCTGGATATATTCTTTGTGTATTAGACTTGTTTCACTATGTGAATAGGTAGGATTACATGATACTAGAAGAATGTTTCCATAAGCCTGAGACTGAATTCCTGCAAATTACTGAGTGTCTGCATGTGAAATGCTCAGACTTCCTCCATTCCAATTTCCATTGATGTTACTCAGTACAGGCCCTAAATGCATTAGTAAACCTGGGAAGCTGATAACCCTGTAACGAGCTTGTTTTGGGACTATATTTCCATGGTATGAAATTTTTAAAGTTACCTTAAAGCAATGCAAAGAATATGCTTTTCATCCTGATGATCAGTGAGTATTTGGCTTATGTTATCTCTACTTTGAAAGTGTCTGGTATATATATTTTTAAAGTTGGCTGACAGAGTAGCTTTTGTAGCAAGGGCAGGCAACTAAGAATACTTTTTTTCTCTTTGAGAATTCTGGAATAGTATCCGAAACCTCTATGGTTTAGATCACATCTGTATTCTTACAGGGGTTACATGCTACTACTGGAATCTTGGCAAACCTATGAACAAGATCCACATTTATGTGTACAAATATTATTGGACATACCTAGCACTTGCTCAAGCATGCTAGAAATGCTGCCTCTCAAAATCTATTTTGGAGGTGTCTGTAGAGTTTGCAAGTTAAAGTAAGCAACAGAACTTTAAAGGGTTGCTAATTAAATGAAAGTAAACCTTAGAATAAAGACTGAAGTATATGACAGGAAGTATATTTGGAGAAGGGGAATACATTTGATGTATAGGAGTACTGAATTTGGGTTTTCTTATAATCCTATGTGTGTTGCAGGTAAAGTTCTTCACTGAAGGGCTGGGGAGGGGAGGGAAGGAGGAGCACTTTTGCTCTGGTTTTAAGATCACACATTTTTATAGTGTGTGTTATTAAGAGGTTGTGTTTGATGAATTTTAGTCCCAGACCTTGGTCTAGGTTAGATTCTACCCCTTGAATGTTCTGTTTTTTTCTATACCTTTTAATACACCTCTGTTTGGAGGAACAATAATGTATGAATCCACACTTCTGTAAAATACTGAATTACCTTTATGAAAGATAGGGTCACTTACTATAGTCTTGTCTTTTCATGTTAAATGTTCTGTGTCTAGCTCAATCAGTTTATTGGGAGAAGGCAATGATGTTTGAGAGAACCTCGCTGTTCTTTGTTCTCAGTATGACAGCTAATAATGCTCACAAATTTGAGTTTTCCATGTTATGAGTCTAGATGGTGGGCTGTTCAGGATGCGGTTTGTAATTTCATTTATTTGCTCTTTGCATATTTATTTATTCATGCATCTTGTGATCCTTTTTTGTCTGGATGTCATTAAGCTCATTGCAACCTGCTGTAATGTAGTTTTATGGTATCTTGCACAACTAATATGTGTATACAGATATACAAGGAATGATTAGTGTCCTAACTCAACACTCATAGTCAATACACTTCTGTAGGTCCATCAAATGACTGCCCAAGCATATGTATGTGATAACTAACTGTGCATGTATGTAAATAACGCACGTGGCTATGCTAGTGTTTCACTGCAACTAACCATTATAACTGACTCCAATGTTTAAGACAATAATTAATAGATGTGCATCATTATTAATTTTGATCACAACCTTGCTGCTGCTACTGCAGCTGTGATTTCAGCCATTCAATATGAACGGCTAATAGCACTGGCCTCTAGCAAAATCTGTTAAAATTGTTCGTTGTAATTCTGATGTGCCCTTCTAAAGGCTTATTGCTGACTGTGCTTGAAGATGATGCCTGGAATTGTAAAACAGCTTATTTTAATTTTGTCCGTTTCTCTGAAATGTTTCAGTTGTGTTCCTTTTTCTTCCACTTCTTCATGAGACAAGTATAGTTGGGTGCAGTACCCTCTGAATGTGGACTAAGGGCCAGATTTTCTCATGGTTATTAATAAATGGAAGGACAGCTCTAGCACTAGATGTAGAGTTCTGAGAGCATAGCATAATAGACAAATGTATGGTACCTCAATCTAGGAGAAGTATGGGGAGGGGGAGAGAAAAAAATGGAAGTATATGTGTAGTTAAGATTAAATACAACTTTTGAAGAGGTAGGGGGAAACTGAAAATAGTACAACTCTAAAAATAAGAGGTAGTAATACAGATAATGTCTGACATTTTTCCTAGCAAAATTCCTCTAAACTATGTGTATGTAGTATGCATAAAATGTCCAGTCTAGGTTTCAAGGATGATGGAATACTATATTTTATTCTCAGAATAACTAAATAGTAGCATTGAACACTGAACATCTTCAAACTGCCCATTTGAGAATGTGTCATCCTTGTGTTTGGTAAACCTAGGAATACTGTGGGAGTTCACGCTTTGAATTTATTAGGCTCTATGAGAATGAGAGTAAAAGTATATATTTTTACAGGACCAATTCTCACTGCTAGTTGTGGTGATCTACCATTCCTTATGCCTATTTCAAGATCGCTTCTCTTGTACTTGCCTGCTGTTTACTAGCTGGCTGCTTGGCTGTCAGAACTGGAAAATCTTGAAAGGATATTATGTATAACTATTATGTAAATTGATTAAGAATTATAGATTTCTGTAGAAATTCTAGGAGTCCTTTAAATTTTTTTCAAACAGTTATCTCTAATAATAATAATAAAGTTGTTTCCTCTTTTTATTTCTGGTTTGTTTCTACTTCTGAACTGGGATAGAATCCCACAGAGCAAGTTCCCAAAAACCAAGGGCCAGATAACTCTCATGAAGCCAGAATTTTTTGTAATCTAAGTGGTTAAAATATTTAGTTAAACTTGTAAAATATCTTTGGTATCTTCCCTGACTTTACACCCATCTAATTTTAAACCTTCTAGAGTTTCAGTCAGTACAGCCCATGAATTTCCTGGGTTTCTGGTTTAAGTTCAAGACAGGAAGTTTTGAGGGGTTGTTTTGGAAACAAGTAAGTAGTCTATCTGAATTGAATGGTGAAAAAGCTGCAATTCCTGTTGTAATAGAGAGACAGAATTAAAAGAACTACTAATCGCTGTTCTAAAGAGCCTATACAAGAAGGGAGAAAGATAGCAAAATGTCAACATGGAGAACTGTGAAGTATGTTTCAGTTCTGAGTACGTCCTAGTTTTGACTCGGAGGGCATTATAAATGTAAAGGTAATACTTACTGGAATTAATTTAGAGGATAGATATGCTTTTGTGTAGCTTTTTGATAAATAACTAAATTTAGTGGTCAAAGTAAGAAATCAGTAGCAAGATTTTTGCAGATTGCTCTATTATACTTTACTGTTGACCTGAAATAACCTGCTTCTCTATTGCTGGTCTCTTGTGACTGGAAAGTGCCAGTGAGACAGAACTGTGCCAAATTATTAGGTTTGGGGTTGCTATATTCTTTTTTTCCTCCTTAAAAATATCCACAGAGTACTGCTTTATAATAAGATCTAGCACTCACTGCCACAGGTGGCAAAATGTGCACCTGTTCCGTGTTAGCCAGCCAGTGCTCTGCCTCGTGTTCTGCACTACCCGAATTAATTACTACTGCTAAGGCACACTTTCTCATTTTGTCTTATGATTATTCCTTCATAAGTCTGGTGTCTAATTCAGCTTTTGACATAAATATGATGGCAGAGGTCCAACGTTCAATTAAGATGCATCTCCTGTTAACTAATGGTTGAATTCTGTGTTATGTAGTCAGGTCTTTAAAGATTTGAGGTGCTCTAGCTGCTCTGGCTACATTCCAGACACCACAGCTGTTTTTCTCCTTTGTCTTTAAACCTTTGCTAAGCCTTTCTTAATTTCAAGTGCAGTTTTGCCCTTGTAGTTGAAGGGGGATAGAACATACCCCTGGCATTGTAGATCCTCGTGTGTTTTTTTCAGTATTTTTATTGCTGTCTCTGACAGTGTCTTAATACCATTTTTTTTTTTTTATTGGAGGTCTTTGTACCAATGAAGTAACTGGTTTTTCAACAGTTTATCTCTTTTTGTAAAGAATATCAGATCTCTGATATCGTGGGAAGTGGTGTCCATTGAACAGAGCAGTCAGATGATTTGGGGCTACAACACTTAAAAAGACTTCATTTTACAGATGTGACTTCTTAGTAACTGCACATACAGGAAGGATATATGCCTAGAAGAGGGGAACAAGTTGGCAACTTCTGTTACTGTCTCAAGTTCCTCAATATGGTTACCACTATCAGATCTTATTGGTAAAGTAACCTGAGATTCTTTTGCTGTTCTGACTGTTGTTAAAATTAAGTCTTACTGAACTTCAAAATAACGGGAAACTGGAGAGAGAGTCTGAATATTTTTGTTAAAACTGAATCTTTTAACTTATTTTTTGCCCGTTTATTTGAACATTCTGTCAAGAGATTGTTCCTGCTGGTCTTTATTTTCTGTAAGACTGGTCTTCAGATTACTAAATGTCCTGTATGGGAACATTTCACTAGTTGGACATTTAAGACTTAAGCATATAAGAGTCAAATACTTAACACTATAGATATACTGAAGTTCGAGTTCTGCCTTAGAATAAATCAATGTGGTGGTGTAACATATTACGTATACAACCCTGCCACTTGGATGGGTCCTTCTACTTTAGCATAGATTGTAGTTAAAGTTCATTAAGTTTCATTCATCTTTTTTTAAATGAAGTGCTCTTTTTCAGAACGTTATGTGTACTAATTATCTAGATTCTTTTGTCTTTTACCATTTAACTTGTATTCTAATGCAGTGATGAGATATCTCCACTTAAGAGAACATAACTAGTAAAATGAATCCAAATTGTATGTGGTCATACATAAAATAGTGAAGTCAATTTTCTTTAGGATTAGCAACTGTAGGTTCTGCTGTCAAGATTTTTCTGTGATGGTGTTAGACTTAAAAAAGAAAAAAATTAAGGCTTTTATGTAACTGATGGCTTCCCAAATAAATTTTGAGACTACTTAACTGAACAAAGAAGAATTCAATCAAACTTAAGCAAACTACTGAGATGGCTTTTAGATGTTTGTGCTATCTGTAACTACTCATGTAAAAATAATTACAGTTTAAGTATGCATACTTTCCTGTCTGAAATGCAGAAATCAATAGAGGAAAATGAGATTTCCATTGAATAAGGAATAATATATTACAATATGTAGATAATTTTTCTGTATGTTTTTTAAATTCCACATTTTGTGAGGGTTATTTTCAGTGGAGTAAAAGTCAGAAATGAGGTGTTCCTTATTTCCTTCAAAACTATCTCAATCAAGGCAACTTTTAACATGTGAAATACATGCCTTTGAAGCTGGTGTAAATCGTATATCAACACGCTTATAAATTCAAGCTTTTCCACTGCTGCCTGTGAAACATCCAGTACGTTAGTTGTTTGGCAGGGTTAACAAACTATATTTCTTTCTTTTAAAATCTTTCAATGCAGAAATCCACGTTTACTGTTAAACCTTTAAATGAAGGAAGAATGGATCACTTCAACTCTATCAAGACACTTGTATGTTTTGGGTTCAAGCTTCTTTTCATCGTGCTTTAAAATACTCTTTCTTTATCTGTGGGACTTCCTGATATGGAGTACTTCACGTATGAAGCTGAGTTAACATATGGGTTTAGACCTATGTAAAAGCCTGAAACTCTAGTTCTTTGTTATTTGTCTAATAGGAAGGCTCTACAGAGGGACCTGGACAGGCTGGATCAATGGGCTGCAGTCAATTGTATGAGGTTCAACGAGGCCAAGTTCCGGGTTCTGCACTTGGGTCACAACAACCCCATGCAACACTACAGGCTTGGGGAAGAAGGCTTGTCCTTTAGGACAAGAGGAAATGGCCTCAAGTTTGCCAGGGGAGGTCTAGATTGGACATTAGGAAAAAATTTTCTTCACTGAAAGGGTTGTCAGGCATTGGAATGGGCTGCCCAGGGAAGTGGTTGAGTCTCCATCCCTGAAGGTATTTAAAAGATGGGTAGATGAGGTGCTTAGAGACATGGTTTAGTAGTGGACAGGTACAGTTGGACTCGATCTTAAAGGTCTTTTCCAACCAAATGATTCTATGGTAACTTCTGTACTCTGCTTAACTATGTAAAACTAAAACCAGCTTACAAAACACTTTTTTTTTATAAGTGCTTGCAACATCACAATACACATGCCAAAAAGGCCCTGTGTGATTGCACTAGCACTGAGCCAGTTCTAAGTAAATCTGCTTCCTAGAAGTATTCTCTGACTGTGCTGTTTTCCAGTGGATTATTATTTCCTGTCAGGTCAATCACAGACCTTTTTAGGTAGAAAATGCAGGGTTCCAGTATTACAATTTGAAGATTGGATACTATTGGGTAGAAGAATTATTTAATAAAATGCATTTGTATCTGTTGTGGTTTAACATCTATCAGAAATGTTTCTTTGCTTTGTACTTGTATGTAACTTATACCCATTATGTGCTTTATTGCTTAAAAGTTGCTATGAAACTTCTGAGAATAATTTTACTTTGGTTATCACTTAGACATGTGTCTGGAATTTCAAAAGCTGCCTAAGCATTTGGAATGCTCGATTTTCCATTAGTTTTAAATCACTTAGGTGGCTTTGAACAACTTTAGCATAAAGGCTAAATCACCCTAGGGTGATGTTCCAATCTGCTGAAGTTGATGGTAAAACCTACGTTGACCTGAGTGGGACCAGGGAGTTTCCCTCACATGGTGGTGGGAATAAGGCTCTAAACTAGTCAAAAGTCTATGCATTTGACAAGAACACTGAAGCACACTCTTAACATTGAGGGAGTACCTGCTCATTTTATTGAGGCTAATCTCATGCTTAAAGGTAAATACTACTTTCACAGAATGAGAGGCTGAGATAGTCAGTTTTGGTCTCACTATAGTGAGAGAATTTGCCTAGATTGTCAAGAGGTACAGTGCTGAAATTGCATTAAGCAAAGAGGACTTGAAGTTTCTGTTCTTTAAAGCTGTGTGTGGTTTGGGTTTTGTTTTTCTTCTCTGAACATAATTTTTTAAAGGAATTTCAAATAATCTCAGAAGTAGATGTCTGTCTGAAGCTAGGTAGGTAGTGGGAGTGGATAGCATAACCATTTACAACGCAAACTTTCAGAGAGAAAACCCCATGAAAATTCAAACGTAATTTAAGAAGAAATGTCTTTTCAGTTGGAAGTATTTTGGTTTACACAAATGTACTCCTTTTCAAAAAGTTTAGGAGGTATAACTGAAGTCACTTTTGCAGGGAAGTAAACTATATACAAAAACTCAAATAAATACTGCTTTTTATAAGCTCCAGTATGGCCAATATGTTGAGTAGCAATTTCTGACAAGTATGCATATGCTTTCTTAACATGCCTTCACTAGACCTATGGGCTGCTGAATTTCATTATCTTCTGAGGTATTAAATAACAAAATACTTTATTGGACTTCTCCTATGATTAAGGGACATCTGTTAATTTGGAATGTGTATAATGATAGAGGAGTTCTTTTATGTTAAGTATTTGTTGTGTAACTTACATAGCTTAAGATCCTTGAAAAGCTGAGTAGAAACAATGTTAACCTGTCCTTCAACTTTTATGAGCTTTTCTAGACTTGTTTGCAATGTCTTGATGTTTTAAAGAAATAATGAAACACACACACGTACCCCCAGGCTAACATAAAAAGAAACCAGAAGGACCACACATGCAAAATATAACCTTCAGTCATTAGGCTTACTGAAGCATAACTCTGTGCCTGTAAAATGAAAGAAAGGAAAGGTAACAGTTAAACTATCTATTACTAATCCGAGGGAAAAAAAAAAAAATCTAAAGTGACAATGAGACTAATGAAAGTGCTAGTTTAAAAATATCACAGCCTCAGGTTATTTCATTTACATTCTACTTTTTGTTTGCAGATATTAAAAAATCCTTTAAAAATGTTAACCTGTTGTATTCTTAATTTTTGTTAAACATCTTTTTGTATCAGGGTATAATATTGACAGTGTTTCCATCTACCTACCTGTTTATATTTGTAACCTTTAGAGTGCAATTTCTCTGCCACACTGCCTCTATAATTTATAACAGTTCTGCATCAAACAGCAATCTGATTACTAAACAAAAGTATTTCTCTACCAGTTTTCTTGTTTTTAATGTTCGTGTAATTAATAGTAGTGATTAGTGATTTTTCTTCTGTTTTAATATATTCGCCTGGTTAGAAATTTAAAAGGTGCATTGTGAGAAATATTTCGGTTTCATTCAGAAGTAAATTAAAAAGTTGCTTAAAAATTAAAAATTCCAATTATCTATGTTAAAGAAACCCATCTTCAAAACTTATTTGGTTTTATTGAATTAGAAGGCTGATTAAAATGAGGAAATTACTTCAAGTGCTGCAGCCTTTGTTTTTAAAATGAAATCAATGATATCTTAGTGTGTTTTCATGCTTTCATGATTTAGAGCCAAAAATGATAAAAGAAAACTCTAGAACAACTTTTTTTGTGAGCACCGGCTAGGAAAGTTTTAGCTCAAATCTTCTAGTTAAACTTGTCAATATTTATTTTGTTTCAGCTTGCAGCTCAAAGATAAAAATTTTGCTTAAACTTTTTCCAGATAATGAGATACATTAAGACTAGATGAGCAGTACTGAAATTGTGAAAAGCAGCGTTTTAAATGACCAAGTTTCAGGTTGGGAGTTTTCTCCCTTGCTCAGGTTTTTTCTTCCATCATTTTGATTTTAATTTATTTTTATGAACTATCAGTAAAATACATTGAAATGCCCAATTTTTAAGTGATTGAGATGTGGGAAGGAACACTCCAGCCTACAGATTTTGGTTTCATCTGCATCAGTTTTATGGCTGGCAAACTTATTCCTTTTTCTACAACAAAATAGAAACCAGGTGGTTTAGAGATGTGTAATTATACCCAGAGTATCAATCCTGCATAAAATCTTGGCTCCAGAAGCATGAAGTCCATACACCTCTGCCTTCTAGAAGTGTAGACTTCATACTGGTAACTGCTTGTAAACTAGGATGTCAGAATTTTTTTTTTTTTTTTTTTGGTCCCTAATTCTGTTGTAGTAACAAAACAGTGCTTTGACTTTGTCTTCTATTTATCACAGAAATTTTCCTTTACCCTTGACCTTTTTCCTCCGTTTTGCTTATGAATGAGGATGCTATGGATGAGTAGAAAGCCATCATTTTTAAGAAAAGCTTTTATTCTATCTAATTTTGCATTGAACAGTTTTGGAACTGAATGCAGCCTGAAAACAGTTGAAGTTCAGATGGCTACTTGAAATCTGATGGCTCAAAACTGAAGGAGAATGCATTCCTTCATGACACTAGCAATGTCATTAGTTTGTGTGCCAAATATTACTTAAATTTCTTACTAATTGTTTTCATAATTAAAGTTGAAATGTAATATAACTACAAATACGTGTGTGTGGTGACTTCATCAACTTTGTATTTTAGGATTTAACAGAGTGTTCCATCTTACTGGATTTCTTGCAAATCTAATATTACTTTTGAATGCAATACTGAATCTTTGAACATGTTCCCTGCTGTAGAATTAAAGTTAAGACAATGTCTTATAATAAATCTGTCTAAAAATATTTTTAAATTGCAATAACATCTTTATTAGAAAATAGTGTGCATTTAATCCTTAGTGAAGCTAAATGTATGACCAATTGGAATGTTTACGTGTATCACGCTGATTTAATTAAACATAGTAATTCTCATGGTTCTACATGTGTTTTGCACTGTATTTTAAATATTTCAAAGTTTTATGTTGGTGGAGAATGTGAGCACTGTTGCTGAGGATAGTTAGAACTGATCTCAATTACTAAATGTGATACCTAAACCAAGTTTCTGACTGCACCATATAATAACTTTTATCTTTCTTCATCAAACTGAATTTTAACTATGTCTTTACAGTAAGCATTGCTTACCTCTGCTCTCTTTCTGGCATGTGCTTTTGGTTTGCCTAAAGTTTTGTGACAGAAAGCTGAAAAGGCAAAGAATTTCATGCATGAGAAGGCAGATGTTAATCTCTGTTAATAGGAGAAAACATCGTACATACTGGATGCAACTTATCACATCTCAAGAGTACAGTGACAAACATGCAGAAATTAGAGTAACAGGCTAATCTTCCATCTTACGGAATATATCATGTATCCCTAGGATAGTTCTTTCCTACCTTTAAGTGTTAAACCCTTTGGAGAGGAGCTGTTGTCTTGAGATAGACACAGAGATTCGCATCTCATGAGTAGCCTTCATTCTAAATGTAACTTCTACTTAAAAATGAGCAATAGTTACAGCTATTTGCCTCTTAAGACCGCAAACTGTCTGGAAAAAGACCTCAATTCTCCAAATGTTTGTCAGTGCTTGAAAGGCTGAGGTTGTAACTTGGCATTGTAACATCTCCCTAATTGGAGTAAGTGAGCTTATAGAGAAAGACTTGCTGGGTAACAAGTCTAGATCTCTTCTATCATAGAAATCAATATTGCGCTAACAAAACGTACCTTCCTACTTAATGTGAACCAGCATGTTTTGATACAGTTTCTCCTGCTGTTCTAGATCCTCCCTCCTAAGACAGTTAGAAGTCACCTTCCAATTTCCAATCTCAGTTTACCACTTTCTGGTTCCTATATGCTCTTCCCATGTATGAGACTTTCCACTTCCTAAATTTTATTTTTCGAAGAAGTTTAGAGAGGCCAAATCTTTCAGTCTTTATTGTTTTGAAATCTTCTAGGCTTCTGTTGTGAAATATAGATATTTCTTTTATTATCTAATAACTTTTTTGGATAAGGTTCAAACATGACAAACAGCCCTTTTCTGAACTCTTGATACTTCTTGTTTAATAATGCTTCTTTGTGATATGCGTACTTGGCCCTGTTCCAAGAATCTTATTAATCAAATTTAGTTTTCTATGGTAATTCTCTAGGAAGGTAACCTGTCAAACCTGTTAAGAACAAGCCCCAAAAGCTTATCCCTTTAGGTGTGAGACCAAACTTTAAACATTTTTTTTCCCCTGGTTCATGATTAGTATAGGTAACCTGGATTCCTTTTGCACTGCTCTTATGATTTAATTCTTATCATGGTAAGTATTTTAGAGTACATGATTTTTGAAATTTGACTACACAAATGCTTTGTTAGCCTTGCATTTGCACATCAGATATTTACTGGTTTACTGTCCCCTCTGAGAAGTGCTTCCTGCTATACTTTTTTCAGTCTTAGTTTTTCTTACGGTGATTCACATACTAGATTATTCAGTATGTGATGAGTACATGATGTGCCAAATACCAGTAGATCAAAGAATTTACTATCCTAAATACTTTTTGTCCTGCTGAGAATCTGTTTAGATAGGGTGTTCATATGCATAGACTTAATGGTCTTCTGGAAACCTGAAACTAAGTATTTTTGGAAAGAGGCCTGTAGGCTTTTGAGGTGTTTGAATGTGATGGAGATAAGGAGATGCAAGAGAGAAAGAAGGAACAAGGGACAGTAAGTTACGAATAAGTTATTGGAAGGCTGATGGATGAAGATAAAGGGGAAAGGAAGTAGACAATGCAATTTAAGAAATGGGAAGAAAAGCAGTAAAATGTATAGGGGAAAAATGACTAGAAATGCTCAACATGAAGATACAGTCCAGCATTCTTTTTCTTCTTAACTTGAAAATTTTTAGGACTACTATTCCTGGTGTAGCATTTAAAATATTTTTGTACTTCCTCCTTTTATTTTTTTTTTTGTGCTAGATTATCTAGGAGAAATGTGTAATGCTGCTTTTCAATGACGTTTCTCCATTTTATTTTTTCTTTTGCTTGGAGAAAATGCTTCTAAACAGCCTAAAATGCCTCTTAAGAAGTATGAGAGTTGAAAATAGACTAAAAGAACCAAAGGTGCAAAACCTCACTTCTGTGATCTGCAAGTCATTCGGAATCTACCCGCAAACTCTGAACTTTGGAACAGAAGAATTGGATTTGCTTGTTGGAAGTTTAGATTGAATTCAAATTATGCCATCCATCACATGTGTTGAAGGTTATATTCCTCTACTGATGTGTATGAATAGCTCGCTCAATGACAGTCATGTCCTGAACACAGTTGTTTTGGGGAGAATAGCTTCTATCTAAAGGGGGATTTTTTTTTATTTTTTTTTTTTTTTTACCAAATAGAGAAATACAGTTCAATGTAATCAAAGCTTGCCTATGTGGTTTGCCATTAAGCTTTTTGCAATACATAACTGGAAGTGTATGTTCTTTCTAAAGCAGTCATGGTAGCTTAGAGAATTTAAAAAGCTTTTTTTACTCGTTTGTTTGTTTGTTTTCATACTCTATCTGGAAGTTAGAAAATATTTTTTTTAAAGTTTGGTATTTCCTTTTTTATGCTGGTTTCTGTTCTGCAGCATAAATACATTGTCAAGAGACAGCAATATTGCAAACAGGAAAAATTATTGCAGGAATATGTCTCTTTCATTGCTAGTTCTTCATGGCAAGGAAATACTTGTACAGGTTCCTTTCCAGCTTGTCCACTTTTTTCAGAGCAGTAAAGGATAACTAATTTGACAACTAACTCCTCTACATCTATGCAGAACGCTTAGCAACAGATGTTTTAAAATTCCACAGTGCTGCGTTAGGCTGCTAAGTTACCATACATCTGCAGAAAGGCAGTGATCTCCTGCTGGGAGCCACTGACGCTGTTGCCCCAGTGCCGCACAAAATCGTAAGCGTATAAAAATGGGCATGGGAATTTTGGTGAAGAATGTAAACTCCCAAGGAGGGACTCCTTCCAAATTAACCTGTAAATGCATTTGCCTTGTAACTTAGTGTGACAAATTAATTGATAATGTGCAGTAAATGAAGAACTTCTTGGAGCTCACTGAAATGAGACAGACGAGTTAAAATAATTTTGTCTGCTAATACGATACAATCGGAGTATATTTTCTTGTATTGAAGGTTTAACGATACCTTCTGTTACGTTAAGCGTTATCTTCTTGCTCTGTCTGTGTGATACAAATGAAGTCACGTCTGAGCTGAGCGGCGGCTGTCGCTGTTCCCCAGGAGGTGGTAGCATCGCTCCGTGCTTCGGCAGGGCAGCCGGCTGGCACCCACCTCCTGCTACTTACAGGCCTTTATTTGTACATGCCTCATTCATGCTCGGGAGCCATACATCTGTAGTATATTTTATATTTAAATATGTAAAAGATTTTTTTTAAGTTCAAGATTTGTGGTTTGGGTTTTTTTTAAAGATTTAGAAGTGTGTTTTTTCTTCACTTTTGTTGCTCTATAAGCTAACCTGCAGGGATTTTGCTCTTGATTCAAGTGCTGAAACAACGAATGCAATGTGCATGCAAAATAAATTGAGAAAACGCAAAGCCACAGTTCAGCAGCACAAGTAGTCCTGCAGGACTTTCTGTTTGGGTTTAGGCTCCAAAGAGGTGTTACCCTACTGCGCAAGTAAACAAGTGAAGTGAATTGCTTGAAGAACCTGTTGCGTGCACACTGCATGGGTACCACTTTTGGCCCTGGGAACTGTGCATGCAACTGTGGGGCTGTGTAAAGGCTGGCAAGAAGGACCTTGCTCTGGGAGGGGGATAAACCTAGTGTGATGTTCCTAAGGCTGTAACACTGAGAAGGCTGAGCCTATTGCTCATCTGCCAAAGTTGAAGGTGGTGAGGCTGCATACTGTTTTGATTCCTACCACCTGATTCATCACTGGTTGTAGTGGTTGTACCTGACTGTCAGTTAGTCCTGACAGCATATTTTTGAGTAGTAGAAGGTCTTCCCAGTGGGACAAGCTGCAGCAGAGAAAATGTTTGTTTTCTTTCTGTATTTACTTAAACATCAACAACTTGATAATAAGCCTGGTATTTTCTTATGTGGAAGGCTTAAAAGGACAGTTACGTATTTTTGTGATGAGGAAGTCATACTAAGGTGACAGTATGCATAAAGCCTGTCAGCTGCTATTTCAAGAGAAGAAAAAATAAATAAGGCTTAGAATGGGCAAATCAGCACTAGCTCAATAAAATCAATGCCTATTATAGTATGGGATAATCTCAATACCTAAGAATAAGAGAGAAGCAAATTCAAAGCCAGTTACCTTGACTGACAAGGATTATCTAAGGAAGCAGAGCTCCAAGCGGCCTTTTGAAATGCTGAATTTAGAAATGAAACAGTAAGGATGTTTCTCATTTGTTCTTATGAAACTGTCCATTTCAGATTCTCGTGTACTTGGGCAATATTAATGTGAATAATGCTTTTTCTTTAAAGGACCTTAAGTAATAAGGTTTCTCCAGACTTAGCTGGGAAGCTATCCCCAGGATGATGAGGAATGACAAAGTGTAGGCATAGGTGGGGAAGGAGATGGCTTTGAGTCTGGAGCTGAACCAGTGTGCTGTGGGCTTGGATCTGGTGTGGTTCAGCTGTGTGGAAGCTGTTGTGGACCACTGCAATGATGATGGAAGACTCTGACTTTTTAAAAATGGTCATGCTGGCATGATAGTGGACTTCAGGGCACTTGGGTTTATGTTGAGAAGAAGCTATAGACTCTGGCTTCTGCTTCCCTGTACAAAACCCAGCATTACTAGCATTTCACCATAGCACCTTATAGCAAAGACCTGAGTTCCTATATCTGCACAGCCAGAGGGCAACTGTAATGCAGCCCCACACTCAAGAATGCATAATGTCAGTTCAATTGCAAGATTGGGCTTATAATGGATTAAAAGTCTCTTGACAGCCTGATTTGCAAGGATTTTTTTTCTATGTTGCTATTTAATATTGCAAGATTTGATATGTCTTGAAATTTAGACTAGGTGCTTGGTGTATATGGTTGCATCTGCACACGCACCTTTACCCACAAATAATAAATTAAATAGCTGATCAGTCTGTAAACGCTGTCTTCCATATTGTGCAACTGCAATAGCTGTAAATGTCACTTTCACCTGTCCCTGTGGCTAAAACTGAAAAATATGCCCAGTTTCTAACTTTTGAATACAATAAGAGTAGCAGCCATGAGGACATATGCGCTTGGGACCTCTTTAAAATATCAAATAACCTTTTTTTTTTCCCCTGGAGTCTTTATTGTCTTAAACTACTAATTGATCTATTACACTGAAATTAATAAATGAACCAGCAGCTCTTGAGGTATACACCAGGTTTTCTTAGTTTTTCCTCTCTCCTCCCCGTTTTACTGTTCCCTTGCAGTATTAGTTCAATAGAAGCAGAGTCTCAGGTCTTCTACCTAATGGGGAAGTCCACCAAAACTGTTGAAAGAGCAAAGCAGGTGTAGGCCGGGTTGCATTACATTCCTACATCATGTTTTTTTCCAAGGAAACTTCAAGTCTCCACTGCTTGCTGAATCAGTCTTGCCTACTCAGCACCCCCTACTACTTTCCAGAATTTAAAGATTAAATGAATTCTATCTAAATCTCCTCTCTGTGTGTAAATAAATATATTACATTGTAAATATAGGAGGCAGGTGATGTGGAAATCTATTTGGCAACAGTGATTGTAGCTGTTTTCTTTTATTACTAATGGCTTTAAGACAGACTGTTTTATTAATGCTTCTGTCATCTGTCAAAGTTGGAATGGGAAATCAGACCAAGGCAAGTTCTTGATGCCTAAAAATCAATAGGTATCAATTAAACTTCAAAACTTGTATGAAAAATTGTCTTTAAAGGAACTTGGGCTTTTCTTCTTCCTTTCCCTCCCCAGTGCTGCTGAATGCTCCTCTGAGGAGGCAATTTCTTTTCTGAATCTTCCTCTAGATGGCAGGACCACTCTAGGCTTCATGTTAGTAGCTGAATTATTGCTGGCCCCGGGTCCCCGAGGTGGTACTGCTGATTTAGTCACTAGGAGAACTATATGGTGAATAACTGGGGAAGGTGTAGGTGAGAAATAGCTGATAAGCAGTTTGCATGGAGTACTTACTGAGTGATGTATCTGCTGCTCTGACGTTTATCCTGTATCTCTAAGCTACTCTTGAGAGATGTTGTTTACCATGGAAGAATATACTGAATATATGTATATTCAGCTGCTTCCTTGCATGTTCACAGAGCATGAAAGACATATTTCATGTGAAATAGAAATTAGATGTCCACTATAATCTTTGCGTTTCTTTATTTCAAGAAGAACAGGCTACATCAAGGTATTCTACCAATCAGTGGTGCATTTTTCACATCAGTGAAAACAACAATGGTTACGTGTTGGCATATTGAGTCATCTCCCCACTGCTTGCTTATTTTATTGTACAGTAACAATTCCATACAAGCGCAATCTGTACCACTGAACCAACATCACCCTTTGCCACCATAATAACCACTTTCTTCTATCTTGTGCAGAGAATCAACCTGCTGAGGTAACCCAGGGATTCTGTCATGAAAGTGGGATTGAAACGTTTTGGTATTCAACACCAGCTGAAGGATTTAACCAAGAAACTGGTCTTGTTTATTTTCCTTTCATGTGGGGTTATTCTCCATATGCAAAATGCTGACAAACAGTATCTTCTTCTTTGAGATGCTCTCAGTTATCAAAAATGAAAGAAGCTATTTACTCAGTACAGTAAATTGGGAGGCTTGGTTCAGGGTGATAAGTACAGTAGCATTCCCTTTTCATAACTATAGGTGTCTTGGTTACTATTGAAGGTCTTTTTTTTTTTTTTTTAATTTTTGGAATGATTCAAAGTAGTGACACTATTTGTAATAGTGTTACTGCAGGCTGTACGTAAAATGATTACCATTATAGTCTGCTTTGAAAAACAAAACAGATGAAACTAAGAAATTCAGTAAAGTAATCTGTGAAAGTGGCACAGGAATGCCAAAGTGATTTTGCTAATGTGCTATTAATAGGCATGAGAAGCTCTGAGATAATTCAGATGTTATCCAGGAATTTGAATTCTGCTTTGATTATGTTCATGTATTTGTATGATATTTGGACCAAATTACTAACCGATTTGTAGCTGGTACTTCACTGTCCTTAGTAGGATTAAGTTAATGTTAACTCTACTTGGGGCCAGGAGTAAAGTCCTGTTTGCTTCTATTTAGCTTGAGTTTAGAAGGGGAGTTATGTGGAAATTGATAAACTTTTTCCTCAGGGATAAATAGCTGGCAAATTCAGTTTTCCCTTTCCTGACACTGAGAAGTCTATAAAGCATAGTAATACTTAGGTCTGCATAATTTATAGCTCAGCATATTCCTAAAAGCTTTCTTGAAGCTCAAATTTATAGATATTTCCTGACAATACAAATTGAAAACTATACTTCCAGTTTCAAACTAAACCCCCCACTGGTATCTTAAACAACAAAATCATGTCTTTACAAAGCCAGTTTTCCCTGCCAACACATAAAGAAATATCTGTTGCTTCTGTAATATGACAGTAGTAGAAACGCTGTTTCTGAAGCTTTTGTTGCAGTGGCTTACAAATGTGACCTTGTTGACTAATAAAAAATATGATTCAAGAATTGCATTAATACTGTTTGATTTTGGGAACTGATTAATGCAAGGATGATGATGATGAAGATAAGCCTATGTAAAGAAGAAACTTTCAGAACTTTCACATCCGTTGTTCAGATTATAACATTCTCACTATTTACTCTTTGCTTCTTATTAACTAAATGTTTAGGTTGTTTAAAAATATTTGCATTTTTTTTAATGAGGTTCTGAATAAATCTGAAAGTAATCTGAAGACAATAGAAAACAATTGTAAAGAAAAATTGCTAGGACCTCAAAGATGGATGTACATGGAGTTCTACCTTTGGCAAGTCCATGGGAACTAAGCCCTCTAGTATTTTTTTCCTCTTTGTAATAAATATTTCATACTTGAGCTTGGTTATGAAAAGCCTTTCTGAAATTACTATTCTTTAATCAAATATCATAGAAATGGATAGCTGTGAAATGCATCTTATCAAGGTCTCTTGTACATCTTTTAAATGCTTAGAAATAATATCTCTGAGACCCTTATTTAAATGGTAGCATATAATACAGTAAACTTTTTAGTCTTATGTGTTTTATTTATCTCATGAAGACAGTAAAAATGTTTTGTTAGACATCTAGAAACCTTGACGCAAACCCTAAATTAATTTGAGAAAGAGGAATATGCTGTTTTCCCTGGAAAGAACTGATGTATCTGGGCTTAGAAATGTAATTACACTGGAAAACTTGCAAAAGATAAGAACTTACTTAAACCAATTTCAATTTCTGTTATTCAAAATGAGTTATTTCTGAAAATATACTGACTATAGGAGTTAAATACATAAAGACACTCTAATTATTCCATATGTAAATATTAGGGCAGTGAAATTCCAGCTGCCTGTGCACTATGTTTAACACTCGTGAACTGGCTATACTACTACAATGGCTATGCGAGGATAGCAGATGAATAAGTCAAGGTAACTAATATGTTATCAAAGTTACGCTCTGAAAGGTATCTTGCGTACCTTAGCGGAGTTGTAGAAGAATGTGATGTTCCTGAGACTTTGACTTGCATAACACACCTTAAAAATAGAACCAAGTCTAGAAAAGCAACAATATCAGTATTTCCATTTACCTGTAAGATAAAAATTAGGATGGTGAAAAAAATCAATGGCATATGGAAACCACTGAAATTGTGCTAATATTTACATGGAAAGCTGCTGTTGTAACAAAACAAACAAACAAAATATGGTTTAGATTACAGTCAAGTCACTAAAGCTTGTGATATTGTTTTACTAAAATGTAATTCAGAATTCAGGAACGGCTCTGGAGTGGTTCCATTGCTTTCCAGAAATGAAAGAAAGCTTACATGGTCTCCCAAAAAGAGCTGTATCAAACCAAAGTTAGTATTTGATACAGCTGAAGGAGTGGGTGAGTAGAGGAGAAACTTCACTAGGTTTTAACTCCTCTGTCTGAACAGGTATGTAATGAAATGACATGAGAAGAAAAGGAAAGATGAAATGTGCTCATGCTAATGTAAGAAGATAAAATGAATTAGGGGAATCTCCTTCAGGTAGAAGTGTTTCAGAGGGGTCATTCTGGTTCCATTCAGTGTGCTCCCTGAGTATGCTGTGCTCCTTGTAAACAAAAAAAACCAAAAACACGGGGAGTGGCGGGGGGCTCAAGGATCTAAAGTGGTGTTAATGGGAAAAATAATTAAAAGTTGTTTGGGCTGTAAATTTTAATAATTTAAAGGACAACATTGCTTCATGGGTCTTTCAAGTAACTGACTATTCTTGTCTTGGACAATGGTTAATAAATCAACTTTTATATGAACATTTAGACTGCTAGCAGAGATTTCAATTTAAACAGCAGGGGCAGGCTTTATTTCTAACTGATCTATTTAGAAATGACTCATTACAGACAGAGTTCCGTACCGATGTTGTAGGCTATAAATGTGCAAAGAGCCTTGCAAGTGTAAAGCAGTGACTATTTCTTTGGAAGTCACAAGTTTACATTATAAAATAAGTTGCGATTTTATTTCTTCAGCTGGGTACTATCTAAAGGCAAAGAGGTTCCCAATGGGGTCTGAAAACTGTATATCCAGCCTTCTTTGCGGCTTGCAAAAGAGACAGTACAAGGAATGACAAAAATATTTCCCAAAGTTTTCAGGGACTTATCCAAAAACGTCTGAGACTATCCTTTCTTCTTTTGCTTAGCACATTAGTAGCTCACCACCAGGCTGGAGGTGACGTGGAGGAGCTCTGTCCTGCTGACACTTCTATTCACTGTACTTACGTCTCTGTTAAATGCCAGCTGAATGTCACTGCTGCTCACCAGACAAGCCAGCAGAATAAGGGAAAACCTCGGTCCCCAAGGTGTAGCAGTAAGGGCAGACAGCTCCTCGGTGAGCTGCAAGGCTCTAAAGCACAACGTGATTGACACCTTGTCACTGGTCATGCTGTGTGTGCCTTTAGTACCAACAGTTAAGAGGATGTGCTGGGTTTACTTACCGCTGATGCACAAAACTGCAGTTCAGTGAGATTGATCAAGCCTTGTTTGGCTCTTTGCACATCCGTGTTTTACAATTCCATTCAGGCAGGACTTTCTTCCTGTTTTCTCCTCCACCCTGACCTCCATCCATCAGACTTTTTAAAGGCTTCAAGCTGCTATGTGGATCCAATTTCTTAAATGAAGTCAGAGGCTTCATCACATGCTAGGGATGGTTGATGCTTGTTCTGTTGTTTTTCCAAGCTGAACTTATTTTACTGCCCTAGTACGTTCAACTTGTCACTGAGCTAGGTTATGTTCAGATTACACCATCATCTTTGTTCCAAGGTGCTTCTTCTCAATTCCTTGCTTGGCAAATATCTGCCTGGGTCACTCTAGGGCCTACAGTAATGTTTGGGAAGTGATACTTCTTATGGATTGCTTACACTGCTTTACACAAGTGAGACATAGTGGAAAAGACTGAGACTCTTGTGGGTCTGGAAGAATGCGACTCTAACCACTGGTATGTACTACTAGTGGGAGGGGAAAATGCCTGGGTTCCAGCCTTGCTCCTGCAGCATTCAAAGTCTTTGCCAAAAGTGGGACAGAATCAGTAGGAGAGATGGAATGGCCTACAACTTTCACCCTGTACTGATGGAGGGAAGTGGGGTGCAGGAGGGAAATTTGAAAAATCTTGCTGTTGTGTGCCACAAGCAGAGTTTGAGATGGAGTTCAGTGCTGTGGCCTCACCTGGCAGAAGCAAACGATCACTGAAACAAGGTCCTTTCTGAGGAAGGAGTGTGGCTTCCAGTAGATCTGAAGAAGATAAGAAGCATTGCTTTCAATCAGTGAAATCAAATATGTTTTGGAGGATGGAAATACGTGGGAAGCATCTAATGCTTTTTAGACTTCCTAAGCTTATGGTATTTTAATGAAATTGAGTAAAATTAAACTCAGATATTTGGTAAAATAGAGTTAATTGATTTAAAAATGAAAACCTGTTTTCAGTTTGTGGCAAACTACCACTGTAAAGGAGATGAGAAAAGAACATGAACATTATCCACTCCTAATTTAAATACTTTTGTTCTTGTTCTTCTTACCTATACTCTGAGAAAAGGCAGAAAAGCGTGACATAACCTGCTTATCTTTTGGATGGATAAAAGAAATTACTACAAAGTGGTTGTTGGGTTCTGTTCGATAGACACAGTTTTTAATTGTGGTACCTGATTTAGAAAAAAATGCATAAGTACAGTTACCAAGCCCTTCTATACATATTCTTCTGCATAGTACATATTGTTACTGCTATCACAGAAGAGTCACTGAAACAGCAGTTGTGGACTTATATACGGTAACTTTTTTGTGTCCTTCTGAGATATAGTTTGATTACTGCAGTCTTCTTTATGCAAACCAAACAAGCATCAAAGTATTTTTACTTATTTGTCATGGTTAGAATTTCATACCCTTCTACTTTTCCATGAATTATAAGGAAAAATGCTATTGAAAAAATGTTCTGCTTTTTCTTTAGATCTTGACTTGGGGGGGTGGGTGTGGTGGGTTGGTTGTTTTAGTCTAAAATTCTTATAATCAGGTAATGATTTCAATGTATGGGATGTGCTAAAATCTAAATATGAATTGAATTTATATACCAGTTGCAAGGGAAAATAGCTCAAGTGATGCCGCAAAAGATATGCTACTGTAGTCATATTGAAAGCAACAAGAGGGGAAAAAAAACTTCAATGTTTTTAGCTCAATTTTATATACTTTACTGGGGTTACTTTCTCCTGGACTTCAGAACTGTATTAGATGCTTTAAGCAGTTCTTTAAAGCTTCTGAAAATTAATTCTAAGGACTAAACTGTGCATTTATAATGAGTGATGCCTCAATCCTACTGAAACAAAATCTAGTTCTTGTATTTCTACAGCCTTCAGTGTCCTTTTGGTTTTGGTGTCAGCTGGAGGTATTGATGTTGATCTATGGGAGCTGTCTGTTGTTAGATTCTTGTGGGCATGCTTCTTTGTAAACAGTGTTGACAATTTTGGGAAAAGCAGAAATGTTCGATTTTACTGTTTCTGTTGGAAAGATGAAGGCAAAACATTTTCAGTGAAGTAGTAAATTCTAATCCATGCAAAAGGTTTATGATCTTCTGAAGTATTTGAGAAAGTCTTTCCTTGAAGGCAAGGTGGGAATTATATATTTTGAGAGGAATTAAAATTTCCTCTCAAAAATTTGTTAATGTTTGTCTTTACATCCTGAAAGCCTATAGCTGAATGCATTTTGTATGTTATAGGGATGTTTTAATTAAGAATATAATATAAAATATTCAATATAATCCTGGATTTAGGAAGCCTCCAAATATTAAAATAAGAGTTTAAGTACTTCAGATCCCATAAAATGTTAGGAGCACAGTAGGTGGTAGGTGGTTATAAAACAGTCTGGTGACAGATGGTCACCCACTTCTGTATGTTGAGTAAAAATTTATTGCGTTATATCATGCATGTTAGAAGTTAAATATGTAACCACTAAAATGTATGAAATCCTCTAATAAAGAAACCAACATGTGGGGCTCTAGATTAGTAGTTGCTAGGTTCTTCCTGTCAGTACTGACTGGATGCCAAAGCATGCCAGAGGTGCGTAATGAAAAATCAAACAAACTGAACCTTTAATTTGCATTTCAATCACAGGGGAACTTGGAGGCAGCCTCACTGAAAATTATCAGTGTGCATATGTGTAAAATTATGGTGAAGATTATAGTCAATAGTATGAAGTACAGCATCAAAAGCAAGTAATTTGACTTCCTATTTCCTTTCCTATTTCCCTGCTAAAAGCTTGTTAAAAAAGCCTCATAACAGAAAGCTAACAATGACTTTGAGCGTATGTGAAAACTCTTTAGAAAAACTTCAAAAATCTTCAGGTTTTTTGTGCTATGTACTGTCCTTCCTTTTTAATATCTTCCTCTTATGCTTTTAGTTTTTCTTAACAATAATTGTTTGTGGTTTTCTATATTTTTAGTCTTGTTCTTTGTATCTTCATTTCCCTCCCCACTCCTCCATTTTTTGTCTTCACTCATCTGTTTTTAAAATTATGTTTAAAAAGCTCAGTGCTAGCCATATATACACATGTAGAGAGCATGAGCTTATTTCTTCAGAGACCTCAGGTGATATTTTAAGTGAATTATCAATCTTATCCACTTAAATTTGTTGCTCTTAACAGTTCTAATGAAATGCCTGGAAGATATCTTTTTAGGGGGCTTTTGTTTTAGGAATACCTCAATGTTGTGTCTATATTCCATTTCAGTAAAATGTGTCTGTTATCAAACATCGTTATTGACTCTTCTGAATGACTGGCAGTTGAAAAAAAGATTCTTTTTTTAATGCTGTTGTGAATCCCTTTCATGGTGTGGCTTTTGATTTAAACTGAAATCTTATACTGGAGATCTCTTAATAAATATTATTTCTAGGTGCCGCTTGCATATTTTTTTCCTTTCACAAAGACAAACCTTTGACAGAATGGATCAAAATGAAGTTGTCTTCTGTAAATGACATTCTGTGAACCTAACACAACTCTCTCTTAAGTGTGTTATGGAATAAATGTTTTAGTAAAACTAACATGGAAAAAATCATACCTGATGAAACTTTACTGGAATACTAGTTACATCAAGGCTGAATTTTAGTATTCATAGAATGCCATATCCTTTCATTTGAGTGTGAACACCTTTATCTTAAGTACTCTGCTGTATACAATATTACATTTGAATAGAAAAGCAAACAGATTTTAATAAAGGAGTTATTGAAAGTGTTTTATCTGAAAATGTTGAACTTATAAATACTGTTATATAAGCTAGTACAAATATAATGGAAAATATTTGTGAAGTGATGCTTCGTTTTGACAGTGGGGAACTGTTTGTGGAAGTAGGTACCCATACTGACCAAAGATTCATATTTTACAAGAAGCTTGGACTGAGGTAGGGAAAACCTGCATATATTATACTGAGTTCTAAATGATGGTCTTTGAAACTGTTAAAGTGCAAATATGAACTTCAGTATAACTAACATGTGATTAAATAATGACCCAGGACCTAAAGCAAAAGCTTAGCTTTTATTCTAAATAAGTGAATTTAATTTCCAAAGAATTTTTTTGTTAAGGGTCACATTGCAAGATGGTTAACATGCCAAACAGAGAGTTACCTTTTAAATGTAATTCAAGGTGCAAAATGACCAATGATTATGTGTATTAGAACAGTAATCTGCTTTTCTTAAGCCATTTGTTTCTTGTTACTGTGATTAGCTAATATTACTGTGATTAGATAATACACAAAGAATAAATTACAGCAAAAAGTAAAATACTTAAGGGATTAAGCAGTATAAGTATTAGGGAATAATTGTATAAATATTCCAATATCTGATCATGCATTGTTGCTGACAAAATTGTGCATTCTTAGACCCTCAACCAGTTTGATTTAAGAGCTGAACCATGATCAGTAGTTTGGATTTTTTCCAGAAATCTACTCTGGATCTTGACCAGTAATAACAGTTTCAGGAAGACCAGAGGCAATAGGAGTGAGTATAACTTGAATGCTAAATTGTAGAGCCCTTGACAAGAAAGTGCATAGCCAATGTCAGCATGCTCAGGGTAGAACTGAAAATCACAGTTCAGTGAAGCTGATGGTTTAGCAAGAATATCTTTTGTGATAGGATAAAGTACTGAAAAAAAAACCCCAACAAACTGTGATAGGAGATTAGATGTGCTTCTTACCTATTCTGTTGCTTTAGAGGTGAAACAGTGGTAAATGTGTGATCAGCGTATATTGGGCACGGTAATATAGAGGTAGACCATACAGATTCCATTGGATTGTCCTTTGGTTGATACATGCATCTTCTCCAGGCTAACTGCAGTGTAGGGGTTATGTTCCAGGAAATAAGGACAACACCTGAAAATTGCTTATTAAACCTAGATTATTGTTAGGTAGGTCTGGCAAGCTTATCAAATGGAGTGAGTGTGGGTTCTAAGATGGCAACAGTGGAAAGACTCTCAGCTACTGAGAGCTTCACCATTTCACTAGCTCAGCTTGAAGCATGTTGTAAGTGGAAATTAATGTTGCACAAGTCAGTTCAAATACAACTCACTACAAAAATTCTCTTGCTTTGTCACTAGGAGCTCATTACTGATAAAATATTTCGGAAGAGGACAGAATATTTAATAAAAACAAACAGCAATTAATTGCACACATCTACAGAAAGGCTTTATGTGGTTTTAGCAGGATGATCTTCAGTTGTGGCAATGAGTTACTATATATGCATTAATAGAAATTATTCCATTAAACAGGGCTGCTCTGTTTGAGGAAAGGACCAGGAAGGTTAAGGGACTTAACTTGTATTTCTTGGCTAGGTACTACTGTTTAGCAGTTTATCAAGTTTGTCTTGTTGAAAGGGTCTGGAACAATTTTAGATCTAGTAGTAATTCGGTGAATACCTTATGCCGTATTCTTCCATCAAAGTAGAAATTCTCACTGTGAGAAGCTGCTAGGGTGGCATGCCTGCATGATGGTGGTTTGGAGATGGAGATCTCTGGGTGGTTTCAGGTTCATGGACAAGTCTGAACTTCTAGAGTGGACTTTGCTACTTCTTATAACTTCTATCAGGTGAATAGGGAGGTAAAGGCTTCCAGGTCTGATGTGTTTGTAGGCAGCACCATAAATGCTTTATCCAAACAGCGCACAGTACCTTGTATGTTCTCACATCCATTGTATGTTGGAAATATCAAAAATAGCTTTCACAATAACTTCTGCCAAAACATGGCATCTGATGCAGCCTGGTTTTGTAAGAGCAGTTGTGATAAATAGGCTATAAAATTCAAGAAGCAGCCTGGAGTCTCTCATTACAACTTTAAACAGGTATTGTATGAATAATTTTGTATATTCTGGGGGTCTGTATAGTGAAAACCACTTGCCTTCTGAAAAATCCAAGTGGTCTTCAAGGCAACGCTGATCAGCTGAAATATAACATCAGTTCTGATTCCTTCTATAGACATGTGCAATAACATGTGTCAAGTTTTAGAGACAACAAGGACTTCTGTGCTGAGATCTGACCTATTTGCTCACCTGCTGAACAGATATCAGATCTGATCTATTGCTGTCTATTGAAATGTGCTTATAGATGCTGGGCATATACAGAAAAACAGAAATCACCATTTTTTGCTTGCATACATTAAATGGGATACTATGGAATGGAGTTGAAAGTGGTGAAAATAAATGCTCAGACAATAATCCTTATTAGATAAAAAGGAGGGTGAGTGTAGAAACAAAGTTATGTTGTTACTTCAATGTCGTTGATAGAATTAATATTGTACATCTTTGATCTGCTTTATGGAAAATTCTGGTTTAGTAATTTTTGTAATTTTCCTGGCATGACTGTGCAAACAGCTTCCAGTATGAAGTTGTCCACAAGCCTATTGCTATTCTTTAGTCTTGCTCATTTACATTGTAATTGATTTTTAATCAAAGTCAGGCCAGTGCATTGAAAATGAAGCTGAAACCTTAGGCTGATGTGAATATCTACAAAATTTATCACTTTTTCCCATCTTTGAGTGTAGCTTGACTAGTTTAATATATTCTGATATTATAACTTGATATGTTGATAGGTGTTCATAGAGTGGGAAGTTACTTGGGTCCATCTCGCATCTTTTATTTGCATATATTGTTTTGCTGTATTTAAGTCACTATGTACTTAGCTGTTAGTCACGTGTTCTAATGTTAGGTACCTGTAAAATATAAGCTGCAATATAACCTCAAAAATCTTATTTTTAGTACTATTCAGTAATGCCTAAATGAGCGTGTAAAATCAGTGGGTTTAATTTTCTTTTGAAGAGCTAAAATGTTCTAGAACATACTAGTAGAAATAAATATTAGTAAATTTTAAATTTAAGAAAAATATAAACTTGTAACACCAAAGAATCACCGCTTTAATTTGTTACCTGATGGATAACATATGAAAACATTAAGAAGTCTTTGCTGACCAGATAAGATTGTCTTGCTCTCAAGTAGTGTTACATAACTTGGTAAACATTTGAAGGCGTTCTTTTCTTGGTTTTGATACATAGTTAGAAATCTTTAGCTATGTAACTGAGAGCCTGACCTGGCATACATTTACTTCTGTAATGTCCCTTGTTCAAATATTCCCAATGTATAAAAGCTCATTTTCTAAACTTTGTATAAGTTTGGTTATAATCAGAACTGGCTTTGGTTTTGTACAAGAATGTATTGTGAAATTACGTTTTTTCTTGTGTAATCATTTAAGATGGGGGTTTTGTTTAAATTGTTCCTGTTTATATTTACATATTGTAAATAGTCAAATGGAGGATAGCTGTTTAAAATAACAATAACCCCCCCATCCTTAAATTTAACAAAGATAACCCTTTCTTTGATACTTAATGCAGTTTGCTTTGGTTTTTCACATCGAAGAGAACACAAAATTAATTTAGGTTAGTTTAACTGTCTTCCAATTGCCTAGAGACTTAGGGAATAAAGACTATGTAAGAGAATACGGGAATAGGGCAAAGCACATATGATGCTTTCTCCCCAGTATCCTTCCAGTCTCCACCTACTCGCTGCTCAGGGCAGTCTTGATGCAACTCTGTTTTCACTAACCTCAGCTGCAATTTTTTCCCCCTGACAAGGTTTACGTAAGGTTTAGTAGAGACTGGCCTTTTGGCATCAACAAGGCAAGTTTTCCCTTGTTTTAATTATGCATTGCATGAACTTTTTAGGTGTTTCTGGTACTGTTTCCTGATGGTTTGTTTTAGGTGCCTTACTTAGATTGGAAAAGAGAGTAAATTACTTGTGCTTGGTGAACATCTGTGCTGCTTGTGATTTTACAGACATTATTATATGCAATTGAATCTTCCTCTGTTTCAATATAGTATTCTGCCTATGTTTTACAAAGCAATGGGAGTCCTTTCTTTTTTTCATTCCAACAGGCAAAGGGTGATAGACAAAGGTAGACAGCTTTGCAGATGTAGAAGGAGAAGGGGAAAAAAAAAAATCCCTTTAGGCTGAAAAGGTGCATGTGTATAACTACTGTGTGTTGGGGGGGGAACCCTACAACCTACATTGTGACTGGTTTTGTGGAAGTATAAGAGGGAATTCATGGATATTCAACTTCCTCCAGTTGTAATTTCATGTATTTTTAGACTAACACTTATAGTTTTCTATAATTAAGTAAAGAAGCAAACGTGTTTGCATGGCAGTAATTCTAGGAATAAGATGAGAAGGATTTGAAATCAGGGACACTTGAGGAGCTTAAAGTGCAAAAATATGTATAATTTAAAGAAAGTTTCATTTAAGTAATTGTCACCATCTTTTCAGCATGATCCAGTAATTCTGTTTTAAACTAATAATGCTAATGTCTTAAAACATGCTTAGCAGCAGCAATTCAGTTCATGACATATTCTTCTTCTGTTTTTCTTGCGTTATGAGCAATGTGTAATAGTAGAGCAGTATTACACTTGACCTGAACTTGTGTTCATTTTGTGCATACGTACATGTAGCAGCCAAGTAAACTTGACAGCTTAATTCTATGTTAGGGGAATGTTTGCAGGGATAATCCTATTCACACTGCAGGATAAGAATGCCCTGCCTAGTGGCTTTGGCCTATAAAACCATTAGCTTTAAATTGTGTGCTGGCATTGTGATCTTCTTAGCTTGTAAACCAGCTTTTTATTAGCAGTTTATTGGTGAGAGTGTGTAATTTTATGATAACTTTTCATAGCCTGTGACTACTTTTTTTTTTTAAGTATAGTTGACATACATCAAAAGCTACAAAATCTTCGCTTCATACAGATTACCTGATAGCAGACACATGATATTATGTTTTAAAGCTGTAAATTATTTGGATTAAGCTATGTTTAATGACAAAAACATCAGCTTGGCATGGAGGCCTAAAGATAATGTTTCACAGGTCTTCATGAGTGAAGGCAGAGAGAAATAAGGAGACAGAATGTATTTTAAGATTTCTCTTCTGCCTCTTCCTGGTTAACTGCCTTACCGTAGGCCAGTATAACTCCTATATACTTACAAAATTTGCTGCTGTAATTTAGTTCTTTGGTTTGAGTTTTGTTTTTCATTATGCTTTCCTAGGGATTCTGGTTGGAGATGGATCTAGTAAGTAGCTTGATTTCTGTACACTTATCTTAATACAAAGAAATTCTGTCCTAAGAATCAACATGAGTCTGCATTTCATAGCTAGAGGTACAGAAAAAGAACAGCATGACTCTTCTAAATATATTGATGCTATATGTTCAAATAGATCTACATCTGTGTTTCTTCAGTATTTATAGATCTTTATTTGGGAGAGCAAGTGGTAGTACACAGTTTTTTATGTAATCAAAGGCTGAAATATATTGCTTCAAAGATACCAACAGTGTAACTGAAATTTTATAGTAGTACGTACCTTCTAAATATCTCTTATGCAGTATGGCCATATTTAATCTTATCTAGAGGTCACTGTTCCAGTTTCCCAGAAGGGGACAGACTTTCTGGAGTGAACAAGTAGATGGGGAATCATCCTCATGACTGTTTTCAGTGTTAAACACCAAGAAAAGTAGATGCTTGCTAAAGGGTAGATCCTACTTCACCTGGTCTCTAAATGATGTGGGTGAACATGCTGCACCCATGACTATGTTCAGCCAGAATGCCCAGTCTGGCTCCATTTGCATGCGTGTGCAATATCGTCTGATAGTAGCAGGAACTACTAATACAGCTTAAATCTTCTGTGGCCACTGCTCATGGCATACAGTATGCTGCATATTTTATTATATTTGTTAAATAAACTAATCTATTTTGTACAGCTACAATCCTTGCATATAGACCCAACATAGTTCCTGTTTTTCCTAGTGTAGCTGCAAATTATGATACTGAATTCAACCCAACCCGAGCCTCCCAGTCAATCTGAATTCCATTTAGCTGTTCAGTGGAAAGTGCAAATTAAACCTTTGGCTTCTATCCTGCAGAGACTGCCCAAAGTCCAGGCTTCAGTGCTCTGAATCTCACACGTTCAACAGGAGATAAAACTCTGTAGAACTTGTGTACACATTTTGCATTAAAAGTCAAGACTTGCATGTCAACATGCAGAAAGCACTTAGAAATGCAGTAAAGACTGAAGTCTTTTTACCCAGACCTATACTCAAGGGTTAGTCATGTTTATTGGAACTGAAGGTCTGTTGTGGCTTCATAGTTTTGCAAGGCAAAAGCCTCTCTGGCATAACAGAAGCTTGAAGAATTGGTAATAAACACCAGGACCAGTAAGAAATAATCAGTATTTCTTTAACAATCTGTAGAAAACCACTGAACTGTGATCAGAGTTAAGTTTTGCCTTGGGATTAACAATTGCTCAATGTCTAGGAAGCTCTGGGAAGTGAAGTGCGTTCCAAGAATATTTTCAGGTATCTTGTACTAGATTTTTTGGTCTATTCACAGAACAGCTACTGTTTTGGAAATGGGAACTTTCTGCACTGCCAACCCAGTAGCACATGAGAGAAGGAACAGGTATTTCATTAGTAATGCAGGAAAAGTTAGATAAAGAACACAGAATTGAGAGATGAGGAGAGGGAAAAGGTATGGCTGCAGTGCATGAAATTAAAAACCTAAACGAAAAAAATGCCTTTCTGAGACAAGGATTTTGCTTTTTAAGGTCCCTGCCAACTAGTTGGTGATACACTGCAGACTAACACTTGCTGGATTCCTTTTTCCTGTGTGCAGTATCTTTTTATTGTAGTAGCATTGGGACACTTCCTTGGTTTCTGTACAACAAATGTAACCTTTTCCACATTTGTTTTTGTTAAATTTATTGAAGTGTCATTCAATACCGTGAGTGGAGACTTTTTTCTTGCTTGAGTTAGCACAGTGTATTTAAATTTCATGGATTTATGTGGAATTATCACTATTTTGGATAGTTTTGTCAAATGACTAATAACAAAATTGGTGTCTTGTTGTTTTTCTGGAAAAACAACAAGTACCCATCTCTGATGTGTGCACTGAAGTAGTTAAGCTTTAGTAGTGTAGTCTAAACCCAAAATAACTTGGGTTTGTCATGTGACCTGTTTCAAAACAAAGATTAGTGAACAGGCTTGTGTGAATTACCATGGTTTACAGTGCATAGTAATGCTCATTATGGGAGATGGCAAACTATAAGCATGGTACACAAACTTTCAGTGAAGTGCTCATTTTTAGCCAAACATTTTGGAAGGTTAACTTGCCGCCCTCAGTGCAAGTTTGTTTTTATAAGGTCACATAAAATTAATTATATTCTGAAGGCATTGCCAAATAATACTATAAGAATAAAAAATAGAACAATTTAAAGTTGCTTATCAAAAATAACATCACTATAAGAGAATAGCTGGAATAATATTCATCTAATGGGGAGATACCCCTCCTATTTTATGAAAAGTGTATGAAAATATGTTTGTGAAAAGAAAGGGAGGAACAATACACTCTTAAAATAAGGAAGCAATTTTTTGAAATACAAACATAAGAAAAAGACTTTGTTAACATGAAGTTAGAAATAGCTGAGAGGAAATATAACCTGTCATGCTAAGGACCCAGACTTTCTTTGGGGCTCATGAACATGAAGACAACCCTAAGGAGTTGTCATGTTGTATTCAAGATCCACATGTGAATGAGGTAGTATAAGAGAAGGAAGAGTGGCAAAGATGATGCAATTTTTCTTCCTTTTGTATGAATTCACATATCTGGTGCATGTAAGAAACTCCGTTCCCTTGAATGACTTGCCAAAGAGTTGCAGAATCCTTTAAAATACATTTCCAGCCCTCATTGTTTCAAAGTCAAAAACAAATATCAATTAAGTGCTAACTGAGTGTAAATCAATACTGTGATGAGCGGTTTGCTGATAGGTGCTCTGTGCAATATGCTAGCCCTAACAGAGTTGGTAGAAGACCCAGATGATTTAGTTAAGTGTGTCTGAAGTCAAAGCTGAGCCCATAATGTCCCTTTCCCCTAATTATTTGTTTGACAGAATGGTAATGCCTACGAAGTCACCAATGTCTAGAAATAAAGAACACACTTTCTTGGAATGAAAGTCAACCTGTACTTAAAAAAAAAAATAATTGGGAAGAGGATAGGTTTTCAGAATCCTGGGTTAACGACAAATATATTTCAAACCCTTTTAAGCTAAACAAAAAAACTTGAACATGACTGCAAATGTTGCACAAACTTACTGCCTGACATAAAAATGGAGGTATACACTGCATGCTGGATAATATCGATATGCTCATTTCATCCTCCACTGTTCTCTTTCTGTAGAAACAGTTTTGTCAGTGATCAGGAATAACCACAATAGCTTCTGACAGGCTGACCTCAGTTTAGTGACTCTAAAGTATAATTCTTTTGCTGATGACGTTGTACACTCAGCAGACCAGTTTTGTAATCCCATCTTTGATAAATCAGTCACACTTATATGGATTTTGGAGTACTTGTGTTCAATGTGTTTTATATGGGAGGAAGATCTACAAAAATCTCAATGGTATAATGGTAAACTATCAAAGTATTTTGAAGACGTTTGAATTTTCTCCGAACAACTGTTTTTTCTTGTCTAATATTATGATCCCCAAAATGAGATTTATACTGCTGATGTTCTCCTGTAGATGTATAACCTCAAAACCTCAATCTCTTTTTTCTTTTTTTTTTTTTTTTTGAAAACAAAATAATCTATGTCCACAGCTGTGCTGTTTCTGATTGCAATCTCTGAGGATGAATTAGGCTTGTGTTGATATGCTGGCTTGCTTTCTGCTTTGGCTGGGTGCTCTTGCTCTTTACCCAGCATCAGGTCTGGCATTACTAGAGCTTTGTCAGCTGATTCAGCACACTAACCTGGGAGTGTGAGGAAAGGCCAAAATCAGATGTACCGCTCTCTGGCAAAAGTGACCTGAGTCATTTGAGCAGTAAGTGTTACACTGCTCTCAAGGGAGAAAGTACAACTGTGCAGCTGGGAGTGAAGAGGAGAGAGCCAGGAGCGAGATGTCCTGTGGCTGTCATCTGCTGCTTACCTCAATGATCCTGGAGGACCTTGCCCCAGAGATGTGACTTTGTTTGGTGGAGACAGCTGAACATCAATCTGTCAGTACCCTGCTGCAGCTCTCCTCCTCCTATCAGTATGGGTTACCTTGCCTTACAGAGGGCAAGTGCAGACAGAGAGAAAATTAGAGGAATGTTAAGAGCTTAAAGTTATATTCAGTTTTGACTTTCAATGTTGTTGAGCCTATGTAGTAATTTGACAACTGAATTAAGTAGTAACAACCAAAGAAATGAACAGTTTGGGGAGACAGAGTGGTGCCTCTCTGGTTCAGAAGCGTCAAGAGATGTCTTCGCATGAAACAGCTAAAGGGGAAGAGACTCTCTGTATTACTCTAACACATAAATCGTACTGTTGGATGAAAGTGGGTTTTTTATGTGTGTTTTTGGTTAAACTATGGGCCGTAAGGATGAGAATACTTACTTGACTGAAATCTCTCTGAAACAAGGGCTGCGTTTTTATTCTATGGGTAATGCTAATTGTGCATGCCTAGTATTGTCTTTGGTTTCAGTCAAGGCACCCAGGCGTTTGAGGCACTATGTATACAAAATGAAGGTGATATTTATTTACTGACCAGAAGGCATATGGTGGAGTCGTCTGGCAAAAGTGCTCTTCTCTGTTGCAGTAATCTGTGACAATAAAATTAGTCTCCAGATGCTGACTAGATACTTACTACTTAAGGGTGTCTTACTGGTTAAAAACAGCAACAAAAAAACCCCACACCCTGGAAAAAGTGAGATTTCAATATGAATGTTTTGATTTTTACTGTCCAGCTCCTGAAAAGGGCCATTAAGACCTTTGGTGTGTTACCTCTCGCTCCTTTGTGAAGGATTTTGACTTCTCTTATCATAGTACATTAAAATGCCACAGCCTTCTACTGGCAACCAGGAATCAGAAGCTGTTTGTGGCAATGTATTGTGTAGATTACAGAGCTTAAAGCTTTTTTTTTTATAAAAAGAAAAAGTTATGAACCAGAATGATTGCATCATGATTTTTTCTGTCAGAGCTAATTAGAATATAGGAGTGGGTCTGCAGTCAGATTTGCTTGTTAGTCCCTAACCCACTGAAAATAGCCTAAGGGGTACAAACATCGCTTGTAGTAACTTGGATTGAAGGAAAACTGTAGGCAGAATTTTCACAGCTGCAGATCTGAAAACATATTTGTTACTGAAGTAATTGTGACCACACTGTCAACCTAGCAGCTCCTAATTCAAGGATACTTGGCTGACACGAAGAAAACAGTATGTGACACATGCCACAGGGTTGTTCATGATTGAAAGAAATACTGATTTTTATTTTGCCACTTTCTTCCCCCTCAGACTGAGGGGGAAAGATGCCTCATACTCCAGTACTCCATTTAGGATTGAAACAATGTCAGGGGAAGTATGAGATGGTCTCACTTTGGGAAGTTTTAGTTTGGCTTAATAGCCAAAGCCTCTCCTGTTCAGGTCTGCATGTGAGTTGTCACTAACCTGGTGCTGGTCAGGCCACAGCACTGTTTCCTCTTGACCTTAACTGTGACATCTGGTATCTCACTGCCTTTGGCAGGTACCTCTCTAGTGGTGGGGACCTTTACCCTGTCCTGAGTGACTAAAAGCATTTTAGTTTTAACACTTTCTCCTCAATGTTGTTTGGGGTGTGGGGGCGGTTGTTTGCTTGTTTTGGTTGTGTATTTCTGTTGCTAGCTTTTGGGTTAAAAAAAAAAACCACAAACAAACCAGCTACCACCAAAACCAAATCTAACAAACAACCCAAGGCAATGTCTCTTGCTGCATTCTCCCTAAAATCCTAACCCACAGTATGCAAAACCCACCCACGATATGAACAACACTTTTGTTATATGGAAGTGGTATTTTTGCTTAGGAAAAAATACTGCTTTTTTAATTACTGGTGTGGGCATGTGTATATGTGTAAATGAACTTCCCAGTAAATATAGCTGTATTAAACACAGGTGCAGGAGCATTTAAGGTATAGTTTGTGAAGTGTTTGGGTTTTTTTTGGGGGGTAAAACAATCATTCAAAGGGTATTACTGTCTGTTTTCCCTGTTACTTCACTTGTGCTTTTCATATTGCTTGTGAAACATCACTTTTTCACAGCACATCAATGATACTTAATATTAACCAATGTTTTTGAAGACTTTTTTTTTTTTCCACTGATTCTCTCTGGGGACTTGTTTTATAGCATGTTCCTACACGTGGTTGTACCAGCACAGCTGTAGGGGTAAGTGTGAGTGACCAGGACAATAAAGTCTTTAGCCATCTTCGCTGCTCAGCAACAACAAAACAATCTTAGAAGTATTACACGGTTCTGAGGTGTGATGGCAAAAAAAAAAAAAAAAAAAAAATTAGTTCTACAACAAATCTGAATTAAAATCTGAACATGAAGGAAGACAGTGATACTGCAAGGGTGGAAATGAGGTCACTTCAAAACATTCCAGAAAAGCTGTGAAATACGGTTCTGAACTAAGCTCCTTAACAGCTCCTGGATGAGGACTTGTGTAAAGTGTCAAGCAAGATTAAATATTTTCCTACAGTAGACTGAAATCTGCAGATTTATTTGTTAATACCTATAATCAGACAGATTTGGGAAACCAAGAAAGAGGACTGAGATGGCTTAGCAGCCAGGGTGTGAAGACAGAGCGTGTGAGGGAGACAAAAACCTGCTTGTCTTATTTTGTTCGAGTCCTGTGCGATGTAATTTTAAAGGGACCATCTAATTAATATGCTAGACCAGGTTTTAAATCGCCTATTTCTTTTTAAAGTTATCTACAGCTGAATTGTGTTAAGAGGGTAGGAAGGGAAGGCTGGAAGGGGAAAGAGAGAATCATATTTTGGATCCTTTTTTTGACACCTACAATAACTGTTTTTTAATGATTAACACTAGTCATCGGATCTTTCACTTACTGAAAAAGTATCATAAAGACCTCCTGCTGTTCCCAGCAGTGCCCCACTAATTCAGCTCACTAGCAAAATTAGCAGCAGGAAACAAGCCTTTGAAATTTTCATTGTTTATGAATAGCATTGTTCATTCCGTAAAGGATATGGGCTCCTGCTGTAATTGTTCCTGTGTTAAGAAGGCTGTAAGTTATTTTCTCTCCATCGGCCTTAAAAAAAAAAAAAAATCAATAGAAATAAATACACATACAATTAAATAGTGGATTAAACAGCCAACTGAGTGACTAAGAATTTCTTTCACTTCTGAACTACTCCGATTTTTTTATTTTTTTTTTCTCTCGGAGGGAGGACTATTGTGCTGCCATTCCTTCGCAAACACTCGATAATGCTAAAGTGCTTGAAGTTGCCATTGGAGAAAATAGAACAACAGATGGAGCATGAATAAGCCCACACTGGTGTCTTTTTAATCTGAACAAAAGCAATTTTTCTTGGCAAAAATAGTTAATATTTAATTCCATTTACTTATAGAAGTTTGATCCCAGATGAGAACACAAAAACTGAGGGAGAGCTGTATATACAAGAGCTCAGTGCATCTATATACTGACTTTTTATTAGGGAGAAAAAAAAACTTCATGTAGCATGTATTATAATAGCTGTGATAGATCTTGTTCAATACTGATCTGGAGGCCACTGGACCCAAAGGAATCTGTGAATTAGAATCTCAGTAAGATGCTATTACTCTGTGGTTTCCATGGTGCAAAGCAAAAACATCTGGGCCTCTCATTTAGTATGACTTTTCTCATGTGTAAGTGGTGTTAGTGGTTATAAGTGAAGTTGCCATTCTGGTAGTAAAAGTAGTGTTTGAACCTCAGGTGTATTCCCACCATAAATAAAACATCTGTATACTTTTATTACCACTTTCTGAGATTCTTTTTCTTTTAGTGTACAGTTAAAGATAAGATTTTAATGCCTTGTGTTTTGGACATGTTTTTCCTCTTAGCAAACTTTTCTAATAATCCTTATCTGAAAGGTTAAAACAAGCTTGTGGGGTTTTTTTTTTATCATCTTGGGGTTAAGACTTGGGGAGACTCATCTCCTCTTCTTCCTGCTGTGTTTTTTACCAAGATGGATATTACAGACCTTTTTGGGGGAAAAATACTGTGAAGCAAGCTTTTTATACATTTTCTGTTATAGAAAATATAGGATTTCCTACTGAAGTCGCAGTTGTGTTCTCTTACTCTCATGAAGTAGCTGGTCCTTATTAACACTCAGTCACGCATCTTCCTTATAAATTTCCATGCTGCTGTATTTTCACTGTGAATTTAATTCTTCCTTTATGATGGAGCTGCACAGTCTGATCACTACTGCTCTGAAGTAGTGAGTGGAAAGATATGTGATGAATTAAGCCCTGTGAGTTCAGGTGGTATTACTTGTTCTCAAACTTGTGTAATGCTCAAGGTCTGAAGGGTACTCCTTCCTAATTAGCCCTTGCAGTCACAGAGGGCATCCTTGACCTGACTTCTTTAAACTTGATTAGAGGCAAGAGGTGGGAAAAATCAACAAACAATCAGAAGAGGTAAAATATAAACAACCCGTGCAAGCTAAATGAGTTTGGACAGAGACACTGATATTTCATAAAAGAAATATAGCAGGGCAGCATGAATAAAAAAAAAAAAAAATTTTGCTTACACAGGGTTTGTTAGACATTCCAGTAGCTAATCATAGGAGCGAATGAAAAAGGTTGCCAGCCTGTAACAAGTCTCTGGCTAGACCTACTTTCCAACATACTTTGTTCAAGTGACATCACATCTGCATTCAAGTATACCACAGTGCCAGCAGTGCAGAAGAAAAAAAAGGAAATACAATATATTACAGAGCAAGTTTTTTGAGGGAACCATAGCATATGGGGTTTTTGCTGAAGGAAATGTAGGTACCCTTGAAATAGTCTGAACTGCATTAAATTAGCAATAAAGGTAACTCAAAGTGGAGGGCACAACTGGAGCATGTTATGAGTATTAGCTATGCTGCTACAAAACTGATATCCAAGTCTTCTATAAGAAAGCAGAGGCACAATAGTAATCTTCTGGAATGGGAGACCGCATGTTTAATCTTATGCGGTGCTACATTCTGCCTTGAGGAGCAGCTACAGAAGCACTTCCAATTTGGACATAGATTGTATTAGGTTTCTTCTAGTTTGTAACTAACTTTTTTATATTTAAACCATGTATTGGATTAGTTGCTTGCTCAAACCAGCTTCTCATTTTCCCCATATTTCTAGAGAGATTCAGTGATCTTTTGATTTTTTTCAACTCTGTCTTCTGAATCAAAATATTCCTTTATTGCTTCATTTTGCCAGGGGAAAAAACCCTCACCACCCAAACCTCTCAAACTACTGCATTAAATGCACGTAAAAGAATAAAGTGCAAGATAGGAGACGTGCAAGAGTGACCTGACAGGCTAAAAGACTCAAGAACTGTCCTTAGTGTCTGAATAGATACCTGTTGCAGATGGCACCTATAGGTATGAGACAAATGCAATGGGACATTGATGCTAGGACAATGATGCTGGCACAATGCTAGCACAAATAACCCTTAAGGAGGTGAGGCAGAGGTATTTTCAGATTATTACAGGTACTAAGAGGGAAAAGTAATGCTACTGAATCAAGTCCTTGAAGGAGAAGGATTCTTTTAAATATACTACCATGTCTATCTCCACTGAGTGAAGATAGGAAGGCAGTTTCAGTTGGAGTTGGACTAGATGATCCTTGTAGGTACCTTCCGGCCAAACCGTTCTATTCTGTTTCACTCGCTTAACAGAAATTCAATGCACATTTGTTGCACACACCTTTTTGGTAAGTCTTCAGAATTCAGTTAAGTACAACATGGTCCTGCTGTGCCAGGATAAGAATATCAGAAATTTTAGGAACATGAAAATGATATCTACGCAGCATGCCTCTTTGTTGTTGTGGTTCTCAATCCATTTTGCAGATTTTTTTACTATTCCCGGAATTTTCTCTTGATCTAATTTATATGCTTTGCAGCCACTGCCTTCCTCTATAATTTACTGTTTCTGCAATAAACAATTTTGTTTTGACCAAATATATGACTTCCAGCTTCCTCAAAGCCATTGTTTCCCAGATGAATTTCAAAGATTTTCTTTAACATTTAATCAGCAATATAACTTAATTTGAGGTTTATCATTGCCTCTTAAGTATCTGAAGCATCTTGGTTATGTCAAAATTTGTCCCTTCAGAAAAAATGCATTTTTATCCTGGCGCTAAGGCTTATATTATAATAGGGTCTTGTCAGATATCTGAAATATGAACCTAGATTTTGCTAGTTTCCCACTGAAGGGAACTAAACACATACCTGCACTGAAACAGCATGGTGAGAGTAATCTAAACAAGCCTGTTTGAATGCCTGGACTTGTTGATTTTTCTTTTTTGTTGTTTTGTTTGTTTGGGTTTTTTTACTTTATTTTAGTACATTAGCAGGTACTTACAAGTGACCTCAATGTTAAACATAAAATCAAGCAGCACCTTCAAGGAATATTTGTATGGTTACTGCTGCCTCCCTTTCCCCCCAACTCAGTATTCTCTTCTATCTTTCCTTGTCAAAGCTTATACTTTAAGTGAGAGTATTCCCAGAGTGGGAAGCTCCTACAGCAAGTGAGGGAGTATGACCAGAAAGAGTCAAATAGAAAATGGACTTCAAGGGTAGCTTAAGAAGTTAACTCTTTTGTAAGGGTATCATCATTACTACAAAACATTGTGAATGTTGTTTAATAATGCTTGGTTTTTATAAAGGCAGTCTTTATCATGATCATAATTACGGTGAAGAAAACTTTGTCCCGTTGTAGGTTCTTTGAGAATCTACCCTAAATGAAGTGTCTTTTTAAGAAAGGAAAAGGATGATGTCATAATTTAAGTCACCAGTTTTACCTGCCTCTTTCTAAAGATTTTGGAAAAGTAAAAGTTTAGATATTTAGATATTTAAGAACCTATTTATTACTGAAAGTCAATGGAACTTTTCATGTCCTGCATGCCAATGCTATATGTGAAGAAACTTCAGAATCCAAAGTAATCTATATTGGAGATTTTGTTCAAGGCCTGCAGCATATCTGTAAAGCTCAGATGTGCTCTTGTTATAAACCACTCTAAAGATAATTTGATATTACTTAAAAATTACGAAGTTTGAGTTGTAGGCTCAGACTACTGTTTTCCCTATTGAGGGTTATAACTCTTTGTGGAGTAAAAAAAAAAAACACAAAACAAAAAAATGGATAATTTGTGGTACTGTCTACCCTGTACAGGAATCCATCTTGTACATTCTAATTGCTCTGAAAAGCAGAAAATAATAGTTGTGTTTTTCTTTCTCTAAAGAAAGGGTAACACTAAAGGTAACTTATCTTAAAATATTAATTTTTAATGAGAAGTTTTTCAAATTTTTCTTTAAAAAGGTGATCAAGAAATGAGACATCTAGGAATTCTCATTTTCATTTTAATTTCTGGATATTGGAAGGTGGTTTTGGATCAAAGTAAATGACAAAGTATCCTTGTGAATATAGACGTATCGGGAAATGAAGTATAAGACAAGTACTTGCTATAGAGCAAGGACTGATAAAAAAGGTCCCATGAGACGCTTTCTCATACTATTGATTCCAAATTGTTTGTGCTTTTTCTGTTTCACGCTGTGATGTTAAAGTATGCTCTTATGACTATATGCAGGAGACCTCAATGAAATGGATTTTTTTTTTCCATCTTTGATAGTAAATGTTCCTTTGGAAATTTTTTTCTTGCATTGAATTTTAGCTAGTGTGTAAACTGAGCGTAGAACGACATTCTGAATTGTTTAAATTGCCAAAAGGCCTTGAAATGGCAAAAATTTCTTCAAAATTAGGAAGTCACGCCTGGGTAAATTCTGTAAATAATACAGGTAAATAAGAAGAACTTGCACTTAAATTAGTTACACACAGGTTAACTTGAATCATTATTTTGAGGTTATACGTTTCAAAAATTTAAAAATTTAGTTATAAGGCTAGAGAATTTTAGCATACTTAAAAGCCTTACTAAAGCATGGTAAATATAACTTTCCATTTATGTGCCGCATTACACACATAAGTATAAATTAAGAGAAAATAAACTGGTCTCTTGCCATCTCCTATTGGTGGGAATATCCATAATTAATAAATAGAGGGGGTTCTTAGACCAGCATCTTTCATGGATACTGAAACAGAAATTACAAGGGGACAGAGTATCATTTCAAGGTGTTCATCATAATAATAACATTCTTGATGTTGAATATACTTATAGGAGAAAGCTTTTAGAGTTATGAAACATTTGAGTTTCACTTTGCTTAATAGTCCTTAAAAGTCATTTATGTCTTCCTGTGCTCCTAACTCTGTGAATTATTCTTTAAATAACTGTTCTTAAATTTTAAGACGTTACTCTACACAACTTAAAAAAAATAGTGAGTTATTGAAAACATATTTATGTGAATACATACAGGTGAGCCACTAATAGGCAAGCTGGTTGCTAAAGATTGTAATCTCTGAATTTTTTTCAGTCAAATTGGAGAAAAGAAAAAAGGGGTGGTGGAGAAACTCAAATGTGGAAGAGGCAGGGGGAAAGAGGACTTTTTCCTTAAAAAAAAAAAAAGCCAACAACCAAACAAAAAAAAAAATCCACCCAAACAACCTCCCCTCCCTGCCCCCCCCCCCAAAACCCCTCCATCTTTCTGTCCCTTTTCATTGCTTCTTAAAAAAATATAAAACAGTAAATAATACAAAAATTTATCTTGTGCCTTAAGGTTCAGTTTAGATGCCTCAAATTCTTAAGGATAGTTTCCTGGCTATAGTAACTTCCAGCGAGTCATGGCTTTTCTTTCTGAGAAAGGAGAAAAAACCAACCAACTCTGGCTATAGTATTTTAAAGGTAGAAATTACTTATTTCAAACTGTGACTACTAAAAAGTAGTCATAATCCTTTGATGGATAAAAGGTCAGCATATTAAGAAAAGTACGGAGGTTGCATTCCAGATAAGTTTATTGGATAAACACAGGGCACTCACTCTTCTGTTTCAACTGTGTTCCTGTTGCCCTTCTTTAGGGATAAATCACCTGTAGGATAAACAATCACGCCTGGCTTTATAATGGAATTTAATTTATCATGAAGTATAATACACCCCTCTTTGATATGCAAGCATAATTATCCATTGATTTGGTCATTTTAGCTTCCTTTCATGCTTAAGCTTAACTCTTGAATCCTAAATCATGATGTGAATGCAAAGTTCAGCTGCCAGTTTTACGCTTTTCCAATGAATGAGTGAAAGGGCTCATAGATTCCCAGATACCAATCCAGAGAAGCTTTTACAAAGAGGTAAATGAAGTTCTGGATGAAACCAGGGGGTATAATTTTTTTTTTTTTTTTTTCAGGAGGTTGTTGCAGTACTCTCAAATTCAGTGGCATCTCAAATTACCCTTGAGTTTACTTAAAAACAAATTTTTATACTAAGCAGAGCACAGCTGCAGAAAATAATTTATGGAGGGATTTGAGTTTGTTTGTCTTCCTCCTACATTTTTTCCTAATTAAAAATAATTTTTCTATCATTAAAAACCCCCACATATATCTTGTGTAACATTCTTGTAACCTACTTAGTGTCTCAAACCAAAAGTTTTATTACATTGATTTTTTTTATTTTTATTTTTGTAATGAATCTGTCTAGAAAGAACTATATCCTGATTAGATGTACATCTTAAATCAGAGAACATTTTGGTCTTTCTTTTGATGTATGCTGTTCTAAAACATATATATAGTACACTGGAATGAATAGCTTTGAAGCAGCACTTTACATTCATAAACTGTGATATTATGGATCTTCTGAAGCTGAGCACTGCAGAAGTTGGTCATCCATTTTAATTTGCCTTTCAGAAGTGGTAAACCTCCAGTATTTCAAAACTGTGAACTGTATGTTCATAATTAAGGGACCAGAAAATTTCAATTAACTTGGTGTCAGTGAGTGGTATTTGTGCCCTTCTTTGCTCTGCTGTCCGACTGCAACAGTACCTGTCAGCACTGCCAGAGCCACCCAGGGGGCTGGTGGATTCTGAGAATTTTCCCATGGGGAATGGAGACAGCCTTCAGTGCCTTGGCTTCCTTGAACATACAGGAGTGTAAGCCAATTGTTTTCCAAACACTTTTTCTTCCAAATGGGACTAAAAGTCCTGCATAGCCCCGCTGCTACTTACTGGGTGTTACTTTGTCTGTGGTTGATACTTAGCCACTTTCAGAGCAATATGGAACAGAGGGAAGTTCATGAGAGTCCTTCTTTTTCAGGGTTTACCAATGGTGTAATGGGTGGTGTTTCTGGAGCTGGCCCTGGCTCACTTCACTAGATGAGTACAATGTTAGGATTCTGTTCCCTGATGCTTAGTAAATCTGGAACAAAGGCTGTATACGAGTGAAACAGTTTTATCTCTTACAGTATTCACGCTTAAGGGCTTGCAAATATATTTAGACGTACTTTAGGACTTGCTTGATTGTATAAAGTGCAGTGTGATTTTGTTTGTGTGTATCTTAATCGCATGAAAAATTATATAAATAGACAAGAGATTCACATGTTTCGAGTTTCTGTAGCTCAATGGAAAGTATTTTTACACTCATAGAGGAGCTGTTTGTTTCTTGCTAATTTGATTTTTTTAAAAAACTTTTTTATTCAGGCATTAACTAGCAACACAAATATTTTGTGTTTTACTTTAAAAGAACAAACAAAAACTCTGAACCTGCTAATAATAATTTAAGATCTACATTTTATTTCTGTATATAATTGCATAATAATCACTCATTTCTCTTTAAGCTATGAAGTGGCTTTAATTGTGAATATTAAGAAAAAACAAACTGAAAACTGAATGTGCATATTTGACTGAATGAAATGTACATCAATCATTTCCCCAAAGAAACATCTAATAATTTTTACAGTAATATGAGCTATTGTTTTTGTCAGTGTTTTTCTTGTAATATCCTTTCTAGAAAGAGTCAGCACTCTTGCTGCAACATAAATTCTACCAGTATGATCAATTGTGTTTGAAATGATACTTTTTTTTTTCTTATTTCTCCAGTTGTAGTCAACAAATCTTTACAGAGCTGTATCACCATTAAGTACAGTTACATTGTCATGTCGCTGGAATATGTGCTCAATCACTAGGAAAATCTTTGGATCCATTGTTCTTATTTGCTTTTCACATAAGAGTGAGCACTCTCTGCTGGCTCCGTACAATTTTTTTTAATAGTCAGTTAAAAATTATTTTTTATTTGTGTCATCTAAATAAGTGGTCATTTATATGATTTAATTTTTTTATTGATAGTTTTGTGGCTAGCAGTTGGAATTACTACAGCTATGTAGTAAATGTTAAAAGTTGAAGCAAAAAAAAAAGGACAAATTTGGAATAAAAATTTTGGATACTTTTAAAAACTCTGTTAAATTTGGTTTAGAAACAAGTTTTCTGGATGACTGAAATCCAGCCTTTGAAATGAGGGATGAGAAAGCAATAGGAGTAGCTATATTGTTTTATCAGCTGTTATCTCAAACAAAAAATGAACCTGAGAGGAAAAAAGCAAAAACTGGGCATAAAGACTGAACCACAGGCATTCAGAAGCCAAGAAATGGCTGAGTAGGCACGCAGCAAGCTCAGTTTTAAAACTTCTCCAGAAGTTTTTACTACTTAAATTACTTTTTCCTCTCACTCTGCTTCTCTTTTTTTCTTTCCAAACCTCTGTTTCTGTCCTGCTGCAAGACTGCTGTTCCAATACCTGGCATTCAGAGCAACCTATGAGACTTAATCAGAGTATTATATAGTTTTAAGGCAATGGGTTGAGTGACTCAAGTAGAACTATTAGGCGTGGTTTTTCAAGGTTAAGTGATGTTCAAATCTGGATTTTAAATAGATTTAAAAGCTAGACTTTAGTTGCTGCTTGTAGAAAAAAAAAAAAGTGCAATGGTTACTTTATGTAACACTAACTTTTAAAATCTGACATAAAAAAATAGACCTCAAAAGCTGTCTTCCATTTTTGCTGAATTAACATGGGTTTCAATGGTATCTTTTTTTGACAATGATTTCCTAGATACTTATTAACATTTTCCAAAGATACTTGGAAGCCTTAGTTTACTGTTTTATTAGAGAGTTTAACTTCCTACAAAACTTAAAGTAAAATCAAAAACTTTAGCCTCTTTCAGAAGGTCACTTGCTAATAACAAATTATGTCAAATATATCTTCAAACCAAATGAACTTGCTATCAGTAATATCCAAGTTCCACAGGAATAAATCTGTTATTTTCAATTCTTACTAGCTAAAACATAGTTCTCACCGACTGAAAAGTCTTTCTACTTTTTTTAATTCTAGTTGCATAAAAACATCTCATTATTACTGTACCTCTGTTTTTCTAGTCAAATGTGTTGAAATGGCCTTACAATTGAAAAATAACTTCTGATATCTATATCGGGATTTCTGTCTGATACCTATCAGTTCCGCTTCCTTCTTTTAAATACTGGGCATGACATAATGTTTTCATTTGTCTAATAAACATAGTTTAGAGTAGGAAACACACTTTACTCCTACAAATTGTCCATAGCTTATGCTTTTATGGCATTGCTTTCTGCTTAGTTTTATATGTTTAGTATGTGAATACTTGCCAACAATTTTTAAAACTGTTTAAAAGTGGTCAGTCTCATACTGCACACAACCAAGCAGTGACAAAGGAAAAAAATGAGCCTTCCTGAATAACTTGTATAACCAAAATAACTTTTAGTGCAACACTAAATAAACCTAAGTAACCTTCCAATCAATACCTTTTGATGTTCTAGTATGTATTTGCAAACTACTTTTATCAAAATACAAGATAAATTATAAAACTGATTGCTTGTGTAGCAATGGTATATATGTCAATATATATCACATATATATATATTCAATATGGCATCTTGAATTCAAGTTTTGCATTGGATTTGATTTAGATACTTTGTTAGTTTGTTAGGGACTGCTACAGATGGGCAGAAGTGCTGTGCTATGGGCATGCACTAGATCCGCAATGTCTGGTCTGCTACTTTCACTGTAAATAATTTTTAGTTAAAAAATAAGGTTCATTATGCAATCCTTCTTTTAAGGGGGGGAGGAAAATAATACCATGAAACTTTCTTGGATAAATAATGGAAATAAGGAAGGATAAAGAAGGGAAAGTGGTAGAGTTCAGGCTTAGTAAGTACCTGGTCAGTGCGGTAAATGACCTGAAATGGTATTAGTTATAGTCCACACAAATTACCTCATCTCCATTACCATGCCTCTAATGGAAATTCAGGTGCAGAAATTTATTTATATGTTGAAGTTGTTCATGAGGAAAACAATGTAAGATCTGGCTTCTGTTCTGTTGAAAAAATTAAGAGGTCAAAGGCATTAATTATTTTTGCTAAACATTGTTCCTGTTTATACTTTTGGGGTTTTTTTGTTAACTGGAGCTGCAGACATTAGGCTATTGTCTGTAATAATGACCACAAATTTTTCTTCTTTGATTTTTAATGTTATTGTGGAACATTTTAGCAGGACCAGGCATGAAATGATTAACAGTTCTTTTGTTAACAAGAGACGTGAAGGTGTGATTATAATTTAGCAAATGTCACCTTGTATAAAAAAAATATATATATAGTCTGATTTGAAGCACTAAAGAAACCCACAACAACCCAACCCAAAAACCAACAACAAAAAAACCCCCACCAAATATGCAATATGTCTTTATGCCTGTGGGTTACGTATTTAAAGACACAAAAAATATTGTTTTTTCCCCATCAGCAACCTTTTTAATTAGCCTCCAAATATTCTGTAAAATCAAGTGGAAAATATAGCACGTGTCTTGTCTCTGAAATAATCCTAATCGCTAATTTGCAAAACATAATTGTATCCCAAGAGACCTAAAACTTTTTGGCCTCCCACATAATGTGACATTCTTGACTTTAACAGTGTTTTTCCTGTCCTGATTTGAATGATGAGAAAAGATTGTTACTGATGGCTGATGCTTCAGTTCTCTACAATAATTTCTTTGTGTAAGTTTCCTTCAATATTTTTGCATGAAATCAGAATTATTGTTCTGTGCAGGTTCCACGTGTGTAGTCAGAGTTGAGCATCTTAAGTTCTCAACTCTCTTTAGATTTGTTTGCAAATCCCATTAAATGTTTTATATTTGGTTTTCACCTACAGAAGCTATTGACCTCTAGTATAAAATAACAATAAAGTCAGCCACAGAAGTACAGAACAACATGTGTGAGAGAAAGCTTTTGGTTGGCATCTTATGGGAGTTACTGCAAAAACCCATTGGAAGATTTACTCTCTTAAACATGACAAATTTCTTAACTTTGCTGCTTGTAGTTTTTGAAACTTTTTTTTTTAAATTTTATTCAGGTGAACCTTCTGAAGCTGCAATACTTTCCCCCCTTGCCCCTAAATTTTAGTTTGGAAAAGATATCTGGTGGTATAACTAGCTGCTCAAGATGAATAACATACATTTACACTTGCTGCTTCAGACTATTTCTTTTTTTTAAAAAAAAAAAAACCAACCCAAAAAGCTTTCTTGATGCATAGGGGAAGTTTCAGAAGATATTGATTGTTTCATTGAGTCAATAAACATTGCTGCAATCCCTTTTGTTAACAAGTTCCAGGTTTGGCATGAAAATGACAGGCTAAATGGTGACATTTTTAGATTCCACTTTTTTTCTGCTGCTTTCTTTGTGTGATATATTGTAAACTTCCTGGGAAAGGAGCGGTGGTATCAGGCTGCCTTGAAATTCTTTGTGGCAATGGTGCTTAAAGGGCCTACTATTTCAGATAAAACACTTCTTTTCAAGGCAGTTTGCTGCTGTTAGTGAAGCTTTGAAACTTTTTTGCTTGCTGTCATTGATAGAAGTATTGTTCTGCAAAGCCCAGATAATAAACATTTAAAAACATGTTAGTTCCTGATGTTAGCGGTCATAGGTGGACTCTACTTGAGTGGTATCAGTTCAAGCTCTATATGAAAAATGGGTTTTATCCTTGGTAGCAGTGATTAGGTTTTCTAGTTTTAATCTGTAGTCCAAAATTCTTCTTAAAAACAGAACAAACAGCTCCCTCACTCAACCGTCAAAAACTGCAGCCTGTAGGTATGCATGAGAGAAGGAAGCTAGGTGATTGCCTTTAACGGAAGACTTTTTCTTATAAACCGGTGTAAACCAGATTATGGGTTCATTTCCATTTTCTTTTGTACAATGGAGTGTTTCAACCCATTACCTGCACTTTGAAAAATAGCTTCCCTATCTTGTGCTATTTCCTTCTTAGTAAAGCAGATTGTAACACCATAGACCCTTTATTTATTATGAAAACAAATTATGTCCTTGCAATGTAAAGATGAGGTACTCTTAACTTTATGCCAATTTAAATTCCAGTATAGGATTTTATGCCAAATATTGAAGGCAGTTTTACCTTGGGTTATAAAGCTTTTCATATGGGCATTTTTATTGGGGTGTTTGTTTTTTTCATTTTTCCTTTCATTTTGAGTTTTACCATCTTCTTAGTATGTAAATGCCTTTACCTTTATTTTTAGAAGAACCTCTAGATTAAACAGTTAGTGACTTTTGCTCACGATGCTATGAGTTTGTATAGGTGTATAGCTAGGTGTCACTACTTTGATGTCAATTTCTCTCTTACCATTTCACATCAATGACAGATATGGAAGAGGATTTAATTTTCACTGTCTCAAAACATGTTGCAAGATGTGGAAATTGTTGTCAGTTGGATGAAGTAATTTCTTCTAAAACTTTCAGAATTAGATTTGCGAAGAACAAACTCCTTTCCTAGTCAGGAAAAAGTAATGTTTCTTACTGATGGTATGAACTTCCTTAGTGACTTCTATAAAAGTCCATAAAACTTGGTATTGACAGACCACTGTTGGGACTTGAAGGTAAGCTGTCTGTTCTGCCACATATTAAAGCCTTAACCAGTCTGCTAATCTTGAATACTGGTTGTGATGACACCATTTTTATAATGCAACTACTTCTTGCCAAGGTATGAATCTGTGAAATTCATTTCTTCTAGGTCATCAAATTGGCATAAGATGGATGTTATTTCTTCAGCCTCATGAGTTGGACTTTTAAAAACTGGAAATTAGGAGAGGAAGGCTGTCAGTCCCTTTACAAATTTCAGATTCTTTCAGACAGAAATTGTCTTCAGTTAGAAGAAGGGATTAAAGGCAATACTGAAGTCCTGACAAGCTAGAAGGATGCAGAGGAAAAGGTAGAGGTTGGTAGGTTTCTCTTTGCTTCTGAAATAGTCTTAAAAGATACAATATAAAGAAAGAAATCTTAAACTATTCTAGCAAGCCAGATTCCCAGCTGCACCCAGCTTTATTAGCTAAAGGCTAGATTTTACGGAATTTCCAGTCCTGACATGGATATGTTGCTGCTTTCTGCTAGGTGCTAATATGAAAAGCTCCTCCTGTTGCTTTCAGATTACTGTTCACACTGATTTATTCAGGACCACTGGACCTTATTTTCTGAATACATGTTTGAATATCTTTTTTGGAAATCATTAGCAGAGCTAATTAGATATTAGCTAATGAATCACTTTACACCATTTATGTGCCTAAAAACAAATGCCATGGTAGTCCATGTATTTTCAGTGGTGAGATTTTCACTCTTCTCCAAAATACTTTGAGAAACTATCAGCTGATGAAGGTGAGATCTGTAGTCAGAGCTGTCCAGTAAAACTTCCATTACTTTTATTGGCTGAAGACATATATTTCTGCTAACCTGTTCTTTGAATAATTTCATTTTATGTTAAAGTGTAAACAGTTGAATTTTCTTATTTAAATTTTCCCTTAATATAATTTAAAAAAAAAAAAAAAAAAAAAAAAAAAAACCCAAACCAAACGCCACCAAACCCCTAAAAAAAACCCCCTACAAAACTGATTGTATAACAGGTACTAATTTAAGCAAGACTTTATATATAGATACCAACAGCCTGCTAAAATCTGTCTTCACTTGAAAGTAGTACTAACAATGCTTCCTTACCTTATTAAAAATATTTCTTCAATATATCATAGAGTCATTTAGTTGGAAAAGACGTTTAATATCATCAAGCCCAACTGTACCTGTCCACTACTAAACCACGCCCCTAAGCACCTTGTCTACAAGTCTTCTAAATACCTCCAGGGATGGGGACTCGACCACTTCCCTGGGTAGCCCATTCCAGTGCCTGATAACCCTTTCGGTGAAGAAATTTTTCCTGTATTCAATCTAAACCTCCCCTTCTGCAACTTGAGGCTGTTTCATCTTGTCCTATTGCTTATTACTTGGGAGAAGAGACCGACCCCGACCTCACTCCTCTGAGGTGACAGACTAAAGGACCTAGCTAGTACACTGTCCCTCACACATTGGAGTAACATCCCCAGGCTTATTTTTAGCAAGCCTGGGTTCATCCCTCAACTCCTTCAAATCTAATTTAAAGCTTTTTTTTAATGAGGCCTGTTAACTTCTTGGCAAGCATCTTTTTGCCCCTTGGAGGCAGGTGTACCCCATCATTTGCCAGCAGGGGTAGTGTTACGTAGGCCCAAACCATGGTCAAAACCCCCAGAATTCTACTCACACCAGCCCTCGGAGCCAGGTGTTTGTTTCCTGGCTCTTCCCATTCCTTCCCTCATTCTTCCCTGTAATGGGAATGGCAGAGGAGAACACTGCTTGTGCACCTGATCCATTCACCATTTGTCCCAAGGACCTGAAGTCCTTCTTAATTGCCCTCGGACAACTTCTTGAGATTTTCTCACTGCCTACTTGGAATATCCATGATGGATAATAATCCATGGGCCTTGCTAGAGTTGGAATTTTTCTTTCCACATCTTTAACCCAGGCCCCAGGTAGGCAGCAGACTTCTCTGTGAAATGGGTCTGTTCTGCATATTGGGCCTTCTGTTCCCTTCAGAAGGGAGTCCGCTATGACAACAACCTGTCTTTTCTTCATGGAAAGCATTTTGATGCAGGGCTTAGGTTGTCTTAACCTTGGGAATGTTACTAAGCTGTGAGAACCATCATCCTCATTAAGGTTTGGTTCCACTTGCAGAGCTTTGTATCTATTATGCAAGGGAACCTGGGAGGGTGAGGTTGCCACAGGGGAGACCTACTTGCTGCGCTAGGCAGGAACTTGCCACCACCATATGCCATAATTCAATTTCTGTGACTCTCTGAAGTTTGGGGGTTTTTTTTCTGCAAATTGTTGCAGTTTTGAAATTTCTTGATGTGAGTTGATTTTATACAATAACAGATGGCTGCATTAATAATTATGACCTCTGTTCCCAGGAGTCTTGCGGTGGTCAGAGTTCCTCCACAACCACTTCAGTTTTGCCCATTGGAGAAACCATAGAAGTTCATGTATTAATTTTCAAAACCAGTAGTGAACCTGGTACATCTTTATAAGACTATCACTTGATAAAGGGTGGAGGAAAAAAAAAGTCAGATAGAAAAACTTAGACCTGTGACTAAGGTTTTAATTTCTTGCTCTTTTTTTTTTGGGTGGTGGGCTAGGGGAAAAGAGAAAAAAATGTCAGCTTTGATGGGCTAGTATGTCCATGTTAAGGACTATGGTTTTATATAAATGTAATTATAGCTTAATTTTTTTTCCAAAGGCATATACCTGAAGATGTTTAACGAGTAGGTAGAGTTGTCTAGTATCTCACAACTTTACATTTCACCTGATTGCAGAAATATTAAAGTCTCTGCATATGTTGTATATCGGTTCAAGCTATGAAAATAATTTCATGCTTTCCTTAAGGTATCATTTAGGTGTAGGCAGAACTCAAAGCCATCTGAACTCTGCAGGGAAAGTAGTACTAATTTTTAACCAGATAAAAATCCACCATACAGTGCGCATAGTTTCAGGAAGGTTACCCTATTTTTTTAATAGTTGCTCACAGGCAAATTACGTATAGTCTGACATACAGTTTACAGTCTATTTCAACCGGTCTGGTTTTTTTCCTGCATGGAGAAAAGAGGTGGCAGCCTAACTTCATTTTTGTGGACAGATGAAGTCATTTAGTACTACTTATTTTTAGTCTGTGTAATAAATATCTTGAGCTTTTTGGACTTACGGGTCTGAATGTCCTGTCCATCTCCTGTACAATTAATTTCCATTTCTCTTACTCCACTTTGCTTTTATTCTGTTTCCCTTCTTGAAGTCCACTGTTCTCTCTTCCCTGCCTTGTCTTTGTCTTCCATACCAGTCAAAGTATAAGTTGAATTGTATAGTGATTTCTTACCAGGTCTGTAACTATACTGCTTATTTGCTCTGCTGCGTTGAGATTTTAATCTAATTTTATTATATTTATTAAGCATTGGATTCTATAGTACTCACTATAGTACTCATGTCAGGACAGGGAAGCACATATATCTCTTCATGGAATAGGATGATGGTAGTCTTATTATTCAGAATATATACATATTTATTGACCAAAACTGCATCCTAGTAACCGGTGACTGTCTCATTATAATAATCTCTGGGGTTTTTTTGGCAAAATTATACAAAAATGAATGAATGATAATTCCCACTTGAAACAAGAGACTGTAAAAATTTATTTTTAAAAATAAAAGTTTTCTTACATTGCTAATGTTGCTAACAAAGTCGCACTGGTCAGATAGTGTGAAATCCCAAGAATATTAGTCATTTGTATGTCTAAACTGTCCTGGGTTTATTACTCAAAATATTTATAAAATTAACAATAAATCACTGTACTCTTAAAAAAATCTGTACATATGTAACACATGATACTTGCTGTTGCTCACAATGAAGCTATGAATTATATAATTTCATAAGGAAACTTAATCATATTAATACTGATAAAAATATATGTACAGTTCCAGAAACATATTTTGAAAAATTGTTTCTGAAATGCTAGCTTTAGTCTACCATGACAGTTAATATCATTCTAACTACTTGTTATTTTATCTTGGATGATAATGTTGCTTTTGGTAAGCAGTTTATTCATCCCAGCCTCAACTTAAAAACTTTTTACCTCTGTGTCCTTAAGTACTATTTTCTGCAATATGTATGTAAGATCACTCCTGAAAATGAATTAAAAAAAAAAATGAAATCAAAGAATAATAAAACCTCAAAGATATAATTACCCATGCCATACTATCTCTAGTACATGTGCATAAACATTACAATACGGTTATTCATTACATGACATAGTGTTATTTCCATGGGATCTTTGCCTCATTTAGCATGCAGATTGAACTGCACACAGTTAATGATGCAGCTGTTCGATATTTATTTTTATTTTCACTGTTTAATGAGTGACTACCTCCCTCATTCATTTGCTGCAGTCTCAAAATCATGGTGAATAGGCATGGGAAACTGCTTCCCTGTCTCATTCACTACCTATGCTCTTCTGTCTATGGAAGCTACACTAATGTAAATGTAGATTTCTTATGTTCACAAATAATAAATCAAAAGCGTTCATTTGCATAAACACAATTTGGCCTGGAGTAAAAGCAGATCAAAAGATCCCGTATTACTTTTATATCCATGTTGTATTATTCACTGTGCCCCATTGAGTTTGATTTTGCAAGTTGCTGAGCTCTCTAAAACCAGTCTCACAAGACAATTCTAAGTATGGGAATAATCACGATGCTGTCATTAATTTTAAGCCAGTGATTATTCCCCCTAGAATCAACAAAAATCTGTGCCACTTTATTTTGAGAGGCTGTTCATAAGGGCTGACTGTCAACAAACTTGAGAAACTTAAATCCTTAGGGTGAATCCTAGCCTCATGGAAATCAGTAGAAACGCTACCATTACAAATGCTTATGAAGGTTCTTTCTATAAGATCATCTTCAGATCTGAGGAAAATTCATAATTTTCAGCTCTGTTAAAACTAAACTAGACTCTTTCTGCAACTTCTGCATGCATATTTGGAACAGAAGGAAAGGTGAGATGAACTGCTGAAACACAATATACATCTGGTTTTGTGGATTAATGAAAATGGTCTTAATGTTTTCATACAAAATACACAAACCTATCTGAAATGATACCATTTCAGAATTTATTATTCAAAATATAAAGTAAAATTCTGTTTCTCTTTCTCCCTAACTAATGTTGGAATGTCCTATACAATGAAATTTCAGAACTGGTGCTGATGGTATGCCCTTTAGCATAATGCTTGAAGTATTTTTAAAAAGGGGTTTTTGTCATACAAAATTGATTCTATTGATGATATTGTATTATTTGGGTTTGTAGTGGTCATATATGCAGAAGCAGAAAATGTGACTACCTTGCCTTCATTCGACTGATACATGTGTCACTGTTCTTTGCCAAGAGTAAGGGAAATGTTCTTGAATTCAAAGCTGTGTTATAGTTTGGGGACTGCAGAATCTGAATTATATCCCCTTTTTTAATGAACTTTTTATTAACTCCAGATTGTGATGAATGTCCTTGTTGATTCAGTTCACATTTCTTCTTGGGTTATATATAAAGTTTATATACTATATATATATAGTATATAAACTTATATACTAATCTGTTGATATTCAAAGTGATTTCTGTACTGAAAAGAACAGAGAGGCAAAAATTATTTTAATTTCTCAACGGGTGTGCATATGTTTTCTTTAAATGTAGGCATTTTTTCTGTATCTTGGTTGTTATCTCAGCTGTCACCAGGCAGCTGTATCAATATCACCCACAAAGTTTGCTTTTTCAGTAAGAGTTTTATATTAAATGTGGCACTCTTATTTGGGATAATTTCCCATGTGTAGCTATTGATTCTGCCAACAGTGAAATTTCTTCAAATCCTATGAAGTACTTTTGACACTTTTACACAGGCATAAAACTGTGTTACATTTCTTAACTGTTAAACATCAATTAGTTCCATGTACTCAATCTCCCTGAAGTAATTATACTTGTGTAAGAGAAACTTGCAGAACAGCCAAGGGCTGTGCATGCTGTACTGTACAATCCAGAGAATAATTGTCTTGCACGGTAGTGTCAGGAAATGTTAAGTGATTCCAAGTTGAATGTGGTTGCTGATGTCTTTTTTTTTTTTTAAGTATTTCTATAGAGGGTTAGGAAAAGCAAAAGGCTGATATACATGGAGGCAAAAAGAATCTTGGCAGTTCCTGTTTTGATAGTTATAAATAAATAAATGCTGTCCTCAACAAATATTATTCTCAGAAACTCAAGCTTACTTTTTCTTAGGGTACTTATTTATGCTGTTAGCATGGATTTAAGATAGTGGCTACCAAAGAAGTCATCCATTGATATACAGAGTTACATGTAAAGAGCACTGACAGACTTGGGTTGGATAACTCCAATTTTTGGTGTTTTCCCCTATCTGCAACAAGGTGTGCGAAGAGTTCTTGGGTTTTGAATTGTTTTCTTTATGATTTTGTCTATAAACTGCACATTCACTGCCATAAAACATACCAACGTGGGTTTTTTGCTTACACCTTTATCTGCAAGAGAGCAGGTTCAGCAGTTTTTTATTGCCACACAAACACCTGAAGTTTATGTAATATCACCATGATATTTAGAGGACTGAGCTTGTTGTTTGGTACATTCTTTTCAATAACAATAAAAAAAAACCCCTATTTTGAATAATTTCATACTCCAGTTTAATATCATATGGCTTTTCTCATAATTCAACAGACCAAAGAAATATTATTCGTTTAATGTGGATGTTTGAAGAAATGTAGTGCTACATGTCAGACTGGAATACTATGCTTCCAGTAATTTTAATAATAATATGCAGATGCTTCAGGCTTCCTTTATTATTCATGTTCACTAAAGGTTTGTAGATGCACTTTTACTTGGTTTCTGTGAGGACATTCATTTTACCCTTGATAGTCATAGCCAAAAGATCTTTCCTTCATAGCAAGAGAGATACTGAATGACAGTGTTAAGAAATGATGCCTTGGAAAAACTGATCTCTCTTTGAGATGTCTCTGCCTCATCATATTTGTGATGGGACTAAGATGGCTCTCTAACCTGATGAAAGATGGCCACTGCCTTCACTACCTAGTCATCAGAGCTGAAGTAAGAAAACTGTGTAAATATGTAGAATACTGAAAAGAGTTAATTTTAAGGGTACTTGAATCCCATGGGCCTCTTTGACTCCTAGGGAGTAAAAGGTACTCCTTGACACAGCCAGCTTGCTGTGCTTCAGCATCTCCAGGTCCAGGCAGAAGCAGGACTGTATTCACAGCATGTATCATACCTGGTAGGCACAAACACAGATGTGGTTTCACAAAGCAACACAGCCTTTCCTGACACCCATGTAAAATCACTGAGAGCGCATGAACAGCACATCCCAGTCCTGCTCCTTCTCGCTGGCTGATGAGGGCTGAAGCTCCCTAGGAGATGAGTGTGTATGTCCACACACACACACCTCTGATGGTCACCCTCCTGTTCTCTGCAACTTCTTGGACCTTTGGGCTCTCCAGAATCCCAGTAAGGAGATGCTGGCCCTGCTTATCCAGCCTCCAGCTCAAACCTTGGGTGTCTCCAGGTGCTGGTCTCCTTGCTAGTCCAGTTTAAGCTTACTCTAGTGAATCATATGCACCTGCACAGACTGAGAACAGAGGCAGTTGTCACAAAAATTGGCTGGATTAAAGCTTGGCAGCTGGCATAGACTGAGCTGGTCAGGTGCAGGGCTTGGGCAGGTAAGTGTGCTGACCAGCAGCAGCTGCTTTAGTTGTAAATTTTCCCCATTTATTCTTCCTTCTCTCCCTTTTCCTATGTTTGTTTCTTACTCATTTGCTGTCATTTCTCCTTTCTCTGTTTCTGGCACTTCTCCTAAACAACCCGTAGTAAGTTGCATATATTCCCAGAATCACCTTAAAACATCCCATACTGTTTTATATGATCCCACAAACTCAATGAAACACCCTATAATACGTTTGCTCTTTCCCATGAGATGCATAGTAATATAATTTTACTTGCCATTTCTATCAGTTACAAAGCTCTGGCTGGTTCCTTCAGCAAGCAGGCATTGGTGACTATCTTGGTTATAGTCTTCACTGTCTCCTGGTTTGGGGATTTGTATATTTATCTGTGATTTATTACTTGTCCTGTTTCTTGCCTTTGGTTTCTAGGCTCATAAATGAGATATCCCTAGGCTCCAGATACATACATACCCTTACATTCCTCATATCCTTACAGTTAAAATATACAGACATGTCAGTGAGTGATCAGAAGAGGAAACTGCAGTGAGGTAATGAAGTAAAATACAGTGGAAGTTGCAAAAGGAAGAATAAAGACAAGTCTGCATTGCTTGAATAGAGTTGCAACTTTTGAGCTGTCCTTAATGATGTTATTCCCTTCCCAGTGGTACTAATATAAGATAAAACTGCATGCTTGTTGTGGGTTGTAATCTGACTTTCTATATTTTAACAGCCTCAGAAACCTCAAGGATTAACTTTTTATGTAACAACTTATGCAACTAATTAAAATGATGCAGCAATGTATTTTATCTTCTCTGACCCTTAATGCTATATTATTTCCCTATTTTACCTATTTCAGGGATCCATCTAATCATCTCTTAGAAAGTTAAACATACACTTCCTTCATCTGTCATAATACCACCTACTCCACAGTGCTAAAATTTCATTACTGATTATAATATTGGATTTCCAGTACTGTATGGCTTTGCATTTTCAGCATCTCAGTGAGGATGATTGGATACTCTTGTAGTCTTATCTTTTTAACTTCTTAGTAGAAGTAGTAAGTTCCAAAAGAGGTTTGGGGAAACTCAGGTGCAATCATCATAATAATTATATATCAATCTAGAAGCCTCTCAGCTAGTTCACTATTACTGGCACCTTAGCTTTTTCACAACAGACCTATCCATTTATTTGAATAACAAGAGCATAGAGTTACAATATTAAACAAAAATTATAAAGAAAACAATATATATGGATTTTTAGAAGGAATATAATTCTTTTCTTCCAGGGCACAAACCAGTATCTATTGAAAGCTGGAATAAAACTTTCCCTGGGGACAAGCTATCTCATAACTGCCTATTGCTTTGTCTTCACCTGATATTACTTCATACTTCTAAAGTGGTGAGCCCAGGGCACCTGATATATGCTAATATCCCCAGATTGCTGCCTAAGGAGGCCTTAAGACTCTTTCGCATTATTGCTGTGTCATGAAAGACAGCCAGCAATCAGGCTCTGTTATGATTATGGAAATGACCAGTGCAATAAGTAGAAGTTAAGTATGAAATAAGCCAATATCTCTTTTCTTTAAGGAGGAATTATGAGAACTACTTTAGGGAAAATAACTAATGAAGGTCTAGAGCACCTGCTGAAGTCAAAGCGCAGCCTGAGGAGCCAGCCAACTGATCTCTTCCCCCCCCCCCCCCCCCCCCCCCCGAAAATGGGTACAGGGTCTATCTTTGTTATGGAGAGCATTTAGACAGCTTTGTTTTCTAAAATTCACGCTGCTTTTAACCTTATCTTTATTTTTCAAGGGATCATAAGCTTCTTGTCCTATCAAATTCATTGAAGTAAGCATGTATTTCCTCCCATTGTTTTGTAGCATTAAGTCTCTAGAGTTTGTTGTATAGAGTTAACTCTCTGCAATTGAATTTTTTTTTTTTTTTTTCCCAATGTGGGTTTTTCCTATGGGGAACTGTGGTATGCAGGAAAAATTTTCCATCATAAAATGGTATGCTTCTCTACAGTTTTAATTTGGATACTCTTGAAGGTAGAAAGTCTCTTTATTCACTGTCACTTCGTGATGTTTTGTGTAAGAAATAGATATTAAAAATTATCTGCTGTCAGATATTTTGATGCAGAGTGACTACTAATAAAAAACTCATTTTCCTTCCTATGCTTTTTTCCATTTTAGTTATACACACTCCTTTTACCATATAGCTCTTGAATGTAACTCTCAGTAATTATTGTGTTAGTGGACCAGAATTGTCCATATACATTAAAAAAAAAAGTATTTCTGGAAATAAATGATGCAGAGTCTTTCTTTAATACCACAGTATTTGAATTGAAGACACAACTATGTGATATTCCATCTCTTTTGAAAAGGAGACACTATAGAAACATAAAAGTAATCCTGGTACATGGTAAATGCCCAGCTTTTTCCTGTGTTTGTAAAGCATTTATGTGCCCAAATTAACTATTACCTGTTATGTCTTCAGGCTTGTCACACAGGAGGCCTATCAGGTATGAAAGGAATGGGATTTTGATAAAACAGCTCTGTGTGTCTGGATAATACAAGGCAATGAATAAGTGAAAGTATTTATAATAAAAATGGATGCCAATAGAAATAGATGGCATGAGAATGTTTTAAAAAAATATATTTTTTTTAATTGCCGATGCTTCATCATGATTTCTGCAACCTGTGAGTGTATAACTGATGCCCCATTGCTTCACCTCAAAAATGTAAATCCTAACATTTTTTAACCTATTACAAACTATGTGGTTTTGGTAGTTATATATATATTGATAATATCATGCTGGTTTGGAGTAGTCAACCAAGTGATACAGAAGGCAATCCAGAAAAACGTGTCAATTATGCTGGAAAGGCTGAGAGATTAAATACAACTATGATGCAAAACCATAGTTAATTTATTAGTTGATTAAAAAATTGAAAATATTAAATGGTTTGCTTTGTCATAGTGAGAATATTAATAGAACTAATGAGAATCATCTGGAGTTTAAGCAAGATAATATATTTGAAAGAAGTTCAGCTAAATTTTACAATGCAGGAAATAGAATGTTAAAAAATATTTTTGAAGATTACTTACACTATAGGTCCATCTGACTATTTAGTGATTGATATTATAAATTTCTGGTTTTATGAAAATGCAATGTGGTGATGATTAATTCTTTAGGATAAAAGATTTATTTACAAAAGAGTTTGTGGTCTGTGTAGCACTTAGGAAGTTGATAAAGGACTTATTTAAGGTTTATTTTTGTTCTCCTCAGTTTGTTAAACATAAAAACCCCAAAACTTTGAAGAAAAAACTTTTATCACATACCTGAGTTTAAAATATTAATGTTGTGTAGAATATGCTTTCTGTTCCATGTTTTTGTCTGCATTGAAATAAAAGTTAAGATAGTGGTATTTTAGTCTTCATCTTTGGGTTCAGATCAGATGTCACCTTTACAAAAGTTTGTTGTATGAGTGTTATACAAATAGTGTAATTGTAATAAGAACTGTACTGTCGTGATTTTTGGCTGGGACAGAGTTAAGTTTCTTCCTAGTAGCTGGTTAATGTTGTATTTTGGATTTAGGATGAGAATTGCATTGATAACAACACACTGATGGTTTAGTTGTTGCTGAGCAGTGCTTACACTAAGTCAAAGACTTTTTCAGCTTCCCCTGCTCTGCCAGGTGCACAAGAAGCTGGGAGGGCACACAGCCGGGACAGCTGACCCCAGCTGGCCAAAGGGCTGTTCCAGACCATAGGGCATCCTGCTCAGTATAGAAATGGGGGGGACTTGGCTGGAGTGTAGTGGCTGCTGCTCAGGGACAGACTGGGCATTGGTCAGCGGGTGGTGAGCAATAGCATTGTGCATCGCTTGCTTTGTGTATATTCTTTTGTCATTATTGTTGTTTTCCATTCCTTTTCTGTCCTATTAAACTGTCTTTATCTCAACCCATGAATTTAACTTTTTTTCCCCAAATTCTCTCCCCCATCCCAGCTGTGTGGTGTTTAGCTGCTGCCTGGGTTAAATCACAGCAGTGCCATGTATTGTATAAATGCTTAGAAAGACACTGGTTTTGTCCTTGAGGATTTTATCACTCAATACGTAAAGTGCTTTATTCAAATGTGTTGCAAAGAACTGGAAACAACCACCTTGGTCATCAGACTCAGAATTCTGCAAACAACTACATTAAAAAAAAATAAAAATCCATAAGAACTCTTTTTCTTGTCCCTCCACAAAAATAATCCTCTTTTATTGCAGTACTTGTAACTCATTTCACTGATGGTGCAATGTATTTAACAGTTCTTAACACTGCTCCATATTTTTCACTGTAGTAAAGGTCATAGCATTGTATCGGAAACAATATTAGTGACTGGTTCAGGGACAAGGTGTGCAGTGAAACCCAGTGGACTACCTGAAGAGCTATTGTCTCTCTGTCCTACTTGGAATGGAAATTGCAGTTTTGGTTTTTTTTAAAAAAAAAAAAGTTTGTTAGATGTAAATCTATTAGAGCTTGAAAGTTTGAGAACTTGACAAACAAATTATTAGATTGAATGTGATTTATGCAGATTTGAAGATGGCTAATCCAAAGAACAAATAGGAAAAAATAATGGAGTTACAGATCTGGCTATGTCCTTTCTATTTAAAAAAGGTTTACTTCTGTAAATCTGTACATATGAGTGGAAAATCAAGTCCTATTTATAAAAGGAATAGACGAAGAGTGTACTAAAAACTTTTTTTTTAGGACTTTCTTAACACTTTCCAATATTAGTAACCTTCAAGAAAAATACATCATCACAAAGTAGATTGGATTTATAATTTATGTATGTTTATAAATAAAAATTACTATATATTATAAATTACAATAAATGGAAAAACTATACAAACTTATTTTTATGTAATATATATTTTATAGAAAGAACAGTTGCACAAAAGCAAACTTGTTTCATTACTGCTGTTTTTCTGCCCCTAAAATCCTTAAATCCTTTATTTGCAATGCAGAGGGACTTTCAGATCAATCGGTACAAAAATGTATAAAACATTTTTCACTTGGAAATCCTGACAAGCTCAAAAGAAACTGGGCAGTTTATCTGAAATACTCTTACCAGAATAGCAAAGGAGGAAGTTATACAACAGTATCCTTTCTAAGGAAAATGTCAATTTAAGTGTGTTCCTGGAGGTGTAGGCATTCTGTGACACTTCCAGACCAAAGTCTCATTGATTCTCATTTCATTAAAAATGTTTCGTAAGTCTGTAAATTAACTCCTAAGTGTTCTTTTCCTACTCATTACTTGTACTTGGAGTCATAAAAAGCCTCTATGATAGGATAAAGCTAGCTTCTACAGTACTATAGAGGCATCTTTGCTCTGCTTCAGAAAAATATATAGGAATTTCTCAATTATGTTTTGTGGGCTACAATAGTGCTACTAATAACATGGCTAACTTTATCCTGAGCCTTCCAGGACCTGTTAAATGAACCATGTGACACAAGAAACAAAAAGAGTATAGCAAAAATATTGGCCCTTTAATAATTATTTAATATCCTATCCTGCAATTTTTCACATTTATACATGTATTTGCAGTGATTGTATTTCAGTTATGTTTGAGTACTCACATGAACAGTTATACACATGAATGATCACTTTTCTGATATGTTCCTAATTTTCTTTCTTACAATTTGATCTTTCAAGTCAATGGAAATACTACATCCAAGGATATCTAGATTAAATCCTTATTTTCATTGGCTGTTTTATACAGGTCACTTCTGAGTGTAGCCAGGTGTGCCTGGCTGGTTGAGTGGGTTTGTCTGGTTATGAAGACACAGTTCCATGCTTTGTAAAGCTCGTGTGGCTTTCATCAAACAGAAGGCATCTTGACTTGCGTAATCTGGTTTTAAGGATAATTTCGTATGAATCCGCAAAATATTGGAGATAAATAGAAATGTTCTCATATGTTTAAGGAAGAATATAGGAGTCCTTCATAAGGTATAGCATCTAATGATAGTTACCTGCAGTGGCTGCAGTTTCTTGAAATGATTACATCAATAACAGTCTGTTTGCTGTCTTTCAGTGTCACTGCTCAGATATCTATGGTTTTGAGAGAAGCAGAATAGAAATAGGTTTCAAGCATTATCATTAGTGGTATGTGCGCTGGTTTTGGCTGGGATAGAGTTAATTTTCTTCATAAGAGCTAGTATGAGGCTATGTTTTGGATTTGTGCTGGAAACAGTGGTGATAACTCAGAGATGTGTTTATTCCTGCTGAACAGGAGTCAAGGCCTTTGTTGCTTCTATCCCCCCACCAGCAAGGAGGCTGGGGGGGAGGGGGCACAAGAAGTTGGGAGGGGACACGGCTGGGACAGCTGACCCCAACTGACCAAAGGGATATTCTGTACCATATGACGTCATGCATAGAAAGCTGGGGGAAGAAGGAGGAAAATGGGGGGGGGTATGTTCAGAGTGATGGCGTTTGTCTTCCCATGTCACCGTTAAGCGTGATGGAGCCCTGCCTTCCTGGCAATGGCTGAACATCTGCCTGCCCATGGGAAGTGATGAATGAATTCCTTGCTTTGCTTTGCTGGTGTGCGTGGCTTTTGCTTTACCTATTAAACTGTCTTTATCTCAACCCACGAGTTTTCTCACTTTTACCCTTCTGATTCTCTCCCCTATCCTGCTGTGGTGGGAGTGAGCAAGCGGCTGGCTATGGCGTGTTTAGCTGCTGGCTGGAGTTAAACCACGACAGTACAACACTGAAAGTTTTTTAGGATTCAGTAATAAGCTTAATCTGTGAGGTGTCATGCAGACAGCAAAGAGGTAAAGACTGTTATTGCAGGTACCAAAAATGAAACCCTGCTGAAAAGGGTGCTGGCAACTCTGAGCAAACAAGGGAGAAAAGGAGAGGAAATGGGAAAGGGGAGGAAAACTATTCAGTCTGTAGTGGTGAAATAGGAAAAGAATGTGTGAACGAAGCTGTGAGATGGAGTTTGACAACATATGGCTTGAAGAATGTAGATTTGTTTCAGAAATGATGATATGTTACTCGAGACATAGAATAAGTTTTGTCAGAATAGGAGGGTAGATGTAAAAGAACACTGTCAGTCTGCTAGATGGGGCTAAGCTATTCTAAAGAAGTAGGAAAGGTGTTCAATACTATGAATGAATAAGAAAATTATCTATTAAAGAAGTTGAGGACATATTTCAGAAAATTTTTGGAGGTAACTACATACAGCTTCGCCAGTTTTTCATTTCAAAACATGTCAGGAAAGTGAAAGAAGTTTATATGGGGTAGCTGGGAAGAGAAATGCTCCACCTCTCCCGCTTGCAAGGCACTTCTTCGGGTTCCAGGTTTCTGGCAGTCCACAGCTAGCGAGTCCCCTTCTCATCCAAGATGAGAAATGACCCTCCTCTTCTGAGGGGAAGGAGGGCTGTATTATTTTTTTTTTTATGGTGATATACAATTTATTTCTTGGCAAAATAATTGTAACAGCAGTAGTCCTACATAAACTACCAATGTTGCTTAATTAGGAAGAAAGCCAGCATAAGATATCACAGAATCACAGAAACGTAAGGGTTGGAAGGGACCTCGAGAGATCATCTAGTCCAACCCTCCTGCTAAAGCAGGTTCTCCTAGAGCAGGTTATGCAGGACTTCATCCAGATGGGCTTTGAATATCTCCAGAGAAGGAGACTCCACAACCTCCCTGGGCAGCCTGTTCCAGTGCTCCGTCACCCTCAAAGTAAAGAAGTTTTTCCTCATATTCAACTGAAACCTCTTATGTCTCAGTCTGTACCCGTTGCCCCTTGTCCTGTTGCTGGACACCACTGCAAAGAGTCTGGCTCCATCCTCTTGACTTCCATCCTTAAGGTATTTGTATGTATTGATGAGAGGTCCCCTCTCAGTCTTCTCTTCTTCAGGCTGTACAAGCCCAACTCTCTCAGCCTTTCCTCGTAGGGGAGATGCTCCAGTCCCTTTATCACCTTAGTTGCTCTCCTCTGGACTCTCTCTAGGAGTTCCTGATCTTTCTTGAACTGGGGAGCCCAGAACTGGACACAGTACTCCAGGTGGGGTCTCACCAGGGCAGAGTAGAGGGGGAGGATAACCTCCCTTGACCTGCTGGCCACACTCCTCTTAATGCACCCCAGGATACCATTGGCCTTCTTGGCAACAAGGGCACACTGCTGGCTCATGGTCAGCTTGTCATCTTTTGGTGAAGTGTCAATTGAACAAGGGAAGACTTTTTTGAATTAAATTAATAGATATCCATTTTTATTTTTAAATAAACATCAGAGTATAATACTTTCTGAAGCCAAACAGACCTTAGCATAACAAGAGCTTTCAAAAGTTAAAATCCCCCCAAAACCAAACACACATGCACACAAAAATCCCCCACTTTACTAGCAACACCCAGTTTTTATACACAAAGCAAAACAAGTTTGTAAATAAATCACTCTTCTCTAGACCCAAAAGTACTTTCATTTTACTTAATTACCTTCAGTAAATTAATTAAATTCTCTGGAGGGCAATGTCTGGACTTCAGGTATGTGTCTCAGTATGCTAACAGGATATGATTTCTTTTTTTAGAGAGTATCCCACGTAGTTCTATAGCTCTACAGAATGTTCTGTTGTTTTAAAGTACCATTCTACTACCCTTACAGGATTGTTGATCAAAATAAATAAGAGTAGCTCTGTCCTAAAATATTTGAAAGAACTTGACAATAGATTAAATTTTTAATATTTTTTTAAATAAAAAGTTTGTAGAAACTTGAAAGAAAACCTTGCATGTTGTTTTCTTTTCAAGCAAGAGAGATGAATAAGCACCTCACAACAATGTGCCAAATACTAATACATTAACTAATGGCAAACACTTATGATATTTGAGTTGTTGGGGTTTTTTTTACCACCTCCCACCTCTTCTTTCTCCTCTATCTTGATCTCTAGGAGCCTGTGTTGATCTCTCCATGAAGAAAAAGTTTTAAGTGATAGTGTTGGATCTTAGAGGAAAGACTAGCAGGTCTCATCACCGTTGAGGGGAGAGGGAGGGGAAAGACATAAAGTGAAAGATCAACATGTTCAAAACAGAAAACCTTAACATGGGTTTAATCAAAATCGCTGTCTGTCTAGAATAAAGAATGACTGGGTATTGTTTTGGTGTGACTTCCCCCCCAACATCCCAAACATCAAAGTTAAAGTTTTGATTTACTCTATTTTTAACAGTCTCTGTTATTTTTAGGTAATCGATTTGATGCTCCTCAGAATAACCATAATTGTAGTTATGAAAACTCATGAAGGGAAGGGCAGACTCAGAATTTTCAGAATTGGATTTACATTGTTGCTTTAGTTTTTAAGACTGACTTTCAGCTGTTAATATCTCATTCTCCCTTTTTATATTCTTCATCTGCTTTTTATGATTATAATAATGTTATTTTAATTCAAGTTTGTGAACACTTGCAGAAGAGGGCCTGTAACTCTAGCTCAAAGATTTCCATATAACCAAGGCAAACTAAATTCTTTTACTTAATTAACAGATAGTATGCTGATGGGGGGGTTGGGGGAACCCACGTCACAAGATAAAGTTACTTACATTCTAGCCTACAGCCTACTTTTCAACAAATGAAGAATTCACTTATTTTTATTCTCTTTAATTCTGTTGACTGTGGTTATCCAGATATGTGAGTGGCTTTCTATTGGACATTAAAGTCTATCTACAAAATCTATGAATCATAGCTCTTCCTTTTTCTCTTTCCCATTTTTGGGAATCCTGTTTCATTAGGCTCCTTAGTTTTGCTTTCTTACGTGTAAGCAGTTATGTATTCATTTCAGATGCAATGACATGAAACAAAGGATCAGGTATAGAGTTTGCTAGCACTAGAACTATGTGTATATTATTTCCATGTTGAAGAGCTGTGCCGCTACTGTAGCCTCTTCTGCTGTATTTAGTCTGAATCATTCGGTGCCATTTCACACTTTTGAGGCCCGGCTTATGAATACAACAGAGGTAACTAATTTAAGGTGTCTTGCCTCCCTTCCAGTGAAAGGAAAAATTCTGTGTACTGCCTTAATTAAAGGCAGAGACCAGTCCAGCGCTTCAGTTAGAGGCAAATATTTGGCTGTAGTCTGAGTTTACCTTCAGTTTTCTGGACTGTTGTCAAAAAACATAAAATATTTTTTGCTTCTATTCTTTTAAATGTCTCAAAACCAGTTGACAAATTCCTGCTTTGCCATGAGTAACAGAGGACTGGGAGCCTCCGCTTCCCAAAGAAGAAGAAAGGGCACAACAGTCATGCTCTGTACTTTGTCACAGTGATGCAGAGAAGCAATGAGAAGAAATTCTTTTGTGCCTCTGTGTACACTGCTCTTCCTTATTTTATCAAGCTCAGAAAAAATTCTCTTGTCTGCTTTCAATTTTCCTTTTTCCACTCTGGTGCTTTTTTCATTCTTACCTCCCATTCACCTTTAAAGCAAATACAAATGAAAAAAGGGAAGGGAAATGTGAGAAAATGGCAAGTGTCATGTTTTAATTCAGACAAGGTGATAGATCTGTAAAATATTCTTTTCACGTAGGTGCTTTCTCTTTGTGTTAATGTCCTCGTTAACAACAACTTAGGAGGGATTTTTGTTGGGGTTTTTTATTTTATCTTTAAGTTTTCTTGTCGTCCAGATGGATATTCTGGGAAGGTGCTTGTACCATAGACTCTTTGTCCAATATCAGATTAAGTAACGGGATAATGATGAATTAATAATTTATTTATGCAAATTGAAATTCATTGTTTCATTATTTTTGAAAGTGAGGTAACACAACAAATCAGAACTCCATTAAGCAATACAGTAGGTTTGCTTCCTTCTATGTCAGGATTAAAACATTATCTTTGTATTTTTAAAAAGATTATTTGAGGTAATACGTGAATTTGTACATCCTGAAGTAGTCAGTATCTGAGCAGCCAGCATATTAAGAGATAATGAGTGTCATGTAAAAGTGGTTTTGCTTCAGTTCAGTGACTTAACGTGTAAGGTTAACTCTTGGTCTTATTCTATATCTAGAACTAGTCTATTTTTAATGATAATACGATACACTTTAGGACATGGATTGGGACCACTTTATGAAAAGAAATTTTCTAATGGGTGTACTCAAAAGGTGGGGTTTTTTTTATTTGTTTGCTTGTTTGGGTTTTGCTTTAATAAAAGAAACTCCAACTTGCAATAGTTCTCTACCTTGGTATCTTACTGAACTTAAGTTATTTACTGAAACCTCACAGTCTGTCTGCCTGACACTCCAGAGCTGGATGTCTGACTTCCCTGGTGATTTAAAGGGATTTTACAGGAGCTCTGACTCTCTGAATGCTTTTTGAGTGGTCCCTGTCTTGGCTTTTGGGCAAAAATGTGGTTTTTTTCATGCTTTATACAACTGTTCAATAGTCCATTCCACTGAAAAAATAATGCTTTAAAATTTTCCAAATGAATAAAGACTGGTTATGAACATTCAGTTAGTTTACTGATAAGGACAATTAAGACTGTAACCACTGAGCAGCTACTAGCCTTCATCTCCCACAGTCAGGTCTCAAAAGACATTTAGCAAGCTCAGAACAAATTTTAAGATCTTATTTATGCTTCTTTTTAAAAAGCATGCAGCTATCATGCTGCATCTCATAGTTTATGATATCCAAGAAGTATGATACAAACCCAAACTTCGTTACTAATTTTCAATAATAATTTACAGAAAAGTAATTTTTAATAAGCTTTTGATCTACATGCTGCAGCAATGTGAATCACTGGAAGGAGAGAGAGAGAGCTCCAGTTCATAAATGGGTACAACACAGAAACTGTTACCTAGTTATATACAGTATAACAGTATACCTGTTATAACTAGAACCTTAACTGTAGGTTAGCAGCTCTCTTGAATTATTTTCATGTCAATTAATATTAAATTATTGCATTGTTATGACATGAAGAGGTTTATTCTGTTAAAAGGAATGAAGCTTTTTGCTCTTCTGAATGTAGCCCACATACCAACAGGCACCACCTTTGTTTTAATTTATGTTTCTCTGCTCTCTGTTTCCTGCTGTCTACTCTTCTCCTGATTCTTGTTTTGTAATGCTCTGTGTGTGATTATTGCAAGGACTACAAGGGATTTTTTAGAACTTTAAGAAAGAAGCGAGCAGAAGTTTTGGGTTTTTTTGTTTTTACACCCTGGGCATTCAAATGCAGTTAAATGTAAATGACATCATTGAAAAGTAAATGAAATACCCTATGTTTGCTCATGTAAAGCCTTAAGTCCATATTCATAGAGGCATCCATTAAAATAGCAGAGTTATTGCATTTGTTGCCTGACTGTATCTCTAGAGATCGTGTTATATGATCACAGTAGTTGTTATCTTTTTAAATGTGTCCACCGACTTTTTAGCTCAGAAATTTATTGGGCAAAAAAAAAAAAAATTTACAAAGTACCTACAAAAAACATAGTTGGACTCCAGGTGAGGTATCATGCTGACCTTATCTGAAAATATTAGCTGAAATGTAGTTAAAAACAGTATCAATGCATATTATACATTCAAAGATATATAAATAGCTTTGGCTTAAGTTGCAGGGAGGGGGAAAGCTGTAGGCTTGGTACTTGCCATGGTTACAGGAGCATGCTAATTCTAGTTCATTGGAGGAAAAACTGTTATCTTGAGGATCGCATTCTTCTAAGAAAAGTATATTAAGAATTCTAAGGGATGACTTTCTTTCACAGGAGTCGTATAATCTTTCTTAATGTAAATGGAAATCTTGGCCATCTGTATTAATGGAAGAGCATATTCCTGAAGCAGGTAATTTGTGTGTGCTTTTTGTTTTCTTTCTTATGTTAAAATTCAAGGCAAATCAGCCTGAACAATAATTTAAAAAATTGTTTGATAGAATTCCCCACAGGAATGCCAGAGAAATAAAAGTACAGAGTAGATGCTTAAGTAATTTAAATAAAAGTCAACTTTGGATGTATTCTTTATTGCTAATATCACTGCCATATGACCTTTATTCTTGCTTGAATTGGCACTGTTTTCATATATGCACAAGGAAAAAGAAAAGAGACATTGACTTTGCACTGGTCCTAAAGTCCAAAATGAAAATGTGAAAGACTTAGGAAAATGGGATACTAAAAGAAAGGAAAAAAAGAGGAGACGGGCATATTGGGGGTCGGGGCCAGAGTGCAGTGAAACTGGTGTTCAGATAGTCTAATCGAGCTTGATTATAATGCACTTCTCAATGATAATAGATGGCTTTGTGGCGGTGACTTGCTTTAGAATTTTTGCAAATCCCTTCTTGCAACCAATCTTAAAATTAGCAGATTTTATGGATTTTAATGTTTATGTGCTTCAAGTTTAACTCTTCTTAGAATACATATTACAGGATACAGTAGTCGGACATCACGGAAATACATGCTGGGTCTGAAAAGCAGCATTCCTTTTAAAAAAGCTTGAGAAAGGATTGATCTCAAAGACATTTAGGGAAGTTAGGCTGTAACTGGAATTAAAGAGTAGGCAGGAGAGGAATCACGGCAGTAGTATGAATGGAAAGCAGAAAAGCAACACAATTTAAAAAACCTAAAAAATACGGTGCATGTTTTAAGTGATTTACTTGAAATTAATTTCAGCTTTGAGCAGAACACTCTTCTGTTCCGTCTTCACATCTTACATATGTGTAGCAGTATTTTATGCTTCTGTAGAAGACTAAAGTAGGTCAAAATGTGTAAGAAAAATGCCTAAAAGAATCCTGCTTAATCGTTCTAGGCTGGATCTCGTACCGGGTCCAAAGCTGAGCCCTGGAAAATACAGATATATGTGACAATCCTATTTTGCCAAGACATGAAACCGGCTTTCCAAAGCACCTTATGTGTTTAAAAGTGATAGCATGCCTTTCTTCCTTATGGACTAGGTTGTTTTAGTCTCCTGTTGTTAATCTTCAGTGTTGTTTTTTTCCTCTAGTGAAAATCTCCACCTCCCAAGAAAACCAATACTAACTGGAGGCAGAGTACATTAGAATGAATCCCGTTAAATATAACCTCAGGTTGTGCACTTCAAAGGAGATGGATTTTCCAACCCATCATTAAGGTACACTATGACTTAGATCAACATAATGAGTAGCAGTGCCGGAGGCTGTGTCTATCCTAATCCAACAGTCTTGGTCTAAATGTTTTTGTAATGTACTCATTGAATCTGGCAACTAAAGGACTACAAATAAGAGGCAATAGGAATTATACATTAATTCTCTTTCTTCATTTAATGCAAACTAAAGCTAGTTAGGTAACGATTCAAATTAAGTAAGTTTGTATATGTTTGGGGAAAGTGCATAATTGTTTACCTGTGTAAGTGTGTGTTCTTATTCCAGCAAGAGTTCATTTTGGTGTTAGTCCTGATGTATTATGAAAATTGTTTGGGGTTGTTATTTAAAACCAGCTTCTATTAAATAGATCTATGTATGCACACGTGTGTGCACATGCACACAATTCATTCAAAAGATACTTAAAATATAATTGAGGATTTGATGCAGAACTACAGTTTTGTTCCTCAGTCCAGTTCAAAGCTGACATTGTTTGGGATAAGTGGAGAACAAGTAATTCCAGTATAACATTCCTGGTGCAAGTTATGTGAGTGCAGTCAAAATAATAAAACTAATGCTGCTTAAGCTCTTTTTTGAATCGGTGTGATAAAATAGCTAACTTGATTACCAGCAGAGGTTACACATGAGGTATGACTGTGGAGACTACAAGAAGCCCATTGTCAGTCTGAATTAATTTTTATTCATATATTTCTCATAGAGCAATGAAAAGCAAGTTGTCCCTTTGCTGAACTGAGGAAGCTAATAAGAAATAAAAAAAGCAGCCCACTATCCTGACTTTCTGTAAACGTTAACAGCCTTTCTGTCATATCTATTGCATTTATATCTGTTCAGTCAGGGTGAAAGTTGCTGGATTTGTAACCTTTGGTTTTGAAGATTTTGAGTTAAGAAAAGAACCCCTCTAAGTTTTTCAGCAGATGTGCTCTGTTATTGTCTAGTTTGTTCAGCTGTTGCTGTATCCTGAACCTGAAACTGTCTTGCTCAGGACATCTGTTTTTTCCAGGTCTTAACGGCAGCCTAACTTGCAAACCTTAGGTATTCAGATTCTTAAAGCCATCTATTTGCTTGAATATTTCATTGCTTTTCATATTAATAGAAATATAAATAGAGTTTTTTCTTGTATTTTCCTTTCTTATATCAGGTAAATGAAATTCCACTATAATTCCTTAAAGTAAAATAAGAAGGCCCTTAAAAGATGTCAGGGTTTATTAAATGCTAGATTTATGTGTGTATATTTATTCAATCAATTATGGTTCTTGTTATATTTATATGTCATTTACCAAAGACACTTGTGAAGTGTATGTGTGTGTAAACATACATAGGTGTGCATGTACACATGTATGCACATTATATGCCCCAAGAGGGACTATGTGAGGGTATAGTTTGAGTTAGGATTTATAGGAAATAGTTTAAGAAAGGGCTATTTTGTTTTGCTTATCAAAGAGTAAAGCCATGTGGTCTAGCTACATGAAACTGTAGCTTTCTGGGACGGAGTTGCATTGACTATATATTCTGTATTGAAAGAAAATGAGGTCAAGCCTTTTGCGTTATGAGGAGAAGAAATGGAAACTTTTCTAAGACTTCCATGGAGATGTAATAGCATCTGAGAAATTGTGTTAATGTGTGTTTTCATGTGGAGAATACTGTTTTAATCTGCATATGAAGAAATTGGGGTAGTGCCAAAACTGGTATGATGCATGATGAACAATAAAGTTATTAACGTTATGTACTCTCTATCTGATATTAAATGATACTGCAATTGTAGTACAAATTTGTTTTCAGGAAATGAGATATAGTAGGAATGAACAATGGCTTAAGTTACAAATAAATATATTAATGAAAACTTATCCAAAATGTGCCAATTCTTTGAAGTTATGGATGAGGCAAAGCCTAACTCTGTGTTTATCATAAAAAAAAAAAGTGTTCCTGAGATTTGATAAGACAATGTGTTTACTTTATTCAAGTCTATTAAAATTGCCCAAAATACAGGCTGCTAGCAAGGTTTCAGATACACTCACATATTGGAATTACTGTCTCTGTTTGTTTCTTTTAGCTGTTCTGCGGAGGATCAGATCTGATGCAGTCCTGATGTGATGTACTGTAAAACTGCTGATTTGGTTTGATACGGTTGGTCTGTTTCATCTGGAACATTACTGTTCGGATTGGTTAGGTATACTGTTTCTGCTTCTTGAAGATGGATTTACTCCTGTAGTAGAATCTCCCTAGAAGCTTTGGGAAACATTTCTTTTTCTTCTCTTTCTACGCTGTCTGCATAATGTGAGCTTCCTAGTATTTATCTTTATTCCTTTGTGTTTATACCAAATTAGAAGGGATGCCTTAACCAAACTCTTAAAGCCTCTAGCGACAAACTTAAGTACCAATCTTGTGCCAAGGCAGTTGGCAGAACTTCCATTGTCTTTTCCTGAGTTGGAGCTGGTTTTAGCCTTCTGTTCATTAACAGCTGTGCAAGCCCTATATGTGTGTGTAAGAAAATAGCCACTTTAAAAATTATATCAAAGTCTTGAGATTTTTATGTAAGTTCTTGGAATTTCATGCTTTTTGTTTGGAAAATTGAATGAGAATGGGCTGGGTGTGATGTTACATGTTTTCTTCTTATATTTTCATTGAAACTGTACTGATTTTTTTTTTTTTTTTTTTTTTTTTGCAGGTTGAAGTCTGTCATAAATTCTGAATGTCCTACTTAAGTAATGAGTAGCTAAGTTTATACAGCAAATGCCTTTGGGTGATGGGGAAAAGGGGTATGGGCTTTATTAGTCTTCTGCATTTCAAATAGTAACTGATGTGATCCATACTTCTGTGAACATCTCTTCTGTTCAGTAGTCCTGATCTGATTTTTTTTTTTTTCACTTCAGCTTTTTTTTTAAGAACAAATGGTACCTTGGTGGGATATATGCTTAGTTGTTGCTTTTTTAGGTGTGTTGCTAAAGAAACAGAAGCAAATTTGCTTGGAAAGATAAGCTTTTTCTTTCACAGCTTCATGTCAGTATTCTAAATGTATCTGTTAAGTGTTTTAAGGTTCCTTCACAGTTTTTCTTCCTTCCACATACTTCAGATCAGTATATCCTTCTGCCACTAGAGTAGTTAAAGTCGTTGTCTACAATTCTTTTCTTTGGCAGACCACCTGGTAGTTAATATATTAGTTAGATTCTAACAGTAATTGCAATTACCATCTCTCTTTGTTTTTACAGTTGCTTGAAGTAAGTCACTGTTGTAAGATAAGGGAGGGTATGTGACTTATCAGCGGTGTATTCCATGAAATCCTGAGACTAAATGTTATTTTTCAGTGCATCTACAATTGCTAGTTCCTTTCTAGTGGGTATATTTCCTTGTTTCTCAACATTCTGTAATTTTTATTCCCAACCTCAGCAGATATGCCCATAATATGTTTTAATGGAACAGTCTTTTGATCAGTCTTTCTAATCTTTTATTATACGACACACTTTCTCTTAAACTGCAATATTAAACTTGAGTCATCCACAGCTGCCATATAGTTTCAAGGAATACATTTTCTTTTCTTTTCCCGGTTTTCTCTTCTCTTATTGCCCTGATACAAAGCTTGAGAACAGGTTACTACCACTTATTCCTATCAGTATCAAAAAATCTGTCATTAATTTTATATGGAAGCTCCTAAATAACCTAGGAAAGTACTTTGGGGTGGGGGGGAATTGTTGTTATGACAGTTCTTCTGGAACTCCTGTCTTCAGAGGTTGAAACAGCACTTTATTGTAGCTTGAACAAAGCTTGAAAAGAATTTGGTGAAGTAACTAAAAAAGCCTAGGAATTATTCCAGTTGCTTTATGCTTTCCACTGTAGACATTTCTGTGATAGCTTGCATTTTTGATGCACTTGGCACCATGCCATCTTTGGTGATGACACAGCCAACATAGTCTAGTTTAATTTGCAGCTGGTTTATTGAATTTAAACAATCTCTTCTGATATTTCTACAATCTGTCAGTTTTTCTGCAAGGTATTACTCTCTATTAGCCAAGTAATATCACCTATTGGTAGTTAGATTCTCTCTATATGTGGTATTGTAATTGCATGTCTTAATTTTTTTTCTGTTCTTGACATCTTATTGCACCATAGAATGTGATTTGACTGTGTTCTATCTGCAAGTTGTTTTTTTTTAAACTATTGCTGTTGTAATACTCCCTATTGTTGATACCACTTCCAAAAGTAAAATATTTTCCTGAGAAATCATTTACTGTATATACTCTTTATTTTCATGGTAGAGCAGACCTCTCAGAACCATAACATTGTAATAGATGATGCAGGATCTTATTACCGGGTTTTGCCACATTCCTGAAGTGTGCAAATAAAAAAAAAAAAAAGTTGTACAGAGAAAATGAGCAATGAGGACAAAAGTTACGTGCTTAAAAAAAAAAGCTACAAGTGTCAGTAATATCAGTGGTGGTTTCCATAGAAACTAATCTTGAGCGGAGACCTCATTGATAATGACAAGCCATGACTGATGCTGGTGAAAACAGGCCAAATTACTTCTACAAATAGCATTCAATCTACCTGAAGTATGATATAAACAAGGCAGACTATAAGAAAGAGAACATGGAATGAAAATAATAATTTAGAAATAACCTCACAATATAGTTTCAAATTTTTTTAAAATTCTTAACATATCAATACCTAAACTCAACCACAAATAATTAATACAAAAATGTTTCCTTCTGGCATTCTTGTTAATTATCAAATATTTATTTTGCAGTGTGAATGGCACCAGTTCAGAAATACTTTTAGCAGCACATTAATTGTTTTCCAGATTTAATACATATGAAAAAAAGCAATAATTAATTTTAAAATGGGGAAAACACACCAAAACATTTTTCATAGGTAAAATATGGCATATAGCTATGTGTATGTCTAGCTCAGGACAGAAGGGAATTTTGCAATAATTTACTCCAACTGGAAAACTAATCCTCTCTGAAAAAGTGATGTTCACAAATTTCACGGTTTTGTTACCATCACTATTTGAGCAATTAAGTTTCATGTGCATCTATTATCTGCTTTTAACCAAAATTATATTCTTTATCAAGAGAGAGAAAATACATTTTCCCTCAAACTAATTTTTTATATTTCAATTCTTTTCTGGGGGGTGGGTGTGTGTTTTCATCTTTAGATATACAATTTTAATTGGTAGTAAAATAGAAATTAACTGGAATAGCTGGTAGTTGGGTCAGAGAATAACTTTATCCCAAACAATTAAGTAGACTCGTGATAATGATATTTGCCTCCAGCATGGGATATTCTCTGTTTCCATCTGTTAAATCTGATCTTTTATACAGTATGCAGAAGTGAGAGCTACTAATCTCTTTTGTATTTCCTGTACTGGCTGAGCAGCTTCTTTTCTGGTTCAGAAATTTTATTATTTTCAAAACATTTATCCAGAATTTTTTTCTTAGTAAAAATATTTTGTTGAAAATCTTTTCCATCTGTAGCAATTCATGACTTGGAATAAACTTAACTGTCTCCAATGGTGAATCTAAAAATAATAATAGAATTTTAAAACTAAAAATACAGATAGCATCTTCCAGTGGTTCTTTTCTCACATTCCTTCAGAAGAGTTTTCCCACAGTATCTGTTCAGTCTACAAAAGCTTTAATGGAAGCATATTGTGCTTTAATGCAACAAACACCTTGTTGGTAGGTAATGCTTTGATTATTCTGCACTGGCTAATGCCACGTATTTAGCAAACAGCTTGGGGAATGTGAGTAGCCAAATATGGTCTGCTTTTTTCCTTATATGTTCATGATATTCTGTTCCTGGTATGTTCAGTGAAATCTGTTGTATAGTAAATCTTTCTGCTCCATATTTACTCTTGTGTGTAGTATTTTAAATAGTAACAGTTCTCTAGTTTACATTTGTAAAATTAGATTTTTTTGGCATAGAAGAAATAAAATGTTATGCTGAGTTAAGTATTACATATTATTAGCCCTGGAGGATCAATTTTGAATAGCCTTCTCATTCCAATGTATAGTATACAAATTTCAACATATTTCCATCCTTATATTTCATGTTAATTTGACATTTAATGTTAGCTGCCTATCATACTAAGAGTAATCCATCTGAACCAGCAGGCAGGAACACCAATTACTGAAGTGATTGGAGTTCATCCCTGAATCTCCTTCTTCCTAGTGAAAGTAGACACATGTCACAAAAGAGGAAATATCAAAGTCTTTCAGAGACTCTCATACTTGCATATACTCTCCATAAATCTGTTTGCTTGCAGTATAGGCTTTGGCGGGGGGGGGGGGGGGGGAAGGTATTAACCTGTTTGTAGGAAAAATGGTGAATAAAAAAAAGTCTGATATAAATAACTTCAGCATGTTGTTCAATTTAGTTATTTCCATATCTTTGCTCTTTTGTTTGATTGCAAAACCTTTCTCATTTATATTAAATTTTGAACATCATTTCCAAGCTTCAAGTTGCATGCTGTTGTCACATACATACATATAATTTTATTTGCATGTATTAGCTTAAATATGAGTGTTCAAAAGCCAACTTTCCCCTGTAACACTGCAGTTAGTCCTGGGGAACACATGTGGTCTTTTTGTAGAAGTAATTTTTGACATACTGGGATCTGATTATGTGAAAGAGCAAGAAATGCTTTCAGCTACTGAATTAGGAGAGCTTAAGAGTCTGGCCCATGCAGCCTTAAATGTGCAAACAAAGGCAGGCAGATACAGATTGCCATAGAGTACGTTTGCTTTAAGAACTTGTTACCACAAAGGATCGTGTAAATCATTCTTCCTTGTGTAGAAGGTTCAAATAGAAGAATAAAAGGGGAATATATTACTTTGCAATCTTACCAGCTAACTAAGGTGCCTTTAGGAACTTTTATTACTGTGGTAAATGCATATTTAGCTGTGTTCTTATTGTTATTTATAATGGAATAACCCATTAGACCCGCAAGAAAAAATATTAGCCCTATTGATACATTATGCACCCTCTTCTCATGTTACACTGGTATGTAAATGTTATGATTATTTACTCTTTTATCTGTTCAAGGAATAGAAAAGATGTTGAAAAGAAAGGATCCCTTTGGATTGCTCTGAAAGTACCTCTTCAGTCCTTTCCCTGTGCACTATATTTCTGTGGAATGTGGTCTAACATCAATTGTACTCTTTACATATTTACCACAGTAGAATTTGGTTTGAGCCCTTTTTTTGTCTTGCTTACTTTCTTTTTTTTCTTAGAAGAAAAATTAAAGCTAGGAATTTGCAACTCTACTTTTTGGGAACTTCCACTCCTGTAAGTGCAAGGCATAAATGACACCAGATAAGGACATCCAAGACTTCCTTCTCACTAGTTTTCCTACTGTTCCCAAGTTTTAAAGACACAGATTTTAAGACACTCTTTGGCTCAGTCAGAAAAAGAAGAAAGAGGAATTTATAGCAATGCCTGAGAAAATACCCTTTATATTTATGGAAGTTTTCTGGCTGCTTTCCAGCTGAACTTCTCCAAGACTATTTCAAATTAAGTTGACAAACGCTAATATATTTGGCTAGATGCTAAGAAGTTGTTGATGCTTTCCTTCTTCAGGGTCTAGTGTATTTCATGTCATTCGCTTTAATTTATCATACTAAAACATAAAAATACAGCACAGGAAACTTATTTGTCATGAACACCAAATCAGTTTACAGAAACAGGATGACCTTGTCAGCTGAGATGGTAGACATAGAATTAATTTGGGGGGAAAAAGTGCAGAGTCACGTATGTATGGGCTACTAATAAAACTGTTTCCTGGGTTACAGTGACTCTTGGGTGGTGGTGGTGGTTTGTTGGTTTTCTCTTCTTCTAGAACAGGACACAGTTGTTCTTTCCTGGATTGTCTGGGGGAGAGTGAGAGAGCACCCTGGTGATAATCGATCTCTCCTGAGCTTTTTTGTGCTTTCTCTTGTCTAAAGTCTGCGTGAAATTTTTGGGTTTGCTTTGTGGTAGCTCTGGGCCTCATTAAGTGTAAAGGCTACTGTGTCACCATCTGACTTTCTCAGGATGGAATCGGTACCAATTAACCTTTATCCATTTTATTTTATGTAAAAATACTCCTTTTATAAATGTTTTCAAAGAGGATTGTTCCATTCTTCCAAGTAAGCAGCAGTTCTTTGAACATCCCTCTGATAACTAAGCCTCCAGACAGATCACACTAAGGACAGGCAATGGAAAACAAGCTTTCTTCCATGCTTCCTGAATACCTTGTTGTGTCTCAGTCCTAATCTAGAGGCTTTATTTAATTCTTGACTCCTTTTTTTTTTTTTTTTTTTTTTTTTAAAATATTTGTTTTGGGGGTCTCAGTCCTTTAATATGTCTAAAATTTTGTTCTTTCAAATGTTTCTAATATATCAGGTACATTGGTTTCATATCAGAACTAAATAGTAGAAGGAAGATGAATGAAATGTATTTAATTGCCATTAATCTGCTTTGTCTTGTAGCAAATCAGCCTGAAAAGAAGTTCTGTACTCTGAGGTCAGTCCTTTGAAGACCTGTATGTTACAGTTTGTTGATTTCTCATGCTTGGCTAAAATCTGTTTCTAGTATCAGAAACAATACTATTTATTTTAAAGTAATTTTATTCTGAATTTTAACATTGCTATTTTCCTTCATTTCATTGTGAGGACAATTCTATGAAAAGTTGGCTTTTCACGTGGGATTTGAAGCACAGAAACTCTATGAATTAGCTGTGATCGCACAGGGCATAGTGCAGCAAGAACTTGAACCAGAGATCTTTGAAACAGCTGGCTAGGGCTAATATTGGCAGATCATTCATTCCCAATTTTCTACTTTTACAACTAGATCTGAAGAGATGAAAGAGTGGTTACTTTAGCTTACTCGTATTTATGGACATAAATGCCAAATTTTAAAAGTATTTGCTTCAAATATGTAGTTTTTTTGATATAAATAATATCAATATGGAATGACTGAAATTTGGTTATCCTTGTTTATGCGCTATTGTAGAGATCTACAGTTTTCAAGCCGGTTTAGTAGTTTTAAGTATTGAAACTTAAAATCATTATTCTTTTCTTAGTAACTGGAGTATATGCTATAGCATTGTAGGTCACCTGTTGCCAAAATAGAACTAATACTGGATATACTCGTGTTTATTTTCCAAAAATTATTAGGATTATCTTTTTTTTAACCATTACTGTGCTTTCTAAATGTTGTTAGGACTCACCATTTCTTTCATTTATCTATAATATACATCCATTTTTCCAAGCTAAATACTCCCTGTCCTTCAGATACGTGCATGCCTATCTACACGTTTGTGATTAGCTTCGATAAGGTCAGTGTGTTATAAATTAAAAATTGGCATATACGTTTGCAGAATCAGGATCCCATTATTTCAGGGCACCCTACAGATGCTTTGGTAGTTAGACGTATGTGTGCAGAGGAAACAAAGAGTCCTTGTTGCACAGCAGCTCCGTTCTGAATGAATTCTACATCATTATTTCTATCTGCTTAGGTCAACTAATAATTATTAGTTATGATAAAAGAAACTATGTGTGATGAGCTGCTGATGACAACTGAATGCACAAATGCATTCATTTTGCTAGAAATGCAGGTAGGCTGCGGTGGAAAAATAAGATGATAAACGTTACACAAACTTTCATAAATCTGGGCTGCTTAAGAAAACCTTAAGAATGGTTTAGGATTGCATCTATGTATGTTCTTTTTTTTTTTCCTGAACTTAAATCTCTGGCCATTATGATATTTATATGAAAACGCTAACCTGTGGCAGTGACTATTTTGCACTACTGTTTGTGGTAAATACTCTTTTTCCTCAGCTTTTATGATGATTGATACACAAATTGTCTGCAGAATCATCAGGACACTCAATAAATATTTTAGATTTCCCATTAGTAAATGATCGTTCTTTTGCCTTCTAATGAACTTTTAAGAACAAAGTTTTTATGCTTATAATATGACTAAGATTTGACACATAGGGTCTATTTCTCTAAAACAAAATTAGGTCCTTAAATGTTTATTCCCAAAAATAGTTTCTCTAGAGTACGAAAAACTGGAAATAGTAATATGACAAAAGCAAGTGATGCCAATGAAAAAGCCTCATTCTGCACACTTATGTGTGAAGAAAACATTACTGAGAAAATTTCCCAGTACATTTTTCCTCATGCTCTTGGGATCACCGCTACTAGTGACTCCAGACAAGGAACAGCACAGGATGCAAGGTAGGGAAGATGCTGCATTCTTTAACTTCTTGGACTTCTTAGGTGGATTGTGGGTCTGGTTTGCTTTATTAGAATTGTGCAACACTTGTTCTGAAGCTCATTTGCCATTAACTACCGAATCAGTAGATTTCTTTCAGGACAGATATACCTTCTTTGAGTTTGCCAACTTGAAAATATTCAGGAATAACGGCATATGTAAGAATGACATGCAGTGCTAACAGGGAGGACTTAGGAGGGAAGAGGATGTTTGTTAGCTTCCTCTAATCTTACTGAAATCTTAATGCATGTTAAGTGTTCAAAATCGTGAGACATGGGTCAGTACCAAAATTACATATTGATACCTAAAGATGCTTAAGATAAAAAAGTTAATGATAATAACTTTTATCTATGAAATTATAAAAAGAAACTTAAATTCAATCATTTTTCAAAGTTCTTGATTATGACTGTGGGCCTCCCTGGGCTGCAGGGGGACAGCCTGCCCCCACCAGGAGCTGCAGGGGAATTTCTGCTCCTGGAGCACCTCCTGCTGCACTGACCTTGGTGCCTGTAGGTTTGTTTCTCTCTCCTCTCTCTAACTGCTCTTGCACAGCAGTTTTTTTCTTCCTTCTTAAATATATTATCCCACAGGTGCTACCACCATTGCTGATGGGCTCAGCCTTGGCCAGCTGGCATTGGCTCTGTTGGACATAGGGGAAGCTTCTGGCAGCTTCTCACAGAAGCCACCCCTGTAGCCCCCCCTGCTACCAAAACCTTGCCACGGAAACCCAATACACAGGTCAAGGAATGGCAGGATATTTTTGCCTTGGCATTAAAAAGTGTAATGGGTTGGCATACTTTTGCTCATTTCTTTGTGTATCCCTTTTCTAACTAAACTCTTGGGGAAGAGCTTAATTTGGAGTTGCCAGTGGTCCCTGTAGGAGCTGCTGCTGAGTTTAGTGGTTCTGAATCCTGAGGCTGGCAGCAGACTTCCATCTTCTATGGCTGAATCACTTTTTCTAAGTTAAATTCCATCTTAAATGCGAAAAGTTTTGTCAGATAGGTAACATTAAGCTTTTTTTTTTTTGTCTTCAAGATGAGGTAAAGCACTGAATTAAAAATATTTTCCCTTTCTATAATATGAATAGTGTAAGGTTTCTAGCCTTACAAAAATTCAAAAGTACCCGTGGCACAAATTTCTCTGCCTGGAGTAACTTAACTGACATGTTCTGTACTACAATTTTGTGATGATTTTTCTTATAAAAAGCAATGAATCTCTCTGGATGACAATGTCTTTCAAACTCAACTTTTTAACTGGCTTAAAATATGCAAGAAGAATTTCTTTAAAGATTTTCTTTGCATAATTCATATTCATTATTCTACAGTAAATGTTTCTTTAAAGAAAAAAAGGACTTATGGAAAGTATGTTTAGAAATTATGACTAAGTCTAACAAATTTAAATATAGATGTGACCAAATGTGCTCTCAAACTTCAGGAGCTTCTGAATGTGAAATGGATTAAATTGCTGGCACGTTTTCATACCCGTTGAACTACCGCATAACTGTGTAAATCTTGGATTTCTTTTTTCTCAAAAAAAAACCCCCTAAGCCCCTCTTGTAGTGAAAGATTGGTTTTACAACTTAAAGTGGAGCCTGAAAATGAAACAATTTCTTGCTCTGTGCAGAAAAGCTCATATTTTGTCTGAATTTTTATCTTCCCTTTATAATATTTTTGTTTTTTAAAACCCCGTTTCTCAGTCCTTTCCTGTATTTTTATGTCATACTAGAAATGCACTATTTTCCATACATTTCCACTTCTCTAGTGGCTTACCCTTCCCCTCACAATTCTACAGAGAAACTGTTTTATTTTTACACCATTTTCTTAGTCTTACACTTTTTACGAATTTACAATGGAGTCCTGTACTGCTTGAGAGTCTAAAGTAAAATAGCAGCTACCAAACTCATGGCTTAGCCTTTAAAACATGTGTATTTTATTTTTCTTTATTTACTAAAGCTTCCACTTCCAAGAATACAGAACAATACATGAATTTGAATAGATTTTGCCAAATCATATTGGCCAAAACAATAATAATAAAAACATTCTTGAAATTTTAAAAACAATTACTTCTGTCTTCTGGCTAGAATGAACCATTTCATCATTTCCCTATCTGACCATGGATACCAGGGTGGAAGAGTATCTCCCCTGTCCCCTTCACAATTAGACTTTTTTAATATGGTTTTTTCATAATTTTATCAGTTTTCATTTTTGGTGGATTGTTTTAACCTGAATCAGTGTACAATGAAATTGCACTCACGTTATGTTAGAAACATGAAAATTTTGCTCTATTATTGAAAGCAAGACGAGGATGGAGGAAGCTGAGAAGGCTCAATTCGAGGCAGACTTTTCTGTGTAACGTAGAGTACCCCCACTGTCAGAGTTCATATGTATCCCAAATCTATAGAAAGAAAATTAAAAACTAAGTTGGCAATTCAACTCTGTCCAAGTATCAGCGAATCTCTCATCTTTTTTTCAGGTATGTCTTAGCATGTTCTCGGTTTTCATATATAGCCAGGCTGTTAAGGTAAACCAGGAAAGCCACTAATTCAGTAATAGGTAGTAATGGAGTTATGTTCTACTCCTGAGACTTATTCAAAGGGAGGGTAGGAAGTTTATAATTAGTGTTTATGTGGGAAGATTTTTGTAGTGTGATTTAGGACAGATGGCCAATGTACCCATTGGATGTGACAATATAAGAGTTCACACATGAACATTTAGAAGGTCAAAATTAGCTCACCTGTTTGCATTTTTCATTTCTTGTAACTCTGTGCAGCGCATGCCACGTTAAGTAACAGGTTAATATAGAAACTAAGCTTTTTGCTAATGACTTCTCATGTCAAAATTTAATGTTTAATTTAAATGGAAGTTTTATAATAAAATTAATAACACTTTAGTGCCCTACATATTTACTGTACATAAGTCTTAGACTGTACTGAATACTTGATTAATTATCAGACGTGTTTTCAATAGATTAGGTACATAATGGTAAACATAATTTCATGTTATTTTTCTCTGCTGGCTCAGTGAAGTAAGTTTTCAGAACTTAAGAGCATTTTATTCGGCTTCCTCATGCTTGTTCCTAAATAGATGCTGTCACACTTGAGTCTGCTCTATTTTTTGGTGTGAATTTCAGCTTATGTTATCAGAAAAAGCAGAATCTGAAAATGTCTTCAGAACCATGGGCTGTTGGAAAAAAAGGGAAATCTTTTACTATTTATAGTTTGTCCTCATCAAAGATCTTTTCAACAGAACCAGATGCATCTGGGTTTCACGATCCATTTCTGTGCATTTGGCCTTGTCTAGTATGAAACAGTTTTGCTATAGGCCTGGGAAAACTAGAATCTTATTGGATCTCAAAAAGTGAAGAGATTTTATAATGGTATGCTTATATGAATGTATGTACGTATGTGAAAGATATAAAAATATAAGTATGTGTTACTTGGAAAATATGCAGGTTTATATAGATATTAAATAGGTGTTTAGCACAGATTCATAGGAGTGAGATTCTAACAAACACTAATTATGTTTCTTTTCCTTACAGCAGGATAGATCCTTAAGGCTTCCAAAATAGGAAACAGAATACTTAAAAAAAAAGTCTTATTTTTCTTTTGGGTTTGTTCTTTTATTTATTTATTTATTTATTTGTTGGTTTATATTGTTGTTTTGCATTGAAAATTCACCTGAGTTTGGAGTGTTAAGCTGGTTTTCTTCTAAGTTACAACTTGGGTTTTGGTTGGGGTTTTCCAGGGGCTTGGTTGGAGCTTTAGGTGTGGGTTTTGTTGGCTCTTTTTTTTTTGTTTGTTTGGTGGTTTGGTTGTTTCTTCTTACAAAAAACAATAAAATTAAAGCTTGATTGGTAAATTCTATACTGCCTTGAAGTAATGGCTGAAGAAACATAAATGAATGCAATGGCTGGCTGTGAAATCACAATTTAGTTAAAAATTCAGTCGATGCAGGAACAAGACCATTATCTATTTTACTTATCCAACCTCATAAGCATTTTGAATCTCCCTACTATGTGCTAAAGGGAATAAAAACAAAATAGACCCCCCCACACCCATGCCAAAGTCTGCAGATCAGTTTCCAAAGTTGCTATTAAAAGCAGAAAAACAGTTTGAGAAACTGAACTTGCTAAATGGCTCCCTAATCCACAGATATTCGCCCTGGCCACAACTTTGTATGGAATTTCAACCGCAGTCTTTGCCTGTTACCATTTGCTCTGAAGCACGGTGTGTTCCTTCCAGTTTCCCTAATCGCAGGTAATCTGTCATCCTTGCCCGCTTGGAAACCCCTGCCCTTACCCTGTCTACAATACTCCTACTTTCATAAAACTGTTTTTACTATTGTTTTCCTGAAGACTGGGTACCAACCTTCATTCACTTCATAACACTAAGGTGGTGTTAGATGAGAGTAAGGCATGCGGTTGGCTGCTGATAGCTGTTTGTGGTTGGTTTGGGTTTTTTTCCAATTTTGATTGTACCCTGTTGTTCTCTTCAAGGTTTTTTGTAATGACTTTTAACAAAATTGCAAACAATAGGAATGTAGAAAGAGAAATATGGTTTTGTACTTCCTACTATAAAGCATGCAGCTGCTTTTATAGTGGAAAAATAAATGTTGAGGTGATAAGAATGTCAATTTTGAGGCCAGGCAGTTAAAAAAAAAAAAAAAATCAGTGCAGGGCATCATTGCCTCTTGCTCTGCTCCTAGCAGCAAAAGCTCTGTAGTTGGCTTTGAGAGTGTGAATAAACCGTGAATTTGGAATATGGAAATTTTTTGATGCTGAAAGAAAAACCACATTAACTAATTTTTATAGCCTCTGACAGAAAAATGAAGACCTCCAAGCTTTCATAGATATCATGTGGACATATGGAACATGTGAGTAGTTGGTAATACAAATGAAGCTAACAGTGGTTTTGTAGTGTTCAGCTAGAGGCAATGTATATCATCTGCATTCATTAAAGTTCAGGGCATCTGTATCTATTTGAAAATAAAAAGTCACTTTCTGGGTGAAATATATTTTGGAAGGACACACTCTCAAAAAAGGAACATTAGGAAAATCTACTACTTGCCCTGCCTTGTCCACGCTTCCAAATAAGAGGTGTTATCTAGGTTAATTGAATGTTGCCTTTCAGCTTTTGTCTAGTACTTGCTCACAATTTGATCTGGTTTCCTGGGGACTGGAGACTTGCCATCATTGTTCTCCATTTTCCTGAAAGAAGTCCCTGTATTTAAGAAGGTTAGATCTCCAGTTTAATGCTTTTTGGTGGTTGACCTTGATGACAAATTTTGAGCAATCTTTATTTTGTGTGAAATCATTACCAAACAGTTTCATATTTGATAATTATTTTCACAGTTTTATATTTAATTGAAATGATGGATAGAAGAGGAAGTATGTAAGATTATCTATTGTGGAAACACCTAACATAAGAATTACCACTTTCTTATTTGTTCTCCTATCAGTGATTCAGTCCTTTACCACTTAATTATATTTTACAATACAGCAAAGTGTAAAGATCGTCAGGTACTACGCTGATCTAGTGCCAGCAGAATTTGTTCTTCATAGTTGGTCCCAGTGCATGTAATTACCTGATAACATTCTTATAGCTAAAGAAAGATCACTTTAACTGTGGGGTGAAGTAAGACATACTTTGTTATAAAGTTGGTCTTGACTTGTGTAGCTAGGAAGACTTTGTCTTGTAGTCACGCTCTGTGGACTATTATATGAGTGAAGTGACTATAACTTCTGGAATCAACAGGGTCAGTGAATTCATGGCCAGCATGTTGTGCAAATCAGTTTGCGCTGATTTTGGTCACTGAAATTAAATTATGTCCAATTACCAGCCAGGTAAACTCACTTTGTAGCCTTATAGCCATTCTTGTACTTTTTTTAATTGTTCCTATCTTTGCAAAATTATTTTCATTATACTACTTGCACTGCTGTTTCAAATATAAGCTATTACTGAAGTTTATAATATATATGTGAGGTATTGTGAATACTAAACAAAACTTTCCACATCTTTAACATGTGATTCAGAGGTGGTTATTGCAATAAAACGCCCCTGATTTACAGAGTAATACGTGCAACCTAGAGATGAAAATTTCTTGCAAAACTGAGAGCAGCACTTTGTAGCAAAAGTCTAGCTGGCTTTAGGTTTCTGAAGCTGCAGTTTCAATGAGTGCATGGAACGTGACACAGGGAATAACTCTTCTGATCTGTGTTTGTGGTCCAAAGGAAGGAGTATGAATGTAAAGTTTGTGCCAGTAATACTCAAATGTACAAAAGAAACACAGGCATACTGGAGAGAGCCCAGCAAAGGACTAATAAGGTGATTAAGAGACTGGAGCATCTCTCATACCAGGAAAGAGCTGGAACTGTTTAGCCTGGAGAAAAGAAGGCTCAGGGTGAATCTCATCAATGCATACAAATACCTGAAGGGAGGGTGCAAAGAGGACTGTTTCCAGTGGTGCCCAGTGACAGGGCAAGAGGTAATGGGCAAAAAGTGAGACACAGCAGGTTCCTTCCAAACATCAGGAAAGGATTTTCCACTGTGAGGGTGCCTGAGCACTGGCACAGGTTGCCCAGAGAAGTTGTGGAATCTCTTTCCTTGGAGATATTCAAAAGCCCTCTGGATGTGGTCCTGGACAGCTCATTTTGGGGTGAATCCCTTTTGAACAGAGGGTTTGGACCAGATGACCTCCAGAGGTCACTTCCAACCTCAACCAATCTGCGATCCTGTGTGAATGTCCTAAAATGACCAGACTGGGTCCTACCCTCTGGGTTACTTAGGGTCAGCTTCTGCCATATTATATTACAGTGTGTTGTATATGATGTGTTTTAAGATCATGCAAGTAACTGAGAGTGGAAGCAGGAAATTAAAGGATTTTTGTCACTTTCCCTACAGCAGTATTTTAAATTGCAAATTCCTGCCTTATTTTTGTACTGCTTTAATTTGTAGAGAGAAGCTGCGAAATCACCTTGGCTTGGAGTGCTAGTTTTGCTACCCATCTAGTTAAGGTATTAAGTTTAGATAACTGATCTGAATGGGATGGAGGGAAATAGGGAAGCATCTCTCAATGACAGCTCAGTGATTTAAGTGCAATGGAGCGCAACTTAAAAATTAAGCACACAAAAAAGGACATGGAACTGTTGGAGCGGGTCCAGAGGAGGGCTACTAAAATGATCCGAGGGCTGGAGCACCTCTCTTATGAGGACAGGCTGAGAGAGTTGGGCTTGTTCAGCCTGGAGAAGAGAAGGCTGCGGGGAGACCTGATTGCAGTCTTTCAGTACCTAAAGGGGGCCTACAGGAAAGATGGGGAAAATCTCTTTAGTAGGGCCAGCTGTGACAGGACAAGGGGTAATGGCTTTAAACTAAACCAGGGTAGGTTTAGACTGGATATAAGGAGGAAATTCTTTACAATGAGGGTGGTGAAACACTGGAACGGGGTGCCCATGGAGGTAGTGGAGGCCCCATCCCTGGAAACATTCCAGGCCAGGTTGGATGGGGCTCTGAGCAACCTGATCTGGTTAGTGGTGTCCCTGCTCACTGCAGGGGGGTTGGACTAGATGACCTCTAAAGGTCCCTTCCAACCCAAAACTTTCTATTGATTATAAATTTAATTAACAAGAAATTAAGAAGAAATTAACTCAGGAATATGATGTAAAAGCATCTAAATGTAATGGGTCTATAAATATACACAAATATACAACTGAAATTTGTGCTTATTAGGAATAAAACTATTCACACTTTTCTATGAGCTATGTTTTATGTTTAGCTATTTTAATGAATCTCTTCTAGTAATGCGTGGATTGGGATTCAGCACTTATTTCTAGTAATTCAATCCCCAAATGCTGATAGCTCAAAGTTTTATATTGTACAAAAATTAAATTAAATAATCTGTGGTTCCTGTATGTTCTCTGCCTGAAATGAAAATGAGATGGTTTACAGATCAGATTTAGATCCTTAACGCAAAAAAATAAAACATCGTGAAATACATCTTTCCATCTTTATTTCAATAGTTAGAAATCATTATGCAAGTTTGCATGATTGTATGGCTAATACAGGCAATTAAGTTTGCCAGTGAAAATTTTGGTTTAATTTTTGAGACAAAAGTAAAGGGAAAAAGAAAATTTAGGAGGGACAATGAATGCTATTTAAAAAATGCTATTAAAATAAAGCCTGGATTTTAGTCCTTGAATGCATGTGTAACAAACACATTTTCCTAGTTTAGACAAGACTGTAATAGTCCAGACCTGATTTCTCTTCAACGGTGTACACCAACAATTTTTCTGTCTTTGTTTACCATTTATTTTTGACTAAAGAAGGAAACTTAAATATTTTGTTGGCCTGTGCATCTGTCTGTGTGAAGGAAACTCTCAGGAGAAACAGATAGTTAAGAACAAACTAGGCGTTAAAGATCATGTATCATAGCAGTTTTTAAATGCGTCAGAATAAAAGAATTAGAAAATAAACAAAAGCTTTTTTCTTTTCATTAGGTCCCTCATTTGATCCTGTTACACATTTTAAGAGAAAATAGATGCTGTGATCCTCTCCTAAAAAAAAAAATAAAAAAAAAATCAGTTCACTGAACAAAAACATGTGCTTCAATGGCTCTTATTAGTGCCAAGTGTTCGGATGGCAGCATTTAGTAAAGAGATATGAGGAGAAACTGTAGAATTTTGTGGAAGTGGAGCACTAGTTGCCATTCTAGTCAAGATGCTGATGATTCAGTTTCACAAGTACTTTTAAAGAGTACTCTTTTCCTGGTGAATTCACTGTTTGACTCTGAAAAGTATCATATTTATTCACATATTTTATTGTTTTGGAAGAATGTAAGCCCATGCACAGTACAAAATGACCTGAAGTTACATTCTGAGAAGTTTTGTGGTTAAATGTCCAAATATTTTAATCCCATTTTTTATCATTTCCAAGTGTTACAGAAATCTTATACTAAAGTATTTGATAAGTAACAATTAATTTACGCTATGACGGGGTGATTGTAATGCATGTAGATATTGCCTTTGATGTGAAAATTAGAGTTGAAAAAATCAAACTGGAGATTACTAACCCCTCCAGTAATTTTGGAATATGATATATTATATCTCTCAAAGGCACAACAACTGTCACAGTTCAGGCTATTGTGTAATGACAAGATGTATGAGAACTTAATTTTACTATCATTTATTCCTGGAAAATGAGTAACATATCACACCTATGCATTTGTAAGAGCTTAATTGCAAGGGGTAGACTGCTCAATATGCAAAATCTAGTTCCAACTTACTGTAAAATCTGAAAACTATTGATGACAATTTTTCACAGGAGTTAAAGGAAATAGCTTGAACATATGTTTTGTACTTGTGTTAAATGATATGGTATGTCTCATGCAAATACACGGGAAACTGGCAAATGTCTGTAGGACCATAACTGCATGTAGTGACAAGGCACAGACAAGTATATTTACTTAACTTGATTAATTATTTAGTGGTACTTTTGGACAACATGGGTCTTCGTTTCCTTTCTCAGGTATGTGTTTCTTTGGGAAGGCTTCCTTCAGTCCCAGTTCCTCTAAATTTATTTCTGGCCTGCTGCTTTTTCTTGCTTATATGAAATATAAAGCTCTGAGAAGAAATATCTGTTTTCATTCTGTAACTGAAACGGCTCCAATTTCTTTCTTTGTATTTTCTGGAATATGCTGAATCTGGCATCTTTTTTTTTCAGATTTGTTTTCGTGGGGCATCAGGTTCCCATGCAAGAACCTCTTCCTTGCCTTGGACATCTGCCAGCTGATAAATTGCAATTAGTGAAGATAGGGCTGTTTTCTTAGCTGTGATGGGGAAGTTGAAGACACCAGTTAAACTCATAGCCAGCTTATTTCAGAGGGAAAACTTTCAGGTATTCTGAACTACTGAAGACACAAAACAAGTGAAAAGCACTAAAGCTCTGTGCATGTTAGCTGATTTACCTGCAACACCACCAAAGTAGTGTACAGGGAAGACAGGGTACCACTCAAAGACCCTGATCTCAACTGCAGGAGCAAGCTGAATTGTGTAACAGTTTTGGCTTGCCACTGGTGACCAAAGACCAGCTGGGCAAGGTTGCTGTTAGGGCATAAGAAGCTGTAAGGGTTTTGATCAGCAGTACTTCCTACATTAGTTCATTTAAATTCCCACAATCCATGATGATTTATCAGTGAAAATGAAAGCAGGAACTAGCAAGTATTTCTGAAAATTATTTCTGGGAAATCACATATTAATAACAAGGCAGAAAATATGAATTATATAGGGATGAGATATTTCTTTGCTATATCATATCTTATTTTTAGAATTGGGATGAGCCATTTGGTTTATGCAAACCACTGGTCCGGATGTCACAGCCCCATATACAGAGAGTGAATAATCTACTAAGTCCTTAATTTCTCACAGCATGTCATTTATAGGTAGCTTGATCTGCTTGTTGTTCAAAATAACTAAAAGCCATGTGACAATGACAGCGATGTCAAAGGTGGGCTAACAATCTGTGCTATCAAACAGGGCTGGTAACTTGGGTTCAGAGCCTTGATAATGCAATCAGAGAGCTCTCCAATATCTATTAGTATGGCACATGCTCATAGGCTGTGAGTGAGAAAAATGGATTTTGTAACTTGTTCCAGGAGAAAGTGAGTTGGTTAATTTTTATTTCTGGTTTAGAGACTGAGATCAGAAAGTTTTACGAGCAGTTCCTCTAGATTTTAACCATTAGGTAAATTACTTTTAACTATTTATTTAAATAACTTGAACCCACAACTAGAATGACTTTATGCTGATCTTCATGTTGTGGTAGAAGCTTGTTTTGACATATATAAAATATATGGAATGTGTCCAAAATACAGAATATTGAGTCCTGTACAGCATTTTATGGATGGTAAATCAAAACTAATTATGTAGATTTCTTTAACTGCTAGGAATCTTTTTTTCTGTCAAACCACTTTGAACTTCTGATTAGGTTCACAAATGATTTTGTAGTGCTTGTGTGATATCATTTGGTGGTAAGTAAAAGAGAAAAACAGCTTTGGAATGCTCTGGATAATTTTCTTCTACTCAGTAACATCTCTGTTTTTCATTCCTTTTTAAAAAATAAAGGAAAATTATTCTTTGGCTGTTGAGTACACAAGAGAGAAAATGATGGAGAAAGAAAAGTAAGGAAGAAACAAGTGACAGGATAGCTAAAGAGGAAAGCAAATAAGATGCTCGGAGAACCTGCCTTAACAAGAATAAAAATTAAATACAACATAAATAGAGTTGGAAAGCCAGACTGACATAAAAATCAAGGAACTGAGTTCTCTGTGGAGCTCTGTGTCCTATAAGCATTGATAGGTGCTTATAGAGGATGGAGGACATTGCCAAGGAATATTCCTGGTTGAGTAAGGAGGGATACACCTGACACATGAGGAAAACTACTCTCCTTTCCTGAATAAATTATGATTCCAAGATAAACAGCTGTTTTTTCCCCCAGCCAGGGGAAAAAAAGGGAAAAGAAACGCTTATTATGTTATGCCATAGTTGTAAAACTATATTGAAAATGTGAGGCAAAGCAGATAATTTAGTCAAGCCCATTTTAATATTTGAAAAAAAATTATTTGGGAGGATATGGATTTTGATTATTAAAGAGATTTTTCACGTGAAATGTAAATAGCCATTATATGGAAATAGCATCTACTTTGGAGTGTTCAAAGCCACTGTTATTCATGATTACAGATGCCTTTAAGTACATTTACCAAAGGGCAAGCAAACGCAATTACTGAGCAGAGGTTCCCCAAACAGCGTGACCGGTCCGCGGTTACTCATGTCACTCTGCTGGCCTGTGCCGTCAGCTTCTGCTGATGGTTGTTCAGTTTGCTATCTCTGTCCATAAATGCTGCGAGTACCTGTGAGGCACTTGGCCTTGCCCCTTGATGGGTCTGGTCCAGGTGTGAAAGGCAGAGCAAAGGCTGCTGGATCACCAGCTGCTGAAAGATGTGTTCTGCTGCAAGGGGGCAGCCAGTCCTGTGCCCTTTGGACCCAGTTCAACATAGTCCTTAAGCAAACTCATGGCAAAAAGGAATTTTCGTGATGTCTTTCCTCTGAATACCTCTGCTCCAAAATGCTGCAGTCCGTTTCACTCAACGTTTCAGCTGAGGTCAGTGGAAATGAACATGTCTAGCAAGTAGAATGCTCCACCATGGTCCAAATTACATCAGTGAAGTTATACTGAACTCCCTGAAGGACATGTTCTGGGGGGATATGAACTTCATTGGCGTTCCTCAAGGGCTATAGACTATAAGATGAGGATGGTGGTGTTTCCTCTTCAGACAATTGTGTCAATGTTACTGCCGCAACAGATTCAGCTTTCTCAGGGAAGGCTAGGAAAAGCCTTCTCCTTAATTAAGTATTTTACTGCAAACCTTTATTATTATTCTACTGTGTAGGTTTTCCTGTTGTTCCTGAAAGGTGGCATATTCTGTTAAACTGTGAAAACATTCAATAACAGCACAGGTGAGAGTATTTTTTTATGTGGCAAAACTCATTGGTTTACATACTTCTACATTTCTTATGACTAATAGTATAAGAGAATTCTTCACCATAGAAAATATTTTCTTTTAAGTTATTACTAAATGACAGAGTAATTCTGTTCGGAAATGATAAATCTGTCACTAACCTAAAAGTCAGTTTTTCAATAGTCGTCTTTGAAATTAGGTTTTTAACAGAAAACAATTAGGATAAAGTTTTACTCTGATATAACTCGAAGCATTTTCAGATTGCTATAGGTTTTAATGCCTTTGCCATTTACCAGTTAAGTATTTCTAAATAACTTGCCATCTGGTCCCTACTGGAGGATTCAGAAAGGCTATTCCCACTGAAATGAGTTAAATACCCGTGAGCTCTTGAAACGTGAACTAAAGGAAGCTTAAACAGAGCCATGGATGCTAAGAGCTTCTGAAAGAGGCTTTCAACTCCTGTTTTTTTTTGTTGGTGGTGGTGTTTTTGTTGTTGTTGTTTTATTTCAGCCTTATTTGAAAGCATAACAAGTTAAAAACAAATTCTTCAAATTTCGTTGCTGTCTTTGCCATGGGACATAGATATTTAAAGTACAGAAAACTCGTTACTCTTTAGCAACTGTATACCAACAGAAAAAAAAATATATCTATGAATAATTTTGTGGCTGTCAAGTAGAGAAAAATGTGATTGTTCTTGAGAATTTCAGAAGAATCCATCTGCTGTTTACCTGCCTACCTCGTGTTTTCTTTCAGACTTTGAAGTTCATGATGTTTCTGCCACAGGTTTGTACTTGCATAATTACTTTTATCTAAGTATTTCAATCTGCTTTTTGTGGGGTGGTGCTGTTTTTTGTTGGGTGGTGGGTTGGTTTTTTTTTCTTTCTATAAACCTTACAAAGCCATGGAAGATAGGGAAACTTTTGCACTTGTGGGTGGATAGATGGCAAAGAAATCATGATCTTGCTTAAGATTTTAAATATATGTATGTAAAAAAACAGTAGCAGGAATTCTTTCCTCTGATTTGCAGTACACAGGCTTGTGTTAGGCTTGTATTTAAAATGTGAATTTTTGTCCATTTCCAGGTGATCTTCAAGGGTAAGCATCTGTCACGCTTTATCTCAGAATTTAATCTGTCATATGTTGATTCTTTGAAACAAACATAATTTTTTTTTAGCAATGTATTGCTTTTTTTAAAAAAAAAGAAATTGATCACAGATGATTCAAGGTAGGGATAAGTTCTTGTGCAGAAGAGCAATGGATTTGAAAACAGTGATTGCTGAAGACTTCACTTATCAAATATACTGTGAAGTTTGTACATCTGAGTTTCTTGTAAGATTATATTGGCTCAGGTGTCTCATTCCACCAAACAGATCTGTAAAGACTGTAACTTTTTGAAAGATGGGAAACAAGTGTAGCTGGCTGAAAACCACTTAAATTGCTTCTGTTGGTAACAGGTGTAAGACAACAATAATTTTACTGATTTTTTTTAAAAAATTATTATCAGCTTAATATATTCATGTTAATTCTGGTATTTTATAAATATTTTTATCAACTCACCCTAACTTTCCAAGACATTTATTATGTTTTATCAAGTATCTCAACAAGTTCTTCAGAAACCTTTTAATAATACAATTAATAAGAAACTTCAGTATGGCTCTCAAGTGTGTTCAGAGAATGATGGAGTATTTAATCTTAAATGGGTAAAAAAGATATGGAATGGAATGATAGACAGGGCTTTGATCCTTTAATATTGTTCAGATATGCACATTAAAAGAAACCCTGAAAATCTTTTCTGTGCTCTAGTTTTATTGGTTTTATATGCCCATAGCTAACTCTAAGTTTTTTATGTGTCCTTTCCCCACCATTTCAGTCAGAAGGATCTGAGATTTAAAACTAAAAAAAAAGTTGGTAATCCAATTTGAGACAGCTGACTGACAAAGCTAATTAACTACTCAAAGACAATCTTCAAGGATAAAGACTAAAACTTGAATGAAAGAAAACAAGACAGTGTTCCTCTGAATCCTAGCACTGTCACAAGAGCACTGATATTTGTCAGACATAAATTCTGAATAATATTTTTGATTTAAAATTGTATTTCTATTAGAATTTAAGTGTGAAAGCAATATATGTAAATAGCCTTTTATAAAAATGTAATATTTAGAACACACGAATCTTCAATGAGTAACCTGTCACCTAAGATCTAATTAACAGCTTGACAAAACGTACTCTCCCTAAATCCATTAAGAAAAGAGAAGTCCATTTTCCTTGATCAGATCACATCAATGACTAATGAAATGAATATTTCACTGTCTTTCGAAGATGCTCATCATCTACAGGTTTCTATTGTTCATCCTGTTTAATCTTTATTTCCAAGGGGAAAAAAAAGAGATCTAACTTGTTGAATATCTGTAAAATCTTTTGTGACAAAAAATACATAGGCACGTGGACGTGTAAGTGAGACAAAGGCCATAGCACAGAACAGAATAAGATTGACTGGTTGTGGTTAGTATTAAATTACATTCTTTTCTTCCATGTACTGTTTCGGTAATCCATAATTCTACAATATTATAAAATAATAACATTTTTTAAGTGTGAAAACATGGGTACTTGGCAAGTGACCTGGTAAAACCAGGCATATGATGTCAGTCTCCTGTCACAGGTATCCATCCCTGCTGCTGTTGTCTCTTAAGTTAGCAGCCAATGAAATAATACGTTTCAGAATGTGTACATCAACATCCACAAAATGGAAAGCGGGAGAGTCATAAACTGACTTTCATCTTCACCAGTGAATTGAAACAATCAGCTTAGCTTTGCGCTGACATGATTGAACACCATTCCAGACATCTTTTTGCTGTAGGATTCTTAATAATAACGTTTCTCAAAATGTTTCTTTTCCAAAACTAAGTAAAATATTCCTCCCTCCCACCTCTTAAATATACCGTATCTGATTCTAGTAGAAGAGAATTAGAGTAGTATAACACAAAAAATATTAAACTTCTGTTTGTTTAAAATTATTTCTATGAAAATAATTATTAGCTGGACTTAGAATAAGGTTGGTGGAAAGTATTTGTATTTAATTTAATCCCCAAACTAAGAAAAAGGAAAACACAAAGGTTTATTCAGTAGCTTGTTAACATTCATATTTCAAAATCCCAAGACCTGTCAGAAATTTCCTACCTATAAATGAATAAATACATTCTGAAATTAATTTTAATTGGTTTGTTTGTTAAGAGAGTTTATATTTAAAAACAGTTGGACTCTGTCTTAAAGGGTCCTTTCCAATCTAAATGATTCTGTGTAAAGACGTATACAGTTAAATATACATGTAACTCAACACAAAGAATGTCACAAGTGTAACTGATCATAAGATGATGAGGTTCAAAATATGAAATGTGTCTTCTGCTATGTGGTAAAGCTGATGTTTAGATTAGGAATGCTGTTCTCACTCTAGGAAATAGTAAAACAATAAATTGCACACTCTTGTATACATTAGTTTTACCACACATCACCACTGGATGTTTCAGCTATAAAGGAATGCAAGACAGTACAGACAACAAGGGACTGAGTAATTTAATTTTGCAACAAAGTTATTACTATATATAAATAAAAAAAACAAGTGTGAATGAAATAACTATCCAATTATTAATTATGTGTCCAAAGTTGGGGAAGAGTAGAAACTAAATTTTCTTAAAAGATGACAAACATTTGTGTCAGTGAGATACAGTGCACATCTGTGCTTGCTAATAAAGTTGTATTTTGTATTTGTTAAACCGTGATAAGCAATACAACCACTTAAAGTGGGGGAGCTCGAATCAGTTTTTCGTTAGTTTAGCGGAAGAACTTGGAGAAAGAAAATTAAATATTCAATAGGCCTATTATATAGATGTATATCTACTTACTTATAACATGTACGCACAGGTATTTATACACTTAGCCACAATGGGGTCCGATAGATGCTGTAAAAATAGCTGTGGGTCTAGGTGCATTTCAGAATGTGTGTGCACATATATATATTCACACTATCCCTTCAGAAAACCGTCAGAAGACAAGGAAGACATAAGGCAGACACATATGAGGTTTTGGGATAGGACTGTAAGAAAATAATGGGTATTTGTTTGTAACCTGATAGCTGATGTTGAGAACAGGAGGGAATTTTAGCATCTGATCCCTACCCGGATTTGTTGTTTCAAAATTCATGACATCCAAGGCAACAAGGTAGGTGGCTAATAGGTTGCAGTAATTTTTAGTATAGAATATTAATTTTATTCTCCGTTTTTAACAAGATTAAACAACATCAGCTATGTGACATAAAAACTCAATGTCCTACTAGTCCTATTTATTTACACAGTAAAATCTAGACAAGTTTATTAGGAATGAAATCACTTAATAGTTGCATTTACAGCTACCGTTAACTTTTTCCATAAATGAAAATTACTACTACTACTTTACCTCACCCATTTATTTTATTTTATGTTGCTTTCTGAACAGGGAGTGGTTATTTCAAACCCACCAGGATACAAGGAGAGATTAGGGGCAGGGGAAATAAGGACAAATCACGTTAGTTATGAATCTTACTCCCTTGATTACTCACCATGACCACGTAATGCTGTTTTTTAAGTAACTCTGGCACAGAAGCAAGTTACAGGCTAGAGAATTGATGATATTAGCAAATTGTTCTGATTCGTTGCTTGGAAAAGAGCCATCTTAAAGTTAATGAGTTATGAGCAATGGCAAAAGGATAGGGTCTACTTTAATATTAATGAGAATATTCAGGCAGGTTTTATGGATCAAAAAGGTGTTCAAAGGCTGCAGAATGACTGGGTTTGCAGCTTTGTGTTTGGTTTTTTTTTCCCCTTTCAGGGGGATTTTCTTGTGTCCTTTCTAGCAGCTGTGAGGAAAGGATTCCTCAGGGTTCAGTGGCCTTGGAATCCATGGCCTCTGGTCAGATCTTTGTGCCTCTGCAGCCACTCTGAAGTGTTGGCAGCTCTTTTTTTGCAATAGCAAATTGGCAAAGGGATGTAGGTGGACTTCACAGCTGCTAAAAGCCTGTTTTCTCATTCCCCCCTTCCTCTCTGTGTGCAGATTGACAAGCACCTTCAAATATATGCAAGTAAAAGGATTTCTGCATTTAGAGAAGCTGACTGCATTGCACTTCTTGTAAAAACATTTGGATGAGCCTATCATAGTGCCTTTCCGAGCCAAATCTGAATAAAATTAATCTATCCAGACCAATGATATTCCATCTGAACACAATGAATCAAGCAATTCTTTAGGGTTCTGTTGTTGTTTGTCCTCAACAATTTTGGATAATATACAACCTTGAGGATCTCACCGTATTCTGGAGTACTTTGTGCTTCTGGAGAAAATGTTGAAGTGATGGCAAGCCCCTAGAGAGGAGGCAATTCCATTTTCAGTGAAAATACTGCATTGTCTATGTGTTATGCTCACCAACAGTAATTTAATTTCTTTTAGACTACTAATTAATTTTCTGAGAGATCCAAATGATCAGCAACTTAGAATAGCCTTTTTCCCTGTAGAAGACAGATGACTGCTAAAGGCAGGAAGAATAAAGATGATTTAGCTGTCCTGGGGGATTAGGAAACTAAGATTAGCTTAGATATAGGAGGGCTGGAAATCCACAGATGCCTTTGCAGAAAAGGTATGCTTAAGGACTCATCCAAATATTCTCTAACTCGGAATCTAGCCCTGAAGTGGTGTTTACATGTTTGTCTAAGTTTCATTGTCTCATGTTAAACTATTGATTTATAATACATGCTGGTGGGAGAAATTTCTTAAATTCAGTCGTCTTTTTTTTTCCCTGCTTGCTCCCATATTGTATTTATGAACAAATCTTTGACACAAAAATGGGTAGCCTGTAGCCACTGTGCCGTTGATGGAGTTTTAGGGATCTACTGCATGTGAGGGATGATCTTTAATATATAGTGGTGTTCATTTCCTGGGAGAAAGATCTTGGGGGGGGGGGGGGGCGGGGGGGAAGATTAAAACAAACAGAAACTAAGTCCTTCATGCTCACACTTACTAGCTATGTAACAGCATATTGAAGGACAAAGAGGAAAAGAGAGCTGGGCCATGCCCCTTTTATAGCTCTGTTCTGCCTTTCTTGTGTGAGCTGATTATTTGTGCAAATGGCCCCAGCCCAGGTCAGGAGAAAGGGAATAGGGATAGTACAGAAATAACAGAGCAGTGCAGGGGCACATAAGCTTAGGCTGGTATTGTGGATGTAAGCAATACTGCAGTAATGCTGATGCCTAATAATTTTGGTATTGGGTATATTTAAGATTATAATATAGTTATGTATTGGTATATTGCCTGTCGCTGAGGCAGGTCTTCTTTCTTTTAATGTTTCTGTTAATAAATGCAGTGATACTGTAAACACCAGCTCCCTTTCTTCATGGTTTATGTATTTCTAGTATAAATTCACACCAGAAAAGGATTGATGTCATCCTTGTTTACATAGAGATTTCTGTGAGAACTTCAGTAGCTGACCTAGGTGGTAATCAGTAATAAAACAGCTTGGATAAGATGTTCAGGTGTAAGTTCTTGAAAAATGTAAATTCCCTTTGTTATTGAAGTTGTGCATGCCTGTTCTGTAATGATGATACAGTGAAGTGCAAACTACACAAGATTTAATTTTAATGGGAGAAATCCTGACATTACTAAAGTGTACAAAGCTTACCAATTTAATAAGTGTTTTATAAATGTTATCTAGATGAAGGTTTGTTTTATATTTTACATTGACTTAATTGTTATGTTCAGTAACTTCTATGTTTTTTTTTCAATAAAAATAATTATTTTTTCTTTTTCCTCAAGAATACCGCTTTCCTTCTGAAGCTGACTCGAGAAAATCTTGGCAGATTTTTGTATTCAAAATCAGCAAAGATTATCTTTTTCTCCCAGGTGAGCCTGGGAACTAACATGAAATGCTTAGAGGTTTATGTGTATGAAATACACTTATTTGGGGAAGTGAAAAATATTTCAAGCAATAATAATCCGGTTGAAAAAATTTCCTCATTTTTGCTCTTCCTTCAATAACAAGCCAAAGAAGAGCTTAACAAATAATTATTTTCTCTGTCTCTGCAGCCTGTTTTAACAATGATCATTAACACTTTTTAGTTTCCTGTGTACTATATAAAGACAACAGGTATTTAATTTCTATGCAGTTTAGTTTGGTAATTCCATATTCAATATATGTATTCCTGAGTGTCCATATTGTTTTCTAGTTTACTTCCTGTATTTGTTCAGCTTTTTTATAAGTATCTGTAAATAACAAATATCTAAATGGTATATTTATGCTTATTTGAGAAATCTTACCTGTTCAGAAAATTATCCTTCCAGCTGAAGATGATGATTTTAAAATGAAGAATTTTAGTCTGTCTTGGGATGCTACCAGTAAGTCAAAGATCATTTTTCTAAGCTGAGAACTTAACACGTTCCATTTTAAAATGGGCATTTGTACTGTTATTTCTAGCAATTTAAAGTTCTTTTTCCTGTAATCACGCTGACCTAAGCCATTATTTTGACAGCTTTGTATTACTTCTATATTTTGTGCTCTAGCTGTTATGTTAGTGTCTACAAGTACAGACAAGAATGTCATTTTTCTAGGCCTTTGTGAGATCTATCAGATTATCTACCATTTCCAATATGCTTTTTCCTTTATTTTTCCAAATTCTTATTACAGTTTACTTTTCTTACATTTGTCTGGTTTTATAAGACAGTAACTTGACTAACAGTGAAACTTGAATAGGGGATAATTAGACTGACACTGAAGAACAGTGTCAGACCATATTGTGAGAATGCTTGCAGGGGCACTGCCGCAGCCCTGAGAATTCAGGGAACAAAAGGTAAGGTCATCTCAATGGGATAAGTCAACACAGGTAAATAGTCTCCAAAGACTTTTTCTGCTAGAACAGGGAAAACAGATTCCTAGAGCTCTTTTCTCTCTTTCTCTCCCCTGCAAGGCTTTCCTTTTGGTTAACAGTGTCTGCCACACCAGTGATCTGATCTGGATGGATTTTCGTGTTCAATGCTGTCAATTAGTGAGTTGAAAAAGATGACAGTTATGATCAGGAGATAGAGAGGAAATTCAGTGACAGCAGAAATCAGGATTAAAGAGAACTCATATGCCAGAAGTCTCAGAGCCTTCACTGAAGGTGGTGGAAATGTCTGCATAACTGGAAATATGTTTCCCTTTCAAACTAAGAGGTAGTAATTTTTTTATAAACTTCTCCATTTTGCCCATAATCTTCATATTTCTAGTAAGATGAAAGGAGAACAGAATGGGTGTACTAGGCTTCTGTAACTATTAGGAGCAGAAGAACATAGACACAAATTTATACTACTATTTTTATCAATGAATACAAGAGATAAAAGGAAAGAGATGGGTATCTCCCATTCTCATAAGATGTTAATGAAAGATTTAATTAGCAGTAGCAGCATTGTTGTGTAATAAATCAATTAACCTCTCCTGCCCTTTCCCTTGTGAACCTTAAAAAAAACCCACAATTAATTAATTGAAACCTTTTGTCACTTAATCATTGCCCTACAACCCTGAATTATCCTGTGATGCAATAGAGTAAAAAGTCATATTTTGATACACGTGGGATGACCCTTCTGGCTTGAATTAATTTGCAGTGGCTTTACAGAATAACTTAGAACAGACTCTTTGCTGCTTAGTTTGACATTTGTAGGGACCTTCTCACTGATATGCTTGTTGATAAAGAGGATCTACCTATATATAAATACATATAATTTATACATATTACAACCTATGTAATGTATATAGCCATATAATAAGGGTTATAATGTAACATATACAGTGCACACTTCCACCCCTATTCTTCTTGCAGCACAAGTCCTTTGTACCTCAGTATTGCTAATCAGATCTCAGAGGGAGAAACATCTGTGCTGGAAGTGCTCATATGAAGGGGCCAACACTGACTCAGGGCAATTCCTTAATTTTGGAGTGTGGTAAGAGCTTAGCTGTATTTTATCTCATGTTTCTCACATTTCAAAACACTCATAAGTGTTTGAAGTGGAAGACAAGTGGCAGACTTGTCTTAATGCTGCATATTCAGAAGATAATCTGCTTAAAGTATGAAGCAGGGAGTAAGGAGATGAATATTTGACTCTGGCCTGCTACAGGGTCTTACGAGTCCTTGAGCCACTTATCCCGAGCTCAGCCTTTGCTTGTTCACTCAACTACTACATCTATAAAAATAGGTCAATAAATCATCAAAGTTAATTAGGAGGTGTTGGATATCTTTGAGAGAATATGTTGTTATTAATAACTGTCTTTTTATATCTTGCCTTTATTCTTATTTAAGGATTAACGTGCTAAATGTGTAATTTCATATAATACTTAAGGTGCTTTCTACAATGACCATAGCCCTGTCTGAAATCCTGACACGAGAGAACTTCAGCCAGCCTCTCCCCAAAGGTCAGCAGATGTTTGAATTACTTTTTTATTATTATAAATGATTATATTCTCTGCCTCTTAATGTGTGTGTAGGGTTAAAATACATTCAAATACAAAATAAAAATTCAGAAATTATTAATGCATATTTATAAGAAATTTGTATTTTTGGCAAAGTTGGTTTTGCTGACACTGTTTATAAAAGCACAGGTGTGTGATAAAGGCTTCGGGGTTGAAAGAAATACACTCCTTAGCTTTGATTGGGCTGTTCTCTTCTTTTCTTCTGCCTTTTATGAAACACATTCCATCTTTAACAAATTATCTACTCAAAAATAATCAAGATGCTCTCAAGTATTCGAGTTGCCAAAAACAATTGAAAGACTTTCTGTTTGTCTTGGGTTTGGGTGTCATCTTAAAAGCACAGAACAAATTTTCACTTCACTGTAGTAAATGTGCTTTGATTAATATTGTATGCTGCATTTTTATACACAGATTTCAGATTGTGTTCTGAAATCTGCAGTTAGGAGATGCTGTTTGGTGGAAGGTCTTGGAGAAAAAAAGATTGATAGAGTTTTGCTAGCAGAGAACTAAACCGATAGGTGCAACATTGCAAGCACCTGTGCTCTCCTGTGCTGGTTCCAAAGCATGTCCTCCTCTTCTTGTCCAACTTGCTTTTTCTTGTGGAGAATGCCGTAATAGAGAGCGAAGGAAAATCTGTTTGACAAAGATCATTTGACTGATATTAGAAAGGCCAGTCCTTCTGCCACTTGTCTAAACTGCAGTCATATCCTTGCCAAAAGGACTTATGCTTTACCACACCTGGAGTACCGCTTCTGAACTAATCACTACCTGGAAAGGAATTTCTCAAGAAAGACTGTCTACAAAGACAAATGTTAATAAGGACTAGGTAAATGAGCATCGGTGTTCCTGAAGTAATTGAGTGAAAGAACTCCAGCAGTGCTGCTGACCTGGAGTAGCTGGCAGATAGAGATGGGCTCTCTTCACTTCCATGTGAAAGACAAGCTTTAAACCTAGTTCACTGGGCTGTAACAAACCTGTTTCCTCCTGGTTGTCAGTGAATCAGAATGATGGAGAGCGTCTGTGATTATGGTATGAGAGGTTTCCTAGGACTGCCAAGCTAGAATTTACTTGAAAGAGAATGTGCTAAAGCATAACTCCTGTCAATCAAATTACGCACAAGATTTTTGTCAATAATTTATGATAAAAATGTAAACATTTTGATAAAAGTTGATCTGTTTGGCAGATGGTTTTATCCCTTAAAAACAGGATATTAAAATACAGAATACTTCATCTTTGCATACTTTTATTATAGTGCCTCATACTTACACTACAGATGGGCATTTCTCAATTATGAGAACAAGGCAATAAAAATGAAAGTAAATCATTATAAAATAAAATGGCTTTCAGACTAATTGACTGACTTAAAAGCAATGCATTAATAAAAATACTAAATGACAGTTCGATTACTGAGAAATGATATATATGTAAGTAAGGACAAATAAAGACTTGGTTTGGAAAGGTGACAGCAGTGCTTGTTTTAAAAGTTAGGTATCTTTTTTCTTTTTTTTTTTTCCTCCCCACAAGAAGGCAATGTTAGACTATTAAATACGGAATTACAAGTTACCACGTTTAAGTCAATAGCCTTAAAGCAATATATTAAAGTTTCATAGTGTTATCTCCTAGAAAACTTGAAGCATCCTGCTGGGCATTATCCTTGTCTTAGTAAAAGGAAATGCAAAGGATTATTGTGGAGATAACCAAGTTGAGAGCTGAGAATAGATATGAAACAACTGAACCATTAAGGAATCCGTATTAGCCAGCATAGGTTTTTTTGTTTTATTTTATTTTTTTCTACAGCAAGCTTGTGAGCCTTATGTTTTCTATTCTTTGTGGGTTTTCTCTTTAATTAGCTCTGTACTGCAATCACTAAAGATACTGAAATAAAAATGTTGCTAAGCAGATGTTGTACTAGAAAATGGGTCCAGTTCATTAAATATATTTGTCTCATTTAAATGATTTACTATCATTTTCAAAAAAAAGTTCTTAAAAAAACCCCAAACCAAACACAACTACTACAGACATGTGAGTTTATTCCTCCTAATATATTTCAATATGTGCTGCAAATATATTTCACTTATTTAAATTTAAATCTAAGCTACTGACATTTAATAAATAATAAGCTCTGTATTCTTTTTGTATATGATAACAAGCCATCTATATGAAAATTTATGCTTTTTTCTGGATGGTAGATAGTATATGAAGTTATTGGAGAAGGTGGGAAATGGTATTCCTGAATTGCAGAGGCCTGTTGTCTTGCCCGATTTGCTTATAATAACTTAAAGTCAAATACACCTTTTTCAAATTTGGTTTGAGGCAAATTCCTCCACCTTTGTCAATCCTTGTTTTTTCTGTCTTATGTGTCTGAAACTAATGATCTGTTTGGGTTGTGTTCTTTTTTTTCCATTGGATGATTACTATTTCTATTTTACTTCTTATTTGTTAGAGTTTGTCACAAAGCCTTGAAATATTTTTTAGGTGTTCTTGAAGACAAATCTAATTTAATGGTCTGTACTATGATATGGCAACACTGAACAAAGCTATGAAATGGTATCCCATGGACTTAACAGGGAGCCACAGACAAAATCTATAGCTTTCACTGTACCGCTTTTATGTCATAACTCTCAAATAACTCCTGCTGGAAATAGTCGGCGTGAGCTCGCCAAGTACAAATAGTGCTTGACCAACCCAATTGACTTCTGTAATGAGATGATTTGCCTATGAATAAAGGGAGTGCAGTAGATACTGTTTACTTTGATCAACGTACCTGCTCTTCATTAAGTCTCCCTTTGAAATTTTATGTTGTCATGATATTCAAACTGTCGTCTTTGCAGAAGCTACTCTATGAAATATTGTGGGGAAGTCTAAGGAATGTTTTAACATATTGTGTAATTATCCTCTTAGCTTTTTTTTTTCCATTTTCTGTGATGCAAAACCCAGATTGTCAATATTTATACCATTCTTGAACTTTAAGAGCAAGTTTTTGTTATATAAAGGATGCTTCTTGAAATTAATCTCTAATGAAGTTTCCTCCAAGCACTTTTTCTCAATGATAGGCATTATTAACACCTTAAAAACAGCTTATCATAGTCTGTATGCTGTAGGTCATGAACTACTGTAGGCCCTGTAGGATAACTAGGCAGCAGCTTGTGTTAGTCTGAACTCGGAGGGCACTTTTCAATGTGACAATGGGAGAAAGGTGGACAATGTGCGTTATTCTTATCTCCTTTTAACTATAATTTTTTAAACTCCACTTCCTTTGTGCAATAGTTCATTAAATGTCTAAATCTAACTCAAACCTGTGTGTTTACTCACAGCATGTGAGTGCAGAAATATTCCATGGTAATACACCAGGAGAGATTTGCTTCTTTGTACAACCAGTTTTTCTGATGTCACTGCAGAGAAGTTAAATCTTCATGTAAAATATCTCTGTGAATTTCTTTGCAGTGAGCTGAGATATAAATGTCCATTCCTATGGGAATGGAAGCAGAATTTTGAAACCTTTTGCCTCTACATCTCTTTTGTATTTAACTTGATCTTCAGCAGTCTGTCCCCACAGCTGCTTTGTAGTCACTCCACTCCCACAGTCCTTCACCTCCTCCTTGTGGGTATAAGTAAACAACAGGCTAAAGGATTTTAGTTCTTGTATAATTTATTTTGTCCTTCAGTTTTGACTGTTTTGATCACTCCCTGGGCTAGAAATTACCTTTGCCCAATCTTCAAGGCAGATTTTGCTGGAACTTGCTGGTAATGTCAGTCACCCAAGTCAACTAGAAGTGAATATCAGCTATTGATAATGAGAGGGGAAAAATAGCTGAACAGGTCTTAGATTAATCATTGATGTAGTTTAGGGAAAGTAACTCCTGATATAAAAGGTACTGGATCTTGGGAGAGGCAGGGGGAAGCTAAAAGAGGACATCTGTTCAACCAGTACTTCCAAGTGTTGCTGTCATCAAGCAAAATGTTTTCAGGATGCATTTGTGTTTCTTCCTTTTGTGTGTCACGCCCCGCAAAAAAAAGCTGCTTTTACAGCAATCTGAAGACTCCAGTGGTCTTCATTAATGGCAGATAGATATAGACTTATAAGAAAGATTAGGATAGCTGTAACATCTTCCTCTCTTCTGAATTACCCAGGGGAGCAAGTCAAGCTGTTTTCAGAATTATTTTGTTATATATTTTTCATTTATGTAGGAGCTAAGATCTTCGGAAGTAATTTATTCTTTGTCCCAATGGCTATATGCTGCTTCTTACTATATTTTTGGATGCAAAGTGGCTCTTAGTCAAAAGAACGGTAAGGTACTGTACTGCATAGTAGTCTAGAGCTAGCTCTCAGATCCCAGGTTTCTTTCACCAGATCTGTCTTGCCCCAAACTGGGAATAAAGATCTGACTTTTTTCACTCCCCCCCTCCCCCTCCAGTATGTGTATGTGGATCTTTAGAAAAGTTCTTTTTAACTGGTTGAATTAATTTGCACTTTACTGTGCAAGACAAATGTGTGTTATTACCAAAGGGAGTGGCATCCACTTCAGCTGCTGCTGTTCAGCTTGACAACGATCATGAATCAAAGCCATCAACTGTCACAATTCAGGCTGGTGTATTAAGAGAAATCAATGGCAATTTACATTAGTACATCGGGCTTTGAATGGCAGCAGATGAAGTGGTCAAATTGTCTTTTTTTTTTTTAGTGAGCTTCTCTGCCTTTTACCAGTAACCTCTGGCTGCAAACCGTTAAATTCAGCCTCGCTTACATTGCTAGGGTTTGCAAGAGCCATTCTGATCTGCCATTCCCAAGGGCAGAAGATTAATTCATTTTTAATAATAGCAATAAGAATAATAGAAAACTAGTCTGGGGCTACCATGGGACACATGACATGGTTCAGAATACTTTTCAAATAAGAAAGCTGTTTCTGTGCAATTTGGAGGGCAGGTGGTTCCTAATGGAAACTAAAAAGTGGTTATTAATCCATCTTTTCTAATGAGGCCAGCTGAACCTTCTGTGAGAGTGATTACAATGGGTGTAAAATGCCATACTAGAAATTAGAGTTGAGAGTTTGATGCGCAGGTAAGGGAAGCAGTAACTTTTGTGTGTGCATTCAACTTTCTAAATGTGGAAGAAACATTATTTCACATAAATATTATGCTATATCATTAAAAGTCTATGTATGTATGTTTTCCTTTTCATTGCTTCTGTAATATCCCATCCTGGTGGCTTTTTTTTTTTTTTTTTTTTAGTTTTTTAACAGTACATTTATGAAAGAAGTATTCTTTGCTGAATTAACTATTTCCCTATCTCGATGTCCAACTAATCAATCCAGATTAGGCATCATGCCCACATTCTAGCAACTCACCTTGATTCCATCAATTTTATCATCAGTGGAGGGAGATGAAAAGGCTCAGTGTGATTCCAATGGTATTTAACACTGCATATTTTCAACTACACTGTCACAGCTCTAAGCAAGATACATAAATTTGAAATTAGACTGTTAGCAAAATAGCTATATTTTACATAAAACATTTATACAGTTCATTGTCGGATTCATTTGAGATTCACTGAAATAATTAGAAGCATTGATTTATCTTTTTTTAACTCCAAATTATAACTCCTAGTTAATGTTTAAAATTTACTGTTTATTTGCATATGTATAAATTTGGGGGTTTGTCTGTTTTTGACATCTCAAATATTTGTTTTTCTCAAGTTTTCCAAGGTCTGTTTTGAAATTTGGGATTATTTTTCCATATGCAAAGAATAATCATACATTTATAAACACATATATTTGTATTCATTTAGCTTAAAACAAATTCAAAAGATATAAAGTAAGTGTATATTCCTTATGAAAAATCAACATATTGTGCTGTCAAATTACCATTGGAAACCTCATTCTGGACAGAATAGTTTTGACATGGTCACAAACAAACCCCTCAATTACATTATTATTTGTTGTTGTAAAGGATAAGTTCACTTCAGGTTTTAATTTAAAAAACTCCCTCTCTACGTTTGCCCTGGGTCAAATCTATTCTGATTTCTTTTTGGATACCTTCCCTTTTGTTCAGATTTCATTTAACAGTCTTTGCATTCATTTTAGAAGGCTTTCCATACTTTTCCTCCATTCACAGTAGCAACCTTATTTGTTTTATATACTGGCTTTGGCTCAGTTGATTCTCGCGCAGTTCTTGCCCATATTTATGTTGTATGTATCTACCCGCAGATTGCAATATAAAGCCTTGAAATTTAATTTACAGAAGAAAGTCTTGCTGCCTGTCTATAAGTTTTCCTTATCAGTCAGTCTTGTAACAATTATTTTACACTGTGGTATGTAACTAATGTGTTACATATGTACTTTGTAAGTAGTATACTCAATGTTTCATATTCTTTTTGTAAATGCTAGAACTTGGATGGTTCTGTTAGTAAAATTCTGTAATGTCTCTTTTGCTTAGCCTGTTTTTTATGATTTATCTGTGCAATAATCCTAATCTGATGTTTTGCTGCATACTACAGGCTATTATGAGAGCAATTGCTTTAGGAAAATTTGAGTGTCCAGAAGGATTGGACAACATTTGTGAATGGAGTAAGTGTCGGTCATTTACATTTTAATTATGAAATATTAGTACACAACATACAAGTAGAATGAAGTGCCTTTTGAACTTAATTGCATTATGTAACTACGTGTTGATTAGATTCTTGTTAGTGACTAGCAGAACACAGCCATTAGTTACTAAGTCAATTCTTTTTTTTGCTTCAGGGAGACTTTTATGCTAAAGTCATGATTAAACACAACTTCCATCTGTTCTAGCCTAACCTAATTAATCTGACCAAAACAAGAGCCATTGTGCATGTCCGTTCACATAAGCACAGATTCTGGCCCAATGTATTTACTCTTACTGTGGCATTCCCTAAATTTTCTCTTATGTCATAATGCTTACTGGAAAAAGCTTTCTGAAATTATAAAAGTTACAAGTCACCTATTTAGTCATACTTCTCTGCCAGATTAATGAGAACAAATAATATTCTTTCTCCCTGGTTTTACTTAATCTCTTCCCCAGAGCGTTCTTGCATGATAGTTTGGAAGGACTTGTACAATTCCTCATGGAACGTGCCCTGAATTGTTTTAAAACTTGCATCCTTCCAAGGTTTGCAAGTGACAACACATCTGCGAGCGTTATGTTATTTGGTTTTAATCTTTGAATCAAACTGATTCTAATGCTACTCTCTTAATACCTGACAGATGAAAACAAATTCTAAATTGTAGTGGGTCAGGGGAAGTTTGATACCACAAGGCAGTTTCATATCGCGTAGTTGTTCTGGATGACAGCCCAGACTACCTCAGGGCATATCATGCTGTTATGTTTCATGACACCTTTGGCCCAAAGATTGAATAACGCTATTGGCTTCCTTATTCTGATCTTTTTACAGAATGAAATTACTTTGAACTCTATCGCATTGCCTTCATCAACATTTTTAGCTGTGGTAACTGTTTCATTTCATTTAAAAGTGTGGCTGTAAAAGACTACGTTTTAAGAAACAAAATACATACTTCACAAAAAGTCACAACAGTCTGCTGTTCAATGTGAACAGAGGTAACCAACCATTAACTACATCCCTATTAGATCCTGGCATGTTCTATGTTGTTATTTCATGCACTACGTAATTATTATTAATAATCATCAAATATTTCACCTGTTTTTTTCCACTTATGTTTTTTCTATCTCTTAAAGTCTCCAAAGTATTTTTCCCTTCTGCTGTGCTACACTGTAACTAGCTGCTATTGAAAAACAAAAATTTGACTCTGCAATTTCTTCTCTCTCGTTCCTATGCATGATAGTAGCAAGGACACCATTCATGAAAAAATTCATGAAGGCTTCTAAAACTTGTTTCCCTCTTCTCGCCCCCCAATAATGCTTGGTTTCTTATATAGCTTTTGGTGGGAAAATAAAGCCCGCTTTCTTTTTCAGAAAATTGAACATCTCTAAATACTTGAGACAGGAAGGTTTAGGATGGTAATGAATCATGATGGGAATGTTGGTCCTGTGAAGGAAAATAAGCTGTTAGAAAAGACAAATGCGCTCTTGTTCTCACTGTGTGCTGCAAAAAGTTGCAGTTCTGAGGAAATTCTGTGTGGTTTTTTCTCATTGCTGTTCCATTGAGTCTGGCATCTCACACCTACAAGAGTCAATTTTTCACATTTTCAGAGGGAATGGTCGAAGTCCAGAGTCTGCATTTATACTGTCCTGGGGGTTACTTTACCTTGAAATAAGATTTTCAGCTATCAGCAAGATAAAGTAGTCACAAGCCAGATGCTATCAAATTGCTAAATTGGTTAGGACTAATTAAAGAAAAATATAAAACCCCATGATTTTTAGGTTTGATGTGGAAACTGTTGGTTTTTTGTTTAGAGATCATGCACCAGAGGAAAAAAATATTGCAGGAGCTGTCAATGTGTGTATGTAGACATCTGTTACTGCCAGTCAGTTTTGCTAATTCAAGCTTCTATATAAAAGACATAATTTCTTGCAGGGGGCAAATGAGATTAATCCACCCTTCCTTTGTTGGACCAGGGAAGGGTAATATAAATTCTGAGGGCAGTGGAAACTGAGGGGGGAAAAAGGAACTTCAGTGAGAAGAAAAAATAGAGGAAGGCAGGCACCAAATGCGGAGAATGAGAGGAGGCGGTTCATATTACTCCCGGAAAGTTTTAATCTTCATATTAATTTAGTAATTTGAAGGAAATTGCATATTAGATTAAATAAGTGACCTAGTTTGCCTACTAGCCTTCCTTTGACAGTTTTCAGTTTAGATGACTTCTACAGACAAGCCTGGAAACTAAATCAATTAGAAGTTGATGGATGTACTGTGTCTTCATGTCCCTTAAATAAAACTACACTTTCAGTTATCCATTTAAAGCTTATATAAATGTGTATGCATATCTATATAGAGAGATTTGTGTGTGTGTATATATGAAGAGTGAATGTGTCATGGTTTTTTGCATCAGGATTACCACTTTTCTGTGCTCGTTATCTCACAGACCACTAAAGCAACAATCAATTATCAGAGCTGACTATTGCATATTTCTGCATCATCTGAAGTACAGTCTAAATTTTTACTTTATTTTTACTTTATTATTTTTGTTTCTTCCTTCCTACTCTGTTCATTCACTATACCAAATACATCTTCTGTACTTTCTAAGTGAAGATTGTCATTACATTTCTTCAGTTGTATTTATCTCTTTAGCTTTTCTTTGTGAATTACTCTTGTAGATACTCCTATTTAAAGAAGAAACTGCAGAAAGCATAGAAAAGTGCTTACTAGATGGTACCTAAATCAGAATGAGTAAACCATTACATCGAGCTTTTGCAACCTCTGTATTTTCACAAGTTCGCTACTGCTGACAAAGAAACTCGAGAGAGAAAAATTTTGCATCACAAACATGAAAAAAATCAGTCCGATGGTTTAACTAAACTGACAAACCATTTTCTTGGAGTTTTCTTGTATAAGCTTTTACCTTAAAATGACATTCCCAAAGGTAACAGAATGTTACAGTAATTAGATGTAAACCAACTTTGGTATGTCCTTTCATTACCTACATGAAATGCAGTATTGAAATAGAGCTGAAAAGGTAAAATGTTAACTTTTTTTTTTAACTCTGCATTGTGTTCACTTGTATTTAGACTGCTTTTTTATTACTCCTTATTATAATTCACCCAGAAAATCAGCCCTTTGCAAACCAAAGTATGCATTGTTTGTCTTGGTGGGATTTGGATGAGTACATATTTAAATAAGGAAACATAATATGGGGATGGGAAAACATTCTTTGTTTGCCAGTAAAGGACGCAAGCAATCACTGGAACATATGGAAATCCTTATTTGATTAAAAAGCAATAGCTACACTTTATTAGACTGAAGCAAGGAAAGCTGGTGCTTGGAAAGTTTTTGGGTTGGGTCTGGCTTCCACTGCTCACATCTGTAAAGTTCCTGGGTTTGAAGGCTGAAAGAGATGGAGTACGTGCAAAACAGAGAAACTCATGACTGAGGTCAGTAGTAAAAGAGACGTAGAAGTTGTGTTGAACATGATTTGGTAAAACCCGATTACCAGGGCTATTCCATCTTTGTAGCTTTTCCAAGAGTCTTGGAATAGGCTCCAACTGCTGTGGGACTTGCTGCCTTAAACTAAGCAGAGCTGTATGTTCTGGGTGTGGCATGAATTGACTCTCTATATGCACATATTTTCTAGTTTAAAAGACAGTTCCCCAAAAATAACATGCAGAATATGATCTCCCTGGTAAGAAATAGAAAAATAGTGAATAGAGATAGAATAGGATTGCTTTTTCTCAGTCTATGAAAATGTAATAAAGAAAAAAAACAGGCTGTTTGCCAGCTGACCTTAAAACTGTGTAATAATAATTAATAATAATGATATAATAAAATGGACATACTGCAATTTGTATCGCTATTTTGATGAGATGACTGATGCGTGCAAAGACTTCCTCTGCTATCTGGTATTTCCTATCAGTGATGCGACCTTTGCAAGGCAGTCTGACAGCTTCATTGAAAGTGAATGTCTAACCACATATGTAATTTTTTCTTCCATATGGTTATAAACACACAGTTATTCAATGCATTAAAATTAGAAAAAAGAATCATGATATGTTACCATGCAGTTTCTTAACTAACAAAAGGAAATTTGTGCAAAACCTTAAAGGAAAAATGTAGTTTACTGTATACAAATTTGTAAAATACCCTTCAGTTCATGGGGTCAGGTTGGGAAGCCCAGTAATGCACACAGAAATATGGTCCTTTATTAATGAAGTTTATCATCAAAATAGCAAGGAGTCAGGCAGGATGTGAACTATAGTCTTCCTTGCTAGTTGTTCAGATACTGGGACAGGGCTCTGCTTCATGACCTCTGTAACATGCAGTTCCTTTCTAGCTAATTAAAATTACTGCTGGTAATTGTAACTCCAGGTGAGCCAAACCCGTTGGTTTCTAATCCTTAAATTTCATAAATTTTTTGCTCCAGTCCTATCATCATGCCAGCATGTATCTGTATTTTTCTGTAAGCTGCAATTTTTCTTTATAGGAAGAATCTACACTGTAAGTCATGCATAAAAATAAGTGGATACATTTAAGGCAAACTGTGAAAATTACTTGTTTTTATTTATTTATTAGATGTAGCCCGCAGTCATAAATATTTCAAATGTACTTGTATTTGTAGGTGCTACACAGTGCACTACTATTAACTTGAAATACAGAAGCGGAAAAAAGAGCTAAAACACTTGAATATTCATTATTTCTCATCCTGACTATAAACAAGGTATGAATAAGTGGCTGCCCACGTAAAAAATTAATTATATATATCTACTGAAAATAATTAACAGAATATGTTGGTTAAGGTGGATGAAATCTAAATTGAAAAGCATATTTTAACTGTTGCTCCCAGTTGGGAGATCGCTTTGTTCAAAGTTCAGGTACCATTATCTTTGGGGATAATACAAACCAGCAGGGTAGGTGTCTCAGGCATAGACATACATTTTTAGCCTGTCAATTCGTTACTGTATATTTGACTTTCCTTTGGAAAAATATCCTTTCTGTCACTGCCCTCGAGGCAGTCTGTGTCAGTTTTATTTATATTGAACAGTGATAATTTATTCAGAACTACTCTGGTTGACTCTAAGGATTGTTCGCACACTAACTACTACACATATTATGAATGGCGATGGATGGATATTTCCTGCTTTTGACTCAATTTTGAGAGCAATAATGTCTAAATTAAGAAAAAATTAGAGATACTAACCACAAAGACTTTTTCATTTTGATTTAATGGTCTTTTTATTTATTTCAAGAAACTTCATTTAAGAATTGGTAATACTAACTGTGCTAATAATGTTTGGGTCCAAGCACTTTATTTTAAGTCTAAAACTTTCCTCTTGGCCCATTTACAATTGTATATTGTTTTCTACGTTTTCCTTTAAACTTTACAGTAATGTCAGTCTATTGGGGGTTCTTTAAAAGAATCTGATGGCAAAAAAGGCACAAAGACCATCACAGATTATTTCCCTAGCTCTTCAGTACTATGACAAAGAAGTTGTTTTGTCAGCAGAGTACAACTTAAGATTTCATATTCTGAACAAAGGAAAACATGTGTTTATATACTTTTTTAATTGTTATCTAAATTAATCTACATAGATGTTATTAATTCTGCTGGTAACTAGAATTGTCAAATGTGACAAAGAAGCCGCCTGTGTCTGATGACTGTGTGAGTTGTTCTGGTGCTGAAGGTTGCTACACATGCTGCAATAGAAATTGTTACGTGTAGGGAGGGACGAAATGTCTCTCGTCGTCACACGTCTTTTGGTGAGGAGCAAATTGCGTTCCTGAATGGACAGAGCTTCTCTGCGGTTGCCACCTGGCCTTATGGTTGTTAGGTGGCTCTGGGATGTTAACTCCTATTAAAATACTGTGAATAAAGAGTAGCCACTGCTATGTCTTATGGGCTAGATCAATGGTCAGCAGAAAAAGTAAGTGTATTTTAATTCCATGATTTAGGTAAGAGCTGGGAAGGAATTTTCACAGTACTCCTGCACTTCTACCTATGTGAATACCTGCTATTTAAATTATGTTGGTGGGGCTTTTTTTGGTTTTTTGCCTTTTTTTTTTTTTTCCTGTTATTTTTGTTGTTGTTTTTCAAGAAAATTCTAGACTATCGAGGCAACATTGATTTCAAACAGTTCTCTTCCTCGGCTTTTCCGATATCTGTTCATTTTCTAGAGTGTTGCTTCCCTGAAAGACATAACTGCAAATGTTTTGGTAAAATTTAAATTCTTAAGAATTGATTCATAAAGAAATTTGTGTGGCAAACTCCTGTGGATTTGATTGGATATGCGTGAATGTTTGCTGAATTTCTGTACCAGTGATGAGAGATGGTCTCTCTTCCTAAAAATGTCTGGAAAGAGTGTCAGAAGTAGAGCATGGCAAGTTTGGAAATATGCAACCAGGAGCTTGAGTAAAAGCTGGAATATGTTCAAAACTTGCTGTCTGATGGCTCAATTGATTCTCAGTGTAAAGGATTTAGCTTTGATTATTCCATTTTTCCAGAATGTTCTTTATTCTTTAGAACAATTATCTAGAAAAAGATATTTTTATAATTAATTTTAAATAGCTAGTGGGTCTATTCTCTCAATTTCTTTATAACATTATTTGTAGTGTATAGATATACATATGTTTATAGTGTATAATGTCTTTTTTTTGTAATGTATACAGGCTTATACTCTGTGACACTTAATGTCCATAGTGCTTAAAAGCTCTGTTCTGGATAAGAATTTCCTTCCTTATGTTAACGTAAGGCAATATAATGTTCAAATAAATTTGAAGAACTGGTTATTTTTAGGACCTGCTAAAGCAAGTTAAATTGTTTTAGTTGGTTAATCTTGCTGACTAGATGAACTGTTCTTTCTTAGCAGGTCCACAGCTAACTTTCTCTTTGGTTTGCGGCTGCTGTGAAGTATGCGTGGATTGGACTTGTTTTTTTGGTTTTGTGTTCATGCATGCAATGGTTGTCATTGGGTCTCTGACATTTAGATGTTTCTGCCTCCTGGAACTTACCCTGAAGTTGCAAACTTTGGCTGGTGCACAGTACTTTATGAGATTTGTTATTATTTGTGCATGTTTTAATGTCTGACAATTTAACTACATGCTGCTTATCTTCTGCTATGTAATACTGAACACTAACTGCACTTGAAGGTTTGTATTTCCTGTCCGTTATTTAAAGGAAAGATTTGCCTCTGGGTGGTCTGTGACAATTCTGCAGTCAAAGGCAGGAATCAGAAGGGACAAAGCTGATTTGACACTGCTTCAGCTCACGTGAAAGAGTAAACGTATTCCCTTTGGTTCATTTGTGAAGTAGACGTAATTTGGGATTAAACCTTACAGCATATGTGCTCACGGTTTACTTCTTTAAACAACTGGAGCAGTACTGTTGAAGATACTGAACCATAAAGATGCTGAAAAAGTACTGTTGTTTGGGGGTTTTGTTTGTTTTCTTCCTGTTTAGGCATTCAGTATAAGTTGTTAAAAACATAGTTTCACTGGATTTTTCTTTTGCACAAAACAAAAAGGTCTTTTTATCTGATTTAAGATACAATATGTTATTACAGATATTCATATATATATTTGACCTATCGAAGTTAATTCTGTTAAATTTTAAAGTGAAATAATCCCATCAGATGTCCTCAAGTTAGGAAAATTCCTAAAAATTTGCTTGGTTTTGAATTTATGTGTCTACACTATAAGAATGTTCTGACCACAGGGTCTTGCTACTCAGGACAGAATCTGGCTCTTCCTTTCTTCCTTTCCCATTTATCTTTTCTTTTCTTTGGAGAGAAACACCCCTATGCGTGCAGGTCCTTTTGTAAGAAAAAGGTGTTATTTTATTTGTTTGCAGCCTCCCATCTTACTCTCTCCCATTTCCCTAGGGTACTTCAGAAGTCTGTATTTCTAGTACACAGCTTGAGGGCTTTCTCTCCCGCTTTCTTGGTTTCAGTGACCTGGCCTTTTCAAGTGGAAGAATATTCCTCATGAGAATTTCCTACTAGACCTATTGCTGAACTCAATTGAATATATGATCTTTCTTGATAGCAAAATGGGAGCTGACTACCTTTGAATCTAGCCAAGAAGTTAGGAAAATCTAGCTTTTAAGTAACTGTTTGCCCAACAAACTGCCTTTGGCTTTAGGCTCCATAGATAATGAAGTGCCTTTTTGGTCTCGGGCCAGGAGCCTCCGCACCAGGCACAATCATATCATTGATTTGCTCCTGTGCCATTATTTCTCATAAAGCTTAATACCATAAATCTCTTCATACTTTACTGCAGATAACAGGCAGCAGACTCCCTTGACTCTTCTCTTAAAACGGTCAGCAAGAAGTTGCAGAGTTCCCAGGGCTCATTTGAGTTCCCCCAGTGACATCTAGGCTTATTCCAGGAAAGATGATACATCTTAATATCTCCAGGATCTTGTAAATGCAAATGGAAATATATAACATGCAAGCGGCTGTCATTTCAGGAAGTTTCATATATTTTATGTACTTAAAGGCTTGAGCAGGCATTTGACTGTGCAATTTGACCTCCTGCATAATTTAATGGCCAGAGGGACATTAAATTGCTCTGTTACCTATGCATTAAGCTCAATAACTTGTGTCTTGTTTCCTTCAGGAGCCTCTAGAACAAACTATATATTTTTCAAAACTTGAGACATTAAGTTCATTTTTTAAACTCTAGAGTTAGTTGAGAGTTGCACACCTACATAACAGGATCCTCCAAACAGGCTATCAATTCAGCAGCCTCTGCTGAAAGGCAAAGAATATCTACCTTAGCAAGTACTGGAGAGCCAAGGCTACTACAAATATTTTTAGAGTAAAAATGGATCACGCTATAAAAATAAAAGGTGGCAATTTCTGAAATTCCACCTAGCAATGAAACAACCCTCTATGTCTTCCCTCTTTCTCTTATGGCTGTCAATACAGCTAGTCTAGATATAAAATCACACAATAAGCTGACGGAATATTTCTCACCTGACATTCAGTCTATCATTAGTTTAAAAAAAATAAAAATCTTTGTAACTCCTTATTTAACATGACAGTTGCTGATTCATTGTTGCCTTACTTGAAGCTACCAGTGTGTGGAGACACTTTTAAATTCTTCTGGAGTCCACACCCTATTCACAGTAACGTCGGTTGATTATTTTCCTTTGATGTTAATGGAATGTGAAGTGGGATTTTCCATTTAGTTTGGCTGTGAATACTTTTTGCCAGTGAACTACTTGTACCTTTTAAAAATTAGTAAATTAGATTTCCATTTTAAAGTACTAATTACTAAAAGGAAATATAGAGAAATAAGATAATAATGCCCAAAGAATTCAATGGACATACTGAATGGTGGTTTGCTTGCTGCTGACTTACTAGTTGGTGATATTGCTTCATGACAGATATTATACTGATTTTACTGAGCATACGGATGTGTGGCAGATTATACTGTCTGTGCATGATTGTCTAAGTTAAATCCAAAAAAGTGACCAAAACCCTTGCCTGATTGGTTTCAGCTTTGCTAACTATATTTTTATCATGTAAAAGTAACAATATACAAAAAACCCCATAGAGTGCTATCATAATATAATGTATGGATGCATTAAGAATATACTAATGGGTTTGGTGGTATTTATAATTGTACATGATAGTCTGGTCAGAGTTTCTGTTTCTTGGTGGTTTTTTCCTTTCCATGTATGTGTATTCCTTCTGTTTTCCTTCTTTCTATGATACCTTTTTTTTAAAAAAAAAATTCCACTATCTTAAGGATGTCATTATTATTTTTTGCCTAAGGCTTAACTCGTATGCATTTTGGATGTGTTTGTGGAGTACTTTTTCTTAATGTTAACAGTTCTGACTAGTTTTGTGAGATTGTCAGCTTTACATATAATCCTGCATAAAAACTTGCTTGAGTCCTATCTCTAAAATGCTACCAAAAAAAAAAAAAATCAGTAAAAATAAAGCTTCTTATGGGTTTAGCTTAAATCCATTTTGTTATGATACCAGCTATTTTTCCTTTCCCTTTTTCTTGTTTTGATTATGGATTTTATAAATGCTGCTGGTTTATTAGCAAAGATACAAGATAAATACATTATGAATCTTCTGCTCTCTAGTTGTATGTTTAGAGCCGAGAACTCAATTTTTTGACAACAGAACTGTGCTCACTACTGATAATTTAAAAAATGTAAATAATGGAAAAAACCCCACAGAAAATTTGTAACTAAATACATTTTTCCACTCCATAAAATATTTTGTTCAGCACATTCAAAATACTTCCATGTTGAAATTATTCAGAAAAATAAGACAGACACACTTTAGATCATTTTTCTGGTAATCCAGACAGTCACCCATGATGTGGAAGAGTCAAATGATAATTACATATTCTGCATGACCGTAGGTAGTCCAGGCAAGCGATTGCTTCTTCTGCAACCTAAATGAATAATCTAACCACTGGGTTTATGAACTCTGCCTGTTTCTTGTTGGTCCAGTGAATATTGAGGTATTTGCCTGGTTTTCCAACAAGACTTGAGAGACTAACTCAATGTTGAATATTGAGAGGATTCAGAGTAAGAACTGGAATGTCTGCTCTTCTTCTAGGGTTCAGACTATGTACTTTTGTTAAGAATGTCACTAAAAAAAGTTATATTGTGAATCTCTCAATTTTTGCATTAAAAATTCTTGAAAGTAGTGGAGCTTTCCCATGAGAACTTTGTATATCAACAGATCATGTTTTCTGATTAAAACAACACACCCCAACCCCACAACTTTTAGCTTTATTAAAGAAAAAAATACTGTTCTGACCAGCTCAGGAATTTAGGAAGGCACAAAGACATAACTATTTATCTTCTCTTTTTTTTCTTCCTTCTTCAAATCTTCTTGTTAAAATAAGTGACACAAATTTAACAGGTTGTCAGAGCTATTCATAGGGTAATTCTTTATTGTTATAGTATTCTACTGTCTTGATTAGTTTTTATGCATTGCTAAACTTTTTTAGCATCTGTCTTTGCTAAGATGCCTAATTGTGAAAATTTTACATTTCCTAAAAGCTCAAAATACTAAAAAAAAAAAAAGAAAAAGAACCCAAACGTACCCACAAACCAAAAAAATGCAAAGAAACCCTGAAATTTTAGGCCTGATCTACGTAAAAGTGAAATAATCCCTTGTTTCTCAGAAGTGTAAACAAACATGCTCATGTTTCAAATGCAAAATCCATTAATACTTCAGCTTGCAGGCTGGAAAACAGTGAATTATTTCTTGGAAAAATCTGCACTGTTTTTAATGCTCAGTGACCCTGTATCCATTAACGGTCTGCCAGCTCCGATCCCCAAATCAAATCTAAATACATACAAAAAATTCTTTTTAAAAAGATGAATAGCTTTCTGTTGTATTACATTACATTAATTTCACCCCACTGGGCTTTAAGTTCTGTTCCTTTACATTGTGATGTAAAAAGGCACATGAGCATTGGGCCAGTGAGACTTTTGTTTCTATTGATGTCAGAAGAATTTATATGCATGGGAAACTGAAAGAAATTGCTGAAATATAGTAATATATAAAATACAAATATGCAAAATAGGTACATTAAACTCTATAAATCATAGTTAATTGGACCGGAGCTTGCTTTAATTTAATTACTCGGTGCTAATGCCCAGAAAATGTTCTGGTCTTAAGGTCATTGTTTCTATAAAATGCTAATGTTCTAAAGGTTTTCTCCCATTCCAGTTGCCAGTGAAACCATTAACTCCTGTGGTTTATAGGGTTAAACATTAGGAACTAGAAAATAATTTGGGATTCCTCTTGTTGTTGTAAGATTTGCCTAGGAATAATAATTTTGAGTTGGGTACAAGTAACTCCCATTGTCACCCCTGGAGAATGCAATTCCATGTCAACTAAGTGCTCTTACCGCAGCAATATATTTCAATAGAAAGAAACAGTATACAGGTTAATCTATTTCTTAGCTTATCTTTCACTTTCTCACTATCTCTAATCAGATTTTAAACTCTCCAAGACAGAAGAGTCTCTGTAAACAAAGCTCTGGTAATAATTATGCCTCCAAAGGAAATGATGATATTTGAGAGTATAAGATGACAACAGCTCAAATAAGTGGGCTTTTTATTTTTTTGTTTCCTCTCCTTGTCTTTATATGAAGTATCACTTCCATTTAGTGTACATTAAAAAAGAATATTTTTCTGCTAGCTATATCTGGTGTCACATGTACTCATCCAATGAATGTGGTAGGATGAAGTTCACCTACTATGAGGGAGTTGACTCAGGTAGTGAGGTGAATGAAGGAAAAAGAACCTCACAGATTTCCAAAACTGGTTCCTAATACTGAAGATGATAAAAGTGTGAACATCAAAAACAGACACAAATATATCTGAGGGTAAACTTTCAAGATGAAAATTTAACCTCAAGTGAGTTCAGTTTTGTGCATTATTGCTTTTAAAAAACCTTGGTATTCTGCAAGTAGAATTGGAAGATTAGCTTTACAGAAAATTAAGTCTTACTTGAAACCTTGCAAAAAAATGAAGCAATTGCATGCTAAGGTATATAAACAAGTTTTTTCAGAACTTTGGTTTTGCAGCTTATGAAAGGGTGGGGCTGAATTGCTAAAGCAAACCATGTTTAAAAAAAACCAAAACACAAAAGCAAAACCAAAACCCCGAGAATCAACCAAAAAAACAACCCTCAAAGCAAAGAACAACAACGGAGGGAATTCCACACTTATTAAGGACTTCCAGATATTGATTTCTCAGTTGAAAAATGAAGAGATTATTTAGACACTTATAAACCTGCATGCTGTTCTAAGACCTAGCTTTTAAGTACCCACAAGGGATGTAAATGTATTCAACCAATAAACCAAGGTTAACAACTCTTTTAATGATTTGAGATGGAATAAGATCCAGAACACCAATAAATATTCTTGTTCTGCAATTGTAAGAGCTATGGTCCAGTTTGAAATGGTCAGCAGATGGAAAACGACCAGAGCTTAACAATTACATGATATTGTTCTAAATTTTTTTTCTTCACTTCCAGTTTGGGGGGTTTCATTCTTTCCATGCTCTTTTCAGGTGATTTTGGTGTGAATGTAAACAGAGGCAAAGCTGTTTACACTTGATATTTTGAATATTCCTTTTGTCTTTGGCAGAGATGAAGAAATACAAGATGCAAGAGAACACTGTAACTACAAAACTGAACTATTATTTCTTCTGGGAACTGCCAGTAATTTGTTTGGGGAGGTCATAATGTCTGTCTTACAGCTGACAACTGTTTCCAGAACCATCATGGGAGCCCTATTGTCTTGCTTTTCCTTACAAGAGTGGAGAAAAAATTATTTATTTATTTTAAAATTATACTTAATGTTGTTGTTTCCTTCTTCCCAGATTTTTTTTCAGTGGGTCTTTTTCTTCAGTCCAGAACAATTCTGCTATATCTGAGAACCAGATCATCCTTAAGGAGAGCTTCGTTGTACTGAAGAAAGTGCCAACACCAGGACTTTCCTCTATGCCTAGGTTTCTGGAGAACTTGACATTTTTGAGGTAAGCTTTTTTTCTTTATAGAGCGATATATATATGTGTGCGCACGTGTGCGTGTGTATATATATATAGCTTCTGAGGGATCTTTGTAAAAAGTCTGATTTTTTTGTTGGGTAAAGGCTGACATTCCTTTTCTTCAGCTGCTTGTCAGGGTTTTTTTGCTTCATTGTATCATATATCATTAATTTGACACAGTAAAACTAACACAAAGTAAAAGCAAATAAATCCTTTCTGGTAGCACTTCTTCCAAGCTGACTCGTGCTGCTTTGTTGCCCAATCTCCCCTGACTGATCTGCCCTGTGTCTAAGCTCTGTCTCAGCTGCAGCAGTTTCCAACAGGCACGCACCTTGGTGGAGGTGAGCAATGAAGAACTTAGAACTCTGATTGCTGGAAAGCAGCCCGTTGTGGTATTAGCTCACATGACATTCTCCATGACATCAATGTCAACTGAGATGAAGCTGGAAAGAGAAAGATTTTTGAAGAAGGTGGAGTCCCTAAATCATAGAATCATAGAATGTTTTGGGTTGGAAGGGACCCCTAGAGGTCATTTAGTCCAACCCCCCTGCAGTGAGCAGGGACACCACTAACTAGATCAGGTTGCTCACAGCCCCATCCAACCTGACCTTGAATGTTTCCAGGGATGGGGCCTCCACCACCTCTCTGGGCAACCCATTCCAGTGTTTCACCACCCTCGTTGTAAAGAATTTCCTCCTTATATCCAGTCTAAACCTACCCTGGTTTAGTTTAAAACCATTACCCCTTGTCCTGTCACAGCTGGCCCTACTAAAAAGATTATCCCCATCTTTCCTATAGGCCCCCTTTAGGTACTGAAAGGCCGCAATCAGGTCTCCCTGCAGCCTTCTCTTCTCCAGGCTGAACAAGCCCAACTCCCTCAGCCTGTCCTCATAAGAGTGGTGCTCCAGCCCTCGGATCATTTTTGTAGCCCTCCTCTGGACCCGCTCCAACAGGTCCATGTCCTTCTTGTGCTGAGGGCTCCAGAGCTGGACGCAGTACTCCAGGTGAGGTCTCACCAGAGCAGAGTAGAGGGGCAGAATCACCTCCCTCGACCTGCTGGCCACGCTTCTCCTGATGCAGCCCAGGGTACGGTTGGCCTTCTGGGCTGCCAGCGCACATTGCCAGCTCATGTCCAGCTTTTCATCCACCAGCACGCCCAAGTCCCTCTCGGCAGGGCTGCTCTCGATCCTTTCTTCCCCCAGCCTGTACTGATTCTGGGGGTTACCCCGACCCAGGTGCGGGACCTTGCACTTGGCCTTGTTGAACCTCATGAGGTTCACACAGGCCCACCTCTCCAGCCTGTCCAGATCTCTCTGGATGACATCCCGTCCTTCTGGTGTGTCAATCGCACCACTCAGTTTGGTGTCGTCCGCAAACTTGCTGAGGGTGCACTTGATCTCGCTGTCTAAGTCATTGACGAATATATTGAACAGCACCGGTCCCAGTATGGACCCCTGAGGGACACCACTCGTCACCGGTCTCCATCCGGACATCGAGCCATTGACCACTACCCTCTGATGCGGCCATCCAGCCAGTTCCTTATCCACCGAACAGTCCACCCATCAAATCCATAGCTCTCCAATTTAGAGAGAAGGATGTTGTGGGGGACCGCGTCAAAGGCTTTGCAGAAGTCCAGATAGAATCGGCTAGCTCCTCTTTCTTTAATTCCTCTGGCAACCGTGGAATTGTAGTGGTGGAGCATGATGGTATGGGAATATGACCACCCTATTGCAAGTACAGAAATTCAGATCAAAATGTGGGAATTGTCACCTGTGGTAACTATCAATGTTGACTGTCATTATCTTATGAAATAAACATACATATTAAGCATAAACACATACTTTGAGAATTAAAAAAATATCTAAAATACTTCATTGTAATATGAATACATCTAATTACTTTCCTCTAGGTTTTGAAACTAAACACAAGGGCACTGTAAAAATGTATGAACATCATTAATGCATTCTGGATGAAAAATTATTTTCTAGTTAAACATCACAAAATGAGCATTTGTCTTTATATATAAAAGAACAAAAAGTAGTTAAAATGTTTATGGTTGTTACAGAAAATAGTTGTAAAGTTTTGCTTTTGTAGGTTTGCATACTTCTGTATCATCTCAAACTAGTTCTGAAATAAAGTGAATAGTTCACATAAAAGTCTATTCCAGTAGTAGTAATCTTGTATAGTAGGAGCCGGTCTCTAGACTGTCACAGTCACTGTTTCATTTTGTCATGACACTCTAATGCATTGCTTCAACAGAATTTTTCTGTCAACATTATGAGGTCATTGTGACTTTTGCAAGCCCCTGAAGCTTATGGGAAATTGGCATTCACAACCTCCTATAAAGGCACTGTGGTATGCACTTAATGATTCTTTGTAACTCACTGTAACTGCTTTGGCCACTGTATATCAAAGGCACTTAGAATTGTAGATAAGAAGCACTTTGGCTATTCAAAAACTTCTTTCAACCTATCAATATGACTAGGAAGGCAATCTGTACAGATCTGTGAAATTTATCCTGGCTTTAGGATTTTTTTGTCTTAACTTAAAAATCGGGTAAAAAAAAAAAAAAAATCAATGTACTATTTAGAGGAAAGAGGCATAATACTTTAGAAGTGGGTACAGAGAGCATTGACATGAGGAATGAGTGGTGTAAATTGAATAACAGATTATGTTCCCTGGTTTGCTTTTCTAGGAACAGATCTGAAGAGGAGCAAGATAGTTCTACTTCTACCTTTTTGTTAAAGCAAGCATAGCTGAAGAAATTCCAGAAATACTCAGAAAAGCTAGTAGACCAAAGCAGAAGATAAACTTCTACGCAGAGAAACTGCAGCTCTGGAAAAAGCATGTTGAAAACAGTTGTAGGTAAATATCATAATGATGCTGACTTGCCTGTTGGGCCTCATGTTTCATGTTTATTCTCATTCTATAATTTAAAACCTATCTAGATTGCAATTCATGCCATGCTGGCTTTTTGTATCCTTCTTGGACTTTATTTTCATAATCTGTGAAGACTGGCTGTCCCTTGTGCTTCTCTTAAGGCATTTGGTCCCTGCTTTATCTTTAGACACCTTTCCTGTCTCTCTCTACCTTTCCTCCTTGTCCCCTTTTATTGCCTTGGATCTGTGGCACATGGGAGCAGATGCTTGGTTGCCCTCAGGGAAGAAGTGATGGCTGTGTGTTTCCAGGGGGTACCCAGTGAAAAGCAGCTTCTGCCCAGCTGTAGTCCTGAACGGAACACAACAAACAGTGGCATTGGCTTCCTGTGCACAGTCAAGTACACTGCCTGTGCCACGTGCCTGGCATAAGTAGTCTTTGATGTTGAGATCAGCATTGCCGTAAGTTCATGAGTTCAGGTTTACTTTTAACAATTTTATAGGGTATTTCTTTTCATGTAAATCAGTTTGTGACACTGAAGCTTTTAACAAAACTTTGAGAATCTGGGTTGATTGTCTGCTACTGAAACTTTTGTTGAGTGCTCGAAAAAAATCAGTCCTCTTCTACTTAAGGAGAAACCTTTTCTCTGTATATAGAACAACTGAAAATTGAGTCCTCCATCTGGAAGAAAATGTTGATGTTTTGAAATAGTAACTATGCTTAGTCTGAGGCTTAACAGTACTCTGGTTAGAGGCTGTGACAGAGCTGATAAGTGGATTTGTTATAGAAACCAGGCTCAGTCCCCGAGTCATCCACTGACCTGCTCGTTGAACCAAAGGCAGATGGATATGATGTTAGTCAGTTGTGCAAAACTGGCTACAGACACTGATGTATGTTTACATAAGCTGTGGGAGACCTACGGCTTTGATTTCTGTCTTGAGTTTGCTCAGTCCTGTTGCAAGAGAGAATTCTCACTATTAAATCTGAGGGGAGAAGGATTTCATATTTACATTTTCATTCAGCAATTTTAGCTTCTAGCAGATGGCTGCACTAGAAAAAAGCGATTTATAGATATTCTTTGGCTGTGGATTATTCTAGTGCAATACTGGCTCCCAACCTTATAAAAGGTCAAAGCTATTATAGGTAGATCCATTTCACCTCCTACTGAAATCAATGGAAAGACTTCAATGACTTCGCAGGGAGCTTAGCTAGCATAACTAAGTCTTCCTGAGAAGTACTACATGGCCTAGCTGAAACCCACCAATTTTACTATTTTGCTGCAACCGTCTGGGTGATGTTAGAGTTATACAAGTTCTCTAAGATCATGCTCCTAAAATTCAGATTGTGTCAACTTAGCACTGATTTCACTAAGCCCGAAATACACAACTACTATGGTAATTATTTTATCTTGTTTAAAAAATAAGAGGGACTTATTTTGATTTAACTTCTCATTCTACAGTAGTAGTGACTTGCATTAGACTATGGTCTTTGTCCCACAAGTACATAATTGTGTAAGTAAAGCAAGTGTATTTAAGCATTTTCTTCAGCAGATTCTAAATACAAGCTACAGGACAGTCGCTCTTACAAATACACTTACGTCCTAGTTTTTTCATTATTCTGCAAGCATCCTGAAGTGATGATCCATCTGTAAATAATCTGCTATGATTTTCTGTTTCAATCTAGCATTTTTCTTGATTCAAGGGCCATGGAAAATTTGTCATTCCATTGTCTTTTCCTCTTTCCTAGGACTGTAGGAGATATTGTTGATTTACTACTTTCTGAGGGCATCCCTGATTGGCAATAAATAAATACATCTCTGTTTTAATGCTATTTCTCCCCTTGGGTGTCCTTTAAATGCTTTTAACTAGAAGGGATTTTGCTGGAGTAATCCATCAATGCTAGTAAGACCTCATCCAAATTATGGAGGCCAGTAATAGGAACACGACTGGCTCTGAAGGAGGTTAAAAGAATGCTAACCTTGCATAAAGCAATGCCTGTTTCCCATAGGGATGCTTATCTAGGTTTGACAAGTTTAATTAAGGAAGCTGAGCAGAATTTGGAAATGTTCCCTGAGTTTCCTAACAGTTGGGAAACAGTTTGGATGTAGATAAAAGCATGTGCTTTGGTTACAGAGGATGAGAATAGAAACAAGGAGGAAAGAAAATAAAATCCCCAAATCCTTTTCAGCTCTTATCTGCAAAAGAGTCAATTATTAATGTTACTACAAAATTCTGAAGGTTCTTTCTTTCTCTTCAACTGATGTGAAGATAGAAGGGAAAGCCAAATATCAGGCAGTGAAATTCATGGTTTTCTCCAGAACTCTGATTTTTTCAGGTTTGGAATCAGACAGTAAACTCTTGTAGAATCAGACAATTAATTACTATATATATTTTTTTTTTAAATAAATTTAAAAAATCCAATACTGAAGTGTTAATTCAGAAATAGTTCAGAGTTTTCTGAATAGTTCTGAAAGGATCAATTATTATATCCCTGGAGTTTAGCTATAGAACAGCTAAAGTGGAAATCTGAAAATGATAAATATTATTTTGCATGTTATTCTTGTTTTTATAGGTAGTCTGTGTTCTATTTTCCTTATTTTATACCTATACTATAATGGCCATTGTGCCCTGGATATTTATGTGCAGCTTGATTTGTGTGTATATTATTATTATTATTTATTATATAATAATGCCTTTCCACTATTTCGTAGCGATAACAGGACTGAACAGCCAGACACACTGATAGGTCTTCCAAGGAAAGTAAGTATTTCATTAGAAGTAACTTTTATGTATATAAATGCTTGGAGTTCAGTATCTACTGCTTCTGGAGAGACTTAGGTGCGTATCCATTACACCTTGCAACTCAGTGCCAGGCTAGAGATACCTGAGCTAACTCTGAGGTAGTTGATATGTCAAGATGCTTTACTGCAGAAACATTCATGGAGATTAACTTTTGTCCGAGAAGTAGGGCCTTGTTATTGTTGTGTCTGAGTACATGAACTGTTCCTTCTCTTTGCACCAAAAGAAAACGAATGCAACCACCTAACCTACTGGTGTGGTCATGTGTCTGACACAGCAGAAATGTTCTATTCAATCTGCGTCATCCCTTTCTGTGTACATATTTCATAATCGGGTGTTGCTTCGTAAAGGAGAGGGGGAAGCAAAGGTTTGAATCTCCTTGAACAGAGAAATTAATTAATTGCAGGTGAGATGCTGTTCTAACCATTGCCTAAAAGGTAGCCTTGTTTCAGGAGTGCAGGTGCTGCAGCTGGGTAGGCAGAAGAATGTGCAGCCCGTGGACTTTCGTGCCTTGCAGGGCATGGGATGGGTGCTGAGCTGCTCAGGCTGAAGTGTTTCTGAGCATTTCTTGACGCAGAATTTAGGCAGCCTAGGTTCCTAAATTTCCTCTTCAGTAATGGAGACAGTTCTCTGGACACACTTGGGTGGTAGCAAATCCAGACCAGTGTTGGTTGGCAAAGACAACTTGTGGAAACCAAAGAGTGGTCACTGGACAAGTTGCTTCTTCATTGGCTCTGTTGAATGTTTGGGAAACAGAGGAGGAAACTGACTGGGAAACAAAAACATCCTTAAAGTTAATGAATTCCTGGTTTTGTAGCTGATACTGTGATCTAAGGCTGAAAACTACAGCCACTATGGTAAATCAATCCCATCGGAATTAATTTGGGGAATTTTTTGGCATTAATTATCTTGTTTCTTGTAAGGATCAAAATAGATCACAACTAATTCTAGTAATAATTAGTGACTATTCGGATGAACAAAAACCTTGACATATGGGGATGTATTGCTGCAATCCAGTATTTATAAAGTGCTGGTTTTACATAAATAATGAAATGTGGTTATTCCCAAGAGATCTATTTTTTTTTTCTTTTTACTTTAATGCTTTAATTAATAGACTTGAAATTGCATTTGTTGAAATGCCAACAAATGAACAATTCCTTTTCTGATCAATCCCACCTGTTAGTAGACAGCAAAGAGGGACTTAATTTAACTGTTTTTCTGTAAAAACCCCTGTCACCACCTTTAAAAACACTCTAATATCCACACAGCTCATGCCACCACATTCCTCTGTCCATTTTTTTTTTAAAGGCAGTTCTGGGGAGGGAGGCTGGGAATCACCCTTGGAAAATACCTTTGTTTATGTTTAAAGACCGTGAGTGGAATAAAGATGCCTCTTAAAAATGCCATTCGCATTTTGGCTCCCAGGTTCTTCTGTAATAGCTCAGGACACTTAATTGGACTTTGGGGAACAAAGAGTGTTTATGTTACACATCACAGTCTGATGTGAGCTGGCTTCTGAACCAAGATAATTCTGAGTGACTGTATTGGTGTAGCACTGATCTAAAGGATCATAAGCCCTGCTGAGAGGTTATTGAATGTTTTGCAGCTGTAGCCAGAGTTAGGTCATGCATATACAAACTGCTGTCCCTTCTCTCCCTCCTCTTGGGTTCATCTTTTGGATCTGGGGGAATACTATGGATTTTCTGCTGCGTGTTCTGAGGAGCAATGCATCAGTGAGTAATTCTTATTGCCAGAGGGAACAAGTTTTGGGGTCATCCTAGGAAATATTTATCCTAGTTCTACGATGAGTTAGTCCTTCTGTCAGGCAAATTATTTGCTGCCTCCCTAGCATGCAAGGACTTGTAGATACCTACAGTCATGCAAAATATTGATGTAAACTGCATTTTTAAACGTATTTAACTACCTGCAGAGGTTCAAAGAACTCGAAATAACTGCATGCAAAGTTATCCAAGACACACATCATTTGTTTCTACTATCCCCTGAGGTAAGGAAAGGCAAAAGTTTTGCTTCTGTTTTGGTTTTAAGCTATGCATGATTGCAGATTCATGCCTGTGTCCCCTCGCTGCTTTTTTTTTTTTCCTGTGTGCTTTTTGTTTGTTTGTTTTCACGCTGAATGAAAGCCTGCAGACCAAGTTACCCTATAATTCTGGATAATTGGGTTATTCATTTTAAAACTCTTAGCTGGTAGGAGGAAATAATCGCTGTGCCTGTATGAATTAGAAAGGTGCCATTCCATTGAATCCAAGGTGAGACAATTTGTTTCTGGTATGCCAGCGAGAACCGAGCTGTTGGAGAATGAATGCCTTTTGAGATAAAACTAGACTAAACAGCTTTAAGCTTCCCTTTACTTGTTGGTGCCTGCGGTTCTGAACATTTTAATTGAAGTTTTTCTTTTGTTCCACATAAAAGAAACCTTTGTCCATCTGTTAAAAATGAAATGTTATTTTGTTTAAAAGAAAATGTTTTGACAGTTGAACTATAGTGCATTATTTTAAAAGCATTTGGTCATATCCTGAGCTGGTGTAAAATCAATACTGAAGTTAATAAGAACTATACACTATACAAGAATCTAATCTATTTACCTCTTCCACCACACTTAATTTATGAGAGGGCCAGTGTTTAATAATATCCTAAGATAAGCAGCACCATTTTGGTTATCATACAAGTAGTTGTATCTGTCTTTTTTGATCATGTGTGTGATCACATCATGATCGGATGTGAAGCCTTAGATGCGCATTAAAAGGTCTGGCCTTGAACATGATGTTTCTGCTTTACTTTCTCTGACTTCAAAATAGAAATATATACAAGTTTTTTTTAAAAAAAATTACTTATATAGTTATTACAGAGTGGAATCCATAAGCCTAAATACCAGCTATTGTTAAAATGTTTACCTGAATTTCTTCAAATTCGAGCATCTCTAAACTTCACTGCATGTGGAAGAATGCAGTACACAGATGACAACACTAATATTTAAAGCTGAGCATCTGAAGATTTGCTTTATTAATAAAACATTCTATCACCAACCAACTGAATACATTTTAGCATCCTTTATCAGATGTCCAAGGAAAGTGATGAATTCTGAAGGAAGTAAGATGATGTTGTTACTGGTTTTAATAAAAGACAAATACTTCAGGGGATATGTTTCTATTTCCTTTCTGATAATGACTGAGTTCTTGCACAAATGTGCAGAATGTACTGAGCTGTTGAAGGATACACAAAGCTGTAGCTGCAGTCATTGAGGACGTTTCCTTACATATGAGCTCTCTAATATTATTATTAATATAAATGACCATAATCTTAAAATCTTAGGCTAAGTGAGGCTTTTCTTTGGAGTTGGTCAATACTATTGTTGCTGTTGAACAGTTACTGACTACAGCAGCTTAAGAAATATGGAAGGAACAAATCTTTGATATATCTAAGAGCAGAAAAAACAAGATAAGAAAAAATTGACACAAGTTTTATGAATTAAAGGAGTAGTCACTAGATAATCAGTGAGTTTAAAAAGGTTTACATTAGTGCATAATATTTACTTTGTTAAAGTGATTGCCTAGAAAATATATTTAATGTAATTTGTATTATTATTTAATCATATGAGTACATTGAATGGTGTTACCTGTGGGCTGACAATAGTAAGAGGGACTTAACTCATTCATCAGTCATGAAGGAATGATAAATGGAGGAGTTTTAAATAACTGTTAGGTAAGTCTCAGGTAAAATATGGCTATCTGAGAAAATAAAAATGGAATACAACAGTACAGGAAGGATGATGCCCTTAAAGCTTCATCCTCTCTTCATGAAAAGTACTCTTAATTCTAAAAATTTCCAACAAGTTTAAATAAAAATTTAGGAATTTTAGCAATTCTAAGTAAGATTAATAGGGAAAACAAGGGCTTTCTAGCCCCTCATGGTAATTGGCACCTGCAGTCTTGTTCAAAGGCATAAAATATGTGCATTTAATTTTCTCTTGATTTGCATAGATTGCTTTCCATGAGTTTTGCCTTGATGCATCCTGCTTGGCCTATTTGCCTTGACCTTGATAGACCAGTATTAACTATCAGAGTCATTTTAGCTAACACCTGCTTTTGCAATCACTGTGAATTGACTTTAGCAGGTGCTGGACCCTGGGTTCCAAAATCTGTCTTGAGAGCAGAAACCTGGATGGATAAATCACTGTGCATTATGAAGACTGACTGACCTGTGGCAAAGAGCATAAAACCCAAATTCCTCTCCCATTTGAGAATATGGGTGTCCAGGAGCTTATAAAAGTAAGTTGCTTTTCTCCTTATTTTAAGCTATTTAGCAATTGTACAGGAACAGCTCAGCAAGAAGAGGAACTGCAGAAACAGAGATATTAAAAAGACTTAAAAAATAAGTATGGTGTTATATGTGTGTGTGTAAAAAAAGAAAATATATATGCAATTAAAGTTATTGTCCAGCTGAATGGTTCAAAATACCTGCAGATCAAAGGACGCTCCCTCCTGTTTACAGCCGCTCTCCTTCCCCCAAAATACAGTGTCCTGGTGTCAAAGTGGTTGGGAAGCTGATCCAACTGTATTTGGTGCCTGGCATCCCAGCCGGGGAGGAGCAGGAGTGTTTCACAGAGCTGGGAAGTGTGTGTCTAGTACCAGGGACCTTTAATGCAACTCTTCTTCCTTGCTGTAGCCCCTCTTCTGACCTTTCTCTCATGAGAACCAAGGGACTCTTTGATCCTATGCTAAGTGTATCTTAATCTCACACCTCCAAAATGCATGTGTTTCCTGTCATGTGGAACTGATCAGAGGATTAGCTTTTCCACCAGCTGCCCCTACTGAGTGAGAGGCAATGTTCTAATTCAACATATTACTCCAGCACTTAAAGCACCTGTATCATTCAACCTGACTCCCTACATGCCTGCACCAGGTCCATTTTCATTACAATTTAAGGAAACTTCAAATAATAGTTTTCAAAATGTCTGTATTCATAGAGCTGGCTGATGAATTGCTTCCTGAAATTATTTTTACTTATCTATCACTTCATCCTAAACTAGAACAAAAAGTCATGAAGTCATGAATATGTTTTAGAAAGGTATGTCTAGAAATTATATATTTGGGGGAAAAAATTGTCTTTTCTGTCTGCTTAGCTGGTAAACTCATGATGAAAATCAGTGAGTTGGGGTCAAAAACAATTTATATTGCCTTGCGTAAGACTTTAAAATACATTTCCACTATAATTTGTTCTTTGAAATAATTGTTTTAAGTAGCAAGAAATACTGAAATAAACTCCTACGTAAGTTTTTTAATTAGTATACCCTTTCAAGACGTATAGATCCTGCTCTCATGCTGTAGGAAGTAGATGAGTCTGATTTCTTGTACTATGTAGTAACTCCAAATGAATTAATTACTGAAGACTCAGGGACACAATGTGAGAAACTGAATATATTAATCTGAGAAAGGAGGGAAAAAAACGCTAGAGACCTTATTAGAGTGATAGAAAAGCCGATGATGGACAAGGAGATTTGGTGGCTGAGAAGGAGATTGAGGAAGACTCAGCCTGTCTTCTGTCTGAAAACAGGCAATGGAGAATGACGACCAATGCCAAGCTTACATAGTAAACTGTGTGTTATTGATTCATAACAGCAAATGCCTTTAAAAATGGAAGTATCTATTATTTATGTGTTGAAATGTCTAGAATTTATTTAAAGTGAAACATTAGAATGGCACCAGTTTGAGAAATATTACTATGGTACTTAAAATTTCAAAACTAATATTAGCAAAAAAAAGTATTGTTTTCAACATATTTGTACATACTTGGGGAAAAGGAGGTAATAGCAATGAAGCTGGAATATTGAATTATAGACATATTTCCATTTGTATCATTCCTCTGTATTTTCAGTATTCGGTAATGATGGTGACCTCATTTCTGCCAGAAACAGGAGTCCATGTAAAGATGTACCTACAAGCTCCAGAAACCAATCCAGGGAATGATCATGAGCTGCACAGTTTCCTAATTCCTGTTCCCAGCTGCTTCCCTTGCAGATAAAAATGAATATATATGACCACATTTCAAACCTACCGAGGTTAAATTTGGATATTGTGGGGTTACCTCAGGTTGCTGTTATGCTTGGGACTTGTATGGGTCCCTACAACCATTTGCTTGCTGGAGCCCACCTGCTGCTTATGTGGTATATCTGATTTCATTAGCAAAATTCACATGGTTAATATCTGTGGAGTCAGAGTAGATCTGTAATATAGGCCCAGTTTGCTGTTTTCCTTCACAAAAAAAAAAAAGAAATCATAGTGTCCTTATATTTGATGGCCTCCACATTGAGAATAATTCCATGAGCAAGCAATCTGATGAAATTCCTGTGGATTTTTGCCTCATGACTGAGCCCTATGGTGTTTAGTATGCTGTAAGCTACAAGAGAAATTTCCCCTCCCCTATTGCAATATGTATAGCTCCTCTTGGTAGCTCAACTCCTTTGATGCAGAAGTCAGAGAAAATACCTTTGCAAGATTTCACAAATCTGTAGAAATTGAGATCTTCCGAAAAATGAAGTTTTTCTCAAATTAGACTTAAGTGTAACAGTGATTTCAGAACTGCTAGGGACGGGGGGGATGGACTGATTTACATCTGAGGAGTATGATCAAATGTTTTATATCCTGGCCTACTGTTTCATTTCATGCATGTGCAAAAGTTCTGCTGATTTCAAAACCTGGAACACAGCCTAGGGAGTTAGCTTCCTTATCTCCAAATTTAAATTTACTGCAGGAGATGAAAAATGGCATTTCAATGCAAACACTCAGCAAAACATGGGAAAGTAACTTTAATTTAATAAGCCAATTATTTTCCTATTAATTAAACATGTATTGATTGTTGCAAGAACAATTATTGAGTTTAGAAAGTATGAAAGAGATTAATCTAGTTGCAATCTAATTAGTTCAGAATTGCATGGGCAATACAAATGCATAATGAGAAGGAACTGCACTTGTTGGAAAGTTAAGGATTTATTAATGAAAAATGTTTTATTGTATGAGTACATATTGTAAAGTTTACATAAGATTTCAGGGAAGTAACATCTTTAGAAAACTGCTGGTTTACTGTCTCTCCAGTTGCCTAAAGATTACGCTTACATGTGTGAAGAAGGTAACAGTGAGATGGGTACCAGTCATGCTTATAGCCTAAGTCTGTATTAAAACTATTTTTATTAAATAAATAAAAAGCAATTTCCTTACCACCAAAGGACTGAAAACCTGCTGTAAAAGAAGAACAAAAATGCTGCACTTCCAGTAGATGGTCAAAGGAGAAGTAATTTAAAAACTGCATGTCATTAAACCATCATGCTCCCGCTTGTAGAGTAGAGGCCGTGTAGCAAAGGACAGTTGGGATCCGTTCTGCCAGGGGAATCTATACATGTGAAAAGTAAGAATAAAACAACCCACTGAGAATACGGGTGGAACAGAGGGATGAGCAGCACAGGCTGAACGAGGTTGAATGACCCCTTTTCCCTACACACATATGCAGAGAGCACTTGTGAAAAAGCTTACACTGTAATTCCTAAATGTTATTAAATAGAAATGGTTTCACTGACAGGGCTGAATGATTTTTATACAGGGTTTTTTAAGGAGATGGACCATAAATTTTAGCAATGCTGGACAGTACTTTATAGCTCTATAGGCCAAATGAGGTTTGTGGGTGATTTTGAAGCCCTTGCTAGCTAAACAAGCAAGCAATGTGTTTAACTCTGTTGTCATTAATGGGAAAAGAACTGTTGAGTTGTGTCTCATAAAATGCTTAGAAAAATTTGATGAAGCATTATGTTTAGAGAAAAACAAAAACAATCAATCAAGGAGAAAGGATGAATTAATCTTGTTGCTGCAAGATCACACAGAAGAGACTTAAAATGTCAGGTAGTTGAGAAGAGCTGTAGTTAAGAATTTAAACTTTTCCAGGTGTACTCAGACAAGAGCTGGTATTATAAGATGCATATGGGGTTTTTAGTGATAGAATTGATCTAGTGGTCTGGTGATCAGAGGGAGTAGAAATAGACATGTAGAAGTAAAAAGAAAGTAAAGAATTCTTAGAAATTTTGAGGACATAAATGAAAGAAAAGGCTTTTTTTTCTCAGATACATGGTATAGAAAAACAATGTATTTGTGAAAGATGAAATATAAGAGAAAATAATAGGAAAAGAATTTTCTTGTGTCTGAAGCTGAGGAGATTTTCCTCAGGATTGCATTTTCATTACTGTTTTAAAACCAATATCAGTTCATAAAGCTTTCCAAAACGTGTCACAGAAATTAGTTAGCCCTATTAGTGACTGTCTTTCAGAACATACAACAATAAAATGACGTGTCCAAGGTCAGAGTGGATCAATAGTGTCAGCAGGGATCAAATCCCGTGAACTCCTGTTTTAGTTCTTTGCTTTTGTTACTAAGCTGTTGCCCATCAATTTCTTCAGATATGACAATTCAAAGCCAGCCAAATAACTGTGCATATTTCATCCTTGCTTCTCCTTTGTACTCTCTTCAAACATATTTATTTTGCGAAATAGGATGAAACTCCATCTGTCTCAATTTGTTTGAGTCCCCTCTCCTTCACACTCTTCCCAGTTAAATATTCTAGGTCATAGGCTTGCTGCAGACTACCGGCTCAGACTACCGGCTCCTTGCCCGTGTCTTTCTCCCCATTCACAGTTTCGGTGCTGTGAGAGCAGGGGGCAATTAGCAGCCTTCTGCAGCAGCTTTCACCCACTGGAGACACGGACTGTGCATTACTGGCTTTTAGAGTGAGAAACGCAGGACTGCCCCTTGACCTATCGCTCATGTGTCGGTGAAAGAAGCTGAAACAGCTGTTTCTCAAAGGACAGCAAATGTATCAACAAAACACTTTGTTGAGATAGCTGCCTCACACAAATCTAGCCTCTGTACCTAGATGTGGCAAATAAAGGCTATTTTGGGTTGACAAATATATAATAACTTGTGTGCAGAGATTTGTAAAAAGCAAAGTTTGTTCCGCACAACTTAAATCTTTTCGATGTGCAGGGCCTAGGAAAAGTTGGTATGCTTTTAGGTCAAGGAGATGTGATTTTCAATGTTTTTCTCTTAGGGTAAACTTTGTGAAGGAAAGTCCCTCTGCAACAGGACTGTGTGACCCAACACAGTTGCTGCTCTCACTTTGTGTTTCCTTTCACTTCTTTCCTCTGTTTCTCTTTTCTACTTGTGCTTTTTTGTTTACTAAACTAAACTAACTTTTAAAAATTTTCCACGGTGCATATTTCTGCAAGCCTTATGTTATACTCACTCAAAGTTTATATGCTTCTCCAAGTATGGGCACAGAGTGGTGGGCTTGCAACTGGATGCTGTACGTGCAGGTTCTTGCAATTCTGTACGGACTTTAGAAGCCACCCCAAGAGAATGAGCAGAAAGTACTCCTTTTCAAATAGCTGTATCCTCATACTCCTACCAGTTACTGGGATATTCCTGGTGTAAGTTAGACCTCAGTGCCATTATCTTTCTTTCTTACTTTATTGCATTCCCTTTCAGCCATCACTGGTCTTGACAAGCACTTATACTAGAAAGAGCAATATTCAAAGGATGAGAAACCTTGAGGCAAATTATTCAACATTCAAAATATATGTATTTGTAGGAAAATAGATGAGTAAGAGGGAATAACTAGGCACAAACTTTTGCATTCTAAATACGCTGTAAAGTATTAACCCTAGCTAATGCATTAACCATTAACAACCTAATACTATGTATTCATAACATATTTCCATGAAAAACAAGAAAGGAATCTTGTGAGTGATTTCAGGACAAATATTGCAATGATGGAAAGGATATTTGATTCTCCTGGAATGTGTTTGAATAACTGGTTTAAAGAAATCACCTCTCAAACTTGATTGATGCTGTATGATATTGTAAAGTAATAAAAATGTATGTTCAATGTATGTCCATCTGCAAAAATCTAGATCCAATTCTTGTATCACTTGAAAACACAAAATGTCTTAAACCTGTTTATATAGGCAGGTTATTTGATTCATGTGTGGTTTTGCAGGCATTTGTTAAGGAAGAAATCAAAAATTAGAGACTAAAAGGTGTGCATTTCACAGTGGGAGTATCTTGTAAGTAGGTGAGAAGCTGTTTTTTAAGCAGATAGGTAGTCAACGTTTAGCTAACATTAACAAGGAAATGTATTTCCATTTCCAGTGTCCTATAGACACAGTAGAATGCTGCAAACCAAGGTCATTATATCCTATAGTACAGACTGTAGATTACTGGAATTCAGTATGTTTCAGCTGGGAGTTATTATAAATCAGCTATTGTTAAATGTGGTAGCTTAACCTTTTTGAAAAACTTATTGTACTCCCCAGAGGCTGCAGTGCCAATTTAGACTAACTGTTGAACAACAACCATGCATATTTTTAAGCAAATTAAATTCAAGCTGTAAAGACTGAAACGGAATTCTTTACAAAACAGCTGGAGAAAAGAAATTTTCACTTCACTGCAATTTTTTACGTTGCAATAGAAGGTCACATTGTATGTGATTCACGGCATAAATGGTTTTGATATACCCCATCACTTTTCAAGACTTCCTTGGGTAAAGTGTGTAAAGATTAGGAAAGCTCTCTAGAGTAACAGAGCCTATTAATCCTGAAGACTTTCTCCGGTTGGGAGAACCATTGAATATATAGAAATTTCAAGAACATGCGGAAGGCAGAGTAAAGCCCAAAACATGGGTCATGCTGAACAGGACATAGCAGAGCTATGCTAATCTGATCAGCACCATACCCTGGGAGCTATAATAAGTGTATAGCTGTGAAGGAAGAAGAAATGGGCACAAGTCTGGTGTAATGACTTTGGATGTCCCCATTTAGACATAGCCAATGTTGCTTATGTTTTCCTGATACTACGGGAAGTATTTGTAAGATTCAAACCATAACTCAAAAATTGAATATTGATTAACTTTATTTGATCTTTTTTTTTTTTTTTCCCTCCCACTACAGTTATGCTTATTATATTGTTGAATGTGATACCATGAGGCTACTGGCTGTAATGTGTAGTTAAAGTGTGTTCTGACTCGTGGAGACAGAAGTAAATCCTCTTTCTTGACCATCGGAAGTCGGTGTGCTGTTCTAGCGCTGGAACCGTTCAGGGCTATAGGGCAGGAACACTGATGAACTGATAAATAAAATGGCCAAGAGAGGATAATCCTTCAAAGCATGGGGGGAGACAGAACATACTCTTTCTGAAATATATTTGGCTAAAGAAATCCTCACAGAATTTCATTTTGGCACTAAAGGTCCAGGTTATATTTGTCTGGGGTTGTTTTGTTTGATTGTTTAGTGGTGGGGTTTTTTAGCAATGTATTCAAGTGTACAGAATAATTTTCTGTTGTATCCTCCCCAGAAAACGGTTTAGGTAAGAAACAGAAAACATCAACGTTGCATGTGTAGCTGCCACTGCATGTTTATGCTGCTTGTCTGAAGGGTACAAAATAGTGAATTTATGATGAAAATACCTAGAAAGACGCTGTGGTAAGCAATGTAAAATGTTATTTAAAATCAAGAAAATAGATCAAGGAGAATAATGCAGACAGAAAGAACATTATGTTTGTGACTTAACTGAAGGAAAATACATCTGCAGTTCAAATGGTAATATTAGTGTTTTAGGAAATAAATGAGTAAAACATACATCATTAGTGAAATATGTAGGATTTGGAGTATATCTCCCTGTACTATATGCTATAATATAATATATACATTCAGTAAGAGACCTTGTATGTCACTGGATTTTAGAGTTCAGTTTTAATTATTAAAATGGGAGAGCAGTTTTAAGACGTTTTTCAGAATGATTTGATGAGAATACAGCAGCTAGGTAATCGTTTTTCAAAGTATCCCTTAATTTACAATAAAGTGTAAGAATTTATTTCTATAGTTACTGCCCTCACTCATACAGAAGAAAAAAATTATTTTCCTCCGATCCAGATGCTATATTAGAAATTGCTACTACATCACGTTGTTTTCGGTGAAACTATTTGTTTTTTTCAAATGACTTTCTATGCTCTGAATGTGAGCTGTAGTCTCTTTAGTTGATTTTAGTTGCCACCAGAAGAGCAACGTGCATCATAGCATAGAACACCTTGCCCAAGAGTCTATCACTGCTTAAAACTCCCACTTAGGTTGGTGAGATTATGGATGATGTCTTTTGAATGCTAAACATCTAGTCCATCACAAACACTCAGAGTTGAATTTCTTTATGTTTGCTTATGTTTTTTTAGCAGAACTATCTGCCGCCTTCATCTTTGCTTTTGATGTGCAACGTTAACAAGGAGAGTATTTGTGATATCTGTTGCCAAACAAGTAGTTTTGAAAATAGATGCTGACTGGATAGTCAATGCAGCTAACAGATGGACTTGTAACACGTTCTTTTGAATCACTAAAAAAGGAAAATAGATTCTCTTGAGCTTCTTTCAGTAGACGAGCTCTATGACAAACAATTGAATCCTGCTGGTTCCTTAGTGAATTGAAAAAACACGTCTGCCTCTAAAAGACAAGGAGAAAGACAAATTTCCTAGGAAAAAAGAGCCCGTAGGCGATATCTGCTCTCTCAGTCTAACTCGATGTTCCTGAAAAGAAAAATTGAAGAGCATAGCCTTAAGTACACCTATGCTATTGAAATGCCATGTTGTTAATGCTTTTTTTAGTCATTGTTTTGAAAACACTGACTATTCCTAATCACAGTCTGCATACAATTAATCATTGTCAGCTGACAGATGGCAGGTGAGTTTGAAAAATATTCTCTTTAAAAACATTTTAATTGGATACATTCACATTTTCTATACTTTATTGCTTTTTCAGCCTTCAAAGAGAATTAATACAAGACCAGGATCTTTTCTTTTTAAAAACCTCAATCTCATCTGCTGCTCATAGGCTGTGGCATGAAAAACTAGTTAGTGTGTTACAAACAGGATGGTAACAAATCTGGATCAGGAAAAAGAGAATGATATGAAAATTCCCTGAACCTGATTTTCCCATACTATGAAGTGACCACTAAGCAGTAGCCTTCTACAAATAAGTGCCTTATACGTTGTGCTTTGGGAATACTTTCTACTCACTTTGCATAAATGCCAGCAAGCCCTTCAGTGAGAAAGGTTTTTTTCATTTCATCTGTTTTGCTGCTTCATAAAATAATCCTGTCCAGTTATTTAAGTGTGCTCAGTCCTGAGGTCATGTTCACTAAGTTTCAATTTTTCAGTTACATAGTTAATAATTTAACTATGGCTTAAGGAATGCAACATTTAGGCTTTTATTTTTGTATGCTTTTATTTTTAATAGAAGAAATAGGACTTCTGAAAACTTTTTGACTCTGAAGGTGGCATCTAGACTTTAAGAAGCAGGACTTCCAATAAACTTCAAAGTGATCCTAAGGAGATGGATGACTTTCAGTTGATTAAAACATCCATTTGTTGCTGGGTTATTAAAAATGTCATTTGCTAAGGTGAAAGCACTATTTTAACAAGTCTACCCTATTTCTTTTCACAGACTTGGTGAGTGAGCTTCATCCATGTATCAGCATAAATTGACAGAGTCAAGTGAAATGCACGGCAAGATGTCTGTATTGATTGGCAGACTTGGCCTGTGAAGCTATTACGGGCATGCAGTGAATTTCCCTTTCAGAAACTGATTGGCATCTTTGCAGCCATAAGCAGCTTGATGAGGGCTAATGTGAGGAGGGAAGAGGTTCCAGCACATGTCCTTGATGATATAGGTATATATCTATTGATTTCAAAATTGGCATGACAATGACAGTGTGTTGTACGTGTGCTCTGTATAGCAGATAAGGTAGCCACATTCTCTAGGGGGAGACACACGTCTCTTCCTCATGTTGTCATTCATTTTCTACAGGTTTCCTATTCAGTTCTGGGAATAATTTTAATAACTGAATGCTTAGGGTTGTAAATTCAAAAGCAAGATTTCAACCTTATGTGATAGCAGGTTCAGAAGATATTTGAGACCTGTTCAGACATTAATGCTCATAGCAGAGCTACAAACATGCATAGTTTTCTATGAAAAGACGCAGATGTTACAGAAATGAAATTTTCATTTTTGTATCAATGAGGCTTGTTTTGTTTTGAAAGAAAAAGGAAAAATAAGTTAATTTATTGAAGCCTCTAGTTCTGAAATTTATTTTTTTGTGTTCTGAGATTGCTTCTTGTTCTGAAAGTACTTTGCATCTGTTGGAGACCTCAGAAAATTATTAAACTGAAGCAAAACATCAATTTTTCAAAATATTTTTTCAAATAATAGGATATAATAATTTCTTGTTTCTCTTGCATTTCAAACTGAAAAATAATTCTGTAAAAATCCTCTAATTCCCAGTAAACTAAAAACTAAACTGGGCTTTTTTTTTCTCCCAGTTTTCTTTATAGTGATAACATATACTAGTTCCTGTAATATCTCCACTGAAAAAACAAAACAAAACAAAAACCTTGTGTTCCTATTTAGGATACATAAATCACACTTGTATTATGCAGATATGTTACATGTACTCAGATAATAGCCTTTACCGAGGTCCTTCAAAGTTTGCCTTGTTTCTAAATGGTAATTCGCTGTCTCAACATTACAGATCCAGCCTGGTGATCAGTACAGCTGTGTTTTATTTTAAGTCACTCCCCACTTCTTTCTCCTGCTTTCCACATTTTTCTGCTGCAGTAAGTATGAACATCTTTGATATACTGACTAAATTCTTCTATTTCAACATGAATTTCAATAACTGTTTTAAAGGAGCAAAACTGTTCTACTCTATACTAATTAAAAGTCCACAAATCAACTCCTCCAAAGTTACAATAGATTCAACTCCCCAGCTTTTGTCTGCAGTTCATTCATTTCTCCTTCAAGTTAAAACTTTGTCTTGGGGAAGGGAAAAAACAAAGCAAAAACCCACCTATATAGAAAGAGAATAAAGTTCTTAATTACTAATCAGGGAGAGGAGACTCTTGAAGGAGATATCAGTGAAGAATAAATACTATGCAATAATAAATACACTCAAAAATAACATTGCATAAGCGATGCAAGGAGAAAAGAAAAACATCATTAGGAGATTAATCAAGACGTTTCTGATTCTGTATTTTTTTCTAAATATGATGAGAACAACATTAACATTTATCCAAAACATTTTTTTCTTTTAGTGCCACTTTGAACTGAGTGCAGTACTTCATATGTTGTACAAAATATATCCCATTAACCTTTCTTCCTTTGTAGAAAATCAAAATGATCCTTACTCTTCTCACAATCTCCGTCAAATAATAGTTCTGCCACAGAAGTTTGAATTTCATAGGCTTGGCCCCGTTTCAGATGATTGACCCTAAAGAACTTTGTTCAGAGTGTCTAATTTACCTAAGAACTTTCTACCATAGGTTTTATGAAAAACTGTAAGATCAATACTCAGATGACTCATTTTTCCAGAATCTCAGACTATTTTAACCTTTAAAAAAGCAGAGAATTTAAAGTTTTAAAAATAAAATAAAATTAAAAAAAAAAAAGCTGATGATGATACAGATCTTTGATTCTTATAATAAGTGCTTTAAATTATTAGGAGATATATTGATGGTAATGTGAGAAAATGATGAGGAAAAAGAACGTATCCAAGAAACAGCTCACTACTTGCTGAAAGTTGTTCATGGGATGAGTAAGGCAGTTCAGATCATCTTATACTATTCTAGATACATCTGTTATCTGAATGTCATATTGGCATCAAACTAACATATTTTGCTCATTTTTATGTAGCTCAAATTTGACTTGTTCTATGTTGTGCTATATTACAAGTTGGAAATTAGAAAGGCATCTAGTCCCACAATAACTGGGTTTGGGGGAGTATTTTTGTTTTGGTTTTTACTCTACCCGCAAAAACCACCTTGCCACTTCCATCCCAGTGGAGTCAAGAAGGGAGCATTAGGCAGTTGAGATGGCTGCTGTCATATCTTTTAGAGGAATTCTTTGTTGAGTAAGAGTTGCAGAGTAGTCTGAGGGATCCTGCAGTGTCCTTGTTGCTTATTACTCATAAAGGTAAGATGGCACAAATTATTATTTCCAACTTTAACTATTGTTTCTGTTGGCAGTCTGGGAAATTGAAATCAGTTCTTCCTGGTTTGGCTTCCACCTGCATGTTGAAAGTTCTGCCTCTGTCTTTGTGGCACATTAGCTAGTTGCTGGCTTTTGAAATGGGAAGTATTACAATCCTATTGCCCCCAGACTTTCCACCAGTTTTGCAAAATTAACTTCACAGACACTGTTATATGCCAAACTTTTTGAGGTTCTCCCATAGCATCAAGATTAATTCAGCTGGTAAATATTTCATATGAACCTTTGCAAAGGTTAAGATTCTGATTTCAGAATACAAGTTACAGTAATTGGAATTTACCCTCTGAGTTACTGCTGTTCTCTCCTATGAAGGTGTAGACTCGTTTTCAGAAGTCAAAATATGCTTTTTAAATATCTTTCTTTACTCCAAACCCACGCCTCAAAAAAACCCCACCAACTTGCCAACGTTTATGGCGAAATTGAACAAAATAGTGCCAACAAATTGTACTTTTATTTTCTTAAAGACAAAAAACCCCATGACTCTCTGCATGTAAACAAACATTGTAATAGTCTGATTATGATTATTGCTCTTCATTGCTTAACATCTGTCTACATCTTATTGTTTTTCCCTCCTTCGTCTTAATCCATTTATCTCATTTTCATGTTACATCTTTCTTATTAAGAAGACAAAAGATTGCAGTGAGAGTTTACTCACTGCTATATTCCCCATTTCAGTGTAGTGACCAACACGATAGTACTCAGCCTGGCTGAGTGCTAAATTCCTTATCAAACCTGTGCTCCTAGTGAATGACTGAATTTATATTCAGTTGCCACCTTCCAATTTTTGTATCAGCTAAGGCAAAAGTCCAAGAGATGACAGCCTTATTCACTATGCAGCCCTAATTCATCCCTCGAGCACTGTCCATCCTACACAAAATGCAATTAAGTAATTAAAAACTGTATCAAAATGCATACACACAGGAGGGTACAGGGAATTAAAAATGCACAGTCAGTGTTAATTCTAGCATTTCTTAATTTTTTCAGTGCTTGACTTTGCAGACTTAATGATCTATTAACAGGTTTTTTGCATGTAACTTGTTACGTTTGTTTAAAAGTAAATTGAAAGAAACTCAGAATGGTTGTCATGGGGGAACGATATAGAGGCCCATGCAGTTACCATTTAGAGGGGTCAAGTCAACAGTCCAGACCTCTTTCTATTCAGCTAACAATATTTATAAGCAGTAGAATTTTTAAATTGTCACTCTTGGTGAAGATCAGCCACAAGAGGAAGATATGGCATGTATTTTGCCAGTGGTTTCCATATAGTATTTGCTGATAGAAAAATTACACTATGTAAGAATTGTAGTTCCAGTATACCTGTACATCCAGTAGCCTCTTCCTCGTGTGTCAACTCCAAGTGCTCTCAGCTCCATGGGTCTTCTCTTTATCTCCTGAACTCCTGAGTTCCTGTTCTGCTCCCTAACATATAAGATTATTAATTTTAAGAGTGTTAATCATAAGATTAAGAATTTTATTTATTTTCATCTCCCCTCTAATATTCTAATCTGGCCATGACTATGCATGCCAGCGGTGCAGTCCACTTCTGACCTCAAAGTTGTAGGACAGGGGCTAAGGCTAGAATTAAAAACTCATGGTATAGGTGACAATCAGTTTATGGATATATAGAAGTAGGCAGGAAGGTACTTAAAGTCCTGCCTTTATTTACAAAAGTGTTATGGTAAAGTGGAATGTGATGAACATTTATCAGTATAAAATCTATAACAAATCTTGGTATTGTTAAAGACTATGGTGGGACTGCTGAGACTTCAGAGGAGTTCATGGTCCGAGAAAATCGCACCTATATGCGTTGTAGTGGTAATGTTGCAAGCATGAGTCAGAGAGATCTGGGCATAAGGTGAAATAATTTTTATTTTTCAAAATAATGATATAATCCTTGTAATCATCATAAGACATGCTAAACTTTTGTGTATTAAAAGGAAAAAATATTTATATTCCATGTCCTTCTAGACGCATTTGAATTGTTTTCCTACTTTTTTATTCTGCCTTTGAAGGACAATACCTGACCTTGCTGTCCAGTAGAATTATAGTTTAAATGAAAACCCTGGTAATTTTTCATGGATCCCTGCAGGCTTTCAGTTAGAGCTGTACATCAGCGCACAATGCAAGGTGCAACTCCTCTGTAGGCCATCAGCACAGTGATGCTGGAAACTGGTTTTATTTTAAGGTCTTTTTTAAACAAATGATTACACTCAATTTAGAATCTCTTGAATCAGTGATTGTAAACAGTATCAGAATTTTCGCTGAAAATAGTCTGTAACTTACTGAGGAGCATGATAAACTTCTGCATAAATATGCAACAGTCTGAAAATCCTAGAGGAAGAGGCATGGTTTGACAGAATAGCATTAAAAGAAAATTAAACCTAATTGAAATAATTATGATGTCAACAAAATATTTCTAGATATAGCCTCTCACCTAAGTAATCCAAAATGTTAGAGGGAGAAAAAAGCCTTTTTTTTTTTTTTTTTAATATAAATATTGTTTTCCTGACCTAGGTCTTGCTGTGTAGATTTTGAAGTCTGTAATAACCCTCAGGGGAGACAGCACTTTTCTTGAAATGTGAGTCTAAGGCCTGTAGTGATGTTGAAAGGAATGACAGACAGATGCCTTTTTGTACATTTGAGTGTAATGCTGTTTAAAAGAAAATGCAATGTTTAAATGGTCCCTGGTCTTCTTTTTGACATATTCAGACTGTAGTCAGTTCTGCAGGGAGTTCAGCTGTCTGTTCTGTCAGATGGAAGACTGGGAACTATACAGAAGTTAGCAGAAGCCACAGATGAAATTTGCTTCTTCAATTACATGAGAAGTTCTGTTCAAAAGAAAATATTATATTCCATTTTCAATTTTAAATGTGAAGTTTCCTTTCTGTTCCCACCCTGCCAGACTCTGCTGATCTCCTCATTGATAACGGCCTTCGGCTGGGAGGTTATAAAAAACACTGATCTCAGAAGTGGGCAAAAGTCAAATTAAATCTAATTCAAGAAGGATGTTTACAATGTAATGAGTCCTGGAGGTTAAACTTGGGTACAAAATACTTACATTTCTAATGTGAGTATGTTTGAGTGTGGAAGCTTTAATAATAGTAAGAATTATTCTGTACTGTTTCTAGACTTGCTTTAGTGAAGAACCAGGACACTTGCCTCCTACACAGGAGTACAAAGGCAGCACAAAACTACCATCTCTGCATCTTGTAATGATAATGTAACTGTATTGGGTTTGTGTGGCAAGGTTTTAGTAGCGCGGGGGAGAGGGGGGGAGGGGTACAGGGGTGGCTTCTGTGAGAAGCTGCCAGTTTCCCCCTGTGTCCGACAGAGCCAATGCCAGCCGGCTCAAAGATGGACACAATGCTGTCCAAGGCCAAGCCCATCAGTGACGGTGGTAGCACCTCTGGGATAACGTATTTAAGAAGGGGAAAAAATTCTGCGCAACAGCAGCGGCGAGAGGAGTGAGAATGTGAGAGGAACAACTCTACAAATGCCAAGGTCAGTGCAGCGGGAGGGCAGGAGGTGCTCCAGGAGCAGAGATTCCCCTGCAGCCAATGGGGCAGGCTGTCCCCCTGCAGCCCAGGGAGGCCCATGGGGGAGCAGATCTCCACCTGAAGCCCAAGGAGGGCCCCACGCTGGAGCAGGGGGGTGCCCGAAGGAGGCTGTGACCCCATGGGAAGCCCAGGCTGGAGCAGGCTCCGGGGGGCAGATTTGCTTGCTGGCCGGGCTGGTGACCCCACAGGGGACCCATGTTGGAGCAGTCTGATACTGAGGGACTGCACCCTCATAGTGACCACAATGGCAGCATTGTCTGCGGGGGCAAAGAGAAAATACTCCACTAATGAAGAAAACATTGAGGTATAAGAACAACTAAGGACAGGATGGAAGAAAGACCTGCAGTAAACTCACACAGAAATTTGGGTCGTGTGTCTCACCATTCAGTAGAATTGCATCAGTCACTGTTCACACGTGTTATCTAATAGCTCATGATTGATTCACCCCATTTAACCTATCATCTTCAACATTTGACTCAGCTGACTTCTTGGTGCTTTATACAGCAGAAGTGTGAGGCATGGGAATGAATCAAAGTGAGAAAAATCTTTCGGAGTGGTTTCTGTTAGCCAAGATTGTCAGCTGAGCATTTTCTTTTTTTTAATGCGTAGAGGCTAAGCTGACTGGGAGGTGGGATTTTTCTGCATTAATTATAAAGCAGGTTAAATAGTGTCTGTTTTAGAATGGGTACAATCTTTAGCTTGTTGGCAGGCGGAGAGGTTCCAATTCTGCCTGTAAATGAAAGGAACTAGTGTTTGCCAATTAAATCAAGCAGCTGTTTCACAGACAGTATTGCTAATAGCTACCAACTAAACTCCAAGTTGTTACTCTGGATTGTTTAATGAACTGCTTCTAATACATAGTAAATGCTAACCTCTGTATCTCAATTTATTGAGCCAGAAGGGAGGGATATTTAAAGACACATCTCCCTTCAAACTTCTGTAGCATCATAGGAACTGCCTGTGCCAATGAAGCCCAGGAATTTGAAACTCTTTCTTACTCTATATAAATTTATGAGAATCCTGGAGAGAATAGTGCTAGTTAAATTGGTTTTGACAGTGTATGACAAAAATGGCCATCATCTGATGCTGTAGAGTGACTGTATTTTTCTTTCCCTTAAGGAGATATTGTTGGCGTGTTATGTAAACTTGTAGTTTGTATTCTTCGTTGTTACCTGCACAAGACTGGTGATAAAATCAAAATGCATCTCACATTGGACATATCAATGTATATAACAGTTTGGGGTTACAAAATTAATAAAGGTATTGAGAGCAATGTATGTTTTTCAGTTAGAAACATTCAAAACTTAGGAATTCTACCCTGAAGATAATTATAATTATATTAATTTTTACCATTTTTTTTCCCACAGGATATAATCTCTGGTATTGGTTCTCCATTGCTCAGAAGGCCTTCTCTACATCAGCTCTTCTCAGAGAACAAGCATAACAAAATGAGGCATCAAAGCTGTCTCTGCTTCAAACACTAGAAGTAACTGGTCCAGAGCGCTGCAAACCAAAGTTTTCTGTGTAGCCATAAGTTATTTGAAGTCTCACTCACTTAATACTGCTGTTCCTAGAAACAGTCTCTTTGCTTCTCAGCTGATGGCTCTTAAAGATTTCGGTATACCAGATTATAATGAGTCACCATCTTCCAGTCCTCAATATTGGTAGTACACTCGGTTGCCTGTATGTCTGCAGATATTTTTCTAGAGATAAGTGTTGAACTTCTGAAGTGTCTTAGAATGGGACTATTCTACTTTGCTAAGCTTCAATTGTCCAGAGACAAAGTGATAAAAATTAGTTTATAATTTGAATCATAAATGTTCAGGGAAACAGGAGACAGCTCCAGCACAAAAAATACACAGAAGGCAAAAGCAGGGAGGCCTTACCCAGGAAGACCATAGATACACTAGACATGCAAGAATGGAGGTAGGAAAGCCAAAATTCTACTAGTCATAAAACTAGGAAGGGATGTGAAGGGCAACACAAATTGTCTCTGTTAAGTACGTTAGCTGCAAGAGAAAGGTGGAGGAAAATGTGTACTTGTTTAATGATGGCAGATGCCTTGGTGATGAAGGACATAGAAAAGTTTGATCAGTTGCCCTATGGGGAGAGGCTGTGGGAACAAGGCCTGTTCAACCTCAGGAAGATTTGGCCCAAGAGCTGATCTTGGTTTTGTCTACAGCTTTCTGATGGGACTATGTGAAGAAGATTAAGATCCTCCTTAGAGGTACACAGGAGGCAATGGACATAAGCTGAAACAGAAGAACTTCAGAGAAGATACAAGGAGTGATGGTGGTTTGTCTGATTAGTATGTTTATATTTGTTTTACTGCTTTTTGCCAAGGCAGTTGTCAAACACGGGAACAGGTTGCTCAAGTTGTTGAATCTCCATCCTTGGAAATACTTAGGACTTGTGTGGATATGGCTTTGAGCAACCTGAGCAACCTTGGTGCAAGAAGATGACTTGAATGACCTCTAGAGGTCCCTTCTGACCTAAATTATGATTTTGTGATTATATGTCCAGTAACATGGCCTTATTACCTATAACCTTTTAAAACTATGGAGATTCTTCTCTTGGAGCCTCCTATCTTCTAATCAAAGTTGTCCTCTGAACTGATTCAAAAAGAATGCTAATGAGAATGGATGGCTCTGGTTATAGAGGGTGGTGCTGGAGCATTCAGACTTAGTTTCAGGTTGTTTCTCTCATATCAGTGCCTATTACACCTGCAGATACAAGATGGTTTGGTTTTTTCCTAAGTTTCTTAAGAGAATTTCTGAGTTGGTGAAACTGCGTACAGAGAAAGCATCCCTAGCCCACACGTTAATTTTAATGCTTTGTTAAAAAGGTTTGAATGTCTTTATTGATCCCACCTGTATTTTATAGATACCGCTACATCAACTTAAACTGCAGTTAGTCTTGCTTGCTATATTCCTATGGCTAGGCTTTTCCTTAACCATAAAGAATCTAGAAGTAAATAGCTTTTTTTATTTCTCAATTTTGAAACTCAAACAATCAAGAAACAGTGAAAAATATAAGCAGCTTTCATTTTTTTTCTTGTTGTTACCTAGGTTTTGTGCATCCCTTAAGTGCAGCAGAGGATGAAAAATATAAATATTTCTTAAAAGCCACTTTATTTTCTTTCCTTATTTCCAGCTAACATCTGTCTTTAAAAGGGGAGGAAACAAAAAAGGCAAGGAAGGAAAAATTTCCATAGACCTGTTGCAATCAGCATTCTCTGTGGTTTTCCTGTTACTGTTTTATGAGTAAATCAGACTAGAGAAATCACATTTATAATAGAGGGTGAGGGGAAACAACCACAAACCAAACATACAAAAAACAGAGATGCAAACTTCTGACTTTACAGATGGCTGTTTTTCTTAATTATATGGATAACAGTTTAGAAATACCTAATTGGTCATGCTTGACAAGTAATAGCAGTTTTTCCAAGATAAACAAATGTTCACATTTTTCATACTTAATCAGGGAGTTTATGTGCAAAAATGACCAAATGTATCATCTATTCTAAGCCTCCTATGTTATTTTGTAATAAACCACCATCTGTACTTTGATTTTACAGAATCTGCGTGTGATGACCACAGAATCTGATATCTGGCAGATGGGTTTGGAGAAGAAACTAGACTTTTTTTCTAATTTTATTTTTTTAAAATAAACCACAAAAGCTCACTTCATTAATTTGGAGATGTCCCCAAAGCAAGTTTATTTTGCTTTTATCTGGCAGGTAGTGCTCTGAATACTCAATATGGTCTTACTCTTGCTGTCCTATGTCTTCCAAACTCATAGGCATTACTTGAAGAGTGTATTCATCTTGTGATGTGTATTTGTTTCTGTGTTGTGTGTCTGCATGTTGGTTGTTTATTTTCTGAGATATTAAAGTTTTAGTCGAATGAGCTTGTCCATTATAGTTAAGATGTTAATTTAGTTATATGTGGACACCTTGGCAATTTAGTTCTTTTTTTTCCTCCTAATTACTACTTTTATGAAACTTCGTAACTCTGCAGATCTTGTTAGTGAGTAAATATGCCTGAAGTAATTACTCTTTACTAACTTCTGTGATGAGCAGTTCTTCTTTCACACCAATAGTATTTCTGGCTTTTGTTATTTAGAACATTTTTGCAACATGCTATGGGATGGGGCTGTGCCCAGAGGGAGACCTGCAGCAGAGAGGGGTGTGGTACAGCTCTGTGTCCTGGCTCCCCACAGGTGAAAGTGTGAGCCTTTTGCTTTCCTCCTTAGAAGCTCTCCAGCCACGTCTCCAAGCCAGACTAGGCACGCACCATGCGATGCATCTGATTCTAACCATGTGCAATTTAAGAGTGGTTAGATAGGAAGGCAGTGAGGAATACTTAATGCAATCCAAAATCTCACCTTTACCCTATTTCTCAATAACTTCTAAATTTAGAAAAAAACTTAGCTATCTAAAAGAAAATCATCTGAAAGACTATCTCCTCTTCCCTCTGCCCCTCCCCCCCCCAGCCTTGATCCCTACCCCAAATCTTGCAAAAACGGAATATTATCAGTGAAACTGGGAGGATATTCAGCAGCAAGCTCTTGGCTACTCTGAAAAAACATATGGTGTCCTGAAAGTCACTTCCATTATCTTTTGGCATGTTTTTTCCAGCCTTTCTTCCTGATCATTCTGTGTGGCCTTTTAAGGATTGCTCTGTCTAAATTGTGCTCCTTAGGATGCCTTGAGAGTGCTGCATTCCAGACCACTGTTACTATCTAGTCTTCATGTTCTCAGGGAGGACAGCTGACACCGGGATAGAAGTTAACAAGATTCCATGTGATTAAAAATTGTGGTAAGTAGAGAGTCCCAAATGGGCATAATCTTGGCCTGAATGATCATATGAGAATGTAATTTTTCTCCACTGCCATGAGCTAATTTAAGCTGATTCGGATAATGTGTAATGACAAGATCAGAGTGGAAAAGTATTTTCCCATATTACCAGGATTAGAGCAACTTCCAGTTCAACTGAGTTTGGAGAAGCAGTCTATTTCCAGGCTATCGCAAGAGAATCTGCTCTTGCATCTCGTGCCTTTACAGATTTGCTGGTTTAGTAATAGCAGGTATGAAGAAGAGAGGAAAACTGTCATTAAAGATATTCCAAAAATACTTGTGATGATAGCTGGAGATGCTTCATTCTGTACTGCTTGTAGGTGTTTGGGGTTTTTTTGGGGGGGTGAGAGGGAGGGTATTTGTTTGGGGTTTTTTTTTTTCCCTTCTTCCTGTGGCTGGTTGCTAGTTTGCTGTTGTGGTGGTTTGACCCTGGCTGGATGCCAGGGGCCCACCAAAGCTGCTCTATCACTCCTCTCTAACCAGACAGAGGAGAGAAAAGTAAATCAAAGGGCTTGTGGGTCGAGATAAAGGCAGTTTAATAAAGGGAAAAAAAAAAAAAAAAAAGCAAAAGCAAAGGCCACGCATGGTAGCAAAAGGAAAGAAAACAAGATTTTATTCTCTACTTCCCATTAGCAGGCGATGTCCAGCCACTTCCCGGGAAGTAGGGATTCAGTATACATAGTTGTTCCTTCCTGAAGACAAAACGTTGCAAAAGATGAATGTCCCCCCACGGGTCCGCAATGGCTTACCAGGAACTTGATCTGGTGCAGGCTTCCCACAGGGTCACAGCCTCCTCCCTTTGGGCATCCACCCGCTCCGGCGTGGGGTCCTCCCCGGGCTGCCGGTGGGGATCTGCTCCACTGTGGGCCTCCCTGGGCTGCAGGGGCACAGCCTGCCCCACCATGGGCTGCTGGGGAATCTCTACCCTGGTGCCTGCAGCACCTCCTCCCCCTCCTTCTTCACTGACCTTGGTGTCTGCAGGGCTGTTTTCTCTCACATCCTCTCACTTCTCTTCACTCTCCGGCTACTCAGACGCAGCTGTTTTTTTTCCTCCTTAAATATGTTATCACAGAGGCGCTTCCACTGTCACTGATTGGCTTGGCGTTGGCCAGCAGCGGACACAGGGAAAACTTCTAGCCGCTTCTCACAGAAGCCACCCCTGTAGCCCCCCACTACCAAGACCTTGCCACAGAAACCCAATACAGCTGCTTAGAATTGGGTTGGGTTAGTTGGATATTCAAAGCTCCAAATAATTGGTAGTTTAATACCAGTTATTAGGGAACAGAAGAAGAAAGATTAATTATACTCCCTAATTACTTCTCCTCATGAGGGTTGCATTCCCCTCTGTGCTGTAGGTGGGACTGTCCCCTTCTTGAGGGACTGAGGATGAAACACCAGGAGAGGAAAAGTTCCTAATATCTTTGTCCATCTGCACACATATTTTCCGACTACCCTGGGCTGGGAGGCCTCTAAATCTTGGGAATATAAAAACTTGAAAATATTTGCTTCAGATACATGTTCAGAAAAATAGAAATACATTTTCTGAACTTTATGAGCTTACTAAATGTTGAGAACTAGCTTGAACTAATTTCAGAAGAATAGGCTCTCTCCCAAAATCATTGGTACCTACCATTCCAGGTCATGCTGGAACAGCTACAGGCATAAGCTTTGTTGTGATGTTTCAGCACTTTTACTTCCAATCTCAGCTTGAATCAGGGAGTATAAATGTATGCAAACTGGAAATTGGCTGTTAAAAAAGTGTCTTGATTTGCTTGTTTATTTGAAAGCTTTTAAAGTTCACTTTGGACTTGTTTCAATTTATGGGATAGAATCTGTTGCTTTTTATTGCATAAATATCTGTATTTTTCTCCTTAACCTATGGAATAAAAATAAAATACAGAATTAAATATAAGAAAATACACAGGAATATAAACACAGTATATATAAAAATGATATATAACCAATTAAACCCAAATATTTTATTCCTTATACTGAGCAAAAACCTTCTAGAATTTTAATATATATATGTGTTGAACTTTCATATTGTGAAATTCAGTATTTCCCAAATAAAATAAAAAAAGTAGGAAATAAATATTAGCATAGAAGGAAAATATAAGTAAGACAGAAAGAGAAACATCCTATACAGATGATCTGCAATAAGCATATCATAGGCTGATTCATATGCTGGCTGAATGTCACCAAGATCGTTGGCTTTTTCTTCACACATAAGGCTACTTGCAAAGAACTGCTGCAGATTTGAAATCCAAGTTCTGTATTTGTTGTATTCTGTTATAACTTCAAAGGAGTTTAAACAATTTAGTCTTATCATTTAAAATCTTTGGGATTAAGCAAACTGTTCCCAAGTAGATTAAAACCATTGAAAATCATTTAGAAGTTTATCAAAGCTTAAAACACTGAGGAAAATGCCATAGGACCAAGCAAAACCACTGTTGTGTTAACATATGCTAGAAAAGCACGAACAGGATCAACTTAATAAAGATTGAACTGTTAACTTGAATTGCTGGATAACATTATGGAAACGCTCTTTTTAAATGTGATAAGTAAAGGAAATTAGTGTGATTAATATCTATTGTGGTTTGGAGAGGTGAATTCTATTTAGCACATTCGTTAGGGGTTTCTTATGAGATTGTAAGTTGACAGATGGAAATGTTGATGTTGACTTCTGCAAATCATTTGAGATTTGACTTATTCTTGCATGAAATTTTGATTAAAAAAATTATCACAATAGAATATTAATATACCTACATTAAGTGCACTTTTCATAGGTATTATAACAGGAAATCTGCCTCCAACAATGTGTTTCCGGTTAGTTCCTTCAACAGTCTGTTCTTAGCCCCATTAAATCCAGTATCTCCCACGCTGATTTATGAGGTATATAAAAATCATTACATGTCATGTTTATTCACTGCATCAAAATTGGTGGGACAATGAACAAAGACATATGTACCGGCTGAACTATATTCTTTGGTAACATAGATTCAGTTAAACAATATGGCCAAACACAAAGTCACATATCTTTAAAAAATATTAGCAATCATTTTTGTGACTTATAAAATGGAAGTGGTTTAGGCCATTGTGTATTTATGTATATATATGTGTATCTGTATAATCATTGTATATACATCTTATAAGATGTAGCTAACTTTGACATAATCTTTAGGAGTACGAAGGTACTTGTTTGTACATGAGAGGTAAGGCAATTACTAAAGTGTTCATGAACATCCAACATCCACAGTTTTTGAAAAGAGATTGCAAAATTAAAAAGAAAATTATAAAAAAATCTTTAAAGCCTTGGGGGCAGGGGGAGCCTTAGTGCCTAAGGTGTTTAGATCTGCTCAGTATTGCAAAGAGTTATGTTTAGCCTTGGTCAGCAGATACAAATTCCTTACAGATGGAAACTTCTTTAAGAAGTTTCTGAGAGTCAAGGGATGAGGGGCAGGGTAAGAAAAGACTTAACAAGATCTGTAGATAATCCACCTTTGGGGAGATGACACTAGTCAAATTAAAACCAGAAATCAACAATTATTTTTCCATAGTGAGGAAAAATAGTCTGGAATAAAATAGGGATGCATTGGAACATTATGAAGTCTTCAAGACCTTGTTTATTTCTAAAATATAGTCTCAAGGTAAAATATAAATTGTCAACTATATAGAAAATGTTGTTGTGATGTACCTGAGTAATGTTAAGATTTTCAGGTCCCAACTGATATATATATTCTGAGTTGATAAAAAAACCCACTGCAAACCCTCACAATGTAATTTTGTAAAAATATTAAATAAGAAGCAAGAACAGGTATACTCAGAAGGTAAAGAAGGCATAATAGGTTTCTGTTTTTCTCATTAACTTTGAAAAGGTATTTAAAAAGTAACAGATGCATGAAGTGAAAATACAACTGCAGATCAGAATCTAAATTGTACCAAGCATAAAAAAACCCCACCACATATTTCTGAAAAGGAAGTAGGCTTGACTGAAAACATGCAAGGTTAGTCGTTGGAGTAAATTGTATTCTGTAATGAGCAGGTATTTATGAACTTGAAATGCATTTGTGTTTCTTTGAAGGGGACTTTTAACTTCCAGTTTGTTGCTTGATAAGGCTATTTATACAAAAGGTCCTTTGTACTTATTTAGCCTGGTACTTTCTTTTGATAGAAATAAATAAGAGTTAGAAGGGCAAATCAGTTGAGACAAGTAATTTTGCCCCTAAGGGAAAATTTTGAAACTGCATTCACACTCTTTCTCTCTTGCCATTGCTGCTTCACCCTAGCAATCTTAAAAAGTAAAGGATGAGATCCAGAGCTGAGCCTCTCAGAGGTGCAGTGTAAGTCCCACAGCACAGGGAAATGCACAAACCAAGGCTGACAGTTCTACAGCAGGAGACCAGAACCCCTCATAACTGTCTCTGAGACACTCACAAAGCTATTTGAACTGACAACAAATCCAGCAGGGTTAAAATTCCCTGATTTCATCAGCAGTATTCAATTAAACCAACACAATTCTCTTTCTTTAAAAAAAAAAAAAAAAAATTCTCTTTTCTACAGAGAAGAGATGCTATTTGCATTTGCTGTATCCTGGAACTGGGTAAAGTCCCTATAAAATGAAGGTGAGATTTTCTTCAAAGAGCATCTTCATCCCACAGTGTCCTGGTTTCGGCTGGGATAGAGTTAATTTTCTTCACAGAAGCTAGCATAGTGCTGTGCTTTGGATTTAGTACTAGAAGAATGTTGATAACACGCTGATGTTTTTAGTTGTTGCCAAGCAGTGCTCAGACTGCTCAAGGACTTTTTGAGCTTCTCCTGCTCGGCCAGGTGCATAACAAGCTGGGAGTACAGCACAGCTAGGACCCAAACTGTCCAAAGAGCTATTCCATACCATATAACGCCATGCTCGGGGTAGGGGAGTTTGGTGGGTCGGTTGGTCGCTGCTCGGGTACTGATTGCTGCTCGGGACGGGCTGGGCATCGGTCGGCGGGTGGTGAGCAATTGCATTGTGCATCATTCGTTTTGTATATTCTGTATATTTTGTTATCATTCTCATTATTACTATTATTATTATTTTCTCTTATTAAACTGTCTTTATCTCAGCCCTCGGCTCTACCCTTTTTCCCCTTCCTGATTCTCTCCCCCATCCCACTGAGGGAGGGGGGGGGGAGTGAGCGAGCGGCTGCGTGGTGCTTAGTTGCCAGCCGGGTTAAACCACGACACACAGTAAAATACATTGACTGTTAAAGTGTCACTACATCAACTCTGGGTTTGTAGTCCATGGCAGCAAAGCAGTCTTTGGCAGCTTTTCATCAGTTCACACATTACATTAAAGGGAAGAGCCGCAATTGCTGCCTTTTGCTTTGATCTAGTCATACTGGTCACCCTATTATTCATATTACTATCCTTAACTTTATGGTTTATTGTTAAATATTTTAATTTTTCTGCAGAATCAGGAACTTTAAAGATGATAACAACTCCCATTGTTCAGGGTGACACAGAAGACGTACAAAAAGAAATATAGCTCTGTGCCAAAGCTAATGCACCCTGCCTTAAGCAGTAGAGGATTCACAGAATTGTGCTTCATTGTGCTTTGTGGTGAATGGGGACCTTTGTAGAGGATCCCAACAGTATTTTCACTCAACGGGTTATCCCTTGTGTTTTCAGTCTAGAGGGTATAAGATGTACTTCAGGTATGTGAGTATTAATTATATGGTCGCACTGTGGACCTCATGAACAGTAGCCACTGCTTCTCATATTTATCTGTGAAAAGAGCTAACGGTACAAGCCTTGTAGGTTACCTCTTATTTTCAGGGTTGTCATATTACATTCCTGATTTTCTCCACTCTGACAATAGTTGTTCTAGATTTAGATGTCTTTACGTGTTAATATATCTTAAATACTGGCCTCTCCCGCTGTTAGTGGTCATCTGATAGGGTCCCAACTGTTGTTTTCAGGATGAGAGATTTTCCTGGTCTTCTTAAAGCCCTGCCACATAGTGTGCCATGAGATCATGCCTAAAAGTAGTTCCCTTTGTTTGGATGCTAGAATCATACAAGCTGAGAGATGCCATTATTCCCTAAGTCTTATTTCTGTAAAGAGTAAACGATCAGTTGGTAGAGATCCCTGCCAGATTTTCAGTGGTACATATATATTGTAGCCAAAGTTTCACTGAGTTCGCAGGAGCAACGATAGCCTACCCAGATGATGATCAGTTCCCACTATGGAAACACGTAGACCACTGCAACTGATATGTTCATTTTGCTATTGCTGTTCAGTCTAAGCAAACACGACTTAGAAGAACTTGGGGAGAAAAGGTTCCATAGGTCAAGAACAGCTATTTGTTAGGGTGGGATTCAGTTGCCTAAGCATAGATGTGTCACAAGTGACATCGTAGCTGCCCTGGCATGTCCAAGATATCTACGTCAGGCTGGCCAAAGTGTCACAGGGCTGACAAGGAACCTGCATCCTTCTAGCGCAGTGTCTATATAGAGCCCATGCGGAATATGCTCTGGGATGTCTAAAACAACAATAAATATTTCCCAGATTTATATAAAATATATAGGTTGGTAAAAACCCCCTTCATCCCATTCTCAGATTTTTTTTCTACAGTTTCTCATAAACTCTCTATTTTTCTGTGTGCAAAATCAGTCTTAAGTTTAACAGTCAAAATGCCAGACCCAACAGGCTTTGGCCTCACACACTCCTATATAGGGTGATCAAGATTCCAGAAATTTAGGAATCAAATAAAATATTTCATGAAAGATATTTCTTCTTTGTAAACCTCAGAAATGTATGCTATCACAGATCTGACTTTTTAGCTGTTACTAAAGCAGAGAATTAGTCTTTGATAAGTCAACAGACGGCTACCAATATTTTACTCTTTTCCAAAAATGTGTATATAGTTTCCTTGTTTAGTATTCTTATTACTATGCCATAAGCAGTTTTACTGCCATAAGCATTGTTGTTTTGTAAAAACATACTGGCTGATACTATGAAAGCTATTCAGAGACGATTTTTAAAGTAATTTTTTCATCCTGCTGTGGTTTTCTTGGGTGTTTTTTTTTTTTTTTAACCAATATTTAAAAAAGAAGTTGTCTTGGACCAAAAGCTTGCCTTCTGTAAACTTTAAATCTTGTTAAAAATTAAGTTCTGAATTCTCCTAATCAGAAAGTATGATCTGTCCTATATATTTGTTACTTTATATAAAGAAAAATGAATGTTTCTGCTGTCTGAACCAGACATTGTCTGAACCAGACATTGTCTTGATGATATTTTCATACATCATTTTGTACTTTCATATATCACTTTGTACTTTCCAATATTATTTGTACCTTCAACCATGGTTTTGTGTGTTTTGGCAGCTAAAGGTTCAAGGTCATTCTGAAATTCTGCTTTTCTATTCTGCATAGCACAGAAGTTATGTAGTGAATAGTTCCCTCTTACTAATTACAGTCATTTATTTTCAACATTTCTGTCTTATAAAGCCTAGTTCATTTTTTTTTTTTAAGAGAAACAGAAGCAGAGTGTTACAAATACAATTTTGATGCTGTATATCTGCATGAGATGGGAGCTGTATGTGTGCCTGGATTTTAAATCTATGAATGCCCTACTTAATAAGGTAATTTGGACAAGGATTGTCTCTTACTAATGGTTTGTGCTAGCCTAGCACAATATGTCCTGGTCTTTGGCTTGGCTATGAAGACGCTACTGCAATACAAATAAGTGGTGATAATGACGTTTTAAAGCTACTCGTCTTGCTGAACTTAACCTATAACATCCCATTTCTTTAGACACAAGGCCAAGCTCTTCTGCACTAAATCAATTCTTCCTCTCATTTGAACCTTCTTAAAATTCTACATGCAGATTGCCAGTTAAGTCATTACAAGGACATATCCCGGAGTTTTAGGCATTTGAAGGAACACAAGGGAATAAGGGGAAGCTTGGTACTTGCCTTAATATATTTTTATTTACTGATCTTCTGTTTAGTGCACTTAATTTATGTCAGATAAATCACTTCAATTCTTTTCAAAGATCAAGTGGGAAAATGTCACAACATTAAGCATAAGTATCCGTTTTCTCCTAAAGGTCTTGTCGTCCCTAGGTATATGCATGTAGGAGGTTCTTCGAGACAAGCATACACCCTTTATTTCAAACTCCTATTGTCTGATTTTTACAATATTACAACCTTGTTTATATTTGGAATCGATTTACACAAGTGAAGATTAGCTACTTTAGTTAAAATAAAGATTGCTGGGATTAGCAGTTGAAAGAGAGGTGTCTGCATCTATGCAGCTGAAAATGTAGATTGTTATTTTCTCCCTATCATCAAGGCTGAAGTCACCAGGTGGTGCTATTACATAGTATTGCAACCCTTCCTCTGTAATTTGGTGTGGGTTTTTTGTTTTTTTTTTTCTTGAGGAAATGCTGTATAATCCCTTTGCCTTACAGTTGTGAGAAGCTATAGCAGCACATTAAGCAATGGCTTTTAGTTTGGGAGTGAAGGACTCTGCGGGAGGTAGCATTGGTGGCTAAGATTGTCTTCCTCTAAAACTGTATGGTTTGCATTCTGTTTGTGGTTGCCTTCATTCCTAGTCTGGAATAATACATAACTTTATACAACATACGTTGGCCCCTTGAACCACAAGGGAAACGAAGTACAACTTGGCAATAGGTCAACAATTGTGTTAGAAAGAGAAAACAGATACCAGAAGGGTAACTACGCTCTCATTTGCATGGAGAATAGTATCATGGCTGGTGGGGAGAGGGCGGTTATCCCTTTAAGAAAAAGTCCTCATGATTAGTTTCCTTCTTTCTTTGGGTTACATTAGAATAACCATTAGAGTAACTATTCATTCAGGTGACATTGATTTAGATTTTTATCAGCAAAACCAGTTGAAGTCATACAAATGTAAATTGAAAAAAAGGAAAAAGGTAAATAGTCATTATCTGCCAGCACATGCTGTAGCATAATAGAGTGACAAAGAAAAATACTTTAATGGGAAGGTAGCCATCTGGAGTTTAAGAGAATAATGATTCAATCTGCTTCAAAAGATTCAGCAATTTTAACATAAAAAGTCTTGTTAGTGACTGACATGAGAACCCTTTATCACCCTATACTTGGAATGTGGATGGTGCTACCTATCTCAGCTGATTAGCATTTTAAGTAATAGCAAAGACAATTATGTAAAGAGAATCTGATTGGACGAAAAAAGTTTTCCTGATAACTATTGGTATTTATTGATATAGTTCACACAGGCACGTGCATTTCTTTTTTTTTTTTTTTTTTTTTTTCCCCAGTATAGGCTTTATTTTTGAAATGTCTTCTGGAATGGTTTTTTTTTGATGAGGTTTAAACCAGTTGTCTCACAAAGTTGAATGTGGTCACTTTTAAGAATACCCAAAATTAATGGTGTAGCTGCATGATGATCAGTATGAATAATGTCCCTCTTGACTACAAGTTTTTAAGTAACTTTTGTAATGGCTAATGCCTTTATGCTTGGTGACTTTGGTAGGAATGGAAAGGTAGCTTACTTATACCAAAGTATTTTCTTGGAGAATACCTACACTAGATTCGAAATATCATTTAGCTAAGCTTTAGAAATAAGACACTTATGCTTTAAATATAATTTCAAAATGTCTTACAATTATTCTAGGAGGTAACAATAGCCTATGTCAGAAACAAGAACTTATATTTTCCATTTTCCAGGGTTGTTCTTTTGCACTCTTTTTACTAACTAATTATGATAAAGCTTGACAGTTAATGCAATTTAGGACATGGCTATGTTGGACGAACTGGGATACCGGTCCAATGTAAATGCTGTTCTTGTGAGAAACCACTTTTTTTTTTTTTTAATTTGTCTGACCTATTAAACAGTTTCTCATATGGGTAATAATCAATAAAAAGGTTACTGCCATCTTTAAGAGTTTAATATTGTCTTTGTATATGTAGTGTTGAAGAAAATAATTTATCAATTGTATTTCTGTGTTACACTAGATCACTCTCACTAAAATGTACCTTTAATAGTTCACATCATTTTCATTAACCTCTTGATACTTTATTCATCTTTATTAGAGCAACATTGTACAATGAAGCCAATAGAAAAGCATAAATAGACTGTTCTAGAGGCAGAAATGAGTAGGAAGTCATAATAAGAAAGGACAGGTTTCAGTAAGATCAAATCTTCACTTTTTTTTTTTTTTTGCTCTTCACCAATTTCCTCTGCCTAAGCATTTCTTGCTATAAATTGTATTTCTATATTGCCTTCCATTCTGCTCTAATTCATTAATATGAGAAACTTGAAAACAGGCTTATGGCTGCAATGCTAAATCTTCTTCGAAGTTATGAAAACAAACACAGTTTTGAGGAACATTTTGATCTAACACTGATTTCTACAGTACTGTTATTCTACTGACATAATTAGATTTTCCCATTTCCATCCCTACATTTACATCATGAGAACTGAATCAGGTTTTCTGAATCCTAGAGAGTGTTTTCCTTTTGCTGATAAATCCTTTCTTTTTTAATAAAACTAACACATCGCTAGTTTTCAAAATGTCAAGCTTTATTTTGAACCATATTCCTGAGTTTTATGCTACAACACTTTGTTCTGAATCTTGATGATGTGTGACTCAGAAATCATATCCTACAAGGATTTTAATGAAGAGGAGGTTGGCAAAGTGAAAGGGTATCACAGAAAAAAGGAATGCTTGCTTTATAGAGCAGTTATATTTACACATGCTCTTTAGCTGTCTGAACACAGAAAACACAGGTAAGATTATAAACACCTTTTCACAGATTTATTTATTCTAATCCCTAGATAACAGACACTTCAAGATGTCACAAATATGGTTTTCATCCTAAGAACATCTGGGAGTCTTGTTCTTTTGGAAGGAGATCCAAATCTTTTGGGTTTAAAGAAAAAAAAAGGTTAAATATACGAATAGTATTTTTTATATGTAATAACTTGTGGGTTACTTGAAATCTATCTCTATCTAAACAGAACCTCTAAAAAGAGGTCTTAAAATGAAGGAACTGAATTGTTTGGGTTAAGGGTAGAAGATATCACTTCTAGAGACCTCTAGAAGAAAGGAGGTAAAACCACTGGAACAGGGATTTGTAAGACGACTTGATTTTTCATTCTTGATATGCAAATTTCCTACTGAAGTGAACAGAATTTTAAAGTATGTACAGAATGGGAGAATAATAGCAAGGTTAAGAGAAGATCCAACTGGAAGGTATGAAAATTTTGGAGGCAGTGAGGACAAAAAGAGCACAAGATAATGCCAAGGGAATTAAAATATATTTATGTTTAGCCCATGCAGGAAGTAATATAAATGTACACGTGGTGTAGTTTTTTTATCTGTACTACATTAATTCTGTTCTCATGTTAAAGAATTCCTGTTCTTTACTGAGTCACAAAACAGATTGTGCTTTGTTCTCAAGATGCTCCATCTCAGTATTTTTTTTTTTATATCTTTAGAACAAATTCTCCTCCACCTCCCTCACCAATTTTTCCAAACTCAGTTTATAGTTTGTATGAATCTAGTCCTAAAAAGAACATTCAAATATGAGTAACAAAATAAGATCAATACCATCTATGGTTATTTTTTATGTATAAAGAATATAATTTCCCTAATGATATTACAGCTACTCTAAAGAAACTTTTTCAGGAAATCAGAAATAGGCTAGTACGGCATGCAAGGATAAAAGATGAAGAATAAAGAGAATAACTTCAGATTAATGCTATTAGTGAAATCACCAAATATGTCAAGATGTTTACTTTTTCAGAAGGGAGAACTTCCCCAAAGATTTAATCTGTGTTACTAGATAGCAAGAACTAAGGCATAGTTAGGTAAAATTTAAGAAAGTTAACTGATAATGGCTCATGATTACCAGAAGATAAAATGCAAAGTAGTTCCTGAACTTAATATACATATCACTAAGATACAAAGTTATATATTATAGCATTTCTAAGCTAGAGAAAGAATAACTAAAGAATAAATATTAAACTGAAAGAAAGTCTGCCATAAAAAAATGGGGATTGTGTAGAGTAGTTATGATAATAAAACAGTTGACAAATGACAATATGCATGTTAATGAACACCAATCACTTCATGCTCTTGAATCTGCTTTGAAGGACATCACATTAAGAATGTCTCACAGAACAAATGACAATCACCTGACAGTAGTCCTTTCCCTGGAGGGAATTCATATCTAAACCAGCAGAAGCATTTGTGAAAAACAAAAGAATTTACCGTAAGAATCAAAATTAGGCAAGGAGAAAAACTCAGATGAGATGAAATTACTTTCAATGAAAACAGGAAACAAAAGGAAGCTAACAAGTTAGCTGGGGATGAGAGACATAGTTTGAAATTCACAGAGGAAGAACAGTCTGAGTTTTCTTGGAATTCAGTTTATACTTTCACTTTTTCAAATGTGAAGATAGACCTGGCTGGTTTATGCTGGTCCTGTGACATTAAAGCAAGATGAAAATACATATCTTTCCTTACATTTTTTTCCTTTTGTTTCTTCATGGTTTTCTTTCTAAAAGGCCTAGAGAGGTATTTCTTAAAGTGTTAAAAAGATCTAAACTTGTCAATACTTCATTTTGTTGTTTACTTATGCAGAGTCCCATGGACTGGAAAGGAATACCTTTGATTTAAATCAAACACTCATGTAGGTAACTGCAGTATCAGTGATTTAATCTTGTCTGTGTAGTTCACTAATGGAAGATTCACTCAGAATACAGATTTTTATATTTTTTTTAAACAAGTGTACTACTACCGTTACATGTCAGTCTTGTGTTGACATGTGCAGTGAATATATAACTACTGACAACCTCTAGGAATGAATTGTTCTTGTATAACACTATACTATACCTGACACTATTTACGGTTCTTGCAGTCCACAGCCATGCTGGAAAACCCTGGCATCCAGCTTTAATTGTTCCTTTCCTCTGATGAAGTAGATGCCATTAATCTTTTAATCGGCTGCCTTGGATAAGTAGCCAGATCCAATAGTCTTAGATCGAAAAGGAATTTTATGGGATGCTTCAGTAGGCTTAAACAGGTAATTAGGAATTCAGGACCAAGTCTCAAATATCTGTACAAAAATTGTTTAGGGATGTTGAGTAGTATCATACTCTTCTGTGAATGCAGCCATAATACATTAAGTTAAATAACTGCAATATACTTTTGTGTTTGAAATGGTCTACTAGAACAAATATCTAGTTGTTAATTTGTCTTGCTTTCATGCATATTTGAAATGTGAAGATCTTCAGAGGAATAAGGCTTTTTTTTTTTGGTTCCCAAGGTAGGGGTGGTCTGTGTACAGAAGTGCACAAGCTGTTTCATATTCTCTCAAGTTAATCATAATACGATAGGTGGCACAACAGGTCTTCAATTCATAATTGCCCCAGTGAAAATAATTTATCATCTGAGCACAACTCCTACTAGGGAGGTCAGAATATTTACTGTGTTTCTGAGTATCAGAAGAAAAACCTTACAAAATATATCTATATCTCTGTTACGTTCAGGTTTGCCTGGATGTAGTCTGTCTTCTGAGCATTTAATTTGTCTGTTATATATGTTGATAAATATAGAGTTCACATAGTTCAGAATGGCTTAGGAGCCTGAAGACTACATTTCAGTTGACTTCTATGATTTGGAAGAGGGATTAAGCTTTAACTCCTTCAGACCTAACTTACTCTAACTCTGAATTTTATGTTGATTCATAGAGAAAACAAGATTTTTGCAGTTTGACCTTAGAGCTGAGATTGAATAATTAATTATTATATATTTTTATAGCTTTCTGTAAACATGGTAGAACTTAAATAAGGAAATGGAGAGGAAAGGACTGTGTTTCTGCCTTAAACAACCTAAGCGTTCATCTGGACTTGCAAGGCTAAGATTGAGATGTCTTCCCCATAATTACTGGAAGCTAATGAGTAGGGCCATCTTTTCAATTTACAAATCTAGATCCAAACTCATTTTTCCAAATAAAGTGGAGAGCACTTAAATATCTTGTTTAAATCTTTATTTTGAATCACTAGGCAAGACTTACCTAGTGCAGAACTCCATGCTGGAAGCCTGAATGTGGATGAACTTCACAGAATATATTTGAATTTGACACTTAAGGTGAAGGTATATGCTGGAAGAACTGAATTCCATTTTATAGTTCCTGAGGTATGCTAAGCGTTAATGCTCTCCACCAGCTTCATGAGGCTTCAAAGTGCTCAATAACTTCAGTATTATACTGTTAATGTGAATTCTACAGGGGTAGATTAGTCATTCATAACCAGTTAAGATTTTGTGCTCTATGTGTTTGTTTCCTTTTAGGAAATATTTACGTATATTTTATTATCAAATATAAATATACAAGGAAAAAAACAGTAAAAAAAGACAGATATAACTTTAAGGTCCTGTGGGCATAAACGCTTTTGTAAGATTATAAAGGATTTATTCTCTGTTAATTCTCATTTATATTGTCTGGGTTCTCAGGATAATTTGCATGCTATATTGCAATTATTCCACTAGGAATTGCTTTGATGGTAAAATTTAAAATTAATGTATTTATTCAGGTCAGAAACAGAATCAGCAAACTCCAAAATGCATGATGATAAAAACTGTTTTTAATTTAATAAGAGCTGTATAAGCTAAAAATATCTATATTGATATGTGCATACATTGAGAATATGCTTTGGTGTAGGTGATTGGTTTTTCACTTGTTTTAGTCTTTTAACTCTCTTAAAGTCCCATTAAGATATGAATGCTGAGAAATTAGATTGACCACAAATAAAGTAGAGATCTAGAAAGAGAATACATGTAATTTTTTTATTTACTTTTATTTATTTACCTAGTTCCCAACACGTCATCAAAATATTGCTGCAATGAGATCTTATAACAGGCACAGCTGAAGAATTGAAAATGACCTTACCTCACAGAATAATAAGGTACCATAAATGAGATATACTTTGAAATGTCAACACTTTAATTCAAGATCTTCTCTGTGTTTTATTTTTATTATACTTTATTTTATAGGAGGGGGGGAAAATGAAGAAATTATTGCAAGACTGCAGAACTAAACAATTGCCAGATGTTAAAGTTGTTTTGCTAATGTAAGTAGATTTTCACATATCTTACCAACTTTCTATTACTCTTCCTGTAACTAAATTAGTTGTGGAAACTGTATAAGCAATATAACAATGTAAGTATGTATTTGTGTATATATATGTTGTGTGACTTCTTTATTGAGCCAATATTTTAACAATTTTTGATATTTCTAGACCTCTGAATCTGCAACCTCACAACTTATTCTGTGTTCGTAGTAATAACATACTAGGTTGTTATGTCATGTACTTCAGAAGTATTGACATGCTAGCAATCAATCAATCAAAACTTTTTACCAACAGGGTGGAGGTTTTGAGCTTTCCACTCCTGGTCTCCCCTCTTCCCTCTGAAAGCTTGTGGATATTTCCCATCTGCCCTTCTGACCACTGAAGCCTGATATCTTGATTTAATCTTTGACTGCTTTTGTGCTTCAATTTGTATGGATGAATCTTGCTGAGTTATTTCGCATTGGCATCTCAAGGTCTGATAATTCTTCCTTGCTCGTTCTTGGAAACTCACATCTAAACCCTGATCATCTTGCATCTTCAGTGGTGTAATTTCCTTCCTGACTTGGTGGCTGTGACCTCTCTCTTTCTGATTCAAAAAGATGCTGCTGGAATTAGCTTTCTGGGTTGTTGCTCTGTTTCATCTTCTATTGCTCCTTCTCTTTCAACTGTCTGCATACAAATTTCTTGCCAAGTATTTGTAACCATGCAACTTACTGCTTTTAGCTGATCTCTGTTCAGAAGTTTAACCTTTCCATTACAAGGTGGGCACATTTCCATCAGTGGTACTCCATCGTTGTGACCAATACTCTATGTTCTGAAAAGCATGTTTGAAGTTTCTCTGACTCTACACAACAGCATGGTCGTCCATCCATCATGTCATCAGTTTATCCTTTTTTATACCCAAATGAGATGCTATTTCTGTCACCCTCCTACCACACTGCAAGCCAATAATGAGGAGGCAAGAGGCAAGGTTGATTCACCATTCTAGCAGACTTTTCTGCCTCTGTACCTACCCTCAAATCCTGTTCAGCTCTCATATCATTAAAGCAGGGTTACTTAGCATATTTTATACAGTTCTCTGTGAAACACAGCTCAAGATATTTGGCCTCCATTCTCATCACAGCTTTTTTTGAGGAGCTGGGTTTGAGCACTATGTAGATATCTCCATTTGGGATGCAGTGAACTTTCATTTGCATCCTTTATCAGCAAGCAGTCTTAAAGGTAGGATGATAACTATGATTATCTAATATTTCTCCTTTTTTTTTTTTACATAGCAAAGTGAAATAGAACTGTGGTCTGGGGCCAGAAAAATAAAATTTCAGAAGACAATTGTCTTGTCAAAATCAGCAAATATTTCAGGAACATTTCACTTTCAAAATATTTTCGTGAGGTCAAAGATTCCAATATTTAGTTTCAAAGTTGTGGAAATATTTTCTTTCAGTGGTGCTTTTTTAGACTTCATGTTAATACATGTATGATATCTTACTGTCCAAATTTATGTATTCAATATGTTCATTTATGTATTTGAATGTAAAACTTTTATTATACAATAGAAAGTACAAGGGATTTTTTTTTTATGTTATTGCGATGCTGAATTACATTTTCCTCTTCCCACCCCTCAAAATTCTTATGTTTTAAGAATATTAGGCTTTTACTCTTGCAACTGTTTTTTTGGGGGGAGGAGTGTTTGGTTGGTTTTTTTGTTTGGTTGGGTTTTTTATACCAGAATCTTCTGAAGAGGAGAAATTCCTGCTGCTATTCTAGTCCTGCTTTCTCTTCTTCATTTATGCTGGCTGTTTGTTTATGAAAATAATTATATTTTATTCCACATGTGGTTTTTTTGCCATTACTCAACCCTACACAAATGTTGGTGTATAAGCCACATTCATGTGTATCATCTTTAAATTCCAAGAACTCAGAGTTCTGAGAAGCTTCTGTATAACTATATTCAAGGCTGTGAATGTGAAAAGGGTAGAAATTGCTTAAAAGTGAGAAATACGCAGTGGTAAAATCTTTTTTTAAGATATTCTACAAATTTAATTAAAGAAACTCTTGTAAGAATGTGGAGTCCGTAATAAAACATACCTGAATGTAGCATCTGTTTAAAAATTCCATATGTACATACCGGGACCTGTTTGGTGTAATATTGTCAACAGTTCCCATAAAAAAGAATAGAGGCAGGCAGGTAGGTGGTGTGAGTCCGCATGTGGGTCAATATAGCATCACTTTCTCGTACTGGCTGGGTGATTTGCTCACAGAAATAAACTTTGCAATGTACTTTTTACCTTCAGTGCATGTGACTTCACTTTGTTAACGAGTTTTTGTTATTAATGTCTCTGACAGAAGAGTAACAGATGATTGGCAAGAAAAAAAAGCCGATGTACTATTTCTTGTGGAGAGGAAATGGCTCCTATTGAATGTAAGTGTTTTTATTTGATACACTATTCCCCAGATACAAAATAAATATTTTAAAAGTGTATACTGCATTCCCACTCCCTTGGTAGTTATGCCTTACAGAAAATGGTGGGGTTTTTCTTGGGGTTTTTTTGTTGTTGGTTGGTTGGGTTTTTTTTCTCTCCTCCCTTCTGTTACTATTGAATTACTTGGGCTCTGTTTAAAGCCTGCTGCTTTAACTGCAATATTTTTTTTTCCATTCTTTGTAAACAAGATCTGTTCTGGTAGATTTTTCTTTTGCTGCTTTACTCCATTTTACTGTGAAAAGGACAGCTGTGTATGGTTTTACTAGCCTACAGCAAACTTTGAAGTGTTCCTTAAGTATATGATGTTGAAGAGAGAAAATAGAGAAGAATGTCTGATTTTATAGAAGTTAACAGACTTCCTTGACTTTTCCCAGATGCTCAACGAATAACTAAGTAGAGATGCAACTTTACATAAATCTGAGGGACAATTAGGAAAAAAAAAATATGCTTCATGTTTTTATTGCATTCCGTTACTTTCATGAGTAAGATGTTAGAAATGTAAATCCTAGGTGTATGAAACTATCTGGGAAAGACAGGAAAACTCTTGTGCTCAAATAAATAAGAGGAATCAACTTTTGGAGCCGTACTAAAACTCAGTGAAAGGACCGCAAACCAACAGAAAGGCATTTGAGATGTTAAACTATTGCAGAGTTCTAGAGTCAAGTTGGTGAGTACAGAAACTGTTTCGAGAAAATTAAAGTTGTGGCTCTGAGTTATTACAATAAAGACCTTCACTAGTATCTCCAGATAATTTTAAAAAATAATCCCTTTTTCAGCATTGTTTTAGTTTACCTGTGAAAGAAAGAATTGCCTTAACACAAAAATTCCTCTTTTGTTGTCTTATAAACTAAGTACAGTTAACAAATGCTTTTACTATACTTCACAGCTGCTCTCACGACAGTGCTCACATGGGGAATTTAGAGAAGCTAGGAAAATGTCTAAACATTTTTAGCTTTAAAAAATAAAATTGCGTGGATAAGTAAAAAAGACCAAACCTCACCCTCAAAACAAAGTGAAGTCAGCCAATGTTTTCCTTTATCGGTCTGACTTTGATAGGCAAAGAGGTTTTGTTTGTACTTCCAAAATATGCATACTGCTCTCTTATAGAAAAGAAGAAAAAATACTTCTGCAAGCTATCTGGAAGTGTATATTTGCAGTGTGTTTCTTAATTTTACAGTTTTACTACATTTGGTTTTCTTCTAAAGACTAAAAAAGCAAGAAGCTCTCCTCTTAACAAGAGGAAGAAGCTGACATGACAAGATTAGAGCCTAATGGAAGTTTGTTTTCCCATTTGACAATATGTATAGGCACTAAAAGAAATTTATTCTGGTTTAAATTAAAAAATTTATTAATAGCCTATGGAAGTTTGGTTTTCATTATCTTTATGATTGACATGGACAACAACACACACTCTCAACAAATGAGATAATGAGGAAGTCTTTGCCATTTAAGTATAATGGAATTAAAACCTGAATTAGGATTCTTTTCAGCTTTCATACCAGAACAACTTGTACTTGTTTATTCGGTGACTCACCCAGTAACTTCTGCTGACTTGGTTTAAATAAGAACTCACTGATGTCTTCAAGTTCTTAAGTCCATACTCTGGAAATTATGTGTGTATGTATTTAGGCAACTTCTCATAAGAAAAAACTTTTTCCATGAATAAGGGTAGTTGATCTGGAGGCCTGTTCTCAAGAAGCTATATAGTCAGGGGATAGATAAACTCTCTGGCATCATGATCCGACTACTCTTCACAGGTAAGAGATTACCCTGAACTGCCAGCACTGCAGGGCCTAGCCACAAAACAGGGCTCCTTTCCAATTCTGTGTACTGAATCAGAGAGGCTCAGTCGCTGTACCACAGCTGAGTTCAGGCAAAGAATTTGAACAAATTGTAATGGGTTTGGTGCCTGATCCTGTAGGCTTTTGAGTTCTTGCTGTCCTGATCATTCTTCAGAACAAGTTCTTAAATCTGTTCTACAACAGATTTCTTAGTCACTAGTACTAATAATGCCCTGAGCAGATATTCAGATGAGACAGAGGGCGCTTGAAAGAAATTGCTCCACTTCAAATATTGGGGAGAAAAACCCCAAACAAACAAACAAAAACAAAAAAAAAACCAAACAAAAAAACCCAACCAAATACTACAAGATGTGTAGCTCATTCTCATTCACAGAAATTCACAGAACACTATTCTTGAATTAAGGGATGTGAATCAGCAGTATGTCTACTGTCCTACCTTGTTGGCTCAGATCCATTCTTTCTATAAAGTGAACCATAGCAATTTTATCACATAAGTGATGCCTTTTATCAGTCTGAAAAGGACAATATTTTCCCCTTAGAAGTGTAATATCATTCTGACATGTCTTTAAGTTGTTATTTGTCATTTCAGATGAAGCATCCTTTTTCATTCTAATTAATAAAATCCATTGAAATTCAGAAGTACTTATGAAGGAACTGATTTTTTTTGTCTTCCAAGTACTTCATAACTTGAGGTTTCATGCCATAGGAAACAACCCAGTATGTTTACCTCATAGTTGACATACCATCTTTCATAATAAAAAAATGTCATTAGAGAAGTAGTGGAGGCAGACACCATACTATAATGCCTCTCTTGTATTTGTGAAGGCTTAAATAATTTATTTCATTCAGCAGCCTCTGGGGCTGTTGACTGAAATGGTGATTCTGTTAGAGCTAAAAACTCAGTTAGGCCAAGGATTTCGCCTGAATAAGAAATATATAGGCAAGTTCCAAGGTGGACTCGCCTCTCCCAAGTCACATGACCTGCTTTTAAAAATTTTTTTTTTTTCATTCTATGAGAGCTAGAGGGCAACATTGTTTTGACAGACACCACAAAGGCACACCACAATCTGCAAGAAGTTTTGAGCTAATAAAAGTGTCTGTTCTGACATCTTTAATAAAGTTAAGATACTCGCCTAAGACATCATTCTATGAGGTCTACTTAACAGAACATTTTAAAACTGGCCTTTTCATGTCCAATGACTGGTAAGGATTTATAATGCTTGTGGATTGGATAATGCATATGGTATTCAGAATGGAAGATATATTCTCTGGCCAGTGATAAGGAGGAAGTTAATTTACAAGATAGTATTATTTAGTGAAAAGGGTTTTCACAGTGCAGGTGTGAGTACCATCATTAGGTGAGAGTGACTTTTTCTTTGATACAAATGAGGCTTATCTGAAAATGCAGTAGCTTCAGAGTTCGTGCAAGTTGGTAGCATGCTGCTTACTGCCTGACCCGAATGTGTGTATTGCCGTTCTGAGTCTGGTCAACGTTTTTTGGACAAAATGATCTAATGGATAATAATTCATTAATTTGTCCATTTGACGGTTTCACATAGGTACTGTTGAGATTTGTTCTATCAATGCGTGGGCAACTCTGTTCTTGTTTTATTCCAAAGCATGGAGGTTTTTAATATATTTTTTTAGTGATGGTCATAAAAGACGTTTTATGGAGCTTGTGATGTTGGCAAAATGTGCTGTCTACAAGTAACTAAGAAATTCAGAAAGATGAAATAAAAATTTCAAATAAAAATAATCTCAACATCTAGCAATAAATTTACTGTTGTGTAGTTGGCATCCAAATGTACAGTGGCAGTTCAGTTGAATCGCTGTTCCATGGAAACAATGAGCTCAGAAGTTGTATGGCTGGATCATCATGTTCCACTTGGAAAGGAAGTAAACACTAAAAATCAGTCCTCATTTCTGAGTAAAATAAAACCTGGAGTTGTAGAAATTATCCATGTCAATTGCTTTTCAATCAAACTGTTTTGAAAAATATTGACTTGCGGTCCAACAAGTCTGCCTAATTAATCCTTTTTTTTTTTTCTTTTGGAAATTGGATTCTAAATGAAATTATTTGATTATATGAAACATTCTGATTTCAGCATAACAATCTATTGTAAGGAAGTACAGTCTGAGCAAAAAATGAATATGGTAACTTGCTTATAGTTGCTTATGGTTAGTACTTTTTGATTATTGGTTAAAAATTTTTTTGAGGTTTTGCTGCAAATTACTACTGAAATATGTAAACCAACAAATTAGAACAGTATCTCGCTTAGAGATAAATTAACAGAATAACTAAAAATATCAAGCTGTAATTTCAGATTTTTTAATCTCTGTTTTTTACTATTTAGGTATATTATTCTGTATGCATTTTTAGTGGATTTTGAGAGTGTTGGAGGGCTTAATATGTTTTTATTATTTGTTAATCAAGACCTGATAGAAAATATAGTATTATTAAATTATTTCATGCTCTAAAGATACTCAAAATATAAAAAATGCAATGATCTTGTTTATCTTTTATTGATAAATTCATGGTGTGTATATATATATTCATGGTAGCTTTGCAGAAAGTATCACTGAATTTAAAAAAGTGTTGTCTATGTGCATGCTTGTGTCTTAATACTATATCTATAAATATGTGTGTATAAATATCTATATATCTATATAGCATCTGTTTACCCTAAAGCCATATTTTGACAGTTGTCACATAGTTTCAGAGTTGGTTTCACTTTTCTTCACTTGTCTGATCTGAAAACTGTGTGATAAAACTTAGAAGCAACTTAGAAACATTTCCTTTATGTAATCTCCTGCACACTTTAAGTGTCCCTGTCTATTTTGCTCCTTGGGAATCTTGCAAGGACTATTACTCCTGTGATCACCCAGAGTTCTATTCATCCCCCATTAAATTAAGAACTTCAATGACTATATGAATTTTCTGCATCTTTCTCATTCTGAAAAACATACTGGTGCTTAATATTTTTATATTAAGGAATTATACCTTAAAATAGGAGGAAAAAATAAACCAAAAATAGCCATAACCCCATTCATAACTGTAGTCCAAAAGTGGCGAAATAAATATTGAACAGGAAAAGAATTTGCCCACAGGTTTGAATGGCTTTTACAAGTAAAGAAAAAGGAAAAAAATAATAGTAGCATTGAGTGTACATTAACTGTTGTTGCCTTTACAAACTAGAAGCCAAATCAGAATGATTTGTTTATATCTGCCATCAGAGCTCCAGTTTTCTTCTCGCACTTGCTGAGCATCATTGTCTGTAGTTTTTCCATAGCCCCCTTTTTCTTCTTCCAGTTCTGTGATTAATTCATGAGAAAGTGTACTGTACGTAATGCTGTCCTGGTGATAGCTTTTCTCTGTTCAGCTATTTCTCTTTTGAGGTTCCTCATCTCCTACTCAGATAACCTTGCTGGTGGCACCCTGACAGCTTTGCATTAAGAGATCAAGCATGGAGCATCAACGCTGGCATAATTTGTGTCTATGATTTATGGAATCAATATAGGCACTGATACTTAATCTCAGCCTTTTAGGAACTCAGTGAAGTGGCAGTCTACCATCAAGTGTGAGAAGTTAATGCATGCCATGTACTGATGCGTAAAACCGTGAGTTTTGGGAAACGCTTTCTCCTTGTGTCTGATATTTGTGTAGAACTTCTATGAGGCGCATTTGTTACCATACAGTGTCGTGGAAGCAGTTATAAATAACTGAATGCTAGATCTAAAGTATAGCTGAAAATTTGTTCTGGTATAAAAAATATGTATGTTGTCACCTCCGTTAGGGTCTATTGAGCATCATTTCTGCTGCAATTAGGATACCAAGCATAAGGCACATCACAGCGCACGCTTCAAGAGAAGTGCTCTTCAGGCTCCAGAGTCTTTTTAACACTGCTCAGGCATCAGGTGGCATCTCCACTGTGTCCAAGAAATTATATTGGCAGTAAGACCTATGACCTATATTTCACCCTAAAATAAAACTTGATGAACATAAGCAACAGATACCATGTTTCTGTATTTTCTAGACTATGAAATGACCCTGTGCTTTTGTATGTTTACAAATTTTACAAGAAAACCCCCAATTTTACAAGTGCACTACTAATCCTCGTGATTTATTTAACATAAATAACAATGACTCATTTTTTTTTAATCTTTACAATATGATTTTTATTTTCCAAATTCCTTATTTTAGTTAATCAGCTTTGTCTAAATAATTCTGTTGCTATGAATGGATTTTAAGTCCTTCTTTGAACCTCAGTGGAAAGTGAAGCCATTCAAGGTGAAAATATCTAAGTCAGGTTTATTTTTATGATTTCCTAAAATAAATAAGAAAACAAAAAAGTTATCATTTTTGCCATTTTCTTTGGAATTTGAATTTTTTGCTGAACATCACTTTTGCCTTTATATTTCCTATTGTTTCCTGTACCTACATAACACAAAAGATTCATTTTGGTACCTTTCAACACATATTGCTACTATTTTTTTAATTAGTATTATTATTATTTCAGTGTCACATAAGTGGAAGCAAACATAAAAGGACAAGTCAGTGGATATCTTTTCAAGTGAGAAGGACGAACACAGGTCCCAGAACTTCACAAGACGTAAATGTTAATCTAATACTGCTTCAGGGTATAGATTCACGGAATGTTGGTTCAAGAGTTGTAAAAGTTTTCCCAAACAGTCATTGGCAGCAAATGATTTTTAGTTCTTGTATCCCAGTCTGCACTTTGGTAAGGATTAGCTAACATGTTCAGTCCTCCAAGTTCATCACGAAGGGGTCTAATTAAGAGTGTTTTGATTATACAGCTTCCAGTTCAGTTTCTGATCAGGTGGGATGACTTCAAGGAACATACTCTCACAGGTTTATTTAGGTAAGTGAAGATGAGATTTATTTTTTTTTTTTTTTAAATTTAAAGAACAGAAGAACGATAGTTATATAAAAGGAAAATTCCTTGCCATCCTCAACCTGTTCCTGCTTTATAAAGGTCACTCTCCTGCTGTAACGCTGTATTTTTGAACTTGAAGCAGAAAAATACTACGCTGTTTTGATAACATAAATCAAGGTGCTCTTGCAGGTAAGAGATGATTGCAGGCTTGCTTCACTAAGCTAGTACTCTTATACTGTCACCCTATTTAATCATTTTCCCTATTCAGTTAGATTATTTTCATGTTTGCTTTTCTTTTCCTCACTTGTCTTAATTTCAAGCTTTTTCATTGCTCTTAGTATCAAGACTTATCATTTTGCACCAAAGAATAATCTTGTAATTGGAACAATTTTAAATAGTTGTCATAATTTGTTAAATGATTTTTTTGAAATTAACATGACTATAACCTCCCTGTGTCATAAAAACACTCAGCATAATCTCCTAATCTATAAACTAATGTTTAAGAATAACTGAAGAATTATTTATTCTCTATTCTTCTTGAAGGCCAGAAGTCTAATGATCTTATCTATTTGTTGCTTAAATAAAAGCATTGCAACCTGGAAACATGCCCTTATTTCATATTAATGATGTGTTTTTTGCAGCATGGCATGCAACTATGAAAAATATTTCCTTGTAAAATGATTCATGTGATGTGCAATTAAATATCCACATAATAATTATATAGTGCCACTAAATTAATATGAGTATTAGGTAGCATGGAATTATTACTGATTTTCAGATTACTTGCTACCTGAAAATCCTCCCCTTAAAGATTGACAACATGTAGTGCATTTTCACAGTTCCGTAAACCTGGTAATTTCTTTCATTATACAGATGATATTAACTGATGAAAGCTCTCCTGGAAAAATAAAAGAGGGGTGGAGGATATATTTATGTGCAATATTCATTTTTGAATGTCACTTGTTCCACTAAATTGCTATAGGTCTGATTTCCATTTCCAGATAAAAAACACAAGAAAGCTGGAAACTTTCCCCAGAAAAGTCTGTGACCAGGCACAGTGTTAATGTAGCTCCATTGATTCAGTAATATTCTCAGAGTGCAGTTGACAACTGATTTTTAACTATTCTTGCATGGCTTACCATACATAATGGGCTTGTTGTGATGGAAGAGGGAAGGTAACATGGCATCTCAACTGTGCCATGAACAGAGATCTACAGGAGACGGTCAGGTTGTGCGGAACTTGAGCCAAAACTGGGGAATCCATTTGCCTAAATACAGCTCTCAGCCCTCTTCACCTGCCTGTACCAGGAAAATGCTGGCAGCAAAGCTGACTTCTTGCCTTGTTCTCGGTGGTTTCAGCAGGGCAGCAGTGCCATGTGGCTCGTGAGATGATGATTGCAGTCTCCATGTGGGCTCTGACTACTGCTCCATGAAAGATTAACATCTCCAAGATCTGTGTCCGATACATAAATTATTCACGGGACTGTGTCACATAAAGGTATGACTAAGCTCATCTTACGGCGTTGACTTCAGTTCCTTCTTCTTTTACAAGATGACTGTTGGTGGTCACATACTGAGAAAGGGGAAAGTATTAGCACATGATCATCTTTCCTCTCCATTAAATTTATGCACTTTGGCTTCACTTTACAATGCACAGCATGGTGGAACACAGACTCCTATAGAGTGTGCTGCTACTCTTGCATAGCCTATACCTCTGGTATGGTTAAACACGCTCGTATAAATTTTTGGAACTTGTTTACTGCCTTGGAGTTTTCTAGAAAAAGTTTCTGATAAAGCAGTGATAATTCATCACAAATTTCTCTGTTTAGCTCATGAAAAGGTCCTGATGCAAACCTTTTAAACCAGTAAATTCAAAATTAAGCTAATGTTCTGTTCAGGGTGTATTATGGCAGCGGAAAAGAACTGGAATGAATTAAAGGTGGAATGTCTATACTAATTTCCATGTTTCTAATTGATTCAATTTTGCCATGCGTTAATGGTTTTTACATTTCTATATTTAATTCTTCCTTTTCAATTTTAAAACAAATGAACCTTTTTTTATGGAAAATTATAAACTTCAGCCTACATATGTCAGGACCACAGTGACTCCTTAAAAGCAATTTCTGGAGTTTTCTTGGTTTTATTTTATGTGATCTTTATTTTGCCCATTTGTAACAATACTTCAGATATCTTATCCTTCCAGGAATTTACTGGGTTTAAGCATGGCTTATTAATAATCACTGTGTGAAGTTATTTCAGGGTAGAAACAGAAGTGATGCATGGTAGTGCGAACTCGGAATGTCTCAAAGCCAGTTTTGAAAGCCAGTTCTTCATTCATCATGTCTCTTGAGTCCTTACACACTTGTTAATAGCACTTGACACTGGTTTTCTGTTCTTTCTTCTCTCTTTTCCTGTTAAAAATTGATCATAGGGATTTGCATAAAGAGCAGAGAGCTCTTTCCAAGTGCCAAAGAATGTATTGATGATAATTTTTCTTATCCTTGTATTTAAAATAGAAAAAGAAAAAAAGTTAGTCTTCAGTTATACAGGAGTTACAACAAACGCATCCTCCCTGCATTCAGATCCACTAGATGAAAAATTTTTAGGATTATTTTCCACCTAGGGTAGGTCATCTCAGCAAAACAAAACTTTGGGGTTTTAGTCAAAAGAAATTACTTGGTTTCGCATCATTCACTTGCTTATAATTTCCACTTAAATGCAAGTATCATTACTTCAAGGCTATTCTTTGTGTTCACAAACAACTAACCAAAAGAATAACCAAGGGCCTGCCAAAGCAGAGCTTGAACAGGGGTTATGCAGGTAGGGGATTTGTTTGTTTGTTTTTTATCTGTGGCTCCTGGAAAAACAATGGAAGATTTGGTTCCTCAGCTGAGGATACTTTCTTAGGATGTGCTTCTTCATTTCAAAGGGCAGCTTGAGCATGTCAGCAGATTGTATTTGATGCTAGTTTCCATGCAAAAACCCCAATGTCAGAGGTCACACAAGTGTTTTCTAAAATGCCATTCCGTGACCCAAAGTCTGTCAGCTTTGTACCCATAGGCAACGTTTATAAAAAGAAACAACAACAACAACAAAAGAACCGCAATGCCAAACCATATGGATTTTTGTGCATGTACTGATAGCACTGAGCTCTTTCTGTGCTTTCATTTCCAGCACTTGCAGTCATTTTGACATGGAAAAGTTAGCTCTGAGTTAAGGAAGGAAGCTGCCAAACTACAAAATGTAGTTTTCATGCTGAACAGAAAACTGGGTGAAGTTCCCCACTGTTCTGAGAAACCTGAGGTGATCACCAGTAACCCCTCAGGCTCCTTCTGCTCTTCTGGTGATAAAGACCATGAGTGATTTGGTTGCCTGATGATGAGCTTTCTTGGTTTATTTGCTGATTCAAGGGAGAGGTGGTTTGATTGCTCTTTTCAGCATTAATTTTTGTTTTCTAGAGTTCTTGATGGGAATGAGCCTCCTCTACGAATAGTCTCTACAGTCCTGAAAACTTTCAGTATTGTTAAGCGCTGCACGACCTTTGCTTAATAGAGGAATATTTCAAATCTGTCACAGAGGTCTCGTGTTCAGGAGATACATATACACTACTGAAAATGAATCTGCAAATGATGCTGTGTAAGTTGTGAGGGTTTTCAGCGTGTCATTATTTTGTTTATTTAGTATTAGCAACTTGGTAACAAGAACAAGCAGCACATTTATGTGAACCATGCTCATTACGTGACAAAAAGGGAGAGAAATTTTTTTCTGGTTCCTCACAAGGTCATATCTTCACAAAGTAGCAATGATGTGGTGGTCTTTGTTAATGTTGTCAGTTCATTAACTGTTTCTATTTGAAATTAAGAATTTACTTAAAATTCTGATTATTTTGGACAAAAAAAAAAAAAAATTACCATTGCAGATGTATTACTCATAAATACCAGAGGTATTGTAGAGTACACTTCCATAACTTATAAATGTCTTGCAATTTGATAGAAGACATGCTTACATAAAAAGCTGTAGGCAAATATTTTCCGCCAGTTTCAGCAGGAAAATTTCTGTCAAGTAGGAGTTTGCTGAAGTGAAGCAGGAAAGAATTTGGTCAATCCCATTTTACAGAGGGATATGTCCAAGTGGTCTTGAAATGGCAGTTTCAAGCACAGAGGTGCTGGTTGTGTAAACATTTCAAACCCAGAGCAGATTTCATTTTCACAGAAAGGTGATTTATATTATTAACCATCTTATGTCAAATAAAGTTGTGTTCAGAGGCAACGTGTGGTGACTAGTTTTTAAATTATTAGTCTGTGTTATTACCTGGCAAAAAGTGAGGAAAAAATTGTGAATGTTTTCATAATTTCTAAGTAGAAAATTGTGTTCCACATGTTTTCTCAAAAAAATTAATTCTCTTTTTGAGAATTAGGCTCTCATTTAAGCTATTGGAATGCTTCCAGAAATTGGTTAGACACACACAGGTAGCTAAAAAGATGATCTATGGGGCAAACAATAAAATTCAATTTTAACATTTGATTCTTGCTCACATTCCACTTCTGTACTGTTATAATCACTGCTTTACCTTAGCATCAGAGTCAGTCCTTGTTTTGGCTAAAGAAGTGGATAAGTAACATTTTCTATTTATTTCATGCTTTGTGTGCTTTTGCATCCATCCAAGAGCTAAATTTTTGAAACCACCTTAATGGACTCAAATTTTAAGTGCAATTTATAAATATAACTTCATGTAAAGACTGTAGTAAATCAAAGTGGGATTTAGTTTATTCACCTATATAATGAAAGATAAACATTCAGCAGAATAGTCAAGGTAAATATTTTCTTTTAAATGCTGCTTCTCTTACGTATGTTATTGTGTTGTAATTTCTCGAGTTTTATTAACAAATGATGAGCGTATCTGTCCTCTCCATTTTCAGTTTAGATTGCAATCAAGAGATCATCCTACTGATAGTTCCTTTCTTTCAGGGTCACATTGTTAATAATTTTTGTCTTCTAGGTGCTTCTCTTGACTTATAAAAAACAAGAAATAATTTCTTCAACTGTTCGGGGGGGAATTGTCGTGTAAGTAAAGTTGCAAAAGCTGGGATGTAAGCACCGCGTTGACTAGACCGGTGTATCATGGTATACTGCTGTTAACATGCTAGGGTGCAATTAATTATCTTCGTTCTCCCATGCTGACTAAAACCATTATGCAAAACAAACCTATACCATACTGGAAAGAATCATGTGGAGTTATACTGACTAATTTTTCTGTTATCAAGAATATAATGCAAATATTTTTAAAAGCAAGAAAGGAGGACGGGTGGCCCATTCATTAAAATATTCCATAAAAAAAAAAAAATCTGTTAATAATAATTGTATTGCTTTTTCTTTCCATTGCTTAAATACCACTCATTAAGTTGAATGAATAAATGAATGAAAATTATTCATAGCTATACTATATGTTGTTGGATAGGATCAGAAATCTGGCTTCTCTGATGAGTACCTTGTTGTTAATCTTCACAGTGCTGTTCCTGGATGACGAGACATCTCATAGTTTAGTGCAAAGTGGAAGCGTTTCAGGAGGATGAGCCGGCACACCTCATCCTCAGTGCCCAGCCTGGACTCAATGCTCTGTAGAAGGTAAAAGGTTTTAAATCCTCCTAGAGAAAAGAATTGAACTGTGATTTCCAAACGTGTTCTAAGTACTTTAACCATAAACCTGTTTGATAAAAAGGGAGATACATACACATATAACTGAAAATCTTTGAAATAAAAATAATTTGTGCCTATGCCAGGTGCAGTGAATTCCAGCTCTGAACCCCAAGTTTATGAAGGCAACTATGTATAACGGGAGCCTATGAGCCCTGAAGAGGGATTCAGTTTAAACCACCACCTGTCCTGGCATGCTGGTTCAGCAGCTCCCTGTGTTTACTCTTGTTAATACTGTATTGAGGTACCTAACTCTCCTACTAAATTGTGTAAGAAACCTAAAGCCAATTTAAGGATGTGAATATGTTACAAGAGCCAGGTACATATGAGATAAGTGGTTATGGTAGTTCTACCTCTTTTCTCTCTTTGTTTACTAATGCTTTCTTAAGTTCCAGAAAATTCTTCTCCAGACTCCAGTCATTTTATCAGTTTTCCTGCTACTGTTTGAGGGCATAACACTGCCTATTAGATTATTATATACTTCACATTTTTGTTTTCTTTTAATGATTTAATGTGCTAAGAAAGGTATTCCTTTATCCCTGGCTGTCAATATTTTATTTGCAGGAGAAAACATAATTTCCAGTCTGGCACTCATGCTCTGTTCAGCTTAATAATGAGCAAAAGGAGTAGAAGAGAAAGATTAACACATAGGATTAAAATACCACTTTGGGGAAAAATCTAAACACACGTTATATGATCCCTATAATTTTATGTATCTAATGACTTCAAAACTACTACATACTTACATAGTCCCAACCACAAGTAAATCCTTTTGACAAGCCTGCTACAGAATAGTCCTATATTTTTTCTGTTAGTTGGGCCTTTCTTTTGTAACAGATATGAGCTTCCATTTTGACATTATGGCTATAACTGTTAATGCTTAAGAAAAGGGGGAAGGAGAATGGTGATAAAGCGTGGTATGCCAGTACACAAATGAATAATGAAATACTGTGACTGACTTAGTCTTGCTTCAACATTTAAAAAAAAAAATATATATAAATATATAAAATAAATAAATAATATGTAAATAATATTAATATAAAAAATAAAATAAAAAATATATACATAAAGTCAATTTACCATCAGCTTGATTAAACCACGTAGTTGTAGGTATCCACTACTTCAAATTTGTAATTCGATAATGGAGAAATTCAGCAGCCTGTGGTGTACATGAGGTCAAATTCCACGGTCACAGTGATCGTCTTTGAAGAGCTTGTGAATCTATATGGATGAATCATTTTCCTGAGGTCTGATTTACTATACCATTTTTTCTGAAAAACAAATTCTTAAAACATTGAATAAAATATGAACTTGTCTGATGCCAAATTTCTTGAAACCAGCCATTAAGATTTACTATTTCCATTATGAATAATGTCCATTATAAAAGAAGAAAAACATGACTGTAAGGCAAGCATATATTTTCTGTCATAGCACAGCAGTTTGTCTTCAATGACTGATGTTGTTTGCAGTTTGGGAAAGTAATAACAGAGAAACAGCAAGTAAGAATTGTATTTTTAGCCGAAACTCATTGTTCATCACATACGTTATTTTCATTCATCGATAAAGCGAACGCTTACTACTGCCGATAGCGATGGCAAAAAGCCAGCTGACCTCTTCTCATAGCTTGATAAAACTACAAACATTGATGAACAAAGTATAATGTCATAACCATTTATGAGAGGCCTCACCAAAATGTGTATGGCACATGTTACGAAGAAAACATTCCTTAACAAGACACAATTGTCTCGTGTTCTTCCTTAATGAAGGAACAGGAGGAACATGGCTGTTAGATACACATAGAAACATATATGTGTTTCTTAAACTCTTTGAGAACACAGTGCTAGCTTGGGCTCATGAGTTACCCACCTCATGAGATGGCAGCAGCTCAGCTCCCTGGAGGCAGGTTGCAGGCAGCTTTACTTCTTCTCGCCTGTCCTCGTTCTCCCATTCACTCTTTGTTTTGAGAAGAACATCTTCCAATCTCTTCTTTCTCATCCTCCTGCTCTGTTTAGAGGCGCGTAACTGCAGTCAGCAACTAAACAGACATTTCCCATAGACCTTAGAGGGCTGTGATCACCTACTTGAGAAAAGAATTAAATATTTCCCCAGAAGCAAAATGTTATTATCAAAGTAATAGTAATTTTCTGTGCAGTATCCTGTTGGTGGAGTCTGTGGCGTGTCCTCATGTGCTTGCTCGCTCAGGCTTAGCAAGGGTGCTGGAACAGCAAGGGTGCTGTAGGTGATGCAGGATAAAATAACACTGCAGGAAACTCTGAACAAGTCCCGTACCACATTGCAGAATTCAATTATTTATTTCTAGTGATCCTTTTCTCTTAGGTCTTGCCTCCTTGCTCTGTATATCGTTGCAAAGCCAGAGACTGTTGCCATGTCATCTCTTGGATTCCTTGGGGATCAACTATGCTTGTCAGAGACTCGTGCTGGCGCTGTCACTGTGCTTAGTGGAAGGTAGGGAGAAAAGCTGAATGAGAGGACAGACAGCAACAAGGCTTTGTGCCCTCTCAGCTTCCACATCAGTGGGTACAACCCACGGCTGTTGCAGACTGGAGTCTGTGCTCCCACACTGTACCTGTGGGGGCCATTAACAAGGATGCAGGCAAAGCTCTTCAAAACTAACACAGGTATTTCCTTCACAGATACAGCTTAGAAACCGAAGAAACTGAACTCCATTTTTCTATGTAATACTTCAGATGTGTAAAACATTCTGCAGCTGAAAAAATCATTATGAGAAAAAAAGTAACACTAGGACTATAGAACTGAAAGCATATGAGGTTCAGTGTTAGGCCGTATTCCTGCTATATCAAAATAATGCTCTTTACTGTTACAATACTTATGTTTAACCTGATGAAACTTCTATCAACCCAAGGTAGTGTCTATTTTTCACATGGATTCTAACTCACTCTTTCAGTGGAAAACCCTGTGAACTTCTGTGTTAATATCTCTAAATAAGTCTCTCAAATAATTTCATCTGATATGATCAAAGTGTTGTAGAAAATCATTTTACAGCATACACGACATACAATAGTGTGTAGCTACAATATATTTCAAAACCTGAACTTTATTATCTGTATATCTGTAATGAGATTTAGATTTGCTTCTTCACTATAGAACCAGTTTTAGACAAACTTTCCAAAACAAGAATCAAAGAACACTTGAGGAACAGAAGAAATAAATCTGTAATGAAGACTTAGTGTTCTGTACAGATAGTGAATGAAACCCTAGGAACGCGAGTATTTTTCATCATAATTTTTCATAGTAAAGATGTCATTGTAATAAAAGTATGTTTTTAAATTAGTGACATTTGCAAATTGGTTTCAGATTTATGAGAAAGCTGTGCTGGTGGGAAATAATCCAAGAAAGCAAGCTCAAGAATCTGTTAATTACAAAGTACAATTCTTGCTACATCTTGAGCTACCAGAAGTATCCGCTAATTGCTACCAGCCTCCCCCTTCACTTCTAGCTGATCTAATTCATTTCAAAACACACTTGAATTTCAGTGCCTGGATTTTTAGGTTTCAGAAAATTGATTTGCTCTTGAAGGCTTTAATAAAAATTCACATACCATCTGAATCAATAGATGCTTTCAGATAGATCCCATGTTAGGTAGATCCAAAGCACATTTTGCTTTCGATGCCCTTTTTTCTATATATAAAATACTTCCGATACACCATGTGCTTGATGTAAACATTTGAGATAACTGTGCTTGCAGTCAGGAAATGTTAACTCTACTTGTATGTAGTAATGGTAATTTGAAAAGAATCTACTTTTTTTTAGTGACATCTATTGATATACAATTTTTCTCAATCCCTCACCTCCCATGAAGGTGAGTTATTGCAGCAATTAACTGTAGATTGGAATATGCATGTTGTATTTTGGATTCTACAGCCATTCTTCAGTATTTCAACTTGATTTCTATTATGTGCCTAAGAGTTAGCATAGACCTCTCTGTTCTTTTAACAAATTTAGAACCTGTGTCTGGAGACAAGGGTTTTGTTTTGAATGGTGTCCAGTATTAGGAATTTCTACCTGTCAGCTGTTTGAGAAGCATGTGTGGGTGGGGGGTAAGAATTCTTTAACACCAACTATACATTCAACACAGATGAAGGCAATATTACTTATTGAAGTAGTACAATGCTATCGATTGCAAAAAGACCACGTAGTAAGTTAAGGTTTGCACAAGCATTCAGAACATTATACTTAAAGTTTTTGAAGTGGAATGAGAAAGTACATTTGCGTTATTTCCTTAGCAATATTTCTGTGCTTTCCCACCACAGTAAAATGAGGTGTGTGTTGGGTGCTTCGCTTGTTTATAACCTGCAGAAATCACAGACGTGGTGAAGGTGTTCAGCTTGCTCTCCTCTGTGAAGGTAGACCTGGGATCCCTGTTTAAGTTTGACTGAGGGACTGTTAGCTGCAGACATTTCATTAGCCAAAGAAGTGTTTGTGTAGTGAGTAACCACAAAGTGTGCTTTCCTTCAAGTATCTGGCCAACGATCTCCCTCTTAGCCTGAAGCAATAATTGTCTGTGCATTTTAACAGTTCATTTCCTTTCACTACAATGCTTGTTTCTTAGCACGGTGGATTTTAAGCAGTTTTGAAGTAACCCCTTGTGATGGTTCAGATGAGCTTTTGTATTAGATGCGATGCAGTGGAAGGAATTACTGATCCTGGCTGTGTACATTTTTACACAGATAAGCAGTATCTATGGATGCTATCTCAAAAAGGATTGTCCTGGTTTCAGCTGGGATAGAGTTAATTTTCTTCACAGAAGCTAGCATAGTGCTGTGCTTTGGATTCAGTGCTAGAAGAATGTTGATAACACGCTGATGTTTTTAGTTGTTGCCAAGCAGTGCTCAGACTGTTCAAGGACTTTTTGAGCTTCTCCTGCTCGGCCAGGTGCATAACAAGCTGGGAGTACAGCACAGCTAGGACCCAAACTGTCCAAAGAGCTATTCCATACCATATAACGCCATGCTCGGGGTAGGGGAGTTTGGTGGGTCGGTCGGTCACGGGGAGAGTGATCGCTGCTCGGGTACTGATCGCTGCTCGGGATGGGCTGGGCATCGGTCGGCAGGTGGTGAGCAATTGCATTGTGCATCATTCGTTTTGTATATTCTGTATATTTTGTTATCATTCTCATTATTACTATTATTATTATTTTCTCTTATTAATCTGTCTTCATCTCAGCCCTCGGCTCTAACCTTTTTCTCCTTCCCAATTCTCTCCCCCATCCCACTGAGGGAGGGGGGGGAGTGAGCGAGCGGCTGCGTGGTGCTTAGTTGCCAGCCGGGTTAAACCACGACAAGGATTTATTTATATCTCTTGTCTTGTAGCAATGGTAGATGAAGGTACCACATTTAACATGTATGAGGTTTTTTCCGAGGTTTGGGGTTTTTTTTAATACAAATAGAACCGTAAATCAAACACTCTCTGTGGGCTATCAGCACCAAATTAGAGAGAGAGATACATTTATGTAATATAGTCTTAATGGTGTCCAACCACAAGAATAATTTCCCAGATGGGTAAATAAAGCAAAAGAATTAAGCACACTGATTTCTGAGCGGTCCTTTGGCTTAAGGAATTAGGTGAGGATACTACAGCATTCATAAGAGCCCTATAAAGTTATTTCTTCTGCAGTCAGCTTCTGCTGCAAAATAGCCATCTGTACCAGGGTAGTAACAAGGGATGCACCAAAATGTGTGCTGCAGCCTCAAGGGGCAGCAGAGCTAGGGACTATAAACACACTTTCATTCCGTTTAAATACAGTACAGTGAAATTAACCTTATTTCAAATGCTTTTTACCATTGAAGTTTGTTGGAATGAATTACTCAAGTTTCTCAATAGAGTGGAGAGCCTTGTCATTTATAGCAGAACAGCTTTAGACCAAAGAAATTGGAAGTGCGTTATACCATTGAAAGGGGGAAAAAGCAGAATAGACTGAAGGATATTGCATTCTCTTACTTTAGTAGGACTGTTCCTTCTCTCCAGGTTTGGTCTTTAAAAAAAAAAAAAAAGGCAGGGAGGAAGGGGGCTTTGTTTTTTACCCTGTGTCATTACAATATTATAAGCTGCTATATATCTTCTTTCCTTGTGTAAAATCGCCTAGCATAATATTTGATTTCTAAAAAGTAAAAATAGGAAGAGATGTTTAAAGAAAAAAAGGATGAGGGAAAATGATTGGCTCCTGTATAATGTGTCTGAATGTGCTATTTTTTTTATTTGTTTGTGCTCAGATATTTTCAAGCATTATAACACTCTTTAGTTAAGAAGGGCTTGCTACGTGCAGGGGTTGGCTCTCGCTTATTCAGAGGTGCAAAGTTTAGCAATATCTTTTATTGATGGCAAGCAGCAAGTGCCATACTTATACCAAATTTATTTTCCTTCCTTTTTTAATTGAAAAGATCTTGTACTCTGTTCTCAAACATCTTACTTAGGCCTGCAATACAACTACATGCTGTTATACAATACCATGCAAGTTAACAGCAACCTGAAAATGAACCAAAAATTTCAAGAAGTTATTTTCATGGAGACGATAACAGGTTGCAATATTTATAGAATGTGCTTATTGTCTTAAAAATATGTATAATGGTGTGACAAACACATGCACTGGGTAGTAAACCAAACCAACACCCAATTTTGAATACTAGAGTTTATCCTAAGTATGCAGCTATCGGTTTCCTCTGAAGAAAGTGCTGTACCAGACAACTATCTGCTAGAACTTTCATTTACTGTTTTATGCCATAAATTTATTAATTTATACAGTAAGTTCAAAGTCATTCTTAAAGTGAGCTGCAATATTGCGGCTCAATTTTTTATTCTGTTATTTTGGCAATTATTGAATTTTTAGGAATGTGTTGTTATGTTCTTTAAGAAAACCTGAACCACCGTTTCCTGACACCAAGGCATTCTTTAGGCAACAGTTGGATGACAGAAGGTCACCATATGTCTCACCATAATTGCGACATGTGCCTAAATGGTGCCAGTGTACACCTTTGCCTTTCACGACAACTTGGTAAGAAGAGTTTAAAAAGGTGAGAGAGATGTGTAGAAAGAGTAAAGTCCCTGTGGCAGTGGAGCCTGACCTTCTGGATTATAGGGATGTTAGCAATTCCAGAGGCTTAAAGAATATTTATTTCTTAGAAATATTTTAATTATTTAAATGAGTGTGAGTGTAATGTGGTGTGATTGGGCTTTTGTTTTTCTGCAGCTGATCTCTTTTCATGCATAGCTAAAGCATTTCTCTGTTGTGTTCCGTGGCATAGTTGTGTTCCAATGTTACATTAACACAGAGGTTCAAAGAGTTAATAAAGAGTAATTAAGATCACCAGAGTGAGCACAGATCATAACTGAGATCAAAAATCATAAGTGTGATAAAAAAATGGTCCTAATCTCAAGTCAGGTAAACACTTAGCACATGGTTATCATGAGTATCAGCACTAATTTAGCATTGTGAATGGAAAAATTTGAAACACAATAAACCAATAAAAATCTTAATGTTCACAGTAAGGATAATTGCCAGGGTGAAGGGAATTTTAGTGGCTGATAACTTAGATTTCAAATTATTAAAAGAAAATAAAAAATCTCAACACTTGGTTTTATCTGAACTAAATCACATGTTGCAAACTGCTAAGGAATAAATAAGGTACTTGAAGCTATTAAATGATATTTCAGATATAAGCTGATTAAATATGTGTCATTGACATATACACCATGTTAATTGGAACCTGTATGGAAAATAATTAGGCTTTTTAATCAATGCTAGAAGTCTATACTCTAAGAGATTTACTCTCACTCTCTAGTCTTCTGTCATCTATTATTCCATGTGTGACATGGCAAAATAACAGATTTAAGTTTATTGATTATTCTCGAATAACAGTACAGTAAGTGGCACACGTAACGAGCAGATAGCCTACATCCAAACAGAGTGCATAGGGAACCAAATGTTGTAGCACAAGTTCTGTGAGTAAAAGCATTCAACTACAAAGTAACAGGAAACACCCAGCTAAGAAAAAAAAAGCGTTTTGTAATCAGTACCATTCTTTACAAAACCATTCCTCCTCCATTTCCTTAGTCCCTATTCCTGGGGAAAACCTACAGATTACCTTCAGAAGTTGACCCTGCAGTCCTAAATCTACAAATCACAGACCCAGCAGATATATTAGTTTTCTGGCATACCATAAATTTCCTCACACCTAACTTCCCACTATAAACCATCAATGTTCTAAAATCAATATTTAGCTCTTTCTCTCTGTCTGAGAGGGCTAATGGCTTAATAATCTCCCTCTCTCCTAACAGTCTTTTCTACTCTTCTCATTCAGATCGCTATTTTACCTCAAATTGTTTAATTGATTTATATAGTAAATTAACCCTAATGAGAAGTTCTGATGTCTCCTGTTTCTGTTTTACATTTGTGTCAGTCTTTTTGAATGAAATTTAAAAAGCAGTAGAAAAGCTAGAATCAAGAATATAAACTCTTCGATGATTTCAAATGACACTGTACATAATTTTCATTTTAATTCCAATGCAAAGGGGATATTTACTTGCTAGAAACTGTGATAATTAAAATTTCATAAATGCCACATATAAAATTGCTCTATTTGCTTAGTGTACAGGATTTGGAATTAGGTAAATACAGTGAGGACATTGTAAGAGATACAATTTTGTGCAAAACAGCTATTCTTTATTCACATTTTTGTGTGAACATTAGCTACAAAGTTGTTCCTTACAAACACATTTGAAATTATATTCAGGGTAGTCTGCTCAATTTAAATTTTTCACAAGCAAAATGTTTCAATTCTCCAGAATTTCTTTAGTTACTATTTTTATTCTTGGTTAAAATGCTTGTTCATACATTTCTATTGGCCAAATTGATATATTAGGACCTTATGCTGTAGAAGCCAGTATAATTACGATGCCAATGTTTTACCATTTCCGTGAATTGTCTGAAGCTGGCAAATTCTATTCGTGGTGTGACTGATGGATTAGTGTGAAATTTAATTTGTGTTAATCTACCTTACACAGAAGTAGTACAGAGGTAAAAAATATAAGCAGGAATTACCTAAAGTACAACATCATTATTATTAATTATTCATCTTTAGGTATTTATTTTATAAGTTGTGGGGGAATCTAACCATGTGACTGCTATATCTGTATTGGATTGTACAATTCAAGGCTTCTTACTTTAACTTATCTTTCTTTTTTTGAACTTAATTTTATATTTTTCAGAAAAATGCTAGACAAAATTACAGTCTGTCTTATGGCATTCTTTAAGGCTCTGCTTTCAGGAATAGATGAGGATTGTACAGTTTTTGTTGTGCACAAATCTAATATATCCTAAAGATTTTCAAATATGGAATCACCAGTTTCACTAGAGTTCCTGAAAATAGCTAGAATAAACTAAATTGTGCTAAGGCCCTCCAAAGCTACAAAGCATATGCTTTACTTTAACAGGTAGTATGACTGGGGTTTAGGAAATTAAGATAAATTAATAATATGCCCATCTCAAGCAAATGAATACTCTTAGAAGCACCTGAGAAGAACTGGAATTTCTGTTCCCTTTTCTAAATGAAAGATTTTTGTGATTAATAAAACTCGGGAGCTTTTGAAAATTTCATCAGATTAATAGAATTTGGACACTGATTTTACATTTAAATCTATTTCAATAGTTTAGCATTCACTGATAGGTATGTCAAGAACACTGTACTAAGGAGACTGCTACACACATCTGTTAATTCTTAAATGGAAAGATCTATCATTCTTAAAAAACAACAAAGCTTTCCAAAACAAATAAATTCAATTTGATGGCACATGCAGACTTCTGTAGTTTTGAAAGGGATACAAGTTGACAAAGAGCTTGCCTTGGAGGTATGTGGAAACCACAAATACTTTCCCACCCACAGCAAGAATTCATGGGTTAAAGAGGGATTTCAAAAACATGGATTTTTCAAGACTGGTTGCATCCACTGAGCAATATCAGAGTCTATGCTTTTGTGGAAGGGGAAGCAAAAACTAGCAAAGGTAAGAGGAAAATAGCAGATGAATACTAACCAAGGAAAGTACTAAAATAAATTTGCAATGACAGTAAGATTTGCACAATGAAACTTAGTAGAAAGAGAAAAATGAAAAATTTTACAAAAGGTTTCAGATTAAAGCATTCTATTAAGGAAAGACTTGCTACTATTCTGATTAACTGCTTATCAATCAGCAAGGGCTGAAGATGAGCTAAAAGATTGGGTGTTTTTTTTTAATTTGACCAAAAAAGTTTCCTATTGTGGGAGAAGTAAACAAAACAGTTAAATGAACAAAGACATTTAAAAAAAAAAACCAAACTATTTTGAAATTTCTGCTGTCATATAGCTATTGTGAAAGCCAAATACACATATATAGTGAGAGGTTGTTGTAAAGGTCTGAAAACTTAAGGTAGATGAAAGCTTTTTTTTGTAAACGGCAGCCCTCTCGCAATCCTGTGTATGCGTGGTCTCCTTTTGGAAGGAGAGCCTCCATCTTCATTTAGAACTGTAAACAGAATCTGATAGAGAAAGCTTACATTGATACCATTTGTTCTCTTGTTTTGAGGTCTACCTGCAGATACATTTTCTGAGGTATATCCTGCTTTTGTAGATAGTCTAACATACAGGACTGCTCAATAAAGACTTCAGGTGCTAGTATATGGCATGAGTATACTTAGGGAATGACAAAATTTAGATACAGAAGCAACAAACTACCTAGCTAACAAAAGAATGTATAGCATCATTTAGCAGCGTTTTTCTTCATTGGTGTTGTAATATGTAGCATTCTTTTAAGGGATATGGGTGAGGAGTGACTTTTCAGTTTAGCTTAGCCAACAAAGTTGATGTGTGTGTAAGAATTTTGGCTATAGTACAAATAATGCACTTTATCCTTAACAACGTATTTCCATCTTCAGCAATGAAGAAAATGCCTGGTATGGAAAGGGTGACAATTCTCTCCATGAGTATGGAATCCAGCATCAGTTTTCTTGCTGTGACAACCCAAGAAAAATGCTTACACAGATTATTTGCTTAATTGACCAAGTCAGCAGTCAGCTTTGAAGAAAAATCATCTCAGAAAGTTTATTATGCCCGGTATGAAATAATAAGCCAAATGAACCTTTGGACTGTGGAAGAGCAAGCACCATTGCTTGCTGCTAGTCTGAAGGGATGTGGACATATTTTCCCCAGTGATTTGTCAAAAAAAGACAAGAAAGTGTTTGCAGGCTTCAGCGAACACTTTATATCTTGGCATTCTGGAGTTTGGCATCAAATAAAATTGGCAGAGCTACAGAATTGCAGTAGGTAAAGTGAAGCATCTGTACCAGAACTGTCTGACTATTGAGACCATTGAAGTTTGCTATGTCAAGCACATCTAAAGCCCTCTGACCTAGCTTATCCAAAAGACCCATTTTAAAATGCTTTAATGATAATAAAAAAAAAGACAAACTAAACCTAAAGTCTTTGTTAAACACTGCTACAATCTATGGACTATGCCTTGACAAGCACTATTCAATTTAGAAAATTTCTAAAATTAAAAGTGAACAAAGATAGGTGGAGTGGAGAAACAACTTGATCAGATGCATGAAGAAGCAAAAGTCAGGGCACATGCTAACAGAAAATAAACAAAACACAGGAAGAGTAATAGCTGGTCATTTTTTCATCACTGTGAGAAGAGTCCAAGTCTGAAATAGAGTATAAAGGATTTTCCTTACAATCTAACAAACAAAAACCTGGAAAAACAAGCAAACAAATCACCTCTTCCCCCAAGTTTTCTCTGTAAAAGTGACTACAAAAATTTTGTGCCACCAAGAATATAGTTTTTCCTGAAGGAAAAACCCATAATCAACTTTCTATTCATTTAAACGAGTATAACAGAGATGCCATAGAAGGTAGTGGGTTTGTACTAATCTCTTGAATTTTGATAGCAAAACCTTGCCAACCTGTGCATTGTGGTATTTCTGGTTTAATAGCATATATTTTCCTGTCTGTCTTGGTTTTTACATTTTGATTGATTATAAGTTTACAGACATTTGATTATCATGCTACATGATACATAGATAGTCTATGCATGTGTGTCATGGTCTTTGCATAAAGCAAATATTTCTGTTTGTCTCCAATGAGTTGTGACAAAATTTTTGACTGGGCAAGAATATCACTCTTGTTATCTTGCTGTGACATTGAAGTCTTCTAACAGATCACATCTAGCTAAGTGGGTAAAAGCTACATTGGTCAAGAGACTTAGTGAATATCCCAATGCTAAGGTGCCAGTTGTCTTCTGGCAATTATTGTAGGTAGCAGCAAAAGTACATGAATGATTTTCATTTAAAATAGAAACTATTTATCAAATTACATTAAGGGGATCTGATATCTTATTTATAAAATATACAAATAGAAGGTGAAAAAAATCCCTTCATCCTTTAATTTATATCTAGATATTCACAAGAGGGAGTGGAAAAAAGAAAACAAAATCATCAATTCCAAAGAAAACCTTTTGCAATATCTTTAAAAACCAGTCTGTAATGTTGTTCAATATGGCATGAACTTAGCCCGATGAGGCAATATATTTGAGATGCATACATGTAATATAAATTTTTGTAAATAAGAAGTAGGAGGATACTCTGGGCCAGATTCCTAGTTGATAGAAGTAAATTTAGTATACACATTGATGGCAATTTACATTGTCTTATTATGTGGTCCTAAAAAAATAATCAAAAGCATTTTTTTAGTTTATTTGTATTTTGAAGGAAGATAACTGAAAATAAGCTGTGCCATTTTCATCAACTATGCAAATAAGAAAAGTGTTTTCTTTGTTTTCTTTAGCTTTTCATTTAACTTCATGTAAACATTTGACAGTGAAATTTGAAAAGTTCAAAAATGGTGATTAAAATTCAAATTAGACTTTTTAATCAGCACTTAAAAATCTTCAAAATACTTGATTAATAATAAATGCAGCTTTATTCATTACTGTGGCAATTTGATGCTAATGTTTTATGAATATGTTGGCTTTTAAACTTCCACATTGTTTCCAGACATCATATAACTGTAAGAATATTTGTACTTAGGAAGTTTTGTACTGTGATCTTAGCCGCGTATATAATTTTGGCATACAATCTTGACATAATACGCAAACCCTATTCTATTCTTCCAGGCGGAGGAAAAATAATGTCTGGTTCAAATATTTGAATTGGGGGAAGCAAAAATTATATGTGGGTGTTTTTTTTTTTCTTTTTTGCCAAGTGTTAAGCGTTCAGACTGGCTACCCTGACTTCCACAGGTTCTCATGGTCCTCTTCTGATTTATGTGGAAGGTGCATGTATTGAACAGCTTTGAGAATTAGGCTGCATTCCCAAATGCACGAGCATGAATTTAGGTGCTTACGTTATAGCATCTGACCTTTTCGTTGTTGTTACTCTTCTTACTCATTCCTCCAAAATGTGAAGCGTGAGGCAGGAACTTGAACTTTCCGCTTCCAAAATGTGCAAGCTCAAGGTGAGATTAAGGGGATCTGCTTTTCTTTATCGGTGTTTATGTCCCTGTTAGCTATGCACACAGAACCATGTCAGTAGGGTTATTAAAACAGAACTGAAAAATCTGAGTCTGTCATTGACAAAACAGACTTTGCAAAGTGGCAAGTAACTACATTTTCTGAAAAAAATGATAATTGCAGGCTATTTTCTAAATGAACAAACTGGATTCAGTATTGCTGCAACGGCATGTTTAGTATATTTTCACAGGGGCAGAAGTGAAGAAAAATTCAACATAATCAGCAATATTTTAAATATGCTTAACACAAGGTATTGATTCTCTTTAGATTATTTTAATAAAAAGTTAACATTAGAGAGGAGGAATCACCTTTTTAGCCTCATCTTATTTCAGTGAAGAAACTTGCATCTCTCACCAATCTGCTCAGAACTTAGAGGGAAGTGCAAGGGTGGTGGGAGTGCAAAGACCCCGCCTGAAGAGCATATGTATGATGCTAGCTGAATGGGAACATCTTGGGAAATAATTCAGTTTATAAAAAGTCAGTTTAGTTTTACAAGACTGAGCCTGTCCTAGGTTTTTTAGTTTAATTTTACAACTTTAGCTTTACAAGTGTGTTTTGTTACCCAGCGTGCAGTACATGAAAGAATGACTATTAATGTAGGAGATATCTGGTAAGGAAGGCTGTGTTTAACAAACTGAAGCAATAGAAATTTAGGATTGTGATAGGACTCAGACCACTGGGAGTACAAAATTTCTAAGGAAAAAAATTTAAAACTTTCAGGACTTGGGAACTGTGGATGCAATAACTAACTCTGGGTATTAAAGATAAGAAAATGAAGGTAATAATTTTTTTTGTTTGTTTGTTTTAATGCGTGTGTTATTTTTCTAAAAAATCTCAGGAGGAGGGGGAAAGTGGAGGATGAGAAGAAATGGAGCTGGCAGTGCCAGGAATAAAGCCTGACATGCTGAAAAAGCTGATAAAAGTTGTTAATTAGTACTGTCATTGCAGAGAGCATAAGATTGTAAGAGAGCTCAAATGACTTTTTTTTCTGGTTTTGTTGGTTTGGATTTTTTTTTTAAGTGCTGGGCTTTCGCAAGCAACTCAGAAATATTAAAAACTTGGAGATAGTACAGAATTCAAGATTTAAGACAATCTAATTTTTGGATTTTAGTTTTGATACAGGACAGAGTTTAGAGTTCTCAAGGAATGTAAACATTTATTTAAATTCTTTGGATTTCTATTGCTGTTTTAAAAGAACCTCCCACACCCAAATGATAGATAATGACACAAAGAACAACAAATAAATATCAAAAGCAACAGCCCTATCAGCAAAATGAACTACTACAGTTTTTGTTGAACTAACTAAACTGGATAATACAATTAGAGCTAGAGAAGAAGCAATGTGGTGAGGCAGAAATTTATCCACCCCAGATACTTGCTGAGATACCTGATAATATGCATCTTTATCAGTGTTGTTGGTGATGCTGAGTTTATTTTCAATACCAAGATGTAATCCAACAAGTTATGACAAATTCTCCACAAATTATGAGTTTTATTGGACCTGCTAAAACCAAACAGGCATCCACATCTGATGTCTGATTTTGTTTTGGATGCTGAGAGCCTGCAAGGATACTCCTAAAGCAAGTAATTCAAAAGACAGCAATGTAAAAAGACTGTTGACTGTCTCTCTAGATTCTTGCAAAAACCACATGAGTTGCAGGATTGGTTTGGTCAGAGACTCAGAAATAAATTAAAACAAAACCATAAATGAGACTTATCTGTTTTAAAGAATTTCAGTGCTGCAAAAAGCTAAGGTCACAGCAAGAGAGCACGGGAGCGCTACCAGCAAGTCTGCAGCAAAAGCCGGCACCTCACGGCATTTTCCAGTAGAGCACCAGCAGATCCAAGAAGCGGTGTAAACTTGGAGAAAAGGAGCTGCTAGCTGTGCTTTTTTGGGAACAGAGCCATCGCATCAGTTCATCTTTGGGCACAAGTCGAATGTTAGAGTCTGGATCCAAGGTATTAGTATCACAGAGAAGCCACTGCTACTCGTGATTGCAGTGCATGTTATTTAGATTTCAGCCCATGATGTGAGAATAAATCTCTGCTCAGGAAAGTCACTACTGTTGGCAGAAACACTGAACAGGGCTTACCTTCCTGAGCACAACGCAGATGGCACTGTGGAACAAGAGAGAAAGTCTATCAACATGCTACGTTACCTTTGCATCTGGGAGGCTCCAGGCAATCCAGCAAGGCACTGAAGAGGATCCAGTGCTGCAGGCAGAAAAAGAGCGCATACTCCGAGGATGGCCAGAACCAGTGGTGCAGGAGGTTACACCTATTACACCCTGAGAACCATGTAAAATATATGTATTCAATTGATTGCTTAAATTTAATTAATATTGAATTAATCTACTTTAATTTAGATTCAGTTTGTTTAAAAACTCCTTGAGTAGAAATACCAACAGATTTATGAACTGACATTGTGAAATAATCATGTGTTTGAAATGCCCAGGCAAGAACAGTCAGCTGAGAGCTATAGAAAGCAATGTGTATCATGTGAAGAGATTAGTGACAGGCAAGACAAGCGAGGTTTATAGAGAGATTTGTGCAATCCCACTCCTAATCTAATGAAAGGCTGGAACCCAAAGGCCATGCTCTGCGGAGGAAGGGATCTTAATAGTCAGGAGGTTATTAGTTTAGTTCATAGAGCTGGCTTTCTGGAGGAAACTTAGTCAGGCCTGAGGATCAGAAAACTAAAGGCACATTTTGCCAACTGTTGTAGATCTGACATGCTGTGATTAGCAAATAGCCTCAGCACAAAGCCACAGATTTCAAATGTTCAGAGCCAAAAGGAAATTTGAATTCAGACTTCTTTTTCAAGATGCGTACTGCACGTTAAGGAACAGATATTTTTTTTTTTTTTTTTTTTAGTAAGACAGCCAGGAGATTAATGGTCAAGGCAGGAAAAAGGGGGAAACCTTTCCCCATGTGCCTGGAATCATTGGACCAATAAGGTACTTTCAACTGTAATCACTGTAGTACATTGCATGCCCCAAATTCCTTTTCTGTTTGTGTATTTAATTCACTTGTTACCTTTATCCAAAATAGATTGTAGAAATGCTGGGTTTTGGCTGTCAGCTCAAGTGATTTCTGAACACTACAGATGGGGTTGTGATGAGAAATAGGTCTGGCTGCAGGTGACTTCCCCAAGGCTTTGTCAGCACTGGAGGGAGAAAATTTCATGAGGTAATGCACGTCAGCATCATTTTTTAATGCTCTGTGTTTCATTTGGGAGTAGTATTAAGGAGAGGCCTGTACTTAGAATTGAAGCGAGAAGGTCATCTCTGCTTATTCCTCCGTGTTGCTCCTTTGCCATTGGGGGAGGGAAGGGAGGAGAGCCACACAGTAAAAACTGCTGGAAGTTTCAGAATACTTCTTATCTTCTCTTGGAATTCAATGTAGGAGGGAAAAATGTGCTAAATTTTCAAAGGTGTGGTTTTTGGGTTGTTGTTTTTTTGGTTGTTTTGTGGTTTTTTTTTTTCCATTTTTAAGGCAGATAATAGGGAGCTAGATTATTAATAATTATGCTACCATTAGATGTAAATCTGAACCTTTAGGCTCCTTCTGCATTACAGCTAAAAGAAGAAAAAAAAAACACCACCCAACCCAAACCGAAACAAACCCTAAAAAACAATTCATGAATACTTAATGAATGAGCAAACATTTGCATCATATAAATATTTTCTTTCTCCTCATCAGTATGCAGGGGCTGTATTGCCATCTGGCAAAGGTTTCAGTTGACTAATGCTGAAGCAATAAATTAATACAGTAAAAGATGCTACCAACAGTTTTAAACCAATTAAAATGCTCAAAGCAGACTCTGTGCATGTTAAAATGTCATGTCATGATCCTGCTGCACAGAACCAAAGAACTGTAATGAGCCAAGTGTGAATGAGCAAAGATTGCAGGTTTCAAGGGTATTGCTTGGTGTGAGCCTTATGGCATGCACAAATATTCTCCTAATTCAAAACGTTAAATAGTCTGACCCACATTAAGGTGGACGCTAGGTTTACTATAGAAAAGAGTTTGTCTCATGCTTTTGTAGTCTTCAATTTGGATCCAATAAGAACAAAAAAAAAAAAAAAGGGGCAAGCCAAGTGTGTATTTTAGCTCTCCCATGACTATCCAAAAGCTTCACGGAAAAATTATTTGGAAAACCCTTGTGTTAGAAATGGGTTTTCTGCCTGGAGACAGCAAACAGCAAAAGGGAGCCCTAGAGGACAGCAAGGACCAAGCAGCAGCCACCTCTGTGGGTCTGTCTGGCCTGGGCTGCACAGGACGCCCTGTCCAGGGTTACCTCCTCAAGCGCAGGGTGCCTGCAACCATTCTTCCCAGAGATTGTGCGGAGCTTGCTGCTGTCTTTTGAGAGGGCTGGTTTCCTCCAGCTCGTTATGGAGACTGTAAAGGTGAATGCTGCGCTTAGAAGTTTGAGACTTTCCTTACAGAAACCCCTTGTGGTCTGACTCCTTTCGTGGGGAAAAATGTCACTGGATTTGCAAGCTGAATGAAAAGCTCTTTTAGCAGTGACGCAGAGCAATGCCATAACCTCTTGTGAAACAAGCTAAAGAATGTTATTGAACTTTATGGATTTTTATTTTTTTTTTAAGCAGTACATCATACTTTAAAACAGTCTGTCAAAAGGATGCTATCAAAGACCTTTCTCAAGGTTTCCAAGGCAAGGAATACCTATGGGACCATTCAAGACGGTGAAGAAGCCTGTTCCCAAACCTGTCAGTTTGGTATGTCGGTTTTGTACAACCTAGGAAGGAAAGAAAAGAGAAGAAACATTCCCTATCCTCCAAAACTGACTGTACCAAAAATGTGAAAATAGCTTTCAAGAACATGCCACTTACCTTCATCAAACATTGCTTGCGAAGGTAGCAATTGTGTGGCTGTGTTGCTAGAAAACATATAACGCTGTTAATGTCTTCTGCAGGTATAGTGTTTGTAAAGCAGAAACATTAGAAGGATAGGATGGGTTTGATTGTAAATAAATATGATGAGAAATAAGTTGAAACAATGCAGCAAGACCTACAACAGCAAGATTATGCTAGAATGTGGGTTTTTTCTTCTGTTAAGAGTCTATCACTAAGGATCAGAGCTAGCTGAATTACACATGAATGGAATCCCAGGATTGATTTGTATCTTTTAGAGATATGAATGCTAATAGACAATTACTACTGAAATATTTGAGATTTAAAAGTGATATATTATAATAGTTTCAAGTATTTTGGAAAGCACAAATGATCCTTTTAATGTGGGGTGATCACATCGCTATGGGAGAGAGAAAAGTCATCCTTTTCATGAATGGCAATGATTTAAAGAATGCTAAAGGAAAATATCATTTTATGAGGGTTTTTTCTGAAGTACGTATTGCTACTCCCTTGTACACTTGTGCAAGTCAGATGTCCTAATCTTTCATTTATGATAGAAAAAAATGTTTTCCAATTTAATGATTTTTTAAATAACTCATAAATCTTTATCTATATTCTACTGAATTAACTTAATTTGTGTATCTGCCCTATATATAATTAAAAAAAAGCATAAACACCTTCAAATCTATTTACTGAAAGAAAATGCCATTTCCATTTGGACTGTAAGATATGTCATAATGAATTCAAAATGCTCAGATTCAGAGTCCTGGAATGTTATAGGGGATTGCTACGCAGATTCCTTAGGCACCCCTTGACTATATAATGTTATCACTTAACATATTAATGTTATATGTAGAAGAGGTTTTTTGATGAAATTTCAGCCTTTAGGTAATGCTTACGATTTATTGAAACCCAACCATTTTTCATGGAGATACTTAAACAAGGCAAGGTTATTTTCTTTTATATGTGAAGCGAGACATTTGAGAATTAATTTATAACTCCCCATGACAGCCCTTCCCCTTGTTTCTGTTTTGCAGTGATCTCTTTAAAATAACTTCCATAGACTATTATATATCAGGGAAAGAAAAGCAAAGCAGTAGTCTGGAATTGAGGTTTGTTTTCACCATCTTCATCTTCATAATCACTAAGGAATATCAGCTTGCACTTGAGCAATCTGTGTCAATCATTCAAAAGTAAATTCCAGTAACTGAAGAAGATTTTAAGATCTTTTAAAAAAATGCTTGTATCGCTGCAGTGGCATACCTCCACGCAGCTATCTGTTCTGGTAGTTCTGCAGCTCCTTCGATAGAGGAGGAAAAATTATTTTAACTTGTTTTCTTTTATAAACACAAAGAACAAATTCTGAATTATCTAGATCAGATTTTGATCTGTTATGTGATCTGTGAGAAGGTGATTAACTATAAGAAGATATACAGTCTTATTTTTCAGTAACTTCCAGAAGGAATAGTGTCTCCAGTGTTTTCACCAATATTATGCTAACAGCAGCAACCAATGGTGCATTGTCAAAGATAAAATAATCTGCTTCTAAAACACCTTTTACGTCTTCCACTAGTTCTAACCTAGTTCCAGAGCTACCTTGACAAGCAGTGGGTTATTGAGTATTAACCAAATGCTTTAAGAAACCAGATGGGAGGTAATACACCATTGAAAATATATGAAGCAGATTCTCTTTTTAGATATGGGCAAACCTTGATAACAAACACTGCTGAAATTTTCAGTCCCAGCCTGTATTCACACATAGGAAAGGGGCAAGTTCCCCTTGCTACTGAGGGTGCACCAGGCTTGGAAATGGCAGGCAGACCACCTTGTCCCACCCTTTCAAGAGAATATGACAGGCGGTCAATGGGGAAACCAGGCACACCCTTCATTGCAATCTGCATAGAGGTATCCTTTTTCTTGGGCTGCATAAACTATTGCTTAAGATCACATCTGCAGTCCTAAACCTTGTGAAATTATGAGATATAGTTACAGGGAAATGAAGCAGTTTCTGTGTGTCCTTCAACGACAGATGGCTGAAGGGGGGCTGACTCCTCTACTGCCTTCCATCTCCTGCCCAGCATGGAGAATGGTGGAAACAGCCCTCTGCACTGACCACCTGGGCACCTTGCACAATATACATTCCAGAAAACAAATCTTCTGCTCCACTTAGCCCTAGGAAGTACCTCAAATTTATTGACTTTTTTCTTTTTTTTTTTTTTTTCTTTCTAAATGCTCTCAGATTTAAGCGGTTTGAAGCTTGACCTGACTTGTGTAGCATGATCCTATTGCGAACAAGGTGATAGTGTGGCCAGCAGTCAGTCACGGCCTGGACACCTAGGAGTTTTCAGTTTCTACACCAATAGTTTTTATTGGAAATGGGAAAATATGCAACAGAACAAGATCAATCTTTAAATTCAGACACCTCTGATCTTCTGGGGAACTTAATTAAAATAAACAATTTGAAAGTGTATCCAATGCCCTTGCAGAGCATATTATAGCTGCAGTGAACCATTTAACTGACATATTTTAAGTGTTGTTCTATTATTTGAATAATGCAGTGCTGCTATTGATGTTTGAAATACAGATAATTCTTGTGTACCTTCCCAGTTGATGTATCTTAATGAACTAGTGCCAGCTGAATGGGCTGAGTCATTGGCCTATTGACCCATGTTCAAAATAACACTCAGGATTTCATCTAATTTTGTCTAAAATTATATAGGAGAGAGATAATCTTCAGGGAAGGTTCTCTATAAAGTAGAGATAGAGATGCTATTCCCAGACCAGATAGATGAGGTGACTGAACAGATCTTTTGCAGGTAGGATTGTTATTGCTACTGCTCACGTTGAGTTTTAGTACACGCGGAAAACCAGTCATGTTTCTTTTGGGGTCTTTGCAAACTGCTGCTGTGTTAATTTTAGTACAGTGATTCCAAAACCAACAACTTCAATTATATAAGCAACTTTTATTTAAAAGAAGACCAGGAGAATTAGGAAATGTGAGTTGATGTAGACAAGGTGCTTAGGGACATGGTTTAGTGGTGGGATGGCAGGGTTAGGTTAGCGGTCGGACTTGATGATCTGAAAGGTCTTTTCCAACCTAAACGATTCTATGATTCTATGTATTCAGTCATAGCCATCTTTATTTTTGCATTCTGCACATAATTGTTATAACTGATAATAAAATCCTCTTTTTATTCTGAAACTAAAACATTAGCAGTATGCAAATTGGCAGGAGTATCAGTGCAGCAGTTCACACAGGTGTAGAGCGTAATTCAAAGTTCGCTTCATAATATTCTATCCTGAACTTGCTTTGACAGCAAGAGAAACGTGTAGATTGAACTTATGCTCACAGAGTTGTCAAAGTTAAGATGCTGTCTTTATTTTATCATTTTAGTTGCAAAATTATTATCCCAGACTAACCCTGACGGAGTTGTTACTGCCAGGACATTTTACATCCCAAGCATGATATTTCTGCAAAAAAGAGACAAGGACTTTCAGCAACTGTAAAAAAGAGAGGTTGTGACATTTGTTAAGACTTCCCAATACGGAGAATGAAAATGGAAATTAAGATTGAGAACCTGAAGGCTTACCAACCCAAGTTATTTAAATTTTGTCTCCTTAAAACCTATTAATGTGAGAATATATTTTTTAATTGGTATTTCCTGCCTTCTATAGAAGCCAGGAATATAGAACTAGAAAGGGGTAAAATTTGACAATACTCTTTTCAGTAAATTTAGTGATTTATATCCTATCTGAACTTTAGTGTCTGAATCAAAAGTATTTAAAATGTCAGCCCACACTGAGACAAAAATTTTAGTATAAATATTGTACAACTGGAGATTTTCCAGATTCCTGAATTGTACCTTAACTTCCCCTCATTTAGTTGCCTTATGCAAAAACCCTGTTTTTCTGTACACTGTGAAATGATAATTAAATAAAGGAATAGTTCAAAATATTTATTAATATATTAGAAACCTATTTTTTCAGGATGAAATTTAACATCCACGTGTCCTATTAAACAATGCTGTAAATTCACTTACGTACTACATTCTATTCTGCTGTTCAGAATATTTTTTTTGGAATAAGTTTTGTTATATAAATAAATAATAATAATCTAGGCTACAGTTGCAATTGCAGCACTAATATCAACCACTGCTTAATCAGTTGATCGAACAACTGGTTTGTATGGTATTATCAATTATGTTGACTTTCATGCCACTGTGGTTACTGTAAAAATGTACAGAATTTATAACAGTATTTAGAAATACGTGACTTACAAACCCAAGAGTGTAGCCTGCTGAAGTCACATACCATTGCAGTCTGCAGCTCCTACAGAAATATGTAGGGACTGTAAAGCAGTTAAAACTTGGTGAGTGTGAAGAGGAATGTTTTGAGACTAGTTGAGAAAGCAGGCAGCAGAGCATCACCTAAGTCTCAGACAACATGGGAACCCGAGTAGAATGTGTTAGGTGACTGCATCCTTCCTGGGAAAAGGCAGAGGTGAAGGTGGGGAGTTGTGTAGGAGAATGTGATGACTTTTCCTAACTCATGATCCTCAGTTATAGGTCTTCAAAAGCAACTTCATTTGGTGCCATGAGGCTTCCTACCTGTGGTTTGTCTTTCTTCATTAAGATTTTCTTTACAAATATTTTGCTACTAAAATAAGTGTTAGCATTTTCCCAGTAATTTCCCAGTAAATTTTCATGTGAGGCAAGTCTTAGCCAACCAGTGGTACTGTATGCCATACTACCTATGTCAACATCTGTAATACCTATGTCACACTGTAACGCAGATGATCGCTGTCTGCTTAAGTTACTTGAGTAAACATGCTATCAGTGGTGTGAGAAGCATGGTACAGTACCTCAGCTGCATTTTGTTGGATAGAGAGGGATTCTTTCCTTAATATTCCAATCCTCAATGTGGACAATCAACATAATCAGATGAAAACAAGCATATATTCTAGATCCTGAATACCTTAACTTCTTGTCCTGGTTTCGGCTGGGATAGAGTTAATTTTCTTCACAGAAGCTAGCATAGTGCTGTGCTTTGGATTTAGTACTAGAAGAATGGTGATAACACGCTGATGTTTTTAGTTGTTGCCAAGTAGTGCTCAGACTGCTCAAGGACTTTTTGAGCTTCTCCTGCTTGGCCAGGGGCATAACAAGCTGGGACTACAGCACAGCTAGGACCCAAACTGTCCAAAGAGCTATTCCATACCATATAACGTCATGCTCGGGGTGGGGGGGGGTTAGTCGGTCGGGTCGGTCGAGTTGGTTGGTCAGTTGCGGGCAGAGTGGTCGCAGCTCGGGCGGTGTGATCGCGGCTCGGGGACTGATCGCTGCTCAGGATGGGCTGGGCATCAGTCAGCGGGTGGTGAGCAATTGCATTGTGCATCACTTGTTTTATATATTCTGTATATTTTCTTACCATTATTATTATTATTATTATTATTGTTATTCTTCTCTCTTATTAAACTGTCTCTATCTCAACCCACGGGTCTTACTTTTTTTTCCTTTTCTCTGATTCTCTCCCCCAGCGGCTGCGTGGTGCTTAGTTGGCAGCCGGGTTAAACCACGACACTTCTACTTGTTTGTTATTTACCTCAGTGTTGGTTGGGCTTTTGAACTAAATAGAAAGATAGATGTTAATAGCACAGTTTGACCTAACAGGGAAAGAAGAATGTTGACAATAAACATCCTGGCAAAACTCAAGCAAGCTGAACTGTTATTGCAGGGTAACAGTTTTGTTTGTCATTATTTTTAGCAGAAACTGTGATTTTTAGATACATGCTGCTGGCAAAATACCAGCCACAGAAACATTTTGGGTCATCATGACATGTATTTATTATTCTGTTTTATAGTTGTATAAGAACACCTGGATTTTTTTTTCCTTTTGTAGTCCAAGGGGAAATTACTAACTGTATCGTTGGACCCTTAACATTTGGTAGATCTCTTCGTTCTCTGGGGGGTTGCATGAGAAGGGAAGTTGCATGTAAGTTTTTCTTCATATAAGCTATAAAATGGATTCTTCTATAACATTATTTTAGGTTTCAAAACTTTTATTAGGCTTGACATTGTCTTTTTTTTTACTACAATATGAGTAAGATTCATTTAAAAACTTTCTTAATCCAACTGAAGAAAAAGTGTGTGTGACGACTTAAGGAGGAAGTCATCATCTTGGTGTGCCTGAAACACTTCTACTTTCTGCTGTTGCAGCTTCACCGCCTCCCACCCCCCTCCTTTGCTTTGTCACATCTGAGGAGATTTGGGGAAGGAAAGTGTAAAGTGATTTTCTCAGTTTCCTAGGCTGCAGGCTGATTAGACATGTTGAGGTGCACTTTGGGTCCGTGACAGTGCTTGACAAAACTGGTAGAGCTGGCGATTCCCTCGAGGGAAGATTTTAGTACATAACTCTTAAATAAGAAAACATCTGCTGTTTTTCTCACTGTGTTTCTTTCTTCTCTTATTCTGCCTCTCAAAATTAAAGATGCAGGAGACAATTGAAAATAGTTTTATTTTCCCCCTAGAATAAAAAAATGAGCCTTTTTAAAAACTATTGCTTCCTATATATAAGTTAAACTGTTGTGGAGGTTCATCACAGAGGCAGATGGGTCAGAAAATCATCGCAAACGTTACATTAGTGCCCATGATTGATTGCTTTTTTTCTTCCCCCCCCCCCTTATTTTTTTTTTTAAACCTTCCAGCTTTTGGCATGAGTGTTCACAGAGGAAATTAATTAAGCTGTTTATTCTTCTTTGTGATATAAGAGCAATTCTAAGGTCTTGCCTGGACATCAGTTATAAGCAAACAAAACAAAACTTCTTTGTAAATTACTGTTCTGGATGCTTTTCATAGATCACTCATAAATTGCCATCTTTAGAGGTCACAGCATTACCTCTCACATCAATGTTGGTATGTTTAAAATGAAGACATGTGAAAGTCAAACAAATACTTCCAAGCCACCTGGGAGTAATGCATTCACACCCAGGTGACAAATACTGACAGAAAAGCTTGTTAAAATCTTCATAATCTAGGAAGCTTGAGGATCGCCTTACCATGTATTCAAGGGGATAGTACTTCCAGCTCAAAATTTACTCCAGTCATTTATTTACAAATACAGTTCAGGTAGAACTAACTGAAAATTTTTGCTAGAATTTATGTGACATCTTATCTAACCGCTTAATTTCTCAGGATGTTTTCTGACAAATAATGGACACCAGATAAACCCTTTGTGTATTATGCTTGGACAAATAAACAGTGTCGCAGGCGGTATTGTTTCTTACACCCTGGCTGTTTCTCTACCTTCTGCTGATTGATGGAGAACATTGAGCTGGCATCCCTGGCGTGGCTGAGTTCAAGACATGAAGCTCTCGTTTCGCTGATGGCAAGGTCCGACGATCTCACTTCCCTGAGAAAGCAGCGTAAGCTGAGAGGTAATCACAATAAATGAGAGCTATGGCAAAAGGCAAAACATCTTTGCCATATTCCAACCTTCAGAAGCCCAAGTTCCACAGGAGCCTCTTACACTACAAACATTTTTTTGACTCTACAAACTGCTTTTATGTCATGTTTTCTCAGAATGCAGTTAAGGAAATTACTGTCTGCTGCAGGAGGGGCAAAGAGAGGAGTCAAGTATTGTAGAAACACGAGATTCACATTTAAGGCATGAAAAAGATTTACAAATTTTGAAATAGATAACACTTGAGTTCTGTTCCATAAAACTACAAGTAACATTTTTAATATTTGATTGTTTGAAAGTTTTGAAATTGGTGGGTTTGATCAAAAAATTAGTGTTTATTTCTAGCACAGAGTTATTTTTCGGTCCCATCAAGTTACTAAGGAGAAATTCCCTGTGAACTGTTTCACAGGAAGATTTCTAGTAGTCTATTTTCAGAGCACAAATTATCTATAACCTTGTGCTTGTGAGGTTTCAGGGCTTGTACACTCTCCTCATAAAGAAGCTACTGAAACAAAAATTACTTTTTTCCAGTTAGATGCATTCAAAACCTTGCTATCAGTTTTTATTAAAAATGCGAAATGAATTTTCAGCAGAGCTCTGACACTTACATTGTTAATGTGCCTTCAGGCATGTAATTAGTAGAAGAGTTTAATCTTTTATATTCCATACTTTGATCAGAGTAAATAAGCTCAGAGGAGCTATAAAGTATTGACCAGCATCTTTGATAAAAGAAAGTTGTAAGCACCACTTGAAGATACTTTCATAAACTTGAATGCACACCATTAGTTCTGCAGATAACAGAGTGCATGTTCACTTATTATTGTTATCATTGGTATATCAATCCAGCCCATAGGGTGTTGGGGTTTTTTCTCCCTACCCCTGTGTTTGTTTAAAAACTTGTGTTGTTTTTCAATATTCATAAAAAAACTTTATAACTGCTATCTGTAGCAACCCGATAAATAAATGATTTATTCCATAGCATGATTCCATGCTAAAAAAAAATTAATCAATGATTAACAAAACACATCTGGTAGGCTGACTGGTAAGATTAAGGTGTTTGCATTAATGGTTTTGAACATGTAATAAAGACTGAAATTAGGGTGCCATTAAAGTAAAATAGGAATTTGTCATTGAATTAAGCAGAACAGTAATCAAGTTTCAAAAGTCAGCATTTTGGGTTATAGTAATTAGATTTCAAACTTTTCTAAAATATCATGTTGAAAGATTTAGACGACTTAGTTCTACACTTTTCTCATACCTGCATAGATCAGACCAGTCACTAACTGATGTTAGTGGGTGAAATAATCAGGAGATTTCTTTTCATGGAACATCCAAAATTTTTCCTGATAGTTGGAGTTATGAAACATTCAAAATAAAATGAAAATTGTATTTTTCCACAGAAACAGAATAAATCAATCAATTAACCACAAACAAAAAATATTTAGGCACCTCATAGTTAATCTATTTAAAAAAAAAACCAAAACAACAAGAAACTTGAAAAGATGTGTAAGGTAAAAGTCCTTCATTTTTTAAAAAAGAAATTCACAAGGGAACAGGGTTTCTTCTTATATAAGGGGGGGGAGGGAAGCCCACACATTGTCTGTTTCATACTGATATTTCCTTTGTTTTTTTACAGGCTCTTGGTGCTCCATTTCTGCCCCAGTGCCCCCCTAGTGATCCTGCATGCACCCCTGGTGAGCAGCCTTTCAGTTCAGGCAGTTGGGGTGGAGAAACCAAAGTCACACACTTCCTGCTGTTTTTTTTCTTGCTATTCAGCATAAATAACAGCGCTGTTTCACTGAGTCTAATTCTTAGTCACCCAGTTCCTCAATGCCTACATAGGCAGTATCTCCAAGGATGACAAATTTCATTTGGGAACCCTGAAGCACCTTCTGCCACCACTGACTCAAACTTTGATGAAAAAGCACTGAGTGTTCATAAACCCAACTGCAGTCAATGGAAAGAGCCTCCTGGACAACTGTTAGCACAGTTATTTTCCCCTTTCTTCTTCCAGATGGCTTCCTGCATACACCTTGTCTGGCACACTAAAACACAGAAATTAGGAGTTCTCTGCATATAAAGGCTGAGTTCCTGGCTGCCCCTACAGGTATATTTGCAATCGCAGGTAAGTTTCGTCTTGAGAGAGGTGTTGGGCTTAGCCTTGAGAGAGAAGGCAAGCTTAATCAGAAAGTCTAAGGACCAGATTCTGGTATTTTTTTTCTTGTTCCATTTTATTTCCATAATAAAAATGACAATGGTGGTTTTTTCCTCTGAATTTTACAAAACTGAATTGATATATTTGTGACTTGTCATTCAGATAATACTTCATAATGAGAAAAAATCTGGCCTTAAAGTAAACTTCATGCTAATTTCAGGAACAATGAAAATAATACAACTATTTTATTTATTCCTAATAGCACTTGGTTGCTTCACAGTCTACAGAACACATTTAATATTCAGAGGGCTACCTATAAATAATTCTATAGGATCTTTGAGGAATAACAATTTACGTATTTTAAATATTGCTTGTATAAACCAACCCACTTAAATATAAAAGCATTTTAAATTGTTGGTGTCATCTCTAAGTTATGAACCTAGAAACAAATGTATTACTCCAGTCTTCATCAAAAACCTGAATCCAGCACTTGCATTTTATCTCGAGTATAATCTCATCCTTTTTGAGAAGCAAACAACAGTAAGGTAACAAGCAGCAATGATTTTGCATCAAGGAAATGCAACCTTTTGAAATTCCTTTGTCTTTTCTTTCTATAGGGCAGCTCACCACTTCTACGTTTTGTGATGACTTTATTGAGACTTCAGGCTTGGGGGTATAAGGGAATTTGACAGGCATTGCTTAGAGGTTATATGTTTCAAACTCTTGCAAAATAAGATAGTAACAGTTTATCCTATCAAATATCAAAATCATTTAGACTAACTATTCCTGAAGAGGAGATGTGCTTAGAACTCAAAGAACTAAATGAAATAGTGGATTTAATGTGATTTTAATTCATTTACCTGGCTCTAGACAATTTCTCAATATTTTTTTCCCCTTTCAGAGGCTTTGCTCCTTTAATTAGTTAGATTTGCTTGTTCATAAACAAGTTATCTGTGAAAACACAGAAATGAATCGCTTTCCCATCCTTATTCTAAATTATTCTGCCATGTGTAACTTGTGTTGATTTATTCACCAAAACAGAATTCATTTTGTAGCTAATATATTTTGATCTGGGTTATCAAAAGAAATGTGCTGTAACCAGAAATAACCTTTCTAAGCACAATTTTGCTAATTTCTCTCAAAAGAGACATTTAATTTGGGGATTGTGATGGAAGCATGTTATGCTTACTGTTTTATTTTCCTTTTAATGATAATAAAAATCAGATAGTCATAGTTTAATGTATGTCTTGGAAACAAGAACAGGGAACTCTAGTGACAAAAGGTGCTAGTTAAAATTCGTAAGGGACATTTAAATAACATTTAGTTTGTCATTATTTTTTCTAAATGGCAAATTCAAGACTATATTTTTGTTAAAAATGCGATACTTTACACACTACTTAATACCCTCTATATTTCACCAGTGCATTGAAAGGTATAGGAATCTGTCAGAAAAAAAAGTAAAAATAAACTGGTATGATTGAAGACTGCACCATAACGCATATTTGCCAAGAGCTCATTTAAGACAGTTTTCTTAAAAAGCTTCTGAGATAATATTTTTTATTTTCAAATTTTAGGTTTTGTTTGCACATAAGGTTCTGAACCAATCAATTTGAAAATGTATTAAAAATGAAAAAAAACCCCTCTATGTTAGTTAAAAACTGTGTAAGTTGTACTTTGCAAGAACTTTCTAACTAACAAAAAAAAAATTGTGTTATTTCAGATAATAAATGAAGCCTGTAATTAGGTTATTGAAAAGCTTTAAAGCTTACAGATATTTAATATCATAATGCACATATAAGCATTTGTGCTAGGAATACAAACCTGATTTTTCCCCAAACTTATTACAATTAGCTAAATCGTTGTTTGTTAAAAAGGATGAATCAACATTATCAGAAAACCCAGCAAGTTTTACCCTGAAGAAAAATTTCAGCCGCAGAGTAGTGGTGCCAGCTCGATCATCCCTCTCTAGCTAGAAGTCTACTCCTCGTGCCACAAGCTTCATTTAACCTGAGCAGTGGCAGGGCAAGTGAGACACCGTCTCAGTTAGCGACTCGCTGATGGTTTTCTTCCTCTCCTCCCTTCCAGGGGAGCAGGCTCTCGCCGTAGGTGACCGGTGGTGCTGAACGTCACGGCTGAAGCTACCACTTGCCTACCAGAAGCAGAGTGAAGATAGATTATCTCCAGCCTCAGCAGGGAAGCAGTAGCTATGGGCTGTGACTTTGCAGTTAATTTAGAGAAGAGCTAGATGAGGAAACTTCCCGGTGATGGGGGGGGGGGCAGCAGCCGGTGGACTCCCCCCTCCCCAGGAAAGAGGAAATGACTACCCACCCAGGTAGGACAGGGACAGCACCCTTGCGATTGACTCTGGTCTTCTATGCAGACTTGCTCACTTGGAGGGACTTCAAGGTAGAGTAAGCTTTCTACTATGGCAGAGAAAAGTCAGATTTCCAAATCACAAGTTATCTTTCATTCAAAAAGTACTATTCCTCATGACTAGTGCAGATGTACCCATGAGCATCCACAAAGGCACATCTGATGTTTCTAGCCTGAGACCAGTAGACATGACGTATACACTCAGTCTGAAAAATATCGCATATATGAGATGTGATAGAAAAAACACCAGTACTTCATCAAGCATGGTTATCTTGCTGTTATACAGCAAAAACTACTTGAGAAATAATCTGAATGCACTCCTCTTGGTTTTCTTCATGTTCTCCTGCAGTTTCTTCACGGTTTTGATGAGCTGTTTGTGGTTTGTATGTAGTCATCGATATAATGGGTTAAAGTCTGTGTAAGAAGCTGAGTGTACTAAGGCTAGCTGGGAGGGTCTGAAAGAAGGCTGTAATGTATGGCTTGTCCTACATCTTGGTTATGAGAATGCCAAAATTCTTGCCTGTGTCTGGTGGAGCAGAGATGTCAGGGGCATGGATGCCATAATGTTAAAGAACTGCTAACAGCAGAACTCTGGCTTAGAGATGTGAAGACTTGCTTAAAATTTCTCTAAGGGAAGAAACAGTGCTTAAAACTACACATGGCTTATTTTCATGCTTTTGTGTCAGTAATGGAATCCTCCTAGGATAGGAAATTGAACATAACAGCTGTTTATGTAAATTACTTAATACATTTTTTTTTAAAAAATCAACATTTTTAGAAAATCATAATATGGACTTAATAGACAGCTGTTGAAGGAAACATGAATGTGGCAATGTTATCTATATTCAACTTGCTTGGAGGCTGGAGGTTTTTTCCTTTTTTTTTTTTTTTTTTAAATCTTGTAAAACTTACTGCTTGAATTGGTGATACGCAGAATGTTAAAATGTCACTTCATTTGTTTAGATGAAAGCTAACAAATCCTACCTGCTGAAGCAACATAAAACTAAATTTAACAAAAGTCAGGTGGTTGTTCTTTGTGTACTGTAGCATGAGTGCCGGTAACTGTGCTGTGATGGAAGATCAAAGCAAAACAAACAAAACCCTACAATACTTCTATGCTTCCCCAAAACAAAACAGTAATTAATGTTGGATAAAACACTTTTGGCTGTAAGCTGTTGAATATTACACTCAGAATACATTATCCTCCCCAAAGTAGCTGTTATTAATTAAATAAATTATTCAAGTATAGTCTTTTGCAGTATTTGACCGTCTCTCTATCTGGTTGAACGCCAACTCATTGAACAAATTGTTCAAAAGATAACAGCTTGATTCATGTATAATGTATTTGAAAAGCTTCTTTTCTAGTTCTTACCAGCTCTGCTTAGACTAAGTAATATCCTGTGCATTTATTAATAATTTGTCATTTGGTTGGCAAAAATGAATAAAGGCAACAATAAAGGACAGGATCTGACTTCTCCTGAGGTCAGTGGGAGTTTTGCCATTGACTTTAAATGGGTCCAGGCTTTCAACCACAATATTTAAATGATGACTTTGAAATGTGATGTGTGTTGTTAGTGTATTTAAGTTTGTCTGAACTTTAAAGAATTTAATATATTGTAATATCCTACAGTGATGACAATGTGCCATAACATTTTGGTATAAACTCTCTACAGATGATTGATGTAGGAGCAAAATCATTATCCAGCATGAACAGAACTATGTGTTTTAAAGAGTTACCTCTCTTAAGAGTCATTCTTTGAGCTTATATCAATCTGTAAATCACAGAAAATATGGAAATTGCAGTACGAATACAATGGTGATTTTGACATTTTTTGGTGATAAACATATAAAGAAAAAATCCTGCAAATTTATATTGTCTCTCTGCTTTATAAGAAGCTGGAGTCAGAGGTGATATACAATAAGCAAGCTTCCAGTAGCCTGTTTGCTGAGCATTCCCTGCATGCTTCAGACAAAGTGACAATGATAAAAGACCCATGCTGTTGATTACATTAGACAAGACAGGACAAAATAGCACAAGATGTATTAATGTTGAAGTTAAATTTAAATCCAGGTATAAACGACTTCAGGCAGTGTGCATAAAGCAAGAGAGAACTCAAAAATAAAGCACCACGCATTTATCCAAAGCTAGGGGATCATCTACCCAGGCTGTGAATGTTTTTAAGATGAAGTTTGCAACAACAGCTTTGTAACTTGACTTCAAAATCTGTGGTTTGCCTTACCACTATCCAAGGACTGCCTTACCACTTGTAGGCGCTGCATTGCACATAGAACTCTCGTTCAGTTACTTTTCCTTGTAACCTTTCAGCCTTTTTCTCAGGCATTACTTTCCAAAATACAGTCATCTTGTATGTCTGACCTTCAATTTCTGCTTATTGTCATGTTTAGATGAGATCAGCTTATTAAATCTAATATTGGTGTATTCTTAGAATTATGTAGCAATCCAGTAATCATTTTTTTCATTCATTTTTTGAATGTGCTACAAATTTTTTTTAATACCATTAAGTTTTGGAAACTTGCTTCCACAAGCCCCACTTAAAATGCTTGGATGGTAAGTATATAAGGACTTTTAAGGAAAGAATTCTTTGCTCTTGATTCCTGTGCTACTTTGATTTCGCACAGTGTGATGGTTTCAGAGCATAACAGTTGAAAGGACATTTAAAACCTGACACCCCTTTGTACAAGAGAGTCTTCCCGACTCCTGATCGCAGCTGCAATCCAAGTTACTCATTCATGTTTTGCTTATTATGGAAGATGGAGGTAGGAAAAATATTCTCTGGGAGGGTTGAAAACCTCTGGGAACTTTTCTCCACCTTGCTCTGGTATGCCTTTAGCATGACAGACGCCTTCTGAGTTCTTATCTGATTGTGCTTAGGGCTGGCTGACGCTATGGGGTGTTAGTGTAACCTTTTCTAATATATTGGCGTATTGACGGAGTGTCATGACTGCCTAATGATTTTATGGCACTAGGAAGATCATCCTATCATTCTACAATATAAACAACCTATTCAGGTACCTGAAATATTCACACCTGCTTTTTTTTTTATTTATTTAATTTTAAATGAACTCTATGTTGACTTCATTTAGCAGGATTTTCCAACGATTGCAAACATTTACCCACCTGAACTAAGGAGGTGATTGATGATAGCTAATGAGATTGGAAATATTTTTTTTAACAGAGTAGAGCTGTGTATTCCCAGAAGAATAACGTAATAGAATAAGGTGCTTACTCTAGGAGAGCTAAGTGTCTGTGATTATTAAGACATTGCAGTACAGATGGTGGGTGAAGCAGGGTGCACCTGCACCAACAGCATGCAGGTGTAATATTCTTTCCTTTCCCTGCCTTTTCCCGTTTTGCTGCTACGTCCCTCAATTTAGAGGGACAAAGAACTCAGTCAACAAGAAAAAAAGCAATATTGAACGTGTAAAAATGTTTGAACATGAGTAACCACTGCTAGCACTGCCAACTTTTCCGTCTAGCTCTTCTGTTTTGAAATAAAAGCTGGAAATATCGCTTTTCTTTTTTTGGAGAGCGTGGGGGAAGGGATGGGTAAAATATTTAGAACTGTCTTTTAACTAGTAATTGAAAAATGTGAACCAAGCTTACAGCAATCTAAACTCATGCATTTGAAGTCAGTATGAATGGAATATTTTGATGGTACATATTTAAGACTAGTTGCTTGTATACGATTTCCTAACTCCAGATCGTGGCATTTCGCTTTTCTTCCCATTGTTCTCCAAGTTCCATTGTTGTACACAGATGGCAAAGCAGAGCCTTGGTTATCAGATTTTGTTTCTTATGCTATCTTGTTCCAGTCAAAACATAAGAGAAAGGGTTTTTGAGAATGTAAAGCCTTTGAAGTTTCACTTTGACATCGGCACCTGCCCCACATCATTGCACTTAATTTGAAAGTTTTTCATTGAAAGAACAGCAACTAGATGATTTTTATATTCTGAATAGAGTGCTGGTTATGGGGATCAGAAGTGAAAATGTTATGCTTTATTCTTACAACACTGAAAGGTTTTATATCCCTATTTTTCCATTGGTTGGAACTTTAATTATAGTTAAAATAATTATGGTGGTTCTGCATCAGAATACTGCAATACTATTTGTGACGAACGTGCTCGCTTCTCACAAGGAGTCTCTTTTTTAGTGTCAATTTTTCTCTTTGTTAAAAGAATGATGGCAAATTCAATTGCCTAAGAATGAGAGATTTTTCATAAATAACAAATAATGTTCAAACCAGGTTCTACTTGCTTATCTTTGCTAAAACTGATTGAAACTGCTTTAAACAGGGCCGCAGTTTGACAAGAAAAAAAATTGTAACGATACTAAATGACCAAATGGTGGTTTCCAGTTTTAATGAATTTGTCAAAAGACCTTATCTGAGGGCCACTGAAGGTCAAACTACTTGTCCCTTAAGCAATGTGAAACGCTCCTTTATTCGCCTTTCATGTAAAAAACGTGATCTACTCAAATCTTAAATGCCAGCCTGCTGCTTGAAATACATTTGAACGCTGGAAAATAATTTTATAAGCATTGATCACTTTTTTTCCAAAAAAGAAAAGCGATTTGGAAAATCTCTGATACATGTGAATGGAATATACTTACGAGGCTCTTAATTTTTGGAAGAAGAGGTGAAAGGAGTTCACCTAGCATCTTAGAGAGTCACTAGTTTGAAACCATCAAATTCACTATTCTTTTAATCAAATTCTGCTCCTACTTAAGTACCATATACTCTTTCTCCTGCAAACTAGCAGTGGATCTTGGCTTGGTGCCCAAGGTGGTGGAGCTTTCAACTCTAGATTTATAATTGTTTGGGGAAGGAGATACTCTTTGTTGTCATGATTTTGATAGACTTAGTCAGACTCATATTACCAAGGATTGAAAACACTGAAGGCTTTCTGGTCTTCGGTACTGACACAGACCAGTTTGTGTATCCTGGATGTGCTTAAGTGAAGACTGAGAAGTAGAAATAAATAAGAGAATTAAAAATCTATAACAAGGTATTTGACTTATAGCAGAAGTATATCTATTCCTTGACATTTTGTTTATAAAAGATAATTTCAATAAGCATTGGTCATTTTAGCTACAAAGGTAAGTACCACAAGTGTTAACCTGTGGATAAATCAAAATTGCATCAAGATGGAATGCTGCAATATTATTTTAAAAGAGAATTATCACAACATCAACTTGATGATGACAACGTTGAGATGCTCTCCTGCACGACGGCTGAAATCTTTTCTCATATCTCGCAGCTCACCCAAGGATAGAGACCGTGTAGTTTCTGTCTCATTTATGAGCTCTTCCTCTTCCTCCTCCTTTTGTGATGGCCCTGATTCATCCTCCCTTTCTAAACGAGTTGACTTTCGCTTCCAAGATTTCTTCTTGTGTATAGGGGCAACTGATACCGGCACAGGTTCGCTCCCTGCTTCAGCTGCAATGCCTGTTGCTGGGGTTTGAGTAGCTGCAGTGCAGGTTGCAGGGGTTGGAGTAGCAGCGGTGCCTGTGGCTACGGCTGGAGGAGCTACAGTGGGTGTCACTGGGGTTGGAGTAGCTGCAGTGCCTACGTCCACAGCTGGAGTAGTTACAGCGGGTGTGTTGCAGGGGCTGGAGTACCAGCAGTGCCTGTGCCCACAGCTGGAGTAGCTACAGTGGGTGTCACAGGGGTTGAAGTAGCTGCAGTGCCTGTGTCTGCAGTTGGAGGAGTTACAGTGGGTGTTACTGAGGCTGGAGTAGCAGCAGTGCCTATGCCCACAGCTGGAGTAGCTACAGTGGGTGTCGCAGGGGTTGGAGTAGCTGCAGTGCCTGTGTCTGCAGTTGGAGTAGCTACAGTGGGTGTCACTGAGGTTGGAGTAGCTGCAGGGCCTGCTGCAGGAATCAATCTTTGGATGGTATATAATTTACGTAGGAGTCTAACCCTGAGTAAAAGCTGAACTATATTCAGGAGACCTAGCAATAGGGCCATGCTAGTTGGAACATCCCAAGGATATTCAACATTCTCACGAACTGTTGTAATTAGCTCAGAGAAGAAGGGGAAGATGGAGTAAGGTGACTCCCCCACAGGCTGGCTCTCCGAGGATAAAAAGTAAAATGTATAATTATTCATAATTCCCAATAGATGGTTCCCAAAATACAGAGGTGACAGCAATACTGAGTAAAAATATGAGCTTAATCTGATGATCAATAGTTTTATCATAGCATAAGCCAGTATTACACAGTACAGCAGGACAGTAGCTTTAATCCACTTGCGAAAAGTGACAACCAGCAGCACAGGGAGTGCATACAGCAGGTAAGGTGATATATAAAAGAACTCCATGAACAAGGACAGCAACTCTGAGAGCAAATAAAACAACATTGCGATCAGCGACTATTAGACTAATATAACGAATGCTTATCACAAATGCGTTTTAGAAATGTTCAGATCTGTCGTTATCTCAACCCTTCGGGCCCCACGTTGGGCGCCAAAATAGGACTGTCGTGGTTTAACCCGGCTGGCAACTAAGCACCACGCAGCCGCTCGCTCACTCCCCCCCCCTCCCTCAGTGGGATGGGGGAGAGAATCAGAGAAAAGAAAAAAAAGTAAGACCCGTGGGTTGAGATAGAGACAGTTTAATAAGAGAGAAGAATAACAATAATAATAATACTAATAATAATAATAATGGTAAGAAAATATACAGAATATATAAAACAAGTGATGCACAATGCAATTGCTCACCACCCGCTGACTGATGCCCAGCCCGTCCCGAGCCGCGATCACTCCCCCCGAGCTGCGACCACTCTGCCCGCGACCGACCGACCGACTCGACCGACCCGACTGACTAACCCCCCCGAGCATGACGTTATGTGGTATGGAATAGCTCTTTGGACAGTTTGGGTCCTAGCTGTGCTGTACTCCCAGCTTGTTATGCACCTGGCCAAGCAGGAGAAGCTCAAAAAAGTCCTTGAGCAGTCTGAGCTCTACTTGGCAACAACTAAAAACATCAGCGTGTTATCAACATTCTTCTAGCACTGAATCCAAAGCACAGCACTATGCTAGCTTCTGTGAAGAAAATTAACTCTATCCCAGCCGAAACCAGGACAAACTATTAATATTATATTGGTAAGGATCTGTTAAAGGAAGTTGTCAGAATGTAATTTCATTTAGGTAAATGTTTTTAACAGAGAACTTTTATTTAACGGATCACATTGGAAATCTGAGAACATTTAGTTATTAGATTTATCGTTCAGTATCTTTTTTGTATTCACTTTTGAATTTCTGATATTCGTGGTTTTCCAAAAGATCTATTTTTTTTTTTAATTTCTTCTTCTTTTTTTTTATTTCAGTTAACAACAAAGGTATTCTTATTGCTTACCAGAGTACCGTAAGGTGACAGTAGGCAAAGAATTTGTTACCACAGGTACATTAGCATGACCTCACCAATGAAACCAAGAGGAAGAAGGTAGGTTGCACAGGACTTAATAATAATTTAATAATAATTTTCACTTTCTCTCCTTGGCATCCTTCTCTGCAATCTCAGCAGATACATCTGTGTCTGAGCTACAGGCAGAGGCTGATTTCTACTCTGAGGTCTTGCGGGAGGCTGAGACGTGAACAGGTTAAAAGATGGATGGGTGCTTTGTATGCATACTACAAAATTAAGCTCAGAAGTTAAGTTGAAATAACTTCCTGGAAAGTCAAGACAGCTCCTGCACAAGATTCACAAGGGGTTATTTTTGAGTTCCAGAGAGAAATTATTTAGGAAATTTCTCTAATGTGTGTTTGCTTGGCTCGCTGTTTGCAGCTAGCTACAGCTCCCTGCCCCGTGCTACAATCGTACCTCATCCCAGAAGAACGGGATAGACGGGAGAGCTCTGGAAACTTGTTTGTCTGCTCTCTTCTAAAATGAAGATGTCCTGAATCTCAAAGGAAAGTATCAGCCTTCAGAATTAAAGCCTTGTAATTCCCTTCCCTTTAATATCTGTTCCAACACCAAAAACAAGGGGACAAACATTGTATAACTCCATTCAAACCCAACATTTTGAAGCAGATAATGCTTAAATGGTACAAAGAGACCTAAATCTCACCTAGAGATTATATGTTCATCCATAATCAATGTATGGTCAAAACCTAAGACAAAAATAACATATGACAATAAAATGCTTGTGTGAACTTGTATTTCCATCCAGAAATAAGATTTGAAAACAGAAATAGAAAAAAAGGACTCGGGGAGTAGACGTACAGACACGTTATTTTCTTACTTATCTTCTTACTATTAACTTTTCAGGAACGAGCTTTGCCTGCAGCAGATGCCACATAGTTACTCTCAAAATTTAACATAGGTAAAGTTAGCGTGCCCATGCAAACGGGTGGATACTCCAATGTAAGTACTGTGTTGCTGCAGTAACTTGCAATGATGAATTTTATGTAGCCGTGCCACAAGGTTCACAATTTCTAAAGAAAATATTATTATTTAGATGCTGGTAAGTCTCTCTGTGGATCAGTTATTGTATTCTCTGTTCTCCCCATTGAGAGGTCTCAACTTGAGACAGTAGATTCTTTCTGATATTTGGAAGATACAGTGAGTTAAATGGTTTTTCATCTTGTGTTAATAATCTGAGACATTTCGTAATTTGTATAGTGCTCAAAGAGCAGTAGGTATCTAGGGCGTAAAAGCAGTAAGACTCGCTTATGCCTGAAAACTGTACAGCCAGAGTGATTATTTGAAACAGAAGGTTAAAGTTGCCTTTTCATTCTTCTGTATTGTTTATCCCCAATTTTTCTACTTTTTTTTTCCTCTAACCCCAGAAAATAAATCTGGTTTTGTGTTTACTGATTTATTATATGTAGCGGATGGTTACATTTACATTGGAGTTTTGTTTTGTTTTTTTTTCTGCCTATACAAAATAAAAATAGCAAAGGTAGTTCTAATACTACCCACAAACTCTCAACTGTTTCTCAGTTGATATAACCCCCACATCTATCATTTCCTACCCTCTCCTATTCCAATCTCCATCTGTTATTTCCTGCTAACACTTTATTGAAGGCTGTTCTATCTCTTGACTTGTATTGATTCACTTGGTTATCTTTTTTTCTTTTTTCTGAGACATAAAAATTTCTCTTTCTAAACCTCCACCACGTATTTTCTTTGCCATTAAAATTTATCAGCATAGTCTTTTTAGAGTGTCTTCTTTTATAGAGGATGGCATATCATCAATGTCTTTTTGTCCTTGTACTACTTAAAAGAAGAATTTTGAGTTTGGTCCTCATTCACTAATGGTTGAAAATCTTATTTCCCTCAGGTGAATGGTTTGTAAATCTTATAGTGAAAAAGGAGAATATAATACCTAATGAAGGTGAGTTTGGGTTTTTTTCATATAAGGCAAAAAATGGGTCTTTCCTTAAAGAAATTGTATATCCCTTCTAATTATGTCCCCATTGATTAAAATCAGTGATATGTCTTCAACCCTTAATAATATTATGAGAAGAAATATAACACTTAGAGGAAAGTGTTCTGACCTTTATATATATATATGGAAGACATGGAATACATATGAAATATGGGAAATATGCTTAACGCAATTAGTTTGTGCTTTGTTTGGAAGCTTCAGGTTTTGCTTAGGAATATTTATTTACATAGGAAGGCTCATGTTGGAGAAAAAAAAAAAGGAGATAAAAATAAAATCTGAGTTCAAACAAGATCTTTGCCACAATTTGCTTCTTTTTTTAGAAGGCATGGGTCCTTTTAATTATGTTAGTCCATGCATAACTCTGTAATTACTGAAGTTCACTGAAAGGTGTGTCTGTTTTAAGCTCAGCAAGAGGCATGCAGAAATGTGTCCAGGATGTTAATTTTATCCTTCACAAATTCAAGATGTAGTGAAAGGTGATCCCACTGATATAATCAGAAGAGAAAGAGAAGCATTGAACTGAGAATTTGGTAAGTTACAAACAAACAAAAAAGCATAAACAAAAGCATTGTAATTTTTCATTATGGCTGATACAGTAGTTTAGAAAGAAAAAGATGACTAAACATCCTTAACTGTTGTTGATGTTTCGTACCATACGTCAAACCTTTTGCATTTTATACCACCTTATCATTAAACAATTAGTTTGACTGTGATGAAATTACTTGAGAGTTAAGGTCTCCAGTTCCAAACAGCACAGCAAAATAATAGCATACCGCAAGGAATATAGGAAGAATTAATTTTAAGACTATGAATGTCTGGGCCAGCTTCAACAGAAAACAGTCATTCTCACTATTAATTTAGAAATTATTTGGGTGTAAAGTAGAGGTGCTTGAGGGGAGAAGGAATATAAGGCAATACTGAGTCAGTACTAGTAGGTCATGAATGTAAAGTGATCTTGGATACCTATTGTAATGGCTGTTAAATGAGTCTGAAGTTCTTTGCAAATCCACTGCTGTTCTGCCTATTTTTGCACCTGCCAGAAATCCCTATTCAAATGCACATGGTGTCTGAAGAGCGTGATAAGGTCAGGCTGCACAATCATTCCAAATTCTACTGAAACCTGATCTGCTTGGGAGAAGGAGATATCACAGCGCATAAAGAGCGGAGCTGATAACATCCCCTCTGAAAATGAGGCTGACTAGATTCATTTCTTAATAGAGATGGATGCAAATGAAAATTCCAGATTTGCCTCAGAGTTCAGAACTCTGTGTAGGAAACTCAAGTTTATATTAAAGGCTTTTGTTGCTGCTCATTATGAAAGTATGAAATTTGAAATGATCTTTAACATTTTGCCCTATTCTGCATTCCTATTTTTTTCATTCCACTTCTTCTATTAATCTATGAGAGTGAAGCAGATAGTGAGTTGGAACAGCATTTTACATCATTGCCTTCCATGCTGCAATAGATTTCACTAAAAAAGAAGAAAAAAAGATTTAAGTTTCTAGTTCTAATTCTGCTGCCTTAAGGAGGTAGACTCAGATCATCCTCAGCAACAGTTCAAAATGAAACCCTAACAAAAATCTAGAGATCTACCGTACTTCCTAGGCTGATAGAGGTTATTAAAAGCACCTGAAATCAACTGAATGCTCCAAGGAGAAATATTGAGTAGTAATAATCATAATTTAAATCCGCCCAGACATAAACTGAATGCCTATTTTATAAAAGTCGTCGTAACTTTGCTGCAAGTTATTCTTTTAGTCTGGGTTGTTTACCTCATTTCCTATTAAATTCCACTGACAATCTCTTATGTCCCTTCGTCAGCTGAGGAGATCTGTGGTTAACATGAAAAGCAATAGATGTAAGTAGACAAACTATTAATATTTCCTGTATTATTGGATGCTTTATATGTGTTGTGAAGATTAAAAGACAAGTGGCAAATTAAAGCAAAATACATAGCAGTGCCCATACAAATTGCATTCTGATGGCTTGGCACATCATCAGCAGTAAGATAAAGATAAATTATCTCAGTATAAGTAAAGTAAATATTCAGCAGATAAACAGCTTTCAACATCTCAGCTACCAGTAATGCTCCCAGGTGTATTCTCTCTATGGTTTGCTCAGTTTTGCTGCCACACAGAGGAAGTGTTTTCCCTGAAACACAGTTACAGTCTTGTCTGCATTGTTCTGTGTAATAACATCAATGAACGATAGGTGAAATTGTCATTTTCTTTTGCGTTTTTTACAAATATCTTGTACTTTAAAACAGTCCGCTGTTCAAAATCTGAATTTGTTGCATATGCTTTTGCTATGAAATGCCACATGGCAAATTTATAAAGTGTGATTATTTCTTAGTAAAATATGTAATGAGAGATTTCCTAGAAAAATTTTCATTTCAGGTAGAAATGGAACTATTTTCTCTTGAAGGGTTGCCATACTAAATGGAATTTTCATACATCAGGAAGTTAAGCTTGTACGTAATTCTTTGTGAGATTATAGTTCATAGATACTGCTGGAGAAATTACTTCAGTGCTGTAGACCAATTTTAATATGATATTTTGACTAAGGGAAACGGATTTTCTTTGAAAAGGCATAGTGAAAAGTGAGAAGATAGAGCAGCTTATCTCTTTTATGTCATAATGAGTACACCATTTATTTGCCCTGAAGAGCTTCTGATCTAAAGAGATGAGATGAACAAAAGAATGAAAAGTGAACTGCACAGGTTCATGCAGCAGGTCCATGCCAGAGCTGCAAAGAGAATTCAAAGTGTCCATTAGCCCACGTAGCTTTGGAAAAGCTTGTGTGCAAGGCATAAATGGACAAAGAATTATGAGAGCTCATTCACGTAGACTTAGATTTTAAGGTGTCATTGTATTACTTTTTATACAAGAAATGTAAACCATTCTCTGTATCTGTAAGATATAGGACTTAACTTTTCACTTTAGGCTTCAGCATAATAGAAAAAGAGGCTGCAAGATGATCAGAACTTGTCATAACTCATTATGGAAGTTATGGACTTTTTCCCCCGAGAAGTACAGTCTCTCTTGATCTAGGAAGAGGAAAAAATATTGAAGTAAGTAGCATTTAGATTCTTAAAGGAAAAAAAATACTGTGCTATTACTTGAGTAGCTACTGATGAAGCTGTATACATAGAAAACTTACATTTCAGTAGCAAAAATCACCACATCTCTGTAGTTCTGCTTTGTTATCTGCTACTTAAGAGTCTTAGGAGGGTTCTGCAGGTCAGTAATTATCTCATGTCTGTCTTAAGTTCGTTTTGAGTCTGATCAGATTCCGTAATGAAATGTTTCTTAACCTACCTCATGTTGAGGACATTCTCTGAAATAGATGTCCTCTGACAACAATTAAGGAATCAATTTCTATACAAAAAAGCAGTCACAATTTTTCTTAAATATGACTGAAAGTAAAAGTGATGTCTTCTCTTTCTTTTTTCTTGAAAAAAAAAATTAAATCCCACAATAGCTCGATTGTCTCAGCACATATATAGATAACAGAAATATAGGTACGTTGAATTTAGTCTACCTACTCATGCTCTTCTCTGAGACAAGATAAAACTGTATCTTACATTTCTCTGGAGATTGCATCAAACACAGAGTGTTCTACAAAAGGAGATGCTACTCATCCACCGGAGCCAGTAGGGATTACTTTCTGAACTGGATAGAAGACCCTGAGTTCAGGCCTAGGTTCATTAAGTGGCTTGAGCCGCTTTTATTCCTAGTCCGTATTTCAGAAGTCTTATTGCCACTGTATGACACCATGGTGGCCCTTTATAACTTGGACTCAGGGAATGCATCTGCAGGAGGGAAAACCCTGTGCTACAAGGTTTCTTGCTGTGGAACTGTGCTGCCTACTACTCTATGGTAAACAAGACGTGTACACAAGCAGGACCTTTGCAGCATCAGGAGAGGAACTCCTAGTTCCCACTGTTATGGCAGAATAACATACAACGCTCCTTTAGCCAAATTGTGGTCTGCTCTGGGGACAAGCGGCTGAGGCAGAAAGCACTGTGAAGCCATGCGGTCTGCTGTATCTGGGCAGCGAATGCTGTAATATGAAGTTTTAGTGCCAATAGCCGGTGTCCACATTCTTCAGCAACTATTAGTGACTGTTTACTCGTCTCAGCCCCTGACAATGTCAGCCTCTGCAGTCCAGCTGTTACTAATTCTTGTTGCTCAGTGGAACATCAGTGCAAGTCCTTTAGGGGTAAGGAAGAGTGAAATCAAAATAGACATCTGTCTTTGCCCCTGGAAACCTCTGCCCTTCTTCCTTTTTTTTCCATCAGGAAAACTTTTACCCATCTCAACATATTGTAGGTTTTGCCTCCAGGTTGCAGAAAAGTCCTTTAAGAGTGTCTAGGGACTGTGGCTTCTAAAGCTTGCTGTTAGGTTGTCTCTCTCTGGGTTTTCAGCTGGCTAGGAGTTCCCAAAGTCAGATATTGAAATAGAGGTTGTTCTTAAAACTTAGTTCTGTAGCTTAACTCAGCATTCAGCTAAAACTGTACTATTTCAAAGGCAGTCACATGCCATTGTGTACTAGTGATTTCAGGCCTTCAGAGAAAAGGGCAGGATTTTTACACAGCTACAGTTCATTATTTTGGTATACACCTTCAAAGCAGTTAATTTTGTGGTTTTGAGCTAAACCAATCTACCAGTCTGGAGTATCCAGCACGAGTCATCTTCTGGGGACACTCTTCTGATATTTTCTCAGGATTTTCTGTGTACTAGTGATTTCAGGCCTTCAGAGAAAAGGGCAGGATTTTTACACAGCTACAGTTCATTATTTTGGTATACACCTTCAAAGCAGTTAATTTTGTGGTTTTGAGCTAAACCAATCTACCAGTCTGGAGTATCCAGCACGAGTCATCTTCTGGGGACACTCTTCTGATATTTTCTCAGGATTTTCTGTGCACCAAAACTTTATGTTCACATGTACTTCTCTTATACATTGATGAATACTGTGACTTTCTTGGCAGCCTGTGTAATTTGCAAACGAGTTCTTCTGAAATGAGAGAGAAATGCTGTATTTTATAGTGGGGCAATGTGACATAACTCAGAAGTGCAGTGCCATGCAAAATGGTCCAATGGGTCATGAACCCTCAACAGGTCCTTCAGAAGCTGAGTGATACAGCTCAGACTAGCCAAGTGCTGGTCATGTCCAGGGTATTTTAAGAGTAGAACCAAAGCAAGAGGCCGTTCATTCCATCTTCCTGCTCTGTCCATATACAAACTCATGGGCATTGAGCGTTACCCAAAAAAACCTCAGTCAGGCCATATGAATTCCATCCTGTTCTGCAGCAGTTATTTTCAGATTACGGTTTCTTTCAGAATTTCTTCTTTTGCTGTGCACTCTTCACATGTATGGAATATGTCTCTTCCTCCTCCTAGCAACTTCCGCTTTCTGCCTAAATTCTGGACACAAGAATGCATCTGAACTTCTGTGTTACCCTGCACTTGTATCCCAGTCTCACACTGGACTGAGAAAAATGGATTGAAAAGTCAAAAATGCAGGCTGGAAATGGTAATACTCTGTCCTGGACCCTTATTCAAATGATTTAGGGTATAGGAACAAAGTGCTTGTTATTATGCAAATACTGTCCATTCTTAGCATAACCTTTGCCTCCTCATGAATGAATGAAACCTCATAAAATGCACATTTTAAAATGAATGATAATATATTCTTTGTGTGAATTGGATTATGAGGGTATATCATCTTTCAAAAATAGTATGTAGTTATTAAAAAAGATTAATTGAAAACAAAGGCTCTGTAAACCAAATATTGAATACTGAATCAAGCGGGATATCTGAAACTTGAGTGGGTTTCCTGGCACGTAACACTACTACCTCCAAAAATGCATACCAAAATGATGGAAAATAACTCTCTAAGGTTGCACAATGACAGCTTTACATGTCCTCTATCCATATAAAAATTTTGAAAAGAACATTGCAAAGATTTTGCAAAAGCAGCCTCCTGCTCTACAGGAAGCCTGCCTACCTTGATGTTCAGCTGCAAGTAGCAGTATGGTCAGCAAGACAACAAAACTGTTTGTCTATAAGGCAAACAGAGCTTTTATTTTTCCTTTTCTTTTTCCTTCCCCCCCCCCTTTTTTTTAATGCATTCATTTTTAAAGGTCAGAGCTGGGCTCAGCCTACCAGTGTTCTCTTATCAAAATAAATTCCCTAAGTCATGGTGAATGTTTTCAGACTAAACTGTTGAACTTATGATAAAAAATGTCAGTTGTCATCAACAATCAGATGCTCTGTACAAAGAGGCAGGAGAAGAAATGTCTGCAGCTCGACACACATCACACATAACAGATTTCTGCATGCGCTTGAAAATGCTGTGCACATCCCTTTCATAGCTTGAGAGTTCTGCACTGAGCCAAACCTAAACAGGTGAATAAGCTACTGTTTTTACAGTGCACGAGAGCGTACCTGGACTAAGGAAGAACATTTTATATAAAATACATTTCTTATTTTTAAAGTATTCATTGAGTAAAAAGGAAATTTTCACAGAAAATGTAGCCAACTTATTTTTCTGTATTAGGCAAATAGATTTCACTTGGATACTCACAGAAAATGCTTTTGGAACTATAAGTCTTGTAAGAAGTAGGAATATCTTAAAGTGAAGTGTGAAAATGGAAAATGCAAGTACTTCTGAACTGGATCGCAGTGGATCTACCTGGACCTATGCCTTCCTTTCCCATTTCAACTACAGCATCACATTTTGCTGTTTGCTTTCCAATTTTGCTTTGAATGCAGCAAAGTTACTGAGACAATGAAGCGTAGGATAGAAGAAATATCATTAGCACAGTTCATGTCTTGACATTGTTACACAACCTTCTGAACAATTACTCAGATATTGATTCACTTACAAGGGCTAGCTGATACATCTTACAAATCTTGGGCACCGATCCATGCAGGGATTTAGTGACTCATGGAGCTCTCCCTGGGCTTCTGCAGCAGATTTTGTTGCGCACACCCTGTGTGAAGGATAGGGAGTTGGGCACATGAGGGTGTGATGCACAGCAACTTACAGCATTTACACGAAGTAGTCATTGGCTAAAAACCCTATATATAGCCCTTACAGCAAAAAACAAAACACAGTCCAGCTCCTGGATGAGTGCCTTAACTGCAAGGCCGCCAAGTCCTGCTTTTCCAGTCTATTAAAAGTGAAAGATAAATGAAAGAGTGAGACATCCCCTGACACTACGACACACTGACTAGCCTGTTGTATGCCTGTCACACGAACTGTACGAGTCTACACAGAAACGAGAAAAGAATGAAGTGGAGTCTTTCTCAGCCTCGATAAGTCCTTTCATTCCAGAGCTGTGGAGCAGAGGGCAGGGCACGTTGCCACCATCCGTTATGCGACACCTTGGAGAGTCGTACCTACCCTCAAGACCATTATGGAGCTTGATCCAGCAGACACAGTGGGAGAAGACTGATGAGAGCAGGCGTGTTGGGCAAGGCAGGTGAAAGGCGGGGTCCGTGCATTCCCAAAGGCCCCCTGTGCCACTTGGATGACCAGGCTCATGATCAGAACTGTGCTGCCTGGAGAGCTCTGAATATGGAAAACTTTGCTATCTCCAGGCTTAAGCAACCAGGGAGCAAGGTGTAGCATATCTAATGGTGGATTTGGTACCTACTGCCTTTGTGAGTTGGCCTCATTGCTAGCAATTAAATTTACATTGCATTTGATTCTTTTTAGCTCCTTGTATTATGATACATCCCATTAATATCAGAGACGTTTATGCTATCTGCAATGCATATCCACCATGAAAGGTGGTCTTTCCTCTGAAAAATTTAGTGCTGGACATCTTTAGCCCTAGGTTATGAACCATCTGCTAGAATCATTATTCCCTGTTCTCACAGTCTCTGAATAGTCTGATCCTTTTCATAAAGGAGAATCTTCCATATAGATATGAGGAACAGAGAAAATAAATATTCTCTCTAAGATTCCCCAGGAAATTTTGGGCTGGGAGAGAGCCAGGCATTTGATTCATAACTTTTACCCAGTCCAGAGCTTTCATCCTGATGCTGACTTTGTAACATCAGTTGGTCATACGTGGCAGAGTAGCTTTCTGGTTGCATCTACAAGTTCCTTTCATGGAACAGCTGCATATTTGATGCAGTCAACTGGTTGACTTAGTTCCAGTTACCTGTACTCGCCTGGTGAAGACAGTAGAAATCCACATGTTTATTCTATTATTTTATTTTGAAAGTATCATATATGTGCTTGCTGCTTTTACTTTTTTTCTTTTTTAATTTTCTTATCTTTCCCTTTAGCAATCACTGAAAACTGCTTGGTGCTAATGATTACACTTGAAATTGTCTATATTTTTATCATGAAAAACCCCACAATTCTTATCTAAAACTCTGCATTGCTCTACATAGTTATAATTCATCATCTTAGTGCTTAGTTTTAGAAAAATATTATTTCTATTAGAAATTCTGAAATTTACAGAAATATGGAAATTGATACAGATTATGCTAGGTTTTCAAATGCTCTTATACAGGTATTTTCCTCACTGGGTGCTGAGCATAGATGCTATCAAATAGCATAGCATAGAAACAATAACAATAAAATAAATACCTTGCATAATAAAGAGTATCTCAAATATAAAAGTAGCTTGTCAGGAAGTATAAATAGCTTGGAGGAGGTATAAAAACGGATGATGTGGTAACATACGAAGGAGAAATATCACCATAATAGTTGTATCGGCATTCCTTTTTAATAGGGAAACAAGTGATGGGGAGAAATATGACAAGAACAGAATACACAGAGGAACAGGTGATACAAGAGATAATTTAGAAGCAGGGATCAAAAAGTATCAAACTGGGTAGATCAGAGAAAATGATTGGGAGTAAATGAGTATTCCATAATTGTCATATATTTGAAAATATTTGAAGTGCTGATTGAAAATTTTATACACCTTCCCATAATGCTGAAGCATATGGCAATAGCTCTTGCTTCATAATATGAATCCCCAAATAGTACAGAGGCTGAGCTAATTAGAACAAATGACAGTATATTCTATATTACCATATTAGAACCAGCTAAGGATTCTTGCTTAGAATATTGAATGATGGCTGTGCAGAAAGTTCAATATAGGAAATCTCTTTTGAAAAAATAAGTCAGTATTTATATAGTATCTTCTGCAAATACCACTGTTAGTAACAGTCCTATGACTCCTTTCTCACATCCACCTTTTCCTACTTTGCATCCTTTCTCACGAAAAGTTAGTTTACACTCCCAAAAAAGTGTGTGTGTATATATATGGTCATTAAATGAGCTAATCTTTTTTCAGCTTCTATATACAGTGGTAGCTTTTTTTTTTTAACATTAATACTTCATAGAGGTTTGATGGCCTGTTTGCCAAATTCTTAGGTAAAATTTAAATAGAGATAAATGAGAATTTTGCATCTAAAAATGCATAATAGTGCCTAAAGATGTATCAAGTAGTCCAAGAGTGGTCACAGTCATACCAGCAATATGCTAGTGGGGTAGTACTGGCAAAGGGCCTGCTTGTAATTTTGCTCTCAATCTGTGGAAAGAAATGAGTTATCAATGGTAGATAAAAGTGGACTATCATGAAGTTATTCTAGAACGTATTGGGCCTGTTCCTCTTCAATGTGGAGAAATAGGCCCCTGGAAAACATTTTTCTCTTGCTTGTGAATCCCAGGCATGCCAGTTTCTTTTTTTTTTTCCCCCCCCCTGCTTCTCAGTGCCATGATGGTTTGGGTAGGGGTTCACAAAATCAACAATATTATCTAGGCTGATTTAGACAAGATTGTAAAGGTAACTTTTAGCTCATTTTAAGGGCCAGGTATGCAAAAGTGTGTCCTTTCCAATAAATAAATAGTCTAGAGCTTCCTAACTTGCACTGACATGCAGCCTAGCTCTTGAGTTACTAATGCTTCTTAAGATCTGATTTTGGCAGGTCCAAAAGCACCTTGGTTTTCAAAACCCTAAGCCCTTGTATGCTTTTGGAACATGGCTGCCTAATGTACATAAATGCAATGCGTCATTGTTTTGTTTTAAGGTTCCCAGGTGTATATCTTCAGCTAGGGGAAAGATGATTTTATCTAGCTTTCTCTCTGGGAATTAAGACACATCTCTGTCATCAGTATCTGATGCTACTAAACTGCTTCCAGAACCGGACATCCTAGACTGCGTGCACCCACAAAAGGTCTTTGATTCTTTCAAACAGTTACTAATGGGGTAATGATCCACCTACTGATTGACTTAAGCACTTAGGGGGAATAGCACACACTTTTGCTCACAGAACATGAGAGGCTTTAAATAAATTTTAGTTGTCTTTTTTATGAATGTGACTTTCTTCTGGGTAATGATTAAAGCTTTGAATTTGATTGTCAACATTCACTTGAATTATGCACTCAGGGGGTAAATTGGCAGGATTGTATTGTCTTTGCATTTTTAACAGTTACTTCTAAATAGCTTAGAGCTGAATCAAATTTTAGTTTCATTAGTTTGATTTAAGTTATTTATGCTAATAGATTTGCACTAGAAACCAGGTTTATTACCCATTTCTAAGATTATTCATATTAATGGGAACCCCCTCCACCCCCTCTTTTTTCCTGAAGATATTATAAAGCTGCTGACTGGACATCTGCTTGAATTATCTGGGAGAGAAGATTCTTGTAGGTTTAATACAATAATTTTTTTCATTACCTCTTGTTTATACCTTGTGCTCTCATATTGAAATTATCTGTAGCCATACTTATCAGATTTTATTTGAATGGTTCCTAGCTTTATTAGAAATATCTCATGATGTTCTGTGACAACAGAGAAAAATCAAATTATTTAACTGAATCATGCTTAGTTGAGATGGAATGTGGACAGAAAAGAGTTTTCTGAACAGTTATTGATTAGCCTGTAACAACATTGGCTGTATGTGGTCTCAGGCATTCTCCTTTAGGTTGTAATGACCATCTTATTTACAATCATTTTTGATGTTTGGGCACCCATATGTGTGTTGTTATAACAGAATATAAGAAGCAACTGCAATGAAAGCAAATGCCTTGTGCAGGATAATAGTCCCCCTGCTCTTCCTGACTTTTAGGCAGTTTGGTAAATCATATAAATAATGATATTTTACTGCTATGGATACAAGGAAGTTGGATAGATTTCAGTTGGAGCTATATGAATCTCATGGTCTAGCACACTTTTAATTGCATAGGTTGTAGTCTCTAACTTTTAAGATTTAAAAACTAATGTCGTAATATAAACCTAACTATGTTTACCATTTCTGTTCTCATTTCCTTCATATAAGCATGACACTTAAAATTCAAATTGACTTAGTGATAGAAAAGCAAACAAACTGAAAAATTGAGTTAAATTTGGGAGAGCAACATCTTGGTTTGCAGAACATAATATGGATAGAGAAGGGTGAAGAAAGGTGATATTCTAAAGAGAAAGACACGCAGCTGGAAAAAGCCAGTAGCCCACTGATTAGGACACAAGGCTACAGGACTGGTTGGGAATCCTGTCACATTTCTGCCTATGATCTTCTTTGTGTAAAAAAGACCCAAAGAGACGAACTCATTTTGATGTGCTTATGATAAATGACGACAAATAGTCAAAATTATGATAACGTGAAAGACCTGTCACCTTTCTAGCCCTAAGTAGCTGTATGAAATTTTATGATTTGTGTAAAATTCTCTTATACTTAATTCTTTAACTACAAAACAAAATTGTTCTGTTTAAGAATTTGAATCTCAAATATTCATTGCGTCTGGAAACAGATTGCAAGTTTTCCTCCTCCATTTCAAGGATCTTAACTTTGCAGTCTATCTCACCCTAAAAACTAGCAAGGACAATTCAAAAAAAATGCTGAAAAAATATAGATGTAATTCCTTCAGGCAGAAGATAGATTTGAATCTCTGTCTCCTGTATCTTTTGGGGAATATACAACTGGGGGGAAAAAAAGAAATAAGTGTTATTGAAAAATACAACTGTCTTCACTCTTTTTGGGTTTTAAAAAACATATGTTTTTAGTAGTATTATGTTCTCATCGTATCACAGACTACCATTTTTTTCAAAACAGTCTTTGCAACAAGTACATGGCTTCATGGCTGACTCTAACAAGCAGCACGTTTAGAGTCGCGTTGCGTTAACTACCCTAAAACATTGGTTCTACCATAATTATATCCTATTTCTTATTGGATTCCTGTAAGTTCAATGAGACTACGTATAGAATGACATGTGACTGAAGTGATACAATGGCAATGAGACATACTCATGGTTTGTTACTAAAACATATCTTTTGTGACTCCATAGTATAAACCTTCCCTTTTTTGGGGGGGGAGGGAGAGTGTCACAGATCTGTGGTTCATTTAGTCTTTTTACAAAACACTAGCTAAGAAAAAACAATAAAAATCTAGTGAATTACCAATTCAGTGGAATGATACTACAACGTTAAATGATGGATTAATAGAGTTATACAGACTGATTTTAAATGAGAACTTTTAGGACATGATTCTAAACCTTTTACAGATTTAATGGCAATGCCTTGCTGTTCCCACAGAGCTCCAATGGAAGAGGAGGATACCGAAGCGGGCTTTGAGCTCTGAGGAAGTTTTGCCATCATCACATGATCTACATACAATGTTTTGTTTCCCATACCTCTGTGTTATGCTGTGTTCTTCAAAGCAGGTATGGCTGCAGATTTCTGGGCTTTGTTTCTACTGGGAGGGGAGGAGTGCTTGTCTTTCAAAGATGTTTTCGGCTATCATTTTGAAACAGAGTTACCTTGTCTGTACAGCTTCTCTTTCCCAAAGTAAATGGCAAATCCTTTATGACTGCGTTCAAGTTGAGTTTAACTCACTGGGTCCAAAGGTATTTCTAGGTTTGTGTAGGAATACAATGGCACCACTCTACAAACTATGACAGCTAAGGAATATATGCAACAGCAAAAAGAAGCAACAGCAAATTGTTCAGTTTGTTATGAGGCAGAAAGTGACAAAGTAATGCGGTTTGGGGGGGAGGGGGGTTGTTTGGTTGGTTGGGGTTTTATTTAATGATACGCAATTTAAACACCATCAGTATTATCATTGTCATCTCAACATTATGCATACTACCACACTTGGAAATAGAGATTTGCTAGATGTTATGACTAATTAGGCAGATATGGGGATTGTTGATAGCATCGGGGGTGGGGTGTGGGGGGGTGTGTGTGTTAACAGACTATTACATTCCTTTCTCTCCTAGATTCCTTCTTTCTTTGTCCTAACCTTTATTCTTCCAGCAAGGAAACAGCAGGGAACGTTCCATTTACAAATCTTATTGATGCCAGGATCACTTAGTAGACTGGTAGCCGCATGGATGTGAGAATAACTTCACTTAATATTGTAAATGAAGCATATGAAAATTCCAGTTGAGTATTTTGTATAGAAACAGTAAACAAGTTAAATGTATCTGTTGTCAGTTGACTGCTTTCGTGGGTTCAATATAAAGACAGAAATTCTGTCCAAGCAAGACAGATTTTAAGCAAAAGAAGTGTATATTTTCATGTTCCCTAATATGAGTATGCTCAGGCTTCTGCACTTGAGATACCTGATAATCTATTTCCAATCTGTGTTTTCTTCTACTGAGAAAACCAAGTAAGCTGGCAATAAATTTTGAGATATAATGTACTTCCATGTTGTGGAGTGACACCCATTAAGATATGAACCAAAGCAGTGAACTGCAACATCTCTGTTGCTATTAAATACCCAAAGGAAAATTGGATGGTTTATTGACCCAAATATTGTATTCAGCTAAGTCCTTGCTGTGCAAGGTAACCATTTCCCCTGGTAAAACGGGGATAAACATGTTGATCTCATTTCTGTAGTTCTTTATATATAGTTACAGTATATAATAATAATATTTTTAACTATGGTTGGGATAATGTATGGAAAAAATGGTAAATTCTTTCCTAATTAATCTTGATTACCTCACTTTGGCTTAATGAGAAGGATGTAAAAAGCCTTCGTCTAGCATGTCCTACAGTCTCCTGGCTGCTTCAGGCACTCTTTCATATTTGAATACCCTCAGGCTGATTACAACCTGGAACTCCAATTTCCAGTTGAGCAGATTTGTCTGCTCCATAAAAGAGACACGATGATCCCATTGACATCTTATAAAATAAGCTGCATCTCTGCGTTTGTAGGGAGCTCAATCCTACTGGTATCTGCTTAGTGTGCTCCAAAAACACAAGCCATTAGTCATTTGCTACACAGTCCTAAGACTTCTAGGTCAGCTTTGTCATATGTTAGATGCCTTTATCCTTCCCACCTTCTGCGTTTCTCACCTGGATCCTAACCTTAAAGGTTTATATTTGCTCTTCCCAGTGGGATCTGATGTGGTGGGTTAATATGAATGACTCTGAGCTGACATCACAAAATAGTTTTTTAAAGTCTCAGACCTTTTCTGGGCCCTATTTGCATTTGGAATGCAAGTTTTGAGGCTAGCAGAGATAACATTTGTCAGCTTTGCAGTTTAGAGTTGGTAATTCAAATTCCAGAGAACGCCTCCAATGTGACCTCCTCACCTTCCCTGCTCTCTTCTTTTCCTCCCCCCCCTTAGTGATTTGAAGCAGCATTTGCTGTACAATTTTCTGTTTCTCTAGCTAATGGTAACTTATTCCCCTTCCAGCTTTTGCTGTAAATACTTTCTGAGCAAGTCAGTAATTAATGTTGCACTGATGACTGGTGGCATCTGTATGAGTTTATTATCATCTGTACTGAAACACAATGCACAAGGAAAACATGGAGGACTCTAAAGAAAGAGTCTAATAAATTTACATGAATTAACATTAAATTTAATTTGCCACATGCCAACCAAACTGTGCAGCAGATCTAAATCCTTTAAAAGATATAGACTTCTCTATTGTAGCTTCTTCCCAGGCCTGACTGTTAACACTTATTTCAAGAATTCACTCTAGTTTTTTTACCAAAAAAACTTTCCATACATAATGATTGATATGTATGGATTAGGTTTTTTTTTCCCTCAATGAGATTGTGTCCTGGTTTCAGCTGGGTTAGAGTTAATTTTCTTCTTAGTAGCTGGCATAGGGCTGGATTTTGGATTTAGCATGAGAAGAATGTTGATAACACATGGATGTTTTAGATGTTGCTGAGCAGTGCTTACACTGGTCAAGGACTTTTCAGCTTGTCATGCTCTACTGACTGAGAAGGCTGGAGATGCACAAGAAGCTGGGAGGGGGCACAGCCAGGACAGCTGACCCCCACTGGCCAAAGGGCTATGCCATACCATATGATGTCATACTCAGTGTATAAATGATGGGCCAGCTGGCCAGGGGGCCACTGCTCAGGTACAGGCTGGGCATCAGTTTGTTGGTGGTGAGCAATTTTTTTTTTCCATTTGCATCACTTGTCTTTCTTGTGTTTTGTTTCTCTCTCCTTTTGTTTTTTTCTTTACAATTTATTATTGGTTTTATATTATTCTTGTTATTTTATTTCCATTATTAAACTGTTCTTGTCTCAATCCACAAGTGTTCTCACTTTTACTCTTCTGATTCTCTCCCCAGTCCCACTGGGGGGTGGTGTGTGAGCGGTCTGCTTAGTTGCTGGCTGGGGTTAAACCACAACACAGAGAGAGAAAAACTTTCTTTATTTTTATCTTTTTTATCTTTTTAAGAATATAAATTAAACCATTAATTTACCCATGCATACAATATAATGCCCAGAATAAATATGATTTATTACTGTATTTTTTTCTCTTAGCCCAAATATGAAAGGGTACTGGAAAACTAACTTGAATTAAATTATACTTTTTTTGGGGGGTAGTATTTAGTTTAAAAACATGAAATCATTGAAATAAACAGGACAATAACACCTAGTAAAGAACTATAAGTTCACCCCTTCCATAATGGACTGTGTGGTGGTGGCTTCTGGCATCCTCCCAAAACACCAAACAAGTGAAATAAATAAAGTTAATATAATGTTTGTCACTGTTTTAGCAACCATAGTGTCAAAGAGTCTCCAAATTTAGAATAAATATAAAATATACAGAATAGAAAGAAGACAGACAGCAACAGATACAATTTTTTTATCAGAGAGGTTCATCAAGCTTTTAAAGCTCAGAAACATATCTGCGCCCAGTTTTATAGAGGCATGAATGTGAAATCAAAGTCTAAATACAGGCCCTAGCATAGTCCATGCCAGCTTCCACTAAACTCTTGAGTGTACCAAATGTCACAGAAAAAAATATTGTAAAATTTTCCTTGGAACTTGCAGGTCTTTTGATAAGAAATTTTTAGGGAACTGTTTGGTTAAAAACAAATCAAATCTCCCAAACCAATGCATTCAAAATGACACCAAATTAATAGATATTTTTGAAGGATCTTTGGCTTGATTAACTGAATCCAGTGAAAAGCTGAAAACTGAGTAACTCTCAGATGTGCAGAAAAATCTGCTGATTTTTAAACTTTGGCTTAAAGTCTTGGCAATTGCTGTAGTCCATCCACGGGGCAGGCACAGCTGACTCCCTCCAAGGACCTGGGGAGCCATGTGTCCAGCGTAGCTGAGGTGCCTCTTCCCTGGCATCTCCTGGTTTAGCCGCAGCTATGGCTTCTGAGGGCATCTGGGTCCTTAGATCTCAAAGACCGAGACTGTGCATAATCCCAGATAAAAAGCTCTATGGATGCACTGTGTACCAGAACACCAGCTTGATTTTACCATCTGTGCTTTAGAGGAGAGAGCATATTTAAGCAATTTTTCAGTGGCTACATTGGTTGCTACTTCTACTGTAGCTGTTTTAGTAGGTCAGAAAGGAAAAAATCCAAACAGCATCAGTGAAAACACTTTCTAAACTAGGCATTTATCATAAAAGCAAACTGTTAACATATCATTCTGGAGCCAGCATAGTTCGCTGTGGAAATGTTTGGTTGCCAAGTTGCTAATTTCATAGCAACAAACTCCTGAAAGAAAGGTGGCTAGTCCAGGTATGTTAAAATTAATGTAATAAGAAAACCTATTATTTCTGTTAACTCATCTATCTTGTCAAGGTACATGGGTAAAAAGAAAATGGCAAGATGATGAGTACTTCTATGTCACAAAAGGAAGAAAAGAGGTTTGAAGAAAGGTGAGAGCAACGGCACAGTTTCATCAGTCGTGTGTGTGTCATCGCAGATTACATCGGAAAGGAGACAGGTGATGTCAAGCCAGCAATGTTTAGTGAGATACTAAAATTAAATTTTCAATCTAAGAAATATGATCAAAAGAGTAGAAAATTTGTCACCCACTTTTGTTTCTAAGGGTCTTTTAGTTTACATAAGGATTTTCTAGTTTACCTATACTCTGTCCTTCCTTTTCTCCTTCCTTCTGTCCTTTATTTAAAAAACTGAAGATGAAAGAAAAAACTGCTTGGAAATAGGATTAGATTAATACTTTCAACAAAATATTTTAATGTGGCTATGAGAAAAGAGCTTCTTTAGTAACAAAAAAGCTTCAATACTGAGAAGCCAGAGCATCTGTGAAACATGGGGTTTTTTTCTGAATGAAATATAACAAGTTGCATATTACTTTTTGTAATTACAAGAAGAAACTAAAATGTGCTATCAACTTGAAACAGATATCTTTAATATCAGCTAAGTCAGGATACCACGGAATTATTTTGTCAAAGATTTCACAGCAAAATAAAATGTTCTGAAAAGAATTGGTACCCTTTATTTTCACATGTCTAGATGTATTTTGTTTCCCATGTATAGATACTTTATCAAACAGCCGGGCAAGAAAGCTGGTTTTGCCTTGCCTTTCAGCTATGTTTTAAAAGAAGCAGTGCAGAGCCTGGAAAGGATTTGGGGCAGTGTATACTGACCGCAGGTGTTCATCCTTTGCAGTCCAGATTCTGACACCTATTTTGAAAAGAGATTTAACATGAATGCTGCAGAAGTGAACTTCTTTTCAGCATACAGACAGTTTTAACTCACTAGAGAAACTGTAATTTTTCATATGAATTATATAGGGAAACTGTAATACCCTCACATAGACATTATCAGTGCTTCATGTTACTAGGTTGGCTCTAGTGCAAAGCCTGACCTTTTCCTCACCCTACATGTTCAGTTCTTCCATGTTTAGTTTTATCTGTTACAAGGAAGCAGTGCTTTCTGGTTAGATCTTCTGACCTTTGAGAAGGATTAAATGTTTCACCTTAGTCTGTTCTGTTGTCAGATTAAATAGTTTGAAGTAAATGGAGAGAACGATGATTATACTTGAAGCTCTACTGAGCATATGGGAGTGCTTATTCTGAAAGGATATTGAGTCTTTCTGTCCATACAAGACTCACTTAGCTTTTTCTTTATAGCCTTAGTCTACAAACATGGCATAAATGCACCGTCCCAGGAAAAGCTTGAGAAGGATTAAGAGGGATCTCTGTGTTTCTGTATGGCTTGGCTGGACAACCTTTTCATAGCTTTTTCCAGAGTCAAGTTACAGAACCCTCAGCACTACTGCCTCAAGAATAGTATAGAGCCAAAACAAACCTATTGTCTGCTCCCTGTCCTTCTCTCCCTATTTTCTCCCTTGGATATGCAGAACAAATAGATGAAAGAGGATCTGATTTCAGAGGTGAATATTGCCTCAGTGCTCCTCAAAACTGAGACTCTCATGTGCATGTGCTGAACTTTCAACGCTCATTTTATTGGTGCAAATACCTAAAGGTGTACCTGTAAAAGATTTCAGATGTAGGCTTAAATGTCTAAATCTCATTACTGGTATTTAAATGTTTTTTTGGAGGTGGATGTTTGGCTTTAGTTCTGGAGTGGCTGTATGCTCATCAGGTAAGGAAAATGGCTTTTTTAAAGAAAATAATTGATGAAATGACTGTATAGTATAAAGCTAAACTACCTTTACAACTATAGACTATGAACTTTAGTCACAACAGCTTTGCCAATCACTGCTTGCATTACTAGTGCCCAGCTGGGCAAAACTATAGGAGTTCAGGGGAAAATTTGCTGCTTCCAAGTATTTTTAGTAGTACTTTAAAAGATGCCTAGTTCTTAAGTGATAACGTAACAGTACTGCCTTCAACGCCTTCAACAAAATATGACTGACTTCTCTCCTTCTCTATCATTATCTAAGATTTTGGTGTCATTGTTCTGAGATTTTGGGTTGTATCACATTTCTATGAATGTTGATCCAAATGCAGTTTTGGGGAAGGACGTGTAATTTTAACAAAATTATATTCAAGTTTAAAAAAAAAAATTAAAAGAAAAAAAAAAGCAGCCTTTTTCTATTCACCAGTTATCCAGTATGGCCTACTCAACCAATTGGAAGGGCTTGTGTATTCATTACTGGAAAATAAGCTGCAAGTTTAAATGTTCTATGGATTTTTTTTTAGCACCAGAAAGTCAAAACTGGTCATCCAACCTGAATTTCTGTGAAGAACACAACTGGAAATTTTTTTTTTTCTCATCACAGTACATTCAGTTCCAGTATACCTTAATCACTTTCCAAACTTAAAATAATTTACTACTGTAATGTACTTCTTCCAGAGAAAAATGTCATCTGTTTGTCAGAAATCAAAGGTGCAAATGCATCCAACTGTTACTGATTTAACTAAAGAAGTTGTCTTTCTCTCTGGTGGTTATTGCATAAGGTATCTGGCTAAAAGAGAATAGTTGCCACAATTACTAGATCAGAGGTTTTAATAATTAAGAGCTACATAATGTCAGGTACCTATAGGGGGATATAGAAATTCAAGAGAGAGTACAGGTGTAGGTTTGTCAAAGAGCACTGAGTCGAGGAAGAGAAATAACCTGAGCTATATCTTTTAAAAACTCTCCAAAATGCATTAAGGAAAATTGTGTTTTAATGGAAGTTCTGTTTTGGATAATCCATATTGGGCATCACATGCAGGCATCAGCAAAAATTAGCTGGTGTTCCTAAGGACAGTACAAAACCTTCTAAGATAGGAAATGCTGTATTCAAAATGAAGTAATTTTAGAGTTGGAACATAGTATGCCACACAAAGATGAGTGGAAAGTTAGGATAGCCTAGAGAACAAAAATCAGTATCTGACAACACTACTGTACAAAAAATGGTCTCTATCCATAATGTTATGTGTGTGTTTCATACCATATATATACTTACATGTTTATGTGTTAACTTGATGTGCTAACTGAAATAGCTTTACAAAATTATAAGCACAGTTGAAGGGAAGAAGCGTGAGTAGAAATAAGGAGCTCTTTAGCAGAAGACATGAAAGTAAAAATGAGTAAAATGGCCATACTTTTGCTAAGCTGGTCATATTGCTCTCATCCTAGGTAAAATAATGGAAAATATTCAGATGAAATACTGTTTACAAACAGGTAAATGGAATTGTATAATTAGTTTCAGAAATGTATTCTATTAAATAGAAAATGGGTCATATCAAGATTAATTTACTGCGTTTGGGGAATTTCTAAATCTGGCTGGTAAAGAAACTTGGGGGACCTATTATATTGCCACTTATGTTGGCAAAAATAGGATGATTAAAAAAAACAAATCAAAATATATGTAAAACACTTATTGAAAGGACTGTGAATTTGCCTACTTAGAGTTGGAAAAATATCTTAACAAAATGAAAGACTCAGTAATAGCAAATAGGTAGAGCAAGGGGTACTGCAGGAATCTGCACTAGACCTTGTAAGACTCAACATTTTCATCAGTGATGAGGAAATTAATATTAAATTGCATGTCAATCCCATTACAATTAAATCTGTAAATGATACCAAGGTTGAGGAAATGGTATGAAACCCACATGTAAACCCACTGAAACAAAATACTACTTTTATATACAGCCAGAAAGACTGCAGGCCGTGACTTTGGAATGGCAGACAATACACGCATCGATGTTATCCATTTATTCACATGCAGGGTGATCTTTATGCGAATCTCCTGTGTTTGTGCTCTGCTTCACGCTGGCCTGTGCTGTTTGCCAGCACAGAGAGCGCCAATATGTAGCTGAAGGTAGTGCAGCTGCTGAACCTGGGTACATGCCTTATTCTGCACTCCCACAGAGATACCTTGCAGAAGGGGCTGATACCACCCTAAGGTGTTTCATCAGGGTGGTAGCAAGTAGAAATGACAAGCTGAGTTTTTCTTTCAGTACCCTTCCCCTTTACTAATCACAGTAGTCGTAATTACACACTGTTAGTTGCATTACTAACAATGTTAATGTTACATTAACACTAACACCGGGCTTGCTCCTGCCAACCAAATTTTTAAAAGGTTGTTAAAAAGTTGGAGGTTTCAGTAAAGATCTATGAATTATTCAGTGGGTAATAGACATGTCTTAATGTGAGAGCTTTAGAGAACTCACTCTCAAAAGATTTAGAGGTAACTTGATCATTCTGCACAAGTACTTTCCAGGAGAGAAAATAGTGGATTCTGAAGGATGCATAAATCTGACATAATAAGAGCCAGAAACCAAAACCAAGCATGTGTTTGCTTTTCCTGCTATATGGCTGCACAGAGATCCCCCAAAACCCAATCCTCTTTGAGGTACGGGGTATCACGACCTTTGTTGTCCAGCCATATTAATGAACGACTGCTACAGAATAAGCAGTGCAACCTACGTTATCTTCGAGCAAGCTGGTTGGGATTCTGGAGGAGATGTACTCTACCCAGGAAAGGTGCCCTTCGTCTTGGCACGGATTGAGTAAACTGCTGTCTGTCACGAGTGAATTTGTGAATCCTGCTGACTATGTTAATTTGTCATGAATGGGTGACTTGACACAGTTTGATTTAGTAGCAGTTTAGAATTTACTTGTGGCAAATCACAGGATTTGATTGTGATATTTTAATAGCACTCAATCGTCAGTCCATTAACAAACCAATTAGACAAAATTAATCAAAACCACCACGCTGTCCTAATCTACCTTTAGAAAACTAGGCAGAAATGGTAAGATATTGTAGGTTAGTAAAGAAGTCATATGAAAAATAGTGTTGAAACCACAAAGAGAATTCTCTTCTGTTCTCTGGCAAATCATTGCACCATTGTATCTTCTTTCCCATCTATCAAATGAAAAAAAAAAAAGGTATTTGCCTTTCTCTAATGAATTTTTGTATTCATTTATTATTTTTAATATCCTGAAAAGAAAATAATAAAATAATATAATTATTTAAAATATTCCTTTCCTCAGATACCAGCGTTTGTTGTAGTTTCCTACATTAGCAGGTTCTTATTTGATTTTCCTGTTGCACTGGTATGTATGAAGATGAGCTGTTCTCAGTCTGTGGAGTTCCACTGGTGTGACTGATAGAACCTTTTCCTTTTATTTGACAAACCTAATGATTTAAAAACTGATTTAGAGGACTTAAGAAGAATTACCACTATATCTCACACTCCGGCGATATTTACATTAGAATGAATTCTTATTTGTTGTTATGTACCTTTATTGGCTGGAGTTTGGTTCAGTTCAGCTTGGGAAAGCTGACTTATGTTAGCCTGGTAAATACTACTGGTACCTAATGGCAGTTGTTGCTTCAGTGGTATTCCAAGATTAAAAAATTTTTGCACAGTAATATAGCCTATAGAAATTATCACCCTGCTGAAAATGAAAGCACTGTGTATATTTAAACAAGCAGGAATGAATTTTAAATATAATCTTTTATGAACAAGTTTTAAACAAGAATTTGATGAATGGTATGCACTGTAATATATACCTTTCTGTTATGACCTTTTGATTTTGATAGTCTGTATTTTTAATAAGCTCTTCTTTAAGTTCAATAGCAATTAGATAAATTAATCAGTAAATTTTAATAGAACAGCTAAAAATACAACTTGAGTCTATTTTTCATATTATCCTTTTAAATGGACACATAAAGAAATGTCACAATGTTTTGCTCAAATACTTCGCTAAGTTAAAACTTTGCCTGACATAAAACTGAAAAAGCTTTATAAACTTTATGTACTTTTTCTTGTATTCCAATCATGATTTTTTTTAATGTAAAGTTTATGGGACTTCAGTCTGGGAAGCAGAGTCTAAGGCTGTCATCCTTTTAAATTTTAGGTTCAGCGCATGTTAAAACATGTGTAACTCCAAAAAGAGAAACATTTTGTTGAGCGTAATTTTTACCCGAAGAATAAATGACATGGGAGGCAAGGGAGCGATCGAGACATGCTGCCTATGACTCTTGGTGCACTTTTGCCGCACACAACACCAAACCTCAGACCAGGGGAAAGTACAGCAAAAAGGAAGGGTAAGTCTGGGGACAAAATAGCTTGTGGTGTAATTTAAATAAGAGACTGGGCCCTGCCTGGAAACTCTATAAGCTCAAACCTTAGCTCAATCACTCCATTTCTCTCACAACCCTTAAACTAGAGCTTGCAAGAGGTCTACTAGAATCAGCTTTATGCCCGAGTCATACACAGTAGTTTCATTCTATGTGTCCAGAAGGCATTTCTCCAGCCAGAGGCAGCAGGAGAGTTTCACTGTTGAAAACCATGAAAGAAACGCAAATTAAGAATGAAGTTTATCCACTGTGTTAATTACTAAATTTAAAGCTTTGCAATAAAAAATTAGAGCAACTGCAACTTTTTTCTTCTTCCTTCTGAATGGGGAAAAGTCTATTATAAATTTAAAAAAAAGCCATTCTAAAAGGGAAATAGTACAGAATAAAGAAACCATAAGAACATATCAAATCACATGAATGTAAATCAGCAATTACAAAATACAATAATCTGTCCTCTGTTAAAAATAATAATAAAGAAAAATCAACCCCCAAACCACAATCTTTTATTTAGCTTTAAGCTGTTACACATGGGTAGCAAAACAAAATAAAGCCATTTTTCCAGAGAAGTTTTGTTTTTTCCAGAGTTGTTTGATGAAGGATTGTTGGATTGTTCTTGGATTCTTTTCTTTTTTGAGGGAAGGAGGATGATGTGGAAAGAAAAGAGGGAAGAAATGCTTGTATACATCTAGTTCTTCTATTTCTTTTTAAAATGCATATTTTGTTTTTAAGGATATTTATTTTAGATTATAATAAAGAACACTTACTTTACTTAATTAAATGCTACCCAATGCATATTAAAGTAGTCACAAGAGCAAATACAGGAATAATTTAATGGCAGTAATCCAGTGTCTGGTGAACAAAACCAATTTAACCAGTTGCTTCTCTGATCAGAGAAAAAAAAAATGGTTAGGCAATTTATCTGGTATTCTGACTCTGATATAGAGGCAGATTTTTTTATCCAAGTTCATTTTCTTTAAGCCATGTAGGAACCTGGGTCCAATATTTTAAGTGTGCGTCCTCATGAGAAGGTCACAGCCTGCGAGAGCTTCTTAATTTGCCTCAAATTTTTCCCTCATCTTTTTCCCAAAAAATCCTCCATTCTCGCTAGCACTCCTGAAGTCATAAAATACCTTCTGAAGCATTTCACTGGAAACTACTTGGTGGGATTTGAAAAAAGGAGAATGAGAAGGTGTTCATGAGGTCAATAGTTTAAAAAGAAGAGAGGGGGTGATTTAAGAGAGAAGATCTTTTATTGCAGGAAAGGACAAATGCCTGGTTTTAATTGATAACTATTATTATTTAATACATCAGATGAAAATCAAGCTACTTAGAAGGTATCCAGCTATGGACATGAGGCTTCTTTGCTTTATCCTTTTAATTTGGAAATCTGCCATCTCTATCCTCTCTTCCTTTCCTACTCATGTTTAACTTTTGCCTCAGTGAAATAAAAGATAGGGGGTTCCTTCATCTCCTCTTTTTCAATAGTTGACCATCTCTTTACAGCCGTCACACACACACATACCCCACCCCACCCGCCCCAGCAGTTTGTGTGCTACGCTTCTATGCTTCGCGAACCCTGAGAAACTATAAGTCATTAAAACTTTGCTAAAACAACTTTCCTACCTAGTGACTGTTTGGTGATTTTGTTATTAAAAATGATTAAAAAATAATGGCAATTTTGAATCCCTAGAAGGTTGCACTTAAAGCCCAGTAAAACCTCACCTCATTACTAGGTCTAATAATGTTAGATGCAATTTAGCATCAACATTATTCAAAAGCTGCTACAGTAGAGCTTTGCAGGTAGGGTCTACATTATTGTTAATGCTAAACTGCTGTCATTGCCTTATATTGTCATTAAGTATCTAATAATTTTACAGACTTTTATTACAGTCAGCAGGATTTCATTCTTCAGGTGCCCCCAGTGGGACATTAGGAACATGTAGGAAACCAGAACATTTGCAGCAAACCTTACATAGCACTGCAGGAGTTCAGTTTTGTTCTTGCTGTGATTAGTCACCTTCGGGTAGAAATGAAAAACTCATTAGATCCTTTATTACTTATACCTATTAGAGAGGATATTTACAGTGCTGTGGTTCAGAACTTGTTAGTTTTGAACATTGATAAATTCTGAAGAAAGCCATGTTTTGCTGTTCTCCCTTTGTCCATTTCTCCCTTCTCCTCTATTTTGACTTCATTCCCTAAAGCATGTCAATCGTTAAGACCAATTTTGCTCTTGGAAGGTTGATGTCACTGCTGGATTCTTACAAATGAACTATTAATGTGCAAGTACCAGGATCCTCCAGTGCCCCGCAGTAGGCACCTCGTCCCTGAAGCTTAGCCTTCCACCACTCTGATGCACACCGTTGGCAACCTCATGGCTTGGAAAAGTGATTTTTTTCCATTTGAAGATTCTGTGTACTCTACGTGGCCCATCTATCACTGACTTTCTGGTTATTAATTGCTCATAAATGTTCATGAATTTGTGTCACCCTGATGAACCTCTTAACTCGCATACAAGCTATTAATTATTCATTTGTAAGTAATTATGCTGATGATTTTTGCATCCTCTATAGCTGCTCATTATGTAAACTAACCATGTTAACAGTCCCTATACTGATTCAGACTTGAGATACAGTCTTTAGCTGCTGTCAGGGAGAGCTGTAAGATCAAAGATTTTTATAACAAAGTAAAAATTAGTTACTGATGGATATTAGTTATTGCCTTTGTAATAGACAAAATTAAAATCTTTGTCCATAAACATACCTACAAATATCATAATTGACTCATTTTTTAAAAAAACCCGTAATCCTTACCTTCATTATACAAAAAAAAAAAAAGTGAATTATTCATTTTTAATGTTTGTTTTTTTTTTTTTCTAAGGAAAAAGATTTAGTTAGATGTTTGGAAGGCATTCCTTGAGGGGGGTCCCTGATGAGGGCTGTCTTGGGGCCTCCAGGGGGATATCTGAGGGAGGAGTTGGGGGCATTGCCACGATAAATTGTACCACAGTATTCTTCCAACACCTTATTGATGTCCAGTTTTGATGAGGTCAACGTAAAAAGATCTTGAGACTATGAAAACATCCATTGAGGTTAATAAATTGGGATATTTTGCTCCCTAGATAAAAACCACGCTTCTAACAAAATTCTGCACCTTTAGGGGAGAATAGAAACTTGGTTTTCTCAGAGGTAAAGTGTCATATGATAGAAGTACAGTGCTCTACAATCATCTTCTAATTGGAAGTGTTGATTGCAAGATAAGTTTCAGGATAGATACACAGAGAAAAAGGCAAGGATCAGTTATCTAAACTATGCTAAGTAAATTAGTTACTGAGATGATAAAGCCCTTGTGAACCCAAAATTCAGTGAGTTGTAAAAGCATTATGGAAAATAATTAAAAGTATTATGGAAACTAAAGAGCATTTTTTCTTTGTTTGCTTTTTTGTTGGGGAGTGAAGGGGAGGCTAGAGATATTTACTTTATTACCACTTAAATTCTGCCACTCTTGATTTGCATTTATGTTCCTGGGCTTCTATTCATGCTGTACTGTTGGAGACTGACATGGAAGGATGAGCAAAGAAAACCCTGTGAGTCTTGGGTCTGAATCCCCTGAAGATCGCAACTCCTTTGCACCTAGGCGCTTCACAGCACTGAGTCAGGGATGTCTGCCAGGTAGGGCTCCTAGAGACTCCAGAACAGCCTTCTAGGGGCACCCACAAAATAGGGGAAATAATCAACCGCAACCTGTTCTCTTCTTTTTCTTGCGAAATACTGCATTGGATATCCTTTTGCTTGATCAACATATGAAAGAAATGTAAGAAACACTTCTTTGTCAATTCACTTATATTCTTTTTGTGCATACTAGGTAGCAGAGCTTTTTGCCATTTCAAGTGTAGTTGTTGCTGAAGGTCTGGCGTGCTGCTGTACTGGTAAGTCTTCGCTGTTCTGCACTGAGATAATCCTCTTCTAATTTGTAGTAGAGGTCTTTTGGGTAGCTTGCAGCATGCTTAAAGCCATCAGTTGACATACAGAGAAATTGAGTAGTTTAAATTATGTAATACGTCCATTTTCTCTCTATTATTTCCATTTTCTTTCTTTGGAAAAGAGCCATATTAACTTGAGACTATATTTTATTTAATGATAGAAATGCTTTTGAATATACTGAAGTTACCATGGGAATAATGAATATTTGCTAATAACTATTGTACCATTGTCTATAATTCCTAGATTAGTAATAGCTCTAGACAATTTCTGGGCTATATGAATAGATACATGTTCAGGGTAACTACCAAGCTGGTGTAATACTTGAGCTACAAGGATTACTAAAAAAAGTAAGAAATTATTTCTGAAATAGCTGCATTTTTGGCAGTGGGGATCACAAGTACAATTTAAGCATTTAAAGCTCATGTAGGTACTTTCAGAACACGATCAATAGTGCAGATTTATCAGAGACTTCTTATCAGCCAGCGCACTGTGCCTATCAAAGCACTTTTCCTTTCAGCTGAGGTGTACCAGTCTTATTAGTGCAACGTATTAACCACCTTCATTTGAGATTTTGCATCAGTTGAATAACTATAAAACGGTTAGTTTATATAATGAACAACAGTACAAGAAGCAAAATCTTCAGTATAATTAATTAGAAATGAATAATTAATGACATACATATACTAACAAGTTCATCCAGCTGTCATGTACTATAAATGCATGAACGTTTTCAGAAATTAACAGCCAAAGTGATATGAACGCGTGATAGTTCAATGCTATTTTTATGCTTTTTGATCAAAATCCTGCTGTCTACATCAGCCTTCAAGCTTTGCCTGTGACTAGTAAACCACCAAAGGTAGACTTGGCCTCCACCTATTGTCATGGTTTAACCCGGGCTGGATACCAGGGGCCCACCAAAGCCACTCTATCACTCCCCTCTAACCAGACAGAGGAGAGAAAAAGTAAATCAAAAGGGCTTGTGGGTCGAGATAAGGACAGGGAGACATCATTTTATCAGTTACCATCATGGGCAAAACAGACTCCACTTGAAAGAAAGAATTAATTTATTATCAATCAATCAAAATCAGAGAAGGAGAGGAGAAAAACTGCTAGATCTTAAATACCTTCCCCCCCCCCCCCGCCCCCCTTCTTTCTGGGCACAACTTCACTCCCAGCTCCTCTACACACTCCCCCCAGCGGCGCAGGGGGACAGGAATGGGGGTTGAGGTCAGTTCATCACACGTCGTCTCTGCCGCTTCTTCTTCCCTAGGGAGAGGACTCTTCCCCTGCTCATGTGTGGGGTCCCACTCACGGGAGACAGTCCTCCATGAACTTCTCCAATGTGAGTCCTTCCCACAGGCTACAGTTCTCCATGAACTGCTCCAGCGTGGGTCCATAACTTCCACGGGGTGCAGTCCCTCAGGAGCAGACTGCTCCAGCATTGGGTCCCCTGCAGGATCACAAGTTCTGCCCGCAAACCTGCTTCGGCGTGGGCTCCTCCCCCCATGGGTCCGCAATGGCTTGCCAGGAACCTGATCTGGTGCAGGCTTCCCACGGGATCACAGCCTCCTCCCTTCAGGCATCCACCCGCTCCAGCGTGGGGTCCTCCATGGGCTACAGGTGGAGATCTGCTCCACCGTGGACCTCCATGGGCTGCAGGGGGACAGCCTGCCCCACCATGGTCTTCACCACGGGCTGCAGGGGAATCTCTGCTCCGGCGCCTGGAGCACCTCCTCCCCTCCTTCTTCACTGACCTTGGTGTCTGCAGGGCTGTTTTCTCTCGCATCCTCTCACTTCTCTTCTCTCTCCGGCTACTGAGCCGCAGATGGGGTTTTTTTTCCCTTCTTAAATATGTTATCACAGAGGTGCTTCCACTGTTGCTGATTGGCTTGGCCTTGGCCAGCAGCGGACACAGGGAATACTTCTAGCAGCTTCTCACAGAAGCCACCCCTGTAGCCCCCCCACTACCAAGACCTTGCCACAGAAACCCAATACACCTATACTGCGAGGTTCTTGCAGGAATCAATAAGTGCTCATAATCCGTAAGCTGAAATGCATCCACTGCTACAACCTGTCACAGTATCAGTACAAGTGTGAAGTTTTGCTTTGTTTTCTGTATTAGGCAACACCCACTAATGTTCAAAAGTCAGAAAATATCCAGATGTGAATAATATCTGTTTTGATTAACAGGTATGAGAAGATAAAAGCATATAAGGTATAGCTTCTGTAAGAGTATATAGTTCTTTGTATTTTTGCTTGCTCAATTTCATGTATATTTGGGATCGGGGGGGTACTTCCTGTGAAAAAACACTCAGAACTATCCTGGTTTTATACCTGGCTGATGAGTTCCCTTGACTTGATAGAAGTAGAGAGTTTCCAGGGACAGCTAACTCTTACACATTAATGAAAATAGGTACTTAGGCTACACCTGATAAAAATGCCTCGGGTGAGAGGAAAGCCGGCGAGCTCCTGTTATTAGATATTTCAGCAAATCCTTACAGAAGACAGATCTTATAAGTGAGTCTATTGCAGGAAAAGCTTCAGTATGCGCCCACACCTTTCTTGACTGAAAAAGCATCCTGCCACGGGGCACAAATCAGAGGACAGGCTTCATTAGTTCCAGTTCTACGGTTTCATTGAACTACTTGTTTGCTTTTGGTTTTCTAACTTAAATCCTTGGTGGTATAATTCTACATTGTCTAATTTATTGGCCAATAATGGTAGTTTTGTTTTCAATTTATGAATGTTTTACATTATTTTAATTGACATTTCTGGGCTTTTAAATTATTTCTGCATGGAGCTCATTCTCAAAGGGTTTAATTTGGTTCTGTGTAAAATTTGATGAATGTATAGAGGAATGTGAAAGAATAAAAACAAAGAGCTGGATACAAATCTCGCAACTCAGAAACAGCTCCCCAAAGGGGGATTCTTTCGAGCAGATCAGTGTCTTTCTGTGTTGAAGCCAATGGAGCTACACTGGTTTACACCTCCTGAGGATCTGGATACACACCATTAATACCTGATTTAAAGCCCGTAGAAATAATTTGCTTTTAGTATTGTAACTTTATAGTTAGTTTATAGGCTGGAATAATCTGTTGGTATTTATGAGCCTCCTGCTTAATGAGTTCTGACATGTTTTTTAGGGAGCCTGTGATCGTTCCTTGCCCAGGGTAAATCTCTGAGGAACAGTTTCTTTCCTTATAGAAGTGCACACCTTAGTGATTGCTGTATAAAAATAGGCAATCCAGCTATTGCATTTGAGGAGGTATTGACTGCTTTGGGGGGGGTTGTTCGCTTGTTTGTTTTTTTCTTTTTTTTTCTGAAACCCATCTCAGACAGTTTTTGGCCTCTAATAGTAGAAACTGAAGCTGTTAATTGTGAAGCCCATGTAAGAATAGTAGTGAAACCTAACGCTTAAAAGAATTTGGTAAAACATAACCCCCATTCATTTATTAGTAACAATATGTTTACTAGGTAATTTGTTCTTCTAACTATTTAGGTACTTATGTAAAAATTGAATTTGTTTGTGGTTTCTGCCCTCAGGAGGATGGAGATACACACCTTGCATATATACTTCTGGAGATATTTGAGAAAATGATCCTGCCTACTGCAAGAGAAAAAGTTATCCTGAATCTTGGCTGAAATAGGCTTCAGAGCAGCAGAATTGTCGCATAAAAATGAGTGAGGGATGACTCAGTGTATGCTTGGTAGTGACGTCATTTTTTTTTTATTATCTTAAAATATGAACATTTCGCAGTTCTTTTTGTGCCTTTTCTGCAGAACTTGCCTGAGAATCTCAGGAGACAAATGAGAATTTTATTATGACACTTCTGTATGTTCTGTTTTCCAGTAGGTTTCAGCTATAGTATTTTGGCATTTGTACTTCCAGTCCCACTACAGTTAGGCCTGGGTAACAATAAACAGTAAGCAGAATGCCAGAGAGAGAGAGAGCTTGAGGAAATACAGATGGCTCTTCATAAAGTTTGGGGGTGTTTTCTTTCATTTCAAAGTTATCTGGTAATATGTGTCACTCACTAGATGGCTTATCACTGTTTAATCAGATGACTCATGTGCATATCTACCAAATACTATACAAATACCAATACCCCAACAAAGGGGTTTGGGGTTTTTTTTTGTAAAATGCCGGACACTTGATGAAATCGGTGCTGACACTTTTGGATGCTTACTAAAGACAAGAAAAAAATCATGCTCGTACTTCCCTGTATCTTAATATACAGGATGTAGTGTTTTCATCTCAGGTCATCAAGACGTAATGAATATCTGTTGCTCAAAAAAAAACCCCATTAAAAAAATCAAAATAAGTTGTTGGATCTCAGAAAGCACATCTAATAAGTTGATGATGGGATGGATGAATTAATCTTTATATTTTGATTATTTGTCCCTTATTAAAAGCCATTCCTTATTGATAGGTAAAATTCTCAGCTAACTATCCATGCTATTAACATGCACTCAGATCCAGGAACACAGCTGACAAATCATTAAAATAGCATAATTAGAATGCTTTTCTTGTTTCACTTGGACATTAGCAAAATATTTGCTGTTACTGCTGTGCTGATGATCTTGTAGTCTCATGCAGTTATGATGAGGTTCTCTTTTTTCCTGTAAATTCCACATGACAAAATACATTGAATACTGCTACTCTTAAAGCTAAGTCTAACTAAATTAGAGTAATAAAAATTAGAAAAACGTAACTCTTAAAAATAGAGGAAATTTAACTATTGTGGTTCTCAACCTGTCCTTGTGCTGCAGACTTCTTGCTTGATACCATTAGTGTTCCTTTAAACCCTTTTCTAGACTCCTGTGCATGCATCCCATTGCTCTTCATCTCAAGGTGCATAACACCTACATCATAAATGGCAAGAGTTTTTGAGTGATATTTTTTATGCAATACTTTTAAATAAAATATTTATAAAATTTTGAAAGACATTTTTCATCTCCTAATTCAGAGATGAAAATACTGACATGCCAGAACATTTGACTTTTCTTGGGTTTGCCAATGGCTGGATATTGTAATTAATTCTCTTTAAAGGAGGAATTAATTTTGCTTATACAATATAGTTTATACTTTTAGGGGAAATAAAAATTCCAAAAGCCCAGATCAGAACATTTGCATTGAATTTAATTGCTGAGATAATTAATTTCAGCAGCGTTCCGTTCCCACTAAATATCCAAATTAAAAGAGTTAGGATCCAGGGAACCTGAGAGCAATGACATTGTGACAGCTATGAGATGATTTTCCTAGTTGCTAGGGAGCTTAGAAGCTCTGTGACTATGGCAGCATTGCCAAAGTGTGTGGTGAGCAGGAGACTGGTATGTCCTAATTTCATGGCAAGCTGCCATGCTGTCTGGCAATGAAATGTAAAAAAAGTGCATAGTGACAAGTAAGCTGTTAGGAAAGTAGGCAAATCTTCCCAAAACATAAAATTATTTCCTCAGAGACAAATTTTTTGAGTCAAATTGTATTGCCACATTTGACAACTATTGAGGAAAAAAGCACAACTGTTCTGGCTCAGTTTATGGGTGCAATGGCTAGGAGGGAATTTGAGCATCGCTTGTGCATTTATTTGTGCATTCCTTTGGCTGTATAGTATCCTGTATTGGTGATAAGTTCTACTCATGGGGATATGGCATGGTAATACAAATGGTCAGTAGAAAGTAAAATACCTTTTATGGATTACTTTTTTAATATTCTTGCCACTTAGTATCTATAAAACACTATTACTTCCCTATCTCACTGTGAAGCTGGGAGGATAACTATCATTGTATAATGATGTCCAAATACTGTGGAGATAAGAGCTATATCAAAATTCTAAACTTTGAGGGACAGTCCCTTTGGGATAGCCAGAGAGGGTTTCTGTGGTTTTTGCATGTGTTCCCAGTATGTTGGTTCTAAACAAACTTCTAATTTAGCTAGTTTTTGTGGTGGTTTTTTTTTTTTTTTAAACAGGAATAAGTAAACTGGTGGTGTGAACACTGAGTCGTCTTCAACATGAAGAGCTGAATCAGGTGAATACTGAAATTATCCATACTTCTCTTTTATTCATTGCCAATCTGCTATGCTTCACAACTCAGATCAGATAGAGGACTTCTGAGCTCTGCAGAACTGTACATCCATTTAATTACAATACAATGCATGGAGATGCACCTCTAATGAAGATATACAACTGTAAGGTGGAACATTACAGCAAATAGGTTGCAATCACATCAGCTTAAGACTTTCCTTACATCTTTGTCATAAGCTGATAATAGAAGCATCCATTAATGTGGATACATCAGTAGAGTTTCATGGCTGCAATATTCCTTCTCCTATAGGGAATAAAAGAATGAAAACAGTAACTAATTCCACAGATTCACACTCTGCTGAGTCACAAGCCAGGAGCAGTGATAGATATGCACTTTTTTTTTGTGACTACTTCATGATCCTAAAAATGTCAGCACAAAGTATCTTAGCATTGTTGTTCGGTTTTTAAAAAATACAGTCACCTTAATGCTACAGGTATGTACTACCTGTGCCTTTTTAATAAAGATAGAGCTTTTACATAGAAACTTATGACTTTTGAGGTTTGTAGAACAGATATGGTATCTAAAATGTTTAATCTCTGCCTCCCTTTCCTTCCTTCCCAAAGTAGTCACTCATTGGATAGCTAAGTTATTTTAAGAGAGCTATGAAAGATTATTACTGTTTCTATTATCTTGTTAAAGCACTTCAGATATTTATAAAACTACCATATTAAAAAAATGAGTTTCTATAGGGTCAGCAGGAACAGCAAAAAAAGATATATGCCTTGTAAAGCTCACTGTAGATATGAAAATAAACACCCAGAATAAAGGCATGAGCTTACAGAAGAAATATAAATGATACAGATAATATTCTGCAGAGATCAACAAAATCCCAAATCTGATAAATTTTGTATTAGAAGAAGGCAACAAAGAGCAAGAGCAGGGTGAAAAATCATTTCTTACATTTAAACTAGTTGAAGAGTTTCGTAAACACTTTTTCATGACTGACTTTCAAGTGTCACAAGTGGGACTGAGCTCTAGACAAGGTTGGGGTAGAGGGCATATATGGAAAGTTCTTCCCTTTTCAATGATCTTAGCGTTCTTCATCTATTTTATGCCTCAAAAGATAAGAGACAAATTTTCTTGTATGCTTTTCTCTAACATTTCCAGAGGTCACCTCCTGCTCCTGGAAATAGCCCCTCAATGGAATAGTTTCCCACAGGCATGGACCTTGTTTTATCAGAGCTGCAGTAAAGTCGTGTTTTCCAAGTGAAGCTGTTTTTAATTATACATCAGATCTACATTATTTAGGTTTAGAAAGGTACTTTGAGACTGAAGCTTCCTTTCTTCTAAACTAAAACAGGGGGGATTTTCTCTTCCCTTTCCAAATATTCCACCCAGAAAAGGCCTGAAAGTAAATATCTTCACAAATTTTTCCTAATCCATTTAACTTCTGCTGTGAACAAGGGTGCAATAACAAAAGCCAAGCTCCTCGGATGAATAACTCAAACTAACAAAGCATTATGTCTTTGTTTCTGCATAAACATGTGCATTACTTCAGTCATCTAGCATACCGATCCTCTTCCGCTGCTTTGAATTAACACGGTGTCAGTCTCTGTATATGTTTCCTTAAAAGCAAGTAGAAAAAAAGAGGAAAAATGTGTAGTTCTGATTATAACAACCTGGGTTTATTTGAAATTGCAGGCTGTCCTTCTCTGCTTGCATCTGATTAGAGGCTGGAGGAGAGACACACTGGTGAACACCATGTGTCTCTCCTGGGCAGAGGCTGGAGTGGGAAAGGGGGATGAGTGGTGGGACACAGGTATTCAGTTTTGTGGGGAAGTAGAAGTAACTCAGAGCTGAAAAGAAAGACCAACACTGGAAGTTTCAAAATTATCTTGGGATATAGAAGCCCACAGAATTTGATGTAGGCATTACTTCATTAGGATTTTCCTTCCAGAGAAGTATTAATTTTTTAGATTAACTTAAATACAGGATAAATACTGCAGGCACAAAAGGATGACATCAAGGTTAATTAAAACATTTAAGTCTTTGATTACAAAAATGATAATTACAGTGGAATAAAGGGCAAAATAACTCTTACTGAATAGCTCTTTATTGGGTATCCTCAACCTTTCATATCAGATCCTCAAGTTTTTAATACCCTCTTTGTCTCTTTATTCTTATACCCCTTGTACCCTGGAAAGACAGAGGAAAAGGAAGGAGAGAAAAAAGGAAAGACAGGAGGAAGGGAGAAAAAGAGTCTTGTTACATCCATGTAAAATACCTGTTTCCTCTTTAGGTACCCTGGTTCCATCCTGATACCCTGTTTATTTGTTTTCCTTCCAAGACACACAGATATTTGCTGTTTACAAGAATTTAGTATAACAACTGTGGGGTAGAAAGGCAAAGTCAATTGATATTGGTATCTTGATATTGGTAATGTAGAATTTTCCTTCCAAAGATGAAATGGGGAGAATGAGAACCAAATATTTTACCAGGACTAGGAGGTAAAGCTCCTAGAATAGCTAATAGAGTCTCTGCTGTCAGCTGTAGCTGTGACTTTCCAGGAAAAGGACTGTAACTGAGAAAGGCAGATTTCTCTTTATCTTCCACTTTTTTTATTCTCTTTCCCCCTTCATGTGTAGTCTGTCTTATAAGAAGACTGGACTAGACTGTGGCAACAGTAGTAAAAGTGCTGCCTGAAATATATTCCTTTCTTTTCCCAGCAAGGGCACTTCAAATTCTTGGAGAGAATAGCTGAAAAGGAGGAGAAACAGGGAAGATTATTAAAATGGAGACCTATTTAAGGTTGTTTTGGGGCGGTTCACCAGGTGGCACTATTTCACATAGTCAAATACATTTTTTTTATTTTTTTTATTTTTTTTTCCATAATGAAGTATGTGCTCCCTGTTTGAGGGCTGCCTTAGTGGCTTTGAGATTCAGGGTTTTTGAGGCAGGGCTGAATGTGCCCTTTGCCCAGGCTGAAGCGAGCTCTCAGGGAGCTGATGCTGCCCTGTGTTCAGCTCCTTCCAAGAGGGGGCTTGGTGTCCGGCTGTTCAAGGGCCGCTGTTCAAGGACTTGTGCAAGTAAGCAAGGCATAATAGCACCATTAATGCTGTGGCTCTCTGGACAATATATCTTGCCCAAAGTGCTTCTTTCCATGATCATGGCTTCAAATGACAGGCATAACTGCATTAACGCAGTAGACTTTGCCGGGATGCTTATTCCACGTAACATCTTGATGATCAACAGCACTGTCTCGAGTCAGAATGACCCACATTAAGCAGGCTGAGATCAATTAGGCAATAGTGTGAAACAGGGAGAATCATTATGCTGCAGCCTGAAACAGGCCTCCAGAGGTGTGCCAAGGACAGTCTCTTCAAAGTTTAGGAGAAGACACAGAGGCACTGCTTCATGGCTGGTGGGAGGCAGGAGAGGTCTGCTGATGACAGGGGTAGCCATGGACAAGGGCTCCCAACCCCAGGGAGAGGAAGGAGACGTCGCAGGGCCCTGGGATGCTCCTGCCAGCATGCCTGTACATGGGTGCCTAACATGGGAAAGAGGCTGAAGGAAGATGTGGTCTGTGGGGTGCCAACTGGGGAAGGGAAAAAGCCAGCTTCTCCTGGCTATGCATCACCTACACCTTGCCACTTCGCTGTGCCTTTGCGGACAGACTGGAGAGACAGGCAGACTGTGCTGCTTCAGGTGCTGTCCCAGAAGATGGACACAGCCTTTTAAAGCACCTGAATGCTTTGCCACCTCTGTTTGCTGAGCAGCACAACCCTGGGTGTGGATTGTTGTAACGTACTTCTGGGGAATTTTTAATTCATCAGGTTGCCCGTGCAGCCAACACCAAGCCTCCCCTGATGGGCAGCAGGCCTGGGGCCAGGTCCTGGCCCAGCAGTGAGGTGGCAGGGGTTGTCAGCAGGGCCATGGCCTGAAAGCTGCCCCGAGGCCTGGGGGAGACCTGGCTGGCGGCCCCCCTTCTGCTGCACCCATGCTACCACTCTTGCCACCATCGTGGACAGATGCAGACCCAGGGCCTGGCATGCTGCGGGTGCCCTGCCAAGCTGTCGCAGCCTCATGGGGAAGCCTAAAGTTCTGGTACAGGGAGTGCAGGTCCTGGGTTCTGCCAGCAGCCACCTAACTGCCTCCTGCCTGCCTTGCCTTGTGCCTGAAGACGTGGCTGAAGACAAAGCTGCTCTGCGGCCGGAGGAGCCCCTGACAATGTGGTAAGTGGAGGCATATCTTTTGTACCGGGGTTTTCTTGCAAAAGGTTTGGTGTGCATTCAAGATGTCCTGTTACCTGGTACACGCTAGGGGAAGCCAAAATGTTGTGGCCCCAAGTAGCCATCACCTTGGAGCAAAATGGCGGGCTCGTCCTGGCAGTGTGCATGCCTGTATGGACACTGTCATTTAAATTCTCTGCCCACTGCCTACATTTCAAAAATTACATAGATTTCAGAAAATAGCTAAGAGATTGGGCTAAAGAGCTTGGCCATGATCACAAACTGCAGTGAACTTGGGCCCTTTCATCTATAGGGGGAGAAGAAAGAAGGGGGGAAAGAAATACTGCATTTCTTGCTTGTTGTTTAGCTGATGCGTAAAATGCTACAGCTTGAGAAGTATTACATTTTGCTGTCTTCTTCGTAATTAGCTGTTATTCTTTATTTGCTAAATAGCTGGAATAGCATTTTGGCAGAAGGGGCTGAGAGCATTTTTCAGCTGTTTCTTTTGCTGTACCGTATTCTTAGTCAATTAATTTTAGTCTTTCTGTATGCTACAGCTAATATTACAATATTACCAGAATAACAGTGCTTTCTCTGATATCTTTAGTATTATAAAATTAAAAATGATTAGAACTGAAAAGGGCATTTTCCATTAAATTCTTCATTATCTTTTGTAGAAACAAGTGAATTAGTTTTTAAATCCATTGCTGTTATTTCATGAATGAGTACTTTATGTTGTCAGTAGGCAAGTATTTTTTCTTCTGTTTTCCTATTAATTACTATAAATCTGTCTTTGAATTTTGAAGTGCATCTTTAATTTTATTTCTTATCTAAAATATTATTTTGGCTTAAAATTTTGAACTTCAGCATTTTAGGAAAGATTTCCAAGATGGCTTATAAAATAATCTTACAGATACAAGCTTTTCAGATCATGGCTTTACATGGTGAGTTTCCAGAAAATCAGCCCTCTGGATGCTCCTTTGGTGAATAGCGTGTGAGAACATGCCTGATTCTCTAAGTAAGTTTAAAAATTGCTGTTGAGTAAACAGGCTTCCTAATTTTCCTTTAGACGAACAGGTGTATATAGATAATTTTGACACTATTTTCAACTGAAATTTTACCTACACTCAAGATCTTTTCACCAGGTAATATCAGAGAAAGGAAATATTGATAATAATTTGTTGTTAGTTTATTTGGTTTGCATATTTTTGAATTTTGATTATACAAAAATAGAAGAATGTGGATAATATTATAATGTTCCTTTTCCAAGCTAAATCAGCTACTGCACTAAATTTATTATATGCTCAGAGCTTCCAAATTGATATATCTTTCTGGAGTGACACTGAAGGAATAAAAAACATTTAACTCCTGACACTTTTCTTTACTTGTTTTAAAAGATAAGGCAATCTGAATACATATATTTATTGCCTGACTTGTCACTTTTTAGTTTGGTCAAAATTGGTTTGAGGTTTTAATATTCTTAGTTTTCCCTCAAGTATGGTTAAGGAATATGTTTTCTCTGAGGTATAATTAAGTTCAGTACATGGAGGTCAGTAGTGTTCCTTCTCTTATAACTGATACATGAGCTTGAGGTTTTGTCTTATCTTCAAGGGAATTTTTAGAAAAAAACTTTTTTTTTCCATTTTTTTCTAGTATTTTCTTTTTCCAAGAGAGTTTGTTAATTCTAAAATTGTGAATGACATGTTTCCTTTATATTTTAATATGTCCAAATTTTCTGTGACAGGTAAAATCTCGCATAATTCTTTCAAGTTTTCTTCTAAATTTTAGGAACACAGGTGAACTGTAATAACTGTTCTATTTCATTTCAGTTTGATTTTGATTGCGTACCCCAGCTCCTCTTGATATAAAGTATTAAAATTCTTCGCTTATTCTTATGACAAGGTATATGACCTTTCTCTTTTCTTGCATTATTATTCATCCTTCTTTGATATCATTGGCATGTTATTTTCAGTGCTCTGACATTCCTGGCATTCTGCCATGTTCTTCATGCTTTTGACCCAGAAATGTTAGAAAGGGAGGCACGTATTCAAAGAAGTTTGTTCCTACAGGAAAGATAAACACATTGGTTTAAAGAAACTTTTCTTCTGCTCTTTAGGCTCTTGGTTTGCTTTGTTATTCTTTTCCCTATGAACAATTAATCTTGATGTATGCAGTCACCTTGGTGGATAGCAGTTTTGAAAGTAGCTATGGACTGACAGGCTGTGAAGTAAACTCACATCAAAAGTCATTGTGGCAAAACCCCAATTAAATTTTTTTTTTGGTGCAATATAAAATAATTTCAGAACCAGTTCTTAATATAAAAGTCTCTCAGTTTGTGATGTGTGATAGATATCTGAAAAATCTGAACAGTATTTCTATAGTCCATGCCCTTATGCAACAAAGAAAAACTGTTTCATGTATTTTAGATAACCCTAAGATAAATTATTTTAAGGAAGAATAAATGTCAAGCACACATTTTACATTAAACATTTAATAGAAAAAAAAATTTTGCCTCAATTCTGTTCTGCTTTTTTCCCTGTGTTTCAATGCAACATGAAGGTCCATATCTAAAGTATGAAAATATTTATAATGGACTTTTTCTATGAAGTGTAGATCACTGCGTCATGATTTCTGGCTATAATTTTATCTGTGCAATGTCCTGATAATGAATAAAAATTGGTTGCTTTTTTTTTCTGCTAATTGAAAAGGATGGGTTCTTTAAATAAGCATAACATTCACTGATCATTAACTGTATAGTCCAGAAAGGGTTAGTAACACATACAAGTTAAATTGCTGTCATCATTTTTTATGCCTCATTCCTAAAATAGATCTTAACACTCAACAGTCTGGTGTCTTTAATTTATGTGTGGAGACCTGAAGTTGTGCAAGGAAGGCAACGCCATGAACTGGCAGAGGTTTGCATAGAGTTTCTCAACAGACACAGGTCTGCATTTCTACTACACTCTGAGATTTAGGCGTCTAAATTAGGTCTGCACCTGTGTCCAGTCTATGCCTAAGCATTCACGTCAATAATAACCTTTGACAGGTGTGATAACTCAAGGACTTTAAAATTCCTGCTTAGGAGGAGTAGGAGATGATGTGCACTATTTGACTGTTTAAAAATCTATAGGCTAGAGGCTGGCCAGTGGGTGGTTCGCATTAAACTGCCTCTAGATAAAAATATGAAGTAAATCTGAGAGGGGGATCTTCACTTAGATACCTTTTTTCCCTGCTGTGTGCCCTGTGCTACCTTTTCTATACAGCAGGAATTTTGCATTCTTTGCTATACAATGAGCCAGCTTGGACAAAAAGGCCATCTGCTGGTTCGAACTTCTAACTTGCCAGTTAGCAAATTCCTAGCAAGGTATATTCAATGAATTTAAATATTCACTGGCTGAGATATCTTGTCTTCCATTTTCTGAATGAGTCAGTTTGCTTCTAAGATATTGGATAAGGCAAAATTACAGCATCTCTTTTCGCGCCTACATTAAAAGGCAATGAGAACGCGTTTTGTGTCTGACCTACACTTGGTCAGGTGTTTTGGGCATGTTCTAGCCTCAGGGATCCAGGTAATTGTCCATATAACTTCTGGCTCTCAGTGGAACTTAGCTGTTTCAAGCTGCGTACGTGGCACCTCAATAAGAGTTGTGGTAGACTTCTGTGCACTGGGGATCTGCAGATGCACAATGAATTGCAGATTTATAAGAGTTGCCCTACTGGTTCACATCTCCCCTACAATTTGTGTGTAGTTTACCCTGAATGTGTGGGAACACTCCTCTTTTAATCAGCTAATTCTGGCTGTGTTTCAGTGCAACACTTCTCAATGAAATACAGTATTTCACCAGATTTGCTCGAGACTTCAGTGGCTAAAAGAATTATCAGGAAAACATGCACTGCACAGAACATTCCAGTAAGAGGGCTTTTAAATGAATATTCACTGGACAATTAATATTGCTTGAAAAAGACCTAAGCAAGTCTGACTTGTGGCTCTAACTACTTTCTAAGAGGGAGGATAAACCAGAAATTTATGTCACTTTTTATAGTCAACTGATTCATTCACCAAAATTAATTAATTTAAACCAGTCAGCTAATATAGACCAGTTTGACAGAATTCAGACTCTGTCATATATAGTACGAAACCCTTGTTACTTCCCACATCTGTTGCTACTTTTTAGCCTTAGGTTAATTATGACATTGTTACTGAATTTCTCTTTACGTTTGGAGAATACCTTTTTTGCAAGCTCAATAAATCTCAGATGGTTTTCAAATTGAATTATTTTTTGTAAGAATAAAAAAAAAATCATATCCATTTTTCATTCAACAGTAACAGTATCAGGGAGATAAACCTACGAGATTTATACAGGTCTTTTATTAAACTGTTTTCCAATCTTCCCTTTGATTGATGGTTTAAAAAATATTTGTCTCAAGTTCCTTGCATTTGCAGATAAGATAACATGTATTCCTGTATTGAGAAGTCATACAGGAGGATTGTGACATACAGTGTTACCAAATGTTCTGACAGTAATTTATTGTCCCAACAGTTATTTGCCTTTGATTATTTTACTGTGAGTATATAACTTAAAACACTTTATTAATAAGGATTCTAGTGTAAGCAATGTCCTTAAAGTACTATTAAATGCTTCTTTTCACCCTTAAAAGGCTAATTAAAGACTGTACTACAATCCTGTCAAAAATTATATGTAATTCCTGACCAGTTGAAGTTCTTTATCAGTACATTTTGAATGTCCTGCAGTAATCTGACTAGAAAATATCTTTAGGTCTGATCTAGATTTTGGAAGTTCAGGAGTTATTTCATATTCTAGTAGTTGATTGAAACAAGAATATGACTGCAATACAGACTTTGACTTACAGATTGAAGAAATGGAAAAAAAAATTGTAATCAATGTTACCTGGCGAATGAACAGTATTTGTTTTTTAAGCTTTTATGTTACCAAGCACCTGAAATCTGCTTCATTGCTTCTACATCATACTGTCTTTTCAAGACTATTACAGCAAAAAAAGGGAAAATTTGACCCAATCTTTTTACTTATATGATAGCTCCATATTAATTCTTGGAATCTTTTTTCTGATGAAAAATGCTGGTGCACAAGCGTAATGAATACCAAGATAATGATGTTTTAATGCGAACTGTGGACTTGTAAAAGATCTTATTGGTGGCTCTTTTATACAAGGGGTTTCTTCTGTAATGGTTATGAATCTGAACAAAGACTTGTCTGACACAACATGAAAGTTTAGCCTCTTCTAACCTGGTTGGCCATGCTGTTCAGTTTTCAACAGGAAATTAGGAATATTCATCTGTGTTTTAAATGTGAAATTTGTTGCTTTAACACACTGTCATTTCCTCCTTGGCTTTGCCTTTCTTTTAAAAAGATAAGATGGGGTAAAATAAAAGTCTGAAACATAATAAAAGATTTAAAAGATTCTAATTTATCACCTTATACGTGATATTATATTACATTTTCTCCAGAATTATGAAAAGACTATTGTAAAACAGGAGGTGATTAACCTAATGTTGGGTTTGGGTAATGACTGATTAATATATTTTAGCTGAAGATCTTTTTATTCCTGCAGCTCTTTCAGATATATGTGATATTGAATAACTGCATAGTAAAGATATTTTCAGTTTAGATTTTGAGATCACTTAAATGACTTTGTATACATACTACTTTAAGTAACAGAAGCAGATTTTCTTTTTTAATGCTTTTTTTATGGTTAAATCTGTGATAATAGTGACAGGAATTTAGGAAACTGAACAGATTATTCTCAAACTTAGAAAACAACAATTGATAAAAACTAAACCTGCCATGAAAATCTTTTATTTTGCAGCATTCTTCCTACTTACAGTAAAAAAGAATCTTTGTAGATAGTATTTTTTATAGCATGGAAAAATAAACTTGGACAAGCAAACTGCTTAGATTACTGAAAATGAGCTGACCAAGTCACTGAAGATTTCAGATGTGGCAAATCATGTAACAGGATATAAAGCAACCAACATACATACACACATACATATATATCTATATATATAAAAATATATTTATATATTATTGACCCACACGAGTGAAACGGTTTACAAGGTGGTGAGCTTGGCAGGTGTGGGAGACAGATTACTCTCCAGTACATAGATTACCTTGGGTAGACAAAAACATTCGATTTTGTTTTTCATAAGGCTCAACTATGATTTCCATCATATCCTTCTGCAGCTTCTGTGTTTGCAACATGTCATTAGTGATAATATTATTGACGACATTGCTTCTTTTTATATGGGGTGTGACATTTTTCTATTTTATATCAATGTCAAATGGTATCTTGAAAATAGCGATTCTTGAAGTCAACACTGTGCGGCTTCAGAATTCACCACTGCAAATCCATTATACTTCCTTTTTTCCAGTCAGTTTGATCTCTCTGGGAAAGTATGTCATGCATCTTTATAAACAACATGTTTTGCTCTGTGGAGATGTGTGTTAATAAAAAAAAAAACCAACACAGAAACAAAACAAAACAAAACCCAACATGGATTCCCTATGTAAAAATACTTTCCAGTTGGTGAGTTTTCTCCATAGTCATGCAAATTAAATTTGGCAATATTTTGTGACAGCAACAATGCACTCATGTTGACAGTCATGTCAAGATTAGAACTGTAGGTAATTATCCTGTAGATTTTACTATATGGTGCCATGTCTCAATCTGAGACACAAAGTCACTCACAGTGAAATCCACCTGCTTATAAATATTGATGTTCCCAACATGACTTGTCAGATTGGTGATGAGTACAAGCTCTTTCTTATAATCCAGCGAATTATTGAACAACATAAGTTCACTGTTGTTTATCTTGCCAGCTTTGTTGTGATCAATTGCTGTATACCAGATGTCAGCTGCCAAAGCAATGCATTGAAGTCATCTGTGATGAACAGTTTGCCTGCCACAGGATCTGTGCCAGTGTTGCAATGAAGGCTGTTGAACTCCTTTTTTTTTTTTTTTTTTTTTTTTTCCCCCCCTTACTGTATTTGGGTCTTTTTTTGCAAGTTCCAGTGGCAGTAATATTGAACTTGCCACATAAAGGTAGTAGCATTGGCTTGAGATTCCTGCCTGGTGATGTTTGGTTTTGGTTTGATGGTTTTTTACTAGACAACATAACTTTGTAATTGCAAATGCTGCAAGGTCATTGGCATTGCCCGGGCATGGTCTCTGTGTCTGGATTCCAGAAATGATTAGTCCAGCTGTGTCTTCCTAGATCCTCCTTTGGTATTAGTATGATTCTACACTTTTTACAATGCCCTTTACTCCATTGGGGGGGAGGCTGTTTTTTTGTTTTGTTTTATGTTTCACCCATATTTTTCTGGGCATGTTGGTGCTGATAATTTGTTATATTTTGAGCCATCATGAACCCACGTCAGTTCTCAGTAGGATCATGTACATTTTTTCTGTAACATACACACACACACATATATACACCTGTTTTCTCTTTTGCTTACAAGGCAAACTGGTTGTGCTTGAATCATACCTTCTTTTACAACATAATTTCAGCTTAGTGGCTTCAGTATTCAATTTTTTCTTAGTAAATATAGGGAGCAGTATTGAAGATCTTCATGGAATCTTACCTATTTAATCTATTTCCTCTATCTAAACCAAAGCTGACACTGTTCTGAAGGGCAACTACTGTGCTGTCCAGAAACTGCTACACTTAATATGATTAGAGATTTTAGGAACATTTAAAGGTTAAAAAAAAGATGGAGCAATACATTTGTAAGGAACTGGGGTCATTGAATTGGTCACTGAAGTGAATAGTGAGATCTATCTCACTAAAGGGATAAGGAAAATATGCTGAATACTCCTCCCAGAGCTATTCTTCCAGCAAGTGGAATGATGTACATGTTAACTATCATCCAGGTCAAATGAAAAATCCCACATTAGCACGCAGACAGTTGAGGAAAGCTTCTGAATGAATTGCCTGAGTGTTTCTGCTGCACACCTCCTTTGTTTGGAGATTTTCCTGTCTCACTTCTGTGCTTCGGTTCATGACCTCCTGGTGAGTCTAGGTTTACAAGCCTGTTCCTGTAGACAAATATGACTTGGTCAGGTTACTTCCTCTCCTTCCCAGCAGTTCTTTCTTATCCTCAAATGAGGTACCACAATTGAGGAAGCCAAATTCTTGTTGATGACACCAGCTCTGCAACCAGGTGTTTGCCAGCTGATAGCATCAGCTCTGAGCAAGACATTTCCAGCTGATGGGGAGAGCACCACCTGGAGAATCCATCTTCCACCCTGTGCCTCCAGCCCCCCAAAACTTTCTTTGATCTGCTAAAAGTTTTACTTGGCTTCACTGGTGCTTACTTGGATAAGCAGCAAAAGGTATACAGCTTCCTCCTCCTCTCCTATCTGGAAACTGAAGCAAAAGCTTGACAGCAGCTAAGAGGTATATATGGCTTTGGTTAGTCCTACTAACATTGATGTGGTTTTAGAGACATGTTGTATGGCAGATTGGAACTTTCCTTTCTAAACCAGGTCTCTTCCCTGAAGAAGCGACTGGGGGCTCTATGAGGAATAAGCTTGAGGATGATATGACTACAGAAAAGTTGAAGTGCCACTTCTCCCAGTTAGGGCACCCAAATGCCAAAATTAGGCTGGGGGATTTTTTTTTTGTGGGGTTTTTTTGCAATACTTGTTATATTATTGCAGTAAGTATCGGATGCTTAATGGAAACATGCATGTATTATCTGTGCATCTAATTTTCATGTTACAAGCAAATTCTGTGACAACCAGCTGCTTGTTTGACAAGGATATATGAATTGAACAGTATTATAGGGATAGGGAAGACTCATTAAAACTTGAACTAAAAGACCAGGGAGTCCTGACAGGGCGTTTGGTAAGGCTCTCAAGTTTCATATTTCTGCAGAACTCCTGAAATGGAATAGTTCTATTTAAAATTGTTTGTGGTTTTGTTGCAATACCAAAGATTATACTGATTTTTTTAATTCTAGAAGATGGTGTAACTTAATAGCCTTAACAGGTATATGTGTTAGACAGCATGTTAAACTTACATAAGTGTATATAAATTTATAAATAAAATATATAGGCTTCCATGGTAAAAAGAGATAAAGAAGAGATATTTTAATAACATTGCAAGACCTGCAGTACATACAACTAAACCAGCTGCTGTTCAGTGTGAAGGGAAAATAAATGAATAGAATAAATATGTCAGAAGTAAAAAAAAAAAAAAAAAAAGTATAACACTAAACATAATTTTAAAAATTCCTAACATCCTAATCTCCTAAGAGAAAATAAGGTTCCACACCACAAAACCAGTATCTGCTGAAAAAATTAAATATTATACTTACAATATGGGGAAAAAATTTTAGAGTTAGATAATAGGTTGGTAAAAAACATATGTAGACATGGAAGAAGATCAGTATCTGTATATTTCACATATAATACATGGGAAACCTGGATCAGAAAGAAACAAACTGTCAGACTTAAATGATAGAGATAACACTTTTGAAAGCAGTGTGAGAGCTGGAAGAGATAATATAAAATCCCAATGAATCCTCTGTAGTCCAGATTTGAGTCCCTCTACTCAAGCAAGAAGTCTTAATGCCAGTGATGACTTTCTTCCAAAGAAATAATAGACACTACTGTATTTCCTGGGGGGAAAAAAAAAGTTAAACAAAATAGAGAAGTACATTTCTTTTGCATGTGTAATGCACTGAGACTGAAGAAGAAATATAGTTGGAATTGAACATAAAAAATTATTAAATTCTATTTTTTTCTTTCAAAGTAGAATGATGTGCCGTAAGGTATTAATGATCTAATAAATAATAATATCTTCTTACTAACTTGAAGTTTCAGCTGCTGGAGGGTAAACAAAGTGTTCCCTGAAGCATGTCAAAGTGTTCCCTGAAGCATGTTAAGAGCATCTTAAAATCCATTGGAAGGCAACATTGTTCTCTGTATAGGCTTAAAACATGGAAACTTGTCTGATGATATCCATCAGAGTTGAATTTAATATGGCAGGAGTGAATAGCTGAAATGAAACACTTTAAAAGTGATTTAAACAAGTACACTGTGATGTTGACAGTATCAGCTGACATAGCAAACTTCAGCGTTCACTTGGAGCTCAGATCTTACAAATTATTCCAGTACAGCTGTTTTGTATCTGATTCACCATAAAGGAAGAAAGGAGTTGTTGTTACCTGTTTCTTGTATAAATTTGTGACTGTAGAATCATGGAATATCCTGAGTTGGAAGGGACCCACAAGGATCATTGAGTCCAATTCCCAGTTTCAGTGTTGTCCAAACACTCCAGGACTAGGGCCATGACAGCTCCCTGGGGAGCTTGTTCTGGTGCTTCGCCACCCTCCCAGTGAAGAACTTGCTCCTAGTATCCAATCTGATGAAATGGCATAAAGCAGGTGGTAGCCTCAGAAATCCAATTATGTAATATATGTTTATCTAAATAATTATTAGATATCTGGAACAGCAAATGTAAATGTTGCGCAGGTTATCCAGAAAATAAATGGACAAAGATGGAATGCATTGCTAAGATGGCCTACAATCATTCCCAAAACTTGGCCCTCAGCCTTGCTTCAGGTGACAGACTTCATCAGGACATGGTGTCTGTGGCGAGAACACTGGAGAAAGGAAGCAAGCACAGAGGTAAATGAGGTCAGCCTCTCTTCTAGAAGGCAGTCTCCTCAGCAACACTTAAGCCAGCTACAGTATATCAGAAATCATAAGCATAGGCCAGAAAGATATGGGGGAATAGAAAGGTTAATGATAAGCCAAAATGTTAGCTTTTGGAATGGAAATAAAGGGAGAAGATAGAAAAACTTTAATTTTTTTCAGTGGCCTACTAGGTGGATAGAGGGAGGTATTCCAGGGAACCCATTTTTAGTTTTGAAGAAAGCCCTGAATACAAAACGTAGAGGTCTATCCCAATGTGGGTAGTCTTACATATTTTATTTTCATTTCACACTCAATTACTGTGTAGTAATTATAAGGCTGTTAGTCTTATGCTCTTTTTTTTTTTTAATCAAATAATATCTTGGAGAAAAATTCAGTGCCTATCATTGAATGGAAATAACATAGTATCTTGGTATATTATCTCTATCTTTGGTCTTATCTCTAAACTGCTAATTGTTGACTTGTGCTTCCATCAAATTTATGAAATCTGTACACATGACAAATTACTTTATATTTTTTACCAAGTATCTTAATATAATTTTAAGAATTATTATTTTATATCAAATCATAAAAAAATGTTGGGCAACTTAAGTTATGTCTATCCTGTTACATTAACTAAAATTCAGTTTTGACCCTAGACTTTCCCACTGCTCATGCTTTGCATCTCTTGCTTTGTCTTTGCAATGAGCTAGTTCACTCATCCGATAGGGAAAATCTTACAACATAAGCTGGTATCATTAAGTCCTGCAAATCCTCTTGGGTGTATGTGTGATGATTGTTCTCCAAACAGTGTACAGGTTTTTTTCTTCTATTGGAGCAACACCCTCTAAGGATAGTGTAGAAATTGTGATTGTAAGAAATCTCTCTGCAAGGTTAATCAGTGCTGGTAGAATGATGAAGGCACACCCATCCAGTAGACTCTGAGGACATATTCAGCTCTTTACCTTTGTGTCCCAGAAGAAAGTGCAATAGTGCAGAGTTTCTAGAATGTGGTTTTCTGCCACAGTTGCCTGTCACTGATAACCTGCACAGAAAACTCTGTGCTGATGTCAGTGGAGGGAGAGGGAGGAACATTGCCTTCTGTATGCAGGAATGCTGAAAGGCTTTGGCAGATATATAGTAGAAGCACATAATCTGAAATACATGAACCAGAAGTAGTAGCAAGTTTGAATGTGTTGCAGAAATAGCGTGTGGTCTTGAGCCATTTGGTGGCATAATTTATTGAAATGTAAATTCAAGCAGAGTTGCTAAAGTAGCTCAGGTGCTCTTAGATATATAGATATATGCATATGTTAGACAACGGGCTAAACTATTTTGCACCTGAGATTGCTTATACAGTAGAATGTATGGCTCCATGATCGGTTCATTTTCATTACTTTTTCTGACATTTTCTGGATAATGTGAAAGAAAACCAGTTTCCATTTACCAAAGCAAGTTCAATAAGACAAAGTGATTTAATCTATCTTATTGATTTATTTTGTGGAGTTTCAAATGAATATTTCCAGTCAAGCATTTAGAGTTGAACTTGAGAGAGGCTGAAAGGTTCTCTTCAATCCCAGCAACTAAATGAGTAATACGGATACTCTGACAAGACCATTTAATGGTAAACAAAGAGCAGATTCCTAATTTCCAGTTTGCCAAAGTATTGACTTTTATTTTCTCATTCATGTATCCAGAATATTAGGAATATTTGCCTCAGCAATATAGATATAATTTGCTAAAGTATCACAAATCCATTGTAATATCTTTTCTGCTACCATAAGGTGAAAGACTTGCAGTAACAAAAATCTGAGAGGTAACTTTTCCCACTCTATGGAGTCAAAGTTTGTACAAAACCTCTCTCTCAATACTCTTTCTGTAAAGTTTCTTAATAGTAGCAATTCATTTTCATTTTCTTAGGCTTAATCCCCAACCATACCATTCTGAACATAAGCATTTTAGAATTATTAAATGAATATCCTACAACTAATTTTGAGTAAGTCCTGATAGCACTTAATTCAATAACAGGTAGAATCCCCTTAAAAATCCAGATGCAATTAATCACTGCTGTGATAGAATAGTCAATGCTTTATGATCTTAAGACGTTTTACAGTAAGGTAAGATGATCTCTACATTTTATGGTGATTTATCATCCTCATTTACAAAGAATATATATGCAGTATTTTTTCACCTGATTCAACTAAACCAGCTGAGTGATCCTGAAATTTAGGTTAATTAAGTTATAAATGATTTTCTACTGACATATGTTTTCTGTGGAATTATGAAACTAGGTGTAGTGTCAGCAATTTTTTGTGATTAAAAGGAGTTCCTCTAAATGAAGACAAACTAGTCCTTGCACAAACAAATTACAACCATTGGGTTTTTTTTTAGTTCCTTTCTAATTGAAACTCTCTGAAGTTTTTTTACTTATCTCGCAACCAGGTTAAAAAGATTCATAGTAGCCTTTTGTAAAAAGCCACAAAGACCAAAATAGAAAGGAGCAAACAGATTATTAACAAACTGAGTATCTGCTTGATTGTTGGGAAGATGCATAGGAGTATTCTCTTCACCTATAATATCAGTTTGCACTGACAGATGCTTGTCTCATTTTTAAATGGTTTTGACATTTCATATTCCCTGTAATCCTTCAGTTAGTTTAGAAATTTACTTTTGCTTTATGCGAAATTTCCTTTGTCTAAGAAAAGATGTGATCAAGCTCACTTGTTATTTAGGAGATTGTAAAGAACTTTCTATTTTAGGGTGTTAATGTGAGATCTTGTAAGCGTATGTATAACTGTATTCACACAAATAATAGAAATTATTTGCTACAAGGGACTTTAAGTCACTCAATAACTTTTTCGTCTGCTCTGAAACGGAATTCAGTACATCTGTGGAATCCCATCCTCATGGAATTTTGTAGGTTTCAAACAATGAAAACATCTGGGAGATAGGAGGTATTCTTTTGTTTTACTCTCTGGTTCGTTAATTTGTTCTTCAAAGCACCTCTGCTCTTCCTCTCCCTCCCCTGCCCCCCCCCCCATTATCACTGCAGATTATGCTGTGTCCCTTCAGTGAGGCAACAAGCAGCACAGGGGTGGGGGATGTGGTGGATGTGGTCAGGACTAGTGTTTTCCTTCTGCTATTCCTTCCTTAACTCCTTTTTCTTCTGCTCCAGTGCAGGTCCTCCACAGGCTGCAGTCCCTTCAGGGAGTAGCTGCTGCAGTGTGGGTTCTCCATGGGCTGCAGTTCCTTCAGGAAATATGTGTGCTGGTGTAGGCTTATCCATGCACTAGAGTCTCTGCAGGGGTGTACCTACCCCAGCGTGGGCCCTCCACAGGCCACAGTCCCTTTGTGGCATGGGGATGGAGGGTGGCCTGCTCTGCAATGGAGCATTTACTCCTCCCATGAGCTTGGTGTTCCCTCTGCTGTTTTTCACTCTCTTTCTTCCCTCCTCTTCTCTTTGGCCACTGTTTTCTACCTTTTCTTAAATATGTTTTCACAGAGGCATCACCAGTGTGGCTGATGGGCTCAGTGCTGTCCTGGGGTGTGCCTGTTGCAGAGACATCTGGAACTGGCTGTGTGCAGCACAGGGCCGACCCCAGCTTCTCACAGAGGTCACCCCTGCAGCCCCCCTGCTACAAACACCTAGTCACCTACACCCTGTCCAAGCATCTTAAAAAAAAAAATCTGCTTAGAAAGAAGGTATGCATATACAATGTTGTAAAACTTTTCCCTGAGGCTGTAAAGGAAACTGAGTAAGTTTCTCCTGCTTTCCAGATGAGTACTATAACCATTAGCCCGAGGGGAAATGAATGTTCTGCTTTCAGATGTATTTTTAAAGTGTTGCAGTTCCAATATGCAATCATTCTTTCAAAGCCTATTTTTAGTAGAGGGTTCATTGCTATGAATCCTGTATTCAAGATGGTAGCAAAGTGCCTAATTCTGGGTAGAGTTTAAGACAAATTCCTGTTAACAGCATTTCCAATTAGTTAGTGATAGGCAAGATTTATTAGCTAGGTTTCATGCCATGGTAACTATAATCACGTTAGCACAACTCTGAAGTGCTTCTCTAAGAAGTGATTCAAGAGCAAAGTAGAGCAGGTAGAAATATCTTTCCAGACCACAGTCAGTTCCTAGATTGCTCTGGTCGTGCAGAAATTTATGTGCTATAGAAAATCAGACTTTCTGAGACTGGCATCTTCCCATTGAATTTTTGGTCTGTAGCTCATTGAAGGAAATCCAAATTTGTTTCATTAATTTAATGGCATTGCTGCAACTTGCACAAAAGGTTTTGATTTCTGGTTTATTTCTTGGTCTCTTCTGGGGGCCAAAAAGGTATCTTCTAAAAATACTGTGCCTTTTGTGTTATTTTAAGAAACAGTACTAGTGCTCACCATGCTTATAATCTTCTTTTGTTTAACACAGACATATTGAGAACACCCTACTTAGCCAGACTACTCATCCAACTAGCACAGTATTTTGTGTCCAGAAGTAACACAGGGACTCTCTTACCCTCGCAGTCTGCCAGCATCGACAACTGTTGTGTTAGGGATATTTGAGGGACTGTCACTGACTAATCCTTCTTGTATGCATGTTGTCCAATAATCTAATTCATATGTCAAATTACTGATGGTGTCTGCTTCCACATACTTCTGTGTCCGCAATATTCTACTTACTGACTGCTATGTAAAGAAATATCTTCCTTTATCTCTTTTCATCTGATCCTCTACTACTTTTATCAAGGACCCACTAGGTCTTGTATGCAAGCACCAGCTGTGTATAAATTACCTCTTATCTTCATGATTCGGTAAATATTGGTCAGCACTTTCTCTCCAAACATAGGAGCCCCAGTCATATTAGTCTTGTACAGCAGCTGCTCCATGCCTTTGATCTCCTTCTCTAATTCTAGTAAACTCTTTCAGAGATGCGAAAGCCAGAACTACATGCAGTGTTCATAATGTGGGTTCACCAAGTTTTTATGTGGGAACAGTGTGACAATTTTTGTGGTTTTCTCAATATCTGTCATGTTGATGTGCAACATGTCATTGGCTTCTTTGCCAAATGCTGAACACTGACCTGATGATTCCCAAGAACTCTAAAAAGTGATTTAAAAAAAAAAAAGTGATTGAGTCCTGATCTGTCACAGCTAGTTCTGAGGTCAGCATTGCAGAGGCATGCCTTAGTTTATTTTACACTGTTAAAGTTGATGTATCACCTTTTTGTCTGCTTATTCAGTTTTTTAAGGTCATTCATCATTTGAATGACATTTTGATTATCCATTCACAAATCTTGAGATTTTATAGAATCATTTAGGTTGGAAAAGACCTTTAAAATCATGGAGTCCAACCGTAAAACCAACGCTGCCAAGTCCTATTAAACCATGTCCCTAAGCACCTCGTCTACCCATCTTTTAAATACCTCCAGGGATGGGCACTCAACCACTTCCCTGGGAAAGCTGTTCCAATATTTGATAACCCTTTCAGTGAAGAAGCTTTTCATAATATCTAATGTAAGCCTCCCCTGGTGCAACTTGGAGCCATTTCCTCTTGTCCTATCACTTGTTACTTGGGAGAAGAGACCAACACCCACCTCGCTACAGCCTCCTTTCAGGTAGTTGTAGAGAGCAAGAAGGTCTCCGCTGAGACTCCTTTTCTCCAGACTAAATGACCCCAGTTCCCTCAGCCTCTCCTCACCAGACTTGTTCTCTAGACCCTTCCACCAGCTTTGTTGCTCTTTTTTGGATGTTCTCCAGTACTTCAACATCTTTCTTGTAGTGAGGGGCCCAAAACTGAACACAGTATTCAAGGTCCAGCCTCACCAGTGCTGAGTACAGGAGGATGATCACTTCCCTACTCCTGCTGGCCACACTATTCCTGATATAAACCAGGATGCTATTGGCCTTCTTGGCCACCTGGGCACACTGCTGGCTCATATTCAGCCAGCTGTCAACGAGTACTCCCAGGTCCTTTTTGGGCCAGGCAACTTTTTTGATTTGCTTCCTCTTCAGGTGATTGATTAGACATTGAGTAAAACTAGTCCCAGGACCAACCTCTGTTGGACACCACAGCTGACCCTTCTCCATTCTGAAAAGTGACCATTAAATCTGCCATTTGTATCTTATACTTGTTACTTGGGAGATTATTTTAGTCTCCAAAAGAACCTTTCTTCTGGTCCCATAACTCTTAGTTTCTTTAAAAAACTTTGGTATGGCACCTTGTCTTAGAGTTTTCTTTATTATTATTCTATGTTCTTCAGTGTATTAGAGAATGAATTTTGACTGGTTTAATGTAGATTTTTTTCTGTTGGATATCATTAATATGCTTAATAATCCTACCAGAATTTAAGAACTCAAGTTTTCATATCTCATAACCATAATTTTTTAATATGAGACCAGGCACTTGATAGCAGAGAGAAGATTGCTTCTTTTTTTTTTTTTTTTTTGACAGAATGAAATATTTTCTGCTTGAAACCCTGTTTCAACTAGGTAACCCTGTTTTTTGCTTCTATAAGCAAAATCAGTGCAGTTGTGGACCAAAGTTGTGTTATTATTCCATAAAAGAGTTTACATAAGAGACTTACATGTTTACAAAAAGACGTACAAAAGGATATATTGATGTGGTCCAGTGCAGCAGATGCAGAACACACAGAACTAGAATTAATTTTGCGCGTTACATTGGTGGATATGATCCTAGGCAGTGTCTCAAGGGACTTCTTTTGTTGTTCTATTTGACTGTTTTCTCTAATTAGTGACTTAGACTTCTCTGTCAGGTATAGAAATAGAAACACATCAGTGATATTCCACAACATACATTTCTTCTCTGGACTAGCTTAGATAGAAGATATAAACATGATTTTTCTGACATTCCTTTTCTGAAGTGGAAATTTCACATTCTGACAGGGATTTGATAACTGTTGTTAGATGCTACTATGACCCATGTGAAGGTGGAGAAAAATATGTCTGTGTATTTGTGTGAATCAATTTAAGGTCCACTGGCATAATCATTGGAAAGACAACATTTTTAGTGTAAAATTAATTCTGTGCAGAAGTTACTAAAGACGTTGTGATGATCCTTCATTTACTGATGCTACTGTATATTTGGTTAAGAGTAAATCTCCATTTAGGCGTAAGATGTGGCAAGGCTAAACTACGTTAAGATAAGATGTCCTGTACGTGTATTATGAGAAAGGTTACATTTTCCATAGATATCAAGGACTGTGGGTGATAACAAGCAATGAAGACTTTATAGATCATTTATTTGAGCATGGAGATCATTGATTTTCATATCAGATATTAGAATTAAGGAGTTTTATTTTTAAATTATTTTTTTTAAAACCTGACTGTTCCATGTGTAGTTGTCTCTGTACATCTGAGTTTTAGATGGCTGTATTTGTTGTCTCGGTTTTGCTACCTTTCATTAGGCAGTAGATACATGCCACACTTATTCACGTATTCATGCCATAAGTAACACAGTGGGGCTCTATAATCCAATAGCTCCTCCTTAGAGGAGAGTATTCTTTAGGTTGCAAGTGTTGTCTATAATGCTCAACACATTAATTGAAAATTGTGCTCAACATATGAATTAAAAGCCTCCTTGAAAGGGCTACTACTACATAATGAATAACAATATGGCACAAAATTTCAGTAATGGTCCATAAGAGATCGGTTTAATAGATTTTAAGGCCAGTCTGACCTCAGTCATGTCACTGACCATAGAATTTTTCTCATTAAAATTTTGAATGAAGAAATAAGTTCTCAATAAGTAGCTGTACTATAGTGATCTCTACCCTCATTTACTGTATTACTGTTATTATTCCAATACTTGATAGGTCAGCCAGCCTCAGCATTCTGGGGAGGATTTTGGATCTTATTCTGCTTACACTAAAATCTCATTTAATTTTGTTTACAGATAAATAATTGGCAATTTTGGGCACCTGGTAATATGAAGACAGTTGTTAATAAATATTTCAGTTGGTGTTCTTTCTTTATTAATTTTAAAATAACTGTAAAAGGTGATAGAGTTATAATGCTGGTACAAGTTGTAGTAATTTGGATACTTTTCTGTGAATTAATTTGCACAAGCAGGGGATAATACTGTGGTAATTGTGCCTTGCAGACCTACATTTTGTTGTTTATTTGTGGAAAGTAAATGAAGATTTCTTAAATATTGCAATCAGCTGAAAAAAATAAATATTGAAGGGAAATATTAAAAGGAAGACAGATTGCATTCTGAAGGTCAATTAAAAGATGGTGTAATCAGGGAAATTTTTTTAGGTTGTGTTTTAGAAAGTAAAAAATGAACAGGATTGGAAATCAGTGGATGAAAATTAGTATATTGGAAGTTATCTTCCTGATGAAAAAAGAGTAGAAAGAATGGCTGTTGGACTCTTTGCCCCTTCTGAGGTCCTGTCATGGTTCTGTGATCTCTTTGGGCATTATGTTTCAGTTCCTCCTGCAGATGATGATATGGGTATGGATTGTCTGGCTTTCCTTTCTTTCAAGAACCTGTGTACTTCACTCATGCCCTTGCAACTCATTATATTGTTGGGGCAAATACTGTTCTACCTACAGAGGTGTCTGACCACTGTCTGTTTCATGATAGTCTGCCACATATATTTGTATTCCTGTAACTCTTAATTTCCTTGATGTTTCTTCCTTTCTTTGCTCCTTTTTCTCCATATCCCTTTTTCTTTCTCATTCTTCAATTGATAGTGAAACCAACAGAACTGCCTAGCAAAAAACATTAGAGGGCAGACAGTCTAATCATATTTGGTTGAGTATAACATCTACGCGGTGGCCTGAGAAGACAAAAAGGCGGCTTGTTTTAATTCTGTGCATTTGTCAAGGTAGGAAAAGACATGAATATTCACAATTCAGAACTTAGCAACAGAACATGTTCTCTTTTTTCACCCACAACAGAAAAAAAAAGTAAAAAAAAATCTTTTCAGAAATAGTTTTTTATTCAGTTTCTCAAAACTGAAATAGATGTTTCAGTAACTTTCAAAACTATCAGTGAATTTTCTGTTCTTTGCCATGAAATTCAGAACCCCAAATGTCATCTAAGCATAATGCACTGCAATGTTATAACTGGTGGACCTTTGTGTATATTCATTGTATTAAAATTTATAATGTGGTACCTTTAAAATTTATTTTGGAGATTTCTGTATTATTTTGACTGTACTGACACAGTTTGCTCTGTTTATTCCAGATTTCTGATTTTTTTCATTTACGAATAAAATATGTAGAAGGCTGTTAAGCCCCACAGACTTTTTAGCAGAATTAAAATTAGGTTATTCAAGATCAAGTTCTCTATAGATTGATTCAGCTTCATTGATGTACCAGGCATAGTGCCAATTTCTGCCAGCAGAGAATTTTCTCCTCATTTAAGGTTCTATCAGCTAGTTGTATTCTGCCCTTTTCCCTGTGCCTCTTCTAAATACTCTTTCATTATGTGATCATGGAACATTATGTTACCTAGCATAGATTAATGCATTAATATAAAGAAATTATCCTTTTCTTTGACTGCAAATGTCCATGAACATGCTTTGTTTCTGTATGTTCATAGTCATTTGAATGATAAAACAACCTTAGAGTGAACATACATATTTCAGATAGCAATAAAGTTGGTATTTTCTTATCTGAATCAGCTTCAAAATGCACTACTATTGTACCAGTTCCTGAATATGCTTGCCTTTATCTCTGTTTTCACATCTACGTTGCTTGACTTTTGATTTTGACTTGATGGGGTTTTGAAACCTATTATTAACCTTTCCCTGTTGGTTATTTATTCTGTTCCTTCCAGATGATCTAGCATGTGAGGAACAGAGAGAGTCAGAGGCTTGAATTCTCGTAAAGATTTGTATTCTTCACACTAGAGTCAGTATAAGGCTGCTCTCCCCGTGACCTTTCTTCCTTTATTACAGTCTCAGCAAGGTAGAAAGATACCGTTGCAATGGGACATGCTTAAATTGGCTTTGCTTTTATAGCCTGTCATCCATATATGCAAAGCTTCTTGAACTTCAATTTCCAGATTTTCTTGTCTCTAACAATCTGCTTTGCTGCATCTGTGCTTGCTCAATAGCTATGAATTAAGGCACGCTGCCCTAAAGGGATTTGGTCAAAGCTCTGATGTTGTTTTTAATATTTCCCCTACATATTATTCTTTCTCAGTCTTACCATTACTTTCATTGTAATACACCCCAAGGCCAATTTGGGTTGCTTTGGAAAGCCTTGAAAGACAACAGTTAAACATTAGCAATTCATGTGAACAAAACCTTCTAATAGCTATGCTGGAAATTTTGAAGTATTTAATGGAAAACAATCGTTACAAAACATGTCCTTAAAGATTCAATGCCAAAAGAAAAACGAGTAGGCTGGTACAGAGACAATCTTTCTGAAAAATTCTAAACCACGTTGTTTATTTTCTTTGCTGGTAACAACAATTAGAAACCAATGAAAAAAGAAAGCAAGCCTGAAATGAAATATTTTAAACATTTTACTCCAAATGAGTGAAAACTAGAAAGACTTAAGAATCATATAAACAAGAAGGCATAGGAGTGAAAAAAAATACATTCATTTTAACCACCCTTATACAAACACTTCATAATTCAAAATATAAGTGACTGGGCAAAATATCAAGGCTCTGCTTTCTATTTATGTGAGGGTTATTCACAATTGTAGATAATATTACTTGCAGTCAGATATTCCCCTTATTTCTAAGTAATTGCTGACTGTCTTGTACAAAGTCTGTATCTTTTTTCCCCCCAGCTTCCCCACATCAGCAGAATATGGAAAGAATTACTATGCCTCGGTAAGCTGCCTAATGTTTTCTGCAGCAAGTACTCCAGAAGGAAAAAAAAAAGACATACACAAAAAAATCCCTCAAACAAGTCAGTGATCTTCAATAGGACTTGCAGGGTCAAAATTTGCTATCATGCTGTCAGTGAATAAGTAGTATATCATCATGAATCAATACCCTATCAAAGCTATCCAAACCCCTAGAATCAAATAGTATACACAGATGGTGGAATATAAATTGGGTTACTTGGATTTTCAATGCACTGTTTTGTAGCGCATTCACTGCAATTGGAGATGCAAACGTATTCTTCCTGTCTCACAACAGAGGGCTTTTTAACTACGGTAACTACCAAGCAAAATAGAGAACTATCACGTTAAGTATTATGTAAGTAAGGTTTTACATAGGCAGGGCCTGATGACATTCTTCCTCCAGTACATAAACATTTAACTGAAATAATGTTTCAGCCATTAGCAATTAACTCTGAGAGGTTTTACAGGACAAAAGGAGGGTCCCGGAAGAGTGAAGATGGGAAAAGATAAATTACAACCTTAGAAAGGAAGAGAGGCCATGGGGAATAACAGGCCTGTAAACCTCGCTTTGCTAACAAGAAAGGTTCCAAAGCAAACTGAGAAACGTTCAGTTTGTAAACACCTTGAGGGGAATAAATTCAAGTTGATAAGAAACAACCATGCCTGTGAGCCGCAATAGAACTGGCTCAGTGACTGGTAAAAGCAGAAGGTACAATAGTTCTAATTTAACAAGTCCTGCTGAATTCTTCAAACATTCAGAAAGTTGTTATAAACTGACAGTGATCAATTCTCCCCAGAGGTAGGAAGGATGAATGTTCAATTTGACCACCACATGTCTGTACTCAGGTTGATAGTAGGATGATTGTTTCCATTTACAAAGACAGATTTTTTCACTTGCTTAACAAAGGCTGTACAAATTTTCAAGACTTCATAGACAGAGATCTTTCAGAACTAGTAACGGTAGTCAGTCCTGCAATCTAATCAGGAATTAGATTATAGGACTCATATGCTTTCACAGCGTTATGTCTCTGCCTCCAGAGGAGATGATTTTTGCATTGTCAGGCCTCACTAATTTGCAATGAAATTAAGGAGGTCTACTTCCCGTTCTCAATTTTTAAATTGGTGGATCAGAAGAAAAATTAAGTATTTCATTGCTAAAGTACATCTTATAGCAAATAATTACTTGTTGGAAGAATGAAACAACAAAACTTTCTTATATGCTGCATTTATATACTATGGTAACATTTTTTAAAGGGTAGTCAATCATTTCCAGAATTCAAACAAGAGTAAACAGAATCCTGTTATTTTGGTGAAAAAACTAGAAAGTTGAGAGAGATAAAGTGTTGAACATATGGAGCCCATAGCTCTGTTTACTCGGACTTCACTTTGGAGAACATTTGCAACAGAGATGTCACCTGTTATTTTGTTCCTGTCCCATTTCTGTCTGTGCTCCCCAAATATTTAATGTGTTGACCCATCTCCCAGAGAGTGATAATGGGACAACCTAGAATGGGAGGACATGTTATAAGTGGAGCTTCCTGCCAATGAACAGAACAGCTGATGTTAATTCATCATTTGGACACTTTGCCTTTGCTGAAAAAAAAAACCAAAAACAAAACAACAAAAAACCCTCAACACTTGGACTCAATGATCTTAAAGGTCTTTTCCAACCTAAATGATTCTATGATTTTTATCTGCCCTTCACTCATTAAAAGAGGATAATGTGAGGGCATGCAGAATACAGAGTTATTACAGAAGGGAAAAAGAGACAGAGGGGTATAAAAAGTTCCTAAAATAGAGGTGAATGCAACACAATAAATAATGGAGTTTCAATCACATAATAATCATTGTGGGTCTCAAGTGAGCAAGGGCCCTGTAATGTTTTGGGGAACTGCTTCTGCAGATTTTTTGTAGACACGTGCTGTTTACAATTCCTCTTCATATTAGCAGTATTAGCATCATCGTGTCTATGTGTAGCTTGGCCTAAAGCACTTTGTAGGATATTCTAGTCACTAAATATATTCCTCACAGTAACAGCACACCTTTCTTGAGCTTCATCCGTCTCTGTAAAGGTAAGGTGTCCAATGTCGCTGATCTTATCTGTCTGCAATATGCAAGGTTTCTAGTAAAAGTAAGAGAAGTTTATACAGTAGGGTTTAAGGTCAACATTCAAGTTAGAGAATTGAAAGTAAAAGGTTACAAGTAAAACTAATGTCAATAACATCATGCTCATTCGTTTTACAACTAGACTCTAGTTGCTTAATCTGCATCCCAAGTAAAACAAAAAAAAAAAAAATCTAGGATATTAGGGTTAGCTCCATCAGAAATGCTGAAGAAATATGTATTCTTCAAGCCAACACTCACAACCTAAAGAAAGCCTAGAAGGCCTGTCTGCCTAGTTCTACATGGTCTGTTACGGTCTGGGCTTACTGTAACTCTAAAGAAACTATTTGAGTTCCTTGTTTTCTTTTTTTGTTGTTTGGTTCTATCTTAAGCTTTCAGAATCTATTACTTCATTTTCATATATAGCAACCTGCTACAGTCTCCTCAGTTCTAGATACCTTTCTCAGGCCCTTTGTTTGCCTTTTGCAATATCTGATGTAGTTTTAATTACTAAGATTTCCATTATACTTGGATTTGAAGGGTGGGGTTGTGAAAATAACATTATTGTTCTCTAAGGGAGTTAGCTGTTCAGGTGCTGTTATGCCTCTCTCCCCCATACTAGTGTTCGTATGTGTGAGACGCCTTTGTAAGTGTCCCCATGACTGCTGCTCTACCACTCTCCCTGTAGCCTGGAATACCCATTTCACACTCTACAGATGTAAGTGGCAGCTGCTATTATATTTGTTATGCATCAGGTACACTTAATCCATTACTTCAAAAACTATAGTGTGTTACCAGCTGTCAATGGAGAATGGTAGCGATGTATCTATTAGCAAGTTGTCTTGCTTGGACCTGACTGCAGGAGCAGCTCATTTCTTCCTCACATCTTAAAGAGGATCCTTCACCATGTGCTCATCTCTAAGCTCTTGAATTGTGTTTGCTCCTGTTTGCTACTAGTGAATTTTATTAAGTAGAAATCATTACAATTAAAATAACTATTCAAGTCACTTCGTCAGTAAAAGTGTATTAGCAGAATCAACCTTATAACTAATTGGCCATTGGAGAACATTAGTGTTGTATGAAATTGTTGTTTGAAAAAAATATTTTCTTTGTATGTTGAAAAGCAGACACAGCACTTTTAGGTATGTGCAAATTTTGCCTATTCTATCACCAATTATGTTGAATACAGTGGATAAACTAAAAGAAAAAGTTCTCAAATGATAAGATACAACATTAAAAAAGCATAAAATGGAAAATACTGAAACATAAAAAAACAGATGCAGAAAGCGAAAATGAAAATTAAATTGTATGGATTCCAGCTGGCTGTTATAACACCTGCTAATAAGTGTGGAAAAGTTTCTTAAATTGGAATACATTTTTTTATAAATAGAGGCATAAGAATATTATGTAACAGATCATCTAAATGTATAGCTCCAATATGAGTAAATACAGTTTTAGTGTTTAGAAAAGATTTTATACTACTTTTTTGGTATTTCAATGCCCACAGTTCTGATTTTAACTTTCTGTGAACTTCTGTGCTTGGTAATCTATCATGCCACTATTATTTTCATTGGATTTTGTTTGCTTCATTAATAAAGGTCAAATTCTAAGGCAGTATTTCAATTAAAAAAATGTCCCAACAGTAGAAGTGATATCACAATGATAGATTTGCCACAACTCATTGAAATTTCTGATTTCTTGCTATTACAGTTGGCAGTGGAGAATAGATTACTTTTGTAGGCATCAGCTAGTCGTGTACCTTTGAAATACCTGGCTTAACTCCTTTACAGAGTAAAAAGTAGATACTCTGAAGATGATATTGCATTTTATGATAGGAAAATTAGTATCACTTAGTAATTACCTAGCCTTTCATTTTAAAGATAGTTATTCAGGGAACTACTCTAAACCTTTCAAAATACTAAAAAGTTTATGGCAATCTTATTGTTTATAAAGTGTTTCTGAAGTTGTAGATGGTCATAAAATAGTGAGAATAGGAAAGACACAAAATGGCAGGTGTGATGCTGTTCCTCAGAATGCCAAAGCACCTTCTGTTTTCTGACACTGCAGTAACCATGCTTGCAAAGTAATTGCACCATTACAGGACTAAGTTACCTATTAATTTCTGATACTTGGTACCATATTAGCTAAGCAACTAACAGTACATAATGGAATTTCCCTCAAAATATTGTTGTGATATAGAGATAATAATTTCCCTTTTAAGAACAGGGAACTAAGAACTGATTTTGTGCCTGGAATACCTACTATGGTGAGTCTTTGGATCTAGATCTGCCTGTTCATGTCATAGAGTACACCAGAACACACAGTAAACCCCCAGTTGAAATTTGCCTGTGTGAAAACAAAGATGCAGAAGCAAGATAATGAGCACATGAATGTGGGCCTAGAAAGATTTTGAAAAACAGCTACTATGCATCTGTTGGCCTGTTCTTGCATCAAGGACTTAGCAGAGAAGATAAGGACTACACTGGTGATATATGTATATGAAGCATGTGTATACCTAAGAGCCAAAGCTGAGGTCTTGAAAACCTCCACCTCCTTCAATGCACCTTTCTCAGGCAACATATAGCTAAGGTGAAACGTTATTACCCCCCCTTTTTTTTTTTCTTTTTTGGTCTTGCTGTGTCTAGACTTCTTAGCCTAAAGGTCAGTCCTAACCCCAGCAAGCAGGTTTCTTCTGCTGAAGCCTTCAAAACCTAAGATCACTGCTCGTGTACAGATACGATGTCAGACTCTTTGTAGAAGGGGGATGAGTGTTGTGATGTTCCCCTCTATGCAGTAACATGTGACTAAAGTACTGTAATTTGGGCAAGAGCATTTTCTTTGTGAAGAAATTGCTGTATCCTAGGAACTTGCATAACTTGAGTAAGTTTGTATCTCATTTAACAGGTATCTGTTCAACAGCTGGAATTTGTCCTCAGTTACAAGAGGCTGTTGGTAGGGCTCTTCTCTTTCGCAAACAGCTTAACTTTTCTTTTACCTATTTACTTTTTAACATAATGACAATAAGATTTGTTCTGTTCTTGATTTATGATAAAGAAAATGTAGGTGGATGTTTGTACTTAAGTAGGAGGATGTTTCTAAATGGCTGTTAGTAGTACATAAAGTTGAAAGGTACTTTGATTCTTTTGTATTTCCTTTTTGTGAAAGAATAGCAGTTAAAATAGTTTTGTGCATCAACATAGTTTCTGTACTAGGGGAACAGTCATTCTCCAAGAGTAGTATCAAAAATTGTATTACTGGCTATTGCTCGATGCAGATTAATATAATGTGGCAAAGGACCACAGTACCCTCAGTTGTGGTACCTTGGTGAGACAGCAGAACTGTCACTTCTTAAATAGTAAGACTGTAGTGTTTTGTACAATCTTTTCAGCAGCGTTTCACAAATTTTCATGAGCATGTCATCATCACTAGCTGGTGATGGCTTGTTTTTGTCTATCTAATAGGTACAGAAATAAAATAATTTGACTGCAGCAAAGATAGCATCAGAACTACTTGGACTTCAGACTAAGTTTTGATTCCTGTCAGAACCAGTGGATCTGTTTAAGATCCTAAAGATATGTTGATGAAACATATTTTTATTCCTATATTCTTTTGTATCTTTAGGATCTTAAATATCTTTATCATGTTATCTACAGCAAAAACTATTATTTCAGACTGGAGTTGTTCTTCTTTCCCATGTGTATTTTTAATGCAGGGATACTTTTGAAGCCTGTTTTGGCTGTACTTCAAAGAAGGTGGCAGCATTGCCTAGAAGAAAGTAAAGAAGTCTGAGCATTCAGAACTTTTACATATAACCATGTCTCTACCAGTGACTCATGGGGTACTTGAGTGAACAACTGACTTCTGTATGTGCCCAATCAAGTAGTCAGGCAGTTTATAAGATTTGATTGAGTTCTTAGCCTCAATTCATCTTTTTTTTTTTTTTTGTAAAGTTTTGAGGGAAAAATTGCTTCGCTGTGGTGCTGATGGAATTACTTAATAGTCTATAATTTGCCAAGGACAGTAGGCTTACGGCTGCAAGAAAAGAGGTTTTCAAAGCTTCTACCTTCACCTAAAGGGTAAAACTGATGAGAAATCCAGACTCCCGCTGCCTTTTAATCTCACTATCGAAAGAATCTTGTCATTACTTCTGAGATACCACTTGTTTCTACTGTGGAGTAGTATAACTGAATTGGTAAAACATCTTTAGAGACAACTGTAAGATTAAGAAAGATTCACAGAAAAACACTGTGTTAAGTGTTGCAAAAGATAATACATTCAGTATTAAACTGAAAAGATGGAAACCACATGAAACATAAAAGCTAAAATGCACAGGGATGAAAGACACATTAAGACTGTAGATCTTATGCAGCAATGTACGAAATTTTTTTCAACATATATAGATAATATGATCTATCATGTGGGAAATATCATCAGTGAAATAACATTATTTCATCTTCTCTTCTGATTTTTTGAATATGATATTGAAAAACCACAATGAAAATATGTAAAATGAAAAAGGGATATATTTACGATAAATTGTTAGTCAAAGGCCAACATTTAAAACAATAACCAGATTTTTTTTTTTAGATATCCAGTACAAAACACTTTAAAATGGTCTGGTTTTGCAATGGTTTATGATGATACTTTTAAGAAATTTCTGTTTGAAAGATTCAAATAGGTGTGAAAAAGCTAGCCAGAACCTGAGAATTTTCTCTAGGAAGTTAGTGATTAGTACAAAGAAGTTCATTAATGATTAGTCAAGATTGATGAGATTAATATAGAGAAACTATATTGCATCTTTCTAATTTAATCATACACTAGAAATGCCAATCACTTTTGTAGGCTGTCCAATGTACAAAAATTGATGTACCTAGTGTGTGCACAAAGATGTTCCAGTAAAAATTCTGTTTCACTTGGTTACACCTCATGGTTATTTTTTTCTGCCCTACCTGAATAAGTGAGAGTTTTAATGTTTCAGACCAGTCCAGGTGAAACTCAGTCGAACTACCAGCAGGTATAGGCTGCTCAGGATTGCTCTTCATTGCACTGTGGTGACATCACAAAAACCCCCTTATGTTTGTGAAGTCAGAAACTTTCATTTGCTTGGAGGACTTCCAGTGTGGCTGGCTTTGTTTTCTAATCTTTATCATCTAATCCTGAATTCCTTGTCCTCCTTTTGCCAGTAATAATACAAAGCTATGCTGAAGGTCAACATACAGTGCCAAGAAAACTTTGGAATTGATTTTGATAAATGCTACTGTTGCAATATATCCCTCATACTTACATCCCTCTCTAAAACTCTACTGTGGGACCAGTTACAGTGATAAAAATCTTTCTGAAGCATATTGTATGATTATCTTGCATTTTCTATAGACTTTGAGGAGAGCTTATTCTTTGCCCTTTCTTAAAATTGCAGTTCTCAGTCAAGCAGAGGTTTCTTTGTTGAATTTTGTACACGTGATGCTTCTTACAGTGTGATATTTTTTTTTTTATTTTGTGTAAAAATTCTGATTTTCTTTCAGCTTCTTCTTTGTAATTTTGATATGACCTTCAAAGAAGACATACACAGATGAGGCAACATCTACAATGGCTGTTGTTGAAAGCCTGCTGAATGGAGATTATTGTCAACTGATATTCGTTTGTAAAATCTGATAACAATATAACTCCAAAATTACAGTATATTAATCACTAAAAATATTTATAGTAGTATGTCTTCTGTGTATATTGTTAAATATATGTTAGGGTTGTTAAAATGTAATAACTGATAACTAAAAATGCTAAAAATAAAGCTCTTTTTTTTTTGTCCTCCAGATAAAGTTTCTAACATGTACGGTTTTAAGTCTTGTGAAAAGTAAAGGGGGTTTGGGATATTTGAGAAAGACATCTTATATAGTACATTTTATCTTATCACAGATCATAAAACCCACCTATAGTTCCCAATTCCAGATAACTTGAGACCCATATGTATTACTGGAACTTTTCAAAAGTTATTTATGATAAGGCATAGGATTTTTAATCTTAAAGAAGTAGAGGTTTGTTCCAAGATAGTGAAATGTGATATAAATTCCATTTTTTTATATGTTACAGTTTTTTTCTTTAAACTAGAAATACTTAGAGGAGCTGATGTCTGTTGTGTTCTTTATAAAATTCAGACAGAATATTTGGATAAGTAAGTATTTAAGGAAAAACTGGCATAATGGTTGCATATCAGTCATAACAAGCTCTTTTATGGCATGAATGTATAAAAATCAATTCTTAAAAATGAAAAGCACTTTTTATTATCCACATATACTGTTGTTATACACTAGCTGCTGTTGGAAAAAAGTTTGCAGTTGAACTATTTCCTTTCTGCATATAATGCAAGCATTTCAATAGTAGACAACTGAAGGAACGAGAAAGAAAAAAGTTTATTCAGCTGGAGTATCCTAGCAACTGAGAAACATCAGGATTTTAGGCTGACAGAAGAAAAAGTGATACTGGTTGAGACACCCATTATAGATTTTGAATGTATTATAAATATAATCTCCATCTGTTTGCTTTTTTATTGGTTAACTTGTTGCAAAGAAATCCCTATTTTTGAATTATGTGTTAAGAGATACTGTGATTGGCATGGAAAAATGTTTTTGGCATATAAATGGATATCTTTCTTCATTCTAAATTATACTTTCTTCTAAAGTATCACCTTTTAAGCAAATGGAATACTGAGAAAATAAGCATCGAGTCATGACAACAGATATTTGTGTGTATCCTGAACTTTTCTTCATGACCACGTAACTGGTCATGAAGACTTTGAAGGAGAGGAAGGATAAACCACAGTTTTATAAGTACTTGAAATTGGTTGAAATAGCTATCAGTAAGAATAGTAAACTCATTTAAAATTCAGAAATGTTGAATGACTGCATTTGGGTGTACATTTTCCACATCAGTTTGCTCACTTTCGGGCTTCACTGAATATTGTTGAAGAAATTACTGGTTTCCCTATGAAATCAGCGGAAAGCTTCTTATTGATTTAGAGGGATGTGGGATTGTGTTGGAGCTTGTGTTTGTATTTCCATGTCTTTATGAAGGCAGATCCAAAAAACCAATCTGTCCTCAGCAATTCCAATTCACAGGTATGTTCTGGATTTTAGGGTGTGGTTCAGGGGAAATATTTCTATTAGACTCAATAGGTCTTGGAGTTTTTTGTTCATTAGCTATTTGTTTTGTCTCAGCTGGAGAAAGAAAAAATGTCAGAGCTTTAAAAGAAAAAGACAGTTCAGGCAACCTGTTTTTTCAGTCAGCTTCAACGAGTGACTTTTTCTTCTACTCTTTTGATTACATTTAATAATAGAATGTTCAAAATTCATTCATTAAGTAACATCAATCTTAGATCCATCAAAGCATACAAACCATAAAAGTAATCAACAGTCCAAATATTTTCAGTGCCTATTGGCAATTATGGTAAATATTTGGATATAAGGGAAAAATAGTTATTGCTATCTTTTTTTTCTTTACACTAACCACCTTAGCTTCCAGTTTGTGAAACAAAAGATATACATCATTATCTCACTGTTTGTAAAATTATTCTAGGGATAATCCGTATAACGTTGAACACAACTTTTGTATGGTCCAAACTCGTATAAGGATACCTTGAAGCAAAGAATATTTTCATAGCACATTACATAATAGACTAGGTGTGAAATTAGTTTTATGGTGAATGGACACCCTGAAGGTTGTTAGCCTTTTACTATGTACAGCTTCCCTTATATAGCTACATTAGTATTTTTGTAATAGATAATAAAAAAGTACACTTCAATGAATGAATTATTCTTAAAGTATATAGAGAAGTTCCTAAATATCTCTTCAGCTATTGTCACACTGTTATATTAATAATAATTCAAAAATTTACATAATCTGTTTTGTTTACAAGCGTTCAGATGTCAAGAAAAAGATGAAAATTTTCTTTTGTTAAAGTTGAAGTTTTACATGTGTGTCGATTCTATGGTTAGCATTTCTCAATCTCTGGTCTATCATTTTAGTTCTACTGAAAAGGGATTGTTCTAATGTTACAGAGTTTTTCTGATGTTGTTATTGGACCTCATCAGTGCTGCTGCAAAGCCTTTGAACGTATCTTCCCAAGCTTCTCAATCCCCAGAGAAATGATTTTGCTATCTACGCTGTTCTTTAAAGCTGAATTTCAGTTGCAGGCCCACGTAAGAAGCCACCTATGTACTGGTTTAAGTTGTTTAAACTGGGCATTCATGTATAAGGTTGTTTCAGAGAAAATTATTTAATCTGAATATTCTGATTATGTAGCATGGAAAACTGGAAAAGCTCAAAACAAACAGAACATTCCTCTCCAGACAAAGACCAACCTTGCTGATTGATGAGATTGCTTTTTGCTGGAAAATGCCTATTTACTAGAACAGAACAATTTCCTGTAAATACAGTAATTTCGGTCTTTCTTAGCTCTAGCAGTATAAGCCTGTAACAAATCCAATAGTTCTGTTGTTGGAAATTAATCAGTTTATGTAGATGTAATTTTTTTTTTCTTCTCTACCTGATTCACATCTAGGTTTTAAACGATAGCTTATACTGGCATCTTCTGCCACTTTTTTGTGCACCTCTCCCACTTCTAATGTTATACCAGGAGAACAGCTATCTAGTCACAGGTTAAACCCTGTAATGGAATGGATTCAGAGTGCTTATATATAAGGGGTGGGTGTGTGTGTATATCTTTTCCTAATGTAGATGTCTGTGTGATTACAGCATCAGTTGTGCTGACAGAAGGACACCCCAAAGAGTGAGGTGGGCTAGCAAAGTGAGTGATACTGCAGTTGGCACAGGAGCTGAAAGCAAGGTTTGTCAAGCTAGTCCTTCCAGTGTCAGGATTTTTAAGCATCGGACCGTTCTGTGATGGCACTTGAAATGGTTTGATACTGCTGTAATGGGAACACTTAAAATCTCAAATTCAACAGCTAGACAATAATTTCTCATTGATTTCTGTTACGTGTTTTAGCTCCTTGACCTAGATTTATATCCAATTTCCAAGTGATGTCAATGCAAGTTCTGTCTGAAGAGCACGCAGAGAGTATGCACTCAGCATTTTAGAATTTTTCAGTATGGATTTGTAACCAGGCATTAAGTTTGCCTTAGCAGTTGCAAAATAGGTCATAGATAATAACTATAAACCTTACCCATTTCTATTTAGGCCATGTAATATCCTATTAAGGTGCTGGTTGAGTGGTTTCATGACATGTCTAATCTTTAATTGAAATATTTATTGTTAATTTGGGAGCATCTCCTACTATAAGATGTTTCATATTCTTTCTGTAATTTCCCTATACTGACATAAATCTGATTATAGGAAAGTCCTGCAGAAAGTCCTCTGGGGAAGACTGAAACAGTCAAAAGCAGGACACTTCTTTACCTTGAGAAAAATTGCAAAAGGCAGTGCTGTCCGGAAAGCAGGAATAGTTTGGGCTTGTACTCAGTCAGCGCATACCTTTTGACAGTCTTTGCCTCAAGGGCTACTGTTGAGGCTCCAGTGGAAATTAAAACTGACCCTTACCAGTGGAACTCCTAAGAAAGGAAAGACAGATTTGTCTTTTCTGTCTTGAGAGTGATTCGTAGTTGAGTTGCATTTGTACTTCCCTGTAGAAACTGCATGAAAATTCACCCCATGGTTATAAAACTTCTCAATACAAACACCTTAAAAATTATCTGAATTGAATTTATCTTTTATAAAGGGACATTCATGCTGTCTAAGGCATCCCAGTAAACCAGATGCATAAAAAAACTATATTCCATATTAACATTTCATATGCTTTTTTTTTTTTTTTTACAAGAGCTGTTTTACCATTCTGCTGGGGGGACCCAAAACAACAAAAACCCACACCCTAGCTTTTCTATGTATTTGGACTTTTCTCTCTGTAAGAGTGCTTGTATGTTACAGGGGATAATAAATCACAGGCCTAGATACCTACTTCTAAAATAAGTGAATATAAGCTATCTTTATAAAAGAAAAGTAGAAGAAAAAAGTCTGTTTCAGCTAGTGCATTTGGAGGGACCATAGGATACCCTATGTAAAGAGATGTGCTCATATAATTAAAGAGGTCTGATGACATAGGGAGAAGAGGTAGGGGAGATTATTTTCATCAGCAGTGTACCTGTAGGAGCTGAACTTGTCTTTCGAAGGCTCAAAATCTCTAGTCAGAAACTTAAGAGGAAAAATAAGGGAAAAGAAATATCTCATTTCTTGTTTTATTCAGAGAAGAAATAAACCGAAATGTCTGCAGATACATGAAAGTTATTTATGAAATATCTTTCTGGAAAAAAAGTGTTTGTACAGATAAGAGTAATTAGTTTAGTAAGTAGTCTAGGAGATGTGGTAAGCGTATAACAAAAAGTCTTGTTACATTGATCCTTTTGAGCAGCTGCAAAACTGCAGTGGAATTTGCAGTTGAGCTCCAAAGATGCAGCAAGCTGGGGAGAGAAATTAATACGGTCATTTTAAAGGGACTGAATAACCATTCTGCATTTTTTCTGAAGGTTCAGAATGGAGGCACTAGTGATCCAGCTGCAGCCTAAATGTGAATCATCATTGCTTACACAGAAGAGAGCAACTTTCCAGGGTATCTGCAAGATTTTCTAAGTATAAATCTGGAGACAAGACACACCATGATTTCTCTGGTGTAGGTTTCTATTGACCTGTATTTCCTGCAGTCTCATTAATTCAGGTCATAACATTGTTCTTCCTGTTTCCATCTCCACAGCAGATAAGAGTATCTGGAGACTCGTGCAGTCTAGTTTCTTTCTAGCAGTTTAAAAATCTAATTCTCAATATGAAAACCTTGCTAAGAACCTGGTTCTAACAAGGAAGTCTGATCCTCTGTTTTTATATTATAATATTGCTACATAAACATTTTAAGGACAAGATTGATGCCTTTGTTGTTTGAAAAGAATAGTGATTGAAAAAAAACCATAAAAAATGAAAACTTAATTAGTTCATTTAAAGGAGGGATAGTAAATTCTGTTTTAAATAGCAGGAAGGCAACTAAATCAAACAAGTGATTACAGAATTTAAAGTGTCATAGCACAAAACCAAAGTAGTAAAAATCAGGAAAAGGAGCATTAATAATAATCAGGGTCAAAATTGAACTAGAAAGATTTATACATAATTCAATTCTCTAAAAAGAGTTTCAGTAGAAGTGAAGGTTCATAAATTTTCTTAGATAATTTATAGTATCTCATTTAAAACTTCTAGTATGCTTAGAAAAAAGAGAACAAAGGATTCTTTCTTTTCTTTGGCAGTGTCTGATTTTGGACTTTTCTCTGCATAGATGTCCTTATCCTGTGTAGATGCCATCTTCTTATGCAACTTTCTCTGCATACATACAATTGCATGCTGAGGACTGAAATCCTATATTTCATTATTGTGGTAGGAATTTTGCATGTACAAAAAGATGTTACATGGAAAAATATGTAACAAGACTACTGAATTCATCACAAGTAAGCCTCCTCTAAGTTCTCTTGCTGTCAATGTATTGCACAAGCAGTGCAGGCCCAGCTAGACTTGCTAAATGCACGTGTAGTATAAACTGTTTACGTGTCAATATAAAGTAAATGATGGCTATTATGGGTTGGGCGTTCTGTTAACTAAGATAAAACTTAAGTAAATTATATTTCTGCAGTTACTGCAAAGTTCTTCACCCTCTGCTTATTTTTAAACCGATTTATTCTCAAACTAATCTTGAATTACAGAGCTCAAAGGATTCACATGTGTCATGAGACTATTGACCATATATTTGTGATCAGTGGCACATTTTCCACTTCAGTGTAAGCTATATCAGCCCATTAGTGGAAAGACTTTCTCTCCGCTTGCAGATGAAGTAAGTATGCACCATCATTTACAGTTAACACCTTATTTCTGAAAGACTGGAATTACAAAAAATTAGTAATAGTCCATGCACAGAGTGACAATATTAAAAAGGGAAATGAGTATATTCATAAACAGTTGTATTTAGTAATTTGTGGTATGCCTATTACATATGTTGGACTTTAATAAAAAAGTTAAACGGAAACTTCAGAAAGTAGAGAGGGGAGGCTGGGTTTGATGAGATTCTGTTTCTGTTCCTGAGTTTGCCGCGGGTTACTGGATGATCTTAAAATGAAAGATGTGAATTTATAAACTTCCACTATAAAGAAAAAAAATATGCTTTATACATTTTCAGGAAATAAATTATACTCTGAAGTATTTTTTTGAGTTAGATACCCACATACTGTGTTCATTTCTTTGAACTCATCCATTGCAGTGAGTTTAAAACTAGATTATAAATCATTAACTTTCACATCAAGCAGTCAATGCTTAAGATTTCCGAGCATTAGGGAAGATTCTTACTTGCCTAAGGATGTCATTTAAGGCAACTGTTAGAAGGTGGAGAACCATACTTTGGGGAAGAGATGGATAAAAACTTAACTAACAGACCCAGGCATCACTGCAGAATTTAACTTTTAACCATTTAGTGAAAAAGTTATAGATGCTTCCAATTGTTCACCTAAGTAATTTTCAGTGCATGATTCATTGTATTTGTTACTTTATATAATGTCCTTTTTACCTCAAATATGGGGGGTTGGTCTTAAAAAGGCCAGGGATAGGGGAGGGAAAAAAAGCACCAGATCTTCTAATTATGTCTTTGATAATTGGACTGGTGACTTAATTTTCCCTAGAAGAATGTTAATTGTGTTTAGCTCTGAATATGTGTTATTCAATTCAAAATTACCGCAGTTTTTAGAAGGGGAAAGTTTAACAGATACAAAATCTAATAGTATTTGTATTTCTGTGTGTTACAAATCAGTAAGTGCCCACGGAGAATTCTGCCTCTAACAGAACTGGTAATAAAATAATGAAAAATAGAATAGCTGAAATTAAAACTCTGTAATTAATTCTATCCAACTCCTTTTCATACCGAGTTTGCAAATTTTCATTCACATTTTGGATATGATTTTTTTTTACATAGCAAACTGAAAAACATGTTTTGCTCAGAACCTTGTAGGATGCCCTGAAAGATGGTCCAAAAGAATATAAGGCTTATAGAAAACCCTGGTAATTTAATGTAAACTGTAGGCACTGTGTACTTAGCTGGGGAGGTCTACGGCTCAGCCTTTTCAAATGTTCACTGCGATCATCCCATAATTGGAGGTTTGATTGATCTGAACCACTGTGGGGCAACATAACCTACTAGTAAGTGAATATTGTGCTCGTGCCCTCTCTACTTGATAAACAGAAGGGCAACCAGAAAGCCTCGTTCATTAATTTAAGCGAAGTTTCACTCTCAGCATTGCTAGTCCTGGCTTAACTAAGCAGTTAGCTTTTGCACAATCATTCTTTGTTCAACTCTATACAGGCTACTATTGTAAGGAAACACAGGGTGCTTTCTGGGCTATGTTTGTTCTTTCTTTGGTGTCATTTGGGCGCAAAAGGGTTAGTCAGACTGAAACTCTGTTTGTTCTTTGTGTATGAAGAAGTAGGAATCTAAACTAGTAACTTCTAATAATATCTAAGAACCCATACTGTGAGACAGTGAAGCCAGTCATGGGAGACTGAAGATTTCAATAAAAATGCAGCGCAGAATTCTCAATAGCGCATCAGGTAGAAAGGAGAGCAGAGAGAACTGTGTTCTGAAGTAGAGGAAATTAAAATGATTAAGGTGACTGTTCTGCTAATAAATAATAAATCAACAAGAGAGTTCACTGGTAGTAATACTATTAAAAAGCGGAAAAGAGACACTATCTCTCTGTAAAGTAAGGATTTTACACAATGTGAACAATTTAACACACCTCTGAAGACTTTGCTCTAGTTGATCAAAGAGAATTTCATGATCAAAGGTGCTTTTTAGGGAAGTAAAGGAGCAGTGAGAAAATAACCTTTGTTGAGTAAGCATATACTCAATATGTAATTCATGACCTCTAACAGCATACAATCCTATATTGTGGACAAAAACTATCAGTCTATAATACATACTAAGGGGGGGAAAAAAAGGGCTTTTATAGGGAGGAAAGGAACGGGACACGTTTGGGAGAGATGTGCAAGAAAATGTATTTGAAGTGACTGACAGAAGCTACAGGAAAAAAGAGGGGGTTGGGGTTTTTTGGGGGGGTTTCCACAATTGATGACCCTTCATAATTGGAAGGGGAAAGAGGCTGTATAAGGTGATCTGGTAAAAGCTCAGCTTCCCATTCACATGGGTTCTCAGAAACATACAAGAGAAAATAGTGCTGTTGAAATATTAGAGAAATCTTCAAGGAAAAGAGAATTGACTGAGTTCTCACTAATAAAAGTTCAAAGTTTGGCTGATGATTCTTGTTGCAGCACTTTGTAAGGAAGTGCACTCTCCAACCTCGGTGATGCAAAAAGCTCAAACAATATGTTGTAGGATTCATTTTCACTTGTTCTAAAACTAATCACTATTGAACAAGTGAATAAATCTTTAATAACCTCCTGGTAAAATGCACCTGCAAACAAAAATATCATGGACCAGCTAGGATTTCATTTGAAATAAATGAGAATGCACCCATCTCCTTTGTATAAGCTAGTATTGATAATCAGGTACGGGGTGCATTTATTTGTGTGATTCAGATCTAAGTCTGAACACTGCTCCAGTAGCAGAACGAACTAAACAAACAAACAGAAAACCCTGCCCTCCTTCCTGTTGAAGCCACTTATTTCGTATTTATTACATGGCCAATAATATTCCATCGTAGTTTTATCAGGCCTCTTCACATAATATAGTTTTATTAACAAGGTATTGATGACATAACTCTAAGTCAGAAGCAATATGAATCAAGAAAGCTATTTTCTCAGCTTACATACAGGCAGAACCTTTAGATATTCACATCCTTGTGTAGATTTAACTAACTTACACTTACAAACCCACTCTATGCAACATCATCTTAGTGTGAGAAACATTTCTCCCTTAATTATTGCCGGGTAAATTTTGAGAAGAATTGATCCTGTTAAAAAAATTCAGAAGAAGAACTCATTAATTTACGGTGGCTACTGTTTGTAAATAAAAAAAGTATATAAAATTTAGTATTTTATTTTCAAGGCTCTTGTAATAATTAGTACAAAAATAATGTTTAAGAAAATGTGCTGGCTATCTCGACAGAATGATTTTAAGGATTTCAGTATTTTAATGATTTAATATCTTACCAGCTAAAAGGTCAACATCACAAATTATCTATCAAAGAAACAATGTATATTCTAATTTGTGGAAGGTCATTAAGTGCCAAAACTTCCATTGCAACTTCATGATGGAATAAATTACAGGGAGAGGTTTGGATTATGAAAAGAAAAACAGTCTTACACCACTACTGACAGTGTGAGGAATCACAAGCTGCCCGTTTCCTGGACAGGTAATCCAAGGGAAGGGGACAGGTAAAAGACTCCAGTCATTAGCAGTGCCTGGCTGACAAGCCTAGCACCTGCGGGGTATTATGAACTCAGGTCTCACAGGTTTTCATTTAGATAAAAAGTGTATATATTAAAAAAATGAAGTTAGAAGTCAGCATTTTTACATTTCTTTATGAAAAGGTGTGTTCATCTCTTTTTTTCTTTTTTTCTTTTTTAATCTGTGGGTGCATAAGTCTTTAGTCGTTCATAATAAATAGGTAACAGATTGCTAACAAAATAGTAGTTACTCTATGTTAAAAAGTGTTATTATGTCGAGCGTGCACTGGAGATAGCTTACTGTAGCAGTCAGGAGAATCTGTTTTCCAGAGCTCAATCTGGAGAACCTAGGCCTTTTATGTGTTCTTCAGGCCATTTTAGTTCTGGCTGGGCAACTGTGAGTTTTTGAAACACTGAATAGCTGCTAACTAAGGGGTTATTCAGGTTCCATGACTAGCTTCTTAAGCTTTGAGTACTTCTATTTCTATCTAGACCAGGGTTATCCTTCCCAGAAACAGTCTATACCTTATGTGTGATGCTGAATACGAGTCCTGCTTTGGAGCCTAGTTGCATCTTTTTTGCTTAAAGCACAGGCAAGTGACAGCATCGGTAGCAAGTCATTGACCCACTTTCAACAGCAGCTGGTATATTCTAATGTAGAGAGAAACACTGTTGAACAAGGAGAGACTCTTCACACTGCCAGTCGTGAGACTCAGCTGAGAGCACCAAGTTCCAAATGAATCTGGTACCTGCCTGTGTGAAAGTTTTTTCCCTGTTCCCCTGTCAACCTCTCTGACTCTCAGCGGAGCAGTACTGAAAAGTGCTTGAACAGCATATACTGGTCTTAGGTGAGAGGTGGCAAATGTCAGCTTCTGCTTGGAGGCATTGCTCTTAATTGTCACTTCTCAGCCCAGGCCAGTACTTCGCTATATAAGTACCTCTAATTTGTTCAAATTCCAAGTGAAACAGGTTAGCTTGAACTAGAGCTCCAAAACAAGTAGAAAAGATGCTTGACAGCTGGCATGAGTCACAGTGATGATGTGGCAACTCAGAGCTTTGCTTCTTGCAGGCTTGTTCACAGACCGTAAAGACCTGAGCTATAAGCTGCTTGGCTCCACTTCTAAGTGAATGCCTTAATCTCTGGCAACATTACTGAGAAAGAAAAATGTGAGCAGTTGGAAGACTGACACGGAAGAACCATGCACATCAGGAGTGTAACTAAGGATCTTCCTTGCAAAATGCGTTTGCTCAATGCCCTTCTGTTCTATATATGTTAACAGGATATCAGTCTAAGAGCTCTGTTGATTCTCAGTTTTTCTTTAATATTTGGATTTTGTAAGCTCCAGAACTCTGTGTGTAAATGCCTGAGTTTTATCATGTGCTGGAAGAAGTGAGTAAGTTTGCAGGGTTTGCTTCACAGAACCCTATGGAGCAAGTATTTTGTTTCACTTTTGCTATTTATGTTTTAGTTTTTAGGACAACGTAAAAGATCTGATTTTGCTACTGCATTTGACCTTGAATCTACTGAAAAAAGGAACTGGAACCATAGCAGATTCTTGAAAGACCGTGGTAAGTGCACATGAAAATGGACTAGTTTGAAGTTTAAAGGAAAAAAGAAGTCTGCAAATTGATCAGTGATAAGTATCTTTAATGGAAGCTGAGAGAGAAAGGGTCAGCTGAGAAATCTAATAAAAAAGAAACTTGTGATTCAGTTCTCTCTCCTACTTCCTCAGTTTTTGCCCTCTCCCCCCTCTACTAAATTTTATCTTAAAGGTGTAAAAGATGCAAGTTGGTAGTAGGTCTGCGTTTGCTTATATTTATACTGAAATAGATCTCATTGTATCAACTCCTTGTAAACATAAATGTGTTTAAAAAACTATCTAGCAAGCTGAATATTTGTATATATCCAAATCCTCTAAAGACTTTACAAACTGGGATTCAGACTCATTATTTTTATTCCAGAAGAATAAAATTTTAAGTATATGGTTGTAAATGGAAAGCAATGACTTTAGTTAAACTTAAGGATTAGAAAGAGGGCTGAAAGTATTAAACAAATTTGAATGTATTACTGAAATGCCTGCTTGAATTTGGCTCAACACATAAGTTTGTTCTCAGAAATATTTTCGTACTGTAACCGGCAACAGAAGATTTGGAATAGCAACAGTAATAGAGAAGCTGTATGTGAAAAAAACAATATGAAAAGACCCAGCAGCCATTAGCCAATATGGTAGTTCAGAAGAGAAAGTCTACCTGCTTAAAATTAAAGATATGCAACCATGACAGCGCTGGGAAGAACACATTTCCATTCCGCTCAAGGCTTAATATTAACATGCAAAGAAGCTGAGGGATGTCTTTTCAATGCATAAGGATTTATGAAGTAGATGAAAATGACTCACAAAGGGTCAAATCCTGAAAATGCTTCAGCTCAATAAAATTACAGGGGGAGTGAAATTACTCAAGGGTGTATTAGAGGACTGAACCTACTGAGTGAGTAGGCAAAGGACAGACAGGATTACAGGGGTTGTGGAAGTTTACCTCCCTACTGCCCCCAAATTGACTATAATTTTATTTTGATTCTGAGAAAGCAAGACAGAAATCTTAGCATTGTGTTAAGCATCAGAAGAGGAAGGATAAGGCTGGATATATTGACCAGTTAATTAATCCACAGCTTTGAGTTGAGCACTGCATCTCTGTTGATAATACTAATTTTAATTGCACAGATATGGTTGATGCTTTATTTGTAACTTTTATTTTTTAAACTGTGACTTTTCATTTTGCTCCTAGGTGACTAATTTCAAATGAGGTAATGTTTTTGTTATTTTGGTCAGACATAAGGATTCTTACCAGTGTTTTTTTCTCCTTTTCTTTCTTTCTTTCCCTCCTATAATATGGAACAACTAAAAATGTTTTTGTCATTTAAAAAAAAAGAAGGGATTTCTAAAAAGAAATATGTGTGTCTTATGGGATGATCCTATAATTCTAAGACAGGCCTGGCCCCCCTGATTCAGTGGTGATTGGATACCGCTATTTTAGTCTGACTTTACATGTTGTTTTCTTTACAGCTACTTGTATAATAAACTCTACCAGAAAATTCCCCCGTTTTTGTTGTGATGATTGTCGATGTTAGTGAACGCTCTGTTGAGAGTCACTCAGATGTCTGTTTTATAACTGTTTAAAACCTACAACTTAGTATATATATGTTCTTTCCTGATTGATTCAGGAGGGTATGAAATATGAAATGAACATGGAAATATCATACCCATGAAATTTACAGTGAAGAAAGAGCAAGATGCTTTTTCACCTCCCTGAGTTTACCAAGAGGGTACAAAACTGGAATCCCTTCTCCTCTTAAAATTTAATTGATGTTTAGAGGTTGCCCTGCTATATAGAAAAAATCTTCCAATGTTCCTAGAATATACTGATTACCTTGGATTTCTTCTTTTAGTCAGTCTTCATTATTTTGAGGGGGAGAAAGGGAAGCAAAATAAAGGAGTAAAATAAATTATCCCACTTGTGGAATCAGAGCTAAGTAACTTAATCTTCTAGTCATCAGCATTTGATCAAATATCTCTCTCTGTGAAAACTTTATTTTAGCTCGTTTACGTATACTTGCATTTTATCACCAAGACAATTTTTACAGTCATGTGTTCAAGATCTTTCCTGTAGTTATATTATTTGTGCAACATTTTAAAAGAATAACAGTAATCATTTATATTTGCAATGTGATGCTATTGTGAAAAAATTATATATACTTTTATGCATCAGTCATAAGACATACCAATACACTGTGTATTTGCTACCGTATTTTCCTTCTGCTATTATAATGATCGGGTCATAAAGTAGCAACACAAAACCATTAGGCTCCACCTCTTATAAAGGAAGCTCCAAAATTCAGTATTTTCAAACATTTAATTACCTGTTAATATGATAATAGTTAAAACATTGAGCAGATACTTTGTTCTTCCTTCAGTTTCTTAAGAGAGGTTTTAAGGTATCCCAGTAGCGAAGACAACACAACTCTAAGCCGTATCTCTACCAAAGAGTTTACTACAAGGGAGGTAAAAACAACAAGAAGAAAAGCAGGTTACAAACTATATGAAATATAACTACTGTACTTGGATACAAATAGCTGAAGTGGTGTTCAAATTGACTACTCACTGTGCTGGTCACCTGAAAATATTTTAGATTTTAAAAAAAAATTATAATTTTCTTCACAAAACAGCATATTAAATGATGAAGTTAATTTATATTGAAGTAAATGTTTAGTTGAATTTACTCACTGCATCCTGTCCTTTCCCAAACGCTTTCTAGCATTTTTAAAATTAACTATTTGTTTTTTCTTCAATACAATACATGATAAAGAAGAGAACATTAATTAATGGATTTTTTAATGTAAAGAATAATGGCACTAATTTAAAAAGAAAAAAAAGGAAAATATTAGTTGAAATGTGCAAAATTGAATATGTTTTATTGCTCCAAAAGATAGCATAAAGTGTTCCCCTAAAAATGTTTAGCTTTCCTTACTTTCCTCATTTTTCCATTCCTCAGGAAGGGAATGGGAAGGAAAAAGAAAACATGGTGTCTTTAATGCATATATTTTATTTTCTTTGACCTTTAAACATTTAAGAAGTTTAGGTAAGTGTCAGGGACATAATTATTAACACCTTACTTATCAATCATTGCTGAATAGCTCTCTTGTTTTTATCTGCTATAAACCAAGAATTTATTAGATAATATTTCCATTTAGCTATCCACTGTAGGTAAGAGTCAATAAGAAGTGTTATATATAAATACAATAGGAAGCGGAAAGGAGTGAGCAGATACCACAAAACCTAAAAGTAAAATGAAATATTCAAAAATTTACTAAGGGAGGGATGTGCATGAAGGATATAAGGAGCCATTTTCCTGTCAGTGATGACCTGAAAGGCAATTTGGACCAACTCTTACGAGTCACGCTTCAATAGTGATAATGAAAATAACATTTGTTACAATATTTTGACTGAACATTTATTCCACCCTACAAGAGGTGAGAGTATTTTAATTAATCAGTCTGTTACCCATCAATAAATAGTTCAGCCTGCACAGGAATTCCTCAGGTTTTTTTCAAGACAGAGGGAGAAGCAACAACTGCACAAGCAATACAAAGAATCATTTATTAGAGTAAAGGAAGAGACAAAGAAGAATGGTACATTGCACCTAAAATTCTATTGTAGCACAATATAAAGGGTAAGACTTCAAGTAATTGATTGGAAATCAAGGAATATTATTTTCAAAACTGTAGATTCCTAATTGCATTAAATTTTATCTGAAGATAAAACGAAATTTTATCTGGAGATGCTAGTTTGCTTGCCTCTTAAACCCCTCTCTATAGGGGCCTGCCTCATATTCATAGAAGGAATTTCTCAGGTTGTCACAAATTTGTAGGTTAACATTTGTAGGTTTACATCATCAGTCAAAAATGATTAATTCTATTTGTCATAATCTTCTAAAATCTGCCTGTGTATAGATACTTTGTAGATAAAAGGGAGTACAAGTATTCAAAATGTAATTTTGTCCTGATCTCGAAACATTTAACTGAGATTATTCCTACTTGTTGTAGGTGGGAAACACCTGAGGTAGATGTGTGTTAGCTAGGGCATAACGTTTTTTGGCATGCCTTTGCTGAGATTGAAACTTTAGCGTTTGTTCTTGCTGCGATGCGATGCTGTACATATGTGCAAGTTTGTGCTGATGCTAGATTGACGGGGGAAGACAAACTGCCTCTGTGCCACCCTCATTGTTCAACCTAGCAGTACCCTTCCAACAGCCCTACCACATTAAGATGGACCTTTCAAAACTTTCTCAGCTGAGGGAAATACCATTTTTGTAAATAATAAATTAAGCTTAAACTTTATGAAAAAAATAGGGAACTGACCTTTAAATGTTCCAAACACCAGTAGTTCTATGGCATTACAATTTATTTAACCTTTGAGAGAGTGTTCATTTAAGTCACTCCAGCTTTATTTTTTTTTTAACTGTAAAAAATGAATTATAAAAGATTTTATTCTTATTGGATAACAGATTTCAATGCATTTTATATTTTTAGATTCAAGACTTGAATGAGTATTTGGTATGCATGTCTCATAACTTTTTATTTAAAATACTATTTCTAAGACTATATTAACAATATTTTCTATGCATTTTTCCTCCTTCATGGCATTGCCCTTTAAGATTTCTACTCTAGAAATGCAGGGCTTTGAGAGACCAAGTGACTCTGCTATTAGCTCAGTGATTGCCTTATCTCTTTAATATAAGATTAACCATATATTTCAGTTGTAACAGTGCTGCATATCAAAACATTAAAGTAATAAACAGTAACAGTCATAAGAATAGAGGACCTATGAGTCAATCTGCTGCCTCCTTTTTCTTCTAGAGAAGGGTCTGTCTTAATCTCCATTTCAAGAGCAGTGTTCAAAAAGTCTTATTTCATGCACAGTACTGAACATTGTTGTGTCTGAGAAAAGTACCTCCTGAAAAGCCAAGTGGTCTTTATTTACTAGAAAGAAAGCTTTTGACCTGAGAAAGCATTTGGGGAAGAGGGTAAAACGGTGCTCCTTTGCTGTGAATGTATCGTCCTTTCCTTCTGAACAGTAACACCTGGACTTTACTGGTCAGCAGCAGTCATCCCTCTGGACATTTCAAAATAATACAGTGCTATTTCAATTACTGTACAGACTTTAAAAAGGAAAAAAAAAAAAGTGCTCATTTTCATGAATGCAGGAACCAATTCAGGAGCCACAGGATGGCATTATAAGTATTGTGTCTGTGCAGAAGAATCTGCTTCGGAGTTCTTTCAGAAGAAGGATTTAAAGCGTTCTTGGGAGCATCTAATTTGTAGAAAGCATGTTTTCTGCATCTTCAGCAGGATTTTGAATCTGAGACAGACTATTACCTTTCATATTAAAGGCCATTGAGAGGCACATAATTTTGGGTCAGAGGCATTTAGTAGTAAAAATTAGATATATCGTGAAAGATGAGAAATCGCAAGGTAAATGTTGAAGTACTCTTTTCTTTCATTTCACACAAGTGGTTGACTCTGAAAGTCATGACATGCAGAGCTGCTTGACTACCTGATCCTGTCCCTCATCTGTTTTATCAGTCTCTGTGGCTGGCCTGTTGTTTGACAAGATCCATTGAAAACTCTGGAGAATTTGAAGCCAGCTGGGTCAGCAACTTCAGCATGTCTGTAAATCCATCTTTTCATGAGCAGAAAAATGTATGCCTCCAAAACTATACATTGTCTTTTTTTGTGTAGGCAGACAATCACATAATTTCCTTTCAAATGTAGAACTCTCTACGACCAGCTTGCCAGTTTAAATTCTGTTAATGTTATATGCTTTCCACATTTGCATTGCCTGAGTTAAATTCTTTTAATGAAAATATTACCGCATATTTAATGAATGGTGTTTATAACACACTTTTAGATTTTAGCTTCATCCAATATATCCGAAATAACTATAACTCTGAAACTTTTGGCTTTTATCAACTTTACACATTCAAGCCATCAGTTATGTGTACAGTATTCACCAGAATATACTGCTCACCAGACATAATTATATTAAATGAGAAGTATAATATTACTTTAATTGTTTAATAATATGCCTACATGATTATCTTTTGAGTAGATGTATAAGTAATATTTGTGAAAAAAGAACATATTCTACTACTACTTCTGTTACCATTTGATAAGGTGGTATAACTGTTTGCATTTGTTACAGGAATGTCATTTCCAGCTCAACTCCCTTTGTTTCCAGTTTCAGCTATAAGCTGCCCAGGTTTATACCTGTAGCCTATTACCTAATAGCTCCTACCTGGGCTTTTGTGTTGGCAGCCACTGCCCAGAATTTGAGCGTGGTGCACCTAAGTCATTAGTTAAATCTTCCCTGTGTGGTCCTCTGCCATATGCCTCTAGGTAAATTCAACTCGCGTGTCCCAGCTGTGTTCATCTCTGCTGGATCTTTGGAGCTCTTTGGTACGTATACAGATCACTATTTTGATTTTGTCTAAACAGATCAGAAATAGCATCCAGGGGGTTGGGCTGTCCTTCTAAAAAGACTGATTTGTCTCTCTCCTTGCTAGACTTACTGTTGCTGTACTCTTTTGTCTGTCTTGTGCTTGGAGGATGAGTTTCTTATTGTGGTTCTTCTCCCAGGATGCTAACTTTAAAACCGTCCCTAACATTATTCTTTGGGCTATATAAGGATGTTTATTACTTCAGAAACCATTACTAGAGGAACCTAAGTTTACCATCTCAGAACTGTGGTTAACTTGGCTTTTCTTAAATACCATACCAAAGGGTAAGAAAAGTCTCCAACTGCTTTAAGCATTAAGTTATGAGTTGGTACGTAGTAACAAAGAAAGCTGAACTGTTTGGTGGGATGGATTTTTTTTTTTTTTTTTAAAAAAAAAGGCCAGGAGAGAGTATGAGACAAGTAAAAAATAAAAACTGCTTAATCTTTTTCTCCTCTTTGCTCATGATAGGTCTTCTCCTCTTCCTGGTTTACGTTCTACACTCACCTTCTGCGTGAAGGTTCCTTGCTTAGTTTGTGTCTCATGTTCTGCCCCTTTTGCAGGTAGCTGAGAAAGCTGCACCAGCTCCATATGTTCAGTTGCAGCTCAAAGGCAGAGAGGAAGAGTTTCACCCTTCCAGTAGGCTGTATGTAGTCCAAAGCTCACCGCCAGTGAAACTTAAATTGCCTTTTTAGTGCTGCATTTTCAAATAAAAATATAGTGTATAAAGGACAAACTGGAAATAAAGGTGTAAAGAAATTAGACCAGGCATCATAGGTCTTCCTACAAAATTGTGCAGCAAAACATTGTAAGCTTAAAAATATGGTGCGAGTGTTAAAATTTCCTTGTTTCATAGTGCCAGTGTAAAACTGAAGGCTTTAATAAGCTCTCAAGAAAAAGGCTGCAGTTTCTTCCAATTTAATAGCAGTATCACTATTTTCAGGGGGACTATGCCAGTTTGTCCAGCAAACAGTTCATCTCAGATGTTTAAGGAGTGGAGATGCTTGCTCTAGCCAGCAGTGGGACTAAGAAAAAACAGTTTTAAAGAGACTTTTTTAACTTCTTAGAATTTCGAAGTTAAGAACAAGTTGTTAAATATTTTGGGGAAGGAATAACTTATTTTCTGCAAATGAGTCTATCAGTTAACATAAGCAATAAGAGATCTTCACTAACACAATTAAAATTTGTAACAATAATAAACAATTTCACTAGACTGTTTTCTTCCCTTCTTTGAATCTCAATACTAAATGTAATTAGGATCTCTGAGCTCCAATGACGGGTATAAATTTCTGTCTTCAGCTTTCCTTTATGCAGACTAATGAAGACACCTTTAAGTAAAATATTTTCTTGTCTGCTAGAGAAGCATTCTAGGCTTTAGCTTCATGTCAGGCATAAATCAACCTTTGGAGTACTTTATATCCTCTGAATATCCTGAGGAAAGAGAAATTCATCAAGAATAATACCATTAGTGAATGCCTGGAGGGCAGCCACCCTATTCTCCTAAACCAATGAATAAACTTCAAGTATACAATCAGAGTTTTAATTGATCAGTATTTTCATGGAAAAGGAAAACAAAAAGACTGTTGTCATGTTCTTTTTAAGGTTTGAAAAATATTCTGATGCCAAGCTTTTAGTACTGACATCTATCACGGTTTTTGTATCCTGCTGTTTTTGACAAATATTTTGTTCCTAATGGCATGTGTTTGTTTATATACTCATCATATACTTAACAAGTATTTTTACAAATGAAAAAAAAAGAGAGAGAGAGAAGTCCTTATGCAAAATACAATGATTCATTGTACTCTTTTTCAGGGCATAAAAATACATGATAGGGGTAGGTTTGGGTATTTTGTAGTTGGTTTTTTTCAGTATTGCAGAAGAAACACTTTTACAGTCTGTAACTAAAATTATTTAAAAAAACTGGTGAACAAGATATGATGATTCATGTATTTGCACTTGTTTGTCCTTTCTGTTCCAGCATCAAGAGCTATACTGTTGAGTGACAGGCTCTGGTTTGTGGATATTCTGAATCACATTTTAAAGGTAACTTTTACTTGAGATTCTGACTTCCATCAGCCTAAATACATATTTGTACTCAGATACATCTGTGTGTTTATGTGAGCTTTTGCTCATTCCATGATTAAAAATTTAAGTAGGTACTATTTTTAGCATTAAAAGCTGCCACGTTTTTGTGTTCAGGTTGGCATTGGAAAGTCTCCTAATACATTCATTGCTATTTTAATTAGTCTATTTAAATATCCAGAAAATAATAATTTGGCTCATGTTTAGAATTATTTTTTCTGTAACCTTTTAGAAAGAAATATAGAATTACAGTCAGATGAAACTCTTGCAGTACTGTTATTCTACGTTCTGCAAGATACTTCCCTGTTATCTGATCCACATCTCTTGGCCTAAAATGTGTCATTATTCGCTATTCCAAGAGAACTTGGACCTATTAATAATTCAGACTTATCTCATAAAACACTGAGAAAAATGTTGCGGTTTTCTCTTTTTTGATTAAGGGAATCACATGACTTTAAGGGACTTATTTTCAAACATTCTTTTGGTAGAAATAATTATAAGGGTGTGCTCCAAGAGGATCAGAAATTCCATCTTAGAAGATCCAGAATTGCTTTAAAGTAAAGCATGAGAACTTGTCAGAATTGAGAACACTTATTTTTATCAATACAGCTATGAAAGCAAAAAGCACTACTAAAATGAATGGAGAGGGAGAAATAAAACTGATCCATAAATCAAAAAAATTGTGAGATAAAAAGTTACATATAGGTCCCATTTTCTATTTTTAAATTCACGACTGCTCATTTAGGCAAAATATCTGTTGTTTCCTTCCACTGCATTCTTGACTGCAGAGTCAATTCAGTACTCTCCATCTTAACACTTTTCTCTGGAAATGTTTGTTCTACTTTTCTATGTACCATGGTTTTAAAGTGGTTAGTTTGGTCACAAACAAGTCTGTCAAAAAGCAGTGCCCTGAGACTATAGGAACTGTATAGGGTCTGTTATAGGGGACCTGAGGTGATTACTGCTCCGGAAGAAAAGTTGGAGATTTCTGTATAATCTCCAACTGTGTTTCTGGCAAAGTTTGTAAGTGATATGATGCAATGAGATTAGAAGTTCACATTTTAGAAATTATTATGAACTGGCTTAATTAAAAGTAATGTTTTAAAATGCATAATGGAGAAGAATGAGGGTACCTTAATACAGCACTTCCTAACTTCTGACTTTTCTACAGCACGTGTTTGGTTTTTTAAAGAAAAGAAAATCAGATCCGTTCTGATGACATTTTTGGTCTCATTGAAATGCCCATGAAGTACTGGAACTCTGCACTTTTCTCCCCAACTGCTTTCAAGACTGGATGAAAATTTGCCTAGCTCAGAATGTTTAGGCTTATCGGTGATGCCTGTCAGAAGAGGGACTCCTTATATTCCCCAGACCAATAAATTGGGATTTGGAGCAATTCAGGTTGTCTGTTCCTAGTGAGATTAATCATGTTAGTCTTCATCAAATACAGGTCATGTACTTCAGTTTGCCTCTTACTTTCTCCCAATTATATCTATGCGTGCTTTTTCCCCCCATGTGTGAATTTTGCTATAAATACTTAAAAAAAAACAGCCAAGGAGACATACTTGGTGTTGGACAGAACCTAGAGATTTAGTATAGGCAAATGATTTTACAGTCATGTTTTGCTACATGGTCTATCGCTATTTTCCCTCTATTCCCTACAATAGCCTGAATAGATAAAATGAATGACATTTAGAAGGCTTTTCAGTGCTTCTCAGAGAAATCATTTAAATGCATGTAAACCACCTCTGAATAATCATGATTCTTCTTGGTAGTTTCTGTTCTGTATTTATTTTATGTCTTTTTGAGTGTACTTTCAATTCAAAGCAGGAATTTTGGGTGCTGTATGAATTCAGTTGATGCACACATTAATTTTCTTGCTATGGTACTTTTATAGTATTTATAGTTTAAAATTCAAAATGAACTTGAGAAAGGATAGTCTCTGAAACCAGATCAAAATACTACTTTTTGAAGTAATTAAAATGAGCCCTTAAATATCTCTTCTATCTTTAAAAAAAAAATACAAAAGTATTTTGTTTTGTATTTGCTGAATAAAAATTTAAATACGATCACAGGCACTTATTTGGGAAGTTCTAAATATGTGTGGCAGTGGTAGGATCAAAATGAGAAACATTTTAAATACTGTATAATTACTTCTTTCTCCTTGTGAGACTACTGTACTTTCAGAAACACATCACTGAAATTCTTCCCCTGATCTATGGGACATCCAGCAATCAAGCTTCAAGGAGGAATGGGATTTTAACAGATACTCTTTCTCATCAAATGACAGTGTTTCTTTAATTTTAATATGTTCTTACTCTTTCTATAATTATGTTGTTCAGTCTTTTGGTTTCACTGTGAAAACTGAAAATCTGTAATATGCAAGATTCTTGGTGATTAAGTAATTTGGCAGAGGAAATTCAAAGACCTCACAAGATCAAAGTGATAATGGTCAAAGCAAGTGAAACCTGCACTTGCAGCCTAGGTAAGCTCCTGCTTTGTAAATATTGATTTTATTGTTTTTGTGAATGTGATTTCCTTTGGCAATGAAGAATTACAGTATCTTGTCAAAGAGGGAGGGTTATAATATTTTGTTCTTTTTTCTATTAATTTAGGACCATTACTTAAAACATTAATTTGCATATGATAATAATAGAAAAATGGTGTGGTGACTTTTTGTTGCCCTTAACACTACTGAAAAGTTCATTTATACTTTTCAGGCAAAAATATGCCATGAAACCTTTTAAATAAATTGGTTAAAAATTGCACTGCATTGATTATTCAACCTTACTTACCCGAGACATGATTCTATACGAAATAGGGTAATCTGTTCCCTGGCTGCAACTTAGCTAATAAAGTATCTAATGGGAATTGCCATGGTAATCAGAGTTAGAAAAGTGCTTTTTCAGACAGGAATTTGGAAAGTAGAGGACTCCTAATCTTGTGATTTTTCTGGAGCAGAGGTCTGCTTCCAGTGATTTTAGAAGCGTGTCAGAAAAAGCAGTGTAATTCTTAAAAGCTTCACCTTTAGCGTGTTCTGTCCAGAAATACTTCTAAATTTCATAGTAATCACTATTGCACCTATTTTAAATTCCTCTTCTTCTATGTTCCAGTTATCCTGAGTTGCACAGAGGAACTAAAAAAAGGCATAGGACGAAATCAATAGATTATGAAGACACCTAAAATTAGGGCACTGCAGTTCTTATTCCCTTGCTTGGAATCAGGAACACTGAATTGAGGAATCTTTGCTCTTTACTTGGTATGAAATGCCGGGTCTATAGAAACATCTATCTGGGTGGTACTTTAGGTACAAATATTTTCATCTGCTTTAAAGTTTAGATTATAAATAGCAAGGACAGCCATATCTGTGTCTCACTCCAGGTTGCAGGGAGATATCTCAACTTTTTGGAAATCCCCAGTGACAACATCTCTCCTGAAGATACTGTATTCCCTATTTTTATGAAATCTAACCTACAGTTAATATGATAATATGTAATAATATTGCAAAAATATAGACCTAACTGAACTATATTTCAGCAATAGAGAGCTCAGAAGATTTGCAATGGAAAAGTAAATGTCAGGCAAGAAGTTTGGACTTTTTGTTGAGAAGAGAAAAATGAAGTTTAGGAAACACCACCTTTAAGAAGAACATGATTAGAAGACCAGAGAATTGCAATCATACATGTACTTCTGTTTGGATAGATACTATTTAGTGAGTTCATTAAATGAGGAGAAAGATGATGATTTTCAATTAGAGAGAGGCTATGGTGCCAACACTGTAGAGTTGTTATGAATCTAGGACAGGAATAATTTCTGAAAGGAAAAAAAAAAAAAAAAAGAAACGAAAAACAAATGGAAATAGTCACATTAAAAAAACCAAAAAAAAAAACAAAAAAAACACCCCACCAAATCAAAAAAAACCCCAGTCAGATGTAACAGTTTTAGATAGCATGCCACCATATCAAAATTCTGAGACTCAAGGTTTGTAGAAAGATCTAACATTGTAGTGATGTTATCCAGTATTTCTAAAGGTAAAGAGTTTTTGACATGCTAAACATTTTTTTTAAAAATCTACAGCATCATATAAACCTGATAATGATATTCCACAAGAATAGGTGTGAAGTATTTACAGTAGTTGTTCAAATGGCCAATATTCATGCATTGTATAATGCATATAATACTATTTCAAATTATTTTGTGCAAATGTTTCTGTGGAATGTAAAAGACAATTACCAATAATCAATTTTACATTGGGAAAAGAATATCAGCACGTGAATGAATGATCAATGTTAATTTTTTTTAATCTTTCTCTAAAAAGAAAAATAGCTCTGCTTCAGAGATATTTTAATTTAGATATCCAATCTCACAGCACACACAGCAATAATAAAGAGTGAATAGGAAAGGGAGCAATTCATCAAGAACTCACTGGTTGAAATTTGTTTGCCTACATGATTTAAGCAAATATTAATAAAATTCAAAATCTGTTCACATCTGGTCTTGGGCAGAAAGTTGGACCAAATTCATCAGACTGTGTTTGTAAGTAGTAATTTGTCCAACTCTAATTAAAATCCACTAAAGTAGTGAGCACAGAGCAATGTTGTATTGGAATTAAATAGAAAATAATCTAAAACATAAATTGTAAGCATCTCTTCTCCCATTTTGCTATACCAATGAACGGAATTATATTTAAAATCAAATTATTAACATTGTACTCCGATTTCTAGGATTTCTTTAAATGAAGAAGTATAATTAATATAAAAGAGGTGTTACAATTGAAGGACTCAATATTCCGGGCCAGATTCCACTGAAATAGCAAGAACTACATTCGAACACTGTATGTGGCATACAGTATAATAATGGTTTAAAGAACACATACAAATATCTTAAGGGTGGAAGTCATGAGGATGGAACCAGTCTCTTTGCAGTGGTGTCCAGCGACAGAACAAGGGGCAATGGGTACAAACTGAAATTTAAGAGGTTTCAGTTGAACATGAGGAAAAACGTCTTTACTCTGAGGGTGACAGAGCACTGGAACAGGCTGCCCAGGGGGGTTGTGAAGTCTCCTTCTCTGGAGATATTCAAAGCCCGCCTGGACGAAGTCCTGTGTAACATGCTTTAGGAGAACCTGCGTCAGCAGGGGGGTTGGACTAGATGATCTCCCGAGGTCCCTTCCAACCCTTGTGATTCTGTGACAAATGCCCTACTTGATGATGTTATCACTTTGAGCCATCCAGGTTTTGATCCATTTACAGCATGTGCTATTAAGAATGTACAGAAGTATTTAAAAACTTATTCCCTTTTTCTTTATCTTAATATTCAGGTATGTTTATACTAGTAAATTAGACATGTCTTTAATTGCTCTTGGGAACTGAAGCCACCTAACATGGACAATCTCTCACTTACGGGAGTTACGTGAGGTGTCTTAGCCACCAAAGCAGAGTGGTTGCATTCAAACTACCTATTAAGCATGGAACATTTTGGCTAACATATCATACCTGTGAATTGTTTGGGAGATCACTAATTGGCAAGGGCCATAAGAGTCCTGGAAGTGTTGTTGGACACCATTTAATTCACTAACATAGTGAACAGTCTGTAAGTTTTTATCTTAACTTATTCTGTGGTAATTTCTTTGCAGGCTTTCTAACTTAGGAATTCAAAATGGTGAGTAATGCCTAATAATTCTTGCAAAACATACAAACTTAAATCTGACATGTAAGTAAATTTATATACTCTATGAAACGTATTCTGTCTGTTCCTCCCTCTTCAATGAATTGCAAATACATTCTTTTACAAGAGAAATGTTGGTGATTTCGTTTTATGATTTATCTTCGTGCAATACATACATAAGAAATTAGTCAATTTCTTTAAATCAAGATTATTTTTTAGAGGGTTACCCAATTTTGCAGTCAGTTCAGAGTCAATATACTAGTTTTTTTTTTCAAATTTAACACAGATTATATTAGAAGGCTCTCTACAGCAATCTGTATAACCTAGAAAATGAGTTCAAGCCACTACTTAATTCAAAGAACTTTTACTTCATCCTTTACTTATGTTTAAACCAACTAAGAAATATTTGACTTATACTTTTGTCAGACATTAGTACTTAAGTGTTGACCTTACATACTTAGTATATCACTAAAAGTGCCATGGTTTTAAAATGCCAAAAAATTTAAATCTCTTCAGAAAAATTAAGTCCATGTGATAGGAGATGAGGAAAATCTAAAATAGGCTAAAGCTCACAGCATTTAGTCATGTTAATCATGAATAAAATGAATGGAAATATACTTTAAAAAAAACATATCTAGTTAAGTAAATATCCAGGGTATAGTTCTTGGATAGGGGTTGGGTGGTGCATTGTAAGCCAGATTTGATTCTCACCAGTGGGAAGGAAAAAATATTTCTCCCTGTTGTTTTTGGTTGAGTGGGTGGGGTTTTTGTATTTATTTCAGGCCAGATCCTCAAGTCCCTAGCTAGTCTTTGCTGCTACAATACTCACATTATCAGGAGTATTTCTCTTGATTAAAGAATGAGTCAAGTAAATTTGCCCCAATCTTCTAATTAGTAAATGTGTCACTTGCTGCAAGGATATCCCAATAGTAACATTACACAGCTCTGTGTTTAGACTCATACATAGCATGTAGCAGGGAAACCACAGACGGTGGTGATGAAAGTATCAGATTAAAAAGTTGTAACTATGACTTAGGATACCTAAGCATTTAAGGCTTTGTAAAACCTTCCAGTTAATTTGAGTTGAAATGTCAAGAAAAAGGAAAGGTCTGCTCTATGTGTAAACACATACAATGTATAGATGTAGGACAATCTTTTTCCATGTTATTGAGAAGAATTTAAGCAGCCAGTGCAGGAAGAAGTAACAGCACTGGTGGGTAATCAAACCTCATTAAGCTGGTGAGGTGAGGGAGGTGAGTGAGGAAGGCATGAGCAGAGTGGCACGCATACTGAACTACCACGGGTTTTGAGCAGAAGGAAACTGTTTGAGAAGATACTAAAATCAGTTTTTGTAATAAAGTTCTCCAGCATCCCTGCCTCCTTTGGACACGTTATTTTAGGGATGATAATTTTTAGAGATACTTCCAGATGCTGCAGAGCTACTGTAACTTCCTCAGCATCTTCTATACTTGCTAAGCCAATAAGGTTAAAAGATGTTTAGAAATTTCAATCCTTTCATAGGATTAAGCCAATTAAAAACATTGCTTAAGGTACATTTTGCTGCTTTTCCCTAGTACAAAGCCATTTTAAAAGTAGAAGCTGAATGTGGCATCAGTCATGTAGCAGCATAAGAGACCACAACCAGTCAAAAGGAATGCAATCCAGTCCATTTATTTGCACACTAAGCAAGAAATGTTTCAGGAGTGCTCTGGCAATTCCCAACTGCTGTAACAGTCTGTCTAGGCTTTACAAAACCTCTCTTGGAAGGACAGAAGAGCAAGGGAACTTTAAAGATGTCTTAATGCACATGGATGTGTTTTATTTTCCCTGAAAATTATTCTGCTACAGCTGAATATCTGGTTCCAAGTTTCCTGTCCCATTGAGCTGACAATTCTGACTTTGTGATGGACAGTCCTGCACTGCTATGAACCTTCTGAGTTATCTAGCTAAAACAGTAAATCTGTTGAGAATCAAAGATTAGGCATTAGAAATCAGATGGATGATTTAAGGGGTTTCAAAGAGGTAAAAGAGAAGCGGAGGAGTTCCAGAAGAAGGACACTGTGTTAGCAATTTGCAACAATAGTATATCAATTACAAGGTTGTTGCCAGAGCTTAGATTTTGGCTGGGATAAATGAGATAACATCTTTTTCATGCAGGTACTTTAACTCCTGGCTAAGGAAGCTTTGTTGACTTGGTATAAGTGCATTTAGAGGTATAATTCTTCATTATATAGGGTAATATTTTGGTAATACTAACAAAATCAAGCACAGAAGCAGGAGTAAAAATAGGAAACGAGGGAAGTTTCCCTATACTTATTTTCAAACACGTCCACCCTCCCACCCAAATGTTTCTAAATAGTATCTAGTATTTCAAGTCAGAACAATAATGCTTATCAAATACAGAACAGTTTGCTTTACTTCTGTTTCCTTGCATTACCTCTGCTTACAGACTTTATAACCCAGTCACATCCAAATATTTCAGTTTTACAATCTGTCCAAAATGTAGAACTTTCTGATGCACCTGTTCTTCCATCTATTATGCATTATAAATTGTCTCTCTTACTCTATCAATTATTTTATTTTGGAACCTTACCCACTGCTCAAAAGTTGTTTCTACAAAGTTATAGCAATGAAAGAAATATTGAATAAAGGCTGTACTACAATTGTAACCATTTTAAACGAATATTTTATCTAAAATCAAATGTACAGTTCTTATTGCATTTCGTTGCTGCACAGATTGCAAGACTCATGTTCTTTCCCAGCATAACATCAATAAGCTATTTTCTCTAGCAGCTGCTCACAAGTTTGAGTTGTTGTGACTATTAACTATAGAGAAGCTACCTCATTATTGGATCTCAGTGATGAAAAGACTCAAAGCATCTTGATTTCTTGCAGTTCTTGTTGGGCATTTTCTGGTTAAAGGTATTTATTTTAATATCAAGTTCTTTGCTAATCTCTAATATCTATGATTCAAAAAAGCCTTGCAGACATTTTACAGTGATTTTCATAATCAACACTGTAATTTCTGTCATGATTCTGCTTAGCTTTGGAGGGTTTTTTATAAAAAGATTGATGAGGAAAAAATTTTTCCCATAGTGACCTTTTGACAAGATTCATAAATATATGCATATACATCTATGTGTAAATCTGCATGTATATACAAATATCTATCTACCTCTATAAACACATATATGGCTATGAAGATATATGTATTCCGTTCAATACTTACTTGAAAGGTAAATCTTTTCCCATCTTCTGTGAAAATGACAGAAGTGGGAAATTCTCAAACAGTAAAATCATGGATAGCTTAACGTTGACTGTAAGAGTATGTCAAGCCTGGGACATTATCTCTGGTGATCCTCTCATACAAGGGAAACAGCCTGGTAATCAAGCTATTTATTGTTGCTGAGTTGTTCTCTAGTTTTGATCAGAATTCTACCTAGGACTAAGAAAGCTCCTGTAATGAACATTTTCTGGCAAAACTCAAATGTCTCTGAAAAGTCCTGAGAAATTTTTCTCCCACTAAATGTCACTGTTGAAAAAAAGCTCCCACTGACTCATAATAATCCACATAGTACAAGGCTATGCCCAGGATAGAGTCACAGACACACAGGTTGTTCTCTGTTCTATAAAGGGTCACTTTCAGACTCAACAGAAGTAGTCTTGGAAGTTGAGAAGCTTTTGAATAGTGCAGGGTGTATTACTGTTAAGTACTGAGAGTTTATTCAGTTCTGCCAGGTTTGATTGCTTGGAAGGTAGTATGGCCTAAACATTCCTTACGTGTAAGAAATTTTAGCTGAAAACTCAGTATTGTTGAGAGTGAGTAATAGTGGCAGATAGGGACTCTTAGGTGGCACAGTTGCCATGCTGTTTGTTGCAGCCATACCCTTGTTGAAAGCTTTGCTTGCTGAATGTCTGGGAGGGGTTTTTTTTCCTCTGGTGGAAGTACTCTAATCTATCCAAAGGCTGAAATAACTGTTTGCACAGCCAGAAAAACGTTTCCATCAACCAGAGCTTTCATTTTTAAAAGCACACTCCTTATGACAACCCTAATTCCAAATTAATTCCAAACGTTAATAGTTCCGCTTTGCTTCCTTATCATTTTAGTGCACAAGTGTATAAACCCTAATAATTTAATTTCTTTCTCCAAGCCCAACAATCAAAGCAGCACTTAGGCTGTAACACACTTGCATTGACTGAAACAGAACAAAATGTTAAAGTCTTGCAAAGTCCCTTTATTATTGCAGTTTCCTACTAATTAAATAGGTTCTTATCCCAACTCTAAAAACAAAAACAAACTTCACTTTTGAGTGTGATATGACCAAGATGGTAATTGCAGGCAGCAAAAAGCAAGAAATGTTCTGCTGACAGTTGAATTTCCTTCTATCTTCTTAGGTTTTTTTGTTTTCATCAGTAATTTCACAGGAAGCATACAAGTAAGTAGAGGTATTAGAACTGGTTACAGACTGAAGTTATGTTTTGGATGCTATGTTTAAGAAAGTCACTTTGTCTATGGGTTTGTCAAAAAATGAACTTTCTAACAATGCATTTGGAAACTTGATCTACTGAAATATAAGTAAATATAAGCATTTGTGAATGTCTGAGAGAAGTCTAGACTTCCACTTTGTGGAAGTGTCAGTGATTAGTCATCAGCTCATGGCTGAGAAACTCCTAAACCAGTAGTTACTGCAATGATCAAAATCCATTTTACAATCTTTTCAGCTAATAGGATTATTTTGCTTATAAACTAATACAATATTTTAAATATGCATTTTTATTATCACAGCTATTTTCTGACTTTAAAAAATACCATTTCCCCCCATATTACAAATGCAATTTTATAGATCAGAACAGATGGTGGTTTAGAGTGAAGATGTACTAAACTACTATGAAGGCATGGTTACTGGGATGCTGTGTGGTCACAGATGTTAGTTAGAGCTTATGAGTTTGGGGTTTTTTAAGTTTTCTTTATCATAGCTTTGTAGTGCATTTCATGCATTTTGAAGCAACGTAATCCTGTTTTCCTTCAGAAAGTTCCAGTTTGGGTGTTGAATTTTTGTTTTGTAGAGATCCTTGGATGTTCCTAGGTTTTCAACCACTCTATTAGTTACATTTGCCTTTTCTAACAAGCATTTGAGTATAGAAATAAGATCTAATAATATATTCCTCTATTTTTATCCCCACAGTAAAGAAAGGGTGTGTCTAAAGGCAACAGTCAGAAGGGTTCCAAAGATGAGAAGTGTGAAGCAATGGACTTTATCATGCTCAAGAGACTTGGAGTCTAAAAGAGTGTATGGGAAAGTGTATCCTTAACTGACAAATCTTTACTGAGGATGAACCTGTTAACCAGAGAGATTTAAATCCAGGGGGGGAATGACCTCAACATTTTCCCACTAGCAGAGTGAAGCTTTTAAGGGGTTTTCACAACAGAATCTGAATCCATAAATGCACAGGAAAATGATGCATTTCTTTGCAGAATATTTTTGCCTAGATCTTATTATGCCTGGTCAACAGCCAGCTATTGTCTCAAAATAGACTAAACAGGGAACTCTGTGCAGAAAAGTTTCAAGAACGCAAGCAACCTAGCAGTAAGAATGGATTATACTCGTGATTTTGGGATACTGTTTGGTTTTTGTTTTCTTCAGTGCAGTTTTGTATTTTCTGCTCTGCTCTAGGATCACGACATCACTCTGATCTAGATGCACAAATGGCATTGCCAACCAAGACTCTCTTGAAAGAATTTCTCAGGCAGGAAAGATCTCCCGAGGAAGTGGAATAAGTCTCAAGCGCTGTATTCTCTGCAGTTTTCAATTCACTTAAGCTCCGAGAATTGCATATAGCAGCTGAAAGAACTTCCACTTTAAAGAGAAAGATGTGAATGTATGAAGTGGGAAAGGATCTTCTGACTGTGAGATTTGCCCTGAGAAATTGAAGATGGGTTTCTAAGGAAAGCAAAACAAAGGAACTGTCTCAGAAGCAGCAGGATCATGGACTGTAAACATGAAACAGATTGAAGATGGTCTATATAGGCATGATAGGATTTGATGGATTGAAGAGGAAGTTCAGGAAATTTTGTGGGACTGAAAATAACAAACATTCAAATTTATGACTCAGTGTGTAAAGAAAGTCAATTTTTGTAATATAAAGAACAGTCTTTAAAAGAATAAAACAACCAATAACGTTCACAAAAATATGTGTGGAGTGGAGGGATGAGAGGTGATATTATCAGACAAGATAAGGGATAATTTTTAAAGAACCTCCAATAGGAGAACTGAGAATGAACTGCCTTTAAACATTTTAACTCAAGGTAGCTTGTCATCTTTGTGGATGGTTCATAAGTATTTCTTGTACTCAGAGTCATATTAATCTCTATAATGCCACCATTTGACATGATAATTGTGTCTATAAATGGCAAAACTTGAATGCAAACACAGTTTTAGGATTAAACACTAGACTAGTAAAGTTGTATTTTGCACCTATGTTGGTTGTAAGCTGACAGTGACCAGCCTAATGGTATTATTGATATTGCTATTTGTAGCACTCATAAGCTTAGAAACAAATTTATTATCTACCTTTCCTCAGGGGGACTGCAGTTTTGGTTCTGGCAAAGAATCAATGAAAGAGTGTAGCAGTAATTGTGAAGTTCTAGGCAAAACTTGAGCAGTCTAAGTAAGTATCAAGTATTTTGTTTCAAAATTATTACACAGCCTACGGAACCGGAACACTGTCTACAGCACAGATTTGCAATTGCATTCTTCATTAGCATTTTGCAAAAGTACATCTTTGGTGGTACGCTTAATGGACAGATTGCGATTCTAACAGCGTTCTTGCTAAAAACTCATTAAGTGCTAGTAAATATGAGGGGAAAGAAAGCAGAAAGATTAAAGGGGCAATGATGATCCAATAAAGGAAAGACGTATTTTCATTCACTGTGTAAAGAGAATTGCAGTTGCCATTTCGGCGCTTATGTATCAATGGCAAATAACTTTGTCTGCAAGGAGAGCATTTTATGTCCGTATACTGTAACTTTGTGGGCATGCAGGCAGTGGGTAACATGCAGCAAGTATTAAATGGATAAATATGCATAAAGATTGTATTTGGCTGGGCAAGATACAGAAGCCTGGCAGAGGGGATCTTGGTGACACAACACAGCAAGCTCTGTGCATCTTGTTGGATTAAAGACTAGATTTGTGTCTTCGCCAATATAGTGTCATGTTGAGTTATGTAAATCCCATCACAGAAATGCAAACACAGTGCAGCAGCAACATTCTTTGGCATGGGCTCTTCAGCTATTTTCCTGAAACCAATTTGATGTCTTGCTACAGATTGTTTTTCCCTTGCGGCACAACCACACTGTTAGTTGAATTCAGTTCTTTTTTGCTGAATTATTATGATGTAAACCCCATAGTTTAATAACAGCAATGTTTATTTTTCTTAAGTGCAATTCCTTAGGACAACTAGAAAGTTGATATCATAGTAAATAATGAAAATGATATTATGCAGTTGAGGAGGCAAGTAACATTCAGCTAACAAATATTTAACATTTAAGGCAAAAATCCTGACTGATGGTAGGATATAAGCATTCATATAATCAGACAGATTTGTGTCTGTGGCTTGCAGAGACTGAAAATACCAAAGACTAGCATTAACCAGTCACTGAGCTCAGTAATACCATTCCTCAAACAATCGAAGATCATCTTATTTGCAAGCTCAGACTGGTTCAGAGTACACAGAGAAGGAAAAGCAGTGTATGGGTTTTTTTCACCTCTTTCCATAAGCAGATAGCAAGAGGACAGAGCCAGACAGATGATGGAAAAAGACATGCAAGTCCTTGTTTCTGTGTAAAGCAACAAAAGAGGAAATCTTCCAGAAGGGAAAAGGGGGGTGAGGAGCAGAATAAGACAGCAGTTCAGAATAACTGTGGGTGAGTGGAAACCTGTTCCCTGATGAGGTGTGCTATGACTGACAATTTCTCCTTTGCTTAAGACATCCTAATTACAGTTCTAATGTAGCCCTAAGTGTAATACTTACTGTAATACTAAGGATCCAGCCCTACTACCCTGGCATTTTATAACAAACTCTAAAATTATTTTAGGGATGAAGTTCAGACTCTGAGTACAGCTTTTGGACGCAAACTTAAATGATGCCCTGGAACTAAAAAGCCTACAGGTGCCTTCCTTTAACTTTGTAATATGTTAATATTAAGCTTAATGTAGCTAACACAGTAGGGAATTTTCTATTAGGTCAGCTTTTTAGGGCCTACGCTGTACATAAATATTTTGAACATCATGAAAAAGGGTTTTTTAAAAATGTCAACTTTAAGCTGTGCAGTGCATCCAAAAAAGAGTTAAAAGAACATCAAGATTATAGCATAATGTTCTTAAATTACTTATACTGGAGTTTATTTTCCTTTATAATATCTTTTACAATAAATGTGAAGTCATTTATCAGTGTAAAAATGTGAGCTTGGCAGCATTTAGGTTGCTAGCATTCTTTGATTTTATAGATCTACTTACATTTTCCTTCGTGTTCAGGAATATTGAATAGCTCTGTGGCATTTATAACTTTTTCCTTCCAAAGCCACTTTAAGTTTATAGTAAAATAAAAATTAAAATGTTATGTTGGAAAAGTCAGTATTTGCTTTAAAAGGGAGTAAGTATTTTCCAATGGCACTATAACTCTCACTCCTTAAATCTTTCTTTTCAGAATATTTTGGGTTAGTAGCCAAACATTGGTTTGACGCTAATCATATGTAACAGTTGTCTGCAAATGTGCAGCAACACTGTCTGTTGAGATCTGTAAAAGCACTAATAGCTTCCGGAACTGTTTGCTGCAGGAACAGTAGGTTGATTGCAACTGTTGGCAGTGATGAAAATGGGCATCAAGCTGAGACAGTCCAAGCTTGTCCTGATGTTAAAGGATTATCCACCTACACAAAAGAGAGCTAATTGGAATACTGGATCAATGATTCAGCTTTGAAGTCACTGGTTCAGGCCACAGGTGAGATGATTTGTCTTACCTGTATATATTAGTTCACATGAACCCTACAGAATGTAATGACCCACCGCAAAAATAATAATTTAGTCCCAATTCATCCCTGTGTCAAGAGAGGTCTCATTAATAGTTTATCAAAGCAATTCAAAGGTGTATTACCATTATTTAGGAATTGACTAGAGCTTTATAAAAATGCATTTGCACTCCCTTACTATGACAAACACTAGATATCCTTAAAGACAATGTGCACAGTAGCATCTTCTCGTGTGCTTACTCAGCCTTATGAGAAGGTGAGCGCATTCAAATAAAGACTGCCACATGGATCTGAGAGTAGATTTTGCCCTTGGCTATATTAGTTGCAAAATACATGGTATTACCTAGCTTAAGCCAATATTTCATTTAAAATAGGTACTTCAGTTTCTAATGCTAAACATGTAAATGACAACCAAATTGACTTTTCAATATTTTTATATATTTTTGAAGTTTCTATTAAGTTTAATATCCATCTATATGTGTAAAGTATTGTAATTAAGTCTAAAAATGTAATAGGAGATGCATTAATTTTCAAGAAAACTATGTTCTAAAGCAAGGAAAGCAAAACCAGAAAAAAATCAAAAGCCCTGTGTTTCAACTCCCATGTAAGTATGATAAACTTTAAACATGTATCAATCAGGCAAAAGGAAAAATCAAATTCAGGGAGATAATAGGCATTGTCCTGCAGGCCTAAAGAGTAAGGTACCCTCTGTGAAGTACCTGAATCACGTACACATAGGAAGAAATGTAGCTACCTCCAGATGGCATCCAGAACTACTGAGGGAAATGATTTTTAATTGTGTATGCTCTAGGCATGATTGTTCATGGCAAGAGCCAGCCAGCAGATGTCACCGAGGTCAATGAAGTACTTTATTGAAGAGCTTTAAGTACATGGATCCCTATACCCTGGAGCCTGACCAAGAAAGTAGGCAGCCTTTCTTTTGTGGACACAGCTGGCCCTTATCTTCAAAAACTATAAACACTCTGTTCTGTTAACATACCCCTTTCCTAAAAGGACTTAGCACTTCTTGGAAAGGAAGATGAGGTTGTAGGTTCGTTTACATCCTCCTATATGTCAAACCTGTAGCTCTGAGGGTGTCTAAAACATTTTTCCCCTCAGTGTCTAAAACTGAAAAAAAATAAAGTTAATTCATTTTCTGAGGAATCAACTCTATCAGTTATATTCTGAGAATTGCTACTCAGAACCCCAGGAGACATAACAGAAAAATCCTTAGCTCCTTGATCTTTACTGGGAAAAACACAACACAGAACCTGAGCTGACACTGAAAAAAGAGAGTCATGCCTGAATATTTGCAGAAACAAAACTGTAGGCATTCCATAGACCTAAATGAGTTTTCAGGTACTATGAAGTGTACCCCTGCGTCCAGTAGGTAGAACATACTGGATTGCCAGTATTAAAATTCTGATTTAGATGACAAAATGAAGCTGTACTTCAGAAGTTCGAATCTTTTTTTTAATTTTTTAGTTGAATATTTGCTCGCTCTTGTGGATCTCTAACATAGGAATAGAGAGAGGGAAAAAAAAAAAAACACCAGAAATTGAGACCAGGATTATAAATTACAAAATTTGACAGGATGAGTTCATACAAGTTATGGCAGAAAGAAAATTGATTATTTCCTTTGTTGTTTTAATTTACTTAGTTTTATAATGACAAAAATAGGAAAGTTAGGAAAATACGGGAGGAAAAAGGCGTGAAGGAATCTCTTTTGCCTATTTTGTTAGAAAATGGGTATTTTAGGACCTTTTTATGGAAATCCATCAAATTTTTATTTGACTTCTCAACAAGGAATATCTAAAAAAATTTAAAAAAATAAAATAATTACATGTTATAAAAATAAACAAAGATTTATTTTCATAATATCAGTTTCACTTATTTTAAAATTAAAATAGCCATAACACAAATGCAGAAAAAATAACAGTGTTCAAGGACAGAAAAAGTAAAGATTGTCAATGTCATGAGCTTTGCACTTTTATGAAATATCACTGTTGGTTTTGGGTCATAAGAATGATAGCTTCACTTGCAAAAGAGTGATGAATCATATGTAGAAGGCTTAGGAAAAAATGAGCTTTCATCTACACATTACTTTATTATTAACCAGAAAAGTTATTGCCTTATCTTGGAAACCTCCACTCCACCTGGAAGCTACTCCATGGTTGAAGGATCTATGAAGATATGCTTCAGTGGAAGGAATGCATTTATGTGAAGGCATCACACCTGATGTACGATGCACTAAGCTTTGATTTCATGGTCTCATGCAGACTGCACAAATATCACTCAGTACAGCTTTTACTAGGAAATGACAGTCAGGAACGGATGAATAGGAGCTAGATATCCTGTAATTTCAAAAGCTTACTGGCTGTATTTTAATTCACTCAGTTGTTTGGAAGTTTTACTTCTGATAGGATTAAAACCTTATTCTAAATGACAATATAATGATACACTTGAATATTTACCTCAGACTTGTCTTTGGTGAAGAGTGAGTTTAATTTCCTTGAAAACACAAGCAGCAGTTGGATGCTCTAGATATTTAAATCTGTGCGTGAATCAAGAGAGTGATGTTTGGAGTTCACAGTTGAACTACATTTAAAAAAAGCAAAACAAAACAAAACTAATTTGGGTCTAAGGCATATATCATATTGGTAAGTATTTAAGGTATTACTGAACTGAGAAAGAAATTATAGCAAAGTCCGTAATAGTATACCAGCTAATACTTTCGCCCAGCTCCCTCATGAACATTTGTTTTAAGCTTTACTGTTATGTCAAATTTGGGGTGAGACAGGGTTGACACTAGCTCCCCTTTGACAACTCCCTGCCAAATTTCAGACAAAGGATTGGTAAAACACTTTTTGTGAAGGCTTATAGTACATTAACTTCCCTGTCTCCATCACCAGAAACAAAGGGATTTATATAGAAAATGCAGGTAACTAGGATGGGATTATCCAAACAGTTGAACTTTGGAAAAGTTGTGTGCGACCAAAAAAGAGTCTTAAAAATGGGAAGTGCTGGAGTACAGTGTTTTGCCTTATTTATTTATTGTGGGTACTACACAAATTTAGCAGAATAAATTTGTATAGATGCACTTCGGGACCAAAATCAACACTTTGGGCCTGGCATAGTTTCCAATCAGGACACATCAATCCATACTGTACACCTCTCTTGTTCAAATAAATGAAGTAGGTTGTTAATTCTTTATGTGGAACAGTTACTAAAGCAGATAAAATGTGCATTTTTTGCCTGGCTTACTTGATAACCAGTTAAATATAAATCAGATACTGAAGCTATTCCTGTACGCTTTTTCTAGAAATAAAAGCTAGAAAGCTTCCAAAAATAATATATAGCCAATATAATACAACGCTAAAACATTGCTGTTGAAAGACGCTGTAACAAAGCAATTAAGGCTTGGTGACATCACTGGCTTGGGGCCAGTATTCATTAGCCTTCTGCTACCTTCTTTTACAAACTGTGCTACACATTTCTTTAAACTCAGAGGAATGTTTCTTGGGTTACCTATAATGATATAATGTGATGTCTCTTAGCAGCCTGGAAAAGAGCTTGAATTTGAATTCATAGACTTTTATCTTACTTTCAGACCAGCATTACTTCTCAAAGTTGAAAAGGATGAATCTCACTGTTCTGCTCTACATGGAGATCAAATTCCATGTGGAGCCTTGAATAAGTTCAATAGAGGTACAGTATACAAACATATTAAAACATAAAGTCTAAGGTTGTGGCCATTATCCTTCTAATACTTTTTCTTTTTCCCTAGTACTTTTGCTCAGAAAAGTAAAAGTACTACAATTTCAACAAATACCATTTTCTGTTAGAAAAATAATTTTCTTATAGAATAAGCAAGTTGTTACTGTAATAATTTTCATTTTTCCTATCTAAGGTATTGGAATGTGTTTTTCCATTCCTTTCACAGCTTCTCATTAGGCTTTATCTTAAGAGAACCATAAACATTAATGCAGTTATATTTGGAAAATGTCATCTTTGCTGTTATTGAAAGGTCACACATGGGTGGCGACTGGTTCTGTCATAAGATTGTGTCTGGTTTGCTGATACTAAAACTGTGATTTAATATCTAAGTCTACCTGACTTGACTAAATCTAGTTAAAGATGGGCAATAGCTCTTAGTCAAGTGCATACACTTCTTACAAAGATTTTCTTGTGGCAAATCCCTCTCTGTTTTTTTTGATAAACATATGGTTTCATCCTGCAATGTGTTGACTGTCACTTGGAATCGACATCTTTATAGGTTGTGCCAGACATATGATTTCTGAAAACTAGTGTTTCAGCTTTTATTAACATCACATAAAAGCACTGAAAATGTGTTTAGGGAAAATTAATGATATGAGAAGTGTTCAATCTCACAAGGAGCATTCACTAAGAAAAAACTAATAGGTATACCAAATCTTCCAAATGAAACAAAAAAAAAAAAAAAAGAAAAATGTAAACCACTCTATGTCCTAAAGTGCTATTGACTTTGTATAAATTTAGCAATTCATTCTTTTAAAGCAAGACTATACTTTCATAAGCCAGACTAACACAGCAAAGTGGCAAATGCATATTCTACATATGCTTAAACTAATGAATCAGTTTAAGAAATACAAACTTCTTGGTGTTAAAGGTGTTAATTTATACGCTGCTTACAATGGAAACTGTGATATAGATCAGCTTTGTCTCTGTTTTCCTTATTCTGTCATAATACCATGCCTTTTATTTTGATTTTGTAGTGAGTACAGAGAATGACACAAGTCTAATAGATGAATTAAATCTACTGGAAACTTTGTCAGTTATGTTTCAGTAGTAGAAAGTAGAAAGAAAAAATGTCAAGACTATAGCACAATTATCATAATATAATAATCATTTTCTGTAAAAGTTTTTTGATAATATTTTGTGCTATGTTATCGTAGCATGATAGGCTATCAGTTGAATGAAGTACCTTGTGGGGGTACTAAATAGCTGTGATAAGATTTAGAGCCAGGTGTACCTGGTTTTAATACCTGAAATCAGTTCTCACCCTTTTTTCTCCTAGACACTACAAGCTTTCCACAGTTGATACATCTATTCATACATCTAAAGAGGGCTGGCTAGAAATTTTAACAATAGATTATTACCTTTGCGAGTATAAGTCTGTCAAATCTGAGACTTTTTTTAGTTTTTTAATATGATCGTTTCAATGAAGCGTTCATCGAGATCTCACTGGAATCTCTAGTCCAAGTCAGAAGTATTCAGCATGCTGGCAGACTTCAGTGCTCTACATCCTGTAAAAGTGCCATGGACACCAGCCTTTTTTATCCGTGTCTGTCCTCTTCTTTCTCCTTTCACTACCATTTTCCATCAAGCCCTGCAACTGAGAAGTGAAAGACCAGCCTGAATGAGCTTTGAAGTTGAAGTAACCTCCAACTCTCAAAGGTAATGTTTGGTCACTTCAGCTGTGTACCTGTTTACATTCTTTCATTATTTCACTCTGAAGTTCAGGTAAGCTGTTTTACGGGTGGTAAAGTACTTAGAAAGCAAAAAAACCACACCCCCCTTTTTCCTACTTGGTCTGGAAATAATATATTTCCCCAAAGGTATTTTAAAGGGCATACGATTTCTACCATTCAACCTTCGAGTGTCTAACAGATCTGGATGTCCTTTAGTCAGGACTCAGGAACAGATCACTAGCATCTCCCTGAATGTGCACAGGCATTTTCTAACTACTTACCAGTTGTGTTGGATAAATAAACTTCTTATATTTGGTTATCTAAAAGTCAAGCAGCAATAGTATTGGATCTGCTACTGTAAGGTGTTAAGAACCCTTAGTTTCCTGTGGTGCTAAGCACTTGTTTTAAACACCTTGTTTGCAGCCCATTAGCTGCAACTAACTTTGAAGGCACTGCTGTATGAGAAACCCTTTGCATTACAATAGTGAATGACGCTTATCAAAAAGTATCTCTCTTGTAAAAAGTGGATAAAAATTTAATAGGCCTTGTTTTACTGGTATAGTGAATTACTGAGAGTCCAGTTCACCTTTTATCTGGGTGGCATATCCTATAATCAGGAATACCCCATTTGTAATTCTCTTCTACATTGTAATTGCCTAGCATTTCATGGAATGTTTTATACTTTCATTGCTACCAGGAAAATACAAAATGCTTCAGCAGTAGAAAGTCTAGCAGTTATCATTTTTGGTTTGGGGAAAAAATGTGTAGGAAACAATATAAAATTTTCCATTCAGCATAAGTGACTATCAAAGCCTTTATACAGACTTAAGGTAAGGTAAATAATTAACCAGCTAATAGCAGTTTTCCTAGTAACTCCTTCTCCAGTGCTTCTTGAACGATTTTAAGAATTATTTAACGCGACCCAAAGCATTTAATTTAGTCATAAGCAAAAGGAAGAGAATATTCTATCTCACAAGGAAATCATGTGCTTAGTTAGCTGTTCAACATTTTATATACCAGAACATATGTTAGGTATTTTTTGCCTTCATAAATTTATTGTCATCTATCAAGAAGCAATAGTACCTTACAATAACAAGGTATTGTATGATGAGTCCTGCTTTTTGGCACTAGGTGGCTGCAGTCTAAGAACACTTCCAAGTCTATAAGACTTTTTTATTATTATTGATTTTTTTTTTAATTTCTTCTGTTTTGTAGCTAAGTCTTTAATTAAACATTACTATGCTTCATCCCATAAGGAAAATTTCTAAGCAAGCAGCATAGAAGTAGTAGATACAAGAAACTGTTCTTCATTAAAGAGAAACAAGACACATTCCTCCTGTGATGGAAAATTATTGCTTTTGTAAAATTCTTACACGAAAGGTGTATCTCCTTGCATTTAGGATATACCTTTTTCAAATATTTTACAGTTCTTTTGTACATTATATGAAAAGTATGTACATTATATGAAATAAAGCAAGCAAGTAAAGAATAGGGGAGAATGGGTCCAAGTTTACTTAATACTCTAAAAACATGTGAAATGTAAAAACCCCAAGCATATAAACATCATATGATGTATACAAGCATAAGCCACCCATTTATTATTGTTTTATTATTTTAAATGAAATAAATTATTGTGACAATAGTCTCCAAGTTTGTAACAGCTGAGAATAAAATTTGAAAAAACAAAACCCCAAAACCAACAGAAAGTAAGATGTTACTTTAAAAGGAAAATTAAAAGCTAGGAACCAGAAATCAATGCCTCAGTTATCACTGTGTACATAAGTGTTAAAATTAATTATAATTAATTTAACTTTATATTTAATTGCTATTATTAATAATAATACAAGTTCTTTAGTCAAATTAACATAGTAGTCATATGTCAATAAACTCAAGAAGGCAAGAAAGAAAATACTAAGGGAACTGTAGTTTCATTATTTTCTGTCCAAAGCTTGACAATAAATTTCAAGCACTGGTACTTTGAAAGATTCTACCTGTATTCATTTGGTTTGCACTAATTTTTACAGTAAATATCAGTCCTGTGCTTGTTGGCCTTTTGAATATAAAATATTACTTCATAATTTCTGTTGTCAGGCCTCTTACAGCTGAAATAACTTAATAAACACTTATTTGTAGATGCTCTTTTAATACACAGAGTACATGGATTGCCTTCTTTCAGACCATCTCTGCGATGCACAGTGAACACAGCTGATCAGCATTGGCTTCAGATGGCTTCCCCTTCCCCATTGTAACTGAGGTACGTCAGAATCAAGAAAGTTACTATTATTTCTGTTTTTTAAATGCTATTGAAGCCACCTTAGCCTAAACTGTGGTTAGGGATAGCCTTAACGTAAAGGTTTGGAGAAGTAATCTATGAGGTAAGTGACAGTGCTATGAAAGAGGAGCTCCTTTCTTAGGTTCAGAAGAGAATCTGTGAATTTAGTTGCTGAGAAAATCAAAAACGTTCCTTCATCTTACCTGGTACTATTTTTCAGTCTTGGCTTAATGTGAAGTTTTGCTTAGCATGTGAATTGCTAGCTACCATGGTGTGAAAACTAAGTAACTGGATGGCCGGGCCCAAAGGCTGATGGTGAATGGAGTTAAATCCAGTTGGAAGCCGGTCACAAGCGGTGTTCCCCAGGGCTCAGTGTTGGGGCCAGTTCTGTTTAGCGTCCTTATTAACGACCTGGATGAGGGGATTGAGTGTCCCCTTAGCAAGTTTGCAGATTACACTAAACTGTGTGGAAGTGTTGATCTGCTCAAGGGTAGGATGGTTCTACAGAGGGACCTGGACAGGCTGGATCAGTGGGCTGAGGCCAATTGTATGAGGTTCAAAAAGGCCAAGTGACAGGTCTTGCACTTGGGTCACAACAACTCCATGCAATGCTACAGGCTTGAGGATGAGTGGCTGGAAAGCTGCTTGGCAGAGAGGGATCTGGGGGTACTGATTGACAGATGACCAAACACGAGAGAGCAGTGTGCCCAGGTGACCAAGAGGGCCAGCGGCATCCTGGCTTGTATCAGGAATAGTGTGACCAGCAGGACCAGGGAAGTCATCCTTCCCCTGTACTTAGCATTGATGAGGTCACACATTGAATCCTGTGTTCAGTTTTGGGCCCCTCACTACAAGAAAGACATGGAGCTGCTGGAGTATGTCCAGAGAAGGGCTATGAAACTGGTGAGGAGTCTGGAGCACAAGGCTGATGGGGAGCAGCTGAGGGAACTGGGGGTGTTCAGCCTGGAGAAGAGGCAGCTGAGGGGAGACCTTATCACCCTCTACAACTACCTGAAAGGAGGTTGTAGCAAGGTGGGTGTTGGTCTCTCAAGTAATAAGCAATAGGACAAGGAGAAACAGCCTCAAGTTGTGCCAGGGGAGGTTTCAATTGCGTATTAGGAAAAAATTATTCACTGAAGGGGTTGTCAGGCACTAGAATGGGCTACCTGGGGAAGTGGTTGAGTCCCTGTCCATGGAGATGTTTAAAAGATGGGTGGATGAGGTGCTTAGGGACGTGATTAGTAGTGGGCAGGTATGGTTGGGCTCAATGATCTTAAAGGTCTTTTCCAACCAAATGATTCTATGATTCTATGAAATGTTCATTGCACTTCTTTCTGTAGGCTTTCTGCTCACTCTTGGAGTAGTTGCTGTTACTATGTCACTTGGAGTTCAACAGCTCATTACAAGAGTAGCAGTGATGAAAAGAACCAGCGGTTGTGGACAGGACTGTCTAGGTTATTAGAGTTTCTTCTAATATTTTTAAGATTATGAGTTACTTATGTTACTTAAGTACTGCATCTTTCTTTCTGGAATCATTGAATTGTTTCTCAGATAAATGCTATCATTTGTATAATAAATAGGGCTCAGTAAATAACATGTATGTAATTTGAATGGAAATGCTTAGAGGAGAAAGCCTTGAGTTACTTTAGGACAGTTGCCATTACATTACACTGTGAGAAAATAAGAAATGTCATTCCCCTGGGAGCTATTGAAGGGCCCTTAGCTCTCATCATAGGCAGAAGTCGGGGATGATGTAAGTGCTATATTTAGTAAGACAAGGATTTAAAACAATGAGTTTAGCAAAAATAATGTAGAGTTGATTTCAATAAAATTCAAGACACTTACTGTGAGAGAGTCTGCAAAGTAGATTCAACACAATAGCTATTAGATTAATCCATGAAAAATATGGTATTTCATTTTTCTGGTTCCACTGATCCAGGGCAAAGCCTAGGGTCAGTGTTAGGGTTATGGTTAGGGGTAAGTACACTAGAGACTGTGGAATCATGCTAAGCCTGCTATTAGAAAGTGTATTCTGACTTGATTTTAGGACAGTATTCAGGGGGGAATACTTAGGGCTCCTTAGCATGCCAGCCTGCCTCAGATTGCCTTCAGATTTGGGGTATAAAGGATAAGGTTCTGTAAAGAAACGTATGTGAACTGTACTGAAGAGTGCCATTTTGGAAGGGACCAATAACTCGTTTTAGGCCAGTTCCCACTAGGTTACATTGTGAGAAAATAAGCAAAAGATTTTCAGATAGGTAAAGTATCTTATATGGACTTCTTACTGAAGTGCCAGTGGGAAGAAAATCACTATATAATCATTAGGTTGTGTTCTTTGAGAACATAATGAATGCCACTATTGTGCTTTAAAACATAGTCTGAGTCTAAATACACAGTTTGGGCTTCCAAACAAGATACAATGGAATAAAGAATAGTCACTAATTTTCAAAGCATGGATATAAAATTTGAGGCTTCTTAAATGTCCTTAAACCTTCAAGTCTCACCTTGCAGACCTTAGTCTCAGCAGGTCTTACAGAGTTTTAGTAAGAAGGAAAGGCATGATGTATGTTGAAAAGAGTCATTAGCGTGCTCTGCAAGAAAGGCAGGAACTCCTTTTTTTTATGTACAGCTGACTAAGGGCTGTGTCAGCTGCAGTCAGTTTATCCTGTAGCTTTGAACTTCAAGCTAGACAAAAGGCTCCACTTCCATAAAAGGGACTTGATACAACTTTTTTTGTGTGTGTGTAGGAGAAACATTACACAGTTTTGTGTTGCAAAATGTGGACAGGCCAGCGTTTGGCAAGATTTATGGCAGAGCATCTCTGCTTCCCTTCCTGAATGAGCACCGTGCTGAGAAGGGTCTGAGCCAGTTTCTTCTCCACAATAGCTCTGGGCTGAGCTTGGCAGTCTTTGTCCTCATCGTTGATAGGAATAGGTTACAGTAAGCAGTAGCAAAAAGCTAAGGTATCACAAAATAGCAGTGACAAAAAGTGGCCACTGGAGGGGAGAGACCCAGTTAGGCTTTGGGTATCTGCCATCCAGTTACTCCCAGAGAGAATAAAGAATGTTGTTCCTCTCTTTGCCACTGAACTCCACCTCAGCTGAGGGTCAGGCTTTAGGGAAGCGTGAACTATGGAGCATGAGAAGGCTTTGGGGGAAGAGCATACTCATCAGTTTGGGACCCATCCCATTAGATTGGAGTGAGACAAGTAGAGGAACTATTTTTTCAGGAATGATTGAATCTTGTCTCAGACTTCATGTAGGGATAGCATTAGGATGTCAAAACCAGACACCATGACGTGACATTGAGCCCAGTGTAAGGAAATCTACTCCCAAATAAGTTTAGTACAGTATTCTTTACATTTCTTAGGGAGATAAGGAAATTTTGTGCTTTCCTTGTGGTCTCAGTTTCAGTTTGAAGTAAGAGTGTTCAAGTTTGTTAGAATATAGGGAGTGTGAGCAGATGTAGCACAGCTGAGGAGCCATCAGATTATTCAATGTGTGAATTGCAAATGCCATTTAAGGGAGTATCCTTGAAGTTTTTCTCTGTTGGCGGTTAGAATTAATAAAATGTTAGCAATCAAGTGATAGTATGTACCCCAAATTACTGTAGGACAGTAGTCAATAGTTTTCTTGGGGAGAAACCAGATGTACAGCTTCTCAGTCTAAGGTAGATTTTGGGGTTATTCCTTGAAGTATCTGTCTTTTTGGAGGGTTCCCACCATATCTGTACCCCTGGGAGTGCTCAGGGGGCTGTATTACACAGATTATGCTCTCAGAATGGGACAGGCTGCCTGTGTGCCAGGCACAGTCTTGCCGTATTATTTGAATAGTAAAACAACAGGGTGCAGGCAGGGTCTTACCTAGCAGTCCCTCCCTTGCTACATTGCAGAAAATCTTAGTCACAGGGCCTCTGAACAGTTTTCACTCCATGTTCTGTGGCAAGTAGAGGCCCAGGCACCATCCACCAAATGGAATGCGTCCTGTCTGTCAAATGGTTTCAGCTCTCCCTTGGAGCACTTACCGCTCACCATGAAGAAGGGCCCAATACAATGGCATCTGACTTAAGAGGATTTCTCCGAGCTTCAAACTGGAATGAAGGGTTCTGCTCCTTTGATGAGGCTTTGAGCCTGCAACTTTATGCTTGCAAAGCCTGTGCTAGCACCATTACCTCCTCCCCATGCTATGGGTATGCTTCATGGAATGCTAATCCACATTCTCATTCCATGAATTTAAAACTAAGAGGGGCTTGCAGCAAGCATTAAACTTTACCTTAGGTATTCAATAGTAAAAGATCATCCATATGTCACTCTGGTTCCAAAAGCAGATAAGGCACTCAGCTGCATTCTTTAATGCAAATCCCTCTAAAACCTTATATGCTATTAGTAGTCTGCTAGTTATTTGATGAAAGAGAAAATTAACTTTTCAAAGAGCAAGGCAAAAAATAGAACTGAGTCTATTATACCAACCAATCCAATGTTCTGCACAATGAGATAGTGTTTCTTTCTACTCATTATGCCTAGCAAAAGCAATCAACAGAAGCCTGAAATGATAATTGTACAGAAATGAGATCTGATTAAAAGTAGAGATCGGCAGGTATTGGAAATAACCCACCTATCTTTGAAAGAAGTACAAAGTCTGTACAGTGCAAGTGTTGGATTGTTAACTCAGCATTGCAGGCCTGGCTTTCTTTCTGGCTAAATTTGCTGTGGATTAAGACACCTGTGGTAATAATGGACACGTGTCAGTTTAAAATGGAAGTAAATAACGTGAGAATTAAAGCCATAAAGTTTATTCAACTCAAAGACTAAAATGTACGTTAATGTTGTGATCTCTTTGCCACTTATTCTACCCCAAAGCATTCAGTAAGCTACAGTAAATCAGAAGCTAATTCTGGGTTACACCAAGGTTAATTAGAGAAGATTAAAACGGCATTGGATTTGCCCATAAATTCTGCAGCAGCAGTTATTAACCATTTGGCATTTATCTAAAATTACTGGATAGCACAAAACTGTGCCATTCAGGATCCTATACTATACTTGAATAAAGGCGGGGAGGGAGGGGGGAATATTTCAGCTACTGTTATTTGGGAATTGCTGGTGAGTGGCAAACTGTCAGGGAAATTGCTCCTTTAAGAATAAATTGGAATAAATGGAAAAAGATAAGTGTGAGACACTTGTGTGTACTTTTTCACATACCCACAAGCAGGCTGGAGACTCAGCATGTTCGAGATTAATTTGATAAATAGCAGTTCCTTTTCCAGCACACGCCACACTGAATCTGCTGAATATAGGGAGGGATGGAGGGGAAAATTCATCAGAGGGAAAAGACAAGAGCGTAGATCTAAAGTGTACCTAACTCCTGTCTTTCATAATGCAAGATGATTTATGTACACTCCATCTAAACTGTGTGCAATGCCTCTTCTCTCTTCACAGTAACTGCATTTGGAAATGATTTTTGGAAATGTGTTCATACCCTTTTTTATTCCTCCTTCAGTCTGCCTCTCCCTCTTCCTCTCTGCTTTGTACAAAGCAAACCTTTTGCTTCTTGGGTTCCTACTGCCTTATTCTCACATTGCACAGGGAGTAAATTCCAGTTTACTTCCAAGGGAGAGGGAAAGACCTGAGCTGAGGGTCTTCTTCAAGAAATCCTGGGGGATATCAGAAAAATCTCAGACAGCAGGTTTTTCAGGTGCTGAAGAGGCTGAGGGTGGAATAAATGTAGGAGTATTATGGCTGAGGGACTCCATACAGCTGCAGCCTGTGTAGCCGTGCTGGTTTGTAGCAGCAAAAGGGTTGTGCAAGCTGGGAGAAAGGCTTTTCAAGGTTGAAAGGGTCAATCCTCTCTCTTTAGGCGCAGGTAAATCAGGTGGCCCGTTGGTCCCTGCAAGCTGCCGCTAAAGGCAGCTGAGTTCTATGCCTATTCTTGGTGCCCATTCTGGGACTGACCCATCCCCTCGGTGGATCTAAGAGAAAACTGGTATTGCTGGTGTGCAGGAAGGGTACAATCCAGCCAACCTCTCTGCTGTATCTGCTCTGTGGAGCAGGCTACAGTGGAGACCCGATTTAATACAGAACAGGTATTTGTTTGAAAACATTTGTCTGACAGAGGAGATAGCATTAACTGTACTGTAGAGTATACCTGAGCTGTAATATAACCAAGGCTACCATGCCCACAAGTGTATGATTGCTTTTTTATATGCAAAAAGTGTGTAATGGAAAGCATTCAGCTGAATCTTGACTTTAAGACAACAAAAGCTCAAAGTGAAGATGTTTCTGTTAAAGACAAGAGAGAAGAAAAATGGGAAAACGCTAGTTACAGCAGTAAAGAGTCTGAGCTGCTTAGTTAAAAAAAAAAAGGACAATTTTCATTATATATCCTATATTTGGGGGAAAGTGCTATAGAAGGTAACAATACTGGGAAACTTCTCATTAGGTAGACTGTTTTTTACACTAAATGAGACAAGATCCATACATAATTACTCAGATACAGGCAGACTCCCGCTATCTATGTTTCTAATCATTTCCCTGAAGCCATAACCCTTAACAATATCTAAGTAAAGCGACTAGTCAGAGGGAAGCTGGGAATGTAACTATAGTGGCAGTCAACAGTAGAAATTTTCCACAGCCAAGAACCCTGTCAGTGAACCAGCTGGAAGAACAGGCATAAAATCTAGATAAAGATGACAAGATGGCCGACTATGCTAAAGATGACAGAAAAAATAGATAAAGTCCTCATTTTCAGAAAGCCTTGGGGCAAGCAGGGATTTACCTGTGCAGACACTTGATGTAGTGTACATATCTAAGGGCTCCCAGCCTGTTGGAAGTGCTGGTTTTGATGTACAGCTTTCTACCATCACCAACCGACTTGGGAAGCAGCAGTTCTGTCTTCACCCTATGAAGCCGTTCGGAAGAAATGGCCACTGCGTGCATGGAAAGACAATCAGCTGGTGAGAAAACAGCCCAAGTGGCAGCTCCGGACTTGCTCTACGCACACGGTGGATCTGCTTTGCCACATGCAGGAAGTGATGCGGTCCCAGATATTTCAGGTAAGCTCAGTTTCTTTGGAATCTGACTTGTCCTTATTGCCACAGTGGTGCCCATCTCAACATCTTCTTAGGCAGTCACTGCTATTCTTCCTTCAGCTTTTATCCCAAGTAGGTTATGATAAACATGATTATTAATAAAAGTAATTTATTAATGTTTACATGCATTTAAAATCTGTAATGGGCACACTAGGAGAATTACTTTGTAACATTTGTATTTACTGCTGTCCATTGAAATTTGATGCTTTAATTTGGTCTTCAGAGCAGCTGCTCATCCATACAAAATACTGGAATTAGGCCTGTGAGAGATAAGATAACAGAGCGCAAAAGGGATGTCAGTGGTACAAAATAAATGCTGTTCCTTACAAAACTGCAGGAACTAAGGAATGCTTCCCATAAATATTTATTGAGGAGCAAAATTGTGCAGTGCCTCTGCCACAAGGGACTTGTATTCTAAAAGCAGCATAGAAGGAGAAAGCTTCTATGCATTTTTCTGTCTTTCTCTTTCAGACTGTACATATTCACAATGACATCCATTTGCTACATTGCATTTAATTTACATATTTGTCTGCTTCATCTGCATGACTCTCAATTATCCATCTTCTCTGTGATGACTTGCCTCATTCCAACCCTTCTGAAGGAACTATAATTTTAAGAAAGAAAGAAATGGAGGGGGACGGGGGGAGAGGGAGGGGGAAGTAAATTAGGGTTCTAGGGTCCCAAATGGCAGAGTAATCCTGATTTGACATTCAGGATTGGCAATAATCTTTCACAGGTTATAATTTTAAGGTTACACAGTTTGTGTCCTTTTGGCCCTTAGAGGTAAGGATTTTATATCACTGTAAAAAAGACAGAGTCCTATCTAAGCCGCAATACGTTATCTGTGTTTAGTACTGAGATACTGTCTATTCTACTCTCATTACTACTTTATGCCTACCATCTAAATTGTACTGGACACCTCTTGACAGACAGACATGCAAGGAGGTAGAAAAGAGTTATTTTAAACTGGTTTTGAGGTTTCTAAAAAAGGTAAGAACTTCATTGGTTGAAAGATTATATGGATTTTTGTGACTTTTCCCCCCAGACATGTTTTTTGCTGAAAAAAAAAAATTAGATCTAATGTGTGTATTTTATGTTTTATTAATTTCATGTGAGTTATAACTCTCTTCCCCCTTGAGGTCTGTAAAAATAAGCCAACAGTAATTATTCTACCTGGTTTTAAAGGGAGAACAATGGAGAAAAAAAGTCATAGACATTTTTAATAGAAAAAGATAGTCATAATGTCTATTTTCCTGTGTGTCCATCTTCCAGAATATTTTTTAAAAACAACAAAGAACCCCACATACTCCCCCCCCCCAAAAAAAAAAACAACACAGAAAGTTCCCTTCTTTAACAAAGGGAAATTACAATACACATTATTGTATTGTCACCTCTGTGTGTTATGTTAGGATCATGAAAAAGCGTAGGAATGAAAAAAGTAATCTATTCATGTTAGATCTTGGTAAATGTTAATTATCCTATACTGATAGTGTTTGCTATTCTATTCATTCATTATTTGAGTACTACATTGGGCTTTATTATTATTGTCCGTGTGAAAGAACGACTTGTCAAAGTTACATACTTATGTCAAAAGTGGGCAATTACACCTATAGCTTCTGTTTCCTTTTCTCCAGAAACTGCACAAAAGGAATGGGTACAGTCTGCCTAGTCAGTCTCCAGACTCTGCATATCTATTTTAAGGCCACAGTTCTACAGGTTCTTTCTGTGATGTTTAACCTCTTCTCCTTGATTTTACATTTCCCTGAAGAACCAATACAATATAACTTATATTTTCAGTAACAGTGTTTTTTGTCTCTAAAGGTATTGTTGAAAGAAATACTAAATCAGCCCATCCTACCTCCAATGAAATGCCAGCCCTACATAGTACTATAAGAATTGTATCAGGAATGAGTAATCACTGGTTACTTATTAATGCAACAGTAGAGCTGGAAGAGAATCATTTCACAATTCTAGACCCTACAACCCAAAGAATTACCAGCTGTGATAAATGTATCTTAATAGTAAGATGGATACCCAGTATATGTTTTATAAGCAGTAAACATCAGGATGTAAAAGGCACAGACAGAACAGCCCATAGAACAGCCCACCGATAGCTCGATAACCGCCAGAAGTGTTGGCAGCTAATGTAAAAGCAAAACAATTTTAAGTCACCTCTTCTTATGTGAGATGCTGTGCCCCATTACGTGACGCTCTAGAACTGGGAAAGTGGGTAAACAAACAAGTAAGCATCCACCTAAGTAACACCACCCACCCCGATACGTCTGTGTATCTCTATAGAGGTAGACAAAACGCATACATCAAGCTTCCATGCACTGTGCTCAGGCCAGCTCTATCAGTGCTCTTAAATTTCCATTTCTTCCAATTTTCCGTGTATGTCCACAAGTAGGCAGTCAGATTCTAAACCCAACAAACATATGTTCTGTTAAAATAAGAATTTTGCAAGTTGTCACTGGATACTTCAGAAAAATGCATAATGGTGTATGTTTTCTGTAGAAAACTGAGGGATGCTGCTTCTTAGAGGCAGTTGCGTTTTAATGTAACAGAGGTAGCCAGCTGGGAGCAAGGTCACAAACAGCCATTCCAACCTGCAAGGCCAGTTGCTAGCTGTACCAGATTTGTCTTTCATGGGATTAATGTTATACAATCGCTTGTACCAAAGCAGGTAATTGAAAATACCTTTTTTTTTTTTTTAAACAATCATTTTGTCAATGTGGATTCCTATCCTAGCTTTAGCAGGCTGGTATTCTATAAACATTGTATTTTAGTATAACACACCCGGGATTAAGTGGAAGTACAATAATTTTCTATGGCATTAAAGTGCCAATGCACTTTGCTAGAAAAGCTGTGTAAACATTGCAACAAAGATGGTTCCTGTGCAGAAATGGCACAGAAACAATGCATGAATTAATGAACTATGCACTATTCTTCTTGCCAAAGGAGTTGGGGAAAGGTGATAAAAAGGGTAAACTTGGATACTTCTCTGGTTTTAGTTCTGCTTGATAGAGATTAACATACATGTTAAGGTCTTCAGGGTACTCTGAGACAGCACTGCCTAAGGAAAGCTGCAGAAGTGTCCTCTATTTAGGCAGCATCCTTGAGTTGCACTCTGTACAATGAAATAATATCAGAAAAACTGGCTGTGTAGGCTGCATGTTCTAGAAAATCTTGATTGCAGTGTCTCTTCACTGACCACTCAAAGTTGAAAATAGCTTATGCAAAATCTTATTTTGGATACTCAGGGGGAATGTAGTTAAATATGATGAATCATACAGTCTTAGCAATTACTGTCAAAATCTTGTCATTTTGAAAGGAGAGAGATGTAAAATACTTGCTTAAATTTACAAATGAAAAAATAGAAATGGAAAATAAAGAAAAAGCTGTTTCAAAGGAGCTCCTATGAAATCAAATAAAAAGAACACAGAGGCAAGAACAACAGTGATGGTGTTTGCTACCTCCTTTCTTTGCTATGAGGAGGTCCATAGTGGTTTAAACATACACTGACTCAGTCTCAAAGAGAAATCAAGGAGAAAAGAAGATGTATTTCCAGGCTAAAGGTAGAATTTCATCTTCCAGCCCTACGGTTTGGATAGATTAAGGGAGCAGGGAGGACAGAGCAGGTGATATGCTAGCTGTGGGCTTTACAATTAAACTGTCATCCTGAACTTTCTGTTTGCTACTCCAGCAATATATGTGCTCCAGAAATCTATGTACGTAAGTATGTTCAGCTTCAGAAGAGGTGATCATTGCAAATAGTATGCATAAACCCCTTTTGTTTAATATTTCCCTTTTCTTATCCAGTTCCCTTTTGATGTGGTTTTATTTTTAAATTCTGCAGTTTGATGCAGTTATGAAGTCTGATTCCGATTTCAGTGCACTGTTGTAAACTGAAAATAACAGCATAAACTAATTTGAGTTTACAGGAAAAACCTGCAGCTGAGATTAGCTACGGAGATCAGAGCTACAAATGTATGGAGACAAGCTTGTACAGATAGAACAAGATTTAAGTCAATAAAGCAACGTGACACACACTGGCTGAGGGAGAATAAAACCAAGGACATTTTTGTATCCCAGTAAACCCTGTCACGGCAGTAGGAAAATACTGAAAAAGCAAACAGGACCAGACGTTAGCTTAGTCAAACTGGGAAGCCTCAGGTCACCTTATCCAGGGGCAGTCAGCTACTGTACTGCACGATTACAAGCAGTAAGGCTGTCAGTCTTCTTGATGTGGTACTGCAAATAGCCACTCATGCAAAAGCTGAATGTCCAAAGATCAGTCAGTGTGATCAGAATTTGAGAACCTAAAATCATTTGGAAAGATGCCAACAGGTATCAGTGCCACTCACAGGAATGCATTTGTTATCTAGTGCTGACAGACCAGGAATACATAGGGTAGAGGATCTAGGGCGCTCTGCACATCCTGAAAGTGAGTCAGATCACAGGCAGAAGCACGGAAATTGTTGATAAAATATGGCTTAATGATTAAAAATCTCTAATAAGAAATACCCGTGGTCAGTTCTCTTACGATACAAACACTCATCATCACTGTTAGAAATCACTTATGCAAGAGAAGAAATGAAGAAGAAAGCGAGGAAGGTATTTTGTATTTTCTGGCAAGACAGAGGTGTTTCATGGCAGAAGGGCATAAGGATGTGAGGACTTCATCCTAGTTCATATGTCAGTGCTGCCTCTGAGAAAATGCCAAGTCTTCACTGAGATCATGGACAAGCTATGTTAAGGGCTGACCCTTTGCTTATTCCCATGAACAGTTTCTACATAACATTCAAATTAAAAAAAAAAACGCAAATGTTTCTGGTGACAAAACTGATGTGAACATTAAGAGGTACAGCCTGACCAGTGGTTGTGTCACAAATGTTGGCTTTTTTCTCTCATTTTTCCAGGCCTGTTCATGTCTGGTGTGTTATCCTTTCTGTTGCTTCATTTGGACATGCAACAGATTTGTCGTTACGATGGATGCAGGTAAGAAGTCTTGGGAGGTGATGCTCTGATTTGCAGCACAAATCCATCTCTAGATTACACTAATGTTTTCAGGCATTTCTTATGGTAAGGTGTCTTTGAAATTATTGTGTCTATTGTCTATGGTTGCCAGTGATGGGTATAAAAAGAAAATTATTATGTTTCAGTGAAGTAATGGTATTTTGACCTCAATTTGAGATTGTTTCTTTTGTAATGAAAGAACTATAATGAAAATTGGTAATAATAATCGTATTTTTACAAGGCATTTGATTTACAAAAGCAGATCTGCAAGAGTCCAACTAACACTTCACGGTGTATGGTCAATTATTAACTCAGCTTCCTATCTACCCTGGATGTTTCATTGCATTTTCATAAACTGTCATATTTTTTAGTTGCATAAATCTAAAATGGATCTAAAAGAGCTGTTCATTGCTTTTATCTTTGCACACTCTCAGATACAATATCTCCATCTATTAAAATGGTAATTTAATTTTTTGATTAAACATAGATGGAATGCTATACTCAGAAATGGGAGATGATAAAATACGGAATAAAATTATAAACCTCTATTTAAGGTGGGACACTGGGGTTCTCTCTGAATGGTATTGATTCATTCATTTGCATCTGGATTTGGTAGTTTGCAGTGACAATACTGGTGAATATTTCTTGGGCTACTGAAAATTAAACTGCAGTGAAAGGAGTCCTTAATAGGGCTCTGCTCATAAGAATATTGAATTTATGTTAAAAGGAGGAAGGAATCTATATTAGGAAAAAATGATGTGAACTAGCTATGAGATGAGACTTCAAATGTTTTTTAAATTATTTCTCAAAGTTGGCATGAAAAATTTTAGCTCAACATTTTATCTTTTTTTTAAAAGGAATCCCTGGGAATAAATTTAAATATAAGATCTTTAAATTTTAAGCACTTTAGATCTTTAAATTGTAAGCAATTGAAACTTTAGAAGAGGATTTCCTTTCTTTTCTGTTTATAATGAACAACAGCAGACAGTATTTTTAGTGCCAAATGCAACACACATAATTGTAAAACATCTTCAAATTGGAAGACTGTCATTATATGCCCGATATCTGGACAACTGTTTTGACTAAAATGCGTCATCGTGTTTTCTCTTCTCAAAAACCAGACCCCTTTATATATACTACTGAATCGCAGAGGTACGCTGTTTCAATACACTGGGTTTCCCTGTTGTAAGCAAATGACTATGTTCTGGTTAAATATAGAATTAAGACAACATCACTGTGCAATTGTAGATTATATTAAAGCTGAACCTGGTAATACCAGCTCAGGAAAGCATTTTGTTTTACATTTAGGTAGATACCCACTACTGTGTAGAAAGAAAAAAAAAATGTTAAAGACGCAGGAGCTGTACACTAAGTACTGTATCTATTCTAGATATTTGGGGCAGAGTTATCACTACTCTGGAGATCCTCCAGTGATCTAGAGTAGGACAAGACAGTGGAATCAAACATTCCATAGAGCTCTACTTCCTACCTTGTTGCACAGAGACCACATCAGGAACGGAGGCTGATGATGTTGAGAGAGTTGAAAATTACGCAGAGTGATATTAGGTTCTAAGATAAATCTATCTCCATTAGCTGAGTCGGGTTATAAACCTCCCCTTTTCAACTGTATTGGGGCTGCATGCCTGAAATTCAAATGATGAAAAATAAATCTTTGCAGCCAGTACTGATGACTGAACCTACTTGAGGGACAGAATTTTCTTTTGCATCGTTCATGCATTTTAAAGTGGAGAATATATCTGCAACTGATAATCTCAAAAGAGAGGATTTTTTTTGTTTAATTTTATTTTTAATTTAAAAAATACACATGCCACTACAACTGGGAAAATATGACCTTTGGAGGATGAATGTCAAGACAGAAATGACAACTAATTAAATTAAGCTATTTCTAAATATATTTAAATAAATAAATAAAAACATGCTTTCCTTTACTGAATGTCAAGATGAAAGAATGCTGTGTCTCAGCTAAGACATCAAAGCCTTGAAAGAATTTGGAGAAGAAATGGAGTGCTAATTCTTATTGAAAGCAAAAGTATTCTTAAGGGAGCCACTTCTTCTAAACCATATGTCTTTGACATAAACTGGCAATAAAGGAGAAAACTACTGCTGAGAATGTGAGAAATGCAGCTGAAACGCTTGCTCCTTTTTGAGATATTCAAATAATTTGACCTCATTGGAGATACATTGCACATCCTTATTTTGAGGCTCATATAATCTGTTGAATTGAGCTTGGCACTATTCACTGTGTTAGAAGAAATGGAATACATTTGAAAGTAAGCTATAACAATAAGATTATAGTATTACTAACTGGAATGAAATCATCAGTAGAGTTCATGCGGAGTTTATTTGGCACCTATTTTAAATGCAAGACTCGGGAGCATTGTAGTAAATCCCCAGATCTGAGTCCATGTGTTTTGATCTATTGCCTGTAGATACAGCACTTGGGGACATGGTTTAGTGGTGAACTTGGCAGTGCTAGGTTTGTGGTTGGACTTGATGATCTGAAAGGTCTTTTCCAACCTAAATGATTCTATGAGTCTATGTACATCCTAACTCCATGTGACAACTCGACAATCAACCACTCTTCCTCAATACTGCGGTTACTGCTGGAAAGATACAGAAGGTTTTGGTTCTTTTACAGGTCTGTCATGCAGTTTGAAAGAGATTCAAGGCATATTCTAGCCAGGACCCTTCTCTCAGTGTTTGGGTTGGGTGTACCCAGACACTGGGATTCTGTTCCCCAGTATACAATGGAGACGGTCTCAATTTCTTTTCGTTGGTATGATGCAAGAAAACCTTTTCTAGGAAATGTTTCCTGCTACTCTGTGAAAAACTGCACCTAGAAAATAACATGGAGTAAATGCTGTAAACAGAAAGATGTATCACAAAGAAAGAAAGATTTCTGCCAAAAGCTGCAGAGCTGTAAAGAGTCGATCACGTAGTTAAATTATGACACTTCTCTGGCCTTCTAAATAAGTTTTATCTCAACACCTATTACCAGTTGCTAACTTTTCAGAACTGGGTTAGAACTGAAACATTGGCCATGAACTCTTACGTGCATTTGCAGTTGAAAGGGGCAGTAAATAATAGATCCAAGGAGCAGTTTTCCAATTCCTGTGTAAAAACTCCAGAGCAATTCTATTTTTTACATTATGTTTACATTTTATTAGAATGGAAATCTAGGTAAAAACCTTACCATTGTACTGTTTCTGCTGTAAACACTCTTACTCAGTGGGTAAAATGCAAAATCTTCATTGTTTTAGGGACCTGAAGGCAGCTTTTCTTCCCACCCCGTTACAGAAATTCCGTGACCAGTTTTGTTTATACTCCTCCTTCACCCACTGAAGCTTGAATTAATTTCTGCACAGTACAATAACTTTAAGGGAATCAGCTTATTCCTTCTCTCTTGGTAATCAGCCCATAGCCTTCCGGTAAGGGTGCTCATCTTAGAAATAAGATGACTATTGGAACTCAAATATACAGGTAGTAGCCATGAGGTTTCTCTGTCTACTCAGGCTTGATTTTAGAAGTAAATGGCAGTTTTAACTTTATTTTGCCTGGAGTTTAACCTGGTGGGCATCCCTTGACAACGTCTATCATACCAACCTCCTCAGGGTACATAAGTGTTCCATAGCCTAATTTATAAGAATTTGGGACTGGAATGATCTGAAATATCGGAGTACAATTTTTTTTACTGATTTACAGTAGGTCTGCTCACTAAATGAGCTATAAGAGGATGACATATTTGTTTACAATTTTTGAATGCACAGTTTGTATATATTTAGAAAAGTGTATGATCTGAGTGTTTTAAGAGAGGTTGTTGACAGCTTTGGACTCCTAAAAATATACAGTCTTTTTTTTTTTAATGACATTCAAAATCTGGAATTTCCCATTGAGCCTATGGATCTGCATGTGCCAAATAGCTCTATTATAGAAAGGTATATAGTAAAATTTATTAAGTAAGAGATGAAATAAACAAAAAGCTTCATCCCTTGCTTTTCCTCTCACATACCTCCTTTAGGATTACATTTTTAAAAAATGTGTTATGGAAGTCTGTCTTGTAGCATTTGTCAAAGCTGTATTACTGAATTGTTATGCCATGATGCAATTGTATAGATAACACAACACCCTCCCTTCTCAACTAATTACCCATGTTACATTTCAGATGAGAAAATTGCTAAGTAACTAAACAGATGTGTTATTCCTATACATTTTGATCAGCGGCATTAATTTTATCAGTACGGTGTTTGGAAATGTTATTTCTTCTTCCTCTGACTACCTTCTTCTGTTTTGTAAAGACAAATTATTTGTCAGATTTTCTTATTAACCAAGAGTAAGGAAAACAAAAATACTCAAATGAATGTATCTTTTCAAGAGTGAGCCCACAGAGCATTAGAAAGTAGGGATGTCTTCTACTGAAATAAACAAAAAAAAATTAGAAATCACCTACTTTTAGTTACAAAAATAATTACTATTTCTGATCTACATAGTGTTATCAGACCATTCATATTTTTATATTATTTGAGATTCTTGCATAAAGTTAGGACAGAAACTAAACAATGTTTTCAAATGTTGGACTGAGTACTTTTAAAATATGTTATTATGACTTCTTTTACTTTGAGATTGTGTGCTTATTTTGAACCTCAATCAAACAGACCGCCTGGAACTCAGGAGTGGTAACCATTCTGACTCCAAAGTGGAATGGGTTGTCACTTGAGCTCCTCGGTAGCATGTTTCATACAGCTACAATCCATAGTCAAACCCAATAACCAAATGACAGAACACCTAGAGAAAGTAAGGACAAGGAACTGAAGAGCTTGTGTCTGGAAAAAAAGAAAGACCTGAAGGAAAGCAAAATTCTTTTTTCAGTTGATATATGAACAAACTCCACCTTTTTTGTTTGCAACTTTAGTAAAAAAACACTTCCATTTCAGCAGCTACAAAGGCTAGCATTTGTCCTATTTGTTCCCTCTTCTAATTATGATCATTCTTGTTTCACTAAACAAGAAGCTGAGGAACAAATAAGATTACAGTGGCAAAATAAGATTGATGAATTTGTTATATTCAAAATCTTGTTATAGGCAAAAGGAAACACAGCTTAAATATCAAGTCAAGAACTTCTTCCTAGTTAAATTAATGCTGAAATGATCTAATAAAAAGATACAGCTACATATTACTATTAGTCCAGTTGCAACACTTAAAACTGCAATTAAGGTACACTCAGATCCTCAAATCTGTCCATTTTCCCTGGCTTTATGCTCACCACCCAAGACTCCCCTGGGCCCTTCAGCTTTCAGTTGTTCTGAAGGAGAAGTGCATGGGGGGGAGAGGGTGACAGGCCACCATCAGCAGTCCAAGTCGTACCCCAGAAGAAGCACAGCTCATACTAAAGGCTGCCTAGTTAGGCAGAGCTGCTAAGTTTAGATTCAGTGCTTTTTTAAGCACCTAAGCTGCTATATGCATCATGCTTCTGCCACTATATAGAATCTGTCACGTGGATCTGCTTTCGTGGGACCGCTGTGTGGCTCTTTGTAGGGAATATAAATGCCCTAATTACCCATTTGTCATATATGTACAAAGACTATATAGAAAATGATTAAGTGGCTATTGTGTGTACACAGATGGCTTTATTTGCTTTTATTGAAATCTCTGTTTCCAGTGATCCTGAAATTTGTTTCTACATGCACATAAAAGAGCTATATATCTTGTGCTTTCTATAAGGTATATAAGACACACAAAATACCTATAAAAGGTATTATTTTTAGGGCTTGAAAACCTGGATACCTCCCATGATGTTACTGGAAGTACACTAACAGAAAGTAATGCCTTATTCTAAAAAAAAAAAAAAGAAAATCCTTATTATTCCTAGATACTTAAATCTGCAAATTGAAGATGTAACTTTCAAAGTTGTTCTGTTCCAAAATTACATTCCTGCTAATCCACACATGAGCTGTGAAAATAAGATTTCAATTTCTATTCTCCTTTCGTGCTTATGTAGGTTTTTCAAAAAGAATTGATTACATGACTGTGTGCTAGAAAGCTTGCCTGATTGTTCCCCATTATATCAGCTGGTCTAATAAAAGATACTACCTCTGCCAAAAAACCTCATTTCTTCCCTCTGAAACTGCTTTAGAAACTCCTCTGCTTGCTTGAAAAATATCAGAGAAATTATGATTACCCAGCAACCGGTTGCCTAAAAATGATGCACCTAATGCTAGGAAATGTATCAAACATGAAATATGCCGTAAGTTTACATCACTGATGGAATAACTTTGCATCATTTAGCATCATAAGTGATGTGATTTTTTCACAGCTTAGTGATAGGGAAGTAAATTATTCCTAAATAACAATACCTGCTGAAAGGATTAAGAAACTCACAGTGGCCATTAAAATTAGAACCAGTTATACAGTAAGTGAAATGCCTTAGCAAATAAAAAACCTCCTTGATTTCTACTTAGGTACTTATTAGGTGCCAATTACCAGCAAATAGTGTACTACTACAAATTTAATGATATTAATGTTAGATTAATTCTGCATATGCTACACGATATAAAATATACTTCTGAAAGATTACTTCACTTTTTCACTCATAATTATTACATCTAACCAATTTCAGATAATAAATGAATAGGACAAAAGCATGTGGTAAAAACAAAGTGGTCACACCTACATGTTGTAGACTGAGAGCAAACTCTGGTCGAAGTGAAGGTATTTTGATTTACAGCAGAATCTGACCTTCATAGCTTAAATTTTGATTCTGTGGTCTCATCTACTGAGGAAATCTCTCCCACCAAAGATTTTACATTATTCTGTTGAATATATATCTGGATGACATTACTAGAGCTGTGACTTGGGGAGAAATTTGAAAAATAATTCAGATGTGTGTACTTTTTAGGTACGCTGTACTACTACCAAAACCTCTAACTTCTGAGGTCTCGTAAATACCACCACATGAGTGCGAATTTGTTGTTTAGCTGGGATCTAGAAACACTTCCTAAAAAGAAAGCAATGAGAGCAGCCATTCTTTTTTAACCAACAGCATAGTGGTGCAAAAAGCTGTTCGCGGGCAGAGATTGATGGTCGCATGCACTCGAAGGAATCGCAGCTGCGATGTGCAGCGCCTGGCGCAGGGCCGTACCTCCCAGCCTGTCCCACAGCAGCCCCCCCGGAGCCACAGCCCCCCCACCCCATACCGCCCCAGCACCCTCCTGGGAAGGCAGCACATGGACATGCAACAAAAGTCAGCTGGGTAAGAGTTGTATTTCTTATTCCATGCACCAAATTTTAATTTGAATCGTTCTTACTTAGACTCAGCATCCTTCCCTTTGCTTTCTCATAAGATTTATTACATCTTGGTCTCTGATGGTATCTGCCTCTGAGCTAATCTTTTATGATTATGAAATCGTTTCCGAAGTAGATATCTAAAAGAGTCTAAATTAATTGCATCTTGAAAGTGGCTATTTCTTGCCATTTGGCCACAAAGAAAATACGAAATGACTAACAGTGTCTGTAATCTGTATTATAGAACCCTAAAGTTATCTGAGATGAATTGTATAATTTTTGCCATAAAGCACTTTAAGAAAAAAAAAAATCTTTAGAAGTACTTTGAAACTGATTTTTGTGCCAACATAAGTAATTTGTATCGCTTCCCCTTGTGGACTCTGTAAGCATCCATAGATACCACAAAACAATTTGGCTTGCTTTTATTTTTTTTCCCCCCCATCTTGTTATCAAAATCTAATTTCAAAGTTATCTGAAATTTCATATATCAGACTGAGACTTGCTCTGAACTGATTACAATATCTCGGTTCATGTTGCAATTACACCAGTTCTACAACTCTCAGTATGAAGCTACCAGCTGTACCGTAGCAAGACTTTGTCTTCTACTGGGACATCCACAGACAAGTGGTGCCTGGAATGAAGCTTAGGTGCACTCTCTGGTCCGGTTTACAGCAATCTGTGTACTTTGCCTTTTATGATCTGACAGTATCACCAAGTAGCATGTCCCTTTTGCTTACACTGGAGAACTTCAGTGAGCTTTGCTGCCTGTCCCTGGAAGTCTGTGCAAATGTCATTGTAGTGGAAAATGAGCTCATCTGGGATTCTTGCTGCTCTTAGTTATACACAGGTTTCAATTTAATCTTCTGTGGCTATTAAGCCAGGTTCTCTCAACAAAAGCCTGCACCGCTTCATTGTGATGTTTTCGTCAAGTGAAGGGCCTCAGGGATTTTTATCTGTGAAAGCCCTGTATAGGAACTTATAGCAAAAAGTTAAGGTACACAGACTCACCTCAGCATTGCATATTTATGTCTATCATAAATGGTTTCAAGGCCATGTTGTGTTTAAGGATTAAATGATGACTCTCATCTCCTCTCATGGGCATCTTGTGAAAAAAAGAAAAATAAAATCCATTCCCTTAAGAATAAAATATTTTTCTACTTTAATTTTATTTACTTAGTACCTTTCCAAAGGTCCGTTACTGAGCGAGCAAAATACTTTTGTATTTTGCTTTCACTGTAGCTAAGCACTGACATAGCCCATATTCAATTGTCCTAATGCTTAAGACACAAGGATGCTATTGTGGGCAGCTGTTATTTCTTGAAGTTACAGAAAATATTGGTGAATAGGTCAACAAACTCTTGAATTTGTTTATTCAGGCTCACTATCATTGGTGAAAAATAAAGCATCATATTTTTGTAAAGATAGCATGAGTTCATGTACCTGCTTCCATTTTAATTGCATTTGCATAATTAAATCCTCCCTTTTATGGGTCAGTCAAGGCCTAACAGCCTGACCCTGCTTTTCTGCATTTACCTTGACATCTCTGGTTGCTTGTGAACAGTTTTAGAAGGATTCACAATATATAATTAGGTTAACAAAAGGGTGTTAAAATAATCAGTATTGAAATTCACACAAGTCAACATGTTTCTTCAACCAAAGTATTTTTTTTAAGGCTGAAGTGTTTGTTTGTTATACACATCAAAAAAAGGCATTCTTTGGCCTGAAATTCCTCTTCTTTTAGAGACTTGCTTAAAGTTCATTTTTGGGTTTTTTTCAGGTTTTGGTTTGGGTGTTTTTTTTTTTTTTGAGAGAGAGAATCAAATTCAATTATTTTCTGGGCCTGAAAAAAATGTCTTGTTTCAGGGTGTTAGGAAAACATTCATTTTTCATATGAGCAAGCTATTTTTTGGTGCATTCACTTTTATTTGCTCTAGGAAACTATGTTATCAGCTGTATGGGTATACACATCAGGGGCTTTACAGTCTAAACATATCTTCAGGTAGAGCTGGAACTATAAAATAAGGTATTTTTCTAAAGTAAACAGAAGTATTTTGAAGGTCTGTTTGAACCCTTGACAAAAAAGAAATCAGCATGTCAGCTGAACAGCGTACCTTACTGTGTAGTTTACTACTAGCCTGCCCTGCTCCCGATACTCCCCAATAGCTTGCTTAGCGTGCTATAAAACTCCCCAATATCTTGCTGGCTCAGTGCTGCACACCTCCTGGCTCATCTGATGCCTGATCTTGGGGATCTTGTTGACTTTGCTATTTAACCACTTAAGATTTCCCCTCCCATAAGAAATTGTGTGGTTAAATGTTTTGCCCTGTTGCAGAATACTGTCTTTTCCCTCCAAAAATGTTGTCTTTACTGAGCTGAAATTCTGCTTTAAAGTCCGTTCTGGGTTTAAAAAAAAAAAAAGTCATTACATTTAAACAATGCATTTGCATTCTTTGCACATCCTTAAGCTAGAAACTTTTAGCAAAAAGCAACCTCCTTTAAAAAGCATAATTGGACTAATTTCTTCTGGGATAAAAAGAGACAAAAGATTCAAGAGTCAGTGTGGAAGCCACTAGGTCAGCACGGTGGCAGCTGTTATCCCAGTAAAGGCTCCATAGGCGAAGTATGAAGGCTTGTTCTCTGTTTCTGCTACCATGTATTGCAAGAGAGGAATTACAATTGAAAGTGGAAATGTCAGCATTGTATTTGCTTTACAGTTACAGACAAATAACAGGTGTTGTAGCTACTGCAGGTTCCTAGAGACAGAAGATTATTTCTGTTTGTTTGCTGTATGCTGACTTCCTTTAGAAACATGGCACATGATTCCGTGTCGTCTGGGTGCTTTTTTTAGAAGCTTCATAGTATGTGTGATTTTTTTTTCACTTTTTTTTTGCACCAGAGTATACTACATCTTCAGTCACCTCCTGAACCGTTCACAAACTTAGCATCTAAGAAACTCTCAGACTAGTACTTCACTTCTGCTCTGTTTAACATAGAAAAAAAGACAACATAAAAAAACCCCACACAGATAAGTATATGGTGAGAGACAGATGTAAAAGGGGTGACAGCAAAGTAGTGTGCAGAAGAGCTTTCAAGTCTTCAGCTAGATCCTCAAACAAGTATAAAATAGCTTAGGTTTGTTGACCTGGAGAATTTTTTGAAAGGCTCTTCTATTTGTCGTAAGAATGTCGGGTTTGGATTTTTGTTCTGCTTCTGCACAAGAGTATTGAAAACAAATACACATACAAAAGTTTTTCCTTTTTTCAGTCTTGTTTATTGTAATCGAGCAGTAGCCTTTGGCCATCTGGTTAAATGCTTTATCTGTATAAAAAGAATAAGGTATTGCTTTCTAGTCCATCATTAAGGCTGGGTATAACGTATGGCAGTGCAGGCTTGTGATAAGACCGTAAAAGAGTAAAGCTGCTGAACTGTTTAAAGTTTCCCACATTTTGAGTGACCTTGGAAAAGTCCTTTAATTTCCATAATTAAGAGCATGTGGGTCATACACTATTCTTTCAAACTGAGCTTCTCAATGAAACTATAGGTTTCTTGAGATCTGGAAAGATTTAGAAAAACTAAGCACTAAATGACATAATCCTAAGAAACTCTCTGAAAAGCGTTACTTAAACTAGTCAGAGAGAGTTAAATTCAGGAAAAAAACCGAAAGAACAGTACATAAGTGTCTAGTCACGTATACTAAGCATAGATGTTTCCTTCAGCTTGAGATTTTCAACCATCCAGATATTTAACACAGGCCAATATGTATAGATTTCTCATCCCTTAAAAAAAAAAAAAAAAAAAGTCCCCAGAACAATGAGTAGTAGCACAGTTAAGGCACTCTTATGGAGATACTCAGATTTTGACAGCATTAAATTCCTGTCGAGGGTACTCCACCTTTGGTCTTTAAAGTAACTGGAATTCTGTTGATACAGCTAATGTAAGAATTGAATAATGAAAACGTAAAAGATATTTAACAGATAAAAGCAGCTCCAGACTCCTAATGACCCTCTGCACAGTGGAGGTTCATAGCACAAGGAGTTCCTAAGCCTGAGCTTTGCTGAACTTGAGAAGACATGTCACGTGTCACATCCTTGGCACCCACTGCTCTGTGTCATACTGAAAGGGACCTGGTTAGGACCTGGACATTAATGCAGTCTCCTCTTGTCGTGGTTTAACCCCAGCCGGCAACAAAGCACCACACAGCTGCTTGCTCACTCCCCCCTGCCTTCCCCAGATGGGATGGGGAAATCGGAGTGGTAGAAGTGAGAAAACTCATGGGTTGAGATAAAGACAGTTCAATAGGTAAAGCAAAAGCTGTGCACACAAGCAAAGCAAAACAAAGAATTCATTCACCTCTTCCCACCAGCAGGCGGGTTGTTCAGCCATTGCCAGGAAAGCAGGGCTCCATCACACATAACCGTGAGTTGGGAAGACAAATGCCATCACTCCAAATGTTTCACCACCACCACTTCTTTCTTCTTCCCCCCAGATTTCTATGCTGAGCATATCCCTTGGGTCTGTTGGGGTCAGCTGTCCCAGCCATGTCCCCTCCCAGCTTCTTGTGCGCCCCCAGCCTCCTCACTTGGTGGTGTGGGGTGAGAAGCAGCAAAGGCCTTGACGCTGTGTAAGCCCTGCTCAGCAGGAACAAACACATCCCTGTGTTATCAACGCTGTTTCCAGCACAAATCCAAAACTTAGCCCCATACTAGCTCCTATGAAGAAAATTAACTCTATCCCAGCCAAAACCAGCGCACCTCTTCACCCTTGTCATGTCTTTCTCAGCACACTCATGGTCATTTTTGCACCGTGGCTCACCACAGTGCTGCTATGCAGGCTCCAATGGGGAGCTCTTGTGGTACAGCAGTGTTCATCCTGTGAAGGTGAACTGCATGGGATTTGTAGCCTCACGTGCTTCAATGCCTCATGTGTGTACGTGTATATGAGTCTTCTCTGATAACGTCTGTGCTCTAAGAGAAACAGGCTCCTCTAATGAATTGAAAGCTAATTTCCACCCCCCCTTTCCACCTTACTCCTTCAGATCAGACATAAATTATATTTCTCAGGTGACTACGCAAAGCAGTCTGTGTACTTTTGAGTACTCTTTGAGTACTTGGACTTGGTAGTTCTACTTGTAAAATGGTGTAACGACCCTTCTCTAATTTTCAAGTGAGTTATAAGGCTTGTTCTACTATATTCTCAAAGGACTATGATACAACAGTGTTGAGTGCTTTAGAAATGCCTATGCATAAATAAACATCAGAGGTAAGGTCTTGAGTGGGATCCAAGGGTCCTCAGATGTTCTAAGTGTGGTGAGTAATCCACAGAGAGAAGCGTGCACAGCCACAGGAAAGGTTATGTACTTCTCTTGCTTAGCATCTCAGTGAATTATAATTTTCTTATGAAATACAAAACCAGCAAATTGCAGAAGCCCGGCCTTTGAATCCAGCAGAATGGATTTGCTACCTGCAGCGAGATCTGTTTGCCAACCACCTGAACAGGTTCCAAGCAATTTGGAACATCTCACTGTTCTTTAAGGCATAAATGGTTTCATGGCAGCTGGGATGAATAAATTTCAAATTTGAAATGAATATTCTGCAATCGTGCCAGTCTGGGAAAAAAAATAAATTACTGTACACCAGTTTATTAGACATGACCATCAGTGCCACAGCCAGAGTTAAATAGAGCCTGTTCTGACACCAAAGTGTTAGGTAACTGACAGATACAAAAAAAATCCTAGAACTTGTTTTCACAAATAGTACAGTAATATTTTCTGACTGCAGTGTTAAGAAATCATGTCATTTTGTGAAGTCCTTGGGAACATTCTTCTCAGCACTTTGGTCTCCTCCTATGGCCATTTTCATGTTTCCCACCCTACTTACTTTATGAACAATGCTGACAGTCCAAAACCTCAGATGTGTGAGATCTGGAGAAATGCAAGCCAAACGAAGATGCTACCTCTGATGGTGTATTTCCACAGTTTTTGATTTGTAGGCCACAGCCTCCTGATGGGCTGTGAGGCATGTTCAGGAGTCAGCTAAAGAAAAGAAGTGGTTCACCTCCTATCCAGTGATCGTATCTTGTGAGATTTGTGAGGGTTTCAAGACTACCAAAAGGAGGGACATACACTCCCACCATCCCTGCAGTGTTTACAAATCAGAAATTGAACTAAGGAATACCAGTACAGCCAAAAAAAAGGCTTGATGGCTAGATGGACATTTGGATACTTTATTAAGCATTTTCCCGTGTGTCCAGGAGAATATGACAGGCTTTAACTTCCCATAAACTAAGTACACGTTAAGAGAAAATGATGGTGATTGCCTCAGCTAACGGTGCTGGCTTCCAACTTGACATTTAGCTGTTTCAGCAGTATCCTTGATTTCAGCAGGCGTTACAGGGATGTGCTTCTCTGCCATCGCTTTCAAGGTTGTTCCGTTGTTAATATCCACTCATAAACACGGAGTGGTGGTTGTCAAACTGAAAAACAGAAAACACAATTTTTAAATTGGGTGGAACCCTCCCCCCGAATAAACTAACCCCTAAACAACTGCGCTTTTCCAAAGCCAGGCATATCTGTCTGTAATGGCTGTTGGGGGGTTCAGTAGCAGGGGATCAGCAGGAGTGGCCTGTGAGGAGCGGCCGGGGCTGCCCCGTGTGGGACGCAGCCGTTTCCGGCGGGCCCACCGCAGGGCACAGCTCAGCCCCTCAGCCAGGATGGTGGCACCTCAGAGGAAACGTATTTAAGAAAGGGCAAAAAATGCCCTATAGATGGAGAGGGAGTGAGTAAGAGACAGCCCTGCAGACACCAAGGCCAGTGAAGAAGGAGGTGGAGGAGCTGGTCCTGGCGCCAGGGCAGAGATTCCCCTGCAGCCCATGAAGGACCCCACGCTGGAGCAGGTGGGTATTCCCTCAAGGAGCCCATGGAGAGGACTCCACGTAAAAGCAGTTTTATCCTGAAGGACCCACACTGGAGCAGGGAGAAAGCATGAGGAGGAAGGAGCGTCGGGCAGGAGCTGTTAGGGCCTGGCTTCAGCCCCCGTTCCTCACCCCACTGCCCCACTTTGGAGGGGCAGGAGGAGGAGTCAGGTGTGAAATTGAGTCTGGGAAGAAGGGTTGGGATGAGAGGAGGATGTTTTAGATTTTGTGTTTGTCACCATCTAATTCTGTTTTAATTGGCAAGAAGTAATTAACTTTCCTCAAGTCAAGCCTTGTTTGCCCATGATGGCGATTGGCAAGTGATCGTCCTGTCTTCATCCTGACCCACGAGCTTTTCCATCTTATTTTCATCCCCTATCCGGTTTGGAGAGGGAGTGAAAGTGGCTGCGTGGGATTTTGCCCCTTAGCCAAGGTTAATCCATAACACTATCCAGAAACAGAGGGATTTGGTTAAGCTTTTTATTTCTTTTATTTAATTTCTGGCACTGTTTCTCATGTTACTCGGTGTTTCTTCACTGGATTCACAAGTCTGCTGTTCGGGAGCAGAAAGATACACCTCCAGTCAGGATGCGGAGGGAGAAATGATACAGGTACTATTAATTTAAAAAAAAAAAAAGGAAAAAATCTTCCTTTAGATCTTACTTCAGAGTGGGTTTTGCTGTTTTGCCTTTGGTTTATCTTTTTTTGAGGATTAAGAACATAAGCTGAAATTGTCTGGGACAGAAAATATACCTTTGTCAAAAGAACAGCAACAGAGCAAATTTTGTCTTTCTAAAAGGTCGAGATTTTTCCATTATGGCTGAAGAAGTAGGCATCCCTATTGCAAGTCAATAAGTTATCATATTGTAGAAGAAGAAAAAATGCAGTTAATGTATTTGGACACATTAAAAATGGATTTTTAATATTGCCCTTGAATTCTATTAAACACTTTTCTTTGAGTAGAATTCCACAAAAAAGATAATGGCTTTTCTTTCTTCAAATTACTAAAATCAATTTACTTCTACGTTTTCAGCCTTCCTTTTTATCATAAGATGTATGGTATGAGTGTTGACATGAGGTATTTCTCCTTGCTATCAAATAATTTGCCAGTTTGTCCACTCTATTGCCTTTGTTCTTGCAGAGACTCTTTAATTACATAGAGTCTTTGATATTCTTCTCATAGGTGTTAAGGAAGGTGTTGCACATACATCTTCCTAATACCTGTGGTATAAGAAGGATGTATGTTCACAGCCTTAAAGGCACTTTTAATATGCTGGTAAGTACATAATAATATTTTTTAAAAATTTCTTTTAATATATGCCTATGACTACACAGTAACTCTAACCATCTATCTAATCTTGCTGTGGACCTTCTTAACATAGGTTTGTATATACATCTATACATATGTATATGTGTGTGAGAGTATGTGTTTGTATACCTCTGTCTATATCCCTATATGTCTGTATAAGATTTAATCTTCTTGCAGGAATTTTTTTGTGTACGTTAGGAGAAAATACCTTCCAGAAGAGCTCCATGCTGCGTAGTTTATGAAGAAACTTCTGTGTCCTAGGTATTTTTCATTAAGGGATCAGCTACCTTGTTGTCAGTTTAATATGCAGTCATATATTCATTATTAAGCACTGCATGAAACGTCATCATTGCAAACCAAGTACATTATTTCAGTCTGGCTAAAATTAATGAATTTTCAGTTTTGGAAAAACAAAGATCAGTAAAACTAAGCTGAGGCTGAGCAATGTTCTTTTCCCCTCCAGAGGAAAAGTGAAAATTTAACTCCCTATTTCCATTTAATATTACAGCAGAGCCACACTATTTAAATATGTATCTGGCCATATTCCTACCTCCTTATGACACCTAGTGAAGGCATCAACTGTTCACCAAAAGGAAAAAAAATATTTATAGGTTGATAACTAATTTCTTGGTTTTATGCTGATTTTACACAAAACAAAACCTTGCACAGCTGCTCTTTGGAAGATAAAAAAGATTCAAATTGCTGTAGCAGACTTGTGAGTGGAAAAGTTTTTAGATGTTTAGCAAATCAAATTGCATGGAGAAAGGGCAGGTTTTCTTTGCTGTGGATTGTTTCCCTCCAGAAATACTTTATCCTTTACTTATTCTTCATTGATTCACTCTTCCTCATAGGTAGTGGGTTTTTGCTACTGTAGAATGCATGGAATGAAAGGGTAAATAAATAGTTTAAGTTCACTTTGCTAAGGTAACAGTTAGGAATGGTTAGCTCACAGGTCTTCTGATATTGGTCCTGTGTTTATGTCTGTGATTTATTTTCATTACCTACTGAGGCACTTACAACATGTCCATCACCTTACACAAACAGGTCACACAGCCTTCTTTGAAGTAAACCTGGATGTGTAATAGGAAGACTAGTATTTAATTATTGGCAATAGAGCTAAATATTTTGTAGTTAAAATAAACTGCTATGACATTAGAGAAGTGTGTTATTGAAGGGAAATACAACAAGTGAATACGAGCAGAGATAAGAAAACTAATAAGGAAAAATAGATTTTTATGTAGAGGAGTTGTGGAGGATTTTTTCTGCACGGAATCTAAATGTGCTATTTGAAAGATAAAATTTTCTCCAAAATTGCTGCCCTATTCTGAAATGAATGTAAGGGTAAGTTGAGTTTCTCCTCAGATTCTAAAAATCACTCATCATCTAGATTTTATGGTGTCAGCATGATGGGGACTATTTCAGGCATTTCTTCTCACTGCTTGATTTACTAGGAGACATGTCATGAGATTCACCTGGCCTGCAAATCGGATCTGAAGAGGCGGAGGAGGACAATGACATGACTTCTAGCAGTCAGTCATTCATTATATAGAAATATCCTTCAAAAGATCTGTGCCTGCCTCGGGTGAAATAGATGTCAAATTTGCCCGAAGGATATGGATCAAAGACTACTGCCAGCTCATACCACACACATAAAAACAGCCTGCAGCTGAATTGCCCTTTTTCTACTGAAGCAAAGTTTCTCCTTGCGTGGGTGTTGCATAAAATACATATTTTAGTCAGCTTAAAATGTATTTTAATTATTTGCACTGACCTCACAATTTTCTCTATGGAAAAAGAAATATTATATAATTGACAGCGTTGGACTAATTCTTGCTGCCTCAGACCTGTGGGGAGATAGGAGGTTTAACCAGTCTGCGGGTGTTTGGTTTTTTTTTAACTGGTCAAGGAATTATTCGGCAAAAACTTGTGCTTTTCAACTGTTGTTTCACTACTGATTCTTGTCTGTTAGGAAAAAAACCCTGTGGTCATATTTTGCATCCTGAAAGGTTGGTTCTATCTTCTTACTACCGTAACTTACTTCCTTTAATTCTTCTATGAGTGTTCCAGGCTCCCCGGACAGGGGAGCAAAGGAATGTTTATTCCCTCACAGTTCCAGAAACTAGATTCCAGCTTTGGTTGTTAGTGTTTCAGGAGATTCATTCCCTTAAAAAAATTCTAATTTTGGCTTTCTAAGGAGTCAATGCATCTCGGTGGACCAAATATTTATACTTTTTATCTGTTGTTAAAAAGTAGGCTTTCCTTCAATCTCGGCCAATTTACCAGGCAGGAGAGGTCTAAAGCATTCTAGCTTTATCAAAAATATATCTGCTAAGTGGTTTGCAGCCATATTTCTTGGATAACTCGAGTGCCTTGCAAAAGATCAGTCTCCTAGAGCATGTACAATTTCATCCATGTACTTCCTTTACTTGCCAACAGAGCAAGACTCTACTCCAAACGTGCCTTGTAATGAGGCATTTTCAGAAAAGTTCAGTTAACAGCTGTCCTGGTTTCGGCTGGGATAGAGTTAATTTTCTTCACAGAAGCTAGCATAGTGCTGTGCTTTGGATTTAGTACTAGAAGAATGTTGATAACACGCTGATGTTTTTAGTTGTTGCCAAGTAGTGCTCAGACTGTTCGAGGACTTTTTGAGCTTCTCCTGCTCGGCCAGGTGCATAACAAGCTGGGCGTACAGCACAGCTAGGACCCAAACTGTCCAAAGAGCTATTCCATACCATATAACGTCATGCTCGGGGGGGGTTGGTGGGTCGGTTGGTCGCTGCTCGGGTACTGATGGCTGCTCGGGACGGGCTGGGCATCGGTCGGCGGGTGGTGAGCAATTGCATTGTGCATCATTCGTTTTGTATATTCTGTATATTTTGTTATCATTCTCATTATTACTATTATTATTATTTTCTCTTATTAAACTGTCTTTATCTCAGCCCTCGGCTCTAACCTTTTTCTCCCTCCCAATTCTCTCCCCCATCCCACTGAGGGGGGGGGGGGAGTGAGCGAGCGGCTGCGTGGTGCTTAGTTGCCAGCCGGGTTAAACCACGACAACAGCAAACAAAGGTCCTGGATCAGACACCTGAACCTTAATTTCTGTCTCCCTCTAGATGCAAAAAACCCCAAACATATCTACAGTTGCAGAACAAACTGTTCAAGAGGAGTATTGGATTGTCCCGTGCCACATTTCCCAGTTTAAACTAATTTAGAATGGCCTTCCTGCTGAGAAGCCACCAAACAAGGCTCTCACTTCTTGATGAAACCGTAGTTGCACCTGCGGGTAGATGCCTTCACTCCCTTCTTTCTGGAGAGCAGGTAAGAAAATTATGACTGTAGTTGTAAGTAGGGGTCTCTGAGATGTCTCATCTATATTTGAATACTAATGCCCAAAATGCATTTTCCCCCACATATGCTTTTTCCTTGTTCAGCCATGACAGTTATTTCTCTATGCCAGAGTAAGAGGGACTGCCTGAGACCAAACTGAAGTTCAAAACTGTTAGTTAAACAAAGGTACAAAACCTCTGTTGCATAAACGCTTTTGTTTGCATCTACTTTCTAATGCAGGTAATTCATTGTTCAGTGATATTGGATATATTACCTTTCAAAACAGCGTAAATTATTCAATGCATTGAAGTGCCTTTTGCCAAGTTCTTTACTGTACAACACGGGCATGCACACACACACACCCCACTAGAAAAGTCAGGAAATCTCAGGAGCTTTGTGCAAAGCTTTATAATTCTTTTGTTTTACCATTCCAAGTGCTGTTTTTCCTAGTATAGACAAAATACTCTTCCCAGTTCAGAAGATAAGACCTCATTCTTTTACACACAATAGAGAAACGTTTAAGACATAAAATGGAGATAATTTTTATGTTAACAGAGATGAAAGCACCAAGGACTGTTTTGAATGGCTGTTGAAAGAAACTAACGAATGTGAGAAAAGTCAGTCCTAAAGCATTTCATTTTGAATTCTGAGAAGAATTTTTTTTCATTTAGATTCTCATGGCTATTTCATTCAGTCATGCTTATTTTAATTAGCTATTGAACATGTGGGAAAAAATCTGATGCTGCTCTTTGCCAGTTCACAATGCCATTTTCATTTCTGCCAAGTATGGCATGTATGAGAAAAATAGCTGAGCTGCTTGATTCATCCAGGAAGGCTGCTTTTAAAATGAAGAATTTTAAGTACAGAAGTTGTTCCATTGGTTTTTGAAATGCTACTCATATAGTAGAACTAGATCACACTGCTTTCCTGGATTAGGTATGTGGTTCAAAGGGGCAGTTCTGAGGACTAGCATTGCTCCTACTCTGGGAGATTAAAAACCAAAGGATTATTTCCAGCTAGGATTACTACCATCATTGTGAAAATGCCAATTTTCATACCATATTTAACCACGTTAACACATTAAATGCTTTCATTCTCTAAGACTAATGAAGATAGCTGAAACAAAGCTTTAGACACTGATTTTGCAATGATTTCCTCTGTTGTAACCATTGACCTTACAGTGGTTGATCATCAGAGTTAACGTTAGGTGTTTTAAAAAATATGTTTAAATAGTAAGTAACTGCTTTGTATTCATGCTTAGCATATCGTACTTTTGGAAATTAGTATGTTCTGATATTTTTGAGGCCAGGGCTAAAATGGTGGACCTTTCACTCTTAGCTGGTCTCCACACCATTGTCAAGGAAAGATAAGAGATGTATCAACAGTGACCCTCCCGCTCTCTAGCCTTGTGGTTTCCTTGAAGAAGCCTGGATGTGAAGGCTGAAAGGGAACTTTGTCAAAGGGTGCAAGTGTCCCATCATGGCTGACTAGATGAGATTGCAGTTTCTTTGCTGCATGAGCACATAAGGATGCAAGTCTCCTAAGTATTTCCTCTGTAGCATTGACCATGAGTTATACAGGGATTAGATGAACAAAAAGGAAAACCTGGCATGTAGTCTTTCCTGAATCTAATTTTGTGCAGCTTAGCCATGGTTCACTGCCTGACCTTGTGTTTACAGGATTTCATTATATGAAAACATTACCCTTAGGAAAAGATCTAATAGAATTTAATAGAGATTAATCCAGAGGCCCTAACCAAATTACTCTAACAGACCCTAATCTGGAAGAATATTTTTTCCATGGATATTCTTGAACCAGAAGAATCCTTTGTAAAGCATTGAAGAAAACTGTATGGATATGAGCCCTGTAGATGTATGTGCTAATGTGGGGGGGCTTGCAGATCTGACACAGAATAATTAATGTCACTTATCAGAATGTAACAAAGTACAGCTTTCAAAGAAATACTTACATACTTAAAGAACTGTAATGTATTTAAATTACTATAAAGATTAAAGTTCATGATCTTGAGGCATAAAGCTGTAGAAACCTGTGTATCTACACCCAAAATCATAGTAAGTAGTAATGAGAGTTATCTAGGAAAATTAAATGTGTTTAAATAAATAAAACAATAAATATGAACTTCAGATAACCTGCAGTTTTGTAACTAAACAATTATTTTCTACACCATACTGCTTGAAAAATTTTTTTGGCTGGTAGGGTGCCATGAGAAGTAGAAAGGGGCTGAAGAAAGGGATCTGATAATACTCTGCAGTTTTTACCATGACATGCTATCTTATGTTAATGTGCATATGTATCTTATGCAATATGCTGTTGTTGGTTATGTATTTCAATTTCAGTCAAATGTCAAAAATTAAAAAAGAAATGTTAAACTTTTTATAAATGTTTTTGTTAATTAACACATTCCATGATACAAAGTACATCTACACACTGCAAAGTAGTTCTAAGTTGAATAAATTAACTGATGCCAAAATATGTGGAAAATGGGGTATAATGATAACAAAGATTAATTAATTGATGGATTAAGATAGCTTTAGTTAATTTTTAATATAGCCAACCATACTTTGACCCCCAGTTTAAATTCTAATAAGTAGCTATGAAGAGGATCTAGAATAATTTTAATGATAGCTGTCCTATATTCCAGAGAATCTTAAAATGCAAAAAGCAAAGCTTCTGTTAGTTAACTGGCAGTAGGGAAATGTTCTCACAGGGCAGCACGTTGGTAATGACACTGGAGGCCTGAACGGGAATGCCATCCCGAAGACAAAACTGCAGAGTATCACAGCGATGCTCGGGGGTGGGCAAGGAGAAACTTCTGTGGGTAACCTGGCAGGGAGTGAGAGGGGTGACACTGAGCTCTTGCATGTTCCCTGGTGCCAGGGCAGAGTAAGAGCAGCATGTTTCTTCTGCTCTCCTTTGGATGACAAGCATTCTGCTGAGGTTTCTGGGAAGGATGCTTGTGAGAGAGCTGTCCAGTTGTCTTTCTGTGCCCCCTAAGTCTGATCCTGCCTTTGCACATAGCTGCCACTGCACCCTCTTTCACAAAAATACTTTGCCAGAATCACACCCTGAAGAGGCCAGGTTTGCAGAATAGCACTAAAAAGACATGATCTCATGTTTAGATCCAGAGGTAACTGAAACTAGATTTGTTTCTTCTCCAGGTGATGCATGTTTAGTGCAAATCCCGTCTGTTTACAGAGGTGATTTTTTTTATTCTTTCAGCCCATTATTGGGTGATACTATATTGAAGTAGGATACAGGAAATGGGATAATGTAGTGAAAGCATGAAAATACTAAATATTCCATGTGGCTTCTAAAATGGCTGACAAATTCATGTTACACAGAGTTTAGCGAGGCTTTAAGTTTTGCTTTTCTTTTTTTTTTTTTTTTAATAGGGAATCTTGGATGCACCATTTATTTATTTTTTACTGTGAAAGTTACTTGTTCTAGTTATTAGCAATGCATTATTCACAAACTGTTCAGTTCTTCATGAACTATCCAGCCCAGTTTCTGAACAGCTAGGATTTGGAGAAGTGGAGTGCACTTTTTATTCAAATCCAGTTGCCAACCAAAAAGCCGATGAAAAATTGCAGTAAAGGATATTCATGGACCCATTCTTAAACTAACAGTGTTAATATAATTTTATTTATTCTTTTCTTTCAATGTATAAGAGATACAGAGACTCTTGTGTGCAGGTGTTAACAGCTTTCATCAAATATCCTTTTCATTCTGTGTTAAGACAGATGGGTCAGTTTTGACCTTTTCACAGTTCTTGTTAGGATCTATTGTTCTGCCAACTTTGGCATTGCTGATGCCCAGTTTATTATCAGAATTCAAAAGGGACAACAGAGTATTTCTAGCTCTGTTTTATTTATAAAAATTTCAAGCCTGCAATTTAACACTTTTCCACAACTGATCAGAATGTTTGTGTTTTGCTGCTTTTCCACTTGAGATAACAAAGATAAGATTTATTTGTTTGGGTTTTTTAAAACATACAAAGCTAATTCTATTTTCTAACTTTAAAAATGTAAATTATTTGCTTACATAATGCAAGTTATTGTATTGGCAAGTGCCCTTGTATTGTTTAGGTTGTCCTATGGCACAGTAGCCTCACATTACAATATTGCTTCATTGTCCCACTTGATGTCACTCATGTTTGGGCTGGAGGAGCATCATCAGTTTCAGAATCCACATGTTACACTGTGCATAGACATAGACTGTTAATGTAGGCTGTTTCTGTCCCAAGCATAACTTGATGCTTGATATCTTCTCAGAATTAATATGCACCATTGTTTCTGTTATAAATTCAGTATTAAAGTCAATGCTTAATGGATTGGTCAATGGAAAAAGTAATGTGAAATAGAACGGTTCTTATTTTTGTCCTCTTTCTGTCCAGCAACAGCAATCCTAACAGCCGGCTCTGTCCACATTTCTCTTGGTACAGAACTGTTTGGAGACATTAAAAGGTGTCTTTTGTGTCACTTGGCCTACCCTGCTATGCGATGTTCTTTTTTTCTTCTCAAGTCAGATGTTGAGGTTTTGTTGCTACATGGAGATATTATTTCATACAAAGTGAGTTAAAGTAAGTTTTGTATGTACTTTGTGGTACCTTGCGTTGGGATGATCCTCATGGAACAGTTAAGCTGGATGCATGGATCAGCTTTGCATGGACAGAGAGTGGTAAGAGAAAGAGTGGCCCAAAGTGTTAATTGTCTCCTGGTAAAAGCCAACTCAATCTGCTGATCACCATGAAGGAAAATATAAGAAAATATCATGAGGCTGAAAAAGGTGGTTTTGAATACACGTATTTATTAAATGTACTGTATCCCTCAGTATGAAGGCAGTTAAAATGAATAATGTGAAATGCTGAAAGAAGCTAAGCATTTTTGTTAGGTCAATAGGACATTCAGCATCTGTGAGAGGAAGGTTGTTTAATACTACATGGAAAGACTTATTAATTCTCAAGGGTCTCATTAATCCTTATAGGCCTAGGTATGTGCTAATACTATGAGTAGAAAACTGTCACTGTGTAGCAGCTGGCTTGAATTACCTCACTCAAATTGTATTCATATTTCAGAACTTTTTGTCCAGGTTTTTCAAAGCAGAACCTGCCTTCTTTAGTGGAAGCATAACCTTGTTTAACTTAGCGTGGGCAAAAGAAAATGCGTTTCTGCCTCAATGAGAAACTTCTGTTTCTGTGCTGCAGACAGTTTCAGCACTTCAACTAATTAGCTCCTGGGCAAGTGAAGGAAATTTCAGCAAAAAAATAATAAAGTTTAAATTGCCTATTTTACAGGTGATCCCAAACAGAGTTACTTCCTTAGATGGATAAAAGCTCTGCAGTAGTATACAGAGTGAATGGCAGAAGCATAGTTTAAAGGAGCAGGTAGCACTGACCCATTCACTAAATCCTTTGTCCTGAAAATGTGAGATCACCAGTGATTGTTCTGTCGCAGCATATGACACGTTGTGCATCAGAGCCACAGTACCTGAGGAATCTGTATTTTTATTTTATGTTTCTCTTCTCATATTGGGCAAACCCATTCTTTAACTCAAACTAATCTTAGAAGCTATAATAAGGTGTATCTTAGGTTTCAAATGTAGCATATTATTTAAAAGGACTACAGTCGTGAACATTTGTCTTACTTTGACATTTTTAAAGGGGAAACAACTGACCTAGAAATTGATCCAGTGGAAATGGTACTGAATATCTTCTATCACATTTTCCTTTCACAGTTTGTGGCACTGCTGAGGAGGATTTTTCTGCATGTTGCTGTATTTGACCTAACACAGATATTACTGTGTAAGACATAAATCCTTTATGAGCACACTTGTCGTATCTGCTAATACGCTGAAAGAGCACAGTGATGATTTTAAAAGGGACGCTACTCAGAGATAGATTTTAGCAAGTGTACACGTGATTTTAATCAGCAGATCTTATTGTCAGCATGCTAGGAAATCCTATACCTTGTTGTAATCATTTACAAACACAACAAACAATTCCCCTTCCTCTTTACTTGGCTAAATAGTCAAAGTTGTTCTTGAATTTGAGGCTAAGGTAAAGTCAACAGCTTCCATTTTAGGCAGATATTCTTACTCAATATGCATAAATGCTAAATGGAAATAGTAAATAGATTGTATCAAGTTTAAATGTACACCTAACATTTGTGGTGTATGTATCAACAAAAAAATTGATTTCAGTCTTATGTTCCTGTATCCAGTGACAGTCCAGTGTCAAATAAGATACATGGTTTAAATTATTGGTCAGGTACTGTTCTACACTGAATATTACTCTGAGGACAATAACTTGAGTTTCCCTTTTCATTGTCTCATATGGACATGTGTTTGAAATCTGTCTTTATTAGAAAGAACAAAGATTTGTGATCTAATTAGTGGACCTGAAAGTTAACTTGAAATCCAAAAAATAGTCTGTGAGCTTACACTGAGAGTCTGAAAAAAAGATGCCTTTGGTTATACTCTAGTAATGGCAGCTGTCTTATTTCCTTCAGCGGATTTCTGCAGGTGAAATTATCAAAACTTCTCAGTTGTGCTGAAGAATCATAATTTTTTTCTTCTGTGGCTATACTACTTCTCTACAACCAACGAAAAAAATAAAAAAAATAAAAGCCCATTGTAGTTTTTAAGTCATCATTAACAAATATCACTTGTGACAGCTATGTGCCTTCATGTCTTCAGGACACTAAAGTAATTACAGCTATCTTATCACACCTGTATGCTAAAATATTTCTCTACATATGGCTTTAGTGAAAGGAGGTTTGGTATTCTTACATGTAGCACTTCATGCATAACTGTATAATAAAAGAACACTTTTATACAACAAATTCTTAATGTCAGAATCACATTTTCCTTACACGTTAACTTACTTGATCAGAATTTTCATATTAAATAAAGAACTGATTTCAGTAATTCCTTTCTCAGGACATAAAATGAAAGACAGAGTAGTGTTCAATTACTTGATGTACAGCACATTGCCCCCTACAAGTTCTCAACTTGTACTGTTTTCTCACTTAATAAAAATAGTCAAGATCTGAGGATTCTGTATTCATTTTGTTATCCTAGAAATTAAAACTGTTATAGCAGGAACAATTCATCGATTAGCTGCTGCTGCTATTTCATGAAATGTACTGGGTTTTATTTCCAACTGACTCTTGTTACGATGATAAATTTTTCAAAATGGTTACTTACCTCATCCTTGATGGAAGTACCTAGTGCAAGTATTGATTGTTGCTCATTTGCATTTGGGACTTTTAGCTTTATCTTTCTTTATTTCCTGCCAAACAGATCAATGGCAGTGCATAGCTATAACTTGGTATGTATATATTACCTGGCTATTTATTTAAAGTAAACTATTTATTGTCCTTTCCTTTGTAGGACTGGTTTTCCTGTCTTTTTTCTACCTCTTTACTTGTTCTTAACCTACCTGGGACTGCAGATCTTGTGCCAAGCTAAATGTTTTAGGACTAATTCTACAACTGAGGTAATGTAAAAGGAGGATTGTGTTGCCTGGAGTCCCATCTTTCTTTACACTGCTTAAAGCAGTGGAAGATCCATGAAGTAGGGTGTGATTAAACAAACTCGTTCTAGTATTGGCAGGTCTGCTTGACTTGTGTAGTGTGTGACCCAGGGAGTTGCAAGATTATAGGAGCCAGGAGTTCATGCAAGGCAGCAGCACAGGGGCCAAATGCACTGCAGAGGCTTTGTGGTTGTGGTTAACGCCCTTCTGAAAACAACAGGAGCTTCATAGCTTCTGATTCACAACTGTCTTGTTCTTCGTTGGATGAGCATGCAGGCAAAATAGATAGATATTTCCAGAGACACTCTCAGTCACTTTGTCAGTTATTTTTAGAATTTTATATCCCTAAAGGTATATGAATATATATGAAAGCCTGTTCGGTTTCTCTTACTCCCTGCAAATGCAGTGGGTCCAACTATGTCACTTCACATGCAATGCACATAAAAAACACTTGCTGTCCTTCAGTTTTCTTACGAGCATGGAATCCACACTCTAATCCCCAAAATGTGCCTGTGCCATTCTGGTTTAAGCTCTACTATAAACTGGTTTATGCTGCTTTACTAGCCTTTCTGCTTTAAGCACTTGAAAGCTGATGGGGCTGGGTTTTTAATTATTGATATTGAAAATATTCAAAATTCACACAAGAATTGTGCATCTTGTCAGCAAAATTTCTGTCAGTAAATACAATTTTCTTAGAAACTGCGTATTTTCTGAATGTTTGAAATAAAGATCCTCTGTAATGATGATTATCCAGCAATGATCAGATAAATGAAAACCCAATTTTACAAGCTTGATCAGGCTTCTGCCTTCATCACTAGCTTAAAAACTGTTTCATTTCCTGTGTTTCTTTGAGGAGGAAAAATAAGTAATAAGGGGAAAAAAATCTTCACAGAAGGATATTTTTCTAGCATGGTTGTCTTTAACACATTTGTAAGATCTTCCACAGCTACAATTCAAAATGACGTGCTAACTTTTGAAAGGTTTTAGATTGCTGGTGGTTCATCGCCTCATCTCTGTTACACGTGCTTGAATTTCTGCAATTTGCTTTTCTTAGCTGTGAAGCTATCACCTTTGAAATCGACACGTCTGCCAAAATATAGATATTATGAAAATAACATAACTGAAAACTTGTTGCTTAACTAAAGGATTGTCTGGGCTATAGTTAGTTATCTACCCAACCTTACTTGCAGTACAATAGATTTAAACACTGAAGTTGGTTTGATTTAAAAAGTGGGGGGAGAAAACTTTGACACAAAAAAAATATTTTATATTGTATGTGGATTACCGGGGTTTTTTAAAACTGTTACATGACAGTGGTTAGCTAAAGAATTTAAATATCTAGAAACAAGTCAAATTCCTAATGTATGCTTTGGAAGCCATGTTGAGTTTTAAATCTTCACTGCCAGAATGGAGTGTAATCTCCTTGAAGTGGCACTTGGATGCAGAAATTCAAAATACAATTGAAAGCATTTAGAAATATTAAAAAATAGATAGCTATGCAATTCCAAATAAGAAACTGTGCTCTGAAAATTTCTGCTTGCTGACTGTGTAACCACATGCATAGAAAACACTTGCTCTAGATCACCACGTTTTTTTCAGTTAGAGCGAATACACGTGATTAATGCTGTCATTTATAACTGTGAGTCTGGATTGCTTTTAAGGAATAATTACCTACCTGTGCTTTTACATTTTTCTTTCAGTGTTGCAGAATAATTTGTCATTAGGAAGAATCAGACACTGTACATTTTCTTCAAGTAAGCTGAATATTTCAAGTAAGTGGTAAATGATTTCATGTTAGGCTACATCAGAAATTCTTCCCTTCCCTCAGTTTCTGCCTTTGCTTGCCAGCCCTCCTGAATACATACAAGTGTCCTAATCAGAAAACATATAGTTTGTGTGTGCAAACCCACTTATGTGCTTATCTGCTGCAGTTAAAAGAAAATAATTTTAAAAACTCCAAACAAAAATAAAGGCAGGATCAGACTGTATTATTTTATGAGTTTAACTATGTAAAAATGCAGATTAAAAATCAGGTTTCTGTGGCATCCTTGTTTCTATCTCCTGGGGTTTTTTTGTTTGCTTTTCAAGAATGTTTCAAGACATAAAAAGATGAGTGATGCAGCTTTGTTCAGACCTCTTTGGCTTGTGCCTATACTATGTATGCATTACATGTTTAAGTGCTGGGCTTTAACCTCTAAGCCTAATGAGCTATTGCTATCTTGGCTGGGGTCGAAGGTGGTGATTGAAGCTTATCTTGGTTCTGTTTGCCTCCAGGGAAATCCACAGGAAACTGCTGATATTTGTTTTTGTGGAACTGACAGGGGCATTTGCAGTTGAGCCCACACTTGGGTGGGAAGTAACTGGGACATGGGCGGCATCAAGGAGCAATTTCTCCAGTGGCTGCTCATGGCAATCGTGTTCTTATCCTGTGTTGCTGTCCCTGCACTGACTCTCTGACTAGTGTGGTAAACTGTAAAATCTGGAATCAGGTGAACTATGGACCAGACTAAGGACATGGATGATACAAAGCCCAAATTCACATATTAGTTTAAAGTATAGTATTCATGCATCTTTCTCAAGTCTGGCAACATTATATTTTTCTTTTCTTTTTTTTTTTTTTTAGATGTTTTTAAAATGACATTGATTCTTGTTCATTTTTTCAAATATATATATACCAGAAACTGAATTCATTGGTCATTGTATGTTGTTAATGGATCTACTGAGCCTCAGAATGTCTGTCAATCATCAGGTAGGAACTGAAAAGATTTTCACATTTGCCACTTTTTGAATAAAATTACTGTGGAAACTAAGTATGTAGTGATACAAGCCTGGCCTGGGAGTCTGTCTGGGAACAGGTGAAGGTGTATTAAGGGAGTAAGGAAGTACACTTGTGTTGGATAATTTTATTAATGTATTTTTATTTTTATTACCTGGTTAAACAAGTTATCATTTGGACTTAACTTATAAAGAAAATTAAATTTCTTATATGAATAACTATGATCCGTACTTTTAATATTGTGATAAAGGAAACAGAGTTCGTAATTGAATAATGGTCACACCTGTATGATATGCATTGCCACAGAGGAAATATTCTTAGGAAAGAAATATTTTAAATTAGTATCAGAGGTTTATTTTCAAAGCTGTTATAGCATATGTGCATCTGGCGAGTAGGCTCCTTGTTTGGTGAATGCTGCTGTATTATCACTGTAGGCAGCTCTCTGATCCAGGAACACTTGATCTATGACCAGAATGAGACCATTCCGAAGCATATGAGTTCTTGTAAGTTTTCCTTGCCCTGAGAAAAATGCCCACTGTAACACACACACTGTTAAATCAGCTTTCAGCTTCTGGCTTGATGACAAGCTGAAATCATGTTTGCCAACCCTAGCTTAAGATGTGAATGATCAGGTAAGCACAGACAAAGGTAAGTCATTAAAGGAAGTTTTCTCAGTTGTCTCCCTTGCTCCCCAAATGCCCATTCTCACTTCAGTAATTAGCCAGAGCTGACTTCCAGGGCACTGTGCATTCACTGCCTCAGAGATTAGTCCTAACTTCTTCAAAAGTAACCTCAACGAAGCTGCACTCCACAAGGTATGCGAAACTTCTCTTTTCAGTGTGGGTCTTGATCCTTATTCCATGGTTTGGTATAATACCCTTCTCCATTCTCTGTTAGACTGTGTTTCCATGGACTCAGGGTATACATAGAAATAGCCACAGCACTCTACAGCCAGGCCTACTGTTTTGATGAGTGGGAGACCAGAGCTTGGAGGAGAATGCTACAGAGAGTATGTGTTTTAAAATTCTGACAAAGCCCAAACTTAGGTATCTAGGCTTCCCATATAATGTAGGGAGAATTAAACTTCATATATGTGTTGGTCTGAAGGTTGCAAGTTTGGATGTTAGAGACCTAAAATGAAAGGCAAGGTTTAACACTAAGTCATTAATTTATTTCATTACCTAGTAAATCACTAACAGCATCAGTATCCTGAAGTTAGAATAGTTTATTATTGTTCAGACTAGTCATCAGTCTGTCTAGACCCCAGGGGTTCTGGTTCAAAAAATATTTAGTCCTATGCAGAAGTAGATTTCTCTTCACAAAATGATTTTACCACACACATACTTAGGTGGAACCTAAGCCTCTGGTCCAGATTCTTTATGTGTTTTCTTGACCTGTTATTTGGTATATTGCTGAAACTTCACCTCAGTGATGCCTAAGAGATCCTCACATGTACGTGATGTTTCACTCAGTTAAAAGCTTCTCTGTGGAGCAGAGTCTAGAGGTCACAGCCATGCTCTCCTCAAGGGCTCCTGAAAAAATGTCTTTGTCTTCATATGTCTATGAAAGATAGAATGACAGAAGAGCAGGGGTGAAGTAAGTGCTGATTAAAGCTCAAATGCTCTAGCTTCTATGACTGGTGCTATGGAATACATTGTAAATGACTTCTGAAAAAAATTAAATTTCAGGGTAGCAAATCGATACTTTCAGTTAAGTCAGGCATCACTTCTGGCTGAGTGACAAGTGTTAGGGCAAGACATGAATAATCCTTTTCATGAGTAATTTCTAGGGCACATTGGGGTGATTACTTTTAAATTTAGTATATAATTATCAGTCAAACACTACTGGAATTTTTATTTCTGCACAGAACAGGGGGAGACAAACTCTTTGTCCAGGAGCATACCTATAAACCTATCAGTACGTTCAAACATAATGCATTGAGTCTACAGGAGATAATTTATGAAGATTGGTGCGTCTGTATATACATACATATTACTTAGGTATGTCAGTACATATAGATTTAACAACACTTCTTTGTAAGTGGATTACATAGCAGACCAATACCTTTTGAGAAAAATAGAGGAGTTGTGTTAATTTGGCATGCAAGGCACAAAGACAGGAAAGGGAAGGGGATACAGAGTTATTTAAAAGGGTTGGTTCGGTAGGATTAAATATGTGAAGTAGGAGAAAATGAAGGAGTTCAGGACAGAAATGAAGTCAAGCAGGCCTGAGAGTCTTTCAGAGACGAGGATTAAAAGCTTCAAATAGATGTAAAATATCTGGGTTGGAGGAATGCTAGAGGCAGTGAGGAGATATGGTCTGAAAAGATGCAGAAGGGATGCTCATAGAGAGGGTTTCCTGGAAGCCAGGACAAAACTGTGTTTGTTTACCTCTTCACCATTTGGGTGCAACTCCCACACTTCTGTGTAGAAATAAAACTGATAAAATGTGAAGTGTTATGAATACTACTAGATAAGGTAGCACCTGTTCTAGGGGGTTTTTAATAGCAACAAAGCTTAGAGTGTTGGGTTTTAAGTTCAGTATGTTGTATATAATACACTTGAGATCAGTGTCTTGTTTCTTGTAGATGCATGTTACTTCTGTTTCCTTATATTGCGATATTTCAATGGACAAATAATACAAATTGCTCAGGGAACGCTGGAAAAACTAACAGTGGTATAGAGACCTTCCTTGACTCTTCAGTGCTAACACAGAGTATGTGGAAAAATCAGTGGAGCTTGTCCAGGATATCAGTGAGCATCTCATCTCTATGATATCCGCCAGTGCTCTTTGAAAAGACAGAGCATGTGCTTGATATCTAAAAGGCAGAGGATATTTCCAAATAGGAGCAATGGAATGACTTTGTCTTGATAAGATTTCCAGCTGCCCACATAATACATTGCATTAAAATTCTGGGTTTAAAACCACTTTTTTGCTTGCTGCTATTTATGAAATCCCAGCAAAGAAATGAAATTGAAATGTTTCTTCTCTTCATTTTTTTTTGTTTTATTTTGGTTTGCTTTTTAAATTTGGCCTTTAAATTTGTTCTAATAAAAGGTGATATGGAATCCTTTAATAATCTCTATTATAGAGATTTTTTTTATTAATTTTACTAATTTAGAAAATGGAAGCACACAGCACTTGAAAAATAGGTATTAATTTTTTTACCTTCTGAAAAATGAATTATACATGCATACACACACACCTGTACGCTTCCATATCTTTCTCATTTGTTTTTTGAAAAAGTCATAAAAGAACTATTCTTGAACCTAATTTTTGTGGTTTCTTTTTTTTAGATGTGACTGAGACAGATGTTTATGCAAGAGGTGAACTTCGGTTTCTGTAGCTATTCCACTCCTTAGGTTCTGTAATTTTATTCACACACTTGAACAATGGAATACCAAAACTTCATCTGATCTAGTTTAAGTTTTTAAAAAGAGAGCATTGAGTTTATATTGTCTTAGTTATTACTTCTAAACAATATTTACTTTTCTGTTGGGCCACAGAATAGATGAGAGGCTTTTATATCTGCAGATGGGTCATAAGCTATTTGTCTCACACTGATAATCACTTTAGGAAACTTTGTTTACACAAACTGCAAAGTCAGAATTCATAAAGAAAATGTTACTAGGCTGCACTCTTTAAAAGAGTTTGAGATTTTATTTTCCAATAGTAATTTAATTTTTGACAAGCTAACCTTATTCATCAGTTCTTTGTCCTGGGAGTCCTTTATCCTGTGTTACTGCGAAGAGAAACAGATTTATTTTACTTTATATTCAAAAGCATGTATCTCTGTCAGATTATATGCAAATGAATGAATCAAGGGCCCACTTCCACTCCCCTGGAATAAATTGAGTATATGTCACCGACTTTAAAAAAGGTAGGATTGAGTTAAAAAATAATAATAATTCATAGAGCGATTATCATGGATTGTTTTAAAATACGCTTTTTTGACAAGCCAATCATTTCATATTATTTTATTTTAAGATGAACAGTGTAGACACAGGAAATAAAGAGGTTGGATTAAATGATGAAAGAGAATTGGGTATCTAATTAAAATAATCAAGTCCATGGTATTTTACTTTGAAATGCCCTTCAAAATTTCAAAACCTTCATAGTGTTGCATTTTCTTTTCTTATCTGAAGAAAAATACATATTTTTTTCAGTTTTATTTATTTTTATTATTACTGTGTCCATGCATCTTTAGCTTGCAGCTGTGTATGATTTGGTATTATCACATTGAAGGTTTTTGTCATCCAGACACCTTAGAATGGACCTAGTTCAGGAAAGCACGTTAAGTTCAATATTCAATATGAGCAAGTATTTGAACATGCTTAGATAGAAGTGGATTGTAAGTGCTTTGCTAAATTGGGTATTACACTTCTAAAAGTCGAAAAAAACCTCTGAAGTGTGTGTTGCATAAAAAAAAATTAAAATTCACTGAAATGCAGAGAAGAAACAAGCATTAAAACCAAACATTCTTTTTTTGGTATCAGACAATTGCATCTTTGGGCAGTTGTTCATGGTTTGCTATTTTAACTTACACCACATTGATAGAGTAAAGTTAAAGCTGACAAATATTTAGATAGAAAAATTTCTCAATTTGTGTTTTTGTTTCATTAAATATATATTTTAATTTTTACACAACCCAAGCTCTGGCTGAAGATATCTTGACTTTGGAGACATTAGAGACCGGGAAAAGACCCAGGACAAGTTTATGTATACTTAATTAAAAGACAAGGCCAAATGTATTCAAGCACAAAAGGCTATGGGTGTCTTGGGCACTGATAAAACATAGAATGTGAGAATTCTCAAATGTAATTTCTGTCACTTTTGTGAGACTCTGGTACACAAGTGACATGTCAGCAGAACTTGTACCTCTCCAAGTACTAAGATGCTGTGTTCTCTGTCATGCTTTATTAATGGCTTCATATTTTATGTGAATCACTTATATAGTAGCCTGTCCTATCCATGCTCATTTTAGTAATTAAGACAAAAAACTGAACATATACTGAGAATATATGTTGAAGACTTTAAATCATCAAATGCAAGCAGCTTTTTTTAACATGTTGAAAACACCAATATATTTTTATGCCTATGATCCATGCTGAGTCCTTTCAAATGTCTTACTTGAGCATCATGAAAGTGAACATATTGAACTTGACTTAAGTGCCACCATGCCACAATGTTCATCTTACACAGAATTGAGTTACAAGCAAATATCACCTTGAGGCTTATGTATTCTACAAACCCTACATGATTATGACATATATGTCAGAATTTAACTTCTGCAGCACTGCCACCTTGCTTGACATATTCAGCCCTTGTCTGATTTGTCTAGCTGTGGAGTCATACTTTGGAGAGCACTTATACAAAGAACAGCATTGTATTTGTGTTTTGATTATCTCCACCAATATTTTTACAATTTACAATTGATGACATTAGCTATTCCATCTCCACAGTAGCCCATATTTTAGTATAGCCCAGATCTTTAAATAAAAATGCCTAGCTTAACAGTCTTTATTAGTTTATGTGTATATGGATTTTCTTTTTGCAAAAAAGAGGTACTTCAGATGGGCTTCATTTCTTCATCCTTTTTGGAAGTTAAATGCTGAGCTGCTTCTGTTATAAAAGTGCAACTCTCTGAAGTCAAGAGCTACAGAAGCATTTAGTATTCTCTGGCCTCAGAGGTATTTTAATCAGAAAAGTCCTTTTGAAGTCTCCATTATCAAAGGAAATGGTCTTTTATATTGTCTTACCTCCATACATAAATTTCCAGTAGTGATCAATAGAGGTAAATTACAAAGATCCTTCCAGTGTCCCTTCAGAAGCATCCCTTTTTAGTCCAGTACTGTAGCAAATGTTAAAATCAAGAGGTGACTCCATAAAAATATGAAGCCAGGCCATTTGCAGGCTCATGGAACCTCTCAATATTAACTCTGAAAATAAATAAAAAAAAATATAAAAAGCTCTTAACTAATGTCTATGTAATAGAAATCCGCCCCTTCCCTGTGAAGCTTGGGCACTTGTGTAATGCAGGAAACACATGTAACACATAAACATGAGAATTTATTGAAAATAATTTAACTGAAGCCTTAATAGTCTAATGCAAGAATCATAATTAGTCCAGATACAATTGCAAGTGAACAAGAAAGAACATATCTATGCAGAAAATATTTCAGTAACTTAGTTTCTACCCATTTCCCTGGTACTGTGCTCACCCTTCTCCAACTCCTCTGGACCATAAAGTTGGAGGTTTCATGCTGGTAGACAGCAAGTTGTCTTGACACATGAAGTCCTTCACCACAAGTAATATGATGTCCATGTCAAGGTATTGTTCTTCTTCCCTTTAGAATTCACTGGGCGTCATTTATTTTTTTTTTTAATGTTCACTAATAAGTCTTTTACACTTCCTTCTTTCGTCACTGGTCCACAGCTCTACATAACATCCAAATTTACTGTATATGTGGCCTCGTACTTATGTTAGATATGTTTTCTTTGTTCTCTTTGTTGTCCCTAAAATCAGATGTGTCCGGGTCTAGGTCTGCATGTCTTTGAGCGATTGTGTGGAGTTGTTTGTAGCCATGAGATCTCCCTGCATTCTGTGCCATGTCCTGTGTCCCCATGTCCCAGGCCTGCTCCCTGGTAATTCTCTGCATTGCCTCATTTTGTTAGACCCTTAAGTATCTTGCACTACGTATAATAACTGCTTGTTACTGCTATCTGTGCAGTCCTGTGGTTGTACCATACAAAGATAAATGCAAGTAGTGGGAATCAGCCGTTGCCACCCAGTCTGTTAAAGAAACTGCTGTTGCAGCTCAACCAAGTAAAGCAAACGTCCAGGGACGTTCAGACAGAGCAAGTCTGACAAGACTCAGTCCTGGGGCCTTGCAAATTCAGTACAAAGCTGATGGCCTGCTTTTAGCTACTGCAATGCTGTACTGCGGGGCTGCACAGTTACAAGCTATGTATACTTATATTTGTATTCGGTTCTAGGTTTTTTTCTTGTATTTTCTGGAGATTTTGTAATTGAGGAGAACCAACTAATAGTAATAGAAACTGCAGCAAATAATAAGAATTTTTTATGAAGTCAAAATTTTTATTAAATCCATTAACATGTTTGGAATTGCTTAAACTCACTTTTGAAATAATATTTTCTTGCTTTATATTTATTTATATTAGGAAATTGGAAGAATGCAGAAAAGAACTGTGAAGATCAGTTAGTCCTGAAGTTTGGCAAAGGTAAGACTTACATATGTCTGTACTATCGTGTTTCCTGCTTGCTGTTTTGTGACTACAGAGGTTTTGAAGGTAGCAAAGTATCTTTGGTGAATGGTTGTAAATAGTGAAAAAATTTTGTTTATGGAAACATCAAAATTTAGAGCATGTTTTCTACCAAAATACAGATAATTTTCAGGCAATATTTTGAGGTTGGCAAAATACTCATAAAAATAATTTTTAGAGTAATCTTAGCACTGTGGTCAGCCTATTTTTTCAAAGTAAGATCAAACAATCTTTTTAATTGTTTCTTATGAAGTACTGAATCTTAGTCTCATTGTGTGATGGAACAGTTTTAATAGGGTCTGGATTTTTTCTTTTTTTTTGCCCTTCAATGTAAATAGTGCTTATCACCTTCAGGAACTGAATGCTATGTCCTTAATTCATAGCAAATTTTTATTGGTGTGGTAAATTCACTGAAAATGGATATTTCATCTGTGATTTTTTGAAAGTAAGAGAAAAGGAGAATGTGAACAGTTTCATTGAGGTAGGAAAAAATGTTTTAGGTTCACTGTGAAAGCCTTGGACCATCAGGAATAAAGCTGGTTGGTTTACAAAAGATGCTAGAACAAATTACATGAAATTAGGAAATCTTGTAGAAGTTATTGGCACCATCTTGTTCATCTTGTGCATTTGCCATTCTCCTCTGATTTCCCTCCTCCCTCTCAGTTCACTTGGCATGTAGCATAGAAGCTGAGCCTGAGACTCTCTTGCTTAGTGTGTTGCTGGCCCCACCACTCTGCATCAGACTTCTGAAAAAAGGAAGAGAAAAAAGATTTATTTTGAATGCCTTTTTTCATGGGAGAAAATATTTTATGTATGCTTTGTAAAGCCTGTGGGTAGCGTGGTGAAGGTCAGAGGACAGCACTAACGTAGTAGATTGCCATGAGTTACAGTGTGGGAGATGAAAAGAGGCTACATGCCCAGATAACTGTTAGTGCTCATTCTTGTTTCCCATCTTCATAGCCCAGCACTTAGGTGTCATCAGCCCATACGCAAGGCAAAACTGCATTAAATGTCTGACAGATATTATAATGGAAGGGCAACATAAAAAGTCTGACTGGAGCTGCTGTAGGCATTATGCTGGGGTTGCATTTGCACACTGATTCTGTAGCCAAAAAGAGGGGAAGGCACACACTCCACTTCAGAATACTCACAAAAAAGAATTTCTGGCACGCAAAAATGATCATGTACACAAAGACATTTAGTTCAAAGCAAGACTTAATTTTGTTGTCTCAGTGATGTATGCAGAGAATGGAAGAAGGTAAGACTATGAGAGAAAAGGGTGAGCTTATACTTGGTGCTCGAATCGTAAGTATTAATGATGTGATTTACCGGTATCTGGTCCTCAAGGTTAGATGCTTATGTACATGTTTTCTTGGTCTGTCTCTCTTAATTTTTTTCATTATTTTCTTCTATCAGTGACTAAAGGACAGTGTACTGGCTTTGAAACACCTACCATGTATTGAAAACCAGAAATCTTTAAGAACACTTTAAAAATAACCTGAATTATTATTCATTTTAGAGATCCCAATGATTCTTGTACGGTTTTAATCTCTTGTATAAAAATGCATGGTATACAATTTGAGTTATTAAATTTGGATAATAAGGAATTATTTAAGGGTTAACAAAAATTTGAAAGTAAAATTAATAATTTGACATAAAACTACAGAAGGTGGGAAACAGAGTGTCTAGGCTTAAATTGCTATTTTGATTAAGGTAGATTCTAAAATCCCTCAAATCTGTGATCCCAGAGAAATAAAACAAAAGTTGAAGGCCTAGCTGAGCTGACCTTCAGCTTTAATCTAATTATGCCCTTAGGTGTATGCTTCTTTGTATTGTTTTGGTTTAAAATATTGATAGACACCCTATTGATTTGTAATGAAATAGTGGTTGCTTAAAGAAAATGCATAGCTTCATCTTATTCCAGAAAACATTGCTGATGCTAAGGTTGCATTGTTTATAAAACTACGTTTTGATTTAGGACCAGTGGAAGCAGCATGAGTCCAGTCTATACTGGAGTTACTATATTATTCTCATTATGCCAATTCTTTCTTTCCTTCTGGAGCATTTGTACTTGCTAAAGTCAACTAAAAGGTTCATATTTACTTAAAGGAAGTTAAAGTGGAGCTAGAGTTGAAAAAGCTAAATGTTTCTGTGCAGCCTTTCTTTCATCCATCACATGAGTAATTGTGTCAGTGACACCTGAACAAGAAACTACGTGCTAAGTAAACTCCCACATTTTCCCAGAAGCATCAAACAGAAGACATTTGTATGAGAAGGCTCATGATCTGGCTCACTTAAAACTTCTCCTGAACTGGTAGTTTGAATATTTGTGCTGAAGACAACCTCCTTTCATGAAATTATAAGAAATTAATGACATTTAGGTTGTTTATTTAAAACTTTCTTCTATATATTGTGAAATAGCTTCAATTAGGGAATCAAAAGCTTTTGCTGCTGTAATGTACTTCTTTTGCCTAGCTCTTTACAGTAATCCTGCTACTGTCTTCCTAACACTGATTGTAAATGCTTCAGGGCAAACATTTGTGGCCTCTTAGTTACACTGAGGCAACCAGAACAGTTTGGGGTAATTTGCTGAAAACATTATGACAAATGGTGCTGGTGGTTGCTTCACTAGAGGGTGAAGATTATCAGTATGTTAGGGCCAATTTAAAGTTATTAAGATGGCTAGAGATGCAGCATGGTAAATATATCCACATTCGCTTACAGACATTAATGAAAAATCTTTATCTAGCAGGTGAAGCTTGCAAACACTTTTCCCCCTGCCCCCTGCTATTTGAAAACAGAAAGGAATGACAAAAGAAGAGTTGTGAGGAGTTTGCTGGCCTTTTGAGCAGGCACTAATGGGACATTTATTTCATATTTGCTTTTTCTTCACATCTATTCACTTGCACTCTGGGAATAAAATTCTGTGGTACCTGCTATCTATCTGCAAAAGGTAGCACATTGCAGCTCCACTGTAGCTATGGTTCAGGTCTCCGTATTGAACAGGGAAGACCTCACAGCTTCATCTTGAGAACCAGGCTCTGTTTGAGCTCTGTTACAAATTTTCTTTCTCTGCATCAGGCATAGAGAGTGATATGCAATATGCACTTCATCAGCTCTTTCTGGTCTTATTAGAAAGTTGCTGTTCATTTTGGCCAAATAGTGGGAAATGAAATCAGGTAGAATGGAGAGGACCATATGAGTCCATAGATGAGAGTTAGGTTTAAAATATTGTCATGGTTTTATTATCCAAAGTAATATAGTGAGATAACTTTATTTTTAATTTGAAAATATGAAATTATTTCTTATAAATAAGACGGTGATAGGATACCCTTTTAAAAGGGAAATACACTGAGTTGCAAGAATTTTAATCAATTTACCTGCAATGAAATAATGACAAATTGGAGAACAGTATTTTGCTGCTTCAGTGCAGGTATAATTTTATATTTGCATCCTCTTTTACCTTCTTATGCTGTTTAAGTTACTAACCTTTTAACTTGTGGCTCTTCTGTTACCATTGCATTTTAAAAACAGGTTCGGCTCAGACTGAACCAGCTTAAAGGCCTGAGTTCTGCAGTTTTTACTGAGCACGTGAAACACTGGAAGACTTCACATGCTGTTTCCATGAAACCAGGAATGGAAAACTTAAGTTTGGATTGAGCTTGTGCTATTTAAGCTAGATTAATAGCCTGTAAAAAAATAACAAAATAGCTTAGGTTTATTCTTTCTTGTGCTATACATGATCAAAAAAGTTTCTCGTTAAAGTGTGACATTGCTTTATATTGCTTGTACATAAAACCTCCATGGTTATTATACAAAAAGAAAAGGCAAATGACAGTTGGTGTCAACACTAAACAGCTTAGGGCAAACTATTTTCTCAATACGTATGTAATTTAATTGAAATGCAATATTTCATGAATATTAGAAAGTGAGGCTTTATTAAAAATGGCAAGGAAAGTGAAAGCATGACTGTTTAGAGTAACAAGCAGCACAAATTTATTCATTCAATACATCACTGAATTATTTAAAACTCAGCTTAAGCACAAGGTCATGGAATAATTTTGGCAAGTACACACTTTTGCATGATGCATTTCCATATTCCACTGCAGCTATAAAGTTAATCACAGCTTTGGCATGCAAGCCTGCTTCATGTACTAAGCTGAGCCAGAAAAAGGCTCTGAATTAAAACCTAGGAACAAACCAAACTACTGACACTCAAATGATTTGTGATAGTTTAGAGCAGATGTGGGCTCCCTAATACTAGCCATTCTTACAAATATTTCATTTACTAATATCCCATATTTACTTGCAATATATATTTACAAGTGAAAACATGTCATTGATCTGGAGATGTATCAAAATTTATGTCTGCGCACATACACACGTTTAGATGTCATGAGTCTTCTTGAGGACATATTCTTTCTGTAAGCAGCAAGAGCTGACAAAAGGCGTTCCTTGGGCTATGGGGAAGAGTGGTTAAGCTACCCTTGGAAAAACTCCATGGAAAGTCAGTTGAGTTTATAAGATGAGAACTAGTATTCAGCTGTCCTGAATCCAGACTGACCGCTAACATCTCTCTACAGACTACTAAACCAGGGAGGCTTAATGGATGTAATTTTCAAAATTGCATTGTCATTTCTAGGCTCCAGGTAAGGCAGAATGATATGTGTGAATTGCATAAGGCTTAAGGCTTCTTCCTAGGCTATAGTTAAGATTCTAAGACAAAATTCAGGGTATTTTAAATTTTGCAATAGAGTTGGTGCATCCAGGTTTTTGCATCCCATGTCCGTATGCTTCCGTCACTTCATAAAGATGTTGTGAGTCTGACTAAGTTTCAGTGGACTCCCAGAATCATGATCACGCAATACCACCTTAAAGATAATCTATTCTATACTAATTCTGATATATGGTTAATTTGTGATATCTGGTATAGTTGTTAAATGAGTATTGCTAAAGCTTAGAAGGTCATTCTTATTGCAGTCCACAAATAATTTATGCAGTTCCAGACTAGCTTCCCAGCAACTCTGTTGGGTACCGGTGCTTCATGGGTATCAATTGCAGGTGTGTACTATCACTTGCAGAGGTAGTGTAGAAATTGTCATTATGGAAACCTTTAAGAATGAGATGTGTTGGATGCTGCAGCGGTAGAATTGCCTTGATAAATGTGACTCTGAATGCTAGGCAGAGGACCACCTAACAGTACAAACAATAATCTAGACACAGTGATATCCTTCTCCTCTTTGCATATTTTGAAAGAGCTGTATGCCAGCTGGGAATTGCTGGACTTGCTTGGTGTTTCCCCTACACTGCCTTCACACACACAGGAAGTTATGGAAGTTAACCAGACTTTCAAACAAGAACATGATTTTCATTTGAAGGCTTGGTGGACCTAATTCTCGTTTTAGATAATTCGCTCAATTTATGTATTGTGCAGCTCAGTTTTTTCCAAATTAGTCTTGAAATAGATGTAATTTATCTCAATATGCTCTCAGACCAGTGCACAAGTGACACAAAGGATATGGCACCTATATTTTGAATATGTGCAGTATGCTGAATACATTTTTTCAGCACCTTTTATCTTAAGAAATTGTTTAGTTGTTTTTAAAGAAGAATGCAATATTTAAAGCAATAATTTTAGAAGACCAGCCTGGTTCTACACAGGTTGTTTACAGTTTGGTTGACTTCCAAAGAGTTCTCAAACTATTTTTCAAAATGTAGAGATTTTAATCTTGGTAACCTGTTCTGCTCTTAACGTGGGTCATATGTAGCAATCAGTGAGTTTCTGCTGAGGTGATCCGTAAAATTACCAACATTAAATTTAAATTTTTTGGCCTTAAGTTGTTAATAGTTATAAATTGCTATAAATCAATTCTTGAAAGAATTAATACCTATAGAAATTGCTGAAAGTTTCCTTGTGTTGTTAAATCTTAAAAGAGTTTTCTTACTGGAGAAAAAAAATCATGAAAATACTATAAGGTTAAGATGATTTTTAAATTATTTATTGGGAATAATAAGCAGTCATTTCTTCCACATTTTTGCCTATACTGAACAATGTCACTCAAGAAAATAGACACATTAGAAAAAGTGTTCTATGTGTGAACTTCATTATATAATTTCATATCACTATAAATTTGCCATCTATTCAAAACTGAAATAGAAATTGCTTGAGTACAGTTAAAAGAATTTGCCATTTTCTTTGGTGAATTTGTCTGCAGAGAACCTATTCATATTCATCAGTTTCTAACTGCAATTCTACATAGGACAAGTTGCAAAATAGCTTGTAACCCCACAGATTACTCTATTTGTGTAAACAGAGAAGATACATCCCAATGATTTAAAAGGCTTTCTTTAATTTAAAGGATTTTGTGTTACCAGTTTGACACAGAATTACATATTCAGTGCCACAGACCTATTTTCACAAGCCAGTAGGAGTGGCTCTATTAGAGCCAGCTGCAGATGGAGTTCCCTCAAGAAGAGGATTCTTCGATGTCAGTAGTCTTGAGAGGTAAGATCAGCTTACTGTTAAGTCTTGAGAAAATAATGCTTGAAGAACATAGTTTATCACTGAATCAGGACTGGATTTGGTGGTGTTACTGTACCCATCTTAGACTTCTGCTGTTGGATTGGTGCAGCAATGCACTTTTGAGGAAAAACTCCCAGTCACCCCAGTTATGACCTGAATTGGATTCCTTTTGGGTAAAGCTAAACTAGAAGGTCCTTGTTCACTATGACTTGACTTGGATTCCTTTTGTATGAAGATAAACTAGAAGTGGCCACATCAGTGTACAAACAGGTGGCTGGGGAGGGGGAGAGGGGAAAAGAAACATCTTCACATTTTTAGTTTCTAATTTTAATGTTCAGAAGAACTGAAAAAAACAACCTGTATAACTGAAACCAGATATTGGCAACCCAAAGAGTATTTTTGGAGCTCTGAAACTGAGCACTAGCACAATTTTCACTAGAAATTAATGCTGTCTAAAAAATGTCAAAAGTGCAACTGTGTCTGTCAGATCTTGGGAACAGTTGAGTGGAGGTGACCTTCTGCCTAAATCTGTGATCAGCTTATTGGGGATGATAGCTAAGCACTTCATGTGTACAGTTCCACGTTATGATAAACAATAATATTCAGGAAGATAATATCCATGTAATTATTTTCTTTTTCTCCCCGTCAGTCTAATCAAAACATCAGCATTTCCAAAATGTTTGGCATTGTTGTTTTAAGTACCATGGTCACAATAATTAATCCATTTATTGTATTATCTCTTACTGGCTTAAGACACATGAATAATGATTACAGAAATTGAATTTAAAAAAAAAAAAAGATTGTATGTAAAACTGCACTTAACTTTGCAAGAGAAAACTCATCAAAATTCTGTGGAACATAAAATGGGTCAGTCTTGATCCATCTTTAACTGCATTACATTATGTGCCTTATTTGTTGGCATTTAAAAATACTAATTTGGAGCTTTTTGAGAGGACAGCAAACATCTTGTTTGCCTTCAGCCTAACAGTTTGTTGTTGACTTTCTGTATTCATTTAGCTGTAAGTACAAAGAAACTGTCACTCTGATGTGACATTTTGACTCCAGATGTTAGAAAAACATAGCAAATTATGCCTACCAAACATGCAGAGTCTTTGCTGTCACAAGCTATGCATTGTCTTAAGGCAGACTCTTTTAACTGTATTGGTTTAAATGGGAAATCTCACTGCAAAGACAGCTGTGTAGGAATCTAATATATAAATCATGGATTATCTGATTTTATTGCCCTTTTTACTCATGAGTCTTGCAAGCCAGACAGTTCACAGGGAAGGGACCAAGAAGAGATCTAAAAAGATTATATCATTTTTCTAAATTACTCTCTGGCTGTACTTAAGGGAGTATGTCCTACCCTTAAGCAACTGGCTTGATGTCATTCCCTGAAAATTCTGCTAAAGTGGTTCTTGTGTGACATAACAGATAATAGTGTTGGGGTTTTGAGATGCCTGTTCTTCTCACCCATAATTTAAGTACTCTTAGGAGGAGCACAATCTATGCTATTTTTGTGTTTAGTGAAAGCCTCTCTTTAAAGGTAAGTCACAAACAGCCCAGCCGCTCCATCTCAGAACATATCCCCAGCAGTGTATGCATGCATCTTCCTAACAGTAATTCCCACTGAAACAATTAACCCAGATAACCACCTCCAGAATCAAAGCTGTGTTCTGCTGGCTCCGTTTCTCTCATTTTCCAGACTCTGCAGATCCCTAGAGACAAAGAATAGGGTAGACTCAAAGGAGAAATCATTGTTGTCTTTCAGAACCAAACCTTAGGTGAAAAGTATCCTAAGAGCTTTTCCACCTGTGCTCAGGTACGGGTTGTCTGAGCAGGCTATTGTTTTTCGCATGGAAAAATCCATCTCTGCTTGGAAGAGGATATAATGCTGGGGTAGGAGCCACTGTAGATGAATTTGATCTCAGACTCCTGGAAAATCTGTTCCTTTGGGAATGGAACTTGTTGCTTTCTAGGCCACAGGAGTGAAGTTTTTCCCCAGAAGGGTCACATTTCTTAAGGTTCCTTCACATGCTTTTACAGAAAGAGAAAATCTGAGCCTTGCACGCAGATCTGCCATTCCCACAGGTAATGACCAAGCGGTACTTATGGCAGTGAAGTTGTGAAATACTGGTAGCTACTGGGGGGACACATATGCCCTCAGCACCACTGTTAATGAGTGAAGGACAGGACCATGGGCTTTACTGCCTCATCTGAAGAATGTTCCTGTAAAAGGTTGTAAGCAGCTTGTTCAACTTCAGAATGGAGCAAAGATGTGATTGTAGTGTATTGAATGCAATGCGATTCTCAGGCTGTCTGCATTTTAAATATGACATCTAGGGTGTGAATGCTGCTATATTTAGTCTGCAACAAAATCCTACACATTAGTGAAATTTTATGGTCTTGTGCCAGCACGGAGTTGTTTCTCTGTGCGTAGGTTTGTTGTATGTTGTGAAATGAAGAACTGCTCATCTTAAATGCCTCTCCAGACATTCTGAGGCTACACATATTTCTGTGAGATAAAATACAACAGAAACAGAACAGGGCTAAAGGGTGGTCTTGCTTGTTAAAATGTTACGGAAGATTAAGCTGTGAAAATACTTTATGTGACCTTGCTTTATGAATAAAACACTGCTTGTTCCACTGGTGGGTGAAATTAGAAAATGCAGAAGAAAGGAAAATGACAGCTATCAGTTCTTATGAAGTTATGTCCCCATTGCAAGCTCTGTGGGACAAATTTTAACCCATGCTATCCAAATGAAGACCATTTAAATTCTAATGACCAATAGGAATGTGCAAACATTCTAAACAAAAATCTTCCCACCAGAGTAAAGTACATATTTACTTTGGAGAGTAAAGATATGTCATTTTTTAAAACTCCTTTTTATCATCTGTACCTCAAAGGCCCTCCATCATAGTTCTTTTGCTTACCGTTTGTTTTAAAAATAGACTGTTTTCTCCACTAGCATGTCAATGACACTGCTTCAGTCAGCAAGATTTCAGATTCCCATTAGTGATCTGTTTCCTTCCCTAGAGATATATGGCCTCCTTGGCACTGCTAGTCTCTGTTCGTGGCTCCCCATTAGGCACTGCATTGTGCTACTAGCAGACCAGTATTCTAGTTGGCATATGCTCATTTTACTCTCCATCATATGGATTTTGTGTCATTATAATGTATTAGTGCTCTTAATATCTTCACCTTTCTAAATAGCTAAGCTGGCGGAGTGTTCTGTGAATTTGTTTACAACTTGTTTCCTTGATGGGAGTTGGATACTCTCAAGAGCCAAATGAAAAGAAAATGTGTTTAAATGTCGTGGGCACCTCAGTGGCTGCTGCAATACAGTGAAGAAACATAAGGAAATGGAGTTAACATTTACTTCCATTTTACACACAGTTTACATGTCTGGCTCCATTTATGGCAAATGAAGGTGACTGCATATCTGTATTTTAAGTGAAAATGTTGAATAGATGTATTACAGGCTCCTCATGATATTCTAATAACCCTGATGTGTAATTGTTTTAAAGTGACAATTACTTTTTAATGGCTATTGTGTTACACACAAAATTAAGCCAAGCCACAGAGGAGTAGACTGTATTTATAAAGTAATAACTAATGTTATGTGAACAACCACCACAAACCAAGAAACCCCAAACTTACACAAAATACCCAAATCTCCAGCTTGCTCTGCTCTCTACAAAAAAGTGAATTAGAAGTAAAAAAAGGATATTTCTTCTCAGTCAATCTGACTACTTCTTTATGTTTAAAATTATATTTTATCAGAGACTACGCTCTTGTTTTATTAGCATTACCTGCAATCTTGGAGTGTTAAAAACGTGTAAGGCATTCTATGTCTCTGTCACCTAAGTATTGTATTCGGTTAATAAACAATAGAGCTCCTAGCCCAACATCTGTATTAAAGCTAAAGTAAAGGTCTCCTGCAGGATCTGGGGGGTTAAAGCTAACTGACCTTCTTATTGGAATTGTTTTTCAGTGCTTTCCTTTGTTACAAAGGAAAAAGGTTGCAAATAGCTGGAAGATTCATCTGTAAACTTGGATAGATTTTCTAAATATCATTTGTTCAGGGCATTATAAATTTATGCTGCCTAATGTACTGTAGATCAGTCAGCAAGATATTTGGGTATATTGTCTATGTCAATAATGATGCTATCCTGTGTGCTGTCTAAAAGATGTCTGATACACTTCCCATAGGAATTCAAGAGAAAGGCCTATCAGCAGTCATAGAAGGGAAAATATGATGCCTTTTTGTTTTTTAGAAAATAGTGCTTGAAGATGTGCTAAAAGTGTGAAGGTAAAAGAATTTTTTTTAATTCGGTTTTGTTATGGATTTAGATAATCTGTGGGATTATGCAAACTAAATGACAGCACTGAATTTGTGAAAAACTATTTTTCTTCAATAGCTTTCGACCTTTTTTGTCCCAGAAGTATGACTGTAACTGGAGACGCTGTAAGGAAGATTCAAGTGACTTCGACAGAGGGACTGAATCCTGAGGTGTTTCAGGTCGGATGTTACACAACCGTGGCAGGGATTGAGCAATTCTTAAACTAGATTAATCTCATAATGAGTTTCCAAAAGCCCCTTTGCCTCAGTAGGTCCTCAAATATAAAACTGCAGAGTAAGGAATTAGTATAGGGCTATATAGAAGTCAACTTTACTAATAAAGTCTTTTCTAACCTTGCCTTCCTTTCTATTTCTGCACCTGAAGGTGTACAGGGAGCCCAACATCTTGTTTTGTCTTTCAGAGATTTTAACAGAGTAATAGAAAGATAGTCATCCAGATGCCAGAAAATTTCTTGCAGGTGCTGAGGCATGGCTAGAATATATCCCTCTGGGTTTTTTCGTTAGGGCTTTTCATGAGACTTCATACTTTCACGTAGAAATTGTATTTCCAAATATCTGTGTTTGCATCATTTGAAGGAAAAAGAAACAGTTACAAATCTCCATTGCAATTTTAAGATTTTTTTATGAGCAATCATGCCTTGGTGGCATGAAGATAGAGGCAAACATGTTATCAATTATGACATAAGTTAGCAAAAGACTTGGAGTAGAGAATTTCTTAAAGAAAGTGCATCAGCAGACTGAAAAATAAATTTTACTTATCACCAAATTTTTGAAAGAATTTTGCATATGGAATAATAATTCATTTGGAATATATTAATAACTTGATTCTTTTAATATTCTAACACTATTTTATAGCATGAAATGAAAATCTCAGGGGGAAAAAGGATTGGAGCTCTACTGAGATAAGACCATGCTTGATCTTGAGAATGTACTTGGGGCATCCATCAATTTCAGTCTTGCAGTCAGCTGGAGAAGTCAACTGTATACTGTTTCCTTGAATAAATCCACTGGATTGACTGAATTAATGGAACACTGAGTCAGAAGGAACAGTTTTGCTTGCCCCAAAAATGAAAATGTAGAAGCCTGGCAAGCTATTTTCCACCTAATACAAGAACAGTAAAATAATCTCACTCCATGTCTAAATACTTAGTTGAAACTGGTATGAGTCATATATGAACATAGTTGCCTGAACTGGCTAACACTCATTTTGAGCAGCAATTTCTTTTCCCTCCAGAACCAATTAGTAGGAGAGTATCTCTGTATGTTCACAAGCTTTCTGTGGTAAGAATAGTATGTTAATGATTTTATTTTAATTTATTTTATCTGGAACAAAGTGAGAGTTTATGGCTTGCTTTGCTTTTTTCATTACCTGAAAATGTATGCAGTCTTTTTACATTCTTGTACTGTGACAAGCATCAGAAAAAAAAGCAGTAGTTAAGGCCCTTGTTTTATATATGGCTGTAGAACACTGAATTCCTATTTAATTCTGGCATTTGATAAATATCATAATGGCTATTATTCATTAAAAATTATGATGTTGCAGGAAAAACTACTTTGATTAACATTTTTTAATAAGACATTTGTAAAATGTGGATATTTTACAGTATTGCTTAAATTCTTCTTAATTATCCAGAAGGCTTCAGGCTCTGTTGTGGAATTATCTGAAAGTAAAAGTTCTGAAAATTTTTCACCTTATAAAGGTATAAAAATGTGGAAATGTTTTCTTCTCCTTTTATATCCAAATGAAACTTTGATATTTTTGTCATACGCATGATATTCTAGTTCCTAAATGATCATTAACTTTCTACAGGAATGTTTTTGAAATTAGAGCTGTCAAGTATAAGCTCTCTTAGCAGCAATTAAAACTGCCTATTTGTTCCAGGTTGTATAAAATGCACCAAAATTCACATAGCCGTGCTGAGTGGGATAGCTTGTAAGAAGCTAGATATGACTGAGAAGAGTAACAGATTTCTGCTGTGATGATTGACCAAGTGGAATTTTCTGTTCTTCTCCAAGAAATAGCACTCTGCAGTAAATGAAGAGACAATACCAGTAAATAATAGAAGCTGGGAAGAGGAACTGGGTGCTGTTTTGAGAGCAATTCTTGAGCTAGGAGAAGGGAAGGCAATACTAGGTAGAAGAGGCTGTGTTAAACATTTATGAAAGATGGTGCCAGGTGTTTTTATGCTCAGCATACAGGGGGTTTCATAAGGGAAGAAAAATATAAATGCTCCTTTGTTTGTCATTTCTTTATTACCAGATAAATTACAGAAGTGGTCACCAACTCAGCTGAACTGTCATTTCAGCTCTGTGCTGCCAGGGAGAGCTACAAGCATGAGGTGGTTGCCATTCCCAGTGTTACAGGAGTAGAGTGGGAATCGGAGTATCCATGCTTTCAGGCTTTTCCTGCATTTGCTTCCCCACATGCCACCGTAGTACCTGGTGAGTGCCATAAAAACTTGCCTTGCTAACGTCTGTTTTGGAAGGAAGCTTTGAGGCAGGAGGGGAAAAAAAAAAAAATCACTTGTGATAATTTGCTGCTGCCTGCCCTCAACAGGATTGTACCCCTGTGGAAGAAGATAAATTGGGGTGCTAAATTCTGTATTCTACAAGCTTCAAAGCGTAGAGTCTGCATCATACCAATTTAAGAGAGAGATTGCAATCTCTTAATCTGAAGGCAGAAAGCCTATTTAACATAATATGCCAACTAGAGATACCACAGGGAACCCATCAAAGGACTTCATGGGAAGGCAAAGAGAAATTAATTTGCCTCAGTGACCAGTGCTCAAAATGATAAATCTGAAAGAGGAAAACACAGAAAAAAAGAATTAGTGTGGCTTCAAAATCAGAAGAAAACAAGAAGACTGGAAATAACTTGAGGCTGCCTAAGGCAACAATTAAAAACAATCAGACAGAAAATATTCTTGGAAGAGTGAAGTAAAACTCCAATTCACTGAGACAAATAGTTAAATTCATCTAATTGCTGAGGTAAGCATCAGAATACCATCTATATTTTGAACATCCTTTGAGATTTTACTTATAAATGAAAAAACTTTTCTAAACACAGAAGAGGGTAAAAGTCATGTGTGATACGTACCATATCACTGCTCAGAACACTGCTGTAAAATAAGTAAGACTGCAAGATCAAAATCAATACAGAAAATACCAGCGAGGAAATGAAATAGAAGGCAATAGCAAATTACTTTTACTTAGTAAACAGTTGTATATTTCTTAAGCCTTTGTGTAATTTGCAGATCTGAACTACCCTAGTATAGACAACTTGTGAATTCTTCAGTTGTTACAAAATATAGTTTAAAAAAAAAAAAATTGATCAGTAGAGCTGTGAAGAAAATTTACTTGCCTGTCACACTAATTTTCATGTACTTTAAAACTGTTGCCATTCTTGCCAAAGATGAAATGAAGCTTTTTCAATTTTATCATTCAAAAGTAGATAGCTATTGCCTTTAGAATTAGGACATTCTGGGCCATGGGATACTGGATTTTGGATCTTAAGACAGCTGAAGATTTGAGCTGCTGCTCTGTAACAGGTGAAACAGGCTTCCTGATACGAGTCCAGGTGTCCAGCTTCCAAAAGCAAGCTCTACAAAGTCAGTCTTGTCCTCTCTTTCCCAGGAAATACTCAGCTGTCCAAAGATGACCCTGTCCAGCAGACACAAAATGTGTCGCCAAGCATTAAGTCAACATGTATCAGCCAATCTGCAGTAACTATTAGTGGGGTGCTGTTAGATGGTGGCAAATTTATGATATTTCAAGTTAGCATAACTTCTCATTAGCCAAATATCTTTTCTAATGAAAAAAATACTGGGTTTGCCAGGAAATTTACTTCCAGGTCCATTTATGAGTTTAAAGCTTAAACTCTTAGACCTATTTAACATGTGAAAAGTCTCAGTTGTTTCAAAAAGACTCTAATGAATGACAGCATAACCAAAAGTGTGCAACAAGTAAGAGTGAAGATAACAGCTGGCTTTTAAAAAAGTGAATAAAATGGGTAGCTCTTCCTTACAAAACAAATTCCTTTTAAATACCACACTCCAGTGAAAGCATCATTTCATCCTCACTTAATTAAGCTAATCAAGATAATGGGTAATTAATTGCTTAGAACTGGATGGTAGATTGGAGGAAAGTGGGTAGAAATTTTAAATAACTGTTTACTATTTAAACAGTAGGATTGTTAGATCTCATTTTAGGTCTCTAGGACAAAAAAGTTCCCTGACCAGCCCCACCCTACACAATGCAGACCTTGATCTCTCCATTATATTTTCAAAGGGAAATTTTCATTGAAGTTAATAATTCTACATATACATGCATCTCCCTATATCTGTAAAATGAATTTTTCCAGTTCCAGAGACATATCCATTTAAATACAGCTTTGGTGATACTCTTGATAAGATTATTATGCCAAGTCCTTTGTTTTTAAAGAGTTTTAGGAAAAAAATTACAGTTCAAAAGGCTTCTAGTGAAATCCAATAGTAACATTTTGAACTCCAAGATTTTCCTTATAGGAAATATGGTTAAATGAATACATTTAGCACTATGGAATAAAACTAATACTTGATCTAAACCAAAATATTCTAGAAATCACTTTCTTCTGAGTACAATACAGGACAAACAGATGTGCTCTGAAAGAAAGCAGTTTTATTTCCCTTTTCCGGGAGAATATTTGGCATATCTATTCCCTTCCTAATATCTGCCAAGCCATGGGTCTGCATGTCATGATGTGAGATTGCATACCTCATCAAATAAATACAGATCCGGCAGCTCAAAGCTCATTGGAAAGCTCAGCCTCTATGCAGACAAACAATCAAATACAAGGGGACTTTGCCAGTGTGAATATAATTGTGTGATTAAGTCTTAAAATGTTTTTCTCCTTCTGTAAAACATGATTACTTAAAACGCCTCTAAAAAAGGATGGAGGTAGAGGGGGAAAAAAGGAAAAAAGAATCATTGTGTGGTCTTGCAGAATAATGAGAAAGAACAGCTGAAACAAGGATGAGAGGCTGCTCATATTGCACAGATGTTTGTTCTCCTTTGAAAACAAACAGTACTTTGTGGATTTCAGTCATAAGCAGACTGAAAGTCCAGCTCTGACTTTCTTCAGGAATATGTAAAATGGTGGTGTTATCCAACTCAGAAAATAGCTTTGTTGGTTTTTTTATTTTATTTTATTTTGAATTTTATGTATTTATGTTAAATGTTAGTTTTATATTATACTGCAATTTATAAAGTTCTTTTTCAGAAAACTTGCAGCATAAAGGGAAAACTTTTGCTTAGATATTGTTTCTTGTCTGGTATAACTGCTTTTGGAGTACTGAAAGAGAAAATGTAATGGTAAACAAAGGCCAAAAGTAAAATTACTCTCTTAATAGATCATATTTCCAGGAGTGATTTAGAGGTGACCAATTACACCCTTTTAGCCTAATTGAGCACCATAGTGCTAGTTGGAATTAGGATATGGTTAAAGCAGTGCCAAAACATAGGTACCTCCCTATTTACATAACACAGTAAGTCCATTTTAGACACGCACTGGACAGGAGGGCACAACATTTCTGTAGGTCCAGCATGATGTTTGCAAGCCTGTCGGTGCGGATGTTACTGGTGTCTTAGTGCAGCTGAAATAAATTCAGATGGGTGTGTTTAGCATCTGAGGGGTTTGTAATAGTGTTCATCATCCTGAAAAAATCAGCTTTTTGTCCATTCTTTGCTTCATTCTTGCATTTCAAATATATATGGAGGGATGTTGTTGGAACTGTGAAAACATCCAACACAGTATTTGGAGGGTGCCCTTAATAACATGCTTTAACTTTTGGTCAGCCCTGACTCGGTCAGGCAGTAGGACTGGATGACCATTGCAGGTCCCCTCCACCTGAAATACTCTATTCTAATAGACATCTGGTGATAAAAAGGGAAATTTCAACCTGTCAAACAAACCCCATTTTGTGGCAGATTAATATCAGCATCTCTGCCTTATTTCCTACCTATTAATGTGACATTTTGTCCATAAGGTAAAACCTAAAAAGTGAAACAGTGTTATGTCTGGAGAGCCACTCAGGCTTTTTGTGGCAGCAGGTCTTCAGATAGCTTAAGGTCTCTTAGGTTTGCTCTTTTTCCAGCCCTGGCCTGTAAACACCCTATTTTAACCCTGGCTGAGCTGGCACATTGTTCTGTTTGGCTGAGCATTGACATGCTCTAATTTTAAAACAGAACAGAGAAAATGGGTGTTTTTCAGTCAGGCTGGTTCCCCAGTCCTGTCCACATCGTTGCTGTGTCAGTGCAATGAGAATATGGTGCACTATGAGAAGGAAGCGGCTTAAATCAGAAAAAGGCCAGGAACTTCCCCAAAACTGTGCATTGAATTATGGCCTTGAGGTTGTGACAAAAACTGCAGAGCCAGCACACCCAGGTTTCCCCGCCATCATAGCAATCCTGGACATCTCCAGGCTTGCCTGCTTGGTTTCCTTCTGGAGAGTCAGTCTGAACAATAAGGACAACGGGTTGATACTACCCCAGCCTACCTCCCAGGATGGTTCTGAACCTGGCAGCTGTGAAATGCTCTCATTTTATGCCATTTACACATACCCTGTAGACCAAGCAGTCCACAGTCATAGAGAAAATCTGTGATAGAAATGGGAATGGATTGTAGGTTTTTCAGGTGAATAGTTTGTAACTGGTTGAGAAATTCTTTGGCAGAAGGGAATGTGTAGGGGCTGCAGAGGCAATATAGCCAGCTTTACATCATTGCCCAAGCCCGTATCTATGCTCTGAAAATCCCTGGCTGCCTGACTAATTCCTCTCAGAGCAATCAGAATACTCTAAATTGCTTTTTAGGAGCAGCCTGACTCTTGCTAGTCTGAGATTCAGTTTAATCTCTCGGTGAGTTTTGTTGTACTTAAAGGTCCCCGGATAGTCAGCCTATTTCTTCTGTCTCACAGGCTTATTCTTTATTTCTAAGAACTTTCCTTTCCATAATTCCCTGTCTGTCTCACTTTTTTCCTGTATGTATTTATTTGTATTCCTTTTTTCTTTTTTCATCTGCATGGTGTGGCTGTTACTTGTTATATGCATTACTACACACAAAAGTCCTTAACCTTTAGTATTAATGAAATGTAAACAAGCAGCAGGTATAATTCCTGGTCACAGTTTAACTTATTAAAAAAAGTAGTATGCATGTGTGTGTTCAACAGGCTTCTCAGGCTTATTTTTGTGAGTGATTTTTTGGGGGAAAATTGTTATTGAAATTTTTTTCATATTTGTGCCTAGCTGGGTCAATCTCATAATTATTTAAATAATTCTTCAAATGCAGCTCCCCCCCCATGTAAAAAAGTTTTTGCAGCCATTCTTTGCTAATCTACTATATATGTGTGTGTATATATATATAAAAAATAAACCACTAGTCTCAGAAGGTAGATTTAATGCAAGAATACAAATGTATCTTCTGTAAGATAATGCCACATGAGATCATCAATTGATCTGAAAGGGCTGCTGGCAGCCTACTGTTTAACTGTATTAGGTTTGTCTCCATTATACCAAAATTCAGGAGGCTGGATCTGTGTCCGAATGTCAGATTCCTATTCAGTAGCACAGAGACACAAAGTCTCTATGAGTAAACATGCCTACCAAAGATGAGATTATTAAGCTAACAATAACAGCAAAAAAGCAGCAGCATAAAAATGTCCCCTCTAATTGCATTTAATATCAAATCATCATAGTATTAATGGTGCCGATCATATCAGTGACATCCTGCCCTGTGTTGTTGTGGTCTTCTGTATCTTGCTGAGTAATGGTTAAAATACCATCATAGATCACAGTCCTCAAAAGGACTTTCATTTATTAAAACTAGGAGAAAATACACTTTTTACTCTTGTTGAGGTCCATGTCAGCTTCAGAATGTAGATCATCCTCTGCCACAGTCTGCCCTCCCCATTTCTCTTCTTTCCAGTCAGTACAAATATATTTTTGCCTGACATAAACCAGAACAATTTCCAAAAGATGACAATCTGTTTTGTTTAATTTCCCCTATCTGTAATTCTTAGAAGTCAGTCCAAAACATTTTACACAGAATAAAATGTAATCCTAGTAGTAAGGCAGATGGGATGGACCAGGAGTTTAGGGAAGAAATGGTTGGGAAAGGTTTTGGAGAAGGGAAAAGAAGGGATAGGATTCTGATTGCAGAACAGTGAGAAAGAATACAAAAGTGGAACTTACATATTCTGAGTTCCATTCACCCTCTTAATCACAGCTGGTTGTTTTGGACATAGGTTTTGTACAGTAGAATAGTGAAGAAAAGATGATTTCCCTGATGGCAACAGCTGGTAATTGTTCCTAGATGATGGGATGTGCTGCAGTTTCTGCTACACTAACAACTTAAAACAACTACATTGCATCCACTGTTTCTGCTTTTTTTAATTGCCATTTATGATGCAAGGCATAATTAACACCATTTTCAATCTCGTTTGCCTAACTTACTAAAACTTTTTCTTCCCCTTCAATTGTGGGGTTTTTTTCCTGTTGCTTTTTCTTTTTAACTAAGTTCTCTTCCTTCAGCATCTTTATGTCTGCCTTTCTTGATGCACTTGGAGCATATGCTTCCGTTTTGTTTGCTTTCCTACAGCCACTTTCTTCGTCTGAGTCTGACTTCTACTGATACAGAGCAATTTTAAGACAATTTGAAACTCGTCTCAATTTGTGCATGCACTTTTTTCCGATTATAAATCTGTATCTATGCAAATCAAGCATTTAGGTGCTATGGACTAGGTTAATACAAAGGACAATGACAGTGAAACACTCTGCATAACAAAATTTAATTTTAGGTGCCCAACTGTTTTCTAAAATTTATGTTTGGTGCCCCTACTCCCCTATCCACTACACAGGAAACTTAAGTAGAATTGACAGAAGTCAAGCAGCTCACTGGAGAGCCTTTGAAGATAGTCGTGAGGAGAAGGCAGCAAAACACTCTCAAAAGACAAGATTCATTCTTGACCATGCAGAGGTGCTTATACCACTTTGGAAATCACCATTGTGAAATTCTTTTGGCCTAATACAAAGATATTTTTTTTTTCCCTTTCTTCTTGGCAATAAACCAACCAAACAACAAAAGATCTCCCTGCTGCTAGGCTTGAGCATTCCCTTGAGACTGATTTTGAAGGACACTTAAATTCTGGCTTTCGAGAGAAGAGGGGGGAGTGGAGGAGGAGCCTGGGGTGGAAGACATTAAATGCACTCTCTGCATGTTTAATTGTTCATACTGTAGTTGAAGGTGACTTGGTTTTCAAACCTTGTTGAGACTTGGCAGTGAAGTGGATATCAAGCTGCTCAGCAGTATCAGCAGTATAAAGCTGTATTACCTATATGACCAGTGGCAGAAATGTGTGCATCATGTAGGTTTGCCTAGCTGGAACTTAAACTAGTAAATTTTTGGAGTACCTAATGAAACATCAGTGGGTTCAGTGGTTGGCAGTTGGGCTAGATGATCATTGGTAGGTCCCTTCCAGCTGAAATAGTCTATTCTAAAGTAATGGGGATACAAGGCACTACTCAGTGATAGTTGAGATTGTAGACCAAATGGAATGGACACTATGGAGTCTGACCTATGTTTACCTATTTCCTTCAGTGTAACTCTTAAAATAGCTTCTGGGGGGTTGATTTTTTTTCCTGGTTGTTTGGTTTTTTGGGTTTTTTCCCCTAAAACTTAAGTCCAGGGCTAGTTTCTATTTGTCTGCGAGTTATGTAGTGATGAAAGCCAGACTTTTTATAAACTACATTATATAGAACCCATTCTGCTCTTAAACAGTTCCGTTGAAAGCCTAAGTGACAACTATAGGGTTGTTGTACTGTAGATGTACAAGCTTGCATCCTTATGCTTTTTGTTTCTGTTAATTCATTTTCTTTCTGGCTGTAGAGTTTCTTCCAGAAAAGGACAGGGAAGCAAACCAGAAAGGTGTTACTATAGTCTCATTTCTCGGTACTTTAGTGATTGTCTGAAGTTAAATGTGTAATATTTTTTTTGTTTTCCTTAAGAGGTCCTTCAGGATTTAAGACACAAAAGGTAAATAGCCTGCCCTGTTCTCAATTTGTAGAATAAGTGATTTTGTAAATTGAACCTGGAAATAATGAGTTGTTTTGTGCCATTCGGCCTTGGTTTTCAAGAATTAGTCTCAGAAATCCCATAATCTACCAGCACAGACTTGCTATACAATATACAGTCAGAGGCCTTCAGAGTGGTCCTTTTTTCTTCTTGCAAGGTGTGGTGTCTGATAAGTTAAAAAAAAAAAAAAATTGTGATCTCAATTCTGATTTTCTTCACCTAAATGCTGTAATAATAAGCATCCTTATAAGAAAATAACTACTTATTTCTACACTAATAAACAGAGGGTGCATATGGTGATCTGCGTAAACCCAGAGCTGTTAAACTGCTCTTCCTGCCGTAGTTACAGCCTGGGCCAGTGGCCACTGTCACAAATCATGGCCATACAGATGTTAGGGTTTAGCATGGGCCAAGCACCACTTGCAGTAAGCAGCTTGGATACAGCTATCTTGTTTCAGAGGGTAAGAGAATTGCATGGGTTGGACAGAGCCAACTTACCTGTTTCCTGTCCCGCCTCATTTACAGCTATTCCCTCTACTACCAACTAAATGCAAGCAGACTGCATAGAAATAATAAAAACCTTCTTGATATTGGAATTCTCTCTGTTCTAAAAGCATGCATGGACAAAGTCAGAGAAAGGCCAAAGCACAAAATGAAGTATAACTACCAGGGCACATAAAATATAAGAAATAATTCTATGAGTGCATTAGCAGTAAAAGGCAAACTAAGGAAAGTGTTGGTCTGCTGCTCAGTGGTCCTGGAAGGCTCTTTGAAGGGTATTGCCAACAAAACTAATAAATACTTTCTTGTTCGGTCTTCTCAATTTTTGTAGTTGGACGTTCTCATTATGAGAACCACAATATTTATCAACACAAATACTTTGTATCAGACCGAAGAAAGATGAATTCGGATACTTGAACAAACTGTGTTTTGAATGGGCTAAATTGGATAACATTGATTCAAAGATTTCCAAAGTATGATTGAAACAGTCTCAGAGGCTGACTTTTTATCACTCAAAGATAACAGGAAAGGTTCCAGAAAACTGGGAAAAGAATCTTTTTGCTTTAACAGAAACTTAAGAATGGAAGAGCAAGAAAATTATAGTGCTGTCAATATAACTTAATTTATGAGAATAATTAAACTTGCCAGCACCTAGAAGAAAAAAAAACAGGGTTATGAGTAAGAGCTAACAAGGAATATCAAGAAGAAATCAAGTTAAACCTACTACATTATCTTATAAGAGAAGGTAACCGGTTATATGGAGAGATAGAACAAGTAGGTGCTTTATAAGTTATTTTTTTAACCATGTCTTGGTAAAGGGCTCTCCCAAGAAAGGATATGCCATGAATTTCCAGACACAGCATTGAAATGAACTTGTATGGACCCTTTTTAGTCCCATCACACTCTGCCTCTTCCAGCAAACATATCCTTTCACTTTTTGTGGGTTATTTTGTTGTGGTTTTGGTAATAGTAGATGTTCCATACACAGTAAAAATTAATCATGATTCTAGCCACCCAAGATTATTAACTTGCTTTATAATGGTGTCCTGGTTTCAGCTGGGACACAGTTAATTTTCTTCCTAGTAGGTGGCATAGCACCATGTTTTGGATTTAGTATAAGAATGTTGATAACACACTGATGGTTTAGTTGCTGAGCAGTGCTTACACTAGTTGAGGAGTTTTCAGCTTCTCATGCTCTGCCAGGTGCACAAGAAGCTGGGAGGGGAAACAGCCAGGACAGCTGACCCCAGCTGGCCAAAGGGCTCTTCCATACCATATGACGTTATGCTCAGTATATAAACTGGGGGGGAGTTGGCTGGAAGTCAGCAATCACTGCTCAGGGATGGGCTGGGCACCAGTCTGCTAGGTGGTGAGTGGTTGCATTTCTTGTTTTTCCTGGATTTTGTTTCTGTTTCTCTCTGGTTTTCCTTTTCATTACAGTTGTATTATTGTTATTATTATTGTTGTTGTTGTTGTTATTGTTATTATTGTTATTATTATATTATTAAACTGTTCTTATCTCAACCCATGAGTTTTCTTACTTAGGCTCTTCAGATTCTCTCCCCCATCCCACCATGGAGGGAGGGTGAGCAAGCCGGCTGTGTGATGCTTAGTTGCCGACTGGGGCTAAACCACAAAATATGGTGTTTAAGAAATACATAAGATTCATTTGTGCAATATTTTTAGACATTTCTTCAGAATTGTGAATAGCGGAAGTTTTTTAAAGACAGGTATCCTTATACTAACAGCCAAGGATTAGGGAAAACAGATTGTTCATGATTAAATGTAGTGTGTTAGCAATAGTCCATTTAGCTGCTTAATGATATGTGAGTTTTGACGTAGATGCACTAACGTGAAGGCCTTTACCCCAGAGCTTGATGAACATCAAGGTTTCAGTCACCAGGCTAAATTATTGTTGAGGAGGAAGTAAGTACCCTTGTAAATGTAAAATGTGATGTTGTAAAGACATCATTTACATGGCATCTACTTGGTAGTTAATCAGAAATTGTTGAAGAAATTTTTCCAAAATTTTGTATTGATTTTCTCAGGAAGGCAGGGCTAAAAGGGTATTCATAGTGCTGATGGTTATTCAAAAGATACCTCGTGGTAAAATAATAATCACATGAAAAAAATTTGAAATAATGTGACACAATTTCTCATAAAAAGCCTTAGAACCAAGACTTTGAGTTAAGCTATATTCAGTCCTTAATCCTATAAATCATAGTGCCCTAGACTAGCAGAAGACTAAAGTGCTGTATTTTTAGTTAACGTAATCTCTAAGGACTGTTATTAACCAGCCACCTTGGATATGGAAACCCTAAATCCTTTTAAATGCTGATGGTCTGGGTAATAGAGGTCTTGTTATAGTTAATGAGATGAAATAGTCTGCTTATATAGTGAGAGTCTCATATTATAGTCTTGAAGGCTAGGCGTTACATTTTAATCCTGTTTGTGATACTGAGATTTATCCGTTTTTGTATTGCTGGGTCTGTAAAAGGTAGAAATGGTCTTGTTTAAGAGCTAGAACAGGAGAATTACTAGGGTTTCTTTCAGTTTTTCCTGAAAACTACCCCCAGGAGATGAGTTGTCAAAATTCTTTAAATCAGCTACTGGAATACTTCGGAAGATGAGGACTTAACTGTTCTTTAATGTTCTCTTCTTAAACTAGTATAAAGTAATAAACAAGCCTTGTTTCTTTGAAGGACTCTTGATAGATCCATATGTATTTTGATTTATATGTATACACAATAATCTTAGGCTAAGTAAATTTCAAATACATATTTTATAATTATTTTGGGAAATATTCCTGTAATTGACATTTTTATTGTATTTGTATCAGTTCAGATGAAAAAAGATTCATACAGGGTCATTGAATCCAGGCATTAAATTTACATTTAAAAGAATAAATAACATGATTTCATTGCTGAGCCAATGTGTTCAGCTATTTACATCTGATTTTTATGGAAAAAATCAGATTTGAACCTCAGCAAAAATACATCAGGCTTCTTATTAGTGAGTGATATTCTGTCGTATTGTGGACAACAGTGCCATCAGATACAGCATGTAAATATAAACTAATTGAAAACTTTCATTTCTGAAAGACACTTCTGAAGAGTCCAACATGTCCAATCCCTTCCTCAGGTGCAATCCCATGCAAATCCTGATATTTCTAGTGGTTACCATAACTATAACAAGTTGCAAATATTTTGCATATAAATTAAAGAATAGGGGACAAAACTGAAGATTGTTTCTTGTAATCCAACAGCTTTTATGATAAAGTGCATAGGTCTTCAGGTGGTGCCATACAACAGTGCTGTATTAGGACTGTTCTGCTCTTGATTACTCTTTCCTGACAAATCATCTATCTTGAGATAAGTAACATATGATAAAACACTATGTGATGAAATAATTTTATGACAGTGAATGAAATAGTAATTTGAGGATTTTATTTATGTCACTGGAAAAAAATATGAGTAAGCAAGTAAAAAAAGGAAAAGGCCTTTTGCTAAAAACAAACAAAAAAACCACCAAAGAAAAAAAAACCAAGGGAAAAAAGCCCTCTTTGAAACAAACCTACCAGCCTATGGTTATGTAATGTAAAAGGATCTTAGAGAAATATGATGCAAACTGTGAAACGGAAGTTTCCTGAAACTGAAGTTAATTATTCCCTGCTTATTTGATGTTTGTTGTATCAAGGTTCAGCATACCTAATAAGAAAATATTCTTTTTAGATTTAATAAATTGATAAAAACAGTGCAATAATTGTTCTAAATGTTAGCATTTGGAAAAGCATATATCACTGAAATTCTCTTAAGGTACTGAAGAAAACAATCAACAGCATGTAGCTTATTGCCTTGACAATATATTAATCTCCCAGCAGCCTGTATAAAATAATGTTTCTCAAATGTGTTTCTCTGACATTTTTAAAATTAAGCTGAAACCCAATCTTTTTTGTTGCTGTTAAACATAGATGAAACATGCTTTAATTGATTACCTGCTTTGTCACAGAGAAAACAAAATTCTATCAATAAAGTCCAAAACTCTGGTCAAAAGAAAGCACAAAATATGTAATTGATTGTTGGTCAGCTAGTCTTGTTTTGAAAATGAAATGATCTTTAAAAGGTCTTCAAAACGGAAACCAAAATTAAAGCATGGAATTGAGTGGATAGGCCAACATGACACCCTGTATTAGGCCGTTATGAGTCACCAGACTAGTCTTGACATTACGCATGCAGTTTTTAAGGTTTTTGTCATGCAGTCTCATCCTTTACTGTATTTGCATTGTACCTGAGCCTCTGTGGTTTAATTATGTATTTATAATTTATAATGTGTGAATAAGCCACAGGAAATTAGAAATAAAAATACCACATGCTAGTTTAACTGAAGTCCTTTTCCTGCTTTCTTGACAAGTTCTCCGTTTCGCTATCCAAGCACAGGAAAGGAGCTGAAAAGCAGATATTGCTCTTAGATAAGACTTCTTAGGGACCAGGAATGGGCATGAAAAAAAATTACATCCTTATCAAGAATCTCACAATCTTTTTCTATAACCCAGTGCCCCAGCTCCTACTAGCCACCCCCACACAGGAGAGACTTCTTGCCTTTCGTAATAAGTTAGTTTGTACCAGTAACACCACCACTATTTAAGCTGTACATTCTTACATGATGGAAAAGACACATTTAGACCTAGGCCCCAAGCAGCTCCATTTGGGCTAGTCAGCCCCAAGTTCATAATCTGATTTTATTGTGTACACAAGACCTTAGAAAGTACCCATACCAACATCTAATTAGTTTTTCTCATTTGCATTTCTAATTTGAATCCCATTGTTATTTTCAGAGATGACTGTCAATATACTTAGTGACCCTTTATAATTTAATTCATTTAAAAATTATAGAGTACCTTTATTTATTAGAAGATGAAAAATGAGGAATTATACTTTGGTAAGGTAGTACATATTTTGTTTGCTAGAATTAATTGTGGCTAATAAGTGCAAAATTAAATTCTAATACTGTAATCATGCTGAGGTAATATTTGTTGATGAAATTTGACATAAGTATAACCGAGTTGTTTGTGTAACCAGTAAGAGTTAGATATGTATCATCCTTGAAAAAGATGATAATCAAAGGTATAAAAGGCATAATTAAGGTGATTTAGCCAGCCTGATCTAGTGGACTATTATAAACAAGATTAAATGCCAGAACCGTAATGGAAAACATATGAGGGATTTTTTGTGGATTTTTTTTTTTTTTTTTAAAGATAGCTTTGTCTACTGGTTTCTGATGAAGTCAACCTAGGATTCCTTGTGAATATGTCAGAGTGATAAACAAGAGAAAAATCAAGTGGAAGCAACTAATGTTACTTGGATCCTATCTTATTTGAATCATATCTGACTTTTAATAAATTACTCTTTCTTCCGAGAATTACATAGCTTTGCAGCTTAGTATCAATTATAAATGTCACTAGTATGCTATTCACTCCTTATTGCAGGACTTTAAATGTTAAAACAAAAACTGATACCAGTCCTCACACAAATCTGCAAGACCTTTTTCCCTTTTTCAGGCTTTTGCACTATTTCTGTTTACATACTTTTAGCTAGTTTTCAATCTACATGACAGTGTTCCTAATTAAGACAATCTGAAATAATTATCAGTCATTGAAAAGTTTCTATACTGTACCATTGTAAATAAATCTACCTCAGAAAAAGCAGACTGCAAGAATTAAATGTGCAGATGCAAAGTTTGTATTTTAAGATGGCAGCACTTCACGTTGCCATGCTGATAGTTACCCCAAGATTTCAAAACTGTCTGCAGTGCCTTGTGCGCTTTTGGCTTAGGAGACCCTGAAAAATGTTTTCCTCTCACTTTCTTGATAGTTGTAATTGAATTAATATTTAGTTCACTAACTGTATTATGTACTTTGATGTGAATTGCTTTTTCATGTATGATTTCACTCCGACAAAACCTGGTGTTCCTGAGTCTTCAGTTATTCATGGGGTACACCTTCTGTTCTCACGTAATTTTTAGGATTATGGAAAAAAATAGTTATTCCTGAATAGGAAACAGTACAGAAAATACTGAGTACTTACGTTGCAACACTGTGTTTTCAAAGCCCTATTGCAGGTGTATAAGGCAGGTGAGTAAGTATTCTGGTATCTTTTAAATGATGGGGAAAGTGAGTTGTAAAGAGGTTAAGAGAAGCGCTTATGGCCATACAGTGGATTATTTACAGAGCCAGGATTATCTTTCTAAATACTCTGGCTTTTAGTCCAGTCTTTTTCTACCTTGTTCACGCTGCTCATGAAGAGAATCAGACTAAAGTTAAGAGATTAATTAATAACATCTTAAGTCATCTGTTACTTTCTTTCATGCAGTGTAAAATCAAAATCACTCAGTATGATCTACTGAATGAAATAGGCATGCTGCAGTTAAGGTATCATTAGCAATTAATACATTGTCTTCTTTCTGCATATCTCAGACATGGATTGGGGTGGAATTTGTTGGACAGGAATCAAAATAACATGGATTTTTTTTTTTTTTTTGGAGGATATGGCTGCTAAGGATTGCGCTGTGATAATGAATGTATTTCACAAGAACTTTCTAAACAGCTTAAGACTCTTGAGGTTTGAAAGCTGCATCTGCCCTTTCCCTGAAGAGGAAAATGGAATAGGAACACTAATACTTCTCAGTAATATTTAGCTACTTGGAGGAGATTCAAGATGTCTTTTGGATTTTAATTTTGTCCAAAGCTGGAAGACCTACATTTACATCTGAATTGACACATGTAAGTGTGTAACTACATTGGGGTCTTAACATCCTTTATATCTTTTCTGTAATAATTGGGGTATTTCCCAAACCCTCTTTCCCAGCTTCTAAAACCAGGGCAGATGTGGATGTTCAAGTACAGTATTCTCTTCAGTGCATGCTGTCAGTTCATTTACAGAATCCTTCTACCTCAGCAGTATCTTCTAATAAAAATACTAATATTAGGGTACTGAACTGTTAGGGGACACATGTTGAGAACAGAAGTTAATTCAAAGTGTGAACATTACATTTTAGGTGCTGCTTGGAGTTGGATTTGTGCCTGGCCAGACTAAGTTCACCCCATTTCAAATCTGGATTCTCCTGCCAGATCCAACAGGTACATGACTTCATTCTGTACCATTTGTAGCAACCCTTCTGGTTCACTGCTGAGGGTACTATTTACTGCACAAGAATCTCTGTTTACTTCAGTGCAGAGAATTTGTAAAGGATTAATCATAGTAATTAATGTAATGGGGTTTTTTCATGGTACTGTAATTCTCAGTCTATGTTTTTGTGGGAGTTCTAAGGTGGCATAATCAGGTGCTGCAGTGGAAAGAAACAGTCCTTTCCTAATTGCTGGGGGGGCAGGCAAGGAGTGGGGGACACAGGGCAGGGAATAGGGAAGGGAAGGGGAAAGAGCTGGTTTCAGTATATTTTATATCTCAAAAGGGAGTCCAGGTATACAGGCTTCTCCTCATGTAATGTCCAGCACCGCTGTCTTAGTCTTGGCACAACTGTCCACACAGTCATGTGCTGACCTTGCTTGCAGCACAGATGTGGTACAGCCTGGTTTCTTCTGCGCTGTATGAGCTACTCAGTTTGTCTGGAGCTAGCAGTGGTGTGCCAGGAATCAGCATTAGGCTTGATCCTTAATTAATATATGCTGTACAGTTCCAAAACAAGTGGAAAAAACAATATGCTGTTGGCATTTGAAGGTGCTAGAAATATAGAAAGTATTGTAAATACCAGACACATTTGAGAAATAGCTTTGAGACTCCTCGGTTAAATATGTTTGTTTTTACAACCTCTTCTGAACTTTAAGCAACACAGAGTAGCATAACTGTGTTTTTCGTTTATTCACCCACAAAGTAATATTTTGTTAACTTGAAAAAATAAATTGTTTTTTCTTTTTATGTTACTGGAAAAATAGCACCCACTAAAAGTGGGCTGATCACTCTTTCCACCTCCCTTGTTTACAGTGAGATCACATTTTTGTGGTGAGATGGAAAAATTTAAATATATTAGAAAAGAAGATCTGATACTAATCATGAGTTCATGTAAAGCTCCTCCATAAGATCCAGTCATTAGCACTGGTGAGGAGCACTCAGAGTCACAAGCAAAAGCTTTGTCAATGTCCCATGATTTTTACAATGTAACAAAAACTGGTGATGAACTGTTAATTTTTCCCTCCTCAGAATGAACCTTGTTGAAAAATACCTTGTTTATGGAAAACTATGGGGTGTGAGTAGACTTTATTTCTACTTTCAGATGGAGCTTCAGGAATCTGACTGAATGTGATGTGGTTGGGAAAGAAAAATATGTCATTACCGTAAACGCTTAAAGATCAGGTGACTGAGAAGCTCTTTGTGTTACACTTGTCCCTTTGCTTATCTTCTCACTGCAATAGTACTGTCTCCTCGGTGTCTCTGAAATGTCTGCCAGCTTCAAGGCTCTCTCTTGTCTAGGGCCCATTGCTTTTCAGGTCACATCTCAAAATCTTGCATAACTCTCTAATTTCTCTCTTCCTACTCAAGTAATTATTACTACACCCAGAAAATTATATTAAAAAAAAATATTAAGGTCACAAAGTCAAGCACTCAAATTAGAAAACACTAAAATTAAAGTTGCCCATGCAACCTTCATTTGGCTCCCTTGGGCATATGCATTATAAAGGTCTTTAATTACATCATCACAGAGTATTTTTTTTACATGGGATCCCTGACTCATTCAGTCAGGGACGGTACTTCCTTAATTAGGAGTATTCAATATTTTGTTCTCTTGTCCTTGTTCAGTGCGTGGACGTGCCTTATTGACTTCAAACTATTCAGACTGCACTCTTTAAGCAGAAATTATTGATTTTTCTACGCTATTTTTTAAATGGAACTCATTAATATAATGTCAGGCATTAATTTATATTCACAAAATCCTCATAAGGTTAAGGGATTTTATTATCTCCATTTTACAGACGGGTAATGGCCAAGCAGAAAAATTAAGCTTAAATGTATTCACTAGTTTTGGGTGCCTGTTTTGGGGTGTCTGTAACCTCCTGTTCTTCAGTGTGCTTGTCACAGCTTAATTCTGTACACACTCAGGATATGGCTTCTATTGAATTCTCTTGTGAATACTTTTTCTTGTAAATACTCAGGAATTTGGCTTGGGATCTGTAGTAGAAAAACCTACAAACCAAATATTTAAGAACTAGCAAAGGAAAGCCTTTAAAAAGTTGTTATAAAGTTTGTAATAAAACTTCTTCACAGGGCTGCTAAGGAAAAGGCTAACATCTAATCCAGATCTGCAGTACAGATACAGCTGCCTTATTTTTATTTCTGAAGCTCCTTCTTCCATTCACTACATAGTCAACAAAAAGTAAATGGATGGTATAAAGACTATGAATATGCAGTGTTAGTACATTATCTGTAAAGGTCTTGTGAATATGAGTGGTAGGAAGAAGGGAACATCAACTGACAAAAGCAAGTAGTTTAATAACAGATATGTACAATAACATTTAATTTTAGTTGTGGGTATTATCTCAATTTTTCTATTGCTTTAAATTTGATTTTATGTAGATCTTTGAGTAAGCTTGTGTGTATGGTTGGGACAGAGGGCTTATTATATTTATATTTATTGATTACCTTAATATCAAATAACAGTCAGTGTAATATATACATTTTGGACATATATTCAAACAAGGAACAGAAAAGCTTTCCATTATATCTCATAACCAGCTCATCAACAGCACTGGAGCCTTTAAATCCCCAACACAGGCCTCTGGCCTTTGAGCTAACAGAGCAGATGCAGTGCTAGGAGCTTTCATCCTCTGAGTATATCAATTCTTTGGCAACCATGAACTATACATGTTGCTAGAAGGATTCACACATCTTTGCTGCTGTTGGAGGACATCAGAATACCAGGTTTCTCTGGGGGATCTGGAGGGATTCTCAGTGTAATTAGAAGGCTACAGGTACTACACACTGACTTCGTTGTTCCCCTTGCTTCTCCTTAGTCTGAATATTGGCTTTCTACCCCCTACAGCCTATCTCTGTTCTCACCAGCTCCCTGCTCGCTTCCTTTCTCATTCACAGGATTTCTTCCCATGGATCCATTTATCTTTTTGTTCCTTTCCATGATCAAATTTTTGATTCTCTACATTTGAACTGAGCAACGTTTTCCTTCATGATGTTTGGATGCCAGAGGACGGTGACAGTGCAAGCACACGACAGGCCTTTTATTCCCTTGCCCACGTGTGGGATGCGGAAATGCTTTGTTCAGTAAGATTATCTGATTGAGGACCTTGTCAAATGGGATAATAAGGAAAAACAGGTAAGCCATAGACAAAATGACACAAACCTGACAGGCAAACGTAAGAGAGACAAACCCGAGAAACAAACCTTGTCAGTCACACTAATTGATGGGCTATCGGGAAGCTGCATGCAAACTGGGATGTTGCAGCCAATGGAAAGCTGAGGGGTCAAAATGTTGAGGGGGAGAGCTCAGCAGGACTAGGCAAACTGATGAGGGAACGTGCAGGGGGAGGAATGGGGGAGGAACAAAGGAGAAATACGGGCATAGGGGTGGCTGGTCATGGGTAAAATGGGGTCAGTCACTATGCTTGTTTGACTAAGCCCTGTGCCTGATCACCACAGTCTGTCCTGCTTTCTTTTAAAACCTTTCTTCACACTCTCACTGCATAATCTCACTGTCTGTCCAATGTGTGAGTGCTGCAAGGACTAAGTGCCAACTACTGGGCGGTACCAGCGTGAGTGGACATGAGCCAGCTACTGGATGCATGCTCAGCTTCGCTACTGGTTGAACTTGCAAACAGGAAAGCAGCAGCTGCCGTGTCCCACAGCCTGGGCAGAGACCCTGGGTCCCTGAGTGCGCTGGGCTGGGCTCCAGCAGCTGGGCAAGGAGGGACTCCCGGGCCAGAGCTGCTAGAGGAGGCATCAGCTCTTAACACAAAGGTTTTCATTTGGCAGAAGTACTTCCAAAGAGTAAATTGGGCAGCATATAATTTTCAAGCATTATTATAGTCATCCAACCTGGTGCTTGGTGCAAATACAATGAAAAGTTTTTCTTTCATATGCAGGGCTAATGAATCCATTTTTTAGCAGAAAAGCTTTTTGTAATATTTATTTTCTAGGTTACAATACCTATACATGATAATCTTTAAAAAGATTGTATGATTATTAACAGGATGATGAGAAATTTCAAGACAAAATGGATATGTGGTATTCTTCATCTTATTTAAATAAGGTTTGGTTCAAATTCCTATTTAAGATCATAATATGACTGAGAAAATTTCCATTACTCTTATCTAGGCATAGATAGAATTGTTTCAAGGTTGTGCAGGGTTATGCATAATGTTCTTCACTGCGTATCGCTACATCGGAAAAAACTAGCAGAATCACTTCCTCGTGACTATTGAAAATAATGGGTAAACTCTCTACTTCCTACATGCTTTCATATGTAGAGTTTTCCCTATTGTAACACTTGCTCAAAATATTACGGTTTAACATCAAGTTTATTTTTTTTCAATAAAGAGGGAAAATGATCTCTACAGTAACTGGTAGCTCAAGCACTAAGGTTATTTCAGAAAATTGAATTGTGCTGAGGGGCATCTGTGGTTATGAAGTGTGTAGTGCCTGTAAACAAACAGAAAAAGATGCATATTCCCTCAGCGAAAGCTCCTTCCAGAGAGCAGAGAATGTCAATAAGTAGGCACATGAGGTGGCTATCGCAAATAATGCAGACAGAGGAGGGAAGCCAGATGTTGTAATGCTGTGACACTGCACAGAAGACCAATGTGTAACATTAAAATAAGCAGTTTTCCTGCTACAGCTGGCCATGCATAGCACAGTGTACAGTTTGAATATATAATGCTGTAGCATCTGTTTCTCTGTAAGGCTTTCATTTTCTTTCAGACAGTTATAATCTCAAATCTTTTATTTGATAACTCAGATGTGCTTGACAGAAGAAAAAAGGCTGCAGTGTTGTCACGATCCCCAAGTACATTCCTTCGGCAATGAAAGAGACCCCAGAAATTCTGTACAGTACACTGCAGTGAAAACATGAAAAGCATTTGCTTTCCAGCCTGCTGCACCCCAGTCATCTTTTCTTGACACAAGATGGAAAATGGGGACAAGGAGTAGTCAGAAAGGTAAAAAGAAAGGCATTCCTTTTACTGTCGGAGCAAGTCACAAAAGAATGGCCATATTTCAGATCTGGGGTTTGTTGCTTTGCTTATATTTTTTGCACTTTAGGGCATATAAATCTCTTAAAGAGGTACAAACCAAAATAGGTTTATACAGATTTTGTTTTGTCACAGAAACCTTGGGGTTTTTCAACATTGTGTTTCCTGGCCAATGCTTAAAAGAAGTTTTAAATATATGTAGGCACACTCTTCCATTATATATGTATATATTTGTTGTACTGGAAAAAGATATTGTGATTTTTAATGTATTGACAGGTAGTATGGAAAATAAAAATTAAGAATGCACTTTAATACAGTTTTCATGCCTGTAGGTTTGACCCCAATGAATAAACAGTGCAGTTTATTTAGTTTTTTGTGGTTTCCAACAGTCCTTACAGGCTATGGCAGCTTAGTCTTTTTAATAACGTTACTTTGCCTTTGGATAAAAGCCTGCTGCATATACTGATTCCACAAATGAATGTACAAATATTAAAAGGGGAAAAGGGATTTAAACTTGAATATTGGGTCGATCTAATTACATTATAGAATCAAATAAAATCACTTCTCAGGAAAACAGACTGCTAAAATTCATGCATAATTGTATATCCATTTTGCAAAAGTAAACCAATTACATCACTGGCATATTCACATAGAATGTGATTGAAGGTCCCCGCCTTTTGGTAAACATACATGCCCTATTGAAAGGTACAAGCTTTTCACTTCTTAATGCCAGGTTCGTTGTGCACACCAGTGAATTCTCCCTCTGTATTTTGCCATCGTCAAATCCCTTGCATTCAACCTTTCCATCACCACCTTTTGCAGGGAATCCTTGCAGTCTTTCCCACCCGTCTCCTTTGCTGACAGTTTCCTCACTCTCTCCAGAGTACCAGATACATCCTTCCTCCTTGCTTTGTGTATAGTTTTCCCATCTCCACCCAATTTTTCAGCAGTTCTGTCTTTTTTTCTGCAACATTTTGAAGTACACATATCGCTCTGCTAATCCCATAAGGCTTCAATTTATCTGTAATCCTGACCAATTCTTTTCTCATAATTACTTTTTATTCTTTCTCCTTGCTTATTCCACCCAGTGGAGGAACAAGCCTGAAAAGCACTGCAGTGTGATGCCTGAATGTGCAAAGAATGGCTTCTGTGTTGCTGTGCTGCAGGATACAGTGATGAACTCCAGGGTCAAAAGCTCAGTGAAGCAAGTATAGGTGAAAAAAAAGATATACATTCCTTCCTGAGTAGAGAAGTCTGGGGCTTTCTTGTGAAGCAGTTAGAAAAAAGTAGCACACGACATCAAAACGGCAAGTAGCCCAAAGTAATTCCATTTCTCTTATCTTGCTAGTCAGTGTTTTTCAAAGAGGGTAATACTTGCTGTCAACAACACAACAGTAACTTTTAATGTCTACATCAGCTGCGTGATCTTTTGTTCTTTTGCCAGAACAGTACTCCACTACAATTTTACTGTCTTAAGCAATATGTTTACTTCCATCCTCCAGCTATCCTTTCTCATTTTGTCAGGTAGGATAGAAAACCAAAACCCCACTAAAAAAAAAAAAAAAAAGAAACCAGAAAAGAAGTTATTAACCAGGCTAAGATAGGTTATTTTAAATTTCCTGCAAGAATGTTAAAACAAAAAAACCTTCCACAATTTTTACAGATTTGCTTCTTATTCCCTTTCAGAAATACATTTGGTTGCTTTTGCTGAGACAGTAGTATCAAAGCTGAAATTAGACTTGAAAAAAATTAGCCTACATGCCAAGTGGAAAAAACCTGATTGAAATCAGCTCAGAGGAGGAGAGGTTTCAAGTTGATAGCCTGTGTTCATTCCAGTAAGTCAATGCGGTTCAGCAGATGACTAGAGCTGTATCAAAGATAAGAGCAAGTAGTCAGAAATATGAGGGAACCCAGAAAAAAAGCAGTGACTGAAGCAAAACTGTGGAATATAAAAGGTGTGTGTGTTGGGGGGTAGATGTTGAAGAGAGGGAGGAGAAAGTGGTATTTGAGAGTCTGAATGATTAATAATAAAGACAGCTGAAAACAACCTTAGGAAATAATGTTATTCTAAGAGTTCAATGCTATACTAAATATATCAGATGAACATTAGGGAAAAGGCTGAGCCCTCGGGAATCAGGAGAAAGTTATACAGTGGGTAATTTAACAACCTCTTTATCACAGGCTGAATAGGAAGGATTATCTTTGTTACAGTAAGTTGATTCCTAAGTCCTGACTCCTAAAAACTTTATATGAAAATCAGAGTAAAAAGAACCCTGGAACAACTGTCACCATCCTGAAAGAGACTTAAAGGACAAGCAAGTAGATGTCATTTAGTCACCATTTAGTAAAATAAACATTTCTGTTATCAGCTAGGAGAAAGATTTTGTCTGTGCCGCGTTGAACTGGACTCATTTACAGACAGAGAAAACTTAACTCTTCTGAAGACACCCAACTGGTAGTGCAATAGTAGACTTCAGGTTTACCATTTTTTTTCCAGAAAACTTTATGTATGCATACTGCATACATAAAACAAGAAAATACACCAGAAAAGGTATTTTCTCATTTATTTTAATTGCACTAAAGGCAGTTTAGACTGCAGTAGGGTAATTTATTACCTGGTCTAGTTGTGGAACTAGTTTAAACTTCTATTGACTACATAACGCTGTAATATACTGTTCACCTCACTTTCCTTTGCTCTACATACATCTACATGTATGATGTTTAAAAACTGTTTTTCTAACATATGGTTATAATTATTTTCTGTAATTAAGTCTGTGTGTTTTTTATCATTAAATCAACAAAACTGAGAAATATATTAATGACTGAAGGCTCTGAAAAAGTGCTAGTATTAGGAACCATAATTCATGAATGAATTATGAAAAATTATCCATTGTGATCATCATTCTGAACTCAGTCACAGTCTATACCTGTAATACTACATTCATATCATATTAATATAAGTACTCTATTTCATCAAATAGTAGGAAGTCACCATAAAATTAAAGATTCTTCCAGCTTCTGTGTTTTTCTGTGTTAGTTGGTGGATCTGGTCAGCTTACATGTTTTCCTACTAATTTTTCTATTACCCTACACTTCCTGAGACTTTTTTCATCTAAAGAACCTGCGCTGAAAGTCAGTAGACGCTTGGGCCTGGCTTGCACCCAGGAAGAAATCCTTCTTTGAAAACAGGTGATCATTGGCATTAGTACTTGTCCCCTACAACCTTTTCCAAAGAAACTACAAAAGCATCAAGATCAGACTCTTAATTGGTAATGCCAGATGCAGTGGTTGTCTGGTTTCAGTCTAATTAACCAATCACTGATTTTCAGAGAACAGTAAGAACCTCCTGATGACCAGAAACTGGGAGGGACTGTGACTGTGAATCTACAATGTAAATGAGAATATGAGGTTAGGTTCTTGCTCTAGATAAGTAGCTTAATGTCTAGCCATAAAGGGAGTTAGTTATTTTGCTTCACAATACTAGAGGATCGGACTTAATGATCTGTGAGGATACGGAAAAAATCAATTCTAGTCATTCCTGCTTCCCCTCCCCACTGCCAATCTGAATAAGGTAGTGAATAAACTACAAATACCTATACATATGTGCAGCCAGCCGTAATGTTTTTATATCACGCAATCCATCTGCAAAAAATGGTGGACTTCCATTTGGTAAACTCCTTGAAGATCCAGACTCATTTGTCTAAGCATCACCTTTAACTCTTCTGCTATTTGTCATTCCTCATGTAGCTGTATCCTTCAGCTACACCAGAAAATAATTAGACAATAATATAGATGAGTGATACAAGAAATGCAAAGTGATCTGAATTCAGGAAGTTCCCTTTGCGGTGGCAATGATCCGAAGATGCAGACAGCAAGAAAGACTGATCACCAGAGATGAGAAATGGTTCTGTGATTATTTCAAATGAGATAGAATATGTCTTTCACTATATAGAGTCTCCTTTCCAGGAGGCTGGCAAAGGATAATAAAGAAAATTTCCACCAAAGACAGTGGACTTTGTCATATTTGATTGTAAAAATGTAGGAAGACTTGCATTATTACTTCACTATCCCTGAAAATTAGTTCTTTTACTAGACTGTAAAGTCATTTTGGTGGAAGATGAGGTTGCTGCTTCAGTGCTCAAGCTGTGGTCTATAAGAAGAGAGAGATGTACAATGAAGTTACACAGATGAAAAACAGTGCTTGACATTCATTATTTTCCTATTTATAGCTGAAACATACCCTAGTAAATAGCAAATTATTGCCTTCTGAGATGTAATTTATAATATTGTCAGTGATTCTAACTTTAACCTGTGCTTATCATTATTTCTCATCTTCATTTATGTTGTTGCTCTTACTGTTTTCCTTCTCATTTGCTGTATCTGTTGATAAATTAGATGACAGGTTCTTTGGGGCAGTAGCTATATTCTGCTGAATGCTCTCTGCTATGAAGTGAGCCCTGCTTTGGGCTGAACCAAATGTTTGCTAACACTCTAAAGAGAAAACGAGTAGCCTCAGAATTAATTGTTGTCCCTGAAAGAGCTGAAACTAGGGGCCTCATCCTGCATTTATTGCAGGTGTTTCACTGTCTGTCTTAATATTTTGTATGTAAAGACAGGTGTACTGGGGAACTAGTTTTGGTCAAAATAAAAGCAAAAGGAATTTCATGTGTTCCACTGTCTTTGTAACTAGACATCCAAAGGCATAAAATCTTGCCATTTGAATCAACTTAGCTGTTCCTTAGTCCCGTGTCCCTACCATCATTAACATCAATCCCTGATTTTATACTCCTTAGACATATGAGAAAAGCCCCCCTGCTTTAGACCCAATATATTTACCAAGTGCCAAATATGTTTGTCTGTCCCCCTGCTTTTTTTTTCTTCACTGAAAACACCAGATTGTATTTACTCAGCTGAGTCTCTTATGCCAATAAACAGCAGGCGTGCTGACACCTTACCACAGGTCACTAGGGATCTAGTTTCTTGAATGTATTTGAATATTCTGTTGGCTGATGAAAATACTGATGTTGTCAAAAGCGGAATATGGATGTGCACATTCTGCAGCTCTTACTTATCATGGGATGTTTCACATGAAATGAGAAGCAGAGCAGAGTTAGTCATGTGAGAATCTCTCCTGCTTTCTCTCTATGCTTCACTGCTTCTTGTCTCCATCTGTGAAAGCTATACATAGCCTTTGAACACCCAGAGCTAAGTGCTCAAATAATAAAAGATAAATTCTTAAATGAATATATGGAAACAACCAGCAAGTATGAAACCTTATTTCCATAAATCATAGGTTTAAATGGGATATACTGCATTATTTTTTTTAATTTTAATATACGGACAAAAGCTGTTACCATTTTTTATTCATGAAAATTCTTCTTTTTAAATGGAAACAGCATAGAAGGTATTAGAATTAAGCATTTATTAGAATGCTGTAAGGCACGGTGCAAAAAACCCATACAAGCCATTACAAGTGAAAATGGCACTTAAAGCTCACCTTCTCTTTCTTTCTTTGTCTGTAACCTCAAACTTTTGCTTGGCAGTTCAACATGCTGGAGAACTGAGCAGATGAGGAATTGTCTAGGCCAGAGGTTATAGTAAAAATAGGTGGCATGAAAAGTTAGGAAATATTTCTGGCGGGAGGTGTAAAGGTTATTTGTAGGAGAAGGGAAAGAGAGTTCAACTGAAAAAAAAGGAAAAGGGGGATGTACTGTATTTGACCAATAATTTGAAATAATTTGGTTTGTTTCCATGTTGTGTTATTCTAATTTAAGTCAGGGTCTGAAAGGAGGGTGCTTTGAGATAAAGAGCTAAGTTTCACTTTGAAAATATTGAAGCAGAATACTCAATAATCTGTTTGAAAATGTAAAATTGATACTTGACATTTCATATTTTTCCACATCCTTTTTTAAGCTAAAACTGTCTAACAGAACTGAAGTTCATGTCTGTGACATGACATAAACTGGTTTTATAAATACACAGTTTAAGCTCATCCAAGAGTTTCCATACTTTAGTTTTAGACAGAAAGAATTTATTTTTTTTTCTGTACTTAATGAGCTGGATAAAATTAAAACCCAGTTATGCAGCTTCTGAAATTAGTAGGCCTAGACATACTTGCTTTCACACAGAGAGACATAATGAAAACCAAAGAATTTTCATATTGTAAATGAGATTCAACCTGTTACGATTAATTGAAATATATTTCAATGTCATTGCCAACAAAATTTTCAAATAGTACCAATTCATTTTTCATATTATTGACTATTGTTATACATCATCACAAATTAATTTAATGTTTTCTGACAAATAATGATGGATATTCTTTTTTACATATACTTTAGAATTTCCTAGTAAGTGTGGAGGATTTAATGTGAAATAATAAATATCAGGACTAAATGGGTAAGACTGTGTTTGATTACTTTGTAAAGTTCAGTGTTTTGTTGGTATTTTACCTTTTTATGGTTTTAATGTTTTCTTTTTTTTCCAAGGTATCGGCCTATTTAACTTTCCTTACTACTTTGTATATTCTATTCAAAGTTCTAGAGCATAAACTGAACATTGTTATTTTCCCCTGATGTATCATTCATATAGCAAATATTACATCTCCTGCTTGTATTGCTACATATGCAATGTTTTAATGAAGTCAAAAGCCTGACTAGCTACTTCCTTCCTGTGAGTTCATTTCTTTATTTAAAACAGAATATGTAGACTGTTAATCAGTAGAAACCTCTGTGATAAATATTATTAAGTAATATGAAATATAAGTTGAAGAAGGGGGAGGCGGAAGAAGCTCCAAAGAGATCTGTTTGTTTCTGTGATTTGAATGTGACACTTTGAGCATGTTTTCTTTGAATTCTAATGTTATTTCTGTCTTACAAACAACACATTCACTTTACAGGATCGTGTTACTACTTTTGTTTTTCCTCTTCCCTTTGTCCAGCTGCCCATAATTGTAAAAAAAAAAAAATAAAAAAAATTAGACCAGAATAGACAAATGGTCATATATAAACTTCTTTGGAACAATTTTTAAATAAGCTCTTATTCTGCTATTTTAATTTGGAAGTGAGCCTTTTTCCTTCTTAATTTAATTCCATAAACTCTCAGTTGCACTAAAGGTTTGTCTTAATGTGTTTTTAAATACTGTTGTCAGAATGCCCTGTGGCAATCTGGTTGTGATTCTTAATGGCATCCAGCTGGGCAGGAATGGTTGCATCAAGATGTCCACCAAAATCAAAGAATCTTTTTAGCTTGGAAGTAGAAATCCAGTATTAACTTTTTGAGTGACTTTCATCTGCATTCCATTTTCCTCTTGTTGGAGGCTGTCTCGAGAAAAGCTATAGCCCAAGTAGGTGTGCTGACTTGGAGCTTGAGTACCTTAAAGACATATGTATCGTGGAAGAAATGTCAGAGGGAGAAGGAGGTTTTAAGTTCTCGTTGAATTGTAATTCCTGTAAGAACAAAGAAAATTCTGGCCTTGGTTTATTCCTGATAAATTGACAAGAGCAAGGAAAAATAGTATTTTGAGGCATCTCTTGCCTTCCCTTCACTTTGCGTGCTCTTAGTGACACCCTTGCTTCTATGTATAATAGGTCTTCCACCATGGTATTAGCAGATTCTTAGCATCACAATTCTGTATCATAGATTCTTTATGATTTAGCCATGAAAAGATTGGGGAGAGGCCATTTGAGCTCACACGTGGTTATATCAACCTTTCAAACAGCCCAGTGTGGTGAAAAGACAAAAGAAGAGTACAGTTACACTCCCTTTGAGGATATTCAGTTAAAAAAACATCCCTATCTACAGAAAGAGGATTATACAACCCACACTTTTCAGTTGTGGAGAGATGAACAGTTTATTGGTTCATTAACTCAAATTAGTATTTTATCCCAGGATTTTCCAGATTTCTAAATTGAAATCGATTAAATATGGAATATGAACATGTCCCTATATTCAGAACAGAAGGAAAGGAATTAGTGAGCACACTGAATATTTTGTGAGGAGGTTTCCCTGTCCATACTGGGCCATAGATTTGATGATTGTTTATACAATGTCATTAACAACACGACAGTCAGAGAGGTTACTGCAACATGAGGTTAATCCTCATTTCAGTTTTAATGAGATTTGATAATTGATTATTGGTTTTTTGCATTTCTGATAGTAAAGATGAGCCTTTGATCAGCTCAGATGAGCAAACAATGAAAAATACCATTGCTGTGTGTGCAGTAAAACTGGGTTTTATATTGGTAAAAGCGCAGATTTCATTTTTATCAAATGTGCAGCTGCAAGCGATAGCTCCATCCTATGATGCATGATAAAATAATTGTTAAAAGCAAAGAGATGACAAATATCAAGAATCTTTTCAGTTACATAAATAAAATGTCATATACAGATTTAACATTGAACAATAGTGATATGTCTGAAAAATTATGTGTGAGCATATTGTAAACCTATGCACTCTTCTTTTTTTATTGAAATAACACTCATGGATAGAGAGTGTCTGTGAATTTGGAGGTGCTGTATAGAAACAAGTTAGTAATTTTTTTACTAGATATTTCTTTAAAATGCAGCTATTGCAAACTGGATTTTCCGTCACTTGGAGCAGGCTGAGTTTCTGAAATAAAAGATTAGCATATATAAAAGAATAGGTGTGCTCAGCTATGGATAGCTTTAAGCGCACTTACTTTTTTTTTAGTAATTTCATATTCAGTATTGTTATTTTTTAAATCGCTGACCTCTTTGTCTGTTACTCCAGTCATAATTTTTCACATGCTGAAAATCCTTTGGGCTGTGATCTTAAAAGACACTTGCAGAATTAAACACCTGTTCTATGAAACAGAGAAAAAGAAGACTAAGCGCTATCTTGCTGCTTTAAAACTCCCGCCTAACAGCTGTAGAAAGAAAAATTTTGAAGACTTTCCTTTTTTGAATTTTCCCTATTTATTAGGCCATCAAATACATTTTTTTTCTCATCTTTTTTTGATTTTCATTCAAATTCAAATGCCATTCTTTCTTTCCATGCACCCGATAGTGCTTTGATCAGTAGATATTGCGTCATTTTAAAACACTTCTGTTTATTTTTTCTGCTACTTTTTCAACACAGAAAGTAAAATTCCTTTATCCTTTTCCATTCTAATTTTTTTTTCCTTTGAGTTCACAAGCCAGACTGAATAAACTGCTTTGACTTTCAAATGCCACACTCTCATTTCCTTTCCTTGTGTATTCATTTGCTTGGGACAGCTTTGAGATCAGTACATTCTGCTAAGAACCAAAGGCACATTTGAACATATGGTAGCAATCCTAAACGATGCAGATAATTCACTAACTTACTGTTTCTACCAGCAATCGCTTGTATTTCTCATTTATTTCTATTATATGCACTTGTTAAAAAGTGTCAGTTTCCAAATGTACCAATACATGAAGCGATTTACATTATTTTCTCATGAGTACAAACATACAGTTCATTGTCCTGTATTGAAGTCTAGATTAATTTTTTTCTCCATGTTTACCCAATGTTTTAGCATGAGCTAGAATATTTCGGGCCTAAAAATGGAGAAAGCTATTGAGTAATTATCATTAACTGTGTTTTTCATTCAGTGAGTCATCAAATCTGAAACAAGGATATGCAGCTTGAACAGTGAATAAGTTGTTGCCCATAAAAATGGACACAATATCAGGTTGAAGGTTTATTTTAAATAACCATCAACAGTTTATTTCTCTCCATGAAAACCCAAATCTTCTTAATTCAGCACAGAAAATTTTATTCTTTGTTAAATTTAAAAAACAAAAGAAAAAGCACCTTTGTTTCAGAACAGTTTATATGACTGCAAATATTTTCCATAAAACAAAAATGCATTTTAATAATAGGCCTCTGATCAAGCACAGACTGTGATGTAGGAGACAAAAGACTTTGGTCCCGGAGAGTGAACAAATTGAATCTATGACAAACCGCTTACTAAGTAAAGAGAAGAAATTACTTTTCTGAAAATATATTTAGAATTTAAAATAATGGCACAGGTAAAATCTCACTGTATATTCCATTGATAGAATATTAAAAAATTATATTAAGTGACATACATTTCTCTTTTAGGTAGCATACCTATTAGATGCTCAGTATATTAATGTCTGTTATTTTACTTGCTACATTACATATGATTTTGTGCTTGTCATGGATGCTGCCAGTAAAGAAAGGGTACAAACCACAATGGTCCTGTATATAAATCGCATACCACTCCAGCTGATAATGGCAAATAACGTATTGATAAACACACAGATTCTGAGCATATTTATTAAAATGGATACCTTATAATTAAATTTAATGGGCATGCCATTTTCAGTGTTTAAAGTAGAGAGCAACATTACAGAGCGTAAGATAAAGTACGTAAGAAATGTACACTTTCTATAAATTATGTTCCCAAGACTGCATTTCAGAAGAGGCACAGTGGAAAATAAAGATGAAGGGATCTTAGTCATGATGAATTATTCATATTGTAGCAACAGGACAATATTTATTCTCGGTAATGCACTTGTACCTCTGGAGAGCTGAAATGCATCAAAGCTTGTTTATTGTTGATTTATGATCACAAAAAATAAGAAATATTCTATCGTCATAATTTTGGAAATGATCAAAATTTCTTCCTAGAAGATGAAGGGGATGCTTGCAGTAAGGTATTCCACTGAAAAAATAAGGCTTATGACAAAACAAAATACTAATCATGACCTACTTCTGGCTGGAGCTATTAAAATTAAGTTTCTCTCTTCTGAATACGAGTATATAGCGTGTTCTACTTCTCTAAGAAAAACTATATATTTGCATTTGTGGGGTTTTTTTAATTCTGTGTAGACTAAAAATAAATAATGAAATTTTTTACCTCTGGAATCTCTGTAAAATCTGGCATAATTTTATGAGATAAGGCCTGTTAAAGTAAGCACAGGTATACTCACTAAGGCTACTTATCAACAAAAACCCAAACTTCTTCAGACTATTTCATAGGCAAGTAGATTTTCAAAGCTACTTGACACCCGTGAACCTCCACTGGAACTAACAGCGGGTGTTGGACTAAGAGCTATGATTATGAGAAATAAATATCTGTGTTTTGATTTTTTTTTTTTTTTTTTCTGCTTTAATGACTTTCAGGGTCTCTGCGCTCTGTGGCTGCCTCCCTCAGCTGGTGACAGGGGACTGTTTATGGAGGATGGACTTTGGAGGAGCCGCCTGCCATTTGCACTGGCCACAGATGGAGTTTCCTCCCTTTGCAGAGGAGTAGGCTGATTCCAGGAATCTGCAGCCCATACAGTCTGCTCACCAGCTTCCCCCACGAAACCTCCCTCCTTGACTGTCGCCTGCACTGTCCTTGTGACATGTCACGTTTCAGTTGGGTAAGCTATTTGCTTAGAGCTCTAAATAGAGGTATCTAAGCACCAAGATTAGGGGCTTGTGGTTGATTTCTCCCTCCCGCCCCATCAAGATGTATCTTGTAGTAGATCAAATGTGTACAGAGTCTTGATATCCTAGAAAAGTGAAAGTTGCTAGCAAAAACATTGAAGGAGAGAAATGTTTTTCATACACATGAATAACTTGGCATGATTGACATAGCAAGGAGAATTGAATGGTTGCTTTCTATAAATACAAGCAGGGTTACTCACTGAGAAAGGAAAAGAACTCAATAAAAATATTATAAAAAGATGAATAGTTATAACCTGGTCATGAATAAAAATAACTGAATTAGAAGGCCCTTAATGTCTTGCTCAAGCTGTATTTCACTGGAAATATAGGAAACAAAAGTCAAATAATAAGAGGCTTCTAAGACAGGGATCAATAATTTTATGAAGGCAATTTTGTTACATGGGTGTCCTATGTGACAGAATAACTCAGGAAATCCATTTCTGTTCAACAAAGCCCATACTGGCTTTTTTTATTGGCTCTATAGAATATAGCTTGCTTTAAACAAAGAACAAATCAATAACACTGGAGGACACTAATCAGTAATAAGGGAGTTTATTAGGTTAAGTATTGTGGCTTTATATGGGGTTACTGTGGGCTAAAAATCAGATTTTTTTCAGGGCAAATTTTGCAAAAGAATTGGCAGTCATTTAGGATGATCTGAACAAGGTATTGGTTTCAAAATATCCTCTTCTTGCCTGGTGCTCTGACTTTATTTAATTCCAATGGAGGTTAATGAGCTCTGTTATTATTATCATGAACTATTAAATATAAGATCTTGAATAGCCATCATACGCATGAAAGTTTTGAATGATTTGAAGACTATTGAAATGCTTTGCTGTAGCATTTATACATGCTTCGGTTTTTCTGCTCTAGATGCTGTAAGGTTGAATGAGTTAAACTTTACCCTGGATTTAGCACTGAAGAAACAATTTTCCAAGGCAGTATTAAGTCGTAGGCTGTGAATAAGGATTTAGAGTTGGAAGGGAGCTTGGTAGACAGAAGTAATGAAAGTCCCAGAGGGGAAGCGTGGACTTTAGTTCCTTGTGGGTGCAGCAAAAGTGTGCTTGACAATGCGGTCTCACAGAACTAAAGGCTGTTTAGCTGAGGGCTTCTATGGGACTTCCCGTGGCCCTGACCAGCCCCACCTTGCAGCATGCATTAGCACCACCACTTGTGTGCCTGCACAGTGAGCCAGCTTGGGAAAGCGATCCAGCTGAAAATGGGGGGGGTTTGTGGGTTTCGGGGGGTGGAGATTGCCTGTGGTGGGGGGGGAAGACAGCAGTTTTCATCTACAAAATGCTCCCTGAGATGTCATCCTATGAATTCACAGTGGGTGATGTGGTGATGATGGGAATGCATAGTTGAGGGTCCTGCATCAGCTGGATAGACTAAAGCCTGTCTAAATTGCTATGGAAACAATACAGTGAGAAAAAGTTGCAGCAGTGTAAGTGATTGTTCCTGTCCCTCTCGCTGGTACAAACAGAGCTGGATTGAGCCTGCTGCACAGTAACCAACAGGTGCTGGGTCCCTCATTACAGTGTGCTTTTGCTCACATAGCCTTCTACTCAAAGTCCTTCTCAGGAATTAAGTGTATTTCAGCTCATACTGGGACTGCTGGGTTTAAAACTATGCTGTTGAAGTTTGTTGAGTACAAAACCTTTCAATGGAAGTATCTGAGCACTTTACAAGTTTGCATCTGAGGTTTACTTAAAGAAGCATCTGTGAAAATCTTCCTAAAGCAAGCAAGGGAAAAAATTCAAGATGTGTGTTGTCTCATTCTTTATGAAGTTTATAAACTAGGCCTCCGGCTCAGCAATACATACTCTCAAGACTTCAAGCACATAAATAGGCCTTTCTTTCAAGGCATGGGGACAACTCTTTGCAGCACCAAATGTATCAAATACTAAGTAATAATGACTAGAAAACAATAAAATTGAAATTAGTATGTTGAAGGAAGGAGATTAAATTTATACGCATTTACTCGCTGGAAATCGGGCACGCAAAACCTTTCTTGTATTGTTTGGTACTTTTTGTTCTGATCATCTTTTGAATTGACAATACCAAAGGAAGCTGTTAAAAAGCTTTAGTGAAACTCAGCTAGTATGTGGATTGGAAGCTGTCAGTGGGATGTAGGCAGCAAAACCATTACCAAATTAGCATCAAAATAATGAAACAGAACATGTTAAATTTGAAAACTCTTTGAGTTATTCTAGTTTTCATGATTAAAAAAAATAAATAAATAGTGCTGATACCACCAAGAATTCAAAATTCACAATTTTAAAAAAAATCTCATTTTTCTGCTTCATCTTTGTTAAGCCCTAATTTCAGGAAAATTGTGCTATATCATGAAATCTTCATAGCCTTTTCAACATTAATGCAGAACTTTTCCAATATGTATAAAATGTGGAAATCATCTGCATTTACCATGTGATAGGAGAGCAAGTGAGAGAATTGTTAGGGTGCTTAGCAGTCGTAACCTTAAAAAAGTCTGGGAAAGGAAGGGACAGCCACATCAAAATTCAGTTAGAGTAAGTTTTCTCTCAGAATTTGAATGGAACATAATTGGTAGATTTTTTATTTTTTTTTTATTCAGACAATACCCACAATATCATTGAACATGGGGCAAGAGAACAGGAAAAGATGAAGAGTAATTTCATGCTGTAGTCAAAGAGGGTTGGTTCTTAGTGGACTAGAAGGATACCGAAAATTTTGTCAAAAATCCATAAATTGACTTAAGAGCAGAGACTGGACATACACCTTCACACACACAAAAAGAAGATGTTGAAATGATAGAGGAATCCATTATGTGAGCATTTCTCTTATGCTTATGATAGCATTAAGGTAAGAATATTAAACAGAGAATGCACTGTCTTGCTGATTAAATTAGATCGAGAAGAATGGCAGACATAACAATACAATTGCAAGAAAGCAATCGATGTGTCTAAACCCATAGGCAAACCTGTAAAAAAAAAGTCAATCAACTTTATAAAAAAAAAATGGTTAGAAAGAAAGATGGGAAGGAATGTATGCAGTGGTGGCATATATTACCAAGAAATAAGCTTTGTTTCTTTGGATATCAGTGCCAAAAATATAAGTCGTGGACTCATATCCTGTAAGGATATCTCAAATTAATTAAATGAAGAAAATAATGTGGTATAACTCCTGCATCTGAATGAGACCGAAGGAAATAATGTAAATGTTGTTCTTGTATAAAAAATACAAAGATTTGTGCCCTCTAAAGAAGGGCATAAATCACTACCCCCCACCCCACCTAATTATGGAGCATGTAAGTTCATCTCTGGCCTACTGTAATGTGTGTGTGTTGAAACTTTCTGAGCTCAGTGATCAGAAGGCTCTCGGATCTAAAATCTTGAAGGCTTTAACATCAGGAAAACATTTATGTGGTTCATAAAAAGAGTACGTGGTAGATAAGTGTGTGTCATGTGGGCAAAAAGACAATAAAAAAAGTACTCTGAAATACATTGTTCTTAGACAGGAGATGTTTGAAAATAAAATAAAGAATCATAGAATCACAGAATGTTTTGGGTTGGAAGGGACCCCTAGTGGTCATCTAGTCCAACCCCCCTGCAGGGAGCAGGGACACCGCTAACCAGATCAGGTTGCTCAGAGCCCCATCCAACCTGGCCTTGAATGTTTCCAGGGACGGGGCCTCCACTACGTCTCTGGGCAACCTGTTCCAGTGTTTCACCACCCTCATTGTAAAGAATTTCTTCCTTATATCTAGTCTAAAGAAGTTACTAGAACTTCTGAAGGAGTTAGAAACCTAAGAACAAATGATTTTTTTTTCCTGAGAAAAACAGCTTTTGTTTGAAAAATCACTCTTACCAAAGGAAATTCTTCTCTGTTTAGTACAAATTAACAAGGATGGAGTAAGCTTTGTGTTCTTCCAATCTCACTTTTAGCATTGCTTTTAATTGCTATTGGTATTTCTGAGGCTTCTGTCATCTCACTGAGGCTGTCGTATTTCTGTGCCTCTAGGATCTTGTGTGCCCAGTGGAAATGACTGTCAAAATGCTTTTGACTAAGGGTTCCAGAAAACATTCATGTTAAATCTCAATTATACTTACATATTAATGTCTGGTTTGTTCTCTTTCTGTGCTGATAAATTTTGGTTTCCTAAATAAGAAAAATTGTTAATGAGAATGGAAATACCAGTTTTCCCTTCACTTGGATTCTCAAGAGTATCTCAACCAGTTTCAGAAACTGTTGTCTAATGAGGTGGAGCAAAAATAAGGATTTTTTGAAAGACAAATCTCAAGGAAAGCCATGCAAGTAGGTAGTTTCCTGTGATTCTAAATCAAATTCTGTGGTTTGGCTTTCCAAACCTATTTAAAGAATAACTGACAATCATAGAAACCACCGTATGCAAATAAGCTGTTTAATTTGAAATCCTAAACTAGATGTTCTTCTAACAGTTGAAACAATATCAAAGTATTCCTTTGGTAATTCTGCAAAACATTTTCAGTTGTGTGAAATTTTATATTTACATTTTTGTTGGGTTCCTGATTGTTTCTCCATCTGTTTTCTGTGGGTTTACTGGATTTCAGTGAAAAGTGAATAAAACTGTGAAAACCTGTGAAATATTATTTTCCACAGTTGGTGTTTGGACAATTTCAAATGGGAATGTGATTATCCGGTAGGTTACACATTACTATTGTCATACATGATTTCTCAGAATCCCAGTCTGTTCTCAGACATCTCACCCTTGTAACCTGTAGAGTTCTGCAGAAATTAATCTTACGGTGGAATATCCAACACCCGGTTTCAATGCCTAACTTAATATGAGAGGCAGCTTGTCTAGGAAAAGAGAAATTTATGAAACTTGATTTCTTCAGAGGACATGAAACATTTAGGGCATACCTGAGTATTTATCAAGCTTGATTTTTGATAAATACTTAGTAATTATTTTACATGATGGGACCTCTTTATATTTTGTATTTAAAAAAATAATCAAGGTGATTTATTTATGTATTTAAGACATGTCTGCCATTAAATCATAAAATTTAAATTGCATGTTGTAATACAGTTTAGGATGAATTTGATTATCCTACCACAGACTCTTTAGGCATAGCGCTTGGACCAGACGCTACCTATAAAGCCCTGATGGACACCTTCATGATCAAATGCTGCCTGTAGTGGCTGCTGAAGTTTGGGGAGGGAAGGGCAGAGGACAAATGTCAAACCACCCAGTAACAACCGTCATAGGTGGTAGGAGAAGGGAGGCCAAAGAAAATCAAGATGCAAAATTTCTGTCACATATGAAAACACTGTCGAGACTGTTCATACCATTATGAACATTAGGAAAAATTTCTTCACTGAAAGGGTTGCCAAGCATTGGAATGGGCTGCCCAGGGAAGTGGTTGAGTCCCCATCCCCCTCCATTTAAAAGCCAGGCAGACGAGGTGCTTAGGGACATGGTTTAGTGGTGGGATGGCAGGGTTAGGGTAACAATTGGACTTGATGATCTTAAAGGTCTTATCTAACCTGTTGTCCTTAGCTGTTGTCCTTAGAAATGGCAAGCACTTAAAAGAGATTTGACGTTTTAAGGAGTAGATTAAATTAATCTTTGCTATAAGAGATTCAGTGTGCCTGTAACTTAAAAGTGGTATGCCTATTTATACAGTGGTTGCATTTGGTACCGTGTAATCTGTAGATTACTGGAAGCAATATTTCTTTCAATTGTGTTTGGTCTCTCTTCTTTAGAAATTGCTGTAACTTTTCATAAACAGACTGAACAATCTGAATCCTACCATCGTTTCTGGAGCTATTGCAGTTGTTTAAAAGAATTGTTTCCCTCCTTAAAAAAATTCAATTTCTGCTGTTTGCCAGGTCCCTTATGCATTTGAAAGGTCGCCCTCAAGCATCTAGTTTTTTCCATAAAATCTCTGATGCAAAAAAAATTAACAATATTCCTTCAAGCTGCCTGAAAAAAGTGCAATGTGAGGAACAAAATATAAAACATGCCCCATCTGAATGTTTTTCAGTGGTTTAAACCCATAAATGTATTTTGATAAATACTTGACTAAGATGGCACAAGTGAGTATTGCTGTCATTTTGGAAATGTGTAACATTCTGAAAAGCAATAAAGGGAGCTTGTATTTGTCCAGAGAAGGAATTCCCCCCCTCCTTTGATTTGCTTGTTTTACGTAAAAAAAAAAAATAGCTTTAATACAGGAACATTTGATAGAAATAAATTAGTTTCATGTTACTTGACACTTCCTATTTTTTCCTATCTGAAGTAAAGAAAGAAAATAGAAAAGCAAATTATGATGCTCTCTCGCATTGTGTGAAACTCCTCTGCCACTGTAAAATCACAACAGAAGAATGTTACTTTAATAACCTGTGTTATTTAAAGAAGCTCATTAGTGTCTTTGTAAATTGCAACATTGCCAGTGTTGTAACTTTGCATCCAGAAGAGCTATCGTAGGAACAAAAAGCATATTCCTTGCGCAATTAAGAATTGAAATGTTCTCTGAGTAGTTTGAACCGAGTCCTACGTTATGTAACTTAGATTTTCAATTTGAAATAAGGACTTAGTGGTGAAAAGGATTTATACTGCTTATAAGGGATTTATCATCTGAATAAACTAAAGGTTATAAGGTGTTTGAAGGCAAATAGTGAAAGTTCATGTGGGCAGCTCTGTGAGGATGAGAGTCGGTCTCTGAGTGAGTCTTACACTTCAGAAAAATACATTTTTTTTTTGCTCAGTTATCCATCTACAATCTACACTATCACTGTACCCTGTCTACTATCAAACTGAATAAACAGGAATTTTTCATTTCAGAATTACGATCTTTCTTTCAAAGTGCACTTGCTGTTCTTTTCACACCGTCATGCATTGAAAGCAAAGAAACTGCACACAAAATTTGAAAAATATCTGCCTATAATTCTGTGGAGTTTTACTTCTATACATTATTACTTATGTTGACACAGTTTTATCAAATAGATGATTTTTGCTAAAACATTTTTTCTAGGATTAAAAAAGAGAGAAGGCCTAGGTCCTTTAACGAGTAATTTTATACACTGTATACGGTTGGAATTGAATTTTGTCTTGCAGCTTGAGAGATCTCCATCAGGAAACACTTGGTTAGCCAGTTATTCCACAAATATGAACAAAACGTAGTCTCTGCTACCTTACTGCACAGATTAAATCACAAAGGACGGCTATTAACCAGTTGAAAAAGAGAGCAGTTTGAATACCAAATTTCTTTGCAGCAGTTTATCTGAAAAGCCATGTAAGGTAAGCTTTTTATATTTTTTTTCCCCCTCCCATTCCTAAACTCCCATTAGCCCTGTTAGACTTTCTCTAGTAAATTTTTGTTAGATAATTCTTTATGGCAGAGATTTTATGTTTGTACTGTACTTAGTATAATCGAACCCTACTCTTAATGGAGTCAAGGCATTGGTGGTTGTCAAGATGGAAAGTAACAATGTAGTTTTAATATTTTATTTCACAAATACAGCAAGAGTATACGTAGTCTCTGAATTAACAGTCACAAGTGCTAGAAGCTGGAAGGATGCACCATAGACTGAGCTGGTTTACACTTCTATCTCCAGTAGCTGTTATTGACTCAGAGCAGACTATGCAAAAGGGACCTTTCGCTCAGCTGAATATGGTGGTCTTGAATAAGTTTTGTAAATACGCTTTTGGGGTACTTTTGCAGTATTTGTCTGTATTGTTACTGGTTATGGCAGTCATTTTAAGTTTCTATTAAAAAAAAAGGCAAAAAATCCCAGGCTGTCCTAACATGTTCTCAGAATGTTCTCTGTGAAATGAAAAGGGAATGAAATGAGGACTGAACTGCAAAGAGAAATCTTAAGGAAAGCAAAAGTATAATTAAACTCTGCTGTTCATGGTAATGTATGTTATTCTGATAAAATTTGTGGGGTTTTCAGCGTAAGCAACTCAGACAAAAAAAAACCAGCCCATGTGAATATATCAAATAAGAAGTGCCAATCAATGCAAATTAAATTGCAGTCTTTACAGATTTTAAAATATCTAGGTTAGTTACGTCCATGGCTAATAAAAGGGAGAAGGAGGAGGGATGCCCTCTCTCAGCACAGTATGGAAATCTGTTCCTTGGCCATTACATCTGAGTCAGTCAAGACCAATTAACTAATCTGGGATATACTGCGTATTTCTTGATTAGATGATCTCGAACTTTATATTAAAATTCCAGTATGTGCATTGTTGTTTCTACCTCTTCTATTGATTATTTTGTATTTACTTAACACTCTGTTTAAAATGAAGGTGAGCAGTGTGCCTCAGGAATGAAAACCTGGCATATAAAATTCACAAAGTCATAGAAGAGGCAGATAAAAACTTGCTTGTTGTTACAAATTTCCAAAAAGGGGGGAAATTCTCTTGCCTCCACAGAGTAAGGCAAGAAATATGAAATAGGGATGAGTGATGCAATGGTTGGACCTCATCAGTGAAGTGCTCTTAGATTTGATTCTCTCAGTAAAAGAATTACACTAATGTATTAAAGGAGTCACATAAAAAAGTCGGGGTTTATTCAATCAGAATAAATCTTTGTAAGTAACTGGGTGATGGGAGAGTGAAATTTTTTGAGTGAAATGTGAGTTTTGAGCATTTTTAAACCATATCTGTACATGGTCACAGTGCAACCCTTTAGGAAGATGGTGTGTTACCTGCTGGCTACTTAAGCATTTCTTGCGCTCTTTGTCAATATTTTTGTCTGTATGTGAAGATGAAAATCTTAGGTTCTATAGAAATATCAATATGAAAAGACCACCAACTTAGTGAATGTAATAGGTAGCTCTTGAGTATCAAATATTTGCTGACCACAGTGCATATAATTTCTTAAGATCTGATTACATTATCTATATACTGTGTAATTAAGTACCCCCCCATAAATATAAATTATTTTTAAGTCTAAGTCTAGAGTTCAATTTCTTTTAAAAAGCTAATGTAAGAACCTTGTAATTCAAACGGTTTATGTCTTACAAACAAGCAAGCAAACAAAAAGAGCAAAAGTGAATATCAAGCAGGTTAGTGTGTGTGCTTTAATGAAGGCAGGAAGAAACATAGCTATGAATTAGTAAATTGATTGAAGTATACCCAATGCAAATTAAAGTAGCTCTTACAACTTACAGGAGACTAGTTGAATAACAGTATATTTTTAAATCCATATTTTTAAGAGAAATTGTAAATCAGTGCAGTCCTGTACTTTGCCCCTGGGTATAAATGACATCTTTTGGAAACTGTAATGCATATTTACTCTAAGAAAGCAAACTCTGGCCCTAACAGTTAGTCAAAGAAAGTACGTCAGTCAATTGGACTACAGGAACCAATCTATCAATAAAATGGTAATTAGTAGCTCTGAAATGACCAAACAGAATTCTGCAGCTTAGTATTCTGAATATTTAATTTGCAAACTTATGCTTGGTCCATGTATATTTTTTTCTAGAAACTGGTTTCTAAATTATTCTAAGTTTTGGTGGTGTAATACATTTGTTAATGCACCAGTAATGTAAAATCATTTCAGAGATACATAATCTTGAAAAACATCTCAGGAAAATTCTCAATTTTTCTCATTACCAATTTCTTAAAAGTTCTTAGAAATACTACTAATAATCCAAAGCTGTCTTCACCAATGATTTGGGTAGTCTTCATTTTAAAAGATTTTTCCAAAGAACAGACACATGGTAGATGTGTTATCAAACACATCTAAGAACTTTCATTGAAAGTAAGTAGAGCAAAAAACATGGAAAATTGAGGCATCAGCAAAAAAACTCTGATGAGAAAACCAAAGGAGCAAGTTAAGTGATCACTATCATAACTGTGGTTCTATTAGAGTAAATAGTGATTTAACAACACTTTTGGATATTGTGTACATAGAAACTCAGGAAAATTAGAATTCAGTAGATTATTAGATAGAAGCAATTTTGCAGTCATAGCTCCCGCATAAAAGCACACGGTACAGAAATGATTGTTATTAATTTTTAATTTTTTTTTTCAGGCCTTGTAAATCTAAGAACTGTCTTAAAAAAATAGCACAAAACTAAAACAAAACAAAAGAAAAAACCTATACAGGGGATGTAACAATACAGGAACTCCTATAGTTGATTTCTGCTAAGAACAGAAATAATAACTCTGTCTTCTACAAATTCCAATCTGGTTAAGGTGTTCATCTGATGAGAATGTAATTGTGATATTGCTGAAAAAGCACTCCCTGAATCAGAGGTGTCCAGAGAACAATTCAGTTTCACTGCAGTTTTCAAGGTTCTTGTTTCTGTTCTGTTTTGGAATGAAAACAAACCTTTCCGGTATTTCCCTATTCAATATGGATTGAGTCTTTTTGTGTTGTTTCCACCTCGGTGGATCCCCCTATGTTGTCCTTCAGTCTCCATGCAGACTTGCAGAGCAATGCTGAAGCCTGCTCTCCTTTATCTCTTTGTGTCCTGGGAGGTGGCTCTGGTCTTCACTTCAACATGACGCTGTGAATTTCCACTCCGCACTGTGCTTCTGCTTCGGTAAGTCTCTGATTTCATTCCACATAGTTAAATCCTAGTTGCTCACACAGGAAGGCACTGGTCTTATCCAGTGTTTTGTGATTGGCACTCATTGTTAAGCCCTGAAGACAACGTGGGTCAGTCTGTGTAACGGTGGGTCATCTACTGCTTAAACCCAGGCCAAATGTGAGTCTATAATGTAGTGCATATCACTTCTTGAAATCATCTTGGGCTGTTTCTAGAATTTTGCTTTTGCCAAGGTCTACTTTTGATGAAAATACTGTGACCCTCTCTATCTGCAAAGTTATCTTATGCTCTTCTTGTAACAAAAGAAACTTTAAAGATGGTGTTTTAAGCAACCTTGATGGAATGTTTATGAACGGGTTGAGAATAAAAGATCTAGGAACTTCGAAGTTCTCCTGTATTTCTGTAACCAAGATAAAACAAGGCTTGAGGAATCAGAAGATGGAGCTGTAAAGACTCATGGAACAGAAACCTCTTGAGGCAAACTTAGCTCACAGCTTCTTTTATCACCTACCCTTTGTAAATTTCTTTCTAGATAGTATTTCAATCTTTCAAATTACAAGAAAGTTGGCTGGTATAATTTAATTTTTATGAAGTCTTTTATAAATCCACAAAATCCTAACACTGCGGACATAGAAGGAGTAGAAGTAACTATGTGTGGTCATAGGAGGAGAAATATTTGACAGATTTTTACTACATAGTGTGCTTTTTTGTTTGTCTGATACTACTGGAACTAGTCCTGAGTGATAGTTCCATTGCTGCTTTCAAGACAGCAATTAATTACAGCAGGCTGACAATGCTGAAACTAATGCACACAGTGTGTTGACATTTAGGCAGAAATTCCACCTCCATTATATGTACAAATATGAAGAACCCATTGTTGTCTGTGGAATCTTATTTTCTAGATTATACATGTAATACTGCAGTGACACAGGAAAAAAACTAAGGTTGAAAACTGCTTAAAAACGAAGACTGTAGCATTTACAGTGGTCACAAATTCCTTATTCACTTATTTCTTCTTTCTTTGGCTGTGCACTTCTCTTACATGAGGAAAAATCTAAAAAAAAACCCCCAATACCCTAAACTAATTGCCTCTGTAAAAGAAATAAGGAGGTCTTTACTGTGCCTTAACTGATAGAGTCATTATCACAGAAACATCTAGTTTTATATTTCTTATCTTCAATATAATCTTTGTAGGTGTCATAGGTAATAAGAACATTATCAGAATGAAAGGGGTGTGAAACTGCTTAAAGTAGTATTTCAGGATATCTCACATTACCTAATTTTATTGTTTAAATTGAGAGATAAGTTCACTGCATGCTGGACATGCTTTAAAAAGTACACATTTAATGACAGCTGCTTAGATTCAGATCTACATATCTTTGAATGACTTGATGTTCGAGACAGATGTTCACTCAGTGGCTTACATTGATTTCAAAAGGAGAGGTATTAATTCAAGTGAGAGCTGCTTTGTATTCAGCTGCTGTGTAATTAAGCATATCTATGCATGCATTTTCTATGGAGAAACTTCCCTAGTTTCCAATTTAGTTTTTTTTTATATATAAATTTGGTTTACATGTATATATGTATATAATTCATATATGTGCATACAGGTGTGCAAATTTATATGCATATAAAATTATAAATATGAAAACCAAGTATAGATTTAGGAGACTAAGTTGAGCTTCTTTTTAAATTATAGTCTGTGCTTTCAAGATTAAAAATAACTGTGATGTGGGGGATGTAAAGGAAAGGATGTGTGTAATATGTTATTTTTACATTGAAGTGAGCAAAGAGAGAGTGTTTATATGAAGAACTTCTTTGTAAAACACATTCCTTGCCCTGTATTATAGGTGTACCTCTGACATCCATCCTCTAGATCTGAGATCTAGAAGAGCTTCATTTCACTGCAGTGGAGGCATAGCAAAATAGTGACAGCTATTTTATTTAATAAGTTTGAATAATGGGCAGTAAATAACAGTTTTTTACTCTCACTTCCATTGGCCAAATTAAAGCGGAGTAATTTATGCCTTGCTCCTTTGTTGAGTTCTTTCTGCTGCACTTCATCCATCTCAAATCAGCCTTCACTCATACAAAAAGAGAGTGTAATTTTGTGTGAGAAAAATGGTACCTGCATCAGACTGATCGTATGTTCATCCTTGTTTAATTCCTTATTTCATATTTATGAGAGGGTAAAAGAAAAAAAAACCCTAGATATTTATCATTTAGCAGAAGTACACTTTTTCACCTAAGAATTCAATATAATTCTGATTTACCCAATATCCTGAACAACTTGACATTCTAAAGGGTCTTGTGTGTTTGAAGATATGGAAGGTGGTAGATTGTTTAAAGGGAAAAAAGAAAGCTAGATCAAACAGTAATACATTAATCAGGATGGACACTTACAGAATGTGTTCCTAAGAGATACATTTGATTTTGCTGAAAGTGAGTTCTTATTGTTTGCATCGCTGTCATTATAGAGGGGAATCAACTAATTCTTCTAGAATGAAGCGGCAGTTTATAAAATAATTATTAGCGAGGAATAGCATTAAAATACAATACTTCTTTAGGTCTTGCTTCAAAGAGATTAAATGTGAAAGATTTACATTACATTCATAGAGAGTAGGGATTTGAAACAATGCCATAAAGTAAAAAAATATTTTTTTCTTCTATCTGATGAATAAGTGTGTCAATTAAATATAATAATTAAGAGGAATAATTATGCAAAATATGGTTTAGATACCAACAGTGTAAAATGAGTCAGAAGATATCTGGTTTTAGGAAATACAATCTTGATTTGTATCTACTGCTAACAGATTAGGTAATTCTTTATGGAAACACTATATATTGTTATAGTAACGCTATGGTTTATCAGATAGCCTGGGTAAAGAAGGAAACAAAACTTATTCTGTTCATAGACCAGTCCAAAAGAGAAAATAAATTAACTCTGTGAACCCAGAAGTCCACTTTCCCCGCTATGTCCTTTTTTTTCAGCGGAGTAAATTTCCTATTTACTCAAAAGGAAATGGTGGTGTCCTCATATACTGAGTCACTGCACCACATATTTCCAGCTAGTCCAACATTTTAGCTTCTTTGTATTAGAGGTCAAGGAAGTAATTGTGGCCAGAATAAAATTTTTCTTTTTCCTGAACCTCTTCATCTTCCTCCTTCTTTGTCACTGCTAACAGTTTCACACAAATTCATTGCTTGCATCTATAAACTGGGGATTATTTTGGGTTTCTTCTTCTCCCTTGTCCAAACTACCTGGGGTATTTCTAATTATTACAGGAAAATTCTGGTTGTTTTTAACACATCTGTGTAACTAAGCAGATTTCCATTCTAAAGCGTTGCATTTCCTTTAAAAAAATTATCTTGGAAGTACTACTACGTTGGAAATTGAATTCTCGCTTCATACAGTTAATTTTTCATGCTAAAACTAATTTTGTATTTGTAAAAATAAATTCTGTCAAGATAATTATACGCTAAAAATTAAGATGGATCTAGTAAAGAAAACTACTTGAGATTGGAATTTAGAATAAGGAAATAAGGCAATTCAATTTCTCTCCACTCACAAGTGAAATCTTCCTACATACTAAGGAAATTGCATATCTTTGAAAGGATTGATTGAATGTTATGTCACATTCCTAGCTTTGAACAGAAAGTTTTTGTAAAATCCTAGAGGTCTAGGGGGAAATACTTCCATGCTCTTTATATGCATGTTCTGATGAAAGCAGGAAGAAAAGAAATGACAGGAGGCTGAGATCAGTCGTAACAGAGCTACATAAGAAAAGTCTGGCAAGAAATGGAGTTAGCCATTTTGCTCTAGAGTTTGTGCTATCAATTGTGTAATGAAAGAGTCTTGTCATGTATCTGCTCCACAGAACTGTAGAAAATACTTCTACTGTGTCACAGCAGGACTATTTGACAGAATTAAATGTCCACTGGAGTTCTAAAGAAGTCTTTCAGCCCTAAGGACTGATTTATTCTCTCATTAAACAAACCATGTCAAACAGTACTGAAACTCTGTATTTTCTTAACATTTTGCAAACATCCAGACCTACTCAGGAAAAAATAGTATAGCCAAATACATTCAAGAGATTATACAATAGGAAAATATTAAGAAAAAATAACATCAGAAACCTTCTCTGATTGGAAGGATGATGGGAAGGGTAGGTATATGTAAGCAGATAACACAAGGATTAAAGGTGCTGTATTTATGCTGTGCATTGAAGTTTCTCAGTGCAGCAAGGCACCCCAGTACACACCAGCAAATGGACTGAAGTATTCAATCCATTCCACCTTCTCCCATTAGCTATCCATCCACCAAACCAGAAATAAAGTGCGCTGTTCTTCAGGAAATATTGTGGTACAAATATAACAGTACAAACCAGTGCTGGTACAAACCTGAAGCATAAACATAATATATCCAGAAAGATCGAGCACTAGTTTATCCTGTCAACAAAAGGAATTTTATTTTGATGTAGATGCGTTAATTTCTGCAAAGGTAATCTTGGCATAACTGGAAGGTGAGAGGCAGTGGAAGAATGCCAACTTTTTGGAATAACCACCTCTTAATGACATTTTCTTTACAAATACATATAAAGTAGAATATCAAGGTCATTCTTTCTGAACTGAACGGGAATTAATATCAGCTTTATTTCATCTCTCTGGGGGATAGTTTTTTAATGGAAATTTTTGGAGAATGCAGACTCTGCCTCCAGCTGAGGATTAGTCAGCCATATTTTAACTGCAAGAAATTTTAGGAGATGTAGCCTTGAGATTATATTCTTATTTTTACAGTTGGGGAACAATGCTGATTCCCTAAAGACGAAAGGGGAGTGTGAGGACATAGCGAGAAAAAAACCACAAAGGCTTAGAAAATTGTTTATTTTTCTCTTGTAGACTCATAATTTAAACTTTAGTACTGAGGGAAGAGTGACATCAGGCACACCAGCACATGACGTAGTTGTACAGGTGTCAGGGTTTTTCTTTAAGTCATTTCTTCTATCACTGCTTCTATATCTGTGGACTCACAGCTGTGTCAAAAAAGAAAAAAAAACCCCTCAGTCTTTTCTGACAAAACCAGGTGACAAAAAAAAAAGCTACAAAAAAAGGAATAAAATAAGCTAAGAGAGACAAATAAGGAGTTTTCATGGAAAAGGGAAAAAGTTAACGTGAGTGTTGCAGTTGTGGTAGTCACACTTGAGCTCAGCCTGGTGGAGGTAGACACCAGACCAAAAAAATAGAAAAAAGTCTCGGTTTTTTAGACCTCCCACTCATTGGGAGTATCAATACACTTTGTCTCTATGAATAAGCAGTAAAGAAAATGTGATATATTTGGGGTTTAACTGATCAATGTACTTTCAGAAGTGTCAGAACAGAGTCATATCCTGTCCCTTGTCAACACCTGCTTCGATATGATTTTGTATGTATTTTGTGAAAGGGATTCAGGTGCAAATCTGGAACAGTAGCTAGAGTTATGCCATATATTAACTCTTTGTTACTCTTCTGTACTTGTTGCAGATGCCCTGAACAACGAAGAAATGACCAACTTGTCAGAATTATCTTGCTTGAGAAACTGGGTGATGGTAACAGTGAGGAAGCCACAGTGATGATAGAAGAGCTCTTGCCGTTACAACTGGAAGCCAATAGATGCTGAAGGACTGGGTGCCCTAACTGCAGTATCACCAAACACTTTGCAGGACTGCTGGTGGCACAGGTACAGGTGTTTGCTGGTGGCACAGGTACAGGTGTTTGCTGCTGTCAAGGCAAGAAGACATTTTAATTGTAGAGTGAGCACCTTAATGTTTAGTTGGCTATTCTGGGAATTTTTTTGTTCACTCTAGGGATTTAACAAGGAATTAAACTGAGTTACAGTGAAAGCTTTTTTTTGAAATCAGCTTCTTCCAAAGAACTACTTCAGAAATGCTTGGCATTTTCTGAATCAGAACCATTTTACTGTAAAATTCTTAACAGATTTTAGTTTCCACTTTTCATATCTGACATAGCAAATCAGAATGGAGAAGTACTAGGAAGTATTCAGTCACAAAATTCATCTTCACCAAAAAGTTAATGTAAATGATCACAGACACCTTGTGGTTCTCTTTAATAATAACATGTAACAATCAACTTTCATTTTGCAACTGGAGATGTCTCTTCTGATTTTTCTTTAAGTAGCAGAAAACAAAAAAGTTCAGCTGCTTTTCAACTAAGAGGAAATTGTGATGAGGAGGTCTTTCCCATTGAAAATTAAAATATGTTTTTGGTTTATTCTTTATCATGTGTGTGAACTTAGCATCACAGTTACTTGGATTATACCAATAAGGTCTTTACTCCAAGATTTTCGAGAACCTTCAAGTTCAGGGAAAGTTTCTTAAAGATGAAGACCATTATAAAGCTCTGTCTTACCATTCTGTTTAAACCCAGTTTCTTTCTCATGGATTTGATAGTTTAAATATCAGAAAAATTCAACTGCATTTTGGGGGTTATGCTAATTTTCTTTAAGGGAATACAAAGCAATTGATCATTAGAACAGAGTTTTACTTGGCAAAATGCCAAGTTATGTCAGCAGCATAAAATGGAGTTCTTAAATATTTAAAACACTATTCACTTAACTTTGAAGGTCTATATAAAGGCCATTTATACTCAAGAAGGAAAGATAAACAGATTCATTTCTATTTTCTTCTCAGAAATGTAAATGTATATCAGTTTTGAAATTCTGACTGTCTCCCTGTGAATCTAGAAACTATAAAATTAAAGTCAAGCATTAAACTTTTGTGAAGAGAACAAATTAGAAATCCCCTAGTAATAACTGAGCTATCACTACTGTGATATCACTACTATCATTTTGACTGTCAAATAGAGATCTTTCTTTGTCTGCCAAGGAACACATTTAAAATTCAGAACAACAGATTTTTCTTTATCTGTGGATATAATGTGTGTATCAGCTTATGTTCAACATCTGTAATATCTGTACAGTTGGCTAAAAGAAAGATGGGAGTTACAGTCCAGAAACTGTTCTTTAAAAAGTAATTTGCTCTGATTTATGTTGTTCTCATTAACATAATCTTTTTTAAGTACTAGTATTAGCTAATCTGAAGTGTTTTGATACTGTTTGATCACAACAAGAATAAGGGGAAGAGAAAATGCAAAAGCCTTTCTCTACTTGATACTCTTTCCTACTTTTTGGCAAGTTCTGCTTGACTGAGTGCTTCCATTAAATTTAGCACTCAAACTCTCCAGACTGGAAGTACTTCATGCCATTCTTTAGCATCTTCTGGAAAACTAAGAGAGCAGGGGAAAAGGAAAAACACAAAAGACTTGTCCTGTATGGTTGACAGTGTTTTCTATTCAAGGCCATGTCTGAGTGACAATAAATACCATGAGAAAGTTTGGATGTTTTTAATTTCATGAATGTTCAAAGGCCTATATATATGGCAATATTTTTTTTTCCTTCCAAAAAAGTGTAGTGCAACCCTACTTTTATTCATAGAAGCGTATCTGATAATAAACTGGGTGGCCATAGAGTACTAGACTTTATACAGGCATATCTGCTTTGTGTAGTAGATATCAATACCATCTGTTGACCACAATTTTAGATAAATCACTCTGCTATCTAATTAGCATTAGCGTGCATTCATAAGAGGAAAGGTTTTTACATACTGTAAAATTATTTACATACTCTACATACTGTAAAATTATTTTAAAGCATTGAATATCAACACTTTAATAAGGTCCCTGTCCATGGATGATAAAAATACTTGAGATGAAATTGCAACTAGTTGGAAATGGCTAGATACATAAACTACCGGTATCTTTGCAGCTTTTAGAGCTTGCTGAAATGATTATATTTTAGACAGGAAAACATAGTTGTGTTATAATGGAAGTTATTACACGGGAATGCTGACTGTGTTTATTGGCCCATTAGTGACCCTTTGTCATCTATTTCTTAAGGTACTCTGATCTGATAAGATTTATGTCAGTATAATTTGCTGGAAGATTGAGTATTTCCGAGAAGTTTCTCTTAGAACTCTTTTTAAGCTAATTCTTTTATCAATCCGTCGTATTCTGGAGGAAACATATTCCTCCAGATCAGTTGTAGGGACCACATAACATGAAAGTTGATTCTTTCTTCTCAGGATAAACAAAGCATCCTAATATCCAGAAAGGTTGTATAACAATAACAAAACAAAATAAACTAACAAAAAAGGAAGAAAGCATAAAATACCTGAAAAGCCACATAGCTCTTAGTTACAAATGTCTTCCATGATCTGAAAATTGTTCACTTTCCAGTGGGGAGGTGACTCTTTAAAGCCTGTTGAATTCTGTAACTCTCTAATTAACACTTCAATATCCCACATTAGGAAATTTATTACTTGTTGCTAAGACTTTTTGTAGAAATGATCCAACTTGTCTGCAATCTGTGTTGAATCTTTTACTATAGACTCTGTTGTGGTGTTCTTTCAAGGTTTTTGGGGGTTTTTTTTGATTAAGAAACAGCTAGAATCAAGATTGCTCATGTTCTGATAAAAGTACAGGAGTAACTTCATGGTACTGTGTCATTGGTTTTCATAGGAGTCAGCCCCATTTCTCTTTTGTAGATTTTTATCTTTGAAATTTTAATAGTCAAATGCTATGCTGGAAACCCAAAAAGAATCAAAAGGCTATCAAGTGTTTACCTATCTGAAGGTCAGAGTTATTAGGGTTTTTTTATTTTATTTTATTTTGCTTTAGAAGTTTTCTAGCTCAGTACAAACTGCTTTCCAAAATGCAAAAATCAAAATGCAAATTCATCTCTTGATGATGAAGGATGAACAAATAAGTTCTTAATTTTTTAATCATCCATATTAATAGTATTCATTTGGCATGCACATAATGGCATTTATCAAAGCATGTGAAAATACTTGACAGACCCTTTATTGAGCCTCTTAACACTTTTAGGATTAAATCTGTCTTCTAGATAAATGTACTACTAATAATAATAAGTGAAAGCTATAATCAAGATTCTGAACTCAGTCTGAAAAAATAAAATGCTTCTGGTGCTCCCTGTTTAAAGTCATCTGAAGTGAAATGTGGTGATACAGTTAGTAGATAAGATCTGAATAGATGACACTTTTTGTACGACAAATGAAAATTAATTCACTGTGTGACCTATTTAGAGAGCTGGCTTTGCGGAAGGATCGAAGGGTAGGGAGAGGGGGATGTAAGCAGTAGGGGAGGGAGCAGCAGTGAATCAGATTGTCGGTTCATACAGAGAAACTTTTTTGTATCAGAAAATGGAATATTCCAACAGAATAGCTAAGTATTCTAGGGAATAACTAAACAGGGGAAAGCTGAACTCTTTAATTACTGCACAATGGATTATGTTGGTGAGCTTTTGAGAAATTAGATTGCACCCTTTTGGTTCAGGGTTCCTTGGCATCTGGCCTTGCCCTTTCCTAGGCCTTGCAGTCTACTTGGTGTTTCGTTGCTGTTAATGGGAGCATAACAATAAGCTTCTCTGAGGCTAGAACAGTTTAATCCTTTTTCAGCAGGTCACTGAGCAGGGGTGAGTGGGGAGGGGGTTTGAAACACTCTTCTGAGGTGCAATATCTATGAATATGCTGTGTTAAAGTCTGTAGCCCTGTTCTTTAGTGCTGACTAGAAAATGAAAACCAAGTCTCGGAGAGGTGAGGAGCTTTGCTTACCTAAACTTGAGATAAAATAGAAAGTTGGGGCTAAGACAACAGAAGGAAAAGACAGGAGATCCTGCACTGAGTACAGATCACTGAATTAGAGGGGTGGATGAGGGTTTGGAGAAACTGCGGGAAGCATTCAAAAAACATCTCCTGTTCTAATGAAGGAGGCACTTTGGATATTGCTTGGGTATTTACTCATAACACAGTAGACATGAACAAGTTCTCAAAGTCGTGAAGGCCAGTTTCTTATCTCAGAGGAGGCAACTTAGTTGTAAAGTTCACTGCAAAGGTAAGGGAGAGCAGATCAAGCATGTGAAGGCTGAAAGGCAATTGAAGAGAAATCATTGTCACATGATGCAGTTTGCAGTTCTAAGAAGTGGAAAAGAAGCAAGAACAGTGGGATGGGGATGAGTCACTTAAAAATTGTTCAATACTGTCTTGAGAATTTAAACTGGGATAGCACCCTTTGACTTACCGCTACTGCACAGAAGTGTTCTCTTCCAAGTACCCATTAGTACAATATTCACTTGTTAAAACTGTGGCCTGTGAGAGCACTTGGCATGGAAAGTGCAGAGGAAACGGTGGTTACAGGAGAAGGCATAGCAGAAGAAAAGGGAAGCATTAAGGTCTCTTTTTGAAGCTGAAAATAAAACCAAAAGGAGTCCTGTAAAAGCAGACACGGAGAAAATATGATTGGGTATAAAAATTAAGGCTAGCATAACTCTGTGAGTATAATCAGGAAGTCTAAGAAACAGTACAAAGGAAAACTGGCAAAAGACATAAAAATGACCAGGAGAGCTCACGTAGATACATGAGAAATTACAGGAAAGCAAAAGAAAATGCAGTTCTACTGTTTAATAGCAACCAGTATAGTTAACAGGAGAAACAGAAGACAAACTGGAGTGCTGAAAGGCAGGTGAGGAAATGTTTACGTGAGTTGTATGAATTAAAGTAGTAAAGTAAGGTCAGTTCCTTACTTCACCACAGCGTATTTAAGGAAGTAGCCTAAGAAGTCTCTGAATATTGGCAATTATCCCCTTGAACTCAGGAGTGGTGGGACAAGTCCCAGGGGAGTGGCAAAAGGCAAACATAGGGACTTTAAAGAAGAAAGGGATGCTTCTTGGGAAATAAAGACCAATCAGCCTAACTGGGAGATACAGAAAGTTACCTGGACAAATTATTAATATATTTATAAACATCTAGGGGTTAAAAAGGTGATAAGGACGGCCAGCATGGATTTGTCAAGAACAAAGCTTATTGAACCAATCTATTATATATTCTGACATTAGTAGGACTTTCTGCATATTTTCATATCACATTTTGGTAGCTAACTAGAGACGTGTGGTATAACTAGCTGAATTCAATTTCAGATGAAAGTACAAATTTGGGAAAAAAATACTTCCAGGACTGGTTACTAGTTGCAGGCAGTCAAAGTGGAAAAGATTTTCAAGTGAATTACTCTAGGTATCTTTTCTGAACTTGATTCTGTTCAGGGTTTTTGTCAGTTGCTTGCATGGTGGCATATCTTCAGTTACATTTTTTTTAACATGTATAAAAAGATGCAGGTAAAGGCGCAAAGCACTTCTTAATTAATATGAGATGCATATCTCATGGTTATATTTAACAGGAGTGTTAGGTGAATATACTGCAATCTTTTTCATGCTTGTAACAATCTGGATGAATTACTGTTTGTATTTTGGGCACCTCGGTTTTAAGAAAGAGATGGACAAAGAAGATAAACATGCTACCTATGCTACCTTCAGGTGTTCTTACTTTTCTTCTGGAAGTCTCAACTCTCTCTCCACATTAGATTGTATCTGGGCATTGGTGAGACTTGTTACCAGGATAAATATTTTCCTTTGGTACCTGAAGTGGACACATTACTGGTGTTGCAGGCAGCTGTCTAGCACACATCAAAACTGACTGCAGGCTCAGAAAACTTGAGATGTTTGGGGAATTTAGAATACTTTAAAAGAGAAAGAGGGGGCAGACAAGTCTTCTAATATGCAAATGTTTACTTCTGGCTCCACAAAGCTTAGGAAAAGACAAAATAGGTTTGATTTGTAGGAAGATGATTTATGTTACATACTGGGGAAAACTTTTTTGCAAAAAAGGATAATTAAGCAGGAGGAAATAATTTCCCTAGGGAAATTATGAAATCTCTCCTTTAATAGAAACTTTTAAAACCAAACATCTGTCAGAGGTAGTCCGAGTCTATCCAGCCGTGCTTCAGTGCAGGAGGATGGACTGTGTCAGTCTCCAGATCAGTTCCAGCCTTACTCCTGCTGTTCTGTGACATCGTGGAGGACTTTTCTCCCCAACTGCACAAAAACATCTGCGTGCCTCGAGCTTGTAATTAAAACATCTGCTGAACAAAGCAGGGGTGTAAATTTTAACTCATATGAAACACACAATTAATGTATCGATGTGCCAATTGTCTTCCGCTGCAAACTTTTCCTGAGAAGAGTTTCCTTTTATGACACTTTAGTTTATCAATCACTAATTTCTAATAATACATTAATTGGTTTAATATTTGCCCACTAAATTAATAATCACATATTGCCCTTTGGCAAATATTTCCTTTGAAAAAGAATTATCCTCAAATAGCTCTTCTGTCATTCTGACCCAGTTGTTTTGATTCCTTACTGTCTTTACTTAGTAGTTATACAAATGGGATTTTCATACAGATATAATCCATTTCTATTGTAATGCAAAAATAATTTGTTTGACATTCAGTGCCAGTTGCCTGGCTTAGTGTCTAATAGTTATATGCCCACCATCATCTGAATTTGCTGTTATTTGATTTCTGTTAGTTTTCATTCTGCTCTGTCTACAAAGGTAGAATATCTGATGCCTCCTGAATTAGGCACTGTGGGATTCATTTCTTCTTGCCTCACAGACTGCTCATGTTTTCTTTGATCAGAAGAACAATTAAATGGTTTATACTTTTATAAAACATACAAAAGTAACATTTTAAAATGGTACAGACTTGGTCCCGCAATTTACATGAGTTATTTTCAATTATTATGAAAGTAATAAGTAAAGTGATCATATATCATTAATACTTGCTGCAGAGAGTGATGTTTCTGTGAAAACATGATCTTAGAAAATATGTTTCACCATTTGCATGTCTCAGGAAGACATTAATTCCTAAGAGAAAAACTACATGCTTTTCAGTATGTTTGATCATTCAGATCATTCAATTGGCAAGTGTTCTGCCTTGACAGCGGAGTAGTTAAGCATCCTGAGAAAATGAGAGAAAGGGAAAGGGAAAAGGAAAGGGGAAAATGAGAAAAGGAAAAGGAAGAAAAGAGAAAGGGAGAGAAGCTGCTTCTTAATCCCAGTAAAGTACTGGGCTATTATAGAGAAGATTCTTATCTCATCAGAGTCAATATTCATGTCTTGAGTCTTGCTACGCAATAATAATACATTAATTAAGGGTGGGCTTTCAAATTATTTCTGTTGGCTTAACAATGGTGAGATTTATACAGACTTCCATGGGATCAGAACTAAGTCAACAATGAGCTCCTGTGTAAATATATTTCTAACTGAGGAAGATTAAGAGCTCATAATGCAGTGTTACTGTACGTGTCTAATACAATATTTACATTATTTCTGATAGAGTATTTGATAATATTTGCAAAAAAACAATCAAAACAATTGATATAGGTACTACTCCTCAGCTGTTGAATAAATTCTATGGAAAAACTGTTTTTCTACTGCCAGGCTTAACAAACGGCTTACTTTAATATTTGCCCTTTCCCACCCTCATCACATTCATTGCACATTGTGGGTTTTTCTTCCCCACAAAGTTTGCAGCTTTTAGAAACAAGTCATGGAAGACAAGTAGTACAGGAGAACTAACTCCTAATGAATACTGAATATGGACTGTTGTAACTTAGGTACTATTCCTACTACTAGTTTGTATTCTGCCAATATTTGACTCTCAAACTGAGAAAAAGTGTTGGCAAGCACGCTGTCATCTTCTAGGCTTGTGGCAACCTAAAAGTTTACGGTCTATAATTACACAGCGAAGAAAATATTCTCGTGACTCTCATGATCTCTGATTGCTGTTCACAGTAGGACTATCAGACCCGAACATGACTTCAGCGTTAGTGAAGTTGTTCTCCAAATCACTTCCGCCAGGTGACAGTCAGTTTGTGTGTTGTTTCTCCAGAACGTACCACTTCTTTCCTGGTAAAATAAATGATGTCAAGCCTTCTCCTGCAGCTGAATGCATTTGCCTATCTGTTCTGAACCCTGTGAAAGACTTGGTAAAATATTGCAGAAACTGTTCCTATATTCAAACATAGCTTTGTTTTTTAACCCCATTATCCTCATTCAGTGATGCCAGTGATATCTTACAGCTACCTGCAAATGAATGTCCACAACCAGTGAGTATGTGAAAATGGGAATCACATTCTTCTGTTGGCACCAGTGGCTTTCCAATAAAAATATTTTTATATCCAGGCAGCCTTTTGGCCAACTGTATTTTTGGCATTATGCTAAGGAATGCAACTTGCAGCATTAGATGCTCACAAAATGTTTAATGAGCTGGTAAAAGACTTTTCACTCCCTATCTCTTTTTTTTGGAGGGGAAGAAAAGCCTCAGTATCTTACAGTTAGCCAAGTACGGGTGTGATGATCTGCCTGAGAAATACTTGTATTATTTCCCTGAATAGGCTTTGTATCAAAGCATCTGGGAATTCATGGAGAATGTACACCTTTGCAAATAAGAAACTGCCCCAGAAATTTTCTTTTTATGTTTTTAACTAGAAGGCTATGAAAATAATAGAGCTTGAAAAGGTTTTTTCTATTATTAGAATTATTTACCCAAATCCCTCTGTGTGTTTCGTATAGCATAATAGACCACTATTTCCTGCAAGACTGAAATAGATCTTATAAAAACATAGGATGAGGTGCTTTTTAAAATTTATTTCCTAGTATTTTGCTGTGGCGACGAACACCTAACCTAGAGCTCACCAAGCATGTAACGTATTGACTATATGGAACAGGCAGAGAATGGCACAGATATTTTTAAGCTAAACCGCTTTTGGTGAGCTACTCTTAAAGGTCAGATAAGCAGATCCAGTCTTCCTAAAGCATCTTGGTGCTACAAACTGAACCTTTGGTGCCTGCCTTGACCTTTAGTAGAGATGCTCACTGCATTTGCCTAGAAGCTGATATGTTCAGTGATGAGTCTCCCACTTCTGGCAAAACCACTACAATTTATTCTTACTTACATGACAAAAAGTGAGACATCCAGATAAACAAAATGATAAAGCACACCAAAGGTTTTAAAAAAGCATTAAAAGATCTGTTAACACTGTATGTTTTTAATAGCTTTTTTCAAAAAGGAGTTATGGGCAGCAAATGAGAGCATTTTGTTATGTAAATGTATCAGTGTACTTTTCTCAAAATGAAATTGTTTAATGTTAAACTTCATAACCTACAAGCAGAAAATGGTATCTTAAATTAGTATACCATGTGTTTATCATAAACAGCTGAGATAGTTAATGTTGTTTGCTTTAGTAAAGCTCCCTGTATCAATTTTATGTGTCAAGGCTTGTAAAAACAGAAACATTAGTTATATTTTAAATGTATATTCTGTTATACATTCGTTCCAAAGAGAATAGACATCACTGTTTGTTTAGAAATGTGTAAGATTGGTATTTATTACACTTTCCTCCTTAAAAATGTCTTTGAATGTCACTTTCAGTTCAAAGAAAAGAATTTCTAAGCTTTTCCATCTGGAAACAGCTTGCTTCATGTGATCAAAAAGACATATTTATATACTTTGATTAAGTGGCCCTTTCAAAATAGCAATGTGAGTGATCGTTCAAGAACTGTAAGCAAGTTAAATTTTGCATATGAAAATATTCTTCTGTGGAGGAAATGAGATTTACAAAAAAAAATTAATCATTTAGAAGACACGGAATTTTTTTATTGCACTTCTATTTGCATTCATGTTGCTAAATAAAAGCTGTTAATTGTAGATCTTTTGATAAAACTGATAAGAATGTAAATTTAGGCGATCACAATAAACTATGAATGATTAATGACCGAAGAAGCTGAGTGTTCAAAAATAAATGAAAAAGTCTGTTTTAATGAAAGTGAAGTAAATATGAGTAAAGTCGTCTACTAAAAAGTTTCCAAAAGTAGTGTAGGACAAATTTTGCCCTTGGAACCATAAGGAGGTCTCCTGTTGAGCTCAGTGATGCATGTGAGGGCACAATTTGACTTAATGTGCCTGAAATGTAAAAAAAGAAAGTTTAAGAAAGAAAGGGCATTAACTTTGCTAACCTACAAGGCTGTCACGCTGCTCACCTTTTTTACTCATGATGAGCAAGCTCCCAGAACAGAAACCTTTCCTGCTCTGTCCTACTTATTTCAATGAGATTTTTCATCCTTATTTTGTTCAGGAATTAAGTTCCAAACATAATACTGGATTATGTATAAATTTGACATTACTTAATTGTTTGGAACTACCTCCTGAAGTAGCAGAAACTTGTTCAACACTTGCTGTCCGAGTACAAGCAGTTTATTTAGGAAAGATACGGTAATTTTTCTGTTTGTTTAGATATGATGAGTTTACACAATCATAGAATCATAGAATGTTTTAGGTTGGAAGGGACCCCTAGAGGTCATTTAGTCCAACCCCCCTGCAGGGAGCAGGGACACCACTAACTAGATCAGGTTGCTCAGAGCCCCATCCAACCCGGCCTTGAATGTTTCCAGGGATGGGGCCTCCACCACCTCTCTGGGCAACCTGTTCCAGTGTTTTACCACCCTCGTTGTAAAGAATTTCCTCCTTATAGCCAGTCTACACCTACCCTGCTTCAGTTTAAAACCATTACCCCTTGTCCTGTCACGCTTGACCCTATTCAAAATTTTCCCCCTTTCCTATAGGCCCCCTTTGGAAAGGCCAACCGGCCCCCAGCCTTTTCCGGCTGAAAACCCAATCCCTCAGCCTGTCCTCAAAGGGCTCCAGCCCGGCCCCCTTCTTGTGCTGAGGGCTCCAGAGCTGGACGCAGTACTCTAGGTGAGGTCTCACCAGAGCAGAGTAGAGGGGCAGAATCTCCTCCCTTGACCTGCTGGCCACGCTTCTCCTGATGCAGCCCAGGGTACGGTTGGCCTTCTGGGCCGCCAGCGCACATTGCCAGCTCATGTCCAGCTTTTCATCCACCAGCATGCCCAAGTCCCTCTCGGCAGGGCTGCTCTCGATCCTTTCTTCCCCCAGCCTGTACTGATACTGGGGGTTACCCTGACCCAGGTGCGGGACCTTGCACTTGGCCTTGTTGAACCTCATGAGGTTCACACAGGCCCACCTCTCCAGCCTGTCCAGATCTCTCTGGATGACATCCCGTCCTTCTGGTGTGTCAACCGCACCACTCAGCTTGGTGTCATCCGCAAATTTGCTGAGGGTGCACTCGATCTCGCTGTCTAAGTCATTGATGAAAACGTTAAACAGCACCGGTCCCAGTACGGACCCCTGAGGGACACCACTCGTCACCGGTCTCCATCTGGACATCGAGCCATTGACCACTACCCTCTGGATGCGGCCATCCAGCCAGTTCCTTATCCACCGAACAGTCCACCCGTCAAATCCATAGCTCTCCAATTTAGAGAGAAGGATGTTGTGGGGGACCGTGTCAAAGGCTTTGCAGAAGTCCAGATAGATGACATCCATTGGTTTTCCCTTGTCCACTGATGCTGTCGCACCATCATAGAAAGACACTAGGTTCGTCAGGCAGGACTTGCCCTTGGTGAAGCCATGCTGGCTATCTCGAATTATCTCCCTGGCCTCCATGTGCCTTAGCATAGCTTCTAGATAAAAAGATCTAAAAACTAATGGAAAAGATGGTTACCTGAATTCTAAATTTATAATCTTAACTACCATGTGGCTTGGGAAAAAAAAAAAAGGTGTAGTTAACGGGAAGTGAGTAAATGTACAACAGATAAGACACCTATCTCATCTTTTTAGTGTTCATCAAGTTTTTTTCCTTTCTGAAAGGAGTTCTGCTAAGAAAAAGTTCCAGTGATTTATGAAAACTGAAATCCTGAAAGTAGAGGAGGAACAAATGCCTGCTCTTAGCTGTACAGTAGCAGGCAGAATTTATGGGGGTTTAATTCAATTTGACATCTAGGGATTCAACTTTTCCTGGTTCTGAGGGAGCCTATATTCACCGATTTCTCAGTAGTCTGGCTGCACAGCCTGTTGGAGGGTGAGGACCACTCACCTACTCACACACTTGTTCCTGTAAAGGGAGTTTCACTTTTGTAAGAGAAATTATATATATTGGGCCACAGAAACACTGTGAGAGATGGTGGAGAAGACTGTATCCAAGTACTTACATAATTTAATTGTATTCTGTTACTTTATTTATAAACACCTGGCTTCTTAGCACAAGGTGTTCATATATTTGCCTCTTGTATCCAAGCAAGGGGGAGGGGGGGAAAAAAGGAGAGAATAAAATTTAATAAAAATGCTAAAATGATATTTTAAACAAAGAAAAGTGTATTACTTAGGCATGGAGAAGGGTTATAGACCTTTACATCAATGCAACATTAAGTCAGAGGTGTGGAACCAGTAAGGTTAGGAACATTAGAATTAAGAATCCATAGATGCTAAACTTGTCACCTTGTATGCATATGCCATATGATATGGAATTTAATTACCTGCCTTCTCTATTATCTGAGTTACCTGAACATCACAGGAGAGTGGTGATGCCCCCTCATCAGTCAGGGGCATCTCTGCACAGTTTGGAGACGTCCCAGTCAGCTGAAATCAGGAAAGCATTTCACACAGCAGAGACACCCAGGTCTGTTCATCTCTATTTCTTTTCAGTAGCACAGTTAAATGCAAAAGAATTGGAAGGGAGGAAAAAATAATCAGCTCTTTGAATCTGAATCAGCATTTCAAAATCTACAATGCCTGTTATGCATGCATATACAACAAAAGACTGGAGCAGAAGAGAAGGAGAAGGAGGCTGAATACATTGGAGGTCTGGCTCATTTATAGTTTTTTAAGAGCTTGGTAAAGAAAAGGAGGAGGACAAGGTAGAAGAGGCAGAAAAAATAGATGAGTAAAATGAATACTTCAAATGCAAATTATAGATGAAATGTTTCATAGATACTTGTAAGTAGAGTTGCTGGGAACTTGAATTTTACTTACATGATTTTTTAAGTTTTCAGGTAGTCAAGTGATAACAGAGAACTTGTATTCTAAAGACGACCTGTGAGAGGAGTGTTATGAAGTAAGTACTCTAACCGGAGTCTTACTATTTTGAAGCCGGTATTCTCACTACTAACACACTTCCTTCTCAAACATAACTCTTCTTATACAATGCTATAACATTAACTTGTAAACAAAAAAAATCAGTGAAACAAAAAATAAGAAATAAGTTCACTCATTCAAAATATAAAAACCAGGCAGAACATGAGAAGAGAGAGAATTCTGCCATGCATTTAACAAATTGCTACACTGAAAAATTATTTGCTATACTGAAAAAGATTATTTACAAATGAATTTGTCATTGCTAATCATGTATCCCAGACAGTAAATCTTATATTATTATTTAGAAATATTGTCTGCTACAGATGTTACTAAAGACATTTTCAATGGTTATAAAATATCCTACATTAGTTGCTTTACTACTGTGGTAGTGTTGTATTATACCATATCATCATAGGATGTCTGATGACAGGAAGAGTTGAAAAAATTACCTTAACTAACTTAACGTTGTGTCAGCTATAAGTGTTACCTATGTAGTTTGAGTGTTGTAGCTCATAAAGAATTTTTACAAAGTAGTTCGTGTAGTGCTGCATGTTTAAGATGATGGTATGTTATTTCGTTGACATCTTCCTCACTCATCTCCAATCTGGAACTCATCTATTTTTTAAAAAGGTAAATCATAACACTAATTTCCTTTCCCATTACAATATACCTATATTTGCTGTTCTTAGGAGTATACCTTTGCTCTGTATTCATTGTTTAAGCTAAGAGGGCTTCCACAAAGTCCTTACATTTTTTTCTCTCTCCTTGTTTAAACGCTGTATAAGTGACATGCAAGCAAATAAAGTTTGCAATTATATTAGCAGTGTGGATGATTTGTTGAGGCTTAGCGAAGTTGAATTTCATTTTTAAACATCTGAAATATGCATGACCATTGCAACGATTCAATAGAGCTTTAGATCATGGATGTAGATTTAATAAAGTAAAATGATAGCCATATATAAAGACATTCTATTTTATTGATTAAGCTGATGCAGTAACTTGTGCTATACTGCGCAAATTATCATTTTTATTTCTATTGATTTCATCTCATCCTATTAAAAATGTCAAATGTATGTTATTTCTTTAGTCTACTTAAACCTGACAAACCTAAAGAAGGCTTTATTGCAGATACAGTAAATGCAAACATTAGAAGTGACAAAGAAATGACGATACTTTGATTTAAAACAAAAACCCCAATCATTTAGGTTAAATTGCAGTTATAAAACGGTAACCTTGTTTCTTATTCTCCTTCTTCAAAAATGTCATAGTGTCCTACCTTCTTTATGTTATGACATGGCTACTTTTAAATAACGACAGCTGCTTGCACCATCAAAATACATATTATAAATTTCTGTCCTCGGGACAAAATAATATGCTTCCAGGATAGTCCACCCCAAAACCAAAAGTGATGAAATGTAGGTTTCATAAAGTATGATTACATGTGATTAGGCACGTCCAAAATGCCAATACTAGCGCATTATAAAGGAAGAATGTGTTTCATAATAAATATTAAACCCTATATACATAGCTGATAGTCTTGCTGCTAGAAAATATCTAGGTAACGTTTCTTTCCTATGATGTAGGGAAAATATATTCCACCTTCTTAGATGATACTTCTTCACTATTGAGGCAGCAACAAAATCTTTTCCCAAAGGGTAGCTTAAGTGAATGGTAATGGATTAAAAGACAACTAAGTTCTTGGTTAAAGACCAATACAAATTGGCATGGCTAGAACTTTCCACCACCTGTTCATTTTTCTTTATTAAATTATTATAATGGGCTCTATCCAACTCCCAGAGGAATAGTGTCCATATCAGAAATATCATCATAGCTGGCATTAGTTGTCATGGTTTTTGGCAGTTCCAGGGAGAAGTTAACTGGCATGAAGACTGAACTATCCCTCCATCCAGAGAAAAGTTACCTTAAAGCCAGAGTTCAGTAATATTGGCAGAAAGTCTGGTGACTGCCTGTTGGTCTACTAACTCCACCACTGTCAACAGAATGAAAACAAGCCTTCTCTCTCCAGGCGTCTGAGCCTGAAAGCATTCAGTAGTCACTATACTTGTACACAAGGGGAAACAAATCATTTGCAGTCTTTTGAATCTAAGTAGTAGCTGGAATCACCAGCCCAGAATTCTTTAGACTCTCCCAAATGGTTCTGTAAACATCTGTGGATTTGTGTGACAACTAGTGCTTTTCCAAGGACCTTGATTGGAGACTGAATGGATGAAATCAGGTGTTTGAGCTACACTGTTTCATGTAAATATAGTGTCTTAGATATAATCTATGTTGCCTTTATTATGAAATATCTGAGTCTATAAACAAAGCTTTCTCTTCATAAAAATGGAGAGCAAATGGATGTTTGTTTAAAATGGTGTCTACGGAGAGTAAACCAAGGCCATAAAAATAAACTGTAAAAATAAGATAGTTGGGCAGCCACCATTCTGACACATAGATTAAAATAAGGAAAAATTACGGGACCAACATCAAATGTTTAATAAGTATATGAGAGAAGATACATCTAGTTCTAGAAAAAAACCTGTTCGGTAATAAATAAAAAAAAAAAGCGACAGAGAAGACTCAGTGTTGTTATTCCTAATGGTTTCATTTCTTGAACAGTATAAGGGCAATTTACTGCTTTCTCATGATCGTATATATTCATTCTGTTCAGAAGTAGAAGAGTCTGTTCAGATGTAGGAGATAATATAAAACTATTAGGCTTTATAGATTTTCTTGTTGAGCGATAGTGGACACTGTAATTAAGGCATGATGTATAAATCAGATAGTCATAAATTATGAAATTGGAGTGGTCCCGATCATCAAATTAGAGCTCCTGAATACCATGGGCCATAGGATTCCTCCTTATGTTTTATGTTTCAAGCAGATCTTTTAGAGGAAAAAATAGAATTTTTATTATGAATTTAAAAAAAAATAATAAAATGCAGCAACAGAAATTCCAGATCAGTCCTAGAGGAACATTTTGAATGGGTGATTATTAGAGATTTTATGATTAATTAAGTTTTGGATTGGTGATGAAAAAAAATTTGAATCCAAAACAAAAAATGTTCAGTTCAATCTTAGACCAAAACATATGGTGTTTCTCTATCTGTATTAAAGAAAAGGAGGCTGAAAGCTGCCAGATATGTATAATCTGTATTTTTGTCCTTGGCTAAAGAATAACCCTGGGGGCTGATTTCAGCCTTTTTATTACTGATCATCTAGCAGCCTTGATCATAGCAGCAAGCAGGAAGGGAGGATAAAGCAAGATTTTCTCTTGATCCTTCCTTGCCCCTTTCCCTTGGTTTTCTTTTCTGTCCTTAGGCTTGCTTCAATTCCTTTTTTTTTTTTTTTTTTGGTTCTACCAATTGTGCATTGTTGGGATTCTCTCCTAAGTCTTGATTACTTTCTCATAAGCACCCTAACAACTTTCACGTGGCAGGTGCGCATCCTAACTGAAAGGAGGACAACGTGTCCCAACCAAACAGTCAAGAGGGACAGGGATCACTTCCACTAAGGCACAGCATATTCCTTTCTTCAGGTACAAACTGTGAGGCATTCCAGCTGAATGTCACTGAGACACTTTGTCTTACCTGGTGTCATGGATTTTAGTCATCTATAGTTTCATTTTTTTCCAAAGAGAATGTACTCACTTAAGATCTAAATGAAACTAAATAGCCTGCAAAAGATGTGTACTCATAGTGTTGTCATCAGCTTCTTGTGCGTTCCTAATCGTTTTAATGATGCTAACTACTCATTCTGATAAATTTCAAGTGCATTCTGATATAAAAAGAAAATTAAATGTAAGGATTTTTTAGGGGACACTGCAGAGAATTCAAATGAAAGGGGAAAGAAAGCCAAAATCAAATAGAGGAAAATTGACCAGAGAAAATGGAGTACGCAAATCAAATGTAGAGCCAAAATTAAAAGTCTGAAGGGATGATGAAATATGAAACAGCCCCACACTCTGCATACTGGAACCAGGATTGTGGGGAGCACTGCAAAACACTCCAGCTTCAGCTATAGAAACCTGACTGTTCTGGAATTCTCTGCAGTCCTGTGAGCCAGAAGGCACGTCTAGCCCTCAATTAAATAAAATCAAATTACAGCAAACAGAACAAACCTTGTAACTGTCTTCACTCATTTCCTTTTTTTTTCCCTGTAATTTCAGAATATTTGAGTTTGGAAATATTGAATTAAACTAAGTTTCATTTAAAAATCTTTTGGATGCTACATGTCACTGTATCAGCAAAACTATCTTCTCAGCTTTTAAAAAAATCATCTGTATTCCTAGCAATTATGTTTCTGCAAAAGTGTCCTTTCTGTTTAACACTCTTTCTAGACAGGCTTGGTTAAAGCATTTGGGGGGAACTTTCTAGTTGAGAAGAAGAAAGCTGAGAGAGGATGCTATAAAGATTTACAAAATCAGGAAGGTGGTAAATGCAGAACTGTTGTTCACCAAATTTCACAGAACTATAACTAGAGGGCAATCGCTGAAACTACTAGGAGACATGATTAAATTAGGAAAAAGACAGTATTTTTTCTCAGTGGGCAGTAAATTTGTGGAATCTGTGGCCACAGCAGGTTGCAGAGTAAACACTATCAGCAGATTCAAAGCAGAGTTAGAGATGGGCAGGTAATAGTGGGAGCAGGCAAGCAGGTATCCGTTACCTCCATTACCTCCCTAATTCAATATGAATGCTAAGGAACACAGGGGCAATGGATTGCACACAGTGGCCATCCTGTGTGTCCTCCCTAAATGGCTTCTCTTCTCTCTCTCTCTGTAAAGCAGACCAATGTTCTTAATCTCTCTTTAAAAAACTGCAGAAAATATAAATAATTTGTCAATTTACCTGGATTTCTCACCAAACACAGACACAACTCAGAGGCAAAATTTCTGGGGTTTTACAGATTTAAACTGTAGGTAGAAAACAAAATAAAACAAAGCAAAAACCATTCAAACATTTTTTCTGTGTTTTTCCAGACATTACTGGAAATGACAGGAATGAGAAACAGGACTTCCAAATAACGGTCTTAAGCTTTCAACTAACATGATAAAATATTTAGCTAATTCATTTTTCTTTTATTTTAGATTACTTGCAGTCTAGATTCTGCTGTTTGCTTCTGTCATCATCCAAAAACCTGGAGGTAATTTATAACTAAATTTGTTTTATTTTGTTAGTTATTTTAAGTTACCATTAAAGAAGCACCTCCTACAGACACATGAAATTCTCTGCCAACTGAGAATAGAATTACAGGGCCAGTAACACTGCAAACCTCCCAAATCTCTGTCTGTGTCTACTTGTAGGAATAAAAAATTATTTCATTTGGTTTGCCTTTTTTTGGCCTATTGGCAGTATGTATGAGAAACTAGGATAGGTGATAGATCAGCACGATAAGTCAAGTTTTGAACATTATATTCCTCTGCAGTGATTTCCAGGGGAAAATAATCACAAATCATAAAGCTATTCAGTGCTACCTGGTTTTCTCAGACCAAGTCACAGTGCAAAGTTAAATTCCAGAGTACTTCCTGAGAATGAAAGGAGAGGAGGATATTCCCCTAACAGTATGTACAGATGGCTCCATTGTGCTTGCCACTAAAAACACTTTTACAAGTTACTTTAAGATGAAAGAACATTTTTAGGGAATTTTAATTCTTCATTTCTCGAAGGAAGTGGCAAATTCAGCTCCTTATGTTTTTTACAAGGGGAAAGTATATGCAATCTGATAAATACTTTGCTCAGGCTAGTATATAATGTCAAAAACATGTGTGACTTGCATATTCTTTTTTATATAACTTTGATTATAATACTACTATTGGTCTTACTTGGCAAAATCTTTTGTCACAGACAAGGCTTAATCATTCTTCGAGGCAGGAGAACAAATATGCCACATGCGTAAACTTTATCTTGGATTTAATGTTTTGGTCTTATTAGGCAAGGAAGGGGTTCCTTCCTTTTATTTTCTGACTATCTCATGGATTTATTGCTGTTTGTGTTACTTCAGCTGTAACCTGGACAATGGTGTCAATTGTGACTCAATACTGTAGTGATCTACAGCAAACAGCAGACCTGTAGAGTTCAGGTGTAAAAAGAAGTGGAACAAATGGGATGGAAAATGGTGATTTCATGTTTGCCCATCATTTTTCTTTATAGATTTAACTAGAAGGTATTACTGAGGGTGAGAACATAGGAATATTTTAAAACATATTATTGAGATGATTCTTTCCCAGAAATTTGAATTTTCAGTTAGGACCATCACAGCAGAAGTTGAGATACTGCGTTATTACCAGACATCTTTCCAATATCTTCTGAATTTGTATAGAGCCCTCTTGTTTACATGCTTATTAAATTACTTGTTATTCCAACAGTCTCTGGCAGAGAATGAGTTTTAGAAGATTGATATCATCTTAAAAAGCTGGAAATAAACTCAGTATATCGTTGCTCAATTTGGCATTCTATCATGGTGTTTACATTACCATGGATAATAGTAAACAGCATCTGAGGCAAAAGCATAAGGACTGTGATTCTGATAAGTGAAGTCTTGTTACACAGACAATGGCCATATAGCATGCATTTTGAAGGTATAAGTGTTGTAAATTATGCTGCCATATTTTTCCAGGAAGGGGGAAGGAATATTTTGGGGGATTCTTCACTGTTTTGGCTGTCATATGAGGCTTTGGCATTTCCTGTCTAAAAATCTGCATTTTAGGTGATTCTTCTCCTAAAGTGAGGTGCTTTGATTAAAAAATTTTAGAAAGATTTTGTCTTTCACTATCATACAAACCTCTAAACATGACTACAAGGACAAAATTAGAACAACATACATTTGCAGAAGAGGAGATGCTACTTCAAGGTTTGTTGCAGGTTTGTAATCTAGACCCAGTTGCCTTGTAATTATTATTGACAGTATTTCTTTTAGAATCTTTGATTATTGTTTCCGTTCGTAATTAAGAACAAGTGTACAGCTATGTTTCAGATTGAGTAGTAATAAAACAATGTTCAGGACATTATAAAAAAGCTGTGCTTTCCTGTCATCCCTCTGAAAGCAGACACAAATTTTTAAGAGAACATCCTGAGATACAGATTTTCTAAGATGTACTTTTATATTTAGGTTCCTAAACTATTGTAAAGAATTTCGCAAAAAAAAATGTTCAGTGATTTTAAAGGAAAACACAAAAGAAAAATAACCTGGAGCCTGCAAAATAGTTTCCAACCCTTTTTACCTCCAGTGTAGATCGGGCAAAGATAATGTTCAAAATGAATTAACATTCCTTTTGTTCACTGTGTTTTGTTTGGTTTTCTTACTCTTAATTAAATACTTCAGCACTATGAAGTAGAAAGTGAATTATTTTAATAGTACCATAATTACAAGATTAGCAAAGTCCCATTGATATTTTATCTCCTACCCTGGTTTACAGTCACATTAGAACTCGTAACATTAAATTTTATCTCCTCTGTAAATGCTAGAAATACTTTTCAGCTGTGAGACGGTGGTGAAGATTTAGGAGTTGTAAACCACTTGGGACATCTTTCCTATGTCCTAACACTTCCTGGAAACTTCCTCAGGAAGGCTTGAAAAAGAGTTCTAAAATGTTTAGATTAACTTACTTCTGCACTTCCCTTCTTGGGAGTAGAAGATCCAAAAATTGAAATGCTTAATCCTAGGTATGCCATGTGCCTCCAGATATAAATTATAGGGCAAATCAAGCATATGTTTGACGTCTCAAGAAGTTTTCTCCTGTTCTTAGTAGTCATTTGAAAGGTGAGCAGTAATATAAGTAGAGGAATAATTAGATCTAAGGTATGCAATACTGTTAGACAAGGTGGTTTAGTTCTGCTTGCTTTAACTGGACAAAATCTATAATGTTTCTTTAGTTCACTGACTACAGTGGGAGTGATGCAAGACAAGTAAGCTGCGTTATGGCTGAACTCATATTTATCACAGCATGCTAGTAAAATAATTTGAATGGTAAATTTAAAATAAGAAAGAATGATACTGTAAAATTATAGTGAAAAGCAAAGTCTATTAAATGCATACATCTAAATAAGGTAGCAGTACAGTCATCTAGGTGATTTTAAGGTGATAGAGCATTATCCTGTCATTTCTGCACAGAGCTCATATTCCTGTTCAGCTGCAGCATCTCTTTTTAGACAGAATTAAGAATTATTAGAGAAGTTACTGTGAAGTCTAATTCATATAATTAAAAATAAAAGTGCTTTATTTCTGCCTGGGTTTCTTTAACTTCAAAGGCAAAACACTGAATTTTGCTTTGTCTTTGCTAATCTCACTTTGTCTGCTAGACAGAAAAAACCTGCCATACCTCTTTTAATGCAGGTATGTCTAGACTGTCATAAAACTACAACCTAAATTTGGCTTGAATAAGCAAAACAGATGTGTTTTCTGAAACTCAGCTCTTTGTTAATCTGTTTCAAATACCTCGTCCATCATAAGTGAAGAATACCAGAACTACTCCTTTTCTGACCTCAGTTCCATAAAAGTCTCCGTCTGTTATCTCAAGAAGAAATAGTACTTTCCTGCTTGCTCTTCTCTTTATACATTGGAGAATTGTGTTTCCCACTTAGTTACAGTTTCATGCTAGAAACTCAATTCAGTCAACCATCTACCATGAACCTGAAAATCTTAATCCTCCGCCCCATGCGCTGTGAAATTACTTAGATTTCTTGTTCCCAACAAGGAACTTATTTCTAGATGTGGAACGTAACCCTAGATCTCAACATTAGAGATGCCTGCCTTGGAAACTGAGCTATGAATTCTGCAGTGGTGGTGGGTTTTCATTCCCTTTTGACATTGTGTCCTTGTTATGAAAGCAAATAAATTTTAGTTTCAGTTACGAAGGTTTGACAGGGCTGTGGGGTTTTTTTGTTTTTTTACCATCAAAAGCATTCATAAGCCAGTCAGCCAGGAGGCTCCCCTCCCTGTGAATGGCAATTATTGAGGCGCCTTTTTTTCTTTCCATCCTGATATATGTTAAAAACTTCACTATTTTCTAACTAACTATAACTGACTGTAACTAACTTATGAAATTGGAAAAGTAATGTTCAAAATTTCCTGTCTTATCTTTTTGCTAACAGTACAGATTTTTCTCTGTTTGTTTCAGGCTTTGAGAAAAGCAGTATGAATTCTCCTAAGTCATGGTAAGTGGAAAAAAAGAGACTATTGAAATGTTTGCCTTTTTGCCAGGGGGAAGATTTGTCACATGCAGTGCTTCAGCATTAAAAGGGCTGAATGATTCTGTATGCCAGGATTGCAGGGTCTCACTGAGCAACTCACATCACTGCATCTTGAGGTACATCAACAACAGGTTATCTGTAAAAGAATGCAAATGTTCGTTTTCTCTCGCTTTTTTGCTGATTTAAGTGGATTTTTTATTATCTGAAACTGTACAATTTCAGTGGTATTTATTGAGTGGTATTTATTGCTACAGCCAGACAAATAATTCGGGTAACAAGCTGTTCATGGACTTAGAAACAACTCATATTTTTTGTTTCTAGGTCACCGACACATCTCTCTCTCTTATGGCAAAATATTTGACACTCGAAAAATGCAAGTCATAAACTAGATGTACAGGAAAATGCACAGGCACACCCCCCAAATCCTCAAAAACCTGATCCAGTAATTAATTTGTTCTAAGTCAATTAAAAATGTGTGTGACTTTTTTGGAGGTACGAGGGGAACAATAACATTTTTTTTTTAATTTCATTCAACATTGTCAGTGGTAGGATATGGTTAAATATTTTATTTATGAGAAGGTGTAGAGTATGATAGAATATTTTCCACAAATACATATTGTGTTATATCCATGTATAATTAGATAAGTGTACAGCGCTTTTCAAAGAGGCAGGCAAAGCTAGTCTTGGAGGCTGTTTTTAATTCTTTTCTCTGTTTTTCTCTAAGCTGCTGGCAGCAGAGGATATGATTGAAACCTTGGTTTATTGATAAGTAAGCCACCTACAACAAACACCTAATTTAAATTATCTTTTGTTGTAAATCAGAAGGGATTCTACTCTGTATTCAGTCACATGCAGGTGACCTCATATTTATTGCTTAATCACAACCATGAAATTCTGAAATGCTACTGAGGTGTCACAACTGAGACTGGAAGAGCCCAAAACGTGACATTTCAGTCCTCTGGCCATAGTGAAGTCAGTTCAGGGATACTGAAGCATGTCTGGTGTAAGCTGTCTTTCATCACAAATCCACTTGACTCTCTTCCCGGATTATCAAATTGTGTGGATTTACTCTCTCCATTCAACCTAAAGGTCTGAAAATCTCTGGCGTTTGGTATTAGCCATGCTTGCTCTTTGAAATTTATATTGAAAATATATCTGCCACATACTTGCTTGTGACAATATCAGTTTATAAACAATTCTCTATTCATTGGAGATCCAGAGGAAAAAAACCAGTAGGCTAGTAACGCTGGTGTTATGTCTGATGTTTGTAGTGGTAGAGCTGCTGCTCAGGCTCCTGTGGGCTTCAGAAATGTGATCGAAAACAAGGTTCCCTCCCTGCAGTTCCCTTTACATCTATGCAGATAACTTTTCCGCTAAAGTTATTCCTGCATTTCTCTCACAGGACTAAGAAATCATTTGTCATATCAAAATTTGTCAGATTGTATCTGTAAATTTTCCATGTTTGGAAAAAAAAATGTAAATCTAGGCACCATTAACATCCACAGATTTAGCAGTAAAAAACCTTTTACTACTTGAAGTGAACGTGTCAGTTCTAAAGTGGCTCCTTTACTGGCCCTACAAAATACCTTCCCCCCAGTTCTTCCTAACCACTGCTCTCATCTTGTTTGTACTGATCTTCTGTGGCTTTGTGGAGATGGAAGATGCTGCTGATTCCCTGCTGTATCTGTACCACCTATGGATATTTATAAACGTTCATAGGTATGTGGTCATTGCATTATTCCAATAGTTATCTTTTCTTTGTAATTTTTGCTGCTGTCTTGACCAGAACTTCGTACACTAACTGTATGTTGAAAAGGAATCGGGTAAGGGGTACTGCTGAGGCAGCATGTTCCTTGTGATACTTGTAGAGGAGTTACTGACTACTACCAACAGCAGTCTCAGGGCAAATAGAGTCTGAAAATTTTTTGAAAGCACAGACCATATCCAATTCTGCAAGCCCTCCTTTGGTTTCATAAATTGCATGCATCTAGCAAATTGCCAAGTCTGTCTGGGAAGTTACCTAGAAGACAATAGATGAGAGGAAGAGGGAAATGAGTACTTTGGGTAATAGATTAGAGATGTAGAGTTTCTGGAAGTGACTAAGAGAAATCCTTATTAACATGAAGGTCAACAAGTCGCTCCTTGCATCTGTGACAAACGGATGGTTTAATACTGAACTCAAGTAACAGGAACACCTGGCAGTCAGTGTCATTAACAGGAGGGGCGAACATTAATTTGGGTAGTAAGTGAGCAACACCAGAGAGTTTAGCTTCTAAACATTAAATGTAGTGAGGCCTTCCTACCTAGCAGTGGAACAATGAGTATCTAAAAGTTAATTTAAGCTCTTCCTCAGGGGCAGCAAATCAACACAGACATCAGCTGTATTAGAGACCAGACACCAACTTTTAAGAGGGATATAATTGGGGGCAGGAGAGGAAAATTGAAAGAAACCCTCAAAACCCTCAAAGCATGCACCTGGGAACCTTCAGATGCATGCAAGATTGTATGAGAAGGCTTTAAAATCCAGCTGAAGCCCTTGTGTGAATGAAGGACAGTTGAAGCGGTGAAAAGGTGATGCAGTTCTCATTGCTTTGCAGTCAGGTTCAGGGTGAGGGAGAGAATTCAGCCTGCTGATGGATCTGTTTCTTGGTGGCTGCTGTATGTTGTCTATCTCGTGCCTTCTCTCCAGGACCTGAAAATGATAATTTGCCGGTTCCATAGTGAAGAAGTGAGATGAGTACCAATGGAATAGAGTAGTTGAAGACGTGCTAATTTTTGTTAATGGTCAGGTATGTGGTTGATGTTCTCTGGGGTGCTGGTGTTGTCTTGCAAGTTTGTAAGCTGTTGTTTGGGTTTGTTTCCTCTCTTCCCTTTCCCTTTGCTGGGACTCGGAAGCTCAGTCTGCAGGCAAATGTTGCTTCTTGCCCAGGCTTCTGAAAGAGGGAGAGAAAAGCATGAGGATTCAAGGCAGTGCCATTTAAAAGTTACAGTGCTTAACAAGCAGAGGAAACTCATCTGTCTCTCCATGTCTTTCACCCTCCTGTTCATAATCCTCTTGCATAGACAGTCTGTGATGAATAGATAGTTATTCATTTACATTTTTCTTTGTTTTTTCCTATATCTCTGTGTATTGCTTTTTGAGAAAGAAGATGAGGGCAGATGAAGTTAAGTAATTTAGGTAAATGGATATTTATAAGACTATTTTGTGATTTTGGGGAAATCTGCAAAGTTCTTCCCTATCACTTATATCTTACAATTCTTGGGTTTGGGGGTTGCAGTGGTTTGGGTTTTTTGGGGGGGTTGGGGTTTTTGTTTGGGTTGGGTTTTATTTTTTGTATGTGTATGTTCCATGAAAGAATTTTAAGCAGTCAATCTAGGTAGTGAGTCTTTAAATTATTAAAACCTACCTTGTGTAGAGTATACAGCTGCGGACAATAACCACCCCGAAATGCCACTGATTTCTGCATGTTGCCATGGGTTTTAAACAGAATAAGTACATCAGGATGAGGGAAAATGTTTTAGAAAGGTGCTTAATTAATGATTAATGACTTGGCTACGGCATCAAAGATAATGGAAAAACAAAGTTGTGGTTGTGTCAGGAATGTGTTTCAAACAAAAGACTTGGTATTTTGCTTCATATTTCCTTCCTCATCTTTAAACTTCGCCCTTTCTGGTTATCTGTTGGAGCGTTGTGAATGATATTAGCTCAGAACAGTGATATCTAAGGTGATTTGATCAAATGTTAACTTTTATGTAATTAATATTCACTGACCAGAACCATAACTGAGAGATTAAGATAAAAATGCCTTGCATGGTCTCGTGCCTCTAGGAGGTTGGTAATTTGTGCCTCTTGTAATCATGTGGCTTTCTTCAAATTGGGGGGTGCCATACAGGGCATTTTCAATCCTGCCTGCACCATACCACATAATGTATAAGGTTTTCTTTTTTTGGTTTGTTTTTATACTTTTAATCTTTGATTTTATTTTGAAGAATTTTGCTGGATTTATTCATTTGATTTGGTTTTTGTCTGGATTTGGAGGGGATCGGGGATATGGTAGATTAGAAAGTGGGGAGAGTTATTAGTATACATGATACAGCTGTATTCTTTTTTTAATGACTCTCTATAGAAGATGTCCACTGATAGTTAAGTAACCTTTAGGTAAGGCGTAAGTCTTCACTATTGTGAAATATGTCGAAACCATATTGCAAAGAGTTCCGAGTCATTTTGTTCATACAGTTAAACAAATCTTTTGATGAATGTACTTCAATCGTGAGTTCCATAAGAAAAGACAAAAGTAATCATTTCCTTGTGGAATTCTGTATTTCTTTCTGAAAATATCAACGCTGATTTATCTTGTGGACAAGCTGTCATTTGACTTGTTTGCACCTTTTGTGTTTATGTAAATATACTGTATTTGCTGATCTGATATATTCCATCGCATGTGTCTTTCTTATGCATGAGAATAACTCCTACAACAAAATGAAATCTTACAACAAAGGAGCAATAATAAATATAGGAGGAAATTCATAAATAGCTGTAAATAAAACAATTTCTTTCTATTGTTCTCTTGTGTCACTCCAGAAGCAACTTGTTAAAATTCTGAGGATTGCTAGAATGATATTTTTATTTTTTGGTCTTTTTTGTGTTTGAGTCTATTCACTGGATACTGCTAACCTATTCTGGCTGATCGTAAGCCCCCATTCATTTCTGAGAAGCAAAAAACTTTTAGGTGGACCAGCCTGTGCCTAAATAAGTATTTTAAAAAAGACTAAATAAACCAGGAAGAACCTCTCTTTCTTTCTCTGCAAGGCCAATTGCTTAGTCCTTTTCCTAAGATTATACAGATTCATCGGTGCCCAGTGGGCCTGCCTGCTGTTGTCCTGAACCTTACACGGTCGCTTAGCTGGTACAGAATAAGTGACAAGAGATATAAATGCTATCATATCAGAACGGTCATCTTTCACATCAGTTCTACAATGGCATAAATGACTACATAAATTAAAGCAGAAAGTGAGATTTTTCTGTCACGACGACTGAGGCGAAGTGCAGCCTCTGTTAGAAACTTGGCAGTTCCTTTCTGGTTTTGTTTGTTTGTATAAAAGACTGGAGGTTTTGAGAAGAAACACTAACCTGAGGTGTAAAACCTGCTAGGCTCTGGCTGAGTCATGCTGACAGGTGAGAGTAAACAAGTATAAAAATGGAAGGTGTTTCTCTTCAGGCAGGGGAGGGAGTTTCTGGCTGAGGATGGCAGAAAGGAAGGACTATATTCCAATACTTGGGAACTGCTAAATCTGAGTTTGAGCTGGACCTATCTTTAGCTGATTATTTCAGTACAGCCATGATTAAACTTATCATGTAAACAAGCGCTTCTCACAGGGAAATTACTAGATGACCAAACTCTACACTCCAAACCTCTGGTGAATCAACTTGCCTAAAAAGGATTCTTTTAATGTAAAATTCCTTATCGTTTTGTCATTACAACCTACAGAGAAAGAATTTTAAATACTTCTAGTAACTTAATTCTATCATTATTCTGTATAAAACTAGCTATATCTCATACACTTACGACCTTTTTTTCCTATTAAATATCCTAGGACAATAAACATCTTTCCCTGCAACTAGAAGGAACTGAGAGGAAAGTCATAGTTGTGTTCATCTTTCTCACCAGTTTCTGCCACTCCATCCTTTTTTATTTTTTTTCTTTGTAGCATCCAAATCATAGCTCCGTTCTGCTAATTCTCTAATGTAACTTTAAATCTTGATATGCAGGAGAGGCAAAACGTACCTTGCAAATCAGTTGTCAGGCAAAGCAAAGTGGGAAGGCAGATCCCCAAAATGCGCTCAGGTCCTTCACCTGCTTTGATTGACACAGATATGCATGACTGATGCAGTGGCAGGCTTGGCAAGCCACGAAGTAGTTTCATTTAACCAGGGAATTGTCCATGTCTGAGAGTGTTACTTATGTGGTGTATGTCTATGAATAAATATTTTTTAAGTTTGTATGTTAATGGTGCCTTTACAGTTGAACTGAATCTCTTGCCGAGATTGCAGTGCGTGATGTGTGCGTGCTGAGCAACGAAATGTTTGAGGGGGATCACCTCGATGGATGGATGGAACTTAGTGTTCATAAAAACAAACAAAAAACCCCTTCTTTGAATTGGTACAAGCGTGACACTGTCCTTATCTTTGCTAACAGATGAGGTAGCTCCTACTCTCCATATGACAGTGTGGCACTTTTTTTTGGCATTTGGGGGGTGAGGGGGTGGGTGTTCAGGAGTTCCACCAGGCTCTATCTTCTGTCCATTAGGCTGTAAAAAATTATTGAAGTACTGATTGGACACAGGTTGAGCAGCTTTCATCTGTGTTAGGAAACAGTGGATTTCTCCCAGTAGTAGATCCTGTAGCATTATCCTAGCTAATCCCAAAAAATCCCTTTCCTCTCGTATGCGCTGCGTGATCGTATTTCAGGCTTATCCTGTACCATTAAGGTGATTAGGATACCTGCTATTGGAAAGTGGTGTTGAGAGCCTGCGGTAACCCGAGAGGGAAGCGGCAGGAATATTGCAGTGAAGCAGAGGGAAGAAAACCAAACCCTTAGTTAACGTAGTGTTTAAAATAGAGCAGTTGAGTTCTTGAACTATTTAAGCATTTTAGATAGCTGCCGCACCTCCGCTATTAAATACTGCTCCTTTGCTGAAAAGTGATAACTGGGTGAGGACTCTGGGTTAAGTTGAAGTAGGGCTGGCAGGATTTTTACACTCGTACTTTTGCCTTTTCTAAGATATGCTAGGAGTACCTGATGTTGGCTATTATCTTTTGTCTTAGGGTTAGCCTTTTAGACATGCACTTACAATATAGCTAAGGGGCGGTTTAACTGAAGTGCTATTTTATTTCAACAAATTAATACTTTCTCAGCTTAATCCTCTCTCTGCTTCCTTGTGTGTGTATGAGTGCAATCAGCTTAAGCAGTTTAATAGTTTAATACCTAGTATTCTATGCATATTTTGATGATGTTTCTAAGTAAGACCGTTTTGAAATTTCTTGGGTAAAGTTTATTATTTATGATATTTGAGTGAAAAATCTACAGGTAAAGATAAGTTGGTGACAGAGCTGTTATTGCAGATCTTTTCTGAACATTTTTCCCCAGGATCTGGATAAATCTCTCTTTCTCCAAGCGTCACGTAAATCAAACCTTTCTGAATGCTGACTGTGATTAGTGCCCTCATAGCAGGTATTTCCCTCAACTGCAGCTCCTAATTCTGCACCCTTGCCAACATCTGTGGTGCGTGGGTACGTGGTTTGGAAACCCTTGTCTTGTTTTGTGCATTTCCCCAGGCTTACTAATGTGGGTTGTCATCTCTCTACCTTTTCCACCTCTTCCAGTACTCTCACCTTTTCTGAGTATCTTCTGCTGTTCCCACAGCCTGTTTGGATTTTTCCTGGGCTACGTTTTACCCTGCTGCTGCTTCCTTGCAGCCCTGCCTGTGCTCTGCTCACGTATCATTATCTCAGTATTGAGCATCATTTGGAAAGTGCAATGCTGTCTAAAGTTATAGTCTTCACTGGCCAATCTATCAGGCTGAGGGATAAAGATTGCTTGGCAAAAACTATGACCTTTATAATGATAAATATGTTGTCCTATTCATCACAATAAATATAAAGCAGTGTCCTGACTTGCTGATAGGAGAGTGCATGTACTATGAAGAGCAATGTTATTCCATTTATGCCATTTCTATGTATGCAGGACTCTTACTTAAGAATTAAATAGAAATAAATAGAAGCGTGAAGATTGAATAAGACAGATTCATGTAATTTAAGAGATGTAATTAAAACACAGTAGACAGGAAATTTATTACTATTAAAATAATTTTAGAAAGCATTTTTCTATCCTAAAGAGCTAATTTGTATTTTTATGGCTTGATTAATATAGTGTGATGAAATTCTAAAGCTGCAAAGCATTAATTGTTGTAGAACTAAGACTAAAGTCTAATATTTTGATTTAAATGTGTTCAGAGCAGTTTAATGCTGTTCAGTTCTCCATATTTCTGTGTGTTTTAAGCAGCTAAAAGATTCTTTGAAATTAGAAAAGACTAATTGTTTTAAATTTAAGCAGGTTCAATGAGTAGGGCAGTAGACTGTGGCTTAGAATATCAGAGTTCAGTTCTGGCACCTTTTTGCTGCTCTCTAACATGAGCTACATCAATTTCTAACCCTCAGTTTCTTAGACATTTTCTCTGTACTTTCAGCGGGCTCTGCAGTTGTTGTGCTTTCCATGTATTTATAAGATTCCAAGCACCTTGGGGTCCTACTCTTAGCATCTTTTAGAAAATAATAAATATTATGTATAAGTGTGAACGACTTTGTATAAATAGGATACTGATATTAATTCACTGTGTGCTCATGATATGTCTCTCTTCCTTTAGCCCCAAACTGTATTTCCTTAAAGTTTACATGAGGCAGTTTAAGTGTCTTACAGCCATCATAACTTTTAAAGAAAGAGGGAAATATACTGCAGGTTTAATTTTATTTTTGCCAGTGCAATTCAAAACTTTCTCTAAGCTTCATAAAAAAAAAAAAAAAAACCTCACTGAACAGTAAACTTTACAGTTACTTAAAATTGAATGTCTACCACGCCGTTTCTGTTCATGACTAAAAATGGCAATTTTATGCAATGGAAAAGTGGTCACCACACTTTCCAGTACTACTTTGTACCTTGAAAGAAACCCAGAGATCAGATTTTAAGTCTGCAATATGTTTATGTTTATGTGGGTCTTTTCTGGGATCTATGCACCAAAGACAGAGCTGCCTTGTAGTAAAGAAAAGAGAAGTCATGTATATGAAGAAGGAATTGCGGGCTGAAATCTTATCATCAACAGTACAATGGAGGTTAGACTAGATTGTAACGTTATCTTCTGCTTTTTTAAAAACTGAGTCACTGAGCTGCTTCTATCTTCCTTTGGTCTCAACGAAGCATCACTTAATGATCCCTTGTTTTTGAAATGAAGTTTTAAAAAGTTTCTAGTGCGTTTAAAATGTAGGAAACTCTAAAAGCAGGGATTTGTTTGTTTGTTTCTCCCAATCTATATGATACGCAAAGTTATCAGCTTCCACATAGAATGATTTAAACTCATTCTCTTGTGCATTTTCAACCCATCAAAATTTGTCAAGTGGAATCTCTCTGCTATTATAAAATAGCATAATGGTATTTTCTTTCTTAGTTCATAAGTTTTATCTTCCTGCCTCAGCCACCACGCTTGCAAAAAAGAATGATCGGGGGGAAAACATGGGATTTTTTTTTCCCCAATTTTATTTTCCTTTAGTAATAGTAGAATATATTAGGGCTGGGGGAGGGTTGGTTGGTTGGAGTTTTTTGCTTGGAGGGGGCAGGGGCTGGCATTTTTATTTTAAACAAAGGAAAAATAACACTCTAAACAGTCTACAGATCTGTGAGATATTTTTATTATTACTAAAGTTTAAATTTTTAAACAAGAGACCATAGAAATACCCATTTGTCTTTTTCTTTAAATAAATCGGACTTTCTAAGCTTTGTTTTTACTGCTTAAAAGTGGGGAAGTATTTAACGTACAGTGAAAATTTGCTTCAGGTAGCTTCTGTGAGTTTATCTGCTCATTAAAGAACAACGGAGCATTTCAAATAAGCAGTGTTGTTATAGTGTTTGATACAGAAAGATTTTGGCTATATGTATATGTATCTCTATATCTTCATTTTTCCCTGAAGCTTCTGTCAGATAAGTAATGTTTGGGATAAAGCTAGGTGGAAGAATAATAAAAACCATAAAAAACCATAATTTATATTTTTGACCAAAACCCATTATATTTTGTTCCTTAAAGGTTTAATTAGCTCTGATTTTCTTTGAAATTAAAAAGAAGTTATTCTGTGGTAATATTTTCCCGACAGCTGCTTGATGGCATGCATTAAGTCTATTCTTTAGCATTATTAAGGAATATTTTATAACTGAATTGTTCCAAAGTGTTTTCCTCTCTCTCGTACCTTGAGATTTTAGCAGAAAAAAGAGCATTCAGGTTAATGAAAAATAATTCAATGGGCTACCAGTCCCTTCTTAGCGCAGATGGGTTCCAAATGATGGAAATGGTTTACTAAGAGGGTTTATCTGGAGATACAATCAGTCTGATGAAGGTTGAACAGAATACAGCTGCAGGCATAAACACTCAATTACCTGAGCAGCCTTTGTCCACCATTATTTTCAATTTGAGCCAGAAACCCTGTCCCTGATAACTCATAACCCATCACCCAGTCTCTTTAGTTATACTAACCTGAGGGGAGAAATCAAATCTCTGCTGAAACGTTACGTTAAAGAAAATACAGAAATATTCTTCCTGACTAGTATGTAACCCAGGCAAATTTTCTCGCTCTGCTGGGACTTCATTGCTGTGAACCTTTTGACCAAATTTATCAGGCTGATGGAGATTTGGTAAAGCTTTAGAGTGCCATTAAAATCCACATCCATTGAAATTAAAATTACTTTCTCTTCTTGCACAGAAAGTGAATGCAAAGTTGGTAATAAAAGTGCCTTCTATTAAAGAAGATTGCTTATGTCAAAAATGTGCACTTTAATCTGACTGCCTTTGAGCTCATTAGGTTTTATCAAACTTGAATATATTGGAATCTAAGGAAAAAAAAAAGTTTAAAATGAAGTCTAATGCTGAGATAGTGTGTGTGGGAAGTAGCAAGGATGAGTCTGTATGTTATGTGTTCCAGAGCCAAAAAGAAAAATGGCTCGAGGTTAGAAAATGGTTTGAAGGTTTGAAGGAAAATGATTAAGTATTAAAGATTGTAGGACTTAAAATTAACTTTCACATTATTAAAATCTGCTACCTGTATCATGCTTCATCATGGGTGCGGTGACAGAACTCGGAAGCAAAGAAAGCAGATACCCAATTAGGAATAACTTCTCAGCGTACCACAAATTTAATATTAAAAGTACAAACCCCAAAGCTGGTGCATCAAGATGTGTTCCAGGATATCTGTAACCAAGAAATGTAACTATGTAAAGCAGCACATGATTTGGCTCGGTCAGTTCACTCTGGAGTGCTGCTAAACAACGATTTCTGCCCATTAGGTGGATTTGAGATCAGGCAACATTCATACGCAGGCTGTGTAGAAAGGATGATGTGGCTGCAAAACAGTGGAGATGATGAGCCCTGCTGGTGCGACTTGCTGGGAATTTCAGGGTGCTAAATATCATGAGTGAAAGAGCTGGGTTTTAGTTAGCCAGATTGAGTTCTACCAGTTAGAGTGGGAGGGGAGTGTTTTTTCAAGTGAATGTGATGGCAACGCATCTTCCCCACCCAAGAACACATTTTATCCGGTGGGACAACATAGATTTCTGAAGTACTTTGGATTTTACCAGTGCTAAAGGAAGAATTTTGCAATGGCTTTAGTTTGGACTTTTTTTCTTCTCTTGCTTTTCTGTTTCACTCCATCTGTGCTCTGCTTCTTGCTGAGACAGAAATTTCAGTACCAGAATTGTCTCCTGCATCTTCCAGCTGAAAGCAATCTGGTTTCCTGGTCTTTTGCAAACTGCTGATGAAGAAACTGCAAGTGACTTTTTCTGTGAGAATAGCTTAAGGTTGTCATTCTCCTATTGCAAGTTCAGAAAGGTCAATAATTGAAAGGTATGATCAGAATCTTGTCTTTCAGTGTTTCTAAGAGGAAAAGTTTGCTGGGGCTTGGGGTAAGTTTCATCTCAGTTTTTAGAAATGGGTAGGTAAGAACAGCTGAACTCACACTGACTTCTTTTTCAGGGGGGAAAAAAACTTTTATGCCATTGACATGGGCAACTTAGGGCTGTCTGGAGATCTTGCTGAGAGGTGGTTGTATATCCTGCTAAAGTCTATGGCTGGGTGAGATGGCTCCTGTTTCTGAGATTTCGGACAAAGAAGAAGGGACATAATGGATATTTTCCTTGCTGCTATAACAATTTGAGGGGTTTGGTGTTCAAAAAAAAAAAACCAAAGACAACCCCCTATCCCTTACCCTCCTGCTAAAGAAAAAATAAAAAATAAAGTTTTGGGAGAGAAATTACATTGATTCAAGGGAGTAGATTTAGGAAGTGGACAATGACAGAAATAGCTAAAACCCTGTAGTTGCTGGTACCTGCTAGGCCATGAAGAATATGAAGTTTCATCTGAAAAAAATATTTTTCTTTAAATTATGTGAATGTTGTCCCCTCCTCTGTGGGGAGAAGGTATTTATATCTCTGCATGTATACACACAGTATATATTCTAAAACAAAAAACTCCTTCAATGCCAAAATCTCCTTAGGCAATTAAGACAGTAAAAGAAATTCAGGAAAGCTGAGTAAAATGTGATGAATTCAGACTTCTTCTGAGATTTATGTCCTATCATCAGTTGGACGATGATAATGCTTTTGCATAGATTAAGTAAACACATGCAAAATAAGAAATAGGTGGTTTTTGTGGAGCTTCGATTCTTCAAGAAAGCAGAACATGGATGGGATCATTAAAGTCGTATTCCATTTGCTGGTGGAACTCACTCACATTTAAAAATGCTATGGCCTCTGTTGAAAATGGATGCTTTGCATCATCTGTAATGTAGCAGGTGGGAAATTCCTGTTAATTCCAGAGTATGGCTTGCTGAATTTAGGTTTGTGGTGGATGCCACTGTTCTTAGAAACTGTTTCTCATGTTCCTTTCATACTTGGATTATGGGTAACTTGTTTTTTATTCCAGATGGTTTAAGAATATTTCTTTAAATGAGCAATCAGCTAAATGTGTTTGAAAAAGTCTGCTTCACAGAGTCCCTTCAATTTCATTAAAAAAACATGTCTGTGTTCTATGGGATGTAAGGTCCCATCCTGATGATATTTTTCACAGTGGAACATATATCATCATTCACCTGTGGGAGCTGAAATGTAGCCATGGCATGCAATGGGAAATGACTGCAGAGTGGGAAGGAAGAGGTCTGAGATGATGAGATCCTGCAAGTGACTTCTTTGACATACATAGGTTTGTGACAAACGTGACAATTAATAAGCATACAGTTCATGTTCCAAAAAAGCTTGGAAATCATCTGTAATACACTTCATTTTTTTCTGGGAAACCACTTCATACTGTGTTTTGTTTATTTATGATGATGGTAATTAATATTAATACATAGCGTGAGTAAAACAAAGAATCTATTCTGAATCCTTTGGAGTGGAATTGATTTCCCCCTAAAATAGAATTGATTCAATATAGAGAAAATCCTGTATTTCTGGCAGGGCTGCTAAATCCTCAGAATGCTATGTATGTGTATGCCCTGGATAAAAATAGTAAGTGTATATACAGTTTTTATCACTTAAGTCCTTTCAGCATCTCCCAGAGATAAGAAACATTTGTCACATTTTGAAGGGGTTTTCATTGACATAGGCTTCAATCATGCAGAAAGCGTTTTTTCAGATTTCCATAAAACAAAGCAGACACCATTTACATGATAAATTGCTCCTAGACAACAATCTTAGCTGACTACCCAAGTGCTTGATTCTGTTATCACTGATTTGTCCTTCAGTTTTCAGCAGAATGAAAATGAAGGACTTGCAAATAATTGTGCCAGGAAAACAGAGCTAATTTGCTCGTACTGCCAAAAAAAAAAAAAAAATAAATGGATTTTAAGTCATTAGAGTTGAGCGTAAATCATATCATATGCAATAACAAAGCATTATTAATGGCTGTACTGTCCTACAAAAAGCCCGAGGGTAATATTTTGTAGTAAAATTACTTCTTGAAAGGTCTAACACTTTTTTTTAAAACCACAAAGACGTGTATTTCTAGATGTCGCTGAAAAATATGTCTTCCAACAAAAGCTATGAATCTCTGTTATTTTTAATCATTACCAATCAAGAGGAAGAAATAACGTTTAGATACATAAATATGTTTTGGACTCCTGTTATTACCAAATTTTACTCTGATAAAGATACCAGAAGCTAGATACGTTTTAATTTTAACCTATCAAAATGCAAAGCAAGAGGCTCATTGATACTTTAATTAGTATCATGCTGAACTGCTAGTCTGCTTTAAGTACTCTGTCCTGTCTATTCCCAGCCAGACTGACAGTTCAGAATATCACGGCTCAGTATGCCAAAGGAGAAAATCTGACCTCAACAGAGAGTTCAAGCATTCCCTTCTTAAAGATGCCATATATTTTTTTTAAAAAAAAAAAAACTGTTCTGGAATAAAATTAAAGGAGCTTTGACACTAGTGTAGCGACTTCTGACTATTTTGGTCACAGTGAAATATTTTCCCTGTAAGCAAATATTCTGCATAATGTTAGCTGTGCCTTCTGTTCTGTGGTTATCTGCTGTTACGCTTTCATCTTGCACCTTTTTATTGTTCCAGGGACCACCGCTTGTTGTGGGTTTTATTCAAAAAAAAAGCTATTCCCTGCATTCTCAACTGTCATCTTCCGATTTTTGCATTTTCTGTTGTTATTGCAACCGTGCTTTTGATTAAGAAATAATAACATTAGGCCAATAGGCTTGAAGATGAAGCAATACAGCTTTTAACTGTGAGGTGATCAGTGTAATTTTGCTCTGTGTAGTCTTGGGTTTAAATGAGATTTAGATTCTATTGCCAACCAAAAGATTCTGAAACAGGATTATGTTGTGGTCTTGTCTGAAAACAAATAGGGTAGAAAATAAGTAAAATGGAACTGATAGGGAGAACTAAAATAACAATGAAAAGATTTAATTTCATAACTTTGTGACCTAAACAACTGGGTCCAAGTCCTCCATTAACATTCCAGTCTTCATTACTGTGCAGCTGGTTCACCTTAACTACCATGATGAAAACAGATCTTGAAAAGAGAGACTGGGGAGAGTGGCAGCATAAAAACAAATTGATGGTTGGGGGGGGGGGGGTAATATTAGTAAATATTTTTCTTTCAAGTTTCCAAAACATAAGAAGAACATAGGCCCTATTTGGACTTCCAAATAAAACATACACAAATCCAAAGAGAAATATAACAAGTTTGGGGTTTCAGGATTACTTATTTATTTAGTGTCAGCAGTTCTGCAAAGATACATGCATGCCCAGTGCGGATTTCTGCTCAGATACTACACTGTAGCTATTTAATTCTAAACTATTTAGAGACTATTCAGTCGGATGTAGGTTTGAAAAGCAAAAAAATTAAACTGAACAGTTGTGTGTTGGTTTTTCTTGGCGTGGGGTTTGGTTTTGCTGTTGGATGTTTTTGGTTTTTCCCCCCTGATTTTCTTAAATGACTTGGGTCTCTCGGAGCTCCTTGTGTAAACACTGACAGGCTGCCTGTGCACCTTCAGGTGGCCTTGTCAAACTTTGGGCTGGTGTGTTGGCTTCAAGGACAAATTCGAGTCCTTACGCAGTCTGACCGAGTACTAAGTGAAAGGAAGGATAGCTTTTAGTAATAAATACTGATATTAAAAATAAGTAAATCCCTTTCTAACTAAAAAACTGACTACCAAAGGTTAGAAACAGGTTCACGTACTGCAGAAACTACATTATATGCAATATATTATTTTAAATCTGGTCATGATTATATGGAAGAGTTGATGGTTCAAAAAGACAGGGCTAGAAATCAAGTAAATTGGAAATTTTTGCAGCAGTCACACATGTCCACACACAGTTGACGAGACTAAATTTGTGTTTGTAGAGGAAAGCTTACAAATATTTGTTGAATAATTACACAAAATACCAGAAAGATTTATAGTAGTTTTTCAGAATGACTTTGTGGGATTCCACTTGGTTACTTAACCTAAGTATTTCAAGTATTTGTTGTTATAAAATGTTGTAACATCTAATAACATTAGATGTTATAACATATAATTGTTGTTATAACTGGTAGTCATGCAATATGTATCAATAGGAAACTGTATGACTCTCTTCTTCCACTCAGCATTGGGACTCATCCAGAAACTGTTACTTAATGTAATTTCAGGCTTCAGATTTCCTAAAGTGCCCTTAACAAATGATGAGGAAATAGGGTTTATTTTGTCATCTTAAGGATGGAATCACAGAAGCCATGAAATACATCAAAGTGCTTCCTTCTGGAAGCAGCAGTAGATAAAGACAACTAAATAGAAGTGCTTTGAAGGGTAGGAGTGTGGCAGACAACTTACCTCTGCTCAGAAAGTAACTGGGGGGGAAGGAGGAGGAGGAATTGGAGTGGTTATGTGAACAGCGTGAACATTGGAATAGATGACTTCTGCCAAAATATCGGGACAGGGTATCTGAACAGTTACACGACAGAGCTGCAGAGGGCTTGCGTGGAAACCTGTGCGTTGCTGAAGGAGATAACTGCACTAGGGTGAGAGAGTCCTGCTTGCCTCAGTCTGAAACTCCAGTGACTATGAAAGCAAGAGGGTGAGAAAGAGGAGGGAGGGGGAAGAATATTCAGTAATGTTTAATTGGTACCCTGAATATCACAGCGTCATTTGATTTGCTGTAGTTCCATTTGATTCAGTGGTGCTTTGCCTAAGGAGTTGTGTTTTCCATTGGGTACAGCCTAAAAAAGAGCAATCTAAATAGCAGATAAACAATTATATTTGGCACATTTAAAAAGCACGTAAAGGAGCGAAGGATTGGCATAACATGCTGACTACACGTGTGTGTTCTTTTCTACCTGTGTAACATTTTTCTGTGCTAGGTAAAAACAGAGAACTATAAAGATGAGGACAAAACTGTACAAACAATTTTACATTTCCCATCAAAAAATGTGTTTTTTAAATAATCTAGGATGCCCTCCATAAATGTACAGATTAGTTAGTTGTGTCAGCTATGCTTAGTACATCTTAGTGGATATGTGGTTATCAAGCAGCTAGATTTCCTATGTCTCCCCTAAGCCTTCAATATTTGATTCTTTCTCTGCCATCTCCTGGCAGAGATGGATGTGGGAAAAAAAAACTTGGATCAAAATTTCTCTGTACTGAGAAGAAGCTGCTAAAATCCTTTCCTGATTGAAGAATTAATTGAAAATTCTGTTGGAAAGCATAGCATCTGCTTTTTATGTTCTCTCTTGGACTGGAATTAAGGGGGATTTTATTTTCGCTCTTTGAAGTCTGTTATCCCAAACATTTGTTCCGCAAAGCAGTGCCTGCTACTTCTTTTTTTGTTTCTTCTTGTGTCTTGTTGCTCAAGCCCGAGTTAAAGTATCTGAGTGCCAGTTGTCTTCTGAATTGCCAAGATTCAAGTATTGTATGATCTTAGAAGAATGAAGTCCAGTAACCTAAAGCAATCAATTATTTTTTTATCTGAGATAAGCTTCATCAAGATGCAAAAAAAAAATCCCCCCCCCCCCCAAAAAAAAAAAAAAGAAAAAAGAAAAATAGATTAGAGACTTGTAAAACTGAGTACTAGTGTAGTACAAGGATTCAGCTGGGTGACAGTTTCCAGTCTGGAAGCATCTGGACAACCTTGGGCTGCCCACATTATAAACGGGCTGTAGGGTGGCATCACAGATCCCTGTGAGAAGGCTAACAAAGGGCAGACAGCATAAGCTTCCACATCAAATGAGTGAAGAGTCCCAACACCTGGATTGGGACCTCTTGCAAGGGCTAATAACTCTTGATATTTTTGACCTTTCTTGAATTGTGCCTGATGGAAAAAAACCTGCCTCCTTCATTTGCTGAGAAGCTCAGTGTGACCCGGCAACGTGCCCTTGCAGCCCAGAAAGCCAACCGTACCCTGGGCTGCGTCAAAAGAAGCATGGTCAGCAGGTTGAGGGAGGTGATTCTGCCCTTCTGCTTCACTCTGGTGAGACCTTACCTGGAGCCCTGCGCCCAGCTCTGGAGCCCTCAGCACAAGAAGGACATGGAACTGTTGGAGTGGGTCTAGAGGAGGGCTACTAAAATGATCTGAGGGCTGGAGCACCTCTCCTGTGAGGACAGGCTGAGAGAGTTGGGCTTCTTCAGCCTGGAGAAGAGAAGGCTGCAGGGAGACCTCATAGCAGTCTTCCAAGGTACCTGAATGGGGCCTACAAGAAAGCTGGAGAGGGACTTTTTACAGAAGCAGGAAGTGAAAGGCCAAGGGGCCAAGCCATTCTGTGATTTTATGATTGGTAGGAGTTAAGGTACCTGAAAAATTTCTACCCTGATGTTCCCAAATCTGTTGACACGGTTTTGATTAGGCAATCTTACTTAATTCTTTTTTCTCATTTCATTTGTCATCATATTCCAAATACTTCCTTATTATTTAAAAGGTCATCCCCTGTTTTCCTTTGCCTATCATTACTTACGCTGTTCTCCTAAGTACTAATGTTCCAGTTAAGTCTTCATCAAATGAGCTAAGTTGAAAAGCACAAAGATTAAAAAACTTTTTTGAGTTCTTGATTTTAGTGCTGCCATATATAAAAAAATCTTTGTGTGTGAAAATTTCTGGCATGTTCCTCGCTCTATATAGGCTCTATTTGGGAAGGGAATAGCAATCCCTAGAACTGAAAGTAGGAATACACTGAACTCACTCTCTCTCTATATATATATATAAAGAAGCAGTTTAGGGGTAAAAACACAAATTAAAAAAATGAAGAGAAAGCAGAAAGTTCTCTAAGGAAATAGAATTCTCAAATTGCATGGATTTGTCATTTGCCAGTAATCTAGGACGGTGATTCTCAGACTGTCCTCTGTAGAGCAGTTTTATGTAGTCTGAGGAGTTACTGTTGTCAAAATTGTGCAGCAATGATGAAAAATTGAAATAAGAGGTCAACCCACTATCCTAGGGAATTTCACTTGGGTCTGGCTTCAAGGAGAATTGCCACTGTTCCCTTATATTTCTCCGTCTTATGGGGTTCCTGGACAAGAAATGAAGTTAGTTTCTCTTTCTTTAATGCTTCTGTGCTGTGAGGACAGCTGAGTTCAGTATGCTGTTGGTACTAAAATTGAAAGGGAGAGACAAAAGAAAGCAAGGTAAATGGCAGAATCATCTGGAATCATATAATTTATAAAATTAAATAATATGTACTTCAAGCAATTGGATGAGAAGAAATATTAGTAAATGTAAAAACATTAGTAAATTAAATGATCTGTTCTTTTAGTGGGGCAGGGGAAACATCATAAACATACGATTTTAAATTTACCTTCCCCTCACAACAATGAACAAAATGGATTCAGTCCTTACGTTAAAGTTGTTATTCTCATTGATGTTGTGGTAACAGTATTCTTCATGTAACTGCAGGATGTTGCTTTGCAAAAAATCTGCAGCCAGGACATGCATATGAATTACTGAATAGCAGCTGACATATAGGAAGGGGAGAGAGGAAGACTCTGTTCATAAAAAGCGATTTCCCCTTTATACAAATAAAACACCAACTGAAATGCATCATAGAAGCCAAATAGGATTATGATCTTAGTGCAATGACAGCTTCCTTTCAGGTGAATTAAATGTGGTGGTCAGGCATTCCATTATAGAAAAGAGTGAATTGCGTTGCAGCCTAAGACACACAGGATACTGAGAGGGAAAAACATTATGGCAATGGAGATAAGAAACCTCCTTAAAGGAAATTTGGGAAGTATTTATTTTGTGGAAAAGCAGCAGAAACTAGATGACTAGAGGGGAAATGATTAAATATTCATAGAATGAATGCAACAGCCACAACTATCAAATGTTTCAATTAACCATTTTTTTCCAGTGTACTAAACTAAACTGCATGTTAGGCTAGAAAGTTTTCTAAATAAGCTTACTCATATTTTGGCTACTGTGTGTTCTTTGAATTGTATTGTGTTAATTTTGCATTTCTCTATCATCTCCTGTGTTTCTACCTTGTTTACCTTGTTTTTTCCATACTAATACTCATATTGAAAAAGAATGTTTAACTCTGTTACTTACTTTGGAGTTAGAGAAAACTTCCTGTCCTTTAATTTTCAGAATATGGGAAAATTTGCATTGGTGCTGAAGGAATATAGAGACAAGCCCTATTTCTGTATTTTTGCAACATAGAATTGAGGGATGGGACTCCTTAGATTAAATAAATGAACAAAAAATCAAACCTCCCAAACCTTAAAGGGCTGTTAATGTCAGTTTCTGAAAAATGCAATCTCACTACCAGTCGTGGTAGTTTTGCTGATGAAAATAGGATTTTCTCTAACCAGTTTTCAAACTTTCCCCACTATTGCATCTCAATAGCCTCTCAGTAATGTTTGTAGAAACTAAGGCTGCAATCTTTACTGAAGTAAAACCTTCACTTCAGTCAATGTAAGTTTTCTCCATTTTGGAACAGCAAATTTTTCCTGGAAGTGTCTCATTTGTCACTACTTTCCAGTCATTAGCAGCTACTCATTTTGCAGTTTGAGCAGGTTGTCATCTCTGCACTTGTATCAAATGTTTCCATACTGATTTTAAATTACAATTCAGAGAAATTGTTATAGCTGTTATTCACAGATATCTTTGTTTCCACTATTTTTTTTTGTTGCAATAAATAGTACAAAAAAAAAAATCAGGAAGCTGAGAATTCATCCATGAAAGTTTATGAACTTCAAGTATTTTTTTCAACATCGTACGTTGTGCTATTCTATACCTCTACCTAAGATAACTGGGCAGGCGTTCTCCACTGACAAAAAAGAATAGAGATAAACTTCAAAAGTAAACCTAAAGAGTGGAAGAAGGAGGTGTGTTATGCCAGCATGTTAGACCTTTTACTACTCAGTCATCCATTTCTACTAATGGCACATTTCATCCTAGGATATAACAAAAACAATTTTTCTATGTGAAAATTAGGGGGGGGGGGTTAGTAAAAATTTCATATTCAGTTTTAAAATACATATATTTCTCTACACACAAAGAATTATAACACTTTCAATTGCCTCTTGCCGACGGTCTGTCATTAAAAAGAGACTGGGTTCTTTCTAAGGTAACGAAAATGCTGTTCGCTGAATACTGTTGTGGGTTAACTCTGATGGGCAGCTCAGCACCACACAGCTGTTCGTGTACTCCCCCCACCCCCAGTGGGACAGGAGAAGAGGAAAGGGAGAATAAACCCAAGAAAACCTGGGAGTCAAAATTTAAGAAAAAAATAAAAATTAATAAGTGAAGGATCAGTAGAAGGGAGAACAAAATAAAACAAGTGCTATAAAGGCAGTCACTTACCACCTCCCGTGGGTAAACTGATGCCCAGCCAGTTTCCAAGCAAAAGTTGGCTAACAGTCCTACACCCCCCTATTTTCCCTTTTATTGCTGAGCATAACTTTAGATGGGGTTTTGGGGGGAGGGAGGAGGGGTGTTTGGGGTTTGGGGTTTTTTTTTTCCAGACTATGAGGACATCTTTGGTACCTGCAAGCGTGCAGCACTAGGAGACATGTTCTTGTAAAATATGAAATTCCTTTATAATGGCCTGGATTCTCTGCCCATCTGTGATAAAGCTTTCAGCGATTCCATTTGTCTCCTTTGTGAGCGGGGTGCAATAATTGTTGGGTTTCTCTTGCACATAAGCAGAATGCACCTATCATTCAAGTGCAATTAAAATAAAAAAAAAAATCACACCGTCTCATTAATCAGTTCTCTTAAACTTTCCCAGTGTTAGAAAAGTAGAAGCACAAAAAGAGATTTACAGCAAAGGAACTGCTATAAATAAGGAAAGGACAAAAGACATAAGGCCTTGTCTGAGTTAAAAGATGAGTTTCAGCTATTGTCTGGAGGTGGTTTTCTTCACTCATTACCATTCTAACCAGCTGCAGAGATGGTCTCTGAAATCCGCAGAAAGGCAAGAGTTCAAAGGTTAGGAAATAATAAAAAGACAATGCCTACAGTCTAGTAAAGTGATAGCTTTTTCCTATTGAGAGAAATGCATATAATCAAAAATCCAGAAATTACAAGATGATGGTAACATAACTGGTTTAAGTAGCATTAAAGGGGAGAAAATTAGAGGAGATCACATGAAGATTATGGAAAATGATGTCTATTAGCATCACTTGTGGTTGCAGCACTAAACAAACTGTTCTTTTTAACAGTTTCTTCTAACAGTCCTTCTACCGTGAAATCTAATGCGATGTTTCCCTTTGTCTCCTTCCCTCCTTGCATCCCAGCTCTCCGCTGCAAATAGGAAATGCAGCTGGTCACACTTCCAGTCCTCCTTCCTCCCTTCCTTCTACCTGGGCAATAGCGGTAGCCCTCTGGGATTCTTTGAAACGTGGCTGGTGAGCAAAGATATTTTGCTGTTTACGATGACTAGCAATGCTTGCAAGCATACAGAGAGCTTAATTAGTTTTTCTTTATCTCTGTTTTTGTGTGTCTCCAAGTCTCTCGGTGCTGAAATATATGCTCTCTCACACACCCCGAGAAGAGGAGAGAAGCACATTGTGAATGGGCTCATTTTGAGCATCACCTTATGGTTTCAGCAGCTCGGTTGGCTCTGTGCTTGGAGCAGTGGGAAATGTTTGGCAGCTCAGTTGCGTGATTTTTCTATGCACTCATCAGTTTGATCCAAATGGGTGAACAGCTGGGATCTCACCATCTTGAAGACGATTGCTTACTGGAGTTCATTTCTCTGGCAGACATTATGCTGTAATCTTACTGAATGGTGCTGCGCTATTTTCCTTTCTTTCCTTTTTGCCTAATGAAAAGAATATTGAAGTTCAACCAGAGGGTCTTTATTATTGCTAACAATTCATTTTCCAGTAAAAAGCATATTATTATATTTCTAAACTTTCAGGGAAGGCATGACAAATAAGATTTCTTGTGGAAATAGTTTAATGTAGGTTTTTTTTTTCTCCTTAGAAATTAAAAATAAATGTTTTTTTCTCATTTGAAAAAATACCTGAACCATATCCAGTAATTATATGTAGTAGACCCACAAATGGTCCCATTGAGAAAGTTCCTCTTTCTCTGTAGAAAGGATGATAGAAATCTTGATTCTCCCAAAAGGAAGCAAGTTAAGGCAATCGGGCAAAGACACTCTCGAAGTATTTTGGTTTGGTTGTTCTGTGTGTTTGTGGGGTTTTTTTGTTGGGTGTTTTTGTTTGTTTCTTAAGATCCTGTAAGTACTTTAATACAAGTAAGGGGTTTCCTCCCAAAACATGAAGTGATACTGTGTTGTTGATTGAAGGACGTGCACTTCACTGCCACCAAGTAGCTCCAAAAATGTACATGAAATTTCAAAGTTCAGATTTTTCTTATCATATCTTTGATTTCAGATATTGGATGATTTTATTTGATTTTTTTTTAACATTTTTCCCCCAAGAAACCTATGCTAACATGTTGGGGTTTTTTCCAGAAAAGAACACCAAATAAACTAAAATCACTAAAACTACTCATCAGTTAAGGGGGAACAGCCCTGTTCAGGTATCCTGGTTCTTCACAGAGGAAGTAAATCATCTGTTTCTTAGTTTTCATAGTAAAGACTGAGGTAAAAACAGGTGAAGTGAATCATCTGTGATCACATAGTTAGAAAATAGTACAACTGATTTTACTTTTAGAAGTAATAGACAGATGTTAATTTTCTGGATGACTGCTGGTTATTTGCAGTCAGCTGATCTGATTACCTGAATATTACACATTATAACCTCTCTGTGTAGTCATCTCTAGAGGAAAAGGAACTGTTTGTCTACATGTATTGATAAATTGAACAAGAAACACAATGACTTCTTTGTATAATTTTCTTTGCTTAATTTAAGACTTTATCCCTGGTATGATGAAATACTATTGTTACTATGTGCCTCTTTGGACAACAGTAGTATATTTAATGTATCCAGAGTAAGGATATAATTATAACAGCAATCTCTTAATGTATTCCCCTGGGTAAACAAAGTGAAGAGCGTGAAGGCTTTCGTGCTCTTCAGCCTCCCCAGGGATGTGGTGGATTCCCCATCTCCTCCACTTTTTCAAGACACAACTGGTCAGGGTGCTAAATAATCTCATCGAGGCTGTCTTGTCCACCAAAGGGTAGACCAGATAATCTCCCAACCTGGGCTGTTCTGTTTTCTATGATTTAAGAGAACATTGTGGCTAGTGGGCTTGCAGTGAGCAGAGGAGAGTAGATTAGAAAGCCAAGGACTTTCCTCCTCTCTTCCTCCTAATTTTTATTTTTACACTCTGACATTAAAGTAGACCCAAAATCATTCCATCTGAATTAGATATGATGGTGCCTTAGGACTAGAAGAGAGGCAGTGTGTTAAGGGTGACCAGGGCTGGACCAATAAACTGGTAGTGGAGGTCTGCCTTGACACCTTGAGTGATGTACAAGGAGGGGAAATCAACACAGGAAAGAGACATCCCTGGAAAAACCATATAATTGGAGACGAAGGATTACTTCACAAGCTGCTGCTTGGATGTGTGCTGTAGGATGTGTGCACACTGATGATTTTGTGACTTTTTCCTTTTCAAGTTTTTTTCTTTTGTTTTTAATCTAAACTTGGTAGTTCTGTGAGAAAAATTGTGCAGTTTAGGGTATGTAAGAAACATATTTAAGTCTCCTCCTCCCCCACTCCCAGTATTTAGAGCAGGGACTAAAATTTGTTTGATCAGTTTTAGGAGAAGTCACTATATAGTTGAACCTAGTCCTTCTTTGATGCAGAAAAAAACTGGCAGAGAGGTTGCATATGTATTCGCAGTCCAGCTAGGAATAACCTTTTCAATTAATAATTTTCTCTTCACAGCCTGTTCTCTGTTAGTCCAATCCAGAGTGCAATTCTCTTGAAATGTTAGCTCTCCAAGAGAAACAAACAATAAATCTCTACAGTGCTGCTTGGAGCAAATACTTCTTCCCAGGCAGGAGAGAAGATGATCTATATAGAGAACTTCTAATTCCAGGAGCTTCTGTCCCTTTTTTCTTCCTCCTCCTCATGTTTGACATTTTTACATAAAGTATAGCTACATTTTTCAGGGTTGGGAATAGAAAGCTTTTATCTCTTTTCCTTTTTTTATTAAAGAAAAGCTTTATATTAAAAGACTTAAATAACAGCTTATGAACTGCATTCTGTGTTGTTCCAAAAGTTCTTGTGGTCCAGATAGATACCTAGTATGGGAGACTTTATTTGTAAAATCTAAATATCTTGGTAATCAGATGTTTAGCTTCTCCATTTAGGCTTTGAGCAGCAATCTGCTTCAGGTACAGATGTGTTGGTAGACAAGGTCACACCTTCCTGTCAGTGGAGTGGATCATGTGCTAAATTAACCTTGCTAACTTTTCCTAAGGGAAAATAGGGAGAAATCTCATGGGCTGATTTGTGACAACCCTATACATATCAGACTGAAAGTCCTAAATGCAAAGAATTCTAGATATTTTTATAATGTTGGTACTTAATTTGACAAACCATATGTAGGTGGATGCTTATTTGATGAATGAAAATCTAGTTCCAGAAATGGGATATGACAGTATTTTTGTCAAAGTTCAAAAGACAAACTTTTAGATGTCTGTTTTGGGGGGAAAAGCCTGGAAGCCAAGTCTTTCTTCAGACATATTGCAGCCGTCAAAGAAACACGTTTAAGTTAATGCATCTATTAGAAGTGATGGGAATTGTGCTGTAGGTTGTGCTGTTCTCCCTGATAGCCAAGACAATGAAAAACTGAAATGGGATGGAAGAGATTTGATCCCACTTGTTTCACAAAGGGACCTTTCTATCCAGTGCGTATATCATGCTGCGAATCTCGCTCCGCTCTTCCGCCATTAATGACTAGTTCCTCTAAATGAAACACCCGATGTTGTTTGTCCCAACATGACTGACTTTTCATTTGTTTTGGTAAGAACAATAATTTTTGTCTTCACTTGATTGGAATTATTCCTTTTTTTATCTGCCAGTAAAACAAAACAAAATCCTAAAAAATGCTAGGACTAATATCTAATTCCAAGAAATAACATTTGTAACATACACGAAAGTGAGAAAAAGGACAAGCTTAAATCCTTCAGGAGGAAAAGTCTGTATTGAAATGCCATTATAGTATAGGCAGCTCCTGTTTTACAAGGTGACTTGATGCGGTCCATGACGGTAGAAACATCCAGAGCTGCTTCTGGCTGTTACAGGTTGTCCCATTTCTGAAAACCAGAAAGTTCTGCTTTCAGGTATTTCTAGTTTTGTAGTATGGAGTTTTGGTCTATGAATAGAAATGTATACGTGTAACTTTCAATTCTCTAATTCAAATGAAGCATGAGAAGTAAGAGAACTCTTACTTTACCAAATATATGATGAGCTTTTTATTCTACTGCATTTTACTTTAAAGTTAAATGATGGGAGGAAGAGGCCCTTTTCCAAAGCAATAGCTTTGAAAATGTTTTTGATATGAGCAAGCGTATCTCTAATGAAAACTAAAAATATTGTTTGAAGGTTATAGGCAGAAAAAACAAAATTGGAAGAAAAGTTAAAACTGGCAGCATTGTAATTTTTGAGGTTGTATCTGCATCTGAAATTTGATAAAAAATGGTGTCCAGTCAAGAGAACTCTGTTCTCTGAAGGTTCAAATAAATAAATAGTGTCTGTGATATGATTATTCTGCAAATTTTGGCAGTGTTACATGTGTTACATAAGTGTTTGGCTGACTTAGTACAATTCCTGCCCTGAAAAAAACAGCCCTAAGTAGCTGGGCAAAGTGCGTGAGTTGAGCAAGGACCTCAGACCAGGTAGTGTGCTATCTACTGACTGGGTAGCAGCCTTGGCCCGGAGAAAAGCCACTCAGTTCAAATAGCTCAAATCAAAATCAGCATCAAAGTGGTTTATGAATTTATTAATGACTTGTAATCAGCTGGCAATCGGTGAACTATAAATTCAGGACCAGTGGCAGCAATGGAGCAAATAAACTGAAATATTAAACACTTGCAAAACGTTAATAAAATCTAAAATTTCTAGCCACTGATCTACAACTAAGTCCTAAGAAGTTACTATTCCCTATGCACAGTGATGTGCGATCGCCTGCCCTCTCCCAGCCCTGGGGTTACCAGCACCGCCCCCCCATCCCGGGGAAGCCTTGAGAAACAGGGATAAGGATCTCCAGAGAAGAGTGTACAGATTCTCTTTCTTTTTTTTTTTATACCTGGATTTAGAGTGGGCTAGAAGATTTTTCTGTCCCTTTAGGACCATGTCTAGCTAATAGACAACACTGGGAATAGTCCAATGCCCTGTATTTACATGCATGTTTCCCAGTTTTGCCAAGTTAAGAAAAAATGCAGCTGTGGTATAGACTCTGCTCTTTCTCCTGTGCTTGGACACCCAAAAAGGTGGCCTTTGTGGAAACAAATAGCTCCCACAGTTTGCCTATTGCAATGGCAAGTCAGCTTGCTACAAAACAGTTTGGAATCATTCACTTCAAACTTCAGGGGACCAATTCCTTGAAAACAATTTTCAGTCCATTGACAGACTGCATCTATGGCATTTTTCAGGAATACAGGTGACAACCAGTGACAGCTGATCTCCACATGACTATAAACTGTTCACAAAGGTCCGTGCGTTCAAGACCGTGTGCTTGCTATGCAAACACTGCTGCACAATCCACAGAATTGGAGTATATTTCTGCAAGAACACAGGGATATATTTTTTGCCTGAGGTTGATTTGATCAACTCATTTGGAGTTGGGTGTTTCCTCATCCAGCTGTACCAGGAAAGCAGCAGATAGCACTTCCATAATCAGGTTAAATACATGTTGGGCTAATGATTCTCCCAGGTCACATGCATGGTTTTAATTGAAATCTTTATTAAAAAATGCTTTTCTGCATTTTCATATGACTGACACTGAAGATGTGGTTGTTCTTGAGGTAGTTGATTTGTATCTGTATTTGTGTTTGTCCATTTGGTTCCCTTTCTGTGCTTGGGATGTATCTATTAAAATAGGGTCATCACAGTTTACTAATATGGTGTTTCCTGGGTAGCTTGCCATTGTCAGAGTGGCTCCAATACAGGTCTCATTATTTCTAGCTGCTTTTTAGCCATTTGCTTTATTCTGGCTTAATTGGCTTAATTTAATCCATAGTGTCCCTTCTTATTCCCCTTGTGTCTCCATTCAGTGCTTTACCAGCATCTTGTAACAGTTTTAGTAAACTTAGTTTAGCTAGAACAGAATAACTTGGATGGTTCTGTCCCATGAATTAGTACTGTCTGCCACATATTTTCCTCTGTTTTTTTACTTCTCGGTTTTTATACATTCTAGATAATGTCCTAGAGATATCCAGGGTTTTACCATGGTTTTGGTCTAACCTCTCTGCCATTCTGAAATCCACAGGTTATTGTTATGTTGCAGAACTGTAGCAATGCTGGACCAGAAAGCCCACGCTCACTCTGGTTTCCTTTCTGGTCTCATTGAGATAAAATGAATCCCATGAGCTGATATGGGTATTGACCAAGATTTGTGAGAATGAAGGGGTAGGCGTGCAGCTGCGAATCTACCATAAGGAAGCAATGACAAACTAATAACAGAAAGAAAATAAATGTATCATTTCAAGAGATCTTGCATTTAATTCTTTGTAGTCCTTAAAAGATGGAAGAACTTGTGTAGTTACAGTGTTGAGCTGCAGCTGTATGCAGCGCATCAGCACTTAGAATCATAGAATCATTTAAGTTGGAAAAGACCTTTAAGATCATCAAGTCCAACTGTCAACCTAGCACTGCCAAATCCACCACTAAACCATATCTCTAAGCACCTCATCTACCCGTCTTTTAAATACTTCCAGGGACAGGCACTCAGCCACTTCCCTGGGCAGCCCCTTCCAACCCTTTTGGTGAAGAAATGTTTCCTAATATCTAACCTAAAGCTCCCCTGGTGCAACTTGAGGCTGTTTTCTCTTGTCCTGCCACTTCTTACTAGGGAGAAGAGACCAACACCCACCTGGGAACACCCTCCTTTCAGGTAGCTGTAGAGGGTGAGAAGGTCTCCCCTCAGCCTCCTCTTCTCTAAGCTAAACACCCCAGTTCCCTCAGCCACTCCTCATAAGGCTTGTGCTCCAGCCTCTTCACTGGCTTCATTGCCCATCTCGGGACACGCTCCAGTGCTTCAATGTCCTCCTTGTAGTGAGGGGCCCAAAACTGAACACAGTATTCAAGGTGCAGCCTCACCAAGTATAGGATGAGGATGACTTCCCTGGTTCTTCTGGTCACAGTATTTCTGATACAAGCTGGGATGCTGTTGGCCGCCTTGGCCCTGTGGACACACTGATGGCTCATATTCAGTCAGCTGTTGACCTATACACCCTGCAGCCTGACACCTAGGTGGTATCATCCCACTTCTGTGGGATGCTTTGGGTGGCATCTGAAGCTTGTACAATGAGTTATGTTCCTTATTTTCTACCAGCAGCAACTCCTAAAACATCTTTAAAGAGAATTCCTTCTTTGAGTTTTTATTGATAGCTCATCTTCAAAGAAGCGATAACTTTCAGTCAACCTTTAGGGGTCAGGTGGTTCTCATTTCCTGTATTAAAGCATTTCTTCTCTTAAGCCTAATCAAGTCACTCTTACAGAGAAACCTTGGACTTAATCCCTTCTTCAAGACTGTTCACCTTTACTTTTCCAAAGATTGTTGGAAGAAATCCTTGTCCAACAATATTCAAAGATTCTTTATCAAATTCTGAAAGATAACTAATTAATACTACAAATAAGGCTAAAATCTCTATGCTTAACTAGTTACCTGTCTGAAGTGTGTCAAATGACTTTACTGTAACTGTCCATAAAATATCTTCATTTTTATAAAGTAGAAGTATTGGATTCATCGGTGCTCAAAAGACATTAGATCTGGCTAAACTTTTGAAGGGAATATATGTTAATCTTTACATAGAAAAATAAATGTGAAGAACCAGTAGTTTCTACATGCATATTGCACACATTTATGTATACATGTACATGAATATATAATTACATTTGTGTTTGGGAAGTTTTCCTTAAGACTGGGAAAAAATGGGGTTTAGCATTAACTAATTTTTTTTACACAGAAATGTGAGAGGCAGTCTACTTGTATGACTTTGCAGTTCTGATAGCAGATCATAAGCACCACTGACTCTGAAACTGGGAAGACGGATTAAATTGGAATATAGATTAAATGGCTGACTGCAATTTTATTTCAACTGCTTTTAAATCCTGCGCTGGTCAAATAGGTCAAATAGAAGCCCAAATAAGCATTTGCTGTGATCTAAGGCATTGAATGTCACATAACACATGCCTTGGAGCTTGGCAAATGTCTTGCTTCATCTAGTCCAAGGAAACAACTTGGCATTCTCCTTTAGTTTCCTGTCAAGAAAGCATGTTTGCTGTCTTTTACTTGGTTATATCTTTTTTCTGAAAAATTTTCTATCTTGTCTTTGAGGAAGCTAAAGGCTTTCTAGTAGTATAGGCAAAATTGAATTTTTGTCACTCAAAGTATGTGGGGCCAAAACCTGTCTCTTACTCCCATTAGAGGAAACCTGAAATTTTGAATCCAACGTGCTCAATGCTGTCATCTTGTTTCCCATCCATCCAGCATCAGCAGCCGGTTCTGGAAGGAGTTTGCCCCTATTATAAATGCGGAATGTGAAGGCATGGAAGGCATACACAGCATTATCCTGCAATGTGATATTGTTTTATGCATAATAGGAAAGACATACAAGTCAATTTAAAAGCGTTGTTCATTCTAATACAAAAGAATTCAACAGTTAAGGCAGTAGAATAAATCTGCACATTTTATTGTGAAGACTGTGCTGCTAATTCTGGTTGAAATGTGTTAAAGTAACTGTGGAAGAAAGAGGTAAATGGTTAATCAGAATCTGAAAGCAAGCAAACAAAAAATATGCTGATGCTCCTTAAACCACAGCATTTGAAAATATACAGATGCGTTGTCAGGCTTGAAACTGTACTGCAATTGTAGCTGTCATAGGTCCACTCAAATGAAACCTGTATAGGTCAATTCATCTAACATTTTTCTAGTATATAAGAAAAACAGCACATCAACGCTTCCTGAAAATGAAGAATTTCAAATTTAGGTTTTGCATGAGTGATCAAGGATTTTATGCTATAACACATAAGGCAGTCTAAACAAAACAAAAAATTGCAAATAAGGCCTGTGAGGTTTCATTCTGCTACCAAATATGCACATTGTGTTATTGTAAAAGACAGTAATTTAAATGGGATTTAGTCTTATGTGTAGTATCTTTTTTGCCATACACATTCATTTGAAGCCATATCTTGCTGTAATTAAGAAGGTAGAATCTATCCTAAAACTTATATTGATGAAAAATGGCAAGGAATAGGCCTGTGAACAGCTTCCAGCAATCGTCCAGTCCATCCATCTGCCTCAGAACAGAATCGGGTACAACTAATACCTGCTTGATATAGTTAAGTTGTTCATAACGCCTGCTAGCGATGCGGTCTTCAACCACCTCCCAGATAACTCCATAGCATTTTGCATTCTTTTCTCTTGAAGTCTCACTTAGACCTTCCATCCTGCTATTAAACACACGTTTTCTTCACCTGTGGTCAGTGAGCAGGGAGATCCATTTTTATGCCTTCCCTCCTGATCGTTATGTAAAAAGAGAGGAAGAGGGTTAGGAGGAGAATGGAAGAATATATCGCTTTATCAAATGAATACAGGCAGCCAGGAGTACTAAATAGATGTGTAAAATGAATATATTATGAAACAGAGCAGCAAGCTTAAATAATTAAAAGCTTTATCTTATTCAAAAGATTGCACGGATCTGTATGGGTCTATTCTAATATACTATGTTATCTGCTATTTTTACTCTATTATAATGAAGAAATAGTATGTAGTTATTGCAGTTATGTACTTAAATTATTCTAATTGATGTTTTAAAAATATTTTCAGTGATCCTGAATATAGGTTTGGTTAGGGTTTGGTTTTTGAGGGGGGAAGGTCTCTGTTCTTTGGTTTTGTCTTTTTTTTTTTTTTTTTTTTTTTCCAGTCATGTACGATAGCACTGGTGTTTTGAAAAAAAATCTCTAACATGTTTAAGTTTTAGGAGGCATAAAAAAATACAGCAGAGATTTTTAACATGTGATTGGTGAGTATCAAGGAAAGGTTTAAGCCTTCATCTGCAGTTGTGTCACACTGGAAGCAAATACCAATCTATAATATCTACTTTAGAATATGGACAGTAGATTAAATAGATATTTTATATGTATGCAAATTACATTTGACTTCATGAATGTAGTTCCTGTTGTAGCATATTATTAGCTGAATTGTGCCATTAAGCATGCAGCATTTTTCAACATCAGTTTAAACAGAACTAAATGTGTCCTCTTGAACACAATAATTGCATCCCAGCATCTTTTTTTATATAAAATAATTCATTTTACAAACAATAATATGGTTTATCTTCTAATATACATTCCTTGGGGCACAGATAATGCATTATTCTCTATTTGGAAGACAAGCACATCATGGGAACTACTAGAAATGAAGGATAGTAATTACATTCCTTAAGGGGAGAGGGAGAAGCTGAGTTTTTTAGGAGAGATATAAATGAGTACTCGGCACAGAATGAATTTCAACCCAGATGAGCAAAATTTTTGTCTATATATTTAAAAAAAGCATATTGTGAATGAAAGTTCCAGGCTGTTTTAATTAAACAGCTTGAAAATATGCTGAATGTTGGGGTTTAGGGTGTTTACTATCAGATAAAATGAAATTAAGTGCTATTATTCTGTACTACTATGGAATTGAAGGTAACTGATCTTTTGTCTTAAAAGAAAGATCCAGTAGTTAAAGACATATTTTGTTGATTTATTGACAAACAAAGCGAACCACACACACATAAACTTCTATACACTTTTAGGAAGACTTTTTTGTGAGGAAAAATAATCATTAAACATGTCTGTCTGTCAAAGCTGACTGTAAGCTGTATTGCCTAGTGATTGGCCTCTGCCACTGAAGTCCATCCAAGTTAATGGATGTATAATCAATGTGTCAGAGTCTTTGAAAATTGAAAAATGCAGCTCTTCAACAAAGAATCAGAAAAATGAAAGGTAGAATTAATGCCCGTTTTGTTGCTAACCTCTGCATGTTATAACTGCATGCAAATGGCACCATTCTGAATGAATGAACATGCAAATCGGAGATACTGACCACACTTCTCATGCTGCTTTACTAATTTTTTAATATAAAGTTACAAAGGATGAGCTTTCTACTTTTGTTGTCATTTTTGTGGTGTCCTAGAAAGTCTTCAGCATTCTTATAGGAACAGTCAGTTATTTTGTAAGACTCCACATTCATACCTTGCTTTTTCACCTAAAAGTAATTGAGTTATGTTTATGGTGGTTGATCCCAATTTTGCCATGAAGTTTTTCATCCTGATTCTTTTACTAGCAGTTGTGCTGTATGATTTAAATAAATTTAGAAAGAAGGTTGTTGCTTGCATAGTCCTAAAAATCACTTCATTCTTAAATGACTTTTAAGTACCCTTAGAGGTACGTTATAAACAGCGTGCCACCATTAGCCATGGTCAATAACATTCCATGGCCTTTCACAGCCTGAGGGTACAAGGTGCTCCATGTATGTATTTCTGCTCACAGAGGATGCATTACTGGGTCCTCTAAGCATATGTAAAAGGTAGGCTACTTTGAAATGAACTCACCTTGGTTGATTAAGGAAACAAGATCATAAATACCTAAAGCATGCAAATTATTCTTTGGTAGAAAGACGCATGGTTGTGTACAATTGCCCGGCAAGACCATGCTGGAGCTCTACAAGGCAACAGCTGCCTAGGTCATGACAGCGAAGAAAAGCATAAGATTTTTTGTTTGTCTTTGCTGATAGATAAAAAGCATCCACTTATGCTTGAAATAAAGTGGAAGTCCATGTTCAGAGACTAGATCAAAGATGGGAAGCATACCACCTGGGGTCCAGTGCTGTGTGTGCTACAGGGAATGATTTGTTCCATTCGTATTGAAACATTTGTAGGAGTCAGGCTCCTATTAGTGCACGCATTTGCAATACCAGATCCACCTTTTTTTTTTTTTTTTTTAATCCTGCTATTTTGAGGCATTACAAAGAACATTAAAGCAGCTTTAATTTTTAAGTCGGGTTTTTTAAACAATCTGGTAGTGTAAATGGTAAGTTAGTCTTCTAAACAAAAAAAATTTACAACTTTTTGAAGCAGTATGGGAATTTATATTTCAGGGGGGGTTATTGGTTTGGGTAGAACAGATGTTATTTAATTAATACCTAAAATGAGGGCAGAAAATTCTTCAGCTAGTCCAAAGCTGGGAAAAGTTGAGTCTACATTGATAATATCAAACAATCTCAATGTAAATGTTGGTTCTTAGCCTTAAAACAAAAGGAAATAGTTAAGATAAAATATAAGTACTTTCTTTCAATACCAGTATTTTAGAGACCCTTTTGAATTTTAATGGAAGAGCTATTTTTTAATTCATTTAAATGTAATCACTTTTCTCAAGTTTGCATTTTATGACAAGTTTGACAATCAGTCACTGTAAGGGAAAATTTTCAAACCATAAGGCCTTGAATACATTAAAAAAAACAAAGGTAGTTTTGTTATCAGAGAAACTGATATTGCTAAAAGCAAGCCAAGGCATGTGTAAAAAAAAAAAAAAAAAAAAAAAAAAAAAAAAAGTCTTTTCGAGACTTCAACCTTTAGAGATCAGTTCATCTGAAAGAGTTCTGCCCCGGTTATGTTTTAAAGCGTGCGCACACAGAGATACATAGACAGACACACATATTCAGTGGTGCCCTCGGGGCACCTCTGTTTGTATTACAGGGCATCTCATTCACAGTTCACCCAGGACAGAACTGCTCAGCTTCCCTTTGTGCTCTTAAAGCCACCTATAATAATACAAATAGAAGTACCCTCAGGGCACTGCATACAATGTATCTAGAAAAGCCAGAGATCCTTTTGGGTATGAAGAAAATATAAAAAGGAGGAAAGAATTTGTTTTCCTTCATGGTAAATAAACCCCAAGTATCTGGCAATTTATAGTTCTGAAGTTGAGCTTGTCGTTTTCTAAAAAGTTGAGACTTTGTAGTATCTCTTAATTTCAACAGCCAACTGATTGGTCACAGCCTGAGAGATGTAGGTTGTTCCCTGGGAGATTTGCCTGTTCCTGTACACAGAGAACATTTTCAGAGCAATTTACATTTTCTTTAATAAGAAACCAGAAGCTTCAAAATAAAAGGCGGAGCAGTACCAAGTAAGATTTGTAGCTGGAATTCTGCATCACAGAGACTCCCTTTACAAACTAAGATTGAACTGTTATTAATGTGCTTGGTTTTGCACAGAAAATATTACGCTGCTTTAAATAAAAGCGATTTCAAAGCTTCCAGTTTTCTAAGGTACTCCTTATCTTGTTTACCACATTAAAAAAAAAAAAAAAAACAAAACAAAAACAAAAAAAAAACCCCACCACCAAAAAACCCCAGGAAGCTTTATCTAGTCACACTACTTCAGTTTAGCTTGGGATAAATTAACCTTGAGATCTTCGATATAGTGTAGTAAAGTTTTCATGATAATTAAACAGAATTGTATTGCCAACAGGTTTAGCCTTTTATTTTTAGAAAATGTGTAGAAGAGGGTGCTTTTCTACTCTTATTTCTGGAATACTGAATATTTTCCTATGTTCCCTTCTAAAATGCAGGGGGCATATTTCATGCTTGTTAAGACTACAAAAGACTCTATATCACAATTGGAATAAAGTGCCCTTTTGTGGACACTTACCTTGTGTTTTGGATTTCTACTGCTATTTTAGAAGGCTGATTATGAGCGAGGTTATCAATGAGCTTGATTGCTGTTTCCAGTGATCTGAATTTATTTAAGGTGCCCTGCAAATATTAATAACTAGATTCCCTAGCTGCAGTAAAGGGTTTCATTTCCACTGAAACCAAGGGTGCTCTCAGGCTTTCTTGACAACATGGTCCAACACTTTTGCCCTTTTGTCACTGAATATTTGATACAGTTGTCTATCTTTCGTGCCGTATTCTGCTTTTATGTTTTCACATTGCTACTTTACCACTACTACATCATCCATTTGATTTTTGCGGTTTCCTTTATGCATGAATTTTAATAAATATTTACTGTGGATTTTTTCGCATTTTATGTCAAATACATATTGTCCTGACTTTCTAAATAAATGTCTAATTTCTACATCAGTTGTAATTCTGAAAAGCGTCTTTCTATCAAAAACTTCCTAGCAGGTCAGATGCTTGTGTCCCTGGAGTGTGGCCTGTTTGGGTTTACTGCTTTTCTGGTGCAGGCAAATACCTCCCTTGTTTCCTAAGCCTATGGAGAGGGTGGTGGAGACTGGAGACCAACCTGGGAATCGATGAGCCCTCCTGTTCAGGGTTTTATTTGGGTAAGGCATTGTAAGGCAGAGCTCCCAGCCCTCATGACCCAATGCCCAGCCACACATATAAAAAAAAAAAAAAAAAATACGGCTAATGCTTGAGCCATGGAGGTCCCAAAACGTTACCCCAAGGTACCGCGGCCATTTGAAGTATCACCCTCACCTCCTTAATTCCTCTCGTGGGCTGAAGAGTGGGGTCAGGTCAATTAATTGTCACATACTACTGGACCGAGCCATAGTACTGTAGGCTGTAGTGTCAGCTTTTTCTGTGGTAGTCATTAATGTAGTTTACCATAGACAATGCTATCTTTCAGCTAACCACAAGCCTGAAGAGAACTGGAACTGTAAGGAAAGAAAACCAATTCAAGCTAATTCTGGAGAAGATTGGAAAGCTGTCAGCAAGAGGAAAACAATTTGAAGACAGACAAGTATTTACTGTCAAGAGTTGTTATCCTTTAAGAGGGCTGCTCTCGGATTCTTGCCGTTTCTTGACAACTAAATAAAATCAGAAAGCCAAAATACATATTTGGCAACTCAGGGATTTTTTGTTGTTGTTTGATATCACCTCTAGACTCAACCGGCAGCATGATGTATGTTTTCTTGCTTCCAACCACTAACATGTCTGAGATTGGTTACAAAAGCCTGTGGAAAATACTTTTCCTCTAACTTAAGCATGCTTTCCAAAGTATAAAATTATAAAGTATTGGTTTCTGTCTGCTACCACTTTTGCTTCAGGCTTAGAAAAAAGGGAAACACTGTTGCTTGAAAACTTGAAGTCATTATGCAGAAGAGTTACAGCACCCCTTGATTAAACACTACTGGAGTAATTGTTTAAATCATTATTACCCTGACTGGATGTTGCGATTGCTCCTTTAAACATTAAAAGATCTAACTCTTACCTGTGAGTCAAACATGAACATAGGTTTTGAATATTTGGGTATTTCCCTGTGCTCCATGGAAAACTTAATAAAAATGCATTTTTAAAACAGATGTTACCAGCTACACTTTATCAAAATGAATTTTCTTTTCTGCCATAGCTGATATTTTTTCCTTGCCATGATTTCAGATATATCAAGATCCAGGCATAGACTTTTTTAATCTTGTTTCCATTCTATTCCATATTCTGTTGCAAGTTCTTAATTTTCATTTTTTCATGCTACGCATATTATACGTATCACTTGTTTTGATGACAAAAATGGACAGTGAAGAACAAAAGGTAAGCTAAGAGTTTTGCCTTCCTGACCTGGTCTGAATTTTATGTCTATGTGTGGTGATCACTGGGTTTATAGATGAGCTTGAGGAGTGATGAGGGATTGAGGAAGAACAAACTTTTCCATTATATAAAACACAAGTTGGTACCCTCATAAACCACATGATGTCTGAAGTAAATCAGACTATCACTGTGGGTCAAACAAATTGCCTGTGGCTGAAGCAGAAACGATGAATTGATGGTATGAAGTCAAAACATTATAGTCATGAAATTAAAAAAATTAAAAAGAAAAAATCCTACAAGTATTTCCTCAATGTGTTGAAGCATCTTTAATAGGAGGGTTTAGCTCTCCCATTTTGGTATTTTTCAGGAGTTTTTAGTTTGTGGAACTTTCTAAGGGTTAAAGCATGATTTGGAAACTTCACTGCTGATTACAGAATAAAGGTGGTATTAGCTGGAACACAACACGAAAATATAACCTGTCCTTATTCCTTACCATTGTTTACAGGTAACTTATTTGGGTGTCACTACGCTATCTTCCAAACTATTCCCAGTTTGAGTTTCAATCCTTGGAGAAATGTGCTTACGCACAGCGGTGGGTTCAAAAGCTTTATGATTTACTTCATTTCAGGGCAGTAAGCATTTACCAACTCCACACTAGATCCTGCTTTTAATTTATCATTCTTCAGGTACATAAACACAGTGCTTTAGCCCACTAAAAATATTGTTTTGCCTCAAGGAGAAGTCCTGAACGTAGTCCCTGAAGAAATTCCTATGCTTCTGCCCCTGTGATTAAATAATAAGTAGAGCTTTGATTGCTTTTGAATTTCTCCTGTATTTATTTTTCCAATCTGGGATTTTTAGCTCAAATAAGAGGGTGGGACTGAGGGGAGCGGATGGGAGAAGGTTTCTGTATAAACATCAGTAGATTTAACTACTGATACCAGAGAGATCGAGATGCTTATGCTTGGTACAAATCTCTATAGAGAAAAGCGGGAAGCACATTCACAAAATTTTTGATGTACAAGAAGCTTTTTATTTTAGGTTAAGCTCCATTCCACGCATGGTAAGGGAGAAATTAATCCTCATTTTAGTTGCTAAGTTTTTTGTGTGTGTGATAATTCCCTTTAGAGGCAATTCCTAGCTCAAAAAAGACAACATAGACCTCACATTTCCAAAGGTTTTTATTTTTTTTGTGTGGACAATCCTCTATGAATCATTGACTCAGACAGTCGCTGCACGTTGCCATCCTCTTGGATATTCAACATTGATTTATTAATGCATGGTTGGGCTGGCTAATTAGGGACTTTTGTCTTCCAAATTTACCCAACACTGAGCTGTGGCCAGAATCAGTTGTCTTGGTTTGATTTGGTTTGGGTTGGGTTTTTTAATTTCTTTGTTTCTGTTCCTAATTCACAGATAGGCATAGCTCTGCTTTTTAGGGGTAGATAAGGTAAGCTTTCTCTCCTCTTAACATAGTTCAATATGTCAGCCTTGATTTTGTTGGAGACAATATTGATGTGAATCTTGAAGTAGGTATATTATATGGCTATCATGTTGTATATGAGTATATACTGATTTTTTATTTCTCAATTCAAAACAAAACTTCTGACAGAAAGCCAAACCTCTTGCTCTGTGGGTTAGATTATTTTAAAGTATCATCACTGATGAATTAAAAAAATTGTGTACTGGCAATGCTTCAAGAGTTCTTACAAAGAAATGAACTGAGGTTTCGGAGACTTTGAATTTAATTTCCTGCCTCTGCATCCTACAGGAATTTTTACTCCCTTTTTTTCTGCTCATTCATCACTTCAGCTAAACCTGCTTTACCTGCAGTGGCTGTAATTTAGCAACATCGGAGGGGCAGAGAAACAGAAGTGGGCTGAAAACCAAAGCAAAATACCTCTGGCTTAAAGGAGCTTGAAGGTCCTTTTTCTCTCTTCTCCCTATTCTTAGCCAAAGACATTTTTCAGGCTTTATATTTTTGCTGGATTTCACTAGTACAGAATATTTCTCCTGGAAAGCCCCTGTTTTGTATACCTTGTCTCTCTTCTGAAGATACAGGTTACAACAATTTTCAATCTAAATCTCTGGAAGGAAAAAACACTATATGACTTAAAATTGGAAGACTGTCTTCTACATGAACCTATTGGAACACCGTTCATTTTGCTGAAAAGGCCAATGCTTTATGCCAGGCTTGTGCCAGATTTTCAACTATTCCTTTCTATATGTTTGTTCATTTTGTCCTTTCTAGGTCTTCAAGCAATTAGTTTTTATTTTGCATGCATCATTTCACTGCTTTGCACTGATATTTTGCTGCTGGCAGGTTGTCCTGCTTATTAATGTAAGAAGGTGCAACAATGAGGGGGTTTGTTGTTGGTGGTGGTTTTTTATTTTTTAATTATCTGAACAATGACACCAGTCACTTATGTTGCTTTCCCTAAATGAACATTGCCTGCTTTTATTATTCTTTATTCATATGACTGTTTTGAATTGGGTTGTTTCTTCATTCTCAAAAATTCTGTATGAAGGAAGCAGCAGCAATTTTTGAAAGAAGCTAGTTAGAGAAAAGAGACTATTTTTGTTACATTTTCAGGAATTTCACAGGTTTTCTTAATTGTTGATTGAGATTTGATTTTGTTAGGACTGGCCTTGGCCTTTGTGTTATTAGAGATTAATCTCTTCACAAGGTGGTGTGACTGGGTAATCATGTTATATTCAGAGACAAACTTCAGAAAAGGATAATTGGAAAAAAGTAAAACATATTAAAAAAGCTTGTTTTTAAAAATGAGTTGGTTCCTTTCAATATCTATTTTCAGTTAACATTTGAGTGGTCTTTCCCATAAATATATTTCATTTGTTCAGAATATTTTCCACCACAGTCATCTAAATCAGATTATGTCTATGATTTATTGTATAATTTTAACTAATACTATTTAAAATTTTGATAAAACATTATGTGATGAATTGTATTATATTTGAAAAGAAGTATTTTAGAAATGATAATGTGGACATTAATTGTTATTAGGTGTGTTTTCCCTTCACTTGAAGTAATTTTATATATGTGAGTAGTTATTCCCTTTAGATATTCATGCACATAAATAATTGCGATATAAAATGTTTGATGTGCATTTTGTCACTTAAAGGATTTGCAGTAGGAAACTTTTGGCCTTGGATAAGCAGCTCTGGTGTCTGCAGGGTTACTCTGTACTTACACTGCACACATGTTCTAATGTCGGCAGAAATAGAAGTTGATTCTTTAACTGTAAACTTTTAAATTCATTCATATCTCACTTGAACTAAAATGGGGACGGGGGAGGCTGCAATAATAAATGAAGAAAAAAGATGATTGAGTATTTATAAAAAAAACTAAAGGTGTTTAAAATTGTTCCCAGCAGTGAAAAAAATGCTATATTTGTGACATATAGTACTATATTTATGACAATTAGTACAATCAGTGAGATATGTATTGGTGGGGGGGGTTGGGGAATATAGAAAATACAACATATATAGAGTGACTTCTTTTTATTTCCTCTTCTCCACATATATTGTATTCTTTAGACATTCAATTATTTAATTTCAAGGTTTTATTCAGCTTCAAAAGGTTTATGTCCTTTGACCTATATAGTCCCCTTAACACCAGCTGGAACTAAGAAATGTTTCTGCAGGACAAATAGACATGAAAAGAACAAAGAATTGCATGCAAGGTGAGAACAGGACATTCTGGTGCTATACTTGGGCTGTAGAATATCTTTTGAAAGTAAAAAAACTGATGTTCAAATACAATGAAATTTTCCAAGGTGACATTTCCTGGTATCTGAACTTTTTTTTTTTTTGTCACTGGGAAAACTAACCTAACTTAGGACATAAAGTGCTACTTAAAGTATTTGTGGATTGGGAAAGAATACTTTCCATTATTTAGAAAATACTTTCCTGGTTATTTGTTCTGAGGGTCTATTTAATGAGTACCTGGACATAGGCTGTTGATCAATATCTCATCTTTGAGAGATACTTGATCCTCTGTTCCCATCAATATGATACGCGTTTAATTCCATTCTTCGTGTTGAAGTTTCTCATGAGCTGTAGACAAGATAGAGGGATCAACACCATTGCAATTGAGAAAATAGAGGAATCAGTGTAAATTAAATGCTTGTTACCTGGCACACCTATGTTTGTAGCAAAATCTCTATATTTTTTCATTTTAACTTATGCAAAAATTGAGAATGGAAGCACTCAGATGCGTAGTCCCGTACAAGTTAGAAGTGACATTGGAAAACCCAGGCAAATTAGCATTTGGTATATGAAGGGGATAGTTTGGATGATAATTCCTTCGGTTGTGCTGACTATTGGATTGATACTTGATTTTGATTATTTGCAATAGCCTATTTTTAAAAAAAAATCTTATTTTGAAAATAAGAATTATTCTTTAATCCCACTTTGGAGTTACCCTCTAAGAGAGGTTCTTAGTGAGACTTTTAGAAATTTCTCATTATTTTTATGTAGTTTGAATTGTTGATCTTGCAACATGTTATTGAGGCTCTTTAAAGATTTTGTGTGATAAAAATGCAGTGAGCAGCTTCTGATTTTTGAGTTTTTACAAGGGCTTGTGGCAGCGTATTTTGTAATAAGTCTTTGAATTTGCAAAGCATTCCTTCACACGTTTGGAATCTGCTGAAGTTAAGGGCACCCTATTAGATTAATCTAGGTCTGTCTAGTTTCTATTTTATGGCAAGATAAAGGATTAAGAGCGCGCTGCAGGGTGTTTACTGGAATTCTGCATCTATATTAGGCATTACATTGGATGTGGAGCTGTTACCTAAAATGGACTTAAAAATTTGGGGTGCTGAGGCAGTGTCTGCCTGCTCAATGCAAACATCTTGTCTTTCCTTTACTTACTCAGTGACTGGTAACTTGGTCTACATACATTTTCAAAGAAAGTTAGTAATTACCTCTCATTTTCTTCATAGCAAATTCACAAAAAAGACAGCAGGCATATGTTTGTCAAGTTGACCATCGTTTTTTTAAATGTTTATTCTTTCCTTGTCTGCTCAGGTCACAGGTAAAACTAACCCAAGTTATCCTGGTGCCACAGTCTGTGTGGTCAGCAGCGATACAGCTCTAGAAAATTCACCTTCATATGGGTAAGCATAAGGTTACCTTTAACTTACAAAATCAGAGCAGTCGGAGCCGAGTAGGTATAGAAATGGTTAAAAGAACTTACAAACCTGTTAAAATAACTGGACACGCTAGTATGATTTATAGATTCACCAGGATAATTAATTCAGTTTGTACTCTGACAGTTGTCTTCACAAGTAGAACTAAAAAGCCTGGCTTCATTAGATTACATTAAATTGCTAAATGCACCCAGACACAAGAAACCAGGAAATGCTGAAGATTTGTCAATGTTGTGGATTTCTCTTGTCCCACATCACAAGTTGTTTTTTTTTTTTTTTCTTCCTTTCTTTCCTACAGTTTTCTTTGTCAAAAAATGGGTTGAACTGACAAAAGTTAAAAACAAAAATGAGCGTATTAACATGCTAATGTATATTATGGAAAGGCCTTTTCATTAATGTGCTGAGAACAGATGTGTTTTTATAGAGTAGTCTGCTGAGTTGAAGTACTGTAGCAGCCTTTGTGTTTGGCAGCTTGGGAACCATAGGAATTACGAATGGTATGTGGATGCTCATTTGCATATCCTTGGTGCATCAGTTGAAATAGTGTTACTGTCTCTTTAAAGCATTTGTAAAATGGCATATTTTATTCTGATATCTTCATTTTTTATTATTACAGGGTAGAGAATAATTAATATAGTACTAGAATTCTGTTACAATTATTTCAGATGCCCATTGTGCATGAAAAATATTTTTGTGTGAGAAACTTTAATACATCAGGTAGAAAAGTCTTTAGGTAACTGCAAGATTGAACACCACAGATTCCTCCTTTTATCAGACACTGCTCCATAGTTTCACCCTTGTAGCTTAATCCCTGCCCATTCCTACTACAGGAATCCAAAATAATTGTTTCTTCAGAAAACTTGTTGACTTGTATTGCCTTTTTTCTCTCTCTCTGGTATAATTAAACACCACTTTCTTGCACTGATTTTTCACCTGACGCAAAAAGACAGAAGTGTTAGGCAAGAAGGGAATGATCCCTCTGCATAAGTTTTGGGTTTTCCTTGCAGGGTGGTTGTTTGCGGAAACTCTGTGGAAAAAGGAAATAGAATTCAATATGAAATGGTTTATTTAAAGAAAATATTTCAGATGACTTGTTGAAAAAGAGAAAAGTATAAAGACTTGAAACGTAATACAGTTTGTATGAAATACATGTTCCTGGTTTGCTAATTAAACATAAGAAATGTAAGATATGTTTATAGCTGAGTGCATGACATGAAAGGTCGGGGGTGCATATGTTGCCTGATTTACTTGACTTTGGATAAATTAAAATTAGCATGTAGGCAATAGTATTTAAAAAAGGTAAGTAATTGTTATTTTACAACTGTTTGAAGAAGAAAAAGTGGTTATATTATTTCCAGTATGTTTTGTTCTGTCATAAAGCATTTCTTATCTGGAACAGCAGGTAAACCACAGTTATCAATCTGGATTATTAAATACAATATCACAAATTATTTTAATCTGGCAGTCCAAACATTTAAGACCAGTGAAGCAGGAAAATAACATGTTTCTTAGTCAACACATTTCAGTTCTGATATTCATCAACAGTAATCTGATGGGACAGCTAATGAGAGACTGCTTCAGGTTTACTGGTTCTGTGGATATGAGACAAATCACCTGATGGCTATTCCTGCAAATGTTTCAGTCCTTACTTAACCTAGGTCCTTCCCTGGAGATGTCTTCCATCTGTATTTTGAGGTTACTATTTTATCATCTTTTACCAGAAGCTCAGTAAACAAAGATTATGATTTTAGTAGCTTCTCTCCTCTTCCTCCTTTCTTCCCATGTCCTTCCGCGTGAATTGGTTTGATGTTGCAGTAAGTACTGTGAAGAACAACCTGTAGAAATCTCTCAGAATCCGTGACTTTTTCTGAATCTATCAGAAAAACTAGTAGATGAAATAGACATCTTTTTATAAATTCAGATTTGATCTTTCTGTGTATTCTTACTCATTTGAAGTTTTCTGAATTGTAGTGTATGGAGTAGGTTGGGGTTTGGGTGTTTGGGGTTTTTTTTAGAAATGCTCTACAACTTAATAAACAAAAAAGCCTCACCACCCTGAAATTAGGTAATGGTACTAGGACTAGTAATTCTTCACAACAATAGTTAAAAAAAAAAAATCACTTTTTTTTTATTAAAGAAAATAAAAGGAAGTGCTTGAATATTCTGATAGCCAGTCAAGTTTTCATGTCTCTTAAGTAGATGTTTTTCCTACCCAGAAAAATGAGAATATATGATATAGAACTTGTTGAGACAGTAAAATGGATGCCCTGTAAGAGTAGGTTAGCAATCTTTTTGGGTTATTACTCTCTAACAGTGAGGAAGAAAGAAAAAGACACCTTGTTCAGGAAAAAAAAGAAATGGATTCTAGAGTCCTGCTGGTAACCCCATGTAGTGCCCTCAGTTATAATTAACGTAGTTTGACGCATAATAAAAAAGAAAAGAGGCTGCCAAGATATCAAGGCAGAAAGTTCTCAGGCCAATGCAGACATTCTGTAAGTCAAACACCAGAAGACACATAAGCTTCACTTCTTACAGGCCAACACACACTATTGTTGTTTGGCCATTAATTCATAATATGATTTATACAGACACATCAAACCTGCTCTTTAACTACTACTTTGATTAAATAGTGATGGAAATAAATGATCCAAGTAAAATTAGTAGGTTTGAGGACTGCTGGATCATACTGTATGATGGGTTTTAAATAATTCAGTCCTTAATGGGCATCCAATATGCTTAAATTGTATTTCTAATTTTCCTTTAAATAGTCTGCATTGCTAATTTGCTTCTAAGAGATTTCTGCCCATCAAGCTAAATACTTTCTGCAAACTGCTTACATTCCTGTCAAAGCGTACTTGTTATATTAAACACCCACATTCTGTTCTAGTTCCATTTTAGTTACTTTATATTTTTATATTTTTTAATCTTTCCTGCCACAGGGTGCTAGGGATGTCTTACTGATGGGCATCCAGGAAACCGAACACAATATTTATTTTTAAAATATATTCACTGAATCAGTGCAGATCTAGACAGTCCTTAAAAAGGCAAATCCCAGGTTTTGGAAGCTGGGGCAAGGGGAGGCATTCTCGCTAGCTTCCGAAGCTGCTGTTCCGCACCAGCGGTTCTGCCGCTCTTGCAACCAGGCACAGTACATGCCAAAGCCAACAGCACTGCTGAGTTCTTGAACCCCACGTAGTAAATATTCCCTTCCAATATTTCACTTTCCAGGTATCCAAAAATGTCAAGTAAACAGCAGAGTTTGAACAGTTCGTAAGCCCACCTGAGAATAAATGGTCTTTGGGTAGTATCCTTGTGCTTGAAATGTAGCATCAGGAAGATTCTTTATTCTTAGCAGCAGATAATACATTCGTATTAGTATGTGTATTATGTTATCGTATGGTAACAGTCATTATCCTGTATAAACATTATATTGGGATAATAAGAACATTGTTAATGCTTTAAAAACACTCTCTACATCTTCTCATTCAGGGAAACATTAAGAGATTTTAGCTGTAACAAGCAGCATTTTCCCCCTGGGAACTCCAGTACAGAAAGCAAGCCAGCTCAGCTAGTTTGTCCACTATGATAATTTAAGGCTAACATAATCTCTTAATGCTGCTGTTTTGCATTAATATAATTTATAATTTTCAGGCAGGTTTTCATTCAGTTCAGAATGCAGAATGTGCAAACAAAGGAGGGAATGATTTTATTTTTTTTTTTGGCAGTGAAGTACTTAATAAAAAGTGAAGGTGTTGACCCACTATTCGGTTCTTATTTAAATTCTCCTTAGCCAAGCAAAATTCCCTTTTGAAATTCATGACTTGACTTCCATTGAAGTTTTGATAAAAGAACTTCTGTATTTGTTCCCGATGGTGAATTCTTTCATTTTCTTTCCTCACACTTTTTAAAAGGAGCTTTATGTGTATTATACCATGATATTACATATGTGCTATCATTCATGTTTATTGCAATTCTGCAATGGCAGCTTCCACCATGTAATTTCCCATTCATCCTTTCAGCTGGTGAAGAAGCTTTCAGGGACTTTTAAATGTGTATTTTGTGGCAATTTTGGAAAACTTCAGCTGCCAACTTGCACTCTGAGACTCATCCTCACCAACAGTTTCCCTGACTCTGCATTTCTTAAAGATCCATGATGGGAGTAGTCTGTAACGTAACTAAGGAGTTAGGTTGCCCTCTGTCTCTCAGACTTTACTTCCAGTGACTTAAAGGGGAGTTGCATCTCAGTAACTGGGAACGGAATTGCACCCCATAGACCCAAATTCCCTTTCTGGCTGTTTGGGTCATGTATGATCATGTAGTTGTTGTACAGCCAGAGTTGTCTGAATTATCTTCTGTGTTTCTTCTCCTTTAGTTTTTGCCACCTTTATTCTAAATGGATGTGATGTTCCTCGTACATTCTGGTGAGGTTTTTGTTAGGTGGGTTGGGTTTTTTTAACCCTAGCTCTTATAGTCCTTGACTTTAAGGAGCTTCATTAGTTCATACCATGTAAAAACCTCTCCTTGTATTTTTGGCATTATTCACTTTAAAATAAAATTTAAATACATGAGGTTAAAATATTTCAGTGTCTTTCTCTGTAAGCTTTACTGGGTAATTTATTAAAGGTCTGCCTCATTCAGTGCCTGAGTTCTCGTCTGTTCAGTTGCACCTACTGCTGCAACTGTTTCCAAACAGCTCTTACGCAATGAATTGAAGCGCAGATCCTCGTAACATCAAGTTAATAGCTCCATGGAAATTGTATTAGCATGCACTAGTGTTAAGTAACTTGTACGTGCTCTACAGAATTCAGGAATTATTATATTCTTTAGCATTGTGTATTCGGAAGGTGCATAGAGCTAGCTGGCCATGCTTTAATGGTAACCAGTACAGAAAATAAATGAATAAGCAGGAGTCTGTCAGCATTATGTCCTGTTTTATGTACGCCAGAAAGACATGAGGTAGTATAAGGGCTTCTGCTGAGTAAATATTTGGAAGGTCTAATGAAAAATCTGCTGGAATCTCAGGGACAAAATGACTCCTGGTGTCCCCAGGACTATGCATCAGCCTTCTACGTGAGCTTTATTTGTTTGGTTTGGGGGGCTTGGGGGATGTGTATGTTTGGTTGGGTTTTAGGGGGTTATTTGGGCAGCATGTGTCATCTACTTCATCTACTATTCTTTAAAAATAGTCTTTTTAGATGACGGTTGGTTTGTTTGCTAACTGCACTCTTCTAGTGTTTTTTGTTTGTTTGTTAACTTTGTATTAAATAATCATCATTTGAAGAGTTCTCATTCTGGAGACCAGCTAGGAGTAGTAAAAACCTTCAGCCCATTATACTTGGGACAAAATAGAGAATTGCTTCAAGAAATCAATTAACTGTAGATAGTTTGTTCTCAAGCAAGTCTTCATTACTAAGCTTATTTTCTCTTCTAAGCTATGGTCTGAGCCCATAGTTGTCTCCTACATTGCCTTATGTCTCACCTTTTGGGGGAAATACCAGCCTTTGGGACAAACAAACTGCAACTCCTGATTGTACACAAGGACATGTTACTAGATTTTCAAAAGTGGTAACTTTTTATTCCACTTCCTTAGTCTGCTCTTTAAGTCACTGTGTCTAAAGCTCTCTACACGAGAGGCAAGCCCTTACACTTTCAAAGTAGCAAAACCTACGAGAGAAACCAGATTTATTTGTCTGGGGTTTGTAGCCATGCAAAATTTATGGCTCTGGAAGTTCTAGTAAGGACTTGATTCATTCAATTGCCATGGCATCAAGAATATCTTTGGAGCATTTGCTATGCTTTGTTTCCCTCAATGCAAATAACAAGGTCATCATTCTCATGTGCTTTTGCTGTTGAAGAATATAATCCCTGGTATGTATGGTTTTGAACTGCAATGTATGTAACTTAGAGGGCAATTTAAATCAAAATCTGATACGTCATGGTAGTTGTTTCCATTACCTGTTGTCTTCCTCCCTGCTAATCTTGCCAAATAAGATTCTAGACAAAATTAACTATTGATCTCTAATATTGGTATTAGAAGTTTCAGTACATTAGAGACAAATGCAAAATATCCTTTCAATTTTCTATTTTTGTTTTTCAAGATGTCAAAATTCAGATATTTTGGAATTAAGCAACAACAAAAACATTGTTACTATGAATTTAAAATGTGTTGGGACATGTATAATTTTCTGGTTTAGATTTATATTGTTGTTCAGTTGAATCTACTTAGTCAGTTGGGGTCCATTGAATGTGCGCTTTGCCTCGAAGTCATAATTCTCATGTCTCCTGTGATTCTTTTAGTTATTTTGTATGGCTTCAAAGTGACAGATTTAAGTCTTTTTATAGTTATTGAAGTTGAAATTTATCTTGATTCTAGCCTCTCAAGTTTTAGTGGAATCTGCAATAGAAATAAAATTTTACATCTAGGAAAACTCTCTGGTGATCTTTTTTTTAGTATATCAAATATAGAGTTTGATAAACTTTTTTTAATCATCTGATGCAGACAGATCTTGTGAGAGACTTCACCTTCTTATAGCCACACATTTCTTGTTAACACAGGCATTTTAGTTTAAATCATTTGAATTTCTGACTGTGATCGTATCGTTGGTTTGCAGATATTAAAAATACTTGAAATGTATCAGCATTGATTACTGTTGATGCCTTGATATACTGCTTTTGGTGCCCACTTCTGTGGATGTTGTCTACCTGGACTTCAGCAAAGCCTTCGACACAGTCTCCCATAACATTCTCCTGGAGAAGTTGGCAGTTCATGGCCTAGATGGATGTACTCTTCGCTGGGTTAAAAACTGGCTGGGTGGCCGAGCCCAGAGAGTCGTGGTGAATGGAGCTAAATCCAGTTGGCGGCCGGTCACAAGCGGTGTCCCCCAGGGCTCAGTTCTAGGGCCGGTCTTGTTTAATATCTTTATCAATGACCTGGATGAGGGGATTGAGTGTGCCCTCAGTAAATTTGCAGATGACACCAAACTGGGTGGTAGTGTTGATCTGCTGGAGGGGAGGAGGGCTCTGCAGAGGGACCTGGACAGGCTGGATCGATGGGCCGAGGCCAATTGTATGAGGTTCAACAAGGCCAAGTGCCGGGTCCTACACTTGGGTCACAACAACCCCATGCAGCGCTACAGGCTTGGGGAAGAGTGGCTGGAAAGCTGCCTGGTGGAAAAAGACCTGGGGGTACTGATTGACAGCCGCCTGAATATGAGCCAGCAGTGTGCCCAGGTGGCCAAGAAGGCCAATGGCATCCTGGCCTGTATCAGGAATAGCGTGGCCAGCAGGAGTAGGGAAGTGATCGTGCCCCTGTACTCGGTGCTGGTGAGGCCGCACCTCGAATACTGTGTTCAGTTTTGGGCCCCTCACTACAAGAGAGATGTTGCCTTGCTGGAACATGTCCAGAGGAGAGCAACCAAGCTGGTGAGGGGTCTGGAACACAAGTCATACGAGGAGCGGCTGAGGGAACTGGGGTTGTTTAGTCTGGAGAAGAGGAGGCTGAGGGGAGACCTGATCGCCCTCTACAACTACCTGAAAGGAGGCTGTAGTGAGGTGGGGGTCGGCCTCTTCTCCCTGGTAACGGACGATAGGACGAGGGGGAATGGCTTGAAGCTGCGCCAGGGCAGGTTTAGGCTAGACATTAGGAAAAATTACTTCACTGAGAGGGTTGTCAGGCTCTGGAATGGGCTGCCCAGGGAGGTGGTGGAGTCCTCATCCCTGGAGGTATTTAAAAGACGGATAGAAGAGGTGCTTAGGGACATGGTTTAGTGGTGGGATGGCAGTGCTAGGTTAACGGTTGGACTCGATGATCTTAAAGGTCTTTTCCAACCGAGGTGATTCTATGATTCTGGTGCTGGACAAATTCTTCAATGGAGGCCTCTGAGGAGTACATTATGCATGTTACTTAAGAAGTTATGGAAAGAAGGGTGAGTTCTTAGTGGGCCTTTTTGGTGTTTCTTCTCTCGTATTCATATAAATAGTAAGGGGTTTATGCTATTCTAAAGTAGGTCTCGTAACTGGCAGGGGTTTTAGTAGCTTTTATAGTAATATTAGAAGTTTTACAATTTATAAGGAAACTTTAATCTGCTGAGAGGTCTCCTGAGTAAAATCTTTCTGTTTATTTCTTTTAAATCCTTCACATGAATGGGTACACGCTTTAATTCGAAAGTCACTAAAAGGATAATGAATGAGAGAGTTGTGGATAATGATGAAACAAGAATGAAAGAAATTGGTGTTCTAAAGATCTTTATGAAAACCCAAGAACCTTTTTTAAAGATCATTGCATCTTTTCAGTTTTTACCTTTAAAATAACTGACTTCAAAGCATGTGAAAAAACCATGTGCTTGTCTGTAGTGCTGCATGTATCTGGGAAGCTGTTGATTTTCTCAGGCATAAACGTAACAAGAAGTTTACCAGGCCCAAGAAATCTTAGAGAAGGCAATTATTTTCCTATGTGAACAATAAAATCCCAGGTTTGCAACCCTTTTAGTCTACTCTGTGTATGAAAGGACATGGGTTTAGAACTTTGATTTGTGCCTATTAATTCCTCATGTTTCCCATTTATTTGTAAACTGGTTTTGAAACCTGAAGTAAAGTTCATCATGTATTCTCAGAAGAGTGTCTTAGAGCTTCCACAGAAGGAATATGGCAACTGATTATTTCATTTGAGAAACTGAGGTTTGAGCCCCAGTCACAACTGTTTAGCAAAACTTCCTAGCAAAACCACGAGTCGTTTTTGTTAGTTCTTAGGTTTGCAGATCCATTCAGTTCATTTAACAGGATAAACTGATAGTGAAAATTCTACCTGTACATCACACTTTACTGCAAAAAAAGTCTTCAGGATATCTAAAAAATTATGGACAGGTTTAGTAAAATGGGTCAAACTTTTTTACTGATGCATTTTATAAAAATATCTGGCTTTTTCAAGGTGTTTAGCAGACTTTAGAGTTTCTACAGTAACAGACAGGGATACTCTTAAACAGCAATCAGTCACATTTTGCATCTAAAGACTGCAACCAGAAACTTTATGCACACATCTAATTCATAATTATGTTATAAATCCTGATACAAAGAAATTAATAATTTAGCTTATTTGCTCAAGGGATGCATTTCTTTTTGAATAGAAGATATTAGCAAATTAATATCTTCCCACTGTGGTGGAAAGTGAGTGAAAATTAATGAAGATAATAGGCTTTACTTAGATCATTTCATTATTGTCAAAGCTTTACCTGCCCTGTTTTATGACTGCCTTATTGTCTGTAGTGGAATTATTATCTTAGCTCTGCCTGAATTACTTTATAAAACAGCTAAAAGGGATCAAATTACATAGATTAAGTATTTTTACATCTTGTTGCTTTCATTAATTGCTTATGTGTGTTGTGGTTTTTTTTCCGTGACGTCCTTGATGTTTGTAGAAGTAGGGGGCAGGTATTTTTACTTTTGAACTACGTGCCAGATATATACATTCAAATAGAAGTTTATACTTGTGGACTCTGCTGATTCCTCATTTTTCGATGGACCATGTGACTGTACAGAAAACTGAAGTTCCCAAAACAGAAATTGAAACTTTCTCCTTTCTCAGATGATTGGCTCCTCTGGGGTGCTCCTCCAAAGGATGCCAACATTTATCTGCCTCCACTAGGACATGGGAATAAATAGGGTACATAAGTTGATAAAGTTTCCCTAAATAATTGTTCACAGCAATACTCAAGGACTCTACTAAAGGTGCCACTAGATGGTGGCAGGTTCGAATTATGACCTTAGGAGCATGTAAAGTTCATATTTTTACTTTTAAGTTTTGCTGAAGTATGGAAATATCTCAAGTAATGCTACTCTCACGGAATGTCAGCTCCAGACAAGAAGCTCAACCAAAAGGATAAAAATACCTGGATTGGTCCAAATGATTTGTTTTATTTTCTACCATCTAATAGAAAGTTGAGGCATTTAGACAAAAATTAACAATGCCTATGGGAAATGTTGTTTTCGTGGAAAATTCATTGTAGGAATTGAAAAAGCTTTTGAAACAGAAAATTCTCTACTAACTCTCCAGGGTAGGTTATTAAACCTTTCTTGTTGTTGCTGTTGTATTAGTTCAATAAACTACAGTAATATCAACACATCTACCGCATTTTTCTGCGTGACATAAAATGCTCCCTTAGCACTTGAATTAAGTAGCATCGCTACTTGCCGGTAGTAGCCAGGGCTTAGCTGGTGTTGCCAGCCAGTACGTGTTTTTGTACTTAGTTTGCAAGGCATATTTGCTTTCCCTTCAGCTCTTCTTCTCTGTGTGGCATGCCAGTGTTTCTTAGTTCCATCACATCCTTACGCTTGCTTTCAGTTTTTGTATTTTTTTTGCTGGTGCCAAATTTTTTGCCAAATGTTCTGTTTCTTCTGCGGATGTGTTTGCAGCCGGCTCCCTCCAGGTGTCTGCGTTTTGTATTTGAACAGCTCATCAGTGGGCATATCAACTTCTTTTGCAGGGAATTTGGTTTTCTCCTCAAAGATATCTTTGCAGCTTGATGTTGACAGCTTTTGTCTTCCCCCGAGGCAGTTTTTTTTAGGGTCTCTGGGTAGTCTGTCAGCTGCTTTTGTAGAAATAAAAAGGCAAACAACTATGCTAATTACTCAAATATGCCTTGCATGTAAAAATTGCTACAAGTGGCGAGGACATTGTTTTGACCCTTTTTTCTGGACATAATTGTTCAGACTGTGTATGTATCTTTATGCCTTGCAAGGTTTCTTTCCAAAATAATTATTTAAAAATGTAATATTTACTGGGCTTTTGATTTCTTTATAAAGCTCGCAGCATCTGTTGATGTGAAATACTCCTTTAACCAGGAAATGTTTCCACTCATCTTCCTTTCTCCTCTTCTGCACCTCCTATCAGATAAGCGATAAACACAGGCGTAGGAGGGAGGAAGGATCCCTGACATGCTGACAGCCCCAGATCACTTTACGTTCACAGATCGACAGAAAAAGCTCCGTGACACAACAGGGGTAGGACCAGGGGAAGCGCAAACAGTGTTTGACTTCTCGGTGACATTGGAGGAGGTGTTATGTGGCAGGTGGCAATGTAGCAGTCTTGTGGAGACCAGTCAGGAGTAATGGGCTGGAAAATCCAAGGTCACCACTGCAGTATCTTCCTGGTGCTTGCTACTGGTGTTGCATAAAGCAGTGGCTCAGATTATTTAAAGCACAATTGGAGGGAGAGAGGGGAAGGGGGGTGGGGGGGGTGGGGGGGGGCGGGGCATGATGCAGCATGATGTTCCTTTCTGCAGAGACTCTGTTTTTTGGGTAAGACTTTATTTCTCTTTTTGAATGCAGATGCTCTTTTGGTCTCTCCTTTGCCAGCTGGATGCTGTGATACGTGGGAATTGTCACCCTTTCCTGAAGTCATGTGGGCTTTGGTGCTAGGTAATGGGGAATCCAGCCCAGAGTCTGTTAGACTATTTGGAGCACTATTGATTCCCCCTCCCCACCCTTAATTTCAGAAGCATTTGCCTTTTCTGAACCAAGACTGAAAAGGATAACTTAAGTTACAAGGGCAAGTAGCTCCCAGTGAAAAGCTGCAGGCAACCAGCTCTAGGAGGCCTTGCTTGAGCAGGGGATTTGGGCCAGATGACCTCCAGAGGCCCCTTCCAACCTGTGAAGTTCAAAATCCCAAAGGATGTTTTTTCTGACCAAACCTTTTTCTTCCATTTGAGCATAGTGAGTTGCTTACTCCTAGCTTGCTCCCACGCTCTTACGTAGGCTGGATGTCACTGTGTAGTCTGATGTGTTGTCATGCTGCTGGAGACTGATGGAGGATGTCAGCCTAAAAGGAGGGGGAGAGAGTGATCTCTGCCGCAGAACAGCAGTTTTGCTTTTTCTATCTGGAGAGCTAATTATAAAACATTTTCCAAATTTTGCTTAACTGTAATGGCAGATATTTGCAAATTCTAGCAGTAGATCATATAAATAGTCATCCTATCCGTTCAAATAGTTCAGAATATGTTTTTGTTTGGTTGGGTGGTTTTTTACAGCTTGATCAGCTTTATATTCTTATAGGAAGACTTAAATAGAAAAACAAGAATCAATTTTGCAGTAGAACTGTCAAAAAAGCAGTTTCTACTTTGCACGTGTGGATTTGAGGGGCAAGGAGAACTGGCTTCAGACTAAATCTGAGAAATCACACATCTGAATTCTCTGATAAATAAGAACTTTCTGTCCCTTTAGATTTTTAGTTGAAACTGATGTCATTGTCAGCATCCCAGATGATACCAGTAATGAAACTGCCAACATTGTCAACTCCATTGGGCTAGCTGCCTGTTTCCCTCGAGGTCTCAAGATCCAGGACAACCCTGCTAGCAGACTCCCTGGGGCTATTTCTCTGCAGCTTCAAGAGGCCCTGGCTCTGAGGCAGACTAATAAATTATGTCTGACTTAAGCCAAAAGGTGCAGTTGTATATGCCTAGGGGCCACAGACATCAGGAATCCAGGTAAAACATTAAGCAAAACTGATGATGGCCAGGACACTCAAAAGATAATGTTTATGGATCAGCTCTTCTTTGAAGAAACTTGGTTTCATGTGAATATGCCTAACTAGTTCTATCTTTCAATACACATCAGACAAATCTGGTACGGTTGCAAGGGCTGGACTGTGAAGCAGAAGATGTGCAGTAGTTGTGTGTAGCTAAAGAGGAGGTAAGATGCTCAAACCTATCACACAAATATTTTTTTTTTTTACCTTTCAGATGAGCTCAATTCAGCTTGGTAGATATTTGAAGCAGAGAGACCCTGCCTACATTTTGAAGCTTATGCAATTGAAACGTATTTTTACTATATTCCAGATATCTCTTTGACTTGACTTTTGATCATCATCTGCTATGGCTCAGGGAGGCTACCATGAGCTCACTACATCTTTCTGTCTTTTACGTCTGCCTCTGTGGCTTTCCTTGTTCTCACCTGAATCTATGTACTCAGAAGATGAGACAAAGTTGTCCCACAAACCATCTCTCTGGATCAAAAGACTCAATTCTTTTTTAAGCTTCATCCTCCCCCTTTATTACACATCCTACCAGCCTCTCCACTTCCTCTGTTTGACTGTAGTCCATTCATGTCTCTTACTTTTTACTTTTACGTATGTCATTCATACTGTAGCCTTCATCATCTCTGTTATCCAACCTTTTCAGAATTCACTTGCTTATAACCTGTAAGTTTCCAGAAACAAACTCTTACCAGCTACATTTTCCTGCTCTCCCCTCTCCAATACTTGCAAGCAGATCCTTCTTAAAAGGCATTCTTTAAAGAAACTGAGAATAACAACTCTGGAAGTTAGCACAACTTTCTTGAAGAGGTTCAGCGTGCTTCTGCTATTGAATTCTGAGGCACTGCATGCAGTACATTTGTGCTAGGCCTGTGTTGTCTTGGCTGAATGTGCTGTTCAGCATGATCATGTAAATTTAAAATTAAAAAAAGTAAGACTTTTATTTCTTTAGCAGAAAATTAGAGGAGCTGAGACAGCTCATTTGGCATGGCAGCATTCCATTGAGCCGAAAGGTAATTTTCAGGGACTGCATCTTTGGTAAGTATTCCTGCAGCAGTGGGGTAGTGATTTTAATGTGCAGCGCTGCATTTTAATAGCCAATTGAGATGGCTATTAAGATAGAGCATTGTACATTAACATCACTGCTGCACAGAGAGCGGCTGGTGACTGCTCCTCCGATGTTGGTGCTCTCCGCATCCTGCTTCATAGCGATGGTTTTCTTTGCAGCTCCTCTGATCTCCTGCAAGGGAAATAAAAATCATTATCTAGTTAATATTTCACACTGTGTTGGGCATCCAGATCCCAGGGAGAGAGAGGAGGAGAGTAGAGATGTGATGCAGGGGGCGGGGAGGGGGGAGGCAGAGGAGGAAAGAGTGTGTGAGAGAGAATCCCCTTGCGAAAGGATCATTTCTTGGGTTTCATCTAGTAGACTCACTTTGGCTCAGTGAAAATGTGGTTCACTAACCCTGAGGCTTGGGATGCAGTGCTTAGGGGAGGACCGTGTAGCAGAAGTAGCTGTGTGCAGCTAAGGAGGCGGTAAGGTACTGAAAATTCATAAGACCCTGGGGAATGTGAGAAACTGCAAGGAGAAGGTAGAGCTGAAAAACCATATATACTTGAAAACTTATCGGAAGTGTTTAAGAAAATCATTCAACTTCTACTCTTTGCACTTAGGAGCAGCTGATAGACAGAGAGGGCCTAATCAGTCACCTACCGTATGGTTAGACATTCCCTTGCCTATAGTTTTCTGCTCTTTTCTGATGTGAAAATATTTTGGTTACTGTCACTCTATGCAGTTCACAGGCATCTTGCAAAATTTGCATTGCTGACATAGCAAAACTCTGTTTTCCAGTGAAAGGAACCTGATTGCACCTGAACAACCTTCCTCGCAAAAATGCAGAAATTACAGAAAAAGGGTCAGTGACATTACAGACTTCCACCTCTCTTACAATACTCGTGAAATGACTTTCAGAACAAGGAAAAAAAATAATCCCTGTCACTGCAGATAGCCTAGGATAGGGAAGGATGCTGTTGCAAAGGTTGGCAAACAGAGGGAAAGATGTATTCAGAAACTCCCTTGAATGGCCTTTCTGTATCCTTTTATCTCTGTGTTTTCCTTGGGAACGAGCTACAGCAATTATCTATCATATGACTTACTTTCTGAAAACTCGCTTGAAGCAGAGCTACGGAGGACACTGACTGAGATCAGTAGCTCTGCCTTTCAAATTCACATTCTGTTGAATAGAAATGTTTACCAGTTTATTTGTTAGTTAACAGATTTTTTTAAAAAACACGATAGAGAGACTTGCCAGGAAATCTTGAATTCCTTTGGTTGAAAAAAAAAATATATGTTTTTGCTTAAAACCAACTTAGTATCTGTGAATTCTCATAATATTAGTTCTAAGAGTACATTAAACTCTTTGGGCTGAAATAACTGCCTAAAACTTCAGCCTATACATGTCGACATTTTTGCTAAGCATTTTGAAAGACAAAATCAAGTTTTTGGCCATGTCGGAATAAAAATATCAAAACAAATAGATTAAGAGGACATGCATATACACAGCCGTTTAGCATTTAACCTAATAAAGAATGTATTTGTGCTAATTGCTTACCTGTCTGTACTTTCTAGTATGATAGCAAATCCCATCAGCTGTGTGAGCTGCCTTACAGTTCTCTGGGTTATGAGATGCCATTTGTAAGAATAAGGTAAAATTAGCACAGTAAAATTAGTACGGTAAAATTTTATTTTGGTGTTTATATTCTCAGGAATTCTTTTACCAAATGCTGTCTTTCCCTTTAAAATATTTCACAAATACAATGATGAAAGTCTTTATAACATGAAGGACTAATTCAGGCTAAAGAATATCTACTCTGTGAGCACCTTCTCAATGGAAAATAATAGATGGATTTTATCTCATTCGGTATCTGCAGTATCCCCAATGAATTAGTGACTGACAGCACCAGCAGGCTAAAGCTGAAATGTGTAGACCGATCAAAAGCCTGGGAGAGAGGAAAAAATGTGAAATTGTAAAGATTTGGAATATTTTTAAAATTATTCTAATGTAATAACGTTGGCTGAAGGAATTTTTTGTTTGTTACCAATCAAAAAGTGATGAAACGATCACATTCTTTGCTGTGTGTCATATTCTACTGTTCTAACTCAGAAGCTCCAATTCAAATGTATGTTTGTTTTTCTTACACACTATCTTTAAAACTCTCAGGAAATAGAGCGGCAGTTCAGCATTTTTGTGCTGATATGCACCACTAGAGGCCATCATATACCTCCTTAAATATTAGATAGTTATGCAAATTTTTCTAGAGGTGATGTGAATACCCAATGAATGTAAAAGTCTGTATAAAAGGGCATGGGAAAACTTCTTAGTTGAGAGAAGACTTTATCACAACTGGTTAGTGTGAACACCACATCTTCTCAGGCCAACTCTAATTGATTCAGAGCACCTATATTTTCTCATACATGCCTGCATAACCTTTTAGTAAATCATCGAGTATATAAGGTAAGTGAACTCTGGAGATGATAACTGTTCTGCACAGTCTGCAGATCTTCTATATCAGTAGAGACAGTAAATTTTGGAAAATAAAATGGGAATCTTTTAGGTTGTTTTCAGTATTCTTGGATTAGAAATTAAGTATTTTTTTGCCCTCAGTCTTCCCATCTGGAAAATGGGATGTCATTCTTGATACCCCTCAGACACCTTAACAGGATTCATTAACGAGCTAACATGTATCTACTGCATTAAGTAGCCAATATGTAAAGTAGTCCTTATGTTACACAGTGATACTCTTTTGAATTGTGGAAACAAATTACTGACTTTACAGATGAGAAATGGCAGGTAGCATGATTTTAAATGGAAAAAAATCAAATTAGCATTCATTTTATGTAATCAAGAGGTGCTACCAAAAGTCGTACCACAAAAGGGTGGTAAGTAAAAGAATTAGTTTTATGGTGGGTTGGGATGACTTTATGAAAGGGCTACAGTGTGGCATGGACCTTATCCAGGTGATCTCTTCTAGTCATTTGGTTCTCAGTTTCACTTCTTCAGGCAAAGTAACCATTCAAACAAACATTAGCTTATTTTACTTTCCTTTTGAAGGCTTGCCGTATGTTACTTTTCTTTATACAATAGATTCTTAGTAGGTGAAAGCTTTGCTCTGTGTTTGAGAAGTAATTAGAGTAGAAATATTGCATTATCTTAACCAGCTTGGTGTGCAGTATTTTCTCATCAGTATGTTGGAGAGAGAAGATTGAGATAAATAACAAACATCAAGTACTACTGTAGTACCTCCAAACTACTTGTCTGATGATACAAGCAGCAGTAATCTACATGCTCCACAGTGTATTCAAGTATTTTTAAAATAAGAAAAGGATGATATATCATATATAACCAAAAATGAAAAACACTGAGTATAACAGAAGTGATACAGTAAGTGGTTTTGTCACAACAGTCCATTCTAATTTCTGGGCTTTTTTGGGGTAGGAATCCATTTCATAACTCTTAGTAGTTTTATGAAAATTAATTTGTGCTCCAAAATTACAATGGAAGACTACTCAAAATGATTGCACAAGATCACTATATATCCCAAGGTTATCAGGCAAAAGAAGTCATGCACAAGAAGGCACTATGGCAAATTATATATTTTTTCATTAGATTTGGAAAAAAAAAAATACAAATTCTGCAAAGCTCAGGATCATTGGTAAATCTCTTGATAAAAGAAACAAAATTTAATATACTATAAATCAGATGAAGGAAAAAAGTGATAGAGAAAAGAGACTACTATGACAGCATAACTCAGTATCCAGTGGCCTCTGAACTGATGGATAACACTGAATATACCTACCATGTGTAACTTCACTTTAAAAAGACAACTGAAATCTCTCATTTCTGGTATAACATCTTTGAAATAAGTTCATTTTAGTAACACACTTTTCCTCAGAGGAATTAAAGCTGTATGTAGTTGTCTTGCTCTTTAGCTTACCGTATTATTTTTCAAATATGTACAGTACTCTTCATTTTAAATAGGTTTCCCAAATTGATATATAGCAAACTGATGCACAACATGGCATTTGTCTTCACTTTCAGATCTTTACTGCTATGAAAAACATGGGGATTTTCTGCCCATGCTTTGGAGCGGAGCTCAACAGGATTTGCTGAGAAGGCAAATCTGTAAACCAGGTCTGCTTCTCGCCTTTGGGACAAACACCACCATAAAAGACCCAAAGGTGGTTTTTAAAGAAATCTATTTGATTGAGTCTTGAATAATTTCCACTTCTGCATTACATATTTTTCTTGGATACCTGTGCAGGGCGTCCTGAGTTGCCCAGACTGAATGGAAATGAAAGCGTGGTGCAGACATCTGATGTGGTTGTCCTGTGAGCGTGCTTCACACAACGCTTACCTTCAGGGCTGGTTGTCTTGGCCAAAACGATGCATTTCCAAGCTGTAGGGCTTCTGGACTCAAACTAGCATATCAGCATTTCTTTCCACTGTGTCAATTTGTCAGCTTAAATGTTTGTTAACTCTGAGAGGACTGAACCATGCTTCACTGTGTGGTGTAGACATGTGATTTGGAGCATGTTGCTTTTCATCGTTGTGACTCAATTTCACACCTGGGAGATGGTGATAACAATGCTAATGTGTCTCATTATTGTCTTGCCTATTTAAACTGTAAGCTCTTCAGGGCAAGGACTGTCTCATACCATATGTCTTCACAGAGACTGGCAGAATGAGTCACTGATTGCATTTGGGGTCTCTTGGTGCCACTATAATTAAAAGAGAGACAATAATATTAAAAAGGAAGAAAAGGGGGAAGGTAGGTCTGGTATCAAGAGGCTTGCAGCTTTCCTGGTAACAGCCCAAAAGCAAGAGAAAAGTTTATCTCCAAGGAGAATCCTTGCTTTTTCAACTTTCTCAACTCCAAATGTCATATTGTTTTTCAAAGAAGTACAGTACGGAAGCTTTGCAATCAGGGTAATCCAGAAGCTGATGGGTGGCATTTTACCATTATAGATCCTAACTGTAAGAGAAGGATTAGTATTTTGAGCTACCACAAGGGCATGGGTTAGAGAACAGATCAAGTCTTTAATAGAATTGCACCTACAAAATGAGAGCGTTGCCTCCTTCCTCATTAGAGGATGAACAGATGTTTCTGACAGTGGATGGGGTGCTTGCACTCACAAATGGAGAAGGGCAAGCTGATGGGACAGAGGCCGAGGCTGGTTCACGTTCTGCTGGGGCACATCACTTATTGACAGAGTTCTGTTCTGTCCCAGTTAATGGTAAGAAGTCTTTCACCAGTTGTTTTATGCAGTAGGGCAAGAAGACTAACGAAAGGTATTCCTGTGGTTGCTAGAGATGACTGCTGAAATGTAGCCCTATATGCTAATAACTTCTGCTCTGGCATTTCTAAATCCATGTCTTATTTGAAAATGTTCCTAAGATTTGGGTCCAGTACCCATTTTGCATGTCAACTGAGGACTGCTCTGCAGAACTACTATTTTCCCTTCATTCAGGACTTGATCAAATACATCACATATCCTGTTTACGCTTTGTCCTTCTTGTTGAAGTCTTCAGATTGCTTCAGCATAGTCTATTTTACCTCTGGCTGGTGTTAAAACCAAGAAGCACCTTCTGTGTCAAAAGGCCAGTTTTTTTCTCAGTTTTTTGCCTCGCAACTATTTGGCTAGATTTGGTTTTATAGCCTATAGGAATCCTTCCCATGGATTATATAGAGTGGGCAACAAATTGGGATTTGGTCTGAAGGCTTTTATGAATTTCTGTCTACACCCAAGGTTTGTTCCCTGGCACAGAAAGAGAGCAAGAGTACGTCATTATTACTTACCTAATCCATGCAGTTCACATTTTAGACCCTTGTTTAATACTCGGAGGTCCCAACAGTGGCCCACAGTGTTTGTAGAAAGTATTAGGACCATGATTGTAAAGGTATTCTGTGCTGAAATGAAACAGATTACAAGGGCCAAAGTTTCATGTCACTGTGTCCCTTTCGTTACTCATAAAAAGCCACAAGCTTAGGTTAGAGTTTTGGCAAGCTTTGTCTGAAATATAATCCAGACTTTTGGGTGTGTATTTAGATTTTCCAAAATGGGGTTAGTAATGAAGTACTTCTCATTTGCTGCACTGCAATAGTTCAAACTCAATTTGCACACAACCGAAAAACTCTAAAATTTGTTTTCTGCCATAATGCAGTCTTCAAGACCTGGACAAGATGCCCTTTCCTCTTGATAAAGATACCTTTTGCATCTAAGATGCAAACTGAAATCGGGGGGGGGAGGGGGAGTGTGTGTGTTGGGGGTTGGCAGGGAGCAAGGTTGCCTGAAAGAAAACTTACTTAAATATCAAGAGCTTAAACAACCCTCATGGCCGTGAACTCATGTGCTTTGGTTTTATTTCCCCCTCTTTTTCTTAGTTTATTGAGCCTTATAAATGGAAAGCAATGCTTGTTGGCTCTCAGTGACTTTTTAAATGATACTGCTATTCTTCACTTTATTCTTGATCCGAGTTTGTGTCCTTATCATTTCACTGAAGTGAGAATTTTGATTCCAGGCCATTAGAAGTATTTAGAGAAAAATTAAATTACCAAATGTAACTTCCTGACTTGGATGGGAAATTATAGAGAAACAAATAGTGAAGAAGTTATGTGTAACAGAGAGTGCTCTAGAACTGGCTCCATTCCCTACTGGAGGCATGATATTGTAAAATAGGAAGGGTCAGTAGTGGCTCCAGTCCTTCCTTCCCACTCTCAGCACTGCTGGGGCAGGCGATGTGTACTTCTGCATCCTGCAATCCTTTGCAGCATAGCTTTCAGGCTGGGGGAGGTGGTATAGGGCTGGTTTCACGTCCCTCTCTGCTCAGGAGAACGTATTTGCTTTCTGGAAATTCTGCTTGTAGCTGGCTCCAGCAGTGCCCCCGTGACTTATATTAGCTTATTTAACAAATAGCTCCACACCTTTAGGAATGTATAAGGTTTTGTAATTACCTCTATCATGTACTTTGATTTTTTTGTAGGATAACTTAAACCGAAAGCCCAGTCTTGCACTGGTGAGACTCAAAGGGACAGTGTCAGAATTGCAAATTTATAAGCAAGTCTGGCTTATCCATAAAAAATTATATGATACTTACTTTGTTTCAGTTTGATGCTTACTCAAGAAACAAAATATTCCTTTTCCTATTATTTTTAAATGAAATTAATTTCTATTCATTTGCCATCCTGTGCCAAGCGAAATATTTTATAATTAGCATTAGAAGCTCTCCTCAAATCTTCCTTTTTCCATAATTTCCTCCTTATTCTAGAGAAAAAAAAAATATTCTTAGGGAACATACCTACCTCAGAGGAAAGATATAACTGAAAAAGAAAAGTAAAGCATATGTTGAGTGGGAAGGAGATAGATACAGTGTATATGAGAGTTTTGCCTTTTTTTTGTGCCCACATTTACAAAAAGTCTTTATAAGTGAGTTGAATATAGGCTGGGAAACATATCTTCAGGTTCTGTTTGTTGATCTATAGGTTTTGCTTTGGGTACCTCATCGCTATTGTTTGGTAATCTTATTGTTACTTCTATAGTCAATAATAATATTTAAATTTTTATTCAAGCAGAATACTTTATGCCAAGTTACGTGTGACTGTCAATCAAGGCTACAGAGATTCAGGAAAACGAAGTAAGAGTACCCCTGTTTTCCCTAGTCATGACTAAGATCTTACTCTGAATTTCCGTATTGTCTAAGGGCAATAACTGGTTTAGATTTGATTCGTTAACCTGCAGCAAGTAATATCAGTTATTTGTCGACTCCTTTTTTGTGATTTGTCTCCTTCTCTAGATCATTATGGCTTGGTTTTTTTCAAGCTAGGTTTCAAATAAAAAGTAAGGTCCAAATTATTCACAGGATCTAAACACATGCTTAAGTTAATATTTTACTTTCATGGGAATTGCTATTGATTTCAATAGAACTACTTACTATGCTCAAAGGTGATTATTTTCTGGGTCAGGGCTACTACCGCATAATTCTTAGGAAAAGGACCACATTTATTGGGTTCTTTCTGGTTAATAAGGCTTAGTTAAAATTTATCTGTGAAGTTTAGATTAGCAGGCAGATTCAAATTTCCCCGCATTTGAAATTCAGAAGTTTTTTTGGAGATCATCTGTGGAATAAATTTCAATTTTTAAAGTGCATCTATTATCATGCACATTTATTTATCTAAAAAGATCCTCTTTTAAACCCATAAGAGCTTAATGCTATAATTGCTTTTAATGTCTTGGCCAAATGTGAATTAACAAAACCCATTGGAAAATGTGATTATCTGCATCCTTAATTGTAGGGTGACCCCTCTCTTTGTGAATTCCAAATCACCTCATTATATTCAAGCCCTACATAGGTACTACCACTGGGAAATGTATTATGAATCTCCTATAATAACAATAATAATTAATAATAATTAATAAAATGATGGATAAAATGGTTAGTTTGGTATATAGCCAAGGCATCTCTTTTGGATTAACAGTTGTTTTTTTCCGTTTTTATCATACTACATCTACTGTGCTTAATCACTATATTATGTTTTACCATATGTTAAAAGGTAGATAGACTCTGAAACCGCATGAATCTTCTGTGAAAAAGTTCCAGCTAAATCCATACAATGACAAAATAGGGCATAGAGGGCATAGGAAAGCTCCAGCTTCTGGCTTGCTTTACCCTATTTGATCAAATTTCTTTCTCTAATGAATCCCTGATTATCCTAATAGGCTTCCACTGATTGACTGGGAAGCCAGGATATGAGCCTGCATGGGTCAAGAAGATGAAGAGTTTATAAAACTCAGTTTTTGGAAATGCAGTCTCAGGTTTTGTTCTGCTCCTATCCAAATATCTAATCCAAAGCAGTATTAGTAGATTTTTAGAATCGCTATTGGGAATAGATCGGCTAATAGCGTCATTAAATGCTTGGCATCCTGATACCCTGTTCAGACTGGACCTGGAGCGCATGGCTGCTGTCCTTCCTCCTCCCAGCCTGTCTAAGCTTCCTTCTGTTGAAAACTCAGGTGTAGCAGACAGCCAGAGGGAGAGCTGGTAATTCTCCTTGCTCTAAAACTGAAATTCATTCACGATGCAGGCAGGATAAAAGCCTACAACTGGGTGTTCATGTACTCTCAGTTGTATACAGCCACTAACGACCTTCAGGGAAAACTACTGTTTTTTCAGTGTGTTATATTAAGCAGCCAAATGCCACACTAATTAATTTAAAAAAGAATCATTGGGAAGAGCAGTGACTGTTAGGGTAGGGAACTGCAATAAGCAAGGGTAACATTAACGTGTTTTACTATGAAAATTACTGAAGCAATTTACCCAGAAACTGTAGCCATTATCAGAATTCTTAACACCCAGATTTCTCATTCTCTTTTGTAAGCATTAATCATATTTTATTTTTAACCAAGAACCTCAAAGCAAATTAAATTAAGTGAAACTTTAATAATGAAATTGCATACAGTATTATTCAGAAGTTATGCAGAGGAGCTTTAATATACTCCATTAGGCAGAGAAAAATGTTGAAAGGATATGGTTAATGTTCATCTGCAGTCAGTTTCTCTTTTTATTACCAGAATTTTGCTATTGACTTCAACGGGAGGAAAACCAGCCCCTGCTGAGGTGGTATAATAGTGTGGGTTAGTCTCCTGAATCACTAGAAAAGCATTACAGAATGAAGTCAAACTGAATGATGACACCTGGAAAGAAGATATTTATTTAAAAGGGCAGAAGCGTGGTTGTAGGGCTGAACAGGGGCCAGCATTCGGATGATCGGCCTCAGCAGGGGTGTTGGGGCAGCACCAGCGAAGCGGAAGGGAATGCATTTGTGGGGCTGGGTATTCAAAATCTGGTCTCAGCTCCGCGAGCCCCAACCGGGGCGAAGCCGGGGGGGGACCGCTCCCTCCGACTATCAGGTGAAAATAGAGGTGGTGGGGAGGCTGGGTTTAGCCTCTCTTCTCAAGCATTCTGCGCAGGCTTGGGTGGAAAGGGAAAGATAAGGAAAGGGTAAAATTTAAAGAAACATAGAATGAGTTTTCTTCCTTTTTTGAGGATTAATTAAAGCTATAGGCTTGGTAAAGTCTTAAAATTACTGCAAGCACGGAGAATGATGGGGATGTCTGGAAAAAAAGGTGTGCTGTGCTGAAATGCATTACGGCGTGTCTACCACACGCTTCAGCAGAGCATCAGGTATGCGCTCCTTTATAGTAATCAGCTTTGTGGCCTAAGCCAGACCCTCCATCTGCTGCCTTATAAGATACCCGGCAATGATGTAATTGTTAGATTTTAAAGACTTTTCTCCATAAATGAGGGGGGGAAATAACTTCGGTTCTGTGGAAAGATACTGTAATCTATTGTTCTCAACATTCACGTCTAGTACACCGATATCTCCAACCTGATGAGAAGAACGTCTTTAGGGCCTGTATTTACCAGACTCATTTGGTTATGTGTTTATCTTGTTGTTATGGCTGAATCTTTTACAGAGAAATAGAAAGGGTGCAGAAAGAAACCACAAGGAAATGCTTTGCACAGGCAGAGCGCTTCCAGTGGGGTGGCCCTGGAAGTGCACCTTCAGGGCAGAGACCTGGCTAGAGCGGCTCTCCAAGCTGGATAGAGATGCTCTCTCCTGCCCTCTGACTTCTGATTGCTAAGCAGAGATAAGACAGAACAAAGATCGGTTTTTAAGAGGATGAAAAGAAAGGAATCAACAACTTAAATTTGAAAAGAGAAGGTACTCGACTGCGGCTGTGTGCACATCTGGGGAAGAAGGTAATAGTGTTAAACAGCCACAGAAGAAGACTGGATGAACTGGGAGAGCGTGCTTCCCAGCATTACCATTGCACAGCAAGAGGTGAGTGTCTTAATGGGAGACAGAACATGAGATTTTCTCACAGAGTTTTTAATGTCAGAGTTTCTTGCCCTCCATCTCCTTTCTAATAGCAGTAGAGTTCAGCCAATACCAGTAAAGCTGTAGAAGTTAATGGGAAAAATGTGATCTAAGCAAGCAGTCCGGGCAAGGGAAACCTACGGTTGCACTGGCAAGACATTACATCTTTGGAAAAACTGAATGTATGTGTAAGGCATTCTGCAAATTTCAAACATTTGATGAAATACATTTAAAAATATGGGATTTTTCCCTTCTCCTTCCCCACCCCAGTAAAAATCCTTAAAAATAGTAACAATTTTACAATGTAGTTCTCTTCCCATCAGATATATCAATAAAATGAGTTCTTGGTGTTCTGGTGTCCAGAATGGCCCAACTCTAACCACTTTCTTTCCCTGTTAGTTTTCAGCTGCTCTTTCTCCCTCCTTTCACTCTCTGGATACTACTAAGAAAAAAAATTAGATGTTCAGTGATGACTAAAGAATAAACAAAACCAAAGCCCCTAAGAGGCGGAATTCGCAAGTCAGCTTGAAATTAACAGGAAAATCTGAGCTATCTGAGCTTCCTGATAATCTATGAGTGCTTTTTCTTCCCAGTTAATTGAAATCAGTGTGAAGAAAAAGCAACCGACTTGGAACAAGTAGTCAACAGCGCTTCATTTTCGTATAAAATATTGCTACTGTCAGTGGCCCAAGCAGTGATCGAGACAGGATGGTGAAACTGGGAAGAAGACCAAAAAGACCTAGTGACTCTTTTTATGTGGGAGCTGAGATAAATGAATAATAGGAAGTAGGGTATAGCACAATGATCGAAGGGCAAGAAAATTGCTGATGCTCCTGCTAAATAAATCAGTAATGTCACTATGGTAATTACAGTACTATTCTTTATGTTGATATTAGACCTACTAATAACTCCCTGCAACATACTGCCCTAAGTTCTGTCTTTAAATGGTACCTTAGGCAGCATGTGTATAAATTCTGTACCTCATGAGAACCATTTCTTTTATTAAGTTAAAATGAAACATCATATTCTTGTAGCAAAAACAGGGATTGAGTTAGAGCACTTCTTTTTGTTCAAATGAAAGAAATTGCTTAAATAACACCCTTGAACTATTAGATTGCAAAGGTTTACTTTGAAGCTATGCAGCAAAAGAAAAAGCACCATCTCTCTTACTCTCTTTAAAGTTTTAAATACTTATTTTCACATATAAAGACTTTGAGGTTCCTTGTGGCATTAGGACAGTAACCTTGTCATATTTCAAATCTGTATAGAAGCTGCTTTTTTTTTTTTCTGAACGGTTTATGGCTGTGACTTTCCAGATACATCTGCATAACAACTGATCTGTTAAATCACAGCTGTATCTGGAAAGGTAAGTGGCATTGGTAGGGTTGGAGGTTAAATGTCTTTGAAGTCAGTGACAGTGGTCAAATAATACCTGCCTTGTGAGAGATGGTTCTTCTTTCTACATCTCTTGATAGAAAGTTGGACTGCTATACAAGTGGTGCTGAAATGTGAAAGTATCAAGAAATCATCGTGTAAAAAGTTCTACGTTTCTATTCTGGAGTCTTTACGTTTATGACAGACCACAGCTGGCATCCCTCAATGTGGCATTAACAGATAAGGTTGTCGACTACTTTATCTGTTAGTGGTGTTTAGAGATACCTACTTCTCTGGTTTAAGTGTACAACTAAAATAAGCCTATAAATGTAGACTAAGTTATTTTGCATGTAATCCAGGGGGATGGGAGGAGCCTGTTGAAGTAAATGAACCTTTTGAGTTGAAAAAGCCTGGACAGATGTATTTGGCCTGAAATTTGAAGTAAAAGTATTTTTAGCATTGGTGGAAATTCAGTTCCTAGGACAAAGTCATTAACGTGCTGATTTTGCCGAAATCATTGTCTTAGTAGAAGGAACTTCTTGCTGCAAATGAGATTTGTTTCCATTAACTAGGAATTTTTACTTTGGGCTTATTTGGTAGTTTTTCTTTTTCTCCTGAAAACTGATGAGAAAAAGCAGTTTTTCTTTTGCCAAGTTGTAAAATATGAGGACAGATAGGCATCTGGTAAAGCTGTCATTGCTCCAGAGAATTCTTTGGAGCTGTAACAGTGTCTGGGTTTGTCACATTGCTTCTTTCCACCAGTAGTTAGGGGGTTTCTGTAACGATCAATTAGTGTGCATGCAGTATGTGTGATTTGGCACATGCCCAATATGAAATTGTGCCTGAGTTTTTCTGGAGATTGCCCTGGAGTCGGCTTCTGAACTCTCTGAAGCTTATTTTTTTGGCAGTCAGAATTGTAGGTTTCTAATGTTGCAAATAAATGCAAAGTTATAAACACCAACACCACCTTTTTTTTGAGAGAGAGAGAGAAGCAATAAACAATAAACAGAAATATGGCACAACAGACACTGCTTTTAAAATAGAAAGAGTGAGTCCTTTCAGTCGTCCATCTGGAAAACGTTGATTTGCATCACTGAGAATATAACTATTCTACCAGCAGGCTCGGTGTTCTATATGAGCAAACTACAAAGGCAGTTATAATGCTTTTCAATAAGATGAAAGTCTTGAAAGATCTAATAAAATGAGGGGGGAAATTCCCCCAGCCACATGGGTAAAATGCAAAAGCCTGTTCATGCAGGTACACATAGAGATTGCAGATACAAGGCTGTTTCTATGGGTGACCTCTGGTGTTTTTAGTGACATCAGTTTCATTACAGATGTGGATTTCTCTACCCTACTGAAGTTTAAAGCTAGGAGTCTGTATTACTGGAATTAATTTCTTACTGTTAATTTTTTTATTCACATTCTTCTTTGATTCTGTTTTTTTTTATTTTCAAGAGGGAATGTGATCTTTTTACTTTTGATGATTTTTAACATGAATAATGTGAAATACACAAAAATACTGTAAGGCTTTTAAAACCCTACCTTTATAAAGAAAGGCACGTTTGAATGCATGTGCATAAATACTCACTGTTTCTATATCACTGTCTTTGAGAACCACTGGGATTATAGAAGGTCTAAAGTCACTAATTATAGTCCTGTTAAGGTCAATACATTGCTAATGATCAGAAGTGTATGAAAAAAGAGAGTCGTAAACACAATGTATATGTGAAACTACTTTCAAGGAAGAGTGGTACTGGCCCAAAAAACATGGGGTTTAGGTGTAAACTTGTAAACAAAAAAAATTGTACAAGTACAGACTGTCATAGTTTAATTCTGAATTCCGATTTCCCAAGTTCAGAATAAAACAAGTTCATGCTGTACTTTCTGGGTGATACAGGAAAGAATTAGTCCCTTTCCCTAAATTACTTGTTTCCTTTTACCCTGTTGAAATAGGCCTCTTTTGCAAATTTTGCACTTATCTCTCATTAACAATCTAAATATTATTTCAGGTGATGTCCTTTGAACTGCTGCACTCCTCTTCCCTGCCCGCAGGAAACTTTCCATTGCCAGTCCATTAAAAGCAGCATCACCGTGCCTGGTTTGCCAGAGTAGGGACCACGCGCCCAGCTGTTTGAAGGAGTTGCTGCATCCTGATCTTTGTCATGCTTGTGTCATGATACACCTGCTACTGCTTGCAACTATTCTTTACCTTAAAAATGCTTTCTGGCACATGATATGCCCCTGTCTGCATTTTATATGGAGAGTAGATTAAGAGATTTTAATAGCATTTTTCCACCATTCCACAACAAATTGGGCTAGAACTGTATTCTTGGTATGCGTGCTTTTTTTTGTTTAGTTTTGTTTAATTTTGGAGCATGTGATTTTTATTGGTCTTTGTAAATTTGGATTTCTAATTTTTTTTGTAATCTGTAATCTCATAAATCTCAATACAAATGTATCTTTAGTCAGAACAGTCATCTTGACTACCATTTGCTGAACGGGGGGAAGCTTTACAGCTTCAGAACTCTGTGGCGTTTCTTTGAGTATCGTTCAGAGTCACAGCAGGAAAAGTCTGTCCCCTCTATGGGTTTTCTATCGGCAAACTCTCACCCACAAACAGATGTCACCCTGGCATAGGAGGACTGTGAGTGCAGCTGCCATCTGCTCTCTCGCTGTCCAAGCAGCTCCAGCTCTGGTGCCTCTTTCATCAGAAGTCTGTGTAAGCTCAGACAGAAAACATTCAGAAACTATCTTGTTTATCCAGAAGGTCTCTCCATATTGCTTATCCTCCCGGAGAAGACGGTGAGCCACCCCCTTGTGTCAAAGGAGGCAGAAACACTGCGCGGAGCTTGCAATGCACTGTGGAATGGTGGGGTATAATGTATGTTAAAAGGATGAAGAGGATTTGGGGAAAATATTAAAAACTTGCTTTGACATTCCATAGGCTACTAAATGTAATACTTGCTCCCCACATTAGTTGTAGAAATGTGTGAAAAAGCATTAGCCTCAGTGCTCTCTGCCACTTTCAAGTCTATCTCCGGTACCAGAGTCCTACAGTGAAGACCCGTACCTCCGCAGCAGTAGCCACGCACCTGTAGCACCTGTTGGTGTAAAGTTGTGTGGAAGTGACTCCTCATGGAAGCAGTGAAATGACTTTTTGAATATGTCAATCCAGTTTGGAAGCATGACTCCTGTACTCATACATTTGTTCTCTATTTTAGAGCCCTGCATAAGAACATCTCAGTTGATGTGGTGCATTTTGTAAGTTGAGAGGTATTTTTCCAAGTGATTTGAAGTGATCTGGTCATTGCAATGGGAGGACGAGGGATCACCGTGGGGAGCAATTCACAACGCTGCTGGAAATCATTGCCTGCATCAAGGATAAACTGAGAATTCTGCAAAGCAGAGCAAGCTGCTCAACAGGAGACTATCTGACCTCAGTCAGGGTAAAGAAGAAGTTTGAGACTAAAAAGATGGGAGAAAGAACACCTTCAATTATTTGATGTGTTGTGTGTATGTGTTTGATGTGAAGCTTTAGCTTTTTGCTGCTTTTTTTTTTTTTTTAATCACTGGAAACCGACTGTGCAATCCTGCATAGCTATGCCAAGATGCTATACGTTCTTTTTTTTTCTCTTTATTTTTTAGCATGTAAAAAAAAAAACCAGCCTTGCCATCACCATTGGCTGTGCTATACACAAGACGTGTTGTACATACAAAAAATACCCCAACAAAACAATCTTCAAAATAATGTGTTGTCAAACGAGTGCCTAGAAAACTATTAAATCAATCTGAAAATGCAGTTATTTAAGAAAGGTCCTACATGACTTCCATATTTAAAAATGGAACAGTACAATACTTAGCTGTTACATGTACTACATTTGTTTCTAGGTACACAGGAATTTTGACAGAACCTACTAAAGGCGTGAAAATATAAATGGTTTTGTGAGTAGGTTTAGAAAAAAAGCAAATACTGAAAGTTGAAATGCCCTGTCAGAAAGGAAAAAAAGGGGGGGGGGGGGAAACCAAGACAGGAAATATTCTATTTTCTGACTTGTGAAAAGAAGGTAAATTGTAGTTAATCAGATCCTATTTGCCTCACAAACAAGCTTTTAATATTTCTTGAGGAAATTTTTAGTTCCTTAGTTTATAATAACAAGTAGTTCATGTCATCGACAGCCGTCAAAGACTAATTAGTTATTTTTTTATGCTTTTGTGATGTTGATCTAACATGCAGCCTAGCCGAGTTTCGAGGTCCTTTCTACTCTACTTCATTATGATCGATATATGTATTGTAGAAATAATTCAAGGGGTTACTACCTATACAGATATAGTAATGCACACCTCAATGGTGGATCAGTGAAGAAGCACTTGAGAAAAAAGAAAAGAGAGAGGGGTAAGGGTAAAAAGAGAGAAAACATTTGGAAATAAATTGGGATTCAATGTAGGCCTGATTATGTGGGCAAAATCTGGAAAATACCTGAGAATATGCAGCAGTTGTAGAGTCAGTTTCCCGGGCAGTGGGGAGAAACAACTTGACAGTTTTACCCAGCTGTAGGGTCAATGTGGTGTAGATGAAAAAATTTCATTTTACTTATCCACAGTTTTCATGTCCCTGCTGGCTTTCTCAAGGAAATTAAAGAGTCTGAGAATTGATATTAGCGTATGTTTTATCTTTAGGAAGTACCAGATCCAGGCTGAAGAGAACTAACTTCCATAGCAGTGGATATTTCCCCCTCTGACTAGCTCACAGCACTGCTGTTTCCTTTTAAGCTATGACAGCCTTTGCCCAGCTATTGTGGCTATTCAAATTTTGTCTCCAGACTAGGTCAATGAAATCTCCTATTCTGGTACTTGTACTGTAAGAATGGTTCCTTTTTTCCAATAAGTATCTGGCGCTTTCTACTCTTATTTTGATTTTTTTTTTTTTGTATTTTTAATATAAAGTTTACAAAAAATATTTCGTATTTTTTATTTTTCTTCCAGGAAGCTGCATTTATTATATCCAGTAATGGCTGAAACAAGCATCGTGAAGGTGACTTGTGTGTCTAAATGATAACTAGTCATCAGATCCCTATGTCTTTTAGGTCTGGAAATTATGCTGTGCATTCTTAAAACACCTCTTCTAAACAACAACATTAAAAAGGAAAACAAAGCCCCAAACCTTTCTTTAGTGTTGTGCTCTGTCTGAACGTATGTATGATAGGCCTTCCTGAAGAACTACGATAGTTCTTGGAGAACATACAAGGCCATATATTACTTTAATATTTTAATATTTACAGTTCCAGGCCAGAGAAAAGAAAACAGAAAGCACATCAACTGTTCTGTTGATTAAAACCCATAAGACTTGTGGAGATCTTCCCAAGGGTAAAATTCAGTCACAGATTTATGTGCTCTCAAGTTTACAGCTACTTGATTGAATAAAGGGTGCTTATCTGTACCTGTAAGTTTAAAATGGAAAAGCTTGATGACCTTGGACAGACCATGAAAGGCTTCAGTTGAAATTAGAGTAAAAATTTTTATTGATTCCTTTTTTAATTTTATCGTGTTCAATCTACTGAAAAAATGTTAAGCTATTTACAAATCCTGTTTTTCCATTTTTCATAATGCAAGAATTGAAAATATCATGAGGATTACTGAGGCAGTCCCCAAATTATATTTTATTTCCTAAGTGGATAAAGTACTGAGAGCTTTGTTTCTTCATTTTCCTGTATGTCATGCAAAAATTAATCATGTTTTTACAAGATTGTTTGTATTTTCTTTTGTTTAAATGTCCCAGATTTGAATGTGGACTTGGATACAGAGCAGCAATATGCCAAAATTAACATGAAAGGGAAGTGATAGTTAATTATCTGCTCTGTTTCCAAAAGCTTGAAAGAAATAGAAGTTTTTTCTTTTTAGGATAGATATCATGGTTTTAGAAAGCAGGAAGAAGCTGGAAACCAGCCATACACATGACACAGTTCCCTCAAAGACTGGAGGGTGTCCAGATATGAACATCAAGAGGCTTTTAGAGCTGTTAAATTAGAATCAATTTCCCATGTGGGAGGGGGCTAATTTGCAGACAGAAAAGAAAAACAAGCTGCAGTAGAGATTATGCCTACTAGGTATGGCATAGTTGATTACTGAATCAAGATACCACTGCTATGAAATAAAAGCAAACAAATTTTTAATCAAAGAAATCTATTGCAATGTATATTTCTGGGTTTTTTTTCCAATAGTTAACTTAGGCAATATAATAAACCCAGCAATAATTATAGTAAGCTTCTTGCAAGTATATTCAGTTAATTATTTCATATGGATTCAGGAACACATCTTCTCAGGATCGAGAAGGATGTTTCAATAAAGACTTCAAGTGCAATGAGAAAACAGTATGTCTTTTCATTGCAGAGCATGAAGGATAAAAGGTTTCCAAGGTGCTGGCAAATTAGTTATGAGAATTTCAGTTATTGTGCATGCTAGCTAAAACCAGAGCAGAACGTCAAAATTAAGATATACTGGTGTGAGCATTTAGATCTAGGGATCCTCCATGTCTGAAGTTTAGTAAACAGGTACTCACATAGTGAACTGCTAATGGTGCATATTAAACCATATAATGGCTATGAATGGAACAAACCAGATAATTGCAATGTGCATCGAAAGGTTTCCAGGTCCTTGTGTTCTGTAGTAAATTCTTTCTTCTCCTCTTCCCAAACCTCTAACGTCTTTCAAAAGTCTGAACATGAAAAATAAGTCTCCAATTTTACTGATTTCTCCTGCTTTTATTCTAGTGAATTATATAATTGAGAATGAGGGCTGATAAAGTTTTATACAGGTTTGTCAGGTTTCAGTTAACATTCTGTTGCCTTAATTCCTTGGTATAATTCACTTAAGGTGCAAAACCAGGTGTTGCCTTCTCCAACGTGGGACCACGTGTTGCCCCAAAATGCAACTAACTGTGGTGCCTTATGTCACTTTCTCCAACATTACTATTAATGATTCTGGATATTAAATGATACATATGCTTCTTTAAAACTGGTGCCTCAGAATTATGCTTTCAACCAGTCGTGCAAATCTGTCTGCCTTCAGCATGGTTTTATGGGTAAAATTGAAGATTTAAATGGGAGATGACAAGATTTTGTAAGTGTACATACAGATGCAGGGCAATATAGCAGCTGGTATTTGCCAGATGTGAATGATTAGTAAAAAGGCTGTCTACACAGAGGTTATTAGCAAAACATCTAGTGCTCTATAAACTTTACTTCTATGCTACTATCAACTTGATTTCTTGTGTTATTTAGATTCAGGAATTGAGTAGCTTACTACTCATCAGTGAAAGAAACAATCAAATGTTTTAAAGCTAAGAAGGCACAGCATAAATATTTACCCCATGACCCATTGCAATCAGTTACAGGAAGGGCCAGTTTTATGCCAGGACGCATCCTCATGACAGAAGAAGCCTCTAGGCCCGCTCACCATTTGATAGGCATTCTTACGCATCAGGGCACACAAATAGGTTACACAAGCGTGTTTGGTCACACGGTGGAAGAACTCAAGAAATTGCAGTCAGCCACGTTTCAGAGGCATCTAGCCATCTGGATTTGCACATGTGTGTCCTCTTCTATGGCAGTCAACATGGCCTAATCACGTGGTGAAGGACAAGATCAGCCCATGAGAGCTATCAAGGAAACCGGTGCACTCAGTTTTGACCTATAAGTTTGGTCTAAATACCACACATAATGAGATTTCTCTATATCCCTAGAGAAGTTCTTCCGCTGTTTGTCTCTATTTGGTGTGGGGTTGGGATTTTTTTTTTTTTTTTTTGTTATTAGATTTCTCAGCATTCACCTTCCACCAGGTCTCATGTAAACACTGGGCTCCTTACTCAGACCCGTAGGGTAGTTCCATATTTTGGTTGTGAAATATGACGTAAGTATGTTTTACAGAGTTGCCTGAAGGGGGGGGGGAGTAGAAAGCAATATGAAAAGCAAATGAATATCCTTGTTCACATCAGCTGCTTATAAAGATTTAAATTTGACTTTCTCGTTTTACAATCAGAATGTCATGTCTGTAAAAAAATGCCAAACGCTACAGTCTCTAAATAATATTATGTGCTGCGATAAAAGAAGAGTGTTGTTTTAAAATCAAAAAGCCATCACACGTAGTCCCTGATGTGTTACAAAACCAAGTTCCCTAATTATAGAGCAGAGTGTTACATTTTCAAAGGTTCTTTTTTTTTTTTTTTTTCCAGTTAAAACTGGAGGGATGAAAAGATGACCCTGGCAGCCTTCAAACAGGGCTTTTAAATAGAACAAGACTTGAGTTTGTGTAAACAGGATCTGTCCTTCAAAATTCACTTCTCAAAACCAGGTAGATATTGAAATGAGCAGGTTGACAATATGCAGTCTAAGGAGTCATTTCTGACATTTTTCTCTAGAGGTAATAGCTGGGAAATCTGTCTCTATTACAGAACCCATCCTCGGGAAAGCCAAAATTATCTGAGACAGGATACATAATGTTTAATGCTAGAAATGAACTCCATTCAGCTGGAAAATGCCTATCAGCACTGCATTTTGTTGCAGACTGTAATTACAAAGTTAATTTTGCAAATCTTATAAGCTGAGCACTTTGAAGATTCATTTGAATCCTTTAAATGCTGGGCCTAATAATGTTGCAGGTATTTTAAACAACTTTATTAAACTCAAAAAAATATTCTAAAGACTTTACAAAAGAAAAAAAAAAGCATTTAAAAACTATTTCTACTTTTCTGTCATTAAAAAGAATAAATCTGGGGATAAAAATAAGAAATCTTTGAAGGAAGCCAATTCTGTTTAAAATTGATGTTACATTAATGGATCGTATAATTCCTTTCATCTGCCTCCTGTTTTATGCAATACAAAATATTTTAGGAATTTACTTTTTGATTCTTAACCCTCAACAGAACTGAGAAATGTTGCTGAGAGGTCTTGGAAGCGAGAAAGATGGTTTATCTTCAGTCTTTGGAAAGGAAAGGATGCAGAAAGGCAAGTAACACATCCGGAAGAGATTAGGACGGCAGGTTTAGCACTGACCATCCAGGTTCTGATGCCTGAAAATGGGTGACAAAACCTGCATCTGTGCACAGAAAGGTGAAAGGCTGTTTACTTCAGCTGTTCTACAGAAAGGGTCTTCGAGATTTAAGTGATACATATAAGGAGAGAGAGTTGTCCAGGTTAAGAAATAAATGTCTGAACATAATCTTTAGTCATGCTAAAAATATCTTTTTATTGACAGAGATTGTCAAGTACTGATTGAGAAATCAGAATTTATGTTAGTATCGCTATTATAATCAGCAGAATTAAAAATTAACTTTTAAAAGCCGTTTGTCTAAGTGACATGAAATTATTACTAAATTGAATAACTACTTGAATATTGTAGGTCGGCAAGCGTTTTCACTGGAATTCCACTGCTAAAAGCTGTAACATTTTTTGATTGATTATGTCTTGCCTTGTAGTATATACGATGGAATTTTGGATCTGTGGAGGAGCTTAGTTCAAGTGTATTTATATCACAAGCATAATGTATGAGGATACTTGAAGTCCATATAAAGGGTACAGAGGAGCTTTGAAGGTTTCCTTCAGCTTTCCCAATGGAAGAGTGGCCCAAAAAACTTAGCTATTGAAGTGCTTCTAAGCTGCACAGGAATCAAAGCTGCAGATTTCATCTTCAGATGGAACTCTCTAGATCTGATCAGAGATATTCCAGGAAAAATACATCTAGGAAAGTATTGATTTCTTTTATACCAGTTTTCACTAATCATCAGGAGACTTTATGAGAAGGGAATGGGTAAGAAGGCGGAGCTATCGGAATAGCCCCTTGCAAAGGGATTGGGTTGCAAACTCGGGAGCAAGAGCCTGCTTTCAGACCAGGCAGAGCAGGTAACTGGGTTTTGCAGAACTCTTATAGATACAGAAATCCCAGGGCTATGGGTCCACTTTTTCCGTTCCAGTGATTGCTTCTTTATGCAAACAGATCCCATTAAGGAGTATGAGAGTAAGGCAGCGCCTGTTCAGCTGGCAGTATCTGTATAGGTTGGGGGAATAATATCTGGATTAAAAAAAGAAACCTTTTCTCAGGCAAATGTTATGACCTCTGGGCAACTAGGAATCTTTTCCAGAGAGAGTTTTAAAAGGATCTTTTATTTTTTTACTCTAATGAACTGTGAACTCAAATTTCAAAGTGTTTTCTGTTGCTTTTGGAGAATCATGATTTTTTTTTCTTTTTTTTTTTTTTTAATGCATTTAAAACAGGTTCTAGCCTTTCAGCACATCGGAACATTATGGCAGTGTAGACTGCACCATGGGGTATGTTAACATTTTAAAATTCCTCTGTTTCTCCCCTTCCCGGTGGAGGGTTCACAGCTTCTGGGAGTTACATGTTATGCAGGCATTAAGAATGAAAGGAGGAGAAATGCTTTGAAACTGTATGATGGTACCAATATTCATGTGGTCATAAATCAAGGAGGTCTACCCATCCTTAAATAATGGTTTCTGAGAGAGTAATCTTTTCTGTAAATTTATATATATATATATATATATATACACGGTACATAAAATTTAATGTCCTTGATGAGGGACCCCAGTTTGTCTAGACCTCACTCAGAGCCAAGACAGCAGGCAGAGGTTGTCTTATTCTGTCTGTGGTCACGCAGAGAAATACTGTGTGATAGGAGCAGAATAGCACAGCCGCTAGCAGCGAAGCTCAGGAGAGCCTCTAAACCTACAGTTCTGCGGATACAGTTAAGAGTATCAGAACTAAATAAAGCAAAGCCAAGCCATTTGAGAAATAGTTTTCCTCAGCTGAGAAGGTGGGGGTTCTGTCATGATGTCAGGGAAAGGCCATCGCTAAATTTTTCTAACACCTGTACATACAATACACAGCTATAGAACAACTGTATGTCAAAGATGTGGGGTTTTACTAAACAGGTATTTAAACAAATACTGGAAACAGTTACTTATGTATGCTTATAGAGCAGCTTTTTACCTCAATTCTCCCAAATTCCCCCCAAATCCTGCCTTGTTCTCTCTGGCACGTGTGTGAATGGTGCTGCAGCATGCATGAGTTGCAAAGTACCCCTTTTTTCTGGGTTGACAAAGGGACGCAGGTCTCCTTAAAAATAAGCAAATAAATAAATAAATCTGCTACTCAGCTTTACTGGATCAATTTTAATTTAAAGGTACCAAAAGGTGTTGCACTTCAGATTTCAAAGGAGGTTAATTTTTAAATACTTTCAGCTCAGCATTCCTCTCCTTAAGAATTTAATTACAAGTATTGTAAGGCCAAAACATTCTTTCGTGACAAAAATCTCACTTTAGTGTAAACCTAATTTTCATTCTCACAGAGAAGGGAGACAGCATTGCATGTTGTCCCAAATGGAGATGAACATGTGACAAGCTGGGAAATAAGTGGAAATAAAATCAATTTTTCCCTATTAGTGTCAAATTAAAAGCAAAGTAAGTTGTCGAAGTTGCAATAGCAGAAGTGACAATTGAAACAAGTGTTCTGAACAAACAAACAAGACCAGTGGAGAATCAATTTTAACTTTGTTAGGTAAAGGGACCTTTGGTGGTGGTGATCTTACCATGCACACAAGAGTATCTCTTCAAATTGCAAAGCAGCAGCCAAAGTCTCCACAGTGATTCTACACTACCAATCTAACTCACCACCACCACCACTTTTAAAGCTAGAACAGGAAAAAACAGACAACACATTAAATGCAAAATGTTAAAAATTAGGGAAAATTTTAAAGTGCTGTTGAGGACTGAAGGAATTTTTCGACTATAAATTTAGTTGTTGCATAATTAACATAAATTGACATAACCAACATTTTGTAATTAGATTCTTTATTAATAAATTCTAATATAAAAACATGGTTTTTATTTACCGGGCCTTTTTAAAGCATTAACAGTGTTCACAGATTTGATATAATAAAAATGACATCTAATGTGCACTTACTGCTTATGCAATTTGACTACATTGTATGAAAAAGTTAAATGTATTTCCTTCATACTTATTAAACAACAGTAAGAAGCCTTTTACTCATTAATTTACCATACAATTAAATTTGATGCCAGTTTGAAATAATTATCCCACAGCCTTCAGAATAGTTAGTCAAACAGGCAGGTCACCATTTTAAACCAGCATTAGCAGACGTGATTAGAACTATTTCTGAACACTGTATTGTGCTGCCAGCTTGCTTTTTAATAGGAAATTCTCCATACTACTCCTGTATTTTCCTGTGTTACCTATATAAAATAACACTGGGTTATATCCCATGTTCATTTGAAAAAAAAAAAACAGCCGTGGAAGTCCAGCTATTGATGATGATCCTGTCAAGTGAGCTGGAAAAATGTGTCCCTTCCCTTATTTATGGCCCTAGTGATGGCACTGGGCCACGGTGCTGATACAAGATTTTGGCTGCCAGGAGCAGTTTTGGTTTGACAGCTTTGTCATTGGCATCATCTTAAAGGATGAAATTTTCATTGTGTGTAGAGTAATTATTCAAAGTTCACCCACAGAATTTTATTTTAATGTGTAGAACTGACATACTTTATGAAGCTAGGTGCTATCCCCATTTTAATGGAGAGGAAAGTGAGATGCAGTAAGGTCAAGTGATTTGCCTGAAGTCCTGAAGCTTGTCAGTAGTAGAAGTAGGGAAAATAAGTTCTGGTTCAAGTTACATTTTCAGAGTGGCAAAAGGATCAGGCTTTCCCAAAGCCAGTGTGTAGTGGTGACGGACGAAAGGAGCGTTAATCACAGGCCTCGGGAAAGGAGGGCTGCTTATTTAGCAGAATAGAATGAATATTTAAAAAGACCTTTCAGAGTATTGTAGAATAAATGCATATATATGTAAGTTATTATGGCTTAAGGGCTAGCTATTAAGTGAAAGGATCAATGCATCAAATAGTAAATGCAGAACTTTTAGAGCTAGAGCTACGTGAATCATGATCTCCCAGTCTGCTAACAAAACGCACAAAGTTGGGGATCAAACTTTGCGTCAGACCAGACTGTTGGATTGGTGTTCTCCCACCCACCCCGCCCCACAAGGAAGAGTGACCTGCACTGCTGACAAAGCTCTGTTTTATTGGTAATGGGGGCAAAACTCCTTCCTCAGCCTCTGGGTTCAAGGCCAGCCCCACTGGGAGAGGCCGGCCCTCACTGTGCCCTGATAGCCGCCAACAAAATGAGATCTTTTCAGGGCTCAAGTAGAGTGTTTAGACCAGCACTTCCCCAAGGGACGTCAGTTATCAATGAAGTCATGGCCCATGAATCAATCCCACGTTTGCCGGTGTCTCCAGGAGCAACATCTAATTGAGCTGTTAGTCAGTTGTGCATTCACTCCTTATGGTCATCATCTGTGGTTTCTGCTCCTTCACACTGTGCAGTAGGACCTAGCCAGCCCAGGCTTTTAGCATTGGCTACTGAACTTGCTATTTGTGCTGACGGGTGGCACTTCAGAGCTATTTGTTGAGTATACATTTGCTGAAGCATTCTGGTTCCTCGAGGGGTTATAGCTCTATTTGGATCAAATTAGGTAAAAATTCCATTTTAAGCACCATACATGAGCTGGTGGCCCTGCTGTTTCCAATAAAGATGCTGTCACTGTAAGAGTCAGAAAGTCATCTTGTTGAAACGTATTCTTTTAATCACCAAAAACTAATCATATGTGAAAATGCACAAATCTTAACCTTGTCATTGCTTCATACATGTGGGGGTTTTTTCCTTCAGGAGCAGTTTGTCCTCTTTCAGAGACTCATTCTGTTTCTTTGTGTTAGGATGGAGTCTACTCGGCTGAAGTCGCTGGGGTGAGTCTATAATAACTGATTATGTCTCTGTGCACTTCCAGGCTATTGCCCCTGCTGACAAGAGGATCCCATCACTGTGTTTCACATTAAAAACCATTCTGGTCTACTAAAATACTAATAGGTCATTTCTGCTGCAGTTCTTCCCAGTGAAAGCCAGTCCCCACCCTCTCAAAAAGAAAGCATCTAGGGGCTTATAAGGGTTCAAATACAAAAAGGGAGGGAATAAGAGGGAGAAATCAGAAGTGACATGTTATGATTCTTTCCTGAAGATCAACAACTCTTCCCTCTACTGATGAATAATTTCCTAAATAATCCAACCTGCTTTCTTACCTGTCATTTTCACATGTGCTGTATCATCATTGCATATGAGAATTATGGAAAGAGGGATGTAACGAATTAATGAAAGAGTGATTTCCAAATTAATCTATTGTCTCCTTCCAGTTTGAGAAGTCTCTGAGCACCAATAGAGTTTCATTACATCTATTAGTTTACTATAGCAGTTTGATTGCTATTACTTTATTCAATATATTTCAGGGGAAAAAAAGTATACCCCAATGGTGTCAAGTCAAAGAATAGTATTAAACCATCAGCTCTACAATGCTCTTGTGTCTCTGATTATTAAGAATCATGTTTCATCTGAACTTTTTTAGTGGAGTTTTTGGAAGTGAAATTGTTGGGTTGCCATCAACAATGAGTATATTTAATTAGAATGTCTCTCTTTCCCTGTTCCTTCCAAAAAAAGTCTCAGAAAGAATCATATCATTTAAGATTTTATTTGAAGATAAAATAATAGAAAAAGTGGAAGGTACTACAGCAGACTTACTAGCTGGAAAAAGGATTGTGCGTCAGGCAAGAATTCATGACAAGTGCACATGGCGCAAGATGATATTTGGCATTTGCATGGTTTATATGGTAATTTTGTCCCTGTTAAATATTTTATTGAAAAAGAACAAAACAATAATATAGTTACGTGGAATATTCCGTAGCACTGAGTATTCATACTGCATGCACGTAAATGCCAGCAGTGTGAAAGGAAGCCTGCCTTTTTTTTATGTATATATACACACACACATATATATGCAGGATTATAGCAAACAATTATAACTAGCAAATGGCAGACTGGGAAGCTTTGTGATAGATTCTCAGAGCTATAGGGTAAACCACTTATATCATGAACTTTTGATTGACTCCCTGGCATTCTATCCTCTAATCCATCTCTCCTGAGGCTTAATTTCACGCTCCAAACACTGAACAGCTTCAGACAGCTGCCATTTAAAAATAAAAGAACACAAATAAACCATCAGTAATGAAGTCCTTCCTCTCTTCAGACCACCAGACGCTCACCCTGTTAAGAAACATAGGCAGATTTTTTTCCAAATGTAAGCAAAATCCAGGCGCACACAGTATCTTCTGCTCGTCTCATGCAAGCCTCACTCTCCTAGGAAAGGAAGGCACTGACAGAGGGAAAGGGACATGCTGGGAGCACTCGTGATCTCTGTTATTTTTCAGATTACTTAAATGACCAGGAGGTCATGATTCACTGTTCGATTCACGAATATTCTGATCTTCACCCAAAGCAGGAGAATCATTTAGCTTTTTTTACTCTTCCCCCTCTCCTCATTTTTGTCTATCGCACATAACATGTACAGATTATGAGCTGTAAAATGTTACGCTACAGAAGAGACTCCAAGGTTTCTGGTAAGACAAACAGTACTTGTCTGTAAAGTTGTCTGAAGTACCTTTCCGTAAGTATGACATGCTTGTAAAGCTAATTTACATCCTTTGGGTGGTTAGCTGAGTTTCGCTGTGAACACAGAGAGATGATGGGTCAAGTATAGCCATGCAAATCATAGCCGCACTGACCTTTTGGAATTTCAGGCAGAATATGTGACTCAGGTGGCAAGAGTGTCATTACCGGTTTTACTGAATTCTCAGTAAAACCTGAAATATGTGATGGTTAGCAAAATGTCACCGTGATAGCGTGTCACATGACGGGACTGAGGATCCACCGATTTTAGGGTCGACTTTCAGAAACGTGTTGAGATAAAAATATTTCTAACAGCACTAATTAAAGACAATAAATCTCACTTCAATTTTTCTGCCTGGACTAAAATTGATGAAAATAGATAAACGTCCTAAAATACCATTGCCTGTCCCATACCATGTTTACATATAAATGTTAGGTGTGTAGAAACCAAGAAGCCTGCTGGGTATTCAGGTATGAAGTGTCTCACGTCTTTGAAATTGGTATGATCAAGTCAGTATAGGAGCAACACAGTTGAGTTTTTACTTACAATGAAAAATATGTTAAAGAAATGTATATACATTCTATACATGCTATAGGAAATCTACATATGTTCAGGAAAGATCAAGTTATGATTCTGAGCTTCCTATATTCATTAGGAATCTCTTCTCGGCTCTTTTTCCAATTAAATTTGATGCGGGTTTAAAGGACTCTCTGAAACTCAGCCATCTTCCTTTTCTCACCTACATTACACAATTATATTACAAACAGGCTAAAACAAAGAAACAGATTTTTCTTTCCCTGTTCTCAATATGTGAAGTTAGGGTGGGCCATGGTGGTAAGAGATGTGATCATTAAATTCCTGACCTTAGCAGTAAACCAGTTGAAGTAATTTTATCCATTCCTTCTATGCATTTTTATAGACCAAATAAAAAGTACATAAATTTTGTTTTACTGTAGATATAATCATAGCTCTAAGAATTTATCACTAGATTTAGTAACATAGCCTAAAGTGCTGGGATTAGAGAAAGCAATAATATGCAACAAGCAACCCTTCCTTACTTTTAGTATTTATTAATGTTACTTATGTACGCATGGTAATTTTATTGGAAATAGAGCTTTAAGAATGGCATACAGGGTGTTAAAGTGAAAGAAAACAGAAGTTTATACCTTACTTGCAAGTATAATCTTGGACATCAGGTTGTGGCATCAGGTTATGGAAGTAATAATAACCATACATCTCAAAGATTTTTTAAAATTGAGTGCTTAATTTTACAAGTAAGAAATAAAACTTTTAAAAACTTTCAAAAACTTTCATGCCACGTACAATGCTTTTCATTTGACTTATTAAAGGATGCTTAACTACTCAGGTGTTGAGCAAGGCATAAATGAATTAGAGCTGAGCTACAAATGAGATACATCTTAATGTAGAATGCAGAAGTTGTAGAGAATACTCTACTGACTCCCAGTATTTTTTAAGAAATGTTTTTGCTAACGCTCGTATTAATTTTTCTAAGAGACTAATGTATTATAGTTTCTGTTAATGATCAATTTTCAAATAATATTTTCTTGGTTAGTTACCATTATTTATATATGTGCCAGCACATGTGAGACAAATACCAGAAACTGAAGAATCCTTTGTTGCATGACCTGACTTATAAAAATATTAGAAAGGTTTAGACATTTCATGTGGCTGTCTCTTTTTCCACTAAAATAAGGTGATTTGGGGGAGTTCCGTGGAAGAAGGGTATATTTTCATGAACACAGCTGTAGTTACTAAGTGTGTTAGAGCAACAAAATTCTCTGAAAATGTAAATGACTGAGTGCTTTCATTCATCTGATGATAATGATGAAAATAAGGGGGAGAAAGGAAATTTATTATTATGTGCTAAGTGCTGTGCATATGCAAACTAAGCAGAAGCTTTACTACAGATCTGGGAATGTTCTGTTTAAGTGCTAGAGATTCTGTGTGTGTGCGTATTTTACAAATAGTGGCCAAAATCCAGAGATTTCATCAGGTGCTATAACATTTAAACGATAATAGAGCAGTAAATGCATTGTGATGGACAAGCAGAGTGTACACAGTCCATTACCATGTCTCGCTTTCAAGGCATATACTCATAGGGCAATAGTTTCCAGCTGAGGGGTGGCAAAATGTTAAGCTGCTTGAAAAGGAATAAAAGTATGCTTCTGACCATGTTTGTCAGGTAGACTAATACCTGATGATATTTTACCTTTTCAATGTCTTACCTACTACAGTGTATTGCAGGTATCTTGGTGGGAGAGCTGGCAGAAAATTTCTGATAAAATTAATTACCCTTTTTGAGTATAATGCTGTAAATGTCATGCAGAGAGAAAATTAGAAGGGCTGAAGCCCAACTAGAACTTAAATTGGCCAATTCGGTGAAAGATAATATAAAGTGTTTCTATAAATGTATTAACAAAAGGACAGCCAAGGAGAATCTCCACCCTTTCCTGGATGCAGGGGGAACCATAGTGACGAAGGATGAGGATAAGGCTGAGGTACTTAATGCCTTCTTTGTCTCAGTCTTTAATAGTCAGACCAGTTGTTCTCTGGGTACCCAGCCCCCTGAGCCAGAAGACGGGGATGAGGAGCAGAACAAGGGTGCCATGACACAAGAGGAAATTATTAGTGACCTGCTTGGCCAATTAGACATATACAAGTCCATGGGGAGGGTCCACCCAATGGTACTGAGGGAGCTGGCGGACATGCTCACCAAGCCCCTTTCCATCATCTATCAGCAGTCCTGGATGACTTAGGAAGTTTCACTTGACTGGAGGTTGGCAACTGTGATACCCATTTACAGGAAGGGCTGGAGGGAGGATCCAGGGAACTATAGGCTATCAGTCTGACCTTGGTGCCAGGGAAGGTCATGGAGTAGATCATCTTGAGTGCCAACACACAGCACATCCAGAGAGTTGTGGTGAACAGAGTTAAATCCAGTTGGCAGCCAGTCAGAAGCGGTGTCTCCCAGGGCTCAGTTCTGGGGCCAGTCTTGTTTAATATCTTTATCAATAATCTGGATGAGGTGATCAAGTGTACCCTCAGCAAGTTTGCAGATTACACCAAGCTGGGTGGAAGTGTTGATCTGCTCAAGGGTAGGAAGGCTCTATGGAGGGCCCTGGACAGGCTGGATCAATGGGCTGAGGCCAGTTGTATGAGGTTCAACAAGGCCAAGTGCTGGGTCCTGCACTTGGGTCACAAGCCCATGCAATGCTTGGGGATGAGTGGCTGGAAAGCTGCCTGGCAGAAAAGGACCACATTATGTTACTGGTAGAAAAGCCTACCAATTACTATAATTGAGTTTAAGACTTTCCACCAAGATTTGGTTATTTTTTATCCTTGGGGTTGATCGAGGATTTCTTTATCTGCTGTGTTTCTTTTACTTTTTACTTCTGTTCTCAATATTTCACAGTCTCCAGAGAGAAGCAATGGCTTCCATCACAAGTATGAGTATACCCTCTGGTCTGGGGAAGAGGAGAAAGGAAAGAAAAGAGAGGGAAGAATACGATAGGCAAGCAAATGTAAGTAAGACAAGGCAAACATTTCCCTGCTGCCACTAACAGGAAAGCAGCTGTGTGTTGCAGTATAAAAGGGATTATTTTACCTGATGTTTTGAGGTTGTAGTGTAGTGAGATCTAAGAGGAAAATACCAGGACACGAGTGTGAATTGGTATGGGTGGACCTCCTGTAATCTCTAGGATTTGCCAGTAAGACCCTGGTGTTCACCTCTGGATGAAAACAAGCCTTACCCTTGATGGAAATCTGAACGTTAGTTTTGGAAAAGCCATTCAGAGTTTTAATTCTGCTCTAAGGATCTAAAAATGAGAGAGATGGCTGAATAAAGTTTTAACTTGTGTGACAACAGATTGATGGTCCTGTATGAATTAGCAAATAGATCTGATAGTTCAGTTATGCCTTATTGTTGTTTTTATACTGCCTAATTATTCTCAGCTTTATGAATTACCAGCAAGACTTAATGGCGTATAAGGAGAGAGAACCCTACAATAATGTCCCTAGGCAGAAGTGGGATGTTTTAATAATGATCATTGTAGCATCACACATTATGGACATCACTGTGACCTTTTTTAGTATATTAAAATTGCCATGGCAGTTGCCATCTTGGCTCAGAATTCAAATGCTTTCACCTTTCCTGTGCACAGGCAGGTTTGGGTTTTAATGAATTTTATATGAAGGAACATTTTTTAAATTAAATAATTGGAAAATTTTAGGTTAAATTGAAAAAGGAAACAGGAAATAAAAATATTATGCTTCAGAGGACACCTTTTTTACTATTGTCTAGTAGTACAAAGTGGTACCTGAGTCACAGCTTGATGGAGGAAGAGGAGACACACATAATGGCCTAAATGCTGCTGCTGTATATTCTGAAGTCAGCCCCTCAGGCTACATTTGTGCTAACAAGTCCAGGATCCCCTCCCAGGTATTGAAGCTAATGTGGCATGGAGCTCCCTAGCTGCCAAACCCAAAAGACTGTGCAAACTGACAGTGGGTATGGAGCCAGTATTATTCAGGCTCCTGAAACGGGGCCGGGTACTGTTTGGGAGAATGCTAGTTGAAAGGAGCCAATTTTATGCTAGGGATTATTCTCACAGTTCCAGTGTTAGTTGTTTTCCAGTGCACAGCAATAGTCCATGTCCTACGTATGGTCACTGGCTACAACAGGCATAATCTTCAAGGACATCTCCAGGACAGATCAGCTCAGGATGGTATCCTGATACCTTTTTCCTATAAAATCCTGTGATTATGCCAGTCATCAAACTCGTGCATCACTCTTACGTCATCCGTTTAGTCCCTATTTAACAGTCCTTTAGTTGCACCAGACACCTGGCATTCACTATCTTTCATATTTGTTCTTACTAGACTTACTCTTTCTCCACGTCATTTAGGGTAATAGTGTGAAATATGTTACGGTGCCAATAAATAAAGTCTGAAAGACCATGAATACAAATGAAAAGGATTCCACTCAGAGTTAAATTTAGCAGACCACTGACTGGACTGATTATTTGGTTCCATTTAAATTCATTGTTCTATCATTCCATAAATACCATTTCCCTTTCCAGTCTGTTCCCCCTTTTTTACAAATTTCTAATACTTTGGCTTCTAATCTTCTTCTATAGACATAATGATTCCATTCTAGTTCTTGTTCTCTGTTCTCTTTCTTAATACTTCTTTTGAGCTGCTAATTAAGAGTTGAATTGTCCATTTCTTCCAGAAGAAAATGAATTATTTTCTTACAAGACTGGTTGATGCCTTTTCGCAAGAGATTGCTTTTTGAAGTTGTATTTATTAATGTCTCTAAACATATTTCTTTGAATCAGTTGGGTACTTATTTTATTACTATTTTTTTCATAGAGAATGAGTTTGGGATTTTCATACTATTTCTGCATAAACGGATCTGATCTGATACCACTGCACAGTTTCCATGTATTATTCTGAAATGTCTTTCATTTACTTATGTTAGCAGGTAATTTCTTTACAATTAAAAAATATATTGGGGAAAAAACCCCTTTTGCCCAGCAACTCCTAAGCTTCTCATATTATTGTTTAACAATACTCAAGCAGCACCATGCTGACACCAATATCATTCTTTCTTCTCCCTGTCAGTCTCAGTCTTAATTTTTTTTAATGTTCTTTAGCTGGAAGCCACACCAGAGGGGTTTGATACTGCCTGGAAGTCAAGGTTTAGGGGATGACTACCTTAGAGCCTCTTTGCCTTTCATACTGCTCCTTCAAGATGTGAGAGAATTAATAACATAAGCTTGTCCTGTAGCCTAAGCTTGTCTCAACCCTTCAACAGCAAGTGAAATCCTCTCCAGAAGTCTTCCCAAACATGTAATGAACAGTTATGCTTACCTGGCTTTATTAGGCTGTTTCACCGCCTCCTGCTGTGATGAAAACAGGGAGAGATCTGCAAAATCAGTACTGTGTATCTCAAAGGTAATTAAAACTTTGATTTTGTAAATGATTCATACTACCAAAAAATAGCACAGTGAAGTTTCCTTCACGCAATAGTCTGTACTGAATGCTCTTGCCCTGAAAATATTGATAGGCAAAATGCTCCTTAACATTTTCCAGCAACCCTTACATGGCAATTTGAAGTATATCCATACTATCTGTCAGAAAAGGTTAGTACTTTAAATATGTATCAATTATTGGTTTTTTCTATTGTTAGAAATGGAGAAGAAAATCAGCATGTTTATTTTTAACTCTGAAGGAAGCACTGATGCCTCACTGATAGCTATCAAAAGTCCTAACGTTCATCAAAAGTAGAAAGGGTTATAATTAACTAGGAATGGGGTCCAGAAAGCAACATAATGAGAAGGTTGTGCATAAATACAGGTTTTTATAGAGAAATTAAATAGGGCCTGCAATAACAGTGTAATTGTCTTTTGTGGAATTCATATAAAATTACAGTGAAATAAGGGAATGTTATTGGGATCCAACAAGCCAGTCCAGAAACTGTGTTTTATTTTGCTTTCAACTTCCACTTGCTAGTACAAATAGAAAGACATCTCTGCCACAACAAACACCAAGCTCCTAACATCATTTACAGCAAAGTGTATTCAAAATATTTAACGATGTTGTATAAAACCCATATAAAGCATACAGCTGCCCATGCTTCTGCTTTCTTCAATGTATTACGTTCATTTATTTATACATTTTTTGTCCCTTTCATATTGATTGTCGTCTTCCATTTTCATTTTAATCATAGTTTAACACATTTCTTCAATCAAGGTTATTGATATATCTGATTGAAGATCAGTCCTAATAACACCAAATACTGTGCTATATCCCCCAAATTAAACTCTTTCCATTCAGGACCAGGCTTGGAAAGTGAAGCCTTTTCTTCATACACTGAGGTAATGATCCTGTTTGACCTTGTTTTCACTAGCTTTGTGAAAATTTGGGGGGGTTGGAGATCTTGAACAATACTTATTGTCTTATAAAAGAAAGAGGAACTTTTTTTTGTGACCAGGGAAAGTTCTTCTCAGTAGCAATTTTTCACTTTTCTACCGTGCTTATCAGTAAATACCACACTGTGCTGGGCTACAGAGAAAGCAAGCAATAAAAGAGCCAACATTTAGTGACCTCGTGCCGTAAAAGAATTGTTAAATATCCTGCTTCTGTGTGGAAACAAATTAATTCCCATACAGACCTTCTGGAATACGTATAACTTACTACTCTGAAATAATTTGTAAATACCACTGAAGGAACTAGCGATAAGTGACATAACCTGTGTGTGTGCAGGCTCAAATATAGAGTATTTACGAGTGTGGACCAGTAATGTATTTCGTCATGGTTATGGCCATTCTTCATACTTACAAACTTAATTGTTTCTAAGGGTGATGGCAGGCGCCTCAGCTCTCCACAATTCTCCCTCTGACTTCTTTCTCCCACTCTTAACATTGTGATAGATCCCTTGCTAACTGCTGAATCTTCATAGTCGGGGCAGAGACGAAGTGTAGGCGTGAGGCTTTGCCTCAAGAGCCATGAATGAATGAGCTGAATGGAAATGGAAATTAGTTGGGCCTGTACCAGAAGGAACTCCTTTCAGTGGGACTGGATCTGTACTGGCAGGGAGTCAAAGGACACAAACCAGCGCAGAAGCCTCCTGTGTGAATGGACTTGCGTGTTAATGGTCCTCCTGGGAATGGGAGTACTTGAAGAGGCAAAGCCTTCTCCTTGCCAACAGTTAAGCCAAAGACTGTTCTCTAAGGTAACCTTATAACATTTTTCCATATGACTGTTCCTGTTTAATTTTCTCACAGGTGAGCCCGGGGGGAATGAAATGAATGGCAAGTGCCCATTTGGTGACTGGACCCTTGACTGGACACGTTAACAAAAGGTGCCGTGGGAGCTGAATCAGCTGAAAAGTGCATCTTCTCTGTCACCTGAATAGTCGGTACTTATTTCCATGATAGCCATGTTATTAATTACATTGCAAATGCAACTTACTATATCAAAACGTGTACTATGTTTTTGTCTTAGGTATAAACAAGCTCATCACTTAAAAAAACCAGGAGGATGCTCAGTTGGCAAGAGAAACAGTAGTAATGGGGAGGTGTTCGCATAAACATACAAGCATTCCTTTTGCACAGCAGATAGCAGTTTCTTTTAAACAGTTTGGCAAATACTCCTCTTCAGAAGTTTTAGACATTAATATATTAAATATATATATACACACACAAAAGAGTACCATGCAAGCTGTTGCAAACCACAGGATAAACTGTCTCTGTCCAAATATTTGGGAGTTCAGCTGTCACACAGTTGAAGTGTCCACTTCCGAGCAATACCCAGGAAACTGTGACCTCCCCTAACAATCCAGTTCTTTACAAACTCTTTGGATTGATTGAAAAAGAACATTTTTTTCTTCAGGGGGTCTTTGCAGCATATTGAAAGTTTATTAAGTATACGGTAGCAGCAGTTCACTGCATCCCTGACAGCAGGACAGTCAAACAAGAGAACAAGCTAATCAGTTAAGGGGAAAGGCAGTAAAATAAAAACCTTCAGCACTTTCTTCTCACAGAAATTCCTTCTGCTCCCTCCTGGTTTCCTGACAGGTTTAAGTCCCTTACCTAATGTTAATTTTAATCACATTTTCCTAGAGCACATAAAAAAAAATTTGCAGTTCATCTGCTTTACAGAGGACATTGGGAATAGAAACTGTTCGGTGGTGTTTGCACGCAAGAACACATAAAATGTGGATCATTTTAGAAGGTTTCAAAGGTTTCACGCCACTGTCCCAGTCCAAATTTTACCCCTGCTGGAGTTTAGTACAATTTCCTCTTTATTCTTCCTTGTTTTTCTTTACTATTTGTTAGAGACCCTCCTCCAGAACATTGCCAATGTTGGGCTTATGAAGCTTTTGCAACAGCTCCATTTCTCATAAACAAAAGAAATTCCCCCTCTTTGGTGGTCTGTAAGCACTATCTGAACCAGTCACCTGATGTTCAGCTTGTGCGTTGGTAACTGTGCTTTTCAGTACTCATCATTCCTTTACTAGATAGTGATTTATATACAGCTTATAAAAATAAACCAAAAAAAAAATCCCAAAAATGCAAAAAGAGACATAATCTTGCTTTTGTTTCTATAAAACAAATACAAATATTTATAGAGAACTACAAATACAAAATTATATATTTGTAATGATCATAGGATTTCTAATATGAGTACTTTAGAAAGTTAAATCCACACATTTAAATACTGTCTGCTTTTATATTGCTTATGGCATCTGAAGAAACTGTAATGGGATTTGTCATGACACCTTAGTGTCATTCCAAACAACTTTTGACAGTCTTAACAGTTATAATACAGCTTAGCAAGTTTTCTGGTTTTAAGAATACATACACAGATATGTTGTATTCCTTGCTTTATTTGATTCCTATTTATTAGGACAGTCCAACTCTTTTATTTAATACAAAATTAATTTTCAGCCCGTGGTATTTTTATAATTTCTAGATATTCAAAAATATATTTCTTCCATGTCTGGCACATTTTGAGCAACTCAGATTTCAATTTCAACTTAATTCATCCTTACAGTGAGTAGGATTGTATAGAGAACAGTTCTTCCCATCCCTCTGCATCCTCTTGAGCACAGAGAAATCAGAAGAGGGGACCAGAAGAATTTGTTCTGTCAAACTGAAGAAAATCTGTAGGCACTGCAAGAAAGGCAACTCTCATTATCCATCCTTACTGCTTCCAGTGTCTGGAAATATCCAGGGAAGGACCTTAATATTCCCAGTGAAATACACACAATCTACTCATCTTTGTGTCAGAAGTAAATCTTCCAAGGAAGAGGTGTTATGCATTTTCAAAATTGTGGCTGTAAAGGTTTCTTTAAAGCTGAAAGTTTCTTTCAAATGTTAATAAGTAAATTCTTTGGAGATGTTTTTGAGAGAGTCGGGATTAAATAACAGGGTGATGTGTTTCAAACTCTTACCTAAAAGTTTAGTGGAAAATGCCAGTGAAGATTTAGACAGAGATTTCTGAAATCATTCCCCACTGACAACTAGCAGGGAGCTGTATTTGACAACTCTTTTCATAGGCAGATGCATCTGAATGAAAATCAAATGCCAAGAAATCCAATGTGTTTTCTGTGTGTCACACCCTTTGTTTAGATTAATTTTTTTCTGTTTAAGCATGTAAAAGAGGTTACTTCTCTCTGTAGAACTCTTTTCTGTGAAATGGGAGAATGATGCACTGAGAATTGGGATGATGGAAAAATAACATGCAAACAGCCTAATGGGGTGTTTTTCATGAACATAGGAGAAATCTAGCAGTTAATAGAGTTCAGTAGAAATTTATTTTCTTCTGTGTGCGGTTTTCTCAATAGTAGAAAATAAGCCAGACAAATCCCAAGCTTTTTTTTTTTTTTTTTAACAGAAGAGAAAAATTCCCCTCATATTTTTTTTTGGCACAGCTCCTACTCCAAGAAGGGTCAGAATACACTGATTATTATTTCTCAGCCCCATGCCTTGTATTTGAGTTCTCAGGAGGGAAACCAGAAAATGAGGAAACAAAATATTCCTCTTATTTCTTTGTCTTTTAGGGGTGCCTAGTAAAGGAAATAAATTTTAAAATAACAATAATGGTATTTTAATTTTCACTATACTTTTCAAAGTGTTTTAAAGCACGAGGATACATGAGGCTTATTTGTAGCTGAGGCATAAAGAGGTTACCCAGCATCACACAGAAGGTCGATGCCAAAGCAAGAGTTACAATCCAGGCTCTCGTGAAACTGCTTGGTGCTTTGCCTATGAGCCTACACGATGGCAGGCTGAGAGAGAGAGGAATTTGCCTGTCTCCTTCCCTAGTTTCAGCTGCGCTTTTTGTTCCCCAGAATTCCTACAGCAGGTTTCTCATGTCCTTTACTAAGCCCCGTTGTTTAGTTGCTTGTTTGCTTTAATAGAGCTTCAATTTTCAAATGGCACTTCTTGTGCTTTTTCAGGTGTTGACAATGAGCCAGGTGCTTCACCCTGTCTTTGAATGTAATGCAGGAGAGTTTAAAGAAAAAAAGAAAGAAAGAAAAAAAAAATAGTACTAAGGAGGCTTAGTAGTTTCCAGCTTATCATAATAAAATGTAATTTATCAGGAATTGAAAGAGATGTACAAAACCTTGTTTAGCTCTGTCATTGTAAACAGGATGTTCAAGGAAACCAGAATGAATTTACATGTTATACTCTGTAAGTCCAAACAAGCAAATCCCACAGAAGCCCCTGGAGAACTTCAGCAAAGAGTGCTGATAAGTATTTATGCTAAATCTCCAAGGAATGAGCCTTAATCTTGGCACTCTGTGGGAGGTAAACAGGAAAGTAGCCAGGTACTGCATCCTGACCTGGAAGAGCTCCAGATCTTGGGGATTTTTTCATGTGAAAGTCCCCCAAACAGCTGCTGCTGTTTCATTTCTCACAGGTAATGACTCACCTGCTTATAAGTACCATTTCCTGAGGTTAGGGTTCCCCTCGCAGCCTGTATTGTTTCTCTAAGAACTTCTTCAAAACACTTTGCATAAATTTCTTCCATTTTAAAGACCACTGGTAAGGCTCATCAACAGTTCATAGCAGAGGAAGAAGGGAAGAGAGACATAGACAAGGTGATGAGATATAAAGAAAATTTACAGTAGTTGATTTCCAAACTTGAGCCTAATTGCTTAAAAACATCTCCAAGTAGAGATGTCTAGTATTCTATATAAAGTGCCTCATTCCCCATTTTTTGATGAGAATCAGTTTTGCCTCAGTTTTTTCAACAGATACCTAATTGGGGCTGAAGTCTTGGCTATTCCTTCCCCTGCCCTTCCAGGGGTTCAGGATTAAAATGTGAAAATTTCATTGTAATGGAATAAAAGTATTCCTGCGTGACTGCATATTATTTGTGTACACAGAAGTTTTTATTCCCAAAACTTAGTATGTACCTTATAATCATTTTTTCTTTCCTTTTTGTTTTAATTCTATAAAGAAGATGATGCAGCTGTTTCAAACAGTAAAAGCAGATCATGGGTTGGTTAAATATAGAAAGATATTTTATGCATGTCTTAATAGATAAATATGTATCTGGAGACCACTTTTTTTATATATATGTTCCTTTATTTCCCGTTATGTTTTCATATAGTAAAAAGGGGCTCTCCTCTGTGATTAAACCCTTGGCATCAAACAGATTTAAATACAGATTATTTTTTTTTTCCCCATCCTGTTTTAATGAACCATCCTTCATCTTTCCCAGAGGGTCTGCAAAATGCCTTGAAACCATTTTTTTTATTAGCTGCTTATTAAAATGTATGTCTATTTTTGAATAATATTTATCATGTTTCTTTTATTTATGTATGGTTTAGGACTATTTTCTGTGACTCATGTTGCCAACCTGAAAGTACAAAATGCAGCCCTCAAACACCATTCCAGCAAAAGGTGTTAATGCTCTGATGTCCAATCTTAAGTGTCTTGAATATGTAGTCTAAAAAGTAAAAAGTAAGATGTAAAATGTAGGTCTGCATTTTTTTTTCCAGACTGCTGTAATACAGCACTTGACTGTTTAGTATGCTATCTGTTCAGTCCGGATGAAATTAAAAATTACTCAAATCATTTCTATGGGGAAAGTCAAAAAGTCAAGTTATTTTTTTAATGCTATTATTTCATTGCTGCATTTTGCACTCCTGTTTTTGTGAGCTAAGTAGATAGACTCTATCTATAATGTCTGTAAGTATAAAGTAATATCTATAATGCCTGTGAGTATAAAAAAGCAGACCACAAAGTATTTTAAAATGCCTGATTTGGAGAGCAGCTCACCGAGCCGTGTTTGATGGGTACATTGCAGCTCCAGGCTGATGCACAGGCATGGGAAATAACCCTTTATTTTGGCCTGAAAGGGTTTGATGTCAGAGGACACCCCTAGGTCCCTATCTTGCTGTGTGAAACACTACATGGTACTACCTGGGTACCTGGGCCACACCCCTGCCCAAAGACTTGTCCTCTGCCCCTCCCAGGGTGTACGCTGCCAATGTGAAATCTCACCGTAGTGAAATGTGAATCTGATTTGAATTAAGTTTTTGTGAAAATAAAAGGCCAGTTACAATTTTCTAATAAAAATTCTGCTTTTGCTTTATGCCTAAAAAAGGAATTAATTTGGCCTTCCCAAGTCTTAATAATATGCACACATCTATATATAAGTAGATTATATATAGACATATGTGTAAGATGAAGATCTGATTGGAATTATATATTACAGTTTTAATGGCTCCCTAAGGAATATTTTTTTTTTCCTGGGTCTTTTGGTTTGGTTTGGGGTTTTTTTTATTTAAATAAGCATTTTTCAGGTCAGCTTAAAATAAAATTGATCAGGCATGCCATATGTCTTAAAATATTGCAAAGACAGATAATATCCTGAATTCTTCCTTTTATAACTCTCACTGGGTCCTAAAGGGTGTTTTTTGTTCATATTTTTTACTGGCAATGAGATATAATATTATGGTTACACATTATAGAGTTTCTACATATTTTTAGAACTTTTGAGATGGTTGACACACTTTATCGGTAAGTGGGGCATTTTCATGCACTCAGTTTGTGATGGGGTATATTTGGTTACAGTTTACGACTCGTGTAAAAGAAACCCAGGTTTTTAGTCTGTGTATTTTTCCGTGTAACTTGGGCATGAACTTTCTGTTATGGTTGCATCGCATACCCCTTTTCATGATGCATAAGCATATGCCAAAGTTAGAGACTCCTTATCAAGAATATCCTGTTATTCCTCACTTTTAATAGGGGTTGGTTTTTTTTTTTTTTTATGCTTTTCTTGGTAATCTGGCATGAAGAGGGAACAGATTTATCAGAGCAGCTCCTCTGCTAAATTAAGTTCTTAGACATTTAACACTTTGTGAACTAACATAATTTGACTTCTTGACAAACTTTTGTCCCTTGTAATTCATATTTCACTTACAAAGTACAGTCCTGGTGTAAAACTGCTTCCTGGGTCTGAATCAGTGTCTGAATATTTGCCTTGTTCCAGGTTACTGGCTTTCATCTAATGAGTTTGGAAAAAGCAACAGATACAACTCCTTTGAATCCAAACTACTAATAAGGCAAAGCAATTAAGTGTTTCACTCAATTTCAGCTGCAATTAATGATGGCACCATGCCTTCTGTAGGATCCCCATGAATGGGGCCTCTGAGCTACAAGAAACACCTACAAAATCAGCAGGGTTACATGCAGAGTTCTGCTTTGTGTATTGCATTTTGATATCAGCCCTATTTTTTTCTCCTGCTATATGTGAAAATATCCAGTGTATTTCTAGGAAAAATACAAACACACAAAGTCTTTATATCCTGAAACGCTGCATACCACGCACCAACCTACAGCAGACTAATTGCTCAAAAATACAATTTTGAAAAACAGGCCTTGCATTCAAAATTTAAATATATCCTTCCTTGGCTATTAAGGCACAGGCAAGACGACAAGCAAGGTTATTGGTTTTCCTGAAAGGATGGGGGGAGCAGAATCAAAAGCTTCTCAAAATGTATTATGTGGGAACTGATTTAGAAATAAAATTTATAGGAACTCTATGAGCTGTTTCTCCGTTGGGAATCTGTGGAGCATTTCATTAGAAATGAAAGGTTACGGGCATGCCAGCATTCTCACAATTGACCTTTTACTAGATGACTTTCTAAAGTAGTGTTGAATGCCTCTAAGGATGCAAATGTATTTTCTTCAAAACACAGTGACTCCAAACCTTGCATGAAAGCAGTCTAATTTAGAGAATTACAGGATTGTTGAGTTCAATCTACTGTATTGAAGAACTCAATATATGTTTCTCTGTAAAAAGTAGTTTACCTTTTCTAATTCTGACACGGCTTTTTCATCCTTAGCTTTGCCCTTTACATCAATAGCGTTCCTCTTTCTTACTTTAACTTCTCAGTGTGGGTTAAGGGGACCGAAGCTGAGAAAGCAAGAAAGCAAGAGAAGTTTTCATAAAAACATCTGCTTTTGGTATTGATTGCTGGTTTGCGTTATAGATGATGCTTTAGCAGGTGAAAGACTCCAGCTGGTCTCTTGTTCCTCAGGCAAGGGGACTTAGGAATAAAAGGTTTCTGCAAAATTGCTATCTGTCCATATATTGACACCCCAGGATTTGTTAATGTTTTCAGAGAACATCACCTTATTTTTTAGGTAAGTGTTGAAAGTGTTTAATGAGCAACAGTGTCATCCTCTTCAGGGGCTGAGAGAAGTTGGAGAGGAGCTCATGTTTTTCTATAGATGCTAACACTTAGAGGTACTGGGAGGGAACATGAGGAAAAAAAGATAACAGCTCTAATCTTTTCTCCATCTCTTGGCTGTTCCACTTAAAGAAAACAGAGGTTAAATATTTATTGTGTGATAAAAAGAATAACTCTGTAGCTTTGCAGCTCAGAGAAGACAGATCTCCACAGCTCCCAGCTAAACATCTTCATGCTACTGAATTGCTAATACTACATGGATGGGCCTCCCATGAGCTTGGAGTTTTGAGTATATTCATAAAAGGCAGGAGTTTCTGTATGAATTTGAGCATCAACATGATGCTGAAAAATTAGATCAAACCAAACCCATGAAAATATTTTTGTCCAGTAACCATAACTCTTCATTTATTCACTTAGCTTTATGTACTTTTACAGTTTTTCTAAGGGTTAATTATTTGAACCATAGATTTACTTTCTGAATAACCTCATTTTTTCTCCAAAATGGATACAAATGTATATTAGACCTTGGCAATGGTGCATTCTTGTTTTTGCAGCAAGAGTACTGACATGACATTTGGAAACAAAACATCTATTTTCTGTGAAGTAAGCCATTTAAAAAAAAAAAAAGGCCAGTAGGCAAATCGATATCTATTCTTTATCTTAGAATTGAAGAATATTAAATGTATCATAAAATGTCTATACTCATTTAGCTATGCTTTCAACAATACTTATTATAAAATGATACACAGTATTAATTACTGTAAAACATTATGAACTTGCTGGACAGAAAACAGTCTAACTGGCAGAACTCTGATTAAATTTAATGCAGGAAGTCTAATGTTTTACTACTTACCCTTAGATAAATATTTTTTGAATAACTAATGCCTGGCCTTTGAAAAGTTATTTTACGGAAGAATTCAAGTCTGTGTCTCATTAAACTTGCAATCTGGGCTTAAATGTGTCACTTATTTCTTAAAAATATCTCTACAATAAGAATTTTTTTCTCATCTTGAACTTAGGTCTTTGCTGCTTTTCATTAGGATTTTGTTTAAGAACTGTCATGGGGAAAAATGGCCACAATGTGATATTTTCTGTAGACTTTCTTGGGGAATGTTTTTAATATTAATTTCATGACTCTCTGATTTACCATTTTTGAAGGCATTGGATGTCTAGGAATGATAGCAGTTCTTGTTCAAGTGTGATACATAAATTAGTCAGGTGTTTATTCAGTGACTAAAAATTAATTTCCCAAGACTCTGGAAAACTTTGTCCATTTAAAGATAACACTTTACAGAGACCTAACTGGGAATGTATGACAAGTTCTATCAAAATATCTAAGCTTTGTGTTTGTTTATGATCTGATATGCTAGGTTCAGTGACTACTGTATTGGCCCAATTTATTTAATTTAGTAAATTATGTAGCCGTTCAACGTGATTTAGTTTAATATTGATATGCTCTGTGGATGGTATGTTTCATTCAATGTGTGATATATTTGATGCAGCAGGTACGGTGATTTTGATTCAATATATTAAGTATCTGATTAGATAGGTTATGTATCTGATTTGGAATATGGCTGATTTAATAGTCTGTGCGTTTATTTTTGTGTAAGCTGCAGTAAATTCTCAATTTATTTAATTCAGTATGTGATATATCGACAATATATATAGTTGTAGTTAATGCATTTATGGGAGTATGTAATTCATCTGCAGTATTTTTGAATTTTGAATGAGCTGTATCTCATACGTGTCCTCAGAGGCTAGCAGCTGACTTTAAAGTCATGATGCCAAGAGTACCAAGCAAGCTCATTTGTGATGAATATTACTGGATACAGATCACGGTTTATAAATGTTGTTGCTTGTGAAGCATCTTGAATTCCAAATGGCCTTCACAGTGCCACAGCACTATACTTCAGATTGAGTGTTCAGAAATTATTGTCTATATAAAAACAATCTATTAGATACGCTTGACAGCAATACTGTAACCTTCTCAGAAGACACACTTGCAGCACTTCTTTTATAACCCTAAGAAAATACAGCGTAGACAATAAACGCAATAAAACTCAGAAGATCCAGGTAAAGATCCAGCCGTACTGCTTGCTGGGGATCCATGATTCTGCAGTCTGAATTCTGAAATTGTATGACATAAATCAATACCTTCATATGGTTTATAAGATGAGGCCTAAATTAACATTTGATCTCTTCATAGTGTGTAGGAAGTCAAACAAAAGACAGTTCAGAGTTCACAGCTCTAATATTGACAACTATTTTGCAGATGGTAACAAAAAAAAAAATCAAAACAATGCAAATCATCCAAAAGTCCTGTTAAAAACATTGTACTGGTAAAGAAATACTTATGCTTCCAAGAAAAGTCTTTGCCTTTCAGAGTAGTTGATCTGTTAACTAGGTACAAAATTCTGGATCAGATATTTAACAGAAGAGCCACCTAGAAAAAGCTAAGATAATTCCATTAAGAATTCGACCCTTAAGTTACAGAATGAGGAAGGAAATAAAAGATCTCCTGAAATGTGATGAAAGAGTAAGACAAGTGACAGTATTTGGTGCTGAACCTGCGTCATCTCATAGATTCCATCCTGTGTATTTGTCAGGGCAATTGCTGGAATTGCTTGTTTACATGAGTCTCTACAGGTATTTATTATTTGGTATTTAAGCAGCCACGCAGATTGAGACAAATTGTAATAGAATTTTTCCATAAAGAAGAACTGCATGTATTTTCACTATTGTAATAATATTCAATCAGATGTGAAGGTGGAAAATTACATAGATGGTTGTTATTTGTTCAATGAAATCTAAAAAAATCCTGAAGACAATGCAAAAAATCATTGCAGTTACTCAGAACCAGAATTCCATATTTCCTTTTCATTTCCCCAAAACCTGAATTATTTACACTTGTCAAAAAGATTTTGTAGTTTACTATCTCTTGCTGTGTAGAAGAAAAAGAATACAAACAATCTTACAGGTTGTTTGTCAGTTAGGAAAAAATATTTCATCTGTTAAAGATTTGATCTGCTTTCTCCCCTGAAAAAATTGCATCCCCCACTTGCCATGCACGATGTGCCTTCTTAACTTGGGGAAGTAGGAAATGCAATTCTACCTTTTAAAATGTAAAAGTTACCTACCTACGCCTCAACTCAGTTGATAGGATCCTGAAGCAGATTTAGTGTGTCAAGTACATAAATTTATCTCCATCTGCATTTCATGCCAAGCTAGAAAAAACAGATAGTTGGTGATGTTTTCAAATACAGCATAAAATTAACTCTACTCCACAACTAATTGATGCATTCTAAACTGAACAGTGACAGATGAACACTACTTTCCATTTTACTTGGTAATTTTACAATAGAGTGTGGTACAATACTTAAATGTTTGTACTGGAAAAAATGCAAAACAGTTTAGATATCGGGTGGCTGTTTGTGAAGAAATTTAATACTAACTAGTGCTTTAAAAATAGGTGGGGATGGAGGGAAACGAGAGAAAACAAAATATAATTCCTGGAAATTAATGCTAAAGAGAGCCCAGAACCTCCCTTCACTTCATCCAGAGTAGCTGGACTGTTGCAAGAAAACATTTCATTGAATCTTTCTCACCCAGAATGAACAAAATTTCACTTTAATAAAACTATAATTTAAAAGAGACTTCTTGCTTGGCCTGTATTTGTGTGTATGTGCTCACCACCCATCAGTGGGACAGTTGGGTATAGGTATCAATTCATTACCTGTCTGAAACTCACCGTGCTGCCTCCCACGTTAAATTCAATGTTCTAACGCCGTCCTAGTGCATGGTGCGCTTTTCCCGTGCATGCCTGTACATAGCTGAAAAAGGGCTGCTGAGGATTTTCACTTATAATGAAATGTTTAAATTGTCCCCATGCTCCTCCATGTATTCCTGTAGAGTAGAATGCGAAAGGCTCAGGAAATGTACTTTTAGCATGAGTACTTTAGGTAATCCCAATTTTGTGAATCAGCCTCGAGGGAGCCATGATTGCTGATGCAATTTAACTTAACGTTGAGACTAATCTAAAGATAGGTCTACTGTAAAAACTTGCCAGTATGGCTCTGTCTGTCAGAGATCTGATGAGTTATCTCTGACCAACACAGAGCTGCTGGCAAAAGTTAAATTCAGATGTAGCTAAAGAAGACAACTAGAGAACACAGTCTGAATTTCTCCGGTAAGACTTTACATTCCCTGAGAACTAGAATAACTGTTTCTAAAGTAATAATTCTGCTGATAGATACTAGCTCCATAGGAAGGGTGGCAGTTCTCTCACCTGGTGGTTGGCAACCAAAAATTGTTGTCAAATTCCAAGATATTTGCCCAAGATCCTCTTAGAGTCAACAGGGAGAAATAGGCACCCCCAAGTAATAATTCTAGATATGTTTCAGAGATATTTGGGATGATTAACTAACTTTTAAAACTTTAGCCTTACAGGACATGAAATCCATCTTCGGAACATTTTGCTAACAGTGCGTTTCAGGATTGAAGTATTGATAATTAGTTACAAGTGTAGAGAAGTCCTAATTTGAATCCAAGGCACAATGACTGACATTTTTATTGTCATACATTATCCCAGCATAATCAATTTTGTACTTTCAGGATTTTATTCTGATGATTGAAAGAAGCCTTGTTTAGCATTTCAGTTGAATAACTTCCATTGTGCATACAGTGTTTTAAATTCCTTCAGGTTCTAAGAATTTTGGCAAACACCTCAGCAGTCAGTCAGTTTATTGTAGTATAGATTTGCACAGGATTCTGGAAGGGATTTTATTTTTTTCTGTGGTTTTGCAAATAAAACTAATTTGCTTTTCATTCTTATTTGTGTTGTAAAAGCACCCTATCTCCACTGTTCGTTGCTAGAGATTTGAGTAAGATGATGTCTTATGGCTGGGCAGATTCTGTTGGACACTGAATGCAAAACCAGTAACTTTTTGTAAGTATTCACATCATGATCAGGTAGTGGTCATTTCATTGTCTGATTAAGTAAGATAATGAAAGATGCGTGTTGGAGATAAATCAGCAAAAATCATATGTCATATAATAGTTATGTAAAGATATCAAGTAAAATTTGGATATTTTTTTAAATATACATACCTTAGTGATTTTTCATGACAGATAATTTGAGAACTCCAAGCTTTTGATAATTTCATTAACCAAAATATCTGAAGTTCAATTCAGTTTAAATAATGCATTTGCTGAACTAAAATGTACTTGGAGTTGTCGCTGCTTAATATCTTAACATCTAACATGAAGCCTATTTGAACTCTATCAAAAATCCCAGAAGTTGCTCTCTTATTAGCCTGTTGGTTCACTTATATTTTTCAACAGCTTCCCTGAAAGTTCACACAAAAACCCATATTACAAGAAATCCAACACTAACTCTTGAAGATTTAGAAGTCTAAAGTGGATTCTGCATACCTATTCAAATTCGACATGCCTATTCAAATAAATGGTAAATTAGTAACTTTCACAGTATTAGCAGAGTGTACTTAAAATTATAATCAGCTTAATTCAGAATTCTGTCAACTGGTTTTATTTTAAGAGTCTGGTAAATTAAGCAAGCATATTTCATTAATATTTTTTCAAAGTTATGCGATGCTATATTTCAACAATGGTGTAGATACAGATTTTAGTTATTACCTGCCATCGGTAAAGACAGTGCTTAGTGTTTATCCTCTCCAGGCTGTGATCCCTTCTGACTTTATAGAGCTGTGGATATAATGTCATTGAAAATCCAAGTACTTACATAGATGACTGCAATTAATGTTAAAGGGAATTGGAGATTTTTACGTGCCACTGCCATTATCACTAATGGAAATTTCACATGTAAATTGCCATGCATGGAAATAATATGCTTCTTAGTATGCTTTATCTAAAAGTCATCTGTGCAAGCAGTCAATTTAAATCATAAATTCAGTCCTCTTACACCATGGCAAATATTTCTTTTTAAAAAATCAGGTTACCTATTTTAATGTTAAGAATTGTCTTTATACTATTTAAATTATTGAAAATTAAAGGCTAGTGTATGCCTGACTGTGATGTGCAGCTTCCATTGATTTCTTGAGATTGTAGGCAAATGCAGCTTTAAACACAGCACTGAGAACTCACAGCTCTGCCACAGCTTCTTTGGTGTACTTGCTCACAGCAAACTGTTTTCCTGTGAGTGGTAGGCACCAAGAATGGCTGAGCTTCAAAAGATAATAATTGCTCATCCCTTAGCACCAAAATGAGCCCTTGAAGCAGTACATGTCTAGGGCAGCTCTGAAAGCTCTTCATGAAGAAAAAGTCACATGCATTGATTTGAGGGTATGAGGTGGTACAATCTTACCAAGGGATGTTACTCTCTTTCCTCTGGAAGTAATGTAGGCCATAAAAGTTAAAGAAATCAGACTATAATCTGCAGTGCTCTCCCACTGTCTGGGAAAAATGCAAATGTCCTCACAGCTGTGATGAGTATGCAATCCCATGATGACTGGGATAAAAGCTGCATCACCCAACCCTCACCGTATGGAAGCGTAGGTCACCTGATGTAGGCTACTGCTTTGTCACAGTTGATATGACAAGGTAAAAAAAAGATGTTAGTGTATATGCACAGTGCAAAAGGTCATCAGAGATACAGATGTTGTGGTTTGGCATGGCAATGTCAAAGGAGAGTGAAACAGTTTAAGAAATCAGAATCCAAGTCTGCCAAATTGCAGTGCAGGGACAACTGAAGTCATCAAAAAGCAAACGGATTCAAGAGAGCATACAGAGCTGTCTTAAGCTACTTGCACTGGTAAATTTAGGACTGAACGTAGGTATCAAAAGTAATATAGATATAGCTATTGAGAAGAAAGAGCTAGGACAATGAACTTGGGAGCCAGGTGTCTGAAAAGTCTTCAAAGGAAGGATACAATATTAATGGAGAGTCCTGGTTTGCAGTCCTCCTCCCAGAACCTTTCCAGTATTTATGCAATGCTGGATTGCCACCAGGAAAGTCCTTGTAGTCCTGGCTGGAACTCAGGTTCCTGCAGGGCAAATGCCCTGCTGACTAGAATATATATCTGCCTTTTTGCTTCCTTTCTGCACAGTGAAACACTTCACTGAGGCAGCGCATCACCTAGATAGGTGCAATGGTGTGGGAGTTGGAACAGGCCAAGTTTGATAACCAACATTGCCTTGAGGTTCTTGTATTAAAAAAGGATACTATTTCATGTTATTCTTTGATCGGTTCCCTCTGTCTCACAGGTAGATGTAGAAATCAAAGTCTGGAAGCAAGGTTTTGCTGTCTCAGATATGTTTGCAACTTGTAGTAGAGTTGCACTGTTGCTGTGCAGAGATAATTGTACTAGAGCTGAAGGGACCAGGCCAAGTAGTATTCTTCTGAATCTGGAATAGTTACCTCAGGCATGTGAGGCTTCTCACTGATTGCTATCCAGTATTAGAAAACAATTTCCACTGCATAAAATTTTTGCAATATAAAAAAAATTGTGGAAGTATTTTACATATTTTCTACAATGTTTTTGGGTTTTTTTTAAATTTTATTAAAGCTCTTCACACTAATTGAACATTCTAGATAACATTCTAGATTTAATTTTTTAAGTAGAAAGACTCTAAATAGCAAAGATCATCTACTTTTATTGTAGTCTTGCTTCTAGACTTTATGACAATAATCCTAACTTCTATACTTGTACCACATAAACCATAGTTTTCTTAATACAGCTTCCTAAGACAAAAAGAGCTCTACGACTGTTGCATCCATGTCCCCAGTACCATCGTAGCCCCCAAACTAACTCTTGTCAGATTTGACAGGAAGTGGAAATTTCAAAGATATTTAAGGTCCAACAGGTTCCATACAGTAAGAGCTTCAGGGAGTGGCTGCAACCTAAAAATCAGCTATTATCTATGCCTCAGAAAATCCATGCAGGAAAAGAGCTACAAATATGCTGCAAAATTACTTAAAAAAAAAAAATTAAAAAGAAAAAATCAGTCAAAGCTTGGAACTGTAAAATATATACCACGAGGTACTTCATTAATTACAGAGTCCATGTAACTATCTCTTTTACATTTTAGTGGTATTACCTCTGTAGACCTGACTACTTACTGATGTTATATCATGAGAAAGAAGAGCACAGTTAATCTTTCCTGCGTTTGTACGTTGTTCTTATACTATTTTGTGATTTCCCCCCTTCTCTCTCTGGAGTTCCGCTTGCTTCTGCTTCCCCCTTGCACTTCCACTGCAGTTTTTGAAAACATGAATGAGCTTCTTTCAAGTGTATTTAAACAGCCTTACAATTCTGTATAGCAAAACTGTACAACCATATGTAATTACTTTTTTAGTTTTTCCTTTCTTTATCTCTAAGTGTCATAGATAAGCATTTTAAAATTTTTGTTCTGACCGGGATTCTTATTTTATATTTGACTGCTTTTAGTGCCTCATTGCTCTTATGCTCCTGCAATGGTGAGGTCTGCGATTTGCAATTTTTTTTCTTTGTTGTTTTATTGGGAATTTCATAGACTGCAGTTTGCTTTGATTTCATTATATAGTAGCACACATCACTTTAAAATGTAAACTATTACGAGAGTCTAAACTAAATGTTCATTTAATTTCCAAAGCTAAAAAGAAGAATTATTACGATATTAGGAACCAAATATTAAAGAACACATTTTCAGTGTTTCAGTGTATAGTGAAACAGAACCTGATGCATTTTCATGGGCTAAAGTGCTCTAGGTAATACCTAACAGATTTTATTTAATTCATTAAGCGCATTTATGAAGACATTATCTTTTATCTACACTGGATGTGTTACCTAATGAGCTCAAATCAGACCTCCTAGGTTTAAATAATTCCATAATGGAGGTTTAGACACCCCCCATACCCTTTTCCTCTCTGCTTTTTAGGAGTTTGTGCCTTTGGATGTTCAGAAACTGCTTAAAATACTAACACTCCTGCTGTACCAGGTTGAGGTGATACAGTTGATGGCCACGTACCTGCTCCAAGTCAACATGCTGAGAGCAGTAGTAAAGTAAAACACACTGGTCAAGCTTTTATGTTTCTTAATAATATAAAAATCACATTTGCTTGATTTACATAATGCAAAATTCTCTTTTAATTTTACTTTCCTTAATCAGCAATTCAATTGCTTTTTTATATAATATTTTATACATAACTCTAATACTGGTATAGACTTTTTAACATATCTCACTCATAAAATAGATAAGGCCATACTCTTAGTAAAGTTCCTTTGAAATGAAAAATGCCATTGCAATTTCACTGTTCGTTAACTACTCCCCAATCTTAATACCATGAAGAGCTTCTACTTTATCTCCATAGCAAAATACATGAAAGGTGCTTTTTATTCCTCTTCTTTTTGTCCTAACTAGTTTTTCTATCTTTCTATTTAGCAAAACATATGAAGAATTTACAGCTTTCTACCCAGATTTGTTTTAGCCTGGTGAAACAATTTAGTTAGGCAAATGGTATCTTCAAAGATAGTTATCATCAGCTGATAATTTCAACTTTTTAATTTATTCCGTGTTTCATATGTAATCTTCCTGGATGCTTTATGATGAATCTTTGGTGGTTTTGAAGACTATTACTACTTCCTTTTGAAGAAATTACTACTTAAGTTATGGAGATAGACACGTTAGTTTGTAAGTCTAACCTTTCTTCTAGTCTCATTTGTTGAAGGTACAGTGAAAGAACATAAACCTCATATGATGATGATGAAAGTAAGAAATGAGAAATCATAAAATGCCATGAATTGCATTCTTAAATCTCTCCCGTTGTCAAAATCTGAGAGATTAAGTAGAAGAAAAAATTTGTTAAATCAATTTCCTTCTCAGGAAAAAGATCTATATAATAAGGTTTGAGTTTTTGTTTTACACCATTCTGAATTCCTCTTCCTGTCCATTGTATCAAAGGTTATACTGAAAATGAGATAAGTTTGGTGGGTTTTTTTGTTTTGTTTTTTTTTTTTTTCTCGGACAGAAAGATATTCTTTAGTGTGTCCTGTGCATTTCCATAGCAACGTGCATTTACTTTGGCAGCAAAACTTCTCTTTCAAGAGTAGAAGAGAACAGATGACTGAATACAACAAAAACCTTTCAATAAGGGAAGCCATTTGGAATCTTGGAGACTCAAAGTGTTTCTTGCCCAATGGACTTAGCTTTTATTGAGGACAGTCATAAATAACTTTAAAATATTCCAGTGTGATAGGATGGAGCTGCAGATTAGGTCATTATGGAATTATAGTTCCCTTGCTTAATGATTTTACAAAATTGCCTGGCAATCCAACAAAGAGAAGGAGCACAACGTGGTGAATGCAGGCTAATTAAACCAATAATTGCTTCTTGTTGTGTTCCCAGATAATGTGCCCCTGATAATTTTAAATGAAGTCTTGAAGCTGACTTCTTGAATGAAATGCTGTGCTAGTTAAAGCTTCACTAACTCTCCGTGTGCTTAGAAACTGGCCCACTTCTCAAGGTCCCTTGCATTGTTCAGACAAATATTGCCATGACATGCGAAGAGTACAGCAATAGCTTTCTAGTATGTCAGGTAATGGGGCCCTGAATTTCTGTGTTTTCCCCCTTTGCAATATTGTGACTAGATCGTCTGATTTCCCTGAACAGTTCTGAAATTAGAGGCTGCAAATTAAGTCTTTGATGTTCAAAGTTCTGCTTTCCCTTTTTTTAGGACTTAGGAAAAGATGCAAACTTCTGTGTATCTGAGGAATGCTAGTGTAAATCTAGAGTAACTCCATCGAGATTTATGAGGATTTTTTTGAGTTATATCTGTGTCAAATGCAAGTATGTGACTGTTGACTCGCAGCTATGTTTAGAACTTGGGAAATATTTCATGAAGTCCCCAAGAATTTCAAGGTGATCCTCAAAGAGATATGAGGAATAATTTGGAAACTTTTAATATTGAGTTTAGAGGAAGAGTCTTTATTTAGAGGAAGAGTCTTTATCAGCTAATCAGGTAAAAGGACTTCTTCAGATTAATTGTAAGTATGAACTCTATGTACAATATATACGCTCATCATGCTATCACATCTCTGTAAATAAATTCGTGTTGTTTGCATTTGTTAAACAATATGTATTTGGGGTCCCATACGGTCTGCCAGAACACCTAGTTTAACATGAGTTACAATTTTATGAAACCATAGAATGAAGGATCCACTCCTTTACCTCAATACTATTTTATATTATATAATCTTGGGTAAATATGTTTATTTTCTCCATTGGTTCTTAAGGATTTTTACTAAAGTATTGGACTGCATTCTAATGTTTCCAGATTTTTTTTTGTTCTGAATTATCCTTCCATTATCTGAGTGGAATGACTAAAGGGAAAAACAGGTAGGTTTTCAAAAAGGTTGCTGAACCACTATCATCAGGACCTTCAAAGTTAGACAAAGTATCTATTACTGTTCCAGGAACTGTGAATTGATTCTCTCGGTATAAGAGGAAAGTGTAATGTATTAGACTAATCTGAGAAGTGCAATGCATGGGTTTGGATATCTGGTTGCATTTTAAGTATTACCCAAAATTATTTCTTTAGGAAACTAAACATAAAAATTACATCTATGTTTTTATTTTGTAAAGTTTATTTTCTAGTATTAAGAACCTATTTAAAAATACACAGTTCTCAATTATGAAGAGAAGTACGTTTAGATGAGCTAAAATTCCCATTGGTATTCACAGAATAGTGGAAATCAAATCTGGCAGTAGATCTTGCCAATAGTCACTTTCGTATTAATTCTAACAGTAAACGCTCATGACTGAAATCTGTAACTACACAGTTCACAAAATGCCTCCCAGAATTTGTAGTCTTGTAAATTGATAAGCATACACTTAGGAATTGTGAAACTGCATTTTTTGTTGGCTTTTTAATGAGAGATAGGTCCAATATATCTTAGTTGGCAGCAACTAGGCAATGAAAAGCAATATTGCTAGTGAAGGTTTTATTTCTATTTGCTCTGTGTCTTGTTAAGCTTTACTGATATAAAACCATCTGTTTAAAAAGCTGTAAAAAATAGACTGCCAACAAACATAAAAGCTAAGCGCAACAAAATAGTCTTAATATCTACTGGCTGATAATTCAGTGCAATGTAAAAATGCCTGAAGCTGGAGGGATGGATGGAGAAGGCGGCAATTAGTTATGTAGTGAGAAACCTTAGTGTCCAAGTAAATGGCTGCACTATTTATGATTGATAGTAATCACTGCCTTTTTCTTTAGTGAATACTTATTTGAACTCTGATAATATCTTCTTACCTTAAACTGTCTTGAAATAGCTTTAAATATTACATACAAGTATATTTTTTTGTTTTGTTGGACTATGCATGACCTAAATATAATGCAAACCAGAAGTAATTTAAACTGATAAGACAAATGTTGCAAGGAGGTACGTGTAAGGGCAAAAAAGTCGCTCATACCAGGCAGGGTTATATGGGGTGAACAATCAAGTAACTGACCATTTCCATTATCTCAGAAACAAGCTGGAAAACTTATCTAATATCAGCAATTTGTCAATAAAAACATTTTCCAATGTGTTTGTGCTGGGTATGTTTTGAAGTAATATTGGCAAAATGAATGAGGCACTTTGCAGTTATATGCATTACTTTATGTGAATACTTTATTTAAATCTCTCATTGAAAAAAAAAAACGGTAAAATTTTTTTTAAAAAAAAAAAGGGATAGCTGCAAGATCATAATGACAAATATTTTAATCATGCAACAATTATATATAGCCAATATAGAATTGTGCATAGTAATTAACTTTTTCCTATGCATATAGTGCATAAATATACTAAAGAAATTATTTCCACATGAAAAGATGATTTACTAATCAACAGAATTATTCACAGTGATTGCTAAATCATAGAATATAAGCAATAAAGATCCCAGTCCTGAGAAAGTAAGAATCTAGCTCTCTTCACTGGGAGCTCACCAACATGTAATATCTAACTTTTTTGAGATTAGGGCAAAATATGCATTCTGATTATTCATAAATATTATGCTATATTATTTTGCATAAAATAGTATCTGTCAGTCAGGTTGTCTATAATTAAAATACTGAGAACACCTGTGTACAAAATTGTGTGACAAAATATGGACACTTTTTGTCAATAAAGTCACTAATTGATCAATAATGATAAATTGTTAAATAGGCCTTTATTTGTTGTCCCCAAGCCATCCCAGTTCCACTGGTTGAAAGAGGACAACGCACCAAATAAGAGAGGAAACAGGAGAAGCAGTAAAAGAAAAGAAGGGAAATCGAGGTACAAATCAGTCAGAAAATACAGAAAAATAATTTCCAAACCTAATCTTATAAGGTGGGAAATTTTAATTTTGATTGATACTCATGATTAAAAGACTTTATAGAAAAGATATCCAATAGAGCATGTATTTTCAACACAGTATGTGATCTGTGAGGAAGAATATAACAGTAAAAATAATGTATAAACAGTGGCAGGAAATGAAAATATACCTGAACACAGCTTTGAGATATAATTATTAGAGTATTGTATCTACTTGTGTCCATACATCATGAAGCAGCGGAGATTTTCAGATGAGAAGAGCTACATGAATGATTCAGTCTGGGAAATATGTTTTGTACTAAAAAGATTGATCTATTTCATTTTTCTCAGGGAAAATGAAGTGACTTGACAGCCTATAACTACCTTTCTCAGACTTCTGACAGTAGCTTTCTTATTATTCAAATAGAAAAGACAGAATGAGATCTGGAGTCAGACTAAAAATAAAGTGACAAAAGTTGAGGTAATTAAGCATTAAACATTTGGATGCTTATTTATTGGCAACAGGATTTAAAAATTTGTATGACTCTTTACGGATACAGACCTTAATCATGTGTTTAATTTTAACTTTGAAGGGTATAGATTTTACATACATACACTTAAAATGTTTAACGGTGGATTTAATAACTTTAAAATATGACTTAATGATTTTTTTTACTCGTTCCACTTAGTATTTCTTTTAAAAAATTACAGTCTTAAAATCAGTGCATATACACACATTTGCTTTTTAGCAAGGCTTTAATATTTATTTGTATTTATTTTTAATGGCTAAGTAGCAGATGGTTAGACTTAAAGCACCATTCCCCTGGGTATTTAAAATAGGCAAAGATATGAGAAGAAATGAAAGGGAGAAGAGCAAAACAGATGTTGTGAAGCTGCTGCTGATGGTGAAACATTGGAGGATAAGCAGATGACTTCCAACTTCACCAATCAGTTCTGCAAAGGTGTTGACCACTTGTGAGAGATTATATGATGGCATTTGTTTCTCTGAACGTGGATGAAATATTTGTCTAGGCTTTGAAGGTAAATTGAAAGGAAATAGGCTAACTGGCCCTTTTTTAATTCAGCCTTGAAACTACATTAAAAAGACTGCCACCTGTAGTTCCAAATATTGTTCATATTTATAAACAAAACTTCTTGCACAGTTCTTTGGAAATTGTTTCTTCTCAAAACTGCCATCAATGCTTTGGGCATTTAAGAGTATTTTTAACCATAGCATAATTGATAAATAGCACATAACCGACAGTTAACACAGCTTAATGTGTTGGGTCCTATGAATTCATATTTAGGATATGACTGTATGGTTAGGATTGGACAGTTGCTTATTTACATCACTTACATGTAAGCCTGGTGGCATGTAAGCCAAATCTTGAAGTTATTTAAATAATTTAGTATACTAAGTTATACCAAAACTTCAATGGACTTTTCAGTGTGGGCACAGTCTCATGTTATTGTAGCTATGCAGCTTCAGGATGGCAAATATCCTCTTCTGCCTAAAAGGTGGCCAAAGCTATCATGCTATCATATAACATACTGGCCAGCGTTTCATATTTCAACAGATGAAAAAGCACCTAAAGCTCAGACTTTGCAGTACTCGGTGTTAAATTCCAGAAGTTCCTCCTGTGGTTCCAGTCTTTTCCATGAATTACCTCTCAAACCCACACTCCATGTATATGTAGATAGCTGACAGTTTTAGAAAGTCTTCTTTGAGAAGATAGTGTTGTTTGCAAGGGAAACTATTAGTTTTGTATTAGTCATCATAATTTTAATGAAAATATTTTTCCTAGAGTCTTCAACTCTGTCTTGTACCCCAAATCATTGTACCCTTGAAGGAAAGCAAATATGTTACAGCCACCTCTTTTTTTTTTTTTTTTTTTTTTCTTCTCCCTGAGACCTCATTCTTTCAAGTTTCTTTCACACTACTAAGGCAGGGCAGGAAGAGTGCAAGGACTTATTTTTTTCAGCGGTGTCAGTAGTAATATGTCTCTTCTTCAAATCAAAGAATTTTTTAAAGATAAGATAAACTAGATTTTTTTTTTTTTTTCTTAGAGTTACACTTTCTTCACCATCTGGTAGGTTATATTGCAAGTTCATGTATATGTTTAACTATCTTGGTTTCAAAGTCATGCCGTTTCCCAAAAGCATACTGCTTTTGAAAACAGTGGGTTTATGACATGATGTAGAGAGGAAAGATCTGATATCTTTATGATTTTGCTCTTTTTGTACCAAAGCATTGACCTGAATTCATACCTTTTCACCTGCAGCTAGAATTTGCCATTACAGTATGACGAGCCGTTGAGCAACAGCAATGTTGCTCACTGATGTAGAATCTCAGCAGTCTTAAGTCATGCAGGTCTAGCGATGCTATAACTCTTTTGCCAAGATTGAACTAAACTCTAGCTTAGTACACAGTTTATTTTATATGCAGAAGATTTAGATATTAGCAAAGACTACTTTTTTTCTGGTTGTTGCCTAACTAACATCCAGCCAGGCAAGCAGAACTAACAGTGCATGGTTAATACATAAACAATAAGTCAGAGGCAGAAGACAGAGGAAGCCCAACAGTTCCAGCAATGCTAACAAAATTCTTATTAACTCTAAGAACTGAGCCTGACTGGGTTTACCATCTTTGGAAACTTTCAAAATATATGATGGTATTCTATATGTGAAGAGATTTTGAGATAATACAGAAGAAAAATGAATACACAAGTACAAAAACTAATCAACTTTGAATAAAACTGCAGTCTGGGAGTGACAGGTTATCATTTATTAAAATATTAATATGCAACACCAAGAACTGCAAATAACTGACTGAAAATAACCTCAGAAATTTCTCTTATCTCTAAGATGCATGAGGTACTAATGTTCATTTCCCTTCTGAAATCCAAGGAATTTACAGATCTTCTTGTTACAGTTATGTGCTATGTATCAAATATTTGTCAGTGATTTATAGTTTAATTCATAGAATCTCCTTATGCATGCAGCAAGATAAAAGAAAGGGAAATATGTGAAGAAAAGGGGAATCACACCCTTTCTTGTAAAACTATCATTATTTCTGTTTAAATATTAAAATAGAAACAACACAAAAAAGACACTCAAGATTAGATACTGTCTGATCTGTGGAGAGGCACAAGAGTAGGATAAAGCAAAACATCAACAAATTTTATAAAAAACAGAATTAAAGCTATACTTTGCATTGAGACTAAAAATCAAACTGATGAGCAGCTTTTTAAGAATTTACAAAGTTTCATTAACTTTTTTATTTTAAGGCTTTCTACTTTTTTTTATTAATTGGATTGAAAGGCTGACATCAAACTAAAGCAAGAAGTATTCTCATGACTTTTTTGACCTATATGATTTCATAAAGCATTTGGAAACTCACAAGGAAAGTCTTTGTTAGTTTAATCCCTAGAAATTGTTCAGTAATGCTTACTGCTCTCCAATATTCATCAAAGATCTCCTAAGATCTACCTTTCTTTCCAAAATTTAATGCAATAGCAATTACTCAAGTGATAAATAAGTGCAAGAGGGCAAGGTATTACTTTTCGGTGGTTCCCTCAGCAACACCATTTGACATAAACAAGGTGTCAGAATCTGCCCCATAATTACCAGCTTAACATTTTCTAAAGTAAAGAGATACACTATGAATCATGAAATACTATGCATCCATCCATCCATCTTCATGGCCTGCCAAGCTCTAGATTTACAGTCTGCTTGCTTCCCATTTATTTTCATCTGCAAATTAAACCAAGTTTATTTTTTTAAAAGCAGATAATCCACATGTGGAATAGATAGTTTTCTTAATTTTTTTTTGCCTAAGAATTAATATGGCTATGAAATTGCTGGATTTTCAAAATTCCTGATAGTAAAATCAACTCTGAAGCCTCTCTAAGACAGCAGTTTACAGCAGGTTTGAAGTTGTCCTACACTGTGTTGGATCTGGGCTTCCCCAAAAATTTTTTCCCCCAAATGGATCAAAGAAAAAGGAAAAAAAAAAACCCCAAACCCAAAACAGTGGGAGTTACAAATGGAGTGACAATAATGAATATACCGTAAATGAAAACTTCACATGCAAATATAGACCTTTTCCTTTTGTTCTTTGCAGGTTTTATTTACAAATGTAGAATACCCCATCACTTGGGTCTTCTGGTCATCTGGTATCTATCTGTCAATCATTTTTATTTATATTTAATTTTTATCTTTTCATTGCTTGTAGTAAAATAGACTTTCTGTGAGGTCTGTTGCAGCTCGTGTGATTCAAAGGTGCATAAATTTTATAGTAACAAAATGAGAGTAAGTCTTTTTTAGGCTATTGCTTTGTACAGCTATTGGTAGAATGTTAGAAATGTTAGCAGGCTAAGGCAGATGTTAATTTTTTCTCCATTATGTATTGTGAATAAATTCTGAGCCACCTACGCTTTTCTTGCAACATCCATTCAAAAGTATTTTTTCTAAGTGCTGAAGAACTGCAATCTATTTTATGCAGCTCTTTGAACAGTCACTTTCCTTGGTGATATCTTTTTGCTAGGAAAGCTTGAGGTCAGAGCTGAACATGACCCACCCAGCTATATCCTATTCTGACCCTCTAAGTGTCAAATTTGGGACACATTCTAATGCTTTGTCATTCAGTCATACACTATGCGTACAGGACAAAAGTGCAGTAAATTTTTTATAACTTCTCTGAACTGCCATCAAACATAAATTCCTATTCCATGTATCTGTAGTTAAAGCAACTGCTGCTTTAGTATTTGCAGTTTTCAAATCCATTAGCTCTGAGGATCTAGTGTCACTCCTTTCTGTACTAAACAAGGAGATCTTAAAGCTAAACAATAGATGCTTATGAGGAGCATTATCTTCCTGCTTTGATTAGTAATATAGTCCATGACAAATTTACAGTTACATCCATCAATGTTACAAAACAAAAAGAACCTCAGAAAACACTCTTAGGTGCCTCCAATTTTTAGGAGGAGGAGAAATAATCTTTGCAGTTTTCTTGCTTGATTATTGTGCAGACCTCCTTTGCCCCACATGACTAAAATCTAAAAATGTTTTGTTGCTGGTTATCAAATCCACAAAAAATGCATAGATTCAGCTTTTCTTTAAAGTGTTTGCACTTTGAGATGCCATATCAAAAACATTGTCCACTAAAAGGTGTCATAATTTAAAGAAAAAACAAATTTAAAAAATCCTACAGATATTCAACATATATAGTAACAACAGATTGCCGTACTTTTATTAAATAGGGCCTAGATGCTAATGTAGGCAATAGATGTTCTTCCAAAATGAGTGTGTGGATAGGTGTATTGCCATAGGAGTGGTGATAGCAAATTGAAGACAAATATCCTCCAAACCACAGTAAATGGAAACAATCATAACCTTCAGAAGGTTTTTTTTATATATATGTTTCTGTGAAGATCAAGCATCAAATATTAGGAAAATCTAAAATGGAACTTTAGTATTTGTCCTTTAATAATGCATGAAAAATAGCAACACAGGGGTTGCTATTAGTTCAATAGACTTTCTACTTCATTTTTCTCAGAGATTTAAAATGGTATTTTTCAAGTTCTAATTTGAGAACTTTAGGTAGTGTGGGGTTTGGTTTGCTTAAGTCTGACATATGTTACCCTGGAGGTCTCTCTTTTGTTTTATTGATGGTTGGACTCTTGCAATAGCTAACAATTTGCTATCAGTTTTGAAGTTTCCTTAAGCCCCTAAACAAATACACAACTATTTTCTGATGATTTCTGTTAAGTAGTTTTCAGTTCTTACCCACTTGATTGCAATGTTAGTGAGCACACTTGAAAAATAGTTCATCACTCTGCTTTTGACTCAGGGGTCTCTTAAGTTGTCTGACACTGTATAGATTTTTTTCCCTCCATGGAAACCTTTGAAAAATCTCTCATGCCTGTTCATTCCATACCATTTGTCTTTCTATGTGTTTCCTTGTTGCTAACGACATATTTTTACTTGCTAATGAGGTAATGGTTGCAGTCCAGGCATAAGAACTACTGTGTTGTGTTACCATTCATCTCCTAATAAGTCCTGGGTATCCAAACCCTCACTGGAGAGGTTAAGGTGGAAAATCACTGTGATGCCATATACTTTACCTGCTTTGCTCTTACCTCCTGCTACCTGGTATCATTAAAGGAATCTGGAACACTTTATCCAGACATATCTGTCATCATAGTAGTTAAAGGAAATAATAATACCAACCCCTGCTAACATTCTTATTACTTCCCTAATACTACATTCTCTGTGAAAGGTTCCACTATGTAGTATTGCATACTTTGCGCTTTACAATATTTATTCCATTGTGGGGTGTATACTTTGACGCAACTTCAAGTATCTTTGACGCAACTTCAAGTATCTTTCTGAATTGCTCCATCTTCTACAGGTGTTTAGGTTTGTAATCGTTGATATATTTTGCCCAAATACAGTAATTGCCATTGTATCAGTGCATTTTGATTGAATTGATGTGGTCCTTCCAGTGTAAAAATGTGTCAGTCATAACTTTTTATTTCAGTTAGGTCTCCATTCTAAGACATCTCGGTAGCTGTGAAGCTAAAAGCTAGCCGAAGCTCCGTTTTAGAACCTCCTTGACTGAGACATAGTTGACAGATTATTATCCAAGTTTATAATATTGTGGTTCAGAGAAATCAACATATTTATGCTTTCAGATGACCAAATAGTTCCTGAAACTAGGATTCTAGGCTTTGGAAAAAAATGCTTTGGTTGTACTCATAGCTAGTTTCATCCATGCCATTTTCAATGGCAGATTACAAATAGCAGACTGTTCAGAAATGCCAACTGATACAGCATGTGTTATGGCATCCATATGGGAGTACGGCACGGTAATTCTGTGCTTTACACTGGCTTTGCCTGCCTTCAGTGGTATTCGAAGACTCGTTCTTGTTTCAAAAATTCTTGTTGTAGTTAAAATCCAAATCAGAGCTCAAGGGAAGTGGTGAATGTGGAGTTCTTTTGGTTTAAAAGGGGAAGAAGCCATTTTCAAAACTTGTGCCATGAGAGCATCCCCAATACATTGACTTTGGATGTATGGTATGAACTCTATTTGCAAGGACGATGCTTTGGTTTTTGGGGTTTCTTTTTCAAGACAATACCACTATTGTATGGAGGTTTCAGGACAGGAAAAAGAAAATTATTGTCATTGTAGTCCTACACTGTACACTACAATGTAGTAGTGTATAGTTGTAGTTTTATAATGGAATTTTATTTACAGGCTTGTTTGTTTCTTAATTGGTGCACCTGAGGGTTTCTTGTTTTACTTGCGAGTGGAATAGCACCATGTATCCATACAGGTTGGGACCAGACTGGCTAAGTAGCAGATTGCTGAAAAGGATCTGGGGTATGGATACAACATTGGAGAGCTAATAGTAAGCTCTCACTGCAATTAGGCAAGTTGAGCTACCTACAATTCGGAGATTCGTGAGGTCATAAAAAGTTATTTCCTCTTTCTCCTTTCTGTTCTATTCTGTTCCGTTCTGTTCACTCGGGGGATAGTGCAGCACAGGAGGGGATTACCCAGAGCAGTTGTGGTTTCTCCATCCCTGAAGATTTTAACGACTTGGATGGTCAAAGCCAAGGCTGACCTGAGCTGCTGTTGATCAAAGCACAAGTTTTCATTTGCAACCCACACTTCTATACTCAACAAATTATATACATCTAGTATTGTAATTTCTGTCAGGGCCCTTAATAAGTTTGTGGCTTTTAGAAATAAAAACTAGTCAGTTATTGATTTTTAGACTATGAAAGCTTTTTCATTTTTATATTCATGAGTCCAAAAATAAATACAGTTTGTCTGTGAACTTTTAGTACTGTAGAATGTAATACCATAAAAAATCCAGTCTTTTATTCCTGAAACAACCTGGTCTTCTAAGATTCTGACAGCTAAATTTTTCCCATTTCTACAGAGTAAAATCTTGTGCCAAAAACATTATGTTCTCTGGAGAAAGACAAGCATATACTTAGCTTTGTAGTTATTATACAATAAAGAAAGGTAAGTAGCAAATAGTTCCAATTTCTTTTATTATTTTCAGTTTTTATAACTTGTGTAACTGCTGCTTATATAGACTATTATTTTTTAAAACCTTGTGTGTCATGTTTAGGAAAAAATACTACTGAAAGTGATAAGATGTGATTACCTCTTCACTTACCTCAACCCCTCCAAGAAAAAGCTTCTGAATATTTATGTTTCTCCTTTTTTTTTTTTTTCCTGGTATCACTATCAAAATTAATGTTCCATCATATGGCTTTTTGGTGTGCAAAGTGCTGATATTGTTTTGGCTGTAGGGACATGGGAAGGTGGATGACTCAACATTTAATGAAGATGCACCTTCATGCTCGGTCAAATTTTACAAGTGTAGTATTTGAAAATTATTCAAATTACTTTCCACCTTTCTGATCAATTTTTTCTCCCCAAATGACCAATTATAACTTATCATTATTATTATTGAGCAGTAAATGCATCCCTTATAATTCATCTGTTTTTCTGGTTTGCAAAAGCTGAGAGGCCATAAATCTGACATTTGCTCCCAGTTGCTGTGTCAGCTCTGTTAAGCTGATGTCATAAATAGATTTAATTAGCAGAAGTTTTAGTGCAAAAAGGGAATGTTCCTCTTTGATTTATAGTTAGCAGGAAAAGAATATAATCCACATAGAAAATAATAAGAAGAATCAAGGTAAGAGTCCCATGAGGGACAGCAATTATGTGATGTTGTCTTGTACTGAAACTTTGTATCTGAGCACAGAGAAAAGAAGAGAACAGTAATTCTTTTCCTTCTGCTGTTGTTGAAGACTTGAGCACTATTTGGCTCAGGTCCTATTATAAGACTAAATATTTATTTCTAATAGAAAACAGAAAGCGGAAAGACCATGTAAAATGAATCCTAGAACAGCTTATGAACTCCAGATTCACCTGTCATGCGTGCTTTCCTATGCAGCCTTATGCCCTGTTATCTAAAGTCCAGGCAACCTGAATTTAGGTTCCTGAGAACAGAATTAGAAGGCAAAATTAAGGCTTTAATGAGGACTGAAGTTAATGATCATATAGTCTGAATAGGTTTGATATGGACAGGATAATTCAATCCATCAGCAAGGTTCTTCCCAAGGACTCTGATCCTCAGCTACGGTTGAGGACACGGACAGAAGCATACTTAGCTCCTACCTCTTCTTAACTTCTCAGTTTAGATGTGAACTCTTATTGACTTCAGCCTAGCTTTCTCTACTCTTGTGGGCAAAAATAGAGATGCTTTCAGTGAGGTCAATAGCATTTCCCCAGAGGCCCCCAACATCACACTCCTTTCTTAGTTCCTGCTTGGATCCCTTCACAGGGGAGGGTTCCCCCTCAAAAATACCTTTTCCCCTACAAATCGTCCTTTTAAAGTTGCTTAATTTAAATACAGTTGTAATAATTTTATTTTCATGTTTTATAAGATGATAGATGCATACTGACAATTTCTCATGTATCACATGTGCAATTTCTTATGAATAACTTTATTGCAGAAACTTCTCCCAATAGTCCTTCCTTACACTGAGCTACAGAACTATTTCTCATGTGTAAAACTGATAGAGTTTTGCATGTATCTAATATATAACTATGTGACTACATTGTGATGATTTTGTTCCCCATTTTACATTGATGTTCTGCTGCACTCAGCAATTTTTTTGAACTTTCTTTATATTGCAGTCAGTTTAGGTGTAACACTGGGACATGATTTTGATGCAGTGGTTCTGATAAGGACCTGTGGTAGCATGGGTGTTCATCTTTTCAGTTTCTGCTACTTGGATTAAAGTCTACTATACCAAGTTTTAGTGATCCATTGACTTCTGAAATTGCTAACGTCTAATACAAGAACAATTAGAAACCTCTTGGCAGGAGTTTATTTACATAATGCCCCGATGACAAAGGATAGACAGTGCAAGACTGCCTGCACTTCCAGTAATCATGAACTGGTTTAGCTTTGTCCTTACTTTTCTATTATTTTCAACACAGCAACAAAAGTTGGAATGGCTTCTTTAAGATTTACTCTAGGGAATATGTCCAAAACTGGAAAGAAAATTCTATGTTTGGCATGCTTTTACTCTTCACCAGCTTTATTCTTATGCATTTTTTATTTCTCCTTGTTCTTTGCAAAGGTACTTAACTTCCATACCATCTATTTTTATTCAGTATTCAATCCTACATAGTTAAATCAGTAGCATTGTGTAAACATAGCAGAGTCTTCAGTCATTTTTTTAAAATCTACTGATGCCCTATAGATTTATTTTTAATTCTGCCTAGTTAGAAACCACATCTATAAATGTAAGCTGAATTCATTGGCAAAGAGCCTATTTTTCATATAAGCTACGGAAATAGAAATCTGATTATTTATGTAATTATACAACTAATTTTTATGTAATAACTTGCTTTTTTGTTTATTACAAAAATCAGTTTCAGATTATTCACTTCATCAGTCAGCATTCAGTCATCCTTTTTAACAAAATGCAGTACACTCTTTCAAATCCTACCCTGGATGGTCATATTATTGTAATTTGTGAAGTTAAATTTCATATATGCTACCAGGTACGGAGACTTAGGTCCCATTTGCTAAAAAATAAAAAGTTGTTGTAAGTTTTATAGCCAAGGATCCAGTTTATGAGATTTACCATTTATAAATTCTACTGAAAAAGACATTCTGTAGTCCTCTCCAGTTTATATTATTCACAGTGGTTACTTATATAAAGGTTAAAGAAAGATCTCTGCCCTTTTATTTAGTCTGTCAATGTCCAAGCTAAGACTTCATCTGTTTAGTTGATAAATAGGTAACTCCAGTGCCAGTCACAAATTCTAGGACAAAATTATTATATGAGACAGTTAGCTACTCTCTTTTCTTCCCCCCTCCAGAGTTCCTCTTTTTCCATAGCAACATTAAGAAAAGTAAGAAATTCCCTTTTGCTGGAGTATTGCAGCATTGGCTTTTATTCTGCATTGGAACATAAGTGGCAAACTTTATAGGGAGAAGAAAAAAGAAAAAAAAAAAAAAAGAAAGGTCCAATCTCTCACAATTCAATGGACTAATGGGACGCTCTTTTGAAGGCAGCAGAGAAGTGACTTTATTATAATGTATAAACATGGTATTAGAAAGACAAAGTCGCTGAAAGATTGTAAGAAGCTCTTTAATCTGCCAGAGACAAACGCAACAAAGGCTGCAGCTGAAAGATGATCCAAACAACAAAGGAAACGAGAAATGCAGGAGCAGTCTGCCACCTTACAGGGCTGCTAGGAAGGCAAAGGACCTGCTGATTAGAAAGGGGCTTTGGGGATTAAATGGAATAACTGTCTGCAAATAGGGATGTGGGTTTGTATAGGACATAAGGCTTCCTGCACACACTGACATGGAAAACTAAATGGACATTTTTGGAAGTTAAAGTCATCAAAAATTTGAGGGAAATTATCACCTCACTTCTTCCCATTTTTACTTTAAGAACATATGCCATTCTGTAATAGATGTTTGAGTAAAATATGAGATATTTCTCTCAGTACACAGGCAAGAATTTAAAGGATGTCAGATTCGTTATACTTTCAGACCTTAAAATAGATGTATAATGTAGGCTAATTGGAGGAAGTCCAAAGGAGAAGAACAAAAAATATCAGAGCTCCAGGTAACATGACCTAGAGAAATTAATTAGTTCAGTTATTTAATAGAAAGAAAGGGGGGGAGGGGGTAAGAGATGAGTAGGAAATACTCTTAGAGGTAAACGATATCAGTTTCCAAAATAGTAAAGACACTTACATTTTTGAAAATGGTTCGGAACAGGGGAATAGTACAATCTCTGTATCCATCATGAATCAGACAAGAACTTTCAGGTAGAAATACTCAGCTTAGACATTTAAAAAAAAAAAAAATCCAACAAAAAAAAACAACTCTCCAAAGGCATGGGCAATGAAACTTTGGGATTACTGAGGAGCTTTCACTTTTAGGCAGCCATTATTATGATTGATAAAGGCATAGGTGATTCCCCCTTTGGACAGAAGATGCAAGGCATACTGCTGTCCTTTGCAGTTCTGATTCCACAGATGTGGGGAAAAGCACTGGATATTCACACTTATGAAGAAAAGAGATGTGTGTTTATGAGGAAAGAAACACTAAATTATTCCAATGTATTCATTTAGTAATAATAATTTTCTGGAAATCCTTTGGTTTTTCTGACAGTTAAATCACAGCCTCATAATGCCATTAGTGCCACCACCTTCCAAAAAGAAAATGGCTGAGAAGGGAAAAGGCAAAGCTATGGTTTTAGGGGAAAAGACGTGCAGCTAGTTATCTTTTTCATTAAGTTTCTTTCTTTCTTCATCTTTTACATGACAATAAAACAATTTTTTATTCAGTTATACCGAGCTTTCCAAGTTTAATGATCCTATTAACTCTCAGATGAAATCCACAATATATTCCTCATTATTAGTTTGCCAAAGTAAATGGAAATAGTAGTTTAAAATTTAATGCAGAGTATGCTTAATGATATACACCATTTTTACTACTGGTTAATGCTCAAATAGCAGCATGTATAACATATAAAATATCCAGAAGGGAAGCCACCACCACTACCACCACCACCACCAACAAAAATTCAGTAAATCAGAGTACTTGATTTAATAACTACCAGCTTTGTTTCATTACAGTTGAGTTCACTGGGATGAGAACGCAGTTATGTGCCTTGGTGCAGCATTAATAGTTCAGAATAAAAGGCCCCTTATTCTTTCTGTAGCATTTAAGAGAAACCATGATAAAGTATTTGGCCATTGCCTGTTGTAGTTGTCTTGTCCTGGAAAAGAACCTTCATTTACGCAAGTATGTTGTGTTTGGAGGAAGAAGCACAAGGACATGGACGCATATTTCCTTCACAAAGATTCCTGGACATGGTTTGGATTGTTTGATGGATCTAGTAATATTTGTCATCTTTTACGTACTACAGAGCATTTTATCATTTATTCTTTATATAGTATGTCCACTGAATCGTAGAAGTGCCTAACATATATGAAAAATAATGGTTTGTTGCTTTGCACATTCAGCAGGTGAAGCTGTAGGCAGACTCCAAGATGCACATGTTCAGTGCTTGAAGTAGTTAACCAGCTCAAGGCTTTGCTGGAAAATGAGTACGTCAATAATGGGTTTTACTGAGCCTGATAGACCTCAGATGTTCCAGATAGGAAAGTATGTTGTCCACATGAGCAGTAGTCATGTGCTCATCTTATGACTGGGCAGTGAGAAGAAATCCAGGTTTCTGTACCACAAAGAAGTAGTACAGAATCATTCCATTAATACTGGACACCACAGTAACGAAGCCTTTTTTACTTAGTGTTTGAGGGCTTCTTTTCACCTTCTTTTTCAGGGAGAAGCAGCTACTTACATGAATGACATGCATTATTGATTACTTACTGAATTATAAAGTCTCCAAATGCAACTTTAAAGGTTATTAAGGTATCATAACATTAATAGGTTATACATGTGGAGATTTGCTGATGACTTGGGACAGCCAAGGGTTACCAAGGTTGATTATTGATGACATTCACATGCAAAAGTTTCTATTGGACTGTCAATGTAAGGTGCTAAGTGCATACTTAAAATATATGTAATTAAAGCTTGCTTTAATTAAAGTTTATATACTTCAAATAAAATCAGGCAAATTAAAGTAACTGAAAGCATCAACTTCACATTTCTTAGCTCTACTCTAAACATATACAAGTACAGTTGCATTGAAAAAGTTGTGGATTCTTTGCTAGGGAGGAAGGATTGTATTTAATGCAGAATGTTTTAATGAAACCTTAGTAATAGTAAACTAAAAAGGGATTGTTAAAGAAGGGAAAAGATAAATTACCTTATTTGGGTTTGCATGTTAAAAGCCAATTTGAAGTGTCAAGAAATTGATGTATTGTCTTATGTGCTGAAATTTTGCAATCATTTAAGTCAAAGCAAATGCTTTTGGTGCCTTTGCTTTTGGTAGGGGGTAGCTATTTTGATTTTCAGCCAAATGTATTGAATTATAATTATGCTCTGTCTTGGTATAGAAAACGTGCTTCGAATATCATGTATTTACTGTGACATCCATGTAAGAAAAAGAATTGTGTCATATTTTTCTTTGAAGAAACTTCATGGCAAATATGACGGCTCTCCTACAAATAAAAAGAAAAAGATAGGCTGCTAGCTGTAAGTGCAAATTTATGAAACAGTGAGTTATATATATTGTAAATTTATATTTTCAGACACAATCCTCTTTTCTATGTCATGGCAATGTCACCTAAAATATATGGTATTGTTGCTGTTTTCTGAATGGTAGCAGTATCCAGTACATATATGTCTGTAAATCCTAAAGAGCAATGTTAAAATTCTGACTGGATAATATAAAGCGGGAGGAATAAGTGAGACAGAGTAATATGAAACTGAAGAATTGACTGGATTATTTAAATATTTATTTTCTGGTGGTAGGCTATGAGAAATTTCTAAATGTTTAGAATTTTTTACTCTAGAAATTTAATAATTTGGGTTTGGATTATAGCTGTAGTATGTTTAAAACTACCTTTAGGCTTTCATAATGGCTTGATATAGGCTTAATTTTTTTAAAAGTCCTAAGAATTCAAAATAAAGTTCTCTCTTCCAAAAATTTGAATCACAATTTTAAAATATGTATTAGGATCTTCATTCATTTTTATTCTATAAGTTAGCTTAATTAGTATCTGCTTTCCAGAATTCTTTAAAATGTTTCAGACTGTCAGCCTCTTTCCTGTTTAGAGCATGGCCTTAACTTTACATCTATTTTTTTCTTTGAAGGATTGAGACTGACTAAAATAAACTGGACTTCTTTTGGCATTCTGTACCTTAAAAATGTGCTTTTCTTGAAAATTACTAAGAATATTTAATGCCATCATTGGTGATGGTAGGTGAAGGACATGTGTATGACAGCTGATGTGCATTATCACAGAAATAACCTATTATAAATTGTAGTTTCCAATTTATGATATGTACAAAATACACAGGTAACCGTTTTGGCGGTCCTCACTTCATCTGACAGTATGCTGAAGTATCATCTGAGCATTAAGATCAGTGCTTTGCTATAGTATTATCATCTGTGGATCATCTCTGCATCTCCATTTGGGGAAAAATAGGGTCATTGGTCTAAGAGTTTCAATCCACAAATATTTCTGGTTTAAAGTATGATCTTGTCATAAAGTCAATTTAAGTTTATTAGCCATGGAAAGAATGGCTCCACCATTCCAATGTAAGTAGCCATTTTGCTTTTCTAAAGTATTTTCATTTTGCACATATTCCATCCTACTTACAAATGCACTGCAGCTTGGCAGAATGCTCTTGTCTATCAGTATGCAGCAAGACAGAAAGGAATGATGAATATAGCTCAGAAATATTTGATTAAATTATCTTCAGTGGAAAATACTGTCTTGTTAAGTTCCCATAGGAAAACTTTTTTTTTTAATTAGTTTTGATTAAACTCTGTGAAGAGGGTTTTTCAAGTTATGGATGGAGTCGCTTGTTGAAACCAAAAAAGAAATTTAATTCAGAAGAAATCAAAGCCTTGTGGGTTAAATACCTGTCTAAGCCTTCAGAAATCCAATTTCATGTATCTGAAGTAAACTGGCAAAAAAAGAATTCTAACAGGCTGAAAAGGTACATTACTATTGGAGCTATTGTTTACCCCGGTGTCTCAAGGCTTTAGCACACTAGAGAAATGTAGTCAACCTTTTTGCATCTATGAAGAGGCAAAATACAGAATATAATATTGTTTGCAGATGAAAAAGAAGTATCAACTCCTTTTAGAAAATGTTTATAGAAATGTTTTAGTTATGATAAATTGTAGTATTTATCATGAACACCTGTTCACCACCAAAGGCTTTTTTTGTGACTGGTAAATTGTATTTTGCATGTAGTAGAAAGAAAAAATCTATTTGCATATTAAAGAGAACACAGAGTAACTATGGTTTTAAGCTTGGTTTATTACTGTTTATTATTTCAAAATTGTAATTTATATTATTTTGTCTTCATATTGGTTTAATAGCTACACTTTTCATAAATAAAATTAATATGATGATAATAAAATGATACAGTGACCTAGTTGTGCTGAACCCATTACAGCCAATCTAATAAACATATTTTATAAACACTTCAATGCATATTTTATGCATAATTTGTCAACAGAATCTTATCTGAATCAATGTTGGGACATAAAGATACATTGTAGTGCACGAGAAACAAAAATACTCAAAAGTAAATCAGGTTGGCATAAGGTTATTGTTTTAGGAGGCTGACCATAGCAATTCAGGTTTTACCTGTCACATTTGGGAGGATGCTTTTTATTTTTTGGTTTTTGTTTCTGCAAAACAACAAGGTTCTTAGATTCAGGGATGGAGGATTTTCTCCATTCCTTTTTTTTTTTTTAAATAGTAGATTGTTTGTATCTGTGATCAGATGATGGTTTCTTCCCTTTTATGTGAAGACTATTCAATTATTTTTTAATGTAAAAAAAATATAAATTCCTAAGCTAGGACTTTCTATACTAAAGATTAGGCTAGAGTATGTTATTTATATTTCAGTTGTGCATACATTGTTCCAGGCATTGGCCACAATGTCCTGGTCTGTAATAATTCACAGTTCTTTGCCTTCCTCCTGAAAATATGCCCTTAGCGACGTGTTTACACACACCGTTAGTCCTCCTGAAGGCACTGGGACATGCCACCTGCATAAGGACGTGTGTGTTTGCACAATTAACGCCCTAGCCTGTAAACATTCACGTCACCAAATCCGTATATAGGCGAAAAATAACAATATGTTATGTTTTTGAAAAATAGCAGTGCAAGCAAAAATCAAGCTGGAGAACAAATTTTATAATAAGCTTAGTAAAAGCTGAAAAGAGATTGCTGGAAGGTAAGCTGAAGCATGGGTATTTGGTAGTGAGAATCAGACCACCTGCCTTTGAGATCATTGCTTCTATTGCAGAAACTTGTAGGAGCATACACAAGAACTTCATGCTTTGTATTTTATTGATATATCAACAATGTCTAGAAACATCCTGCAGTTCACTTAGCAATATTAAACTAGGGAGAAAAAAATGAAAGGATTGGACGTTTTGTCTGTGCATTGATTTTATTATTTTTTTTTACTTCAATGTGTATTACTGTGGAAATATTTTAAAGTTTTTCCCATGGTTAACCTTGTAGAAGGAAGGGTATAAGAAGCCTTTAACATCAGTTTCCAGTAAAACAGATCATTTGACCTCAGAATCTGCACACATGTGCAGGGATTTCATTTTGTGGGTTCAGTTGAGAATGCAGCTAAGACACTGGTAAATTGAAGGTTAATCCTTCACTTGAAGTGCAGAAGTGTTTCCTCACTGCCTGCAGGTGGGAGATGAATATGCTAATTGGGAAAGCCTGACTTTCCAGTGATTTGCAGGTGAAAATGTAACTGGTGATAATTAAAGGCTAATTACCTTTAGCTAGCAAGCAGGAACCAGGTGCTCTAAAGCAAAAGAGAAAGATTTTTTTCGGTGCTGGTGAGACCTTCAGGGAGGGGGGGGAAGAAGAAGGGACTGTCTTTGATTGTATTTTTTCTCTGGCCTTGAATTTTTTTTATTTTGGTAAAGTAGAGGATGGATATGAAACAGTAAGACATAACACTTAGTTTCCATAGGTTTTGGGGGGTTGTTTTCATTTAATTTTCTCATAATTTTCCTCAAAAGATGACAAAAAAGTTAGGTAGTGATTCTTGAAGTGTTTTGGCTATTTACATATTAGCAATATTACCATTACAGGCAATGTGGCCTGTTATGAATCCTGTTTTAAAAACAGCTCCTCCTGAGATGCTCGTTAAGGAAATCTCTTTCCAAAGCTTCTGTCAATGACAACTTTCAAAGGCACCCCTAAAAGCGAACCCTCAGACAGATTTGCAGCATTAGAGCTTCCCACTTTTTCCCATCTTGCCTTTATGGTAGGATGTGTTAGCTTTTGTAGGCAGCCTTCCCTTTGAAGGCTCCTGGGTCCACCGAAGTTCAGGCTTTTACTCCCAGACTCCTTTCCTCTTTCACAAGGCTGTCTGGGCACTATCAAAAGTAGCATCGTGAAGATATTTCTTTGTTAGATTAGGCATCATAGCACTTACCTGGGAAGTAAATAACTACATCAGGAGGGGGTAAATCTAAGTCCTTTGGTGACTGCTTGACATATTTATTCTCTGTACCACTCATGCACTATATATTTTACAGTGGTTTTACAATTTCTTAAAAAATAATCAATTTTCTGTTTAGAGAGTTATCTGTAATTAATTACTGATTGAGTCTACATATCACAATAATTAATCACTTTGAATAGTAGGTGATGAATCTATAAGCTCATTTCCTTAATGCGCTGACTTTTTTCTTCCAAGGTACTGGGGTTGCAGTCACACGGACCACCACAGATGTGTAGAATGAACATTTAGGCTTTACTATCACTCAGTAGATCTGTACTTAGGCTCTAGGTTATTTGTAGTACCTACATGTCTAATGTTCCTTTTCTTGGGAAGTTTTATAGGTGCTGCACCTTAAAGCACTAACCAGATAAGCATCTGATTTATTTTTAAACTGTTCACTTTTCAAATGGGACTTTCTTCAGCTGTTACCTTTTTTACCTAGATGTGTTCTGATTACACCAAATCGAACACTGAAGGTGCAAAGAGGGGGAAGACCAGTGGCACTGGTATGGTTGGACTTGATGATCTTAAAAGTCTTTTCCAACCAAATGATTCTATGATTCACTAGTACTTCATTTTTAGGCAATAGTTAGGAGGTTAATATATTTCTGTGGGACAGAAAGTGTGAGAATTACCCCAGGTTAGAAAAATCAGCCTTGAATTGGCATGAGGAGAGAGGCAACTTGATCTCATTTTCCATGTTAGTATCTTAAAATATAATCTATCAGAAGATTAATTTAAGAAACTGTTTCACTAATTTGGATTTTAAAACCATTTATCCCCAAATGTGGCATTTCTCTTATCTCTTCAGGTCAAAATTTATTTTGAAAGACTCTGTGTGTGTGTGTGTGTGTGTTTGTGTGTATATGTGTATGTATATAAAATCCATGCATTTCTTTATGTATCTGGTTGAGTCAAACTGCAGGCTAACCGGTTACCAACTGGAGAACTGGGGGGCATCCTTTAAAGGTAAAGCTGATTTCCAGCAAGTTTATTGCCTTGCCAAAGTGGGGAGACCTTTAGGGGCAACCAGCCAGGACAAACTTTGGCAGCAGAAGCCTGTGCAGGCAGGCAGGCCAGCTAGCTGCCTCAGTTTTGCGTTAAAAATGTCAAGAGAATTGATGTGTCCTTTTGAACTTCTTTTGATTCTACTGCATCAGCATCTTTTGCAGAAAAAAAAAAATGTTCTACTAGTGCATTTTTTTTTAATTAGATCTAATTGTAATTCTAATTTCCATTAGAAAGAGATTGTATGTTCTTATAGCTGTACTTCTAGATGAAGGGAATTACTATGAGTCTTTCATTTTTATGGACAAGTATGTAAATAGAATGGTGGAATCCAATACTGTATAATTACATTGATCACTAAGTCTGATGTGATTTTGTTCCTCTGAGTCTCTCCTGAAATATTTCACGGAAAGAAGGAATAAAAAAGTACTTTTTAAAAGCAGAAGCATAAACAGTAGCAACAATATTTGCTATGCGTTTACTTATTAAAACATTGAAATGTTCAAATTCCCTATATGTCAGGTCAAATGTGCCTCTCAGGCTGCAAGGAGGAAATGAAATTACCTTCTTCACATTGAAAATACCTTACACTATAAGATGCAATTGCTGTAATTAGTAGAGCAAATTATGAAGGAGGGCATTTTGTGAAAATTTAGCACCATCCTTCAGCAGCTTAGGAACTTCCATGTAAAATTTATCTTCTCCTAAAGATCTTATTCTGTTTTATTAGTTTGTTCCATCATCCTCTTTTTGGACACTTTATCTCTGGAAACACTCATGAGAAGCAAAAGAATAGGTGTTTATTTCTCCCTAGCATTCTGTTTAGTAAATAATGAGTCAAATAGCTGTTCATCCAAATTTTCTCAAAGCCTCTTTGTATGAGAAGGCATGGTTTGTTAATGAATTCCCCAGAGCAGGGACTCTCCCGCAATGCCTCAATTTCTGTGCGGCGCCTTTGCCCCCACTGGACTGATAGACAAGGATGTCTACAAAGTATTTTAGATTCACTTCTTTTCTTTGTAGCTTTTAAAAAAATGCATAAATTTTCATCCTGTTGATTGTTTTGCTCCATAATGGGCTTAGCGGGATTTCTGTTTCAGGAAGATACCTGCTTGGCTTAAATAATCTTTTGCATTTAATTATATTTCAGCTCGCTTTATTTTATGGTATCTGTCTCCTTCCCTCCCCCACTCCCCTTGGGGAATACTCATCTTTGTTGTGTGCACGAAGAACAGGTAATGAGGAAAACTGAAAAAGTTTGAAACAATTTTAAGAAAAATTTTTTCCAACTCAATCTGTTTTTTCCTACTTTAGTGCAGTTAACAAAATTCAAATATATTTGTGTAGCATGGAATAGTGTTACAGAAATATAATTAATACCAATATAGAACCTAATAAATAAATAGGTGTTTTCATTTTTTCAGCTAAGATTCAGAAAAACTTGTGGGCAGAAAGCTTTTCCTGTTCCTCTGATACGTATGTATGTCCTTGAATTTCACAGATACTGAAAAACTAGTTTATCACACTTCACTAAGTTCCTTATGTCCTTGTTTTTCAACAGTGATAACTTAATTTTCTCAGTGAAGTGCTGGAAAATGCAACATTTCACAAAACAAATTATAACAGAGAAAGCAATAGAGAGGATATTTTCTTTTTCTTCTTTACAAAAAGGTTTTTATTATTATTGCTGTTTGAAAAAAGACACTGAAATTTGAAGAGGTTTTTTAGTTTTGCTTGGGTTTTTTATCCTCAGGGAAGGGAGTTACGAGCTTTGGTAGTTTAGTAGGTGTCTTGCAGGCCTCAATAGAACTGGTTAAAAACAGCAAGATGGGGCTAAAGGAAGGCAAGAACTGTTCTCTAATAATATGGATTTGTTATTCTTTGATAAATGTTTGGTAAAAATTTTGAAAAAAGCACTTTAGGCAACTCGATCTGCACTGTTCTTACAGCCTCCGCCGTGTCTGTGGAGACTGCTAGAAAGCAGATATGACTGGTCTATCGCAGTGAGAAGGAAGGTGCACCTAGATAATATGGCTGGGTATAGATGCAATTTTGAAAGCTGGTGTGGGCTGTGCATTTACCATTTTCTGCCCAGAACTTTTTTGAGTAAATTATGTAGGTGAATGCAGGGGAGAGAGAGAGAGATGGAGAAAGTTATTAAGAAGGCAAGAAAGAAAGATGTAGCCCCAAAACATGCGGCTCCTCTCCGTGGGCCGCAGCTCCTGCCAGGAGCCTGCTCCTGCACAGGCTCTCCCCGGGCTGCAGCTGCCCTCAGGGCACATCACCCTGCCATGGTGTGGGGTCCTCTGTGGGCTGTGGCATGGGTTTCTGCTCCTCCGTGGGCCTCCCTGGGCTGCAGGGGGACAGCCTGCCTCACCATGGTCCTCTCCATGGGAATGCACCTGGAGCAGCTTCTCCCCCTCCTTCTCTGGCCTCCGTGTCTACAGCACTGTTCCTCTCACATTTTTCTCACTCCTCTCTCTCACTGCTGCTGCCCAGCGGTTTTCACCCTTTCTTAAATACATTATCCCAGAGGTGCCACCAGCACAGCCGATGGGCTCGGCTTTGGGCAGCAGTGGGTCTGTCTTGGAGCCGGCTGGCACTGGCTCTACCCAACACGGGGACAGCTCCTGCTCTCTTCTCGCAGAGATCACCCCTACAGTCCCCCCCGCTACCAAAACCTTGCCAAGTAAACTCGATACAGTAGTTTATAAGCCTGGCAAAAAAAAAAAAAAAAAAAAAAAAAAGCGTTTGTGAAAGATTCATTTTTCTATTTTTGAGGCATATCAACTAGACGTTATTTCACTTGTGTCGTGATCCATACTCACAAGCCAGTCAACCTGACAGCTTTCCCCATGCAGTGGTGATATAGGAGTGACTTGGCTGGTTTGCTGCAATGTGACGCTCCTTTATAGGGCTGGCCAGGTAGCTTGGGGAAAAACTGCCCGTTCACGCAGTTTAAAGCAGATCAGGATAGAGGACTTAATGGGACAAAATTAAGAACAACACTTGGTGAAGTATACCTTCACAGAGACAAACAAAGCAGGTCACACTTACAAATCCCTACAGTGAATGCAAAATTTAATGTATGCAAAAGCTAGAGGACTGTTTAGGGAGAGGGGGAGTGCTTCAGAGTGGCTCACAAATCCTTAAGTATTCATTCACACATGGAAGACAATTTTCTTAGAAATAACACAGTTTTCATTAATGAAATCAACTGATTAAGAACACATAGAAGTAAAAAAAAAAATCAGTTGAAAGTTGTATTGCTTTTAACCTGGAAGACTTTAACCACAAGCCAAAAGAACTCTGTATGCCCATGTGTTAGAAACAGGGGGTGAGTGGGTTTTAATACATGCTTTAATATTGCTGCTATCTTTTGAATTTTCAATAACATAAATGTTCCCTAGTTGTCTTCTATTTGTCCATGAGCACCTTTGTATATACAGGAGGGCTTTTTCCTCCTTTCATGACAAGGCAGTAGTATAAATTAGAGACCCAAAACTGAGTGGAGCTCGACAGCTACACTATAAAACTGCAAAGCCGTGCACAAGCTGCTGAGTGACTGGAGGAACACAATGTTCCTTGAACAAGGGAAGATTTAAGAATGTCAACTTTCTAAGGTCATGGGAGATCCTTACATAAGCAGGAGGCTTAAATAGCTCCCTACCTCTCTCTGCAGCTTCTTTGCCCTCTGGTCGCTATCTGAACACATGTGAGCACGCTTGCGTTGCAGATGTGGCCCAGTCAGAGCCCCACTGAAGCCTGCTGCCCTTGGGCATATTTTGTTCAACGTGGTATTACAAGGTCAGGTAGGTGCGTTCGAAGAAAAGCAGCAAACCTGTTGTGTACATTCACAAAACGCAGGGCTACCCAGTGAATGCTGACACTGATCTATTTTGTGTTTACCTCATCAGCTGCTTTAGGTACTGGTACTCACAGACTCCCCACAAGGTCCATGGTCTTGTGTTACAAAGAGGTCAACGCAGAGGTTGATGGTGTCTTTTCCACTCCCACATAGGTTATTCCTGTTCCCCTGCATTACAGGGTCTCCATCCTTTATGCATGTTGCCAAAGGAGTTTATATAGCTCTGCTATATAATCTATCAATAATCAGTTTCAATGCTAGAAGGAAAAAGTGGTACTTAAAAAAAAAATCTGAAAAAAACCCTAATTTAAAAAAAATATCTGAAACCAAGTCTAATTAAAAGAGCAAACAAACAACAGCAAAACAAAACCTACCACAAACAAACCACCCCCCCCCCCCAATATGTTTACAGAATTAATTTAGGCAACAGAAAAATGGGTGGGGTAGAAGGTGTTTCCATTGACATAGCTGCACATTTCCAAAATTTTTCACGTTTGAAGGTGCCGTCTGTAGCAAAAGGATAAAGATGTTTTCAATTTCATTGAACTATAGCAGCTAACCCTCAGAACGTTGTGAGCATCAGAAAGTGATGTTAACTTTTTACGCACCCAAATTATTTATTGCTGATTGATTAAAATGAAATAACCTTTTTCTTCTAAGACCTGAGAAAAAACATTGCAGCCTTTATTTCTGTTGTTCTCAGTAATTTCGCCTTGGGAGAGGGGGAAAATTTGAAATATTTGACTTCAGAATTACGTTCTTATGAGTCTACTTAATTCTGGCAGTTAAAGGCAATATATATTTACATCTGAAGTACAACTGAACATAGTCTTTTAATTTGCTAGCTCTTTTTGTGAATGTACATACCATCACTTACAGCTTTAAAGTATTTAAAACACTTCAGTAATTTGTTGTTTCTTACTAAATGCTTAGTATAGGTCCTGAAGGGACTAGAAAGGGGTTGGGTTTTGGTTTGGCTTGGGGTTTTTTTTGGTTTTAAATAGCAGTATAATCCATAGGTTTATTAAAAGTTGCTGCTAACATGAGTGGATGGCAACACCACAGCCATGAAAGCATAACTAGGTTTACCTTTCACTGCAGCTCCACTCTTTAGTGACTTCAGTATGTTATATCCCAGTGCAAAGTGTACTAGGACCAAAATTAATATGTCGTGGAGATGGAAATCGCTTGTGTCTATTGGTCTTTCTGGGCTGGCTGTGCCTCAGTGACTTAATTCAGTGCTGGTAGATACCAGAGCTAACGAAGACACATAGAAACATACTCTATTTAGTGCTCATGATGTTTAATACAGCAGAATATGTAATCCATAAGTCATTAGTATGTTACTGTCTTTAGGAAAACCATGTAACCCATTAAGCAGAGAGGATGCAGTTTAGCATGGAATAGCAGATTCTGCAATGAACTCCTTTCCACAGCTTTAGCGTGACCAGACACACACTGAGTTAAGTCATTAGAAACCTTATGAAAGGGGTATGAGAAGCACAGTTTAATTTAGGCTAATTGCATCATCTTGGCTGTGACCCCTCATTTCCTAAATGGCTGCCGTTCTCAAAATACTAACTGTTGTTAGCCCGCTTTGCCTACATCTTTTATTTTCAGTAGGGGGTTTCTGTAGGATGGCTGAGGTTCCACAGACCACAGGGCTACTCCTGTGCTTGGCTTTGTGGCAGTTGTAACTTTACAGATTACTGATAGGCCTCATCATATTCTTCCTGAATGAGGTTCTTAATTTATTTGCAAAGTTGCAGAAACTACACATTTTCATGGGTTTAGAATTAAGATAAAGCTTTCTTTGGTTAAAAAACAAAAAAAAACCCCAAATGTATCAGTGACTCCTTGTATCTGATAATCACTATAAATAGGTGGGAATTCATGTTTTTCAATGAATGCTTTCACCCTTTGAACGTAATGCTGTTTCTGAGGAGTATTTTATCAGAATAATTTCTGCTTGGTTGCTACCAAAATAAGGTCTCAAGCCTAAATAACATTCTGAACCAAAAAAAATTTAGCTGAATATTACTCTCCTAGTTTGAAATATTAATAATATTAATAATATCTTTAAGGTATGAATTCTCTGACTGTTTAAAAAGATACACCGATATGTTTCTCTCTTGTCCCTTAATTAGTAGAGCTTATCTTCTTGCACAAAAAGTGTTTGGAAAAATATATTAATTGTCAAGTAAGTGCATGATGGAAGTCTGGGTTTTTTCCAGATTGAACAGGGACTGCAATTAGTACCCTCGAAGAGGAGACAGTTATGTTAACAGTAGCCTAATGCTGATATTCTCATAGATTGTTTTCTGTCAAGATTTGGGATTTTTGTGTGTATCTCTTTATTTATGAAGATTGGTTAGCTTCCAATACAGAAAGTGTCTGGCAGTGGCCTTTTGAAGAGCTAGGGAGCTCACAAAAGAGATAAATTATCTGAGGAGTTTTGTTATTCCTATTCACATCGCTTTCTCGGCTGATAGCAGCTTTAACAAGCTCCTTTTCATCAAAATGAGGATTGTGACTAACAAAGTGGGATGCAGAAGCCCAGGCTCTGCAGAGCTGCGGGTCTGACTGCTGCCTGGCTTTCTCCCTGCCCTGCTGGATAAAACATCAGCTCTTCTCCTCAGTCATCTGCAAAAGGTTCAGGAAGGAGCAATCTTCACAAAACCAGAGGGTCCCCAAGATGGGAATAAATGTATTTGGCAATTAGCAGTTATCAGGTGTCAGGCAGTCTTGGACTGACAAACGTCAAGTGTGCTGACATGGTCTGTGAGCAATTATGTCTGTGCTGGTTTCAGTATCGCTGCCCAGCCTGAAGTTTGAGTCTCATGAAAATCAGCTAGGGCTGTTTGGGCTTGGGTGGTGGTGGTGGTGCTGTCTGTGCGAGTGGCTTATTTATCCTAGGGGAAAGTTTTAACGACGACTTGAAAACTGTTTCTTTAGTAACCCATAACATCCAGGAGAATTTCAGGTTTTCCTGTTGTTTAACTGGACTTTAACTGTGCATCTTAATATTATGTTCAGAAAAGTAATACGTTTTCCCCCCTTAATTCCAATAAAGTTGTGAAGAAGCAGAGTTCTGTATGCAAATCTCAGTGAGAACACTTTTATTACATATAAGCAGAGGTAATTACTGAAGTCTTTAATGAAGCAATTATTATTAATAATGCTGCAATGTTTAATAAGGAAGCCTGAGCTTTGAATTGGTTATACAACCTCGACTTGTGGATGTATATGTGGGAACCTGGGTATTTTTTCTGAATTAATTTAAAGGTAGTTAGGTTTTTGTTTGAGTCTGCTGTGTTTGTTTGGGGGGAAGTTGTGTGGTGGTTGGGTTTTGTTTGTTTGTTTTAAAATAAAAGCAAACAACTTGTTGAAGACAAGTTCTAATGTCTGAGGTTTACCAGCTCTCTACTGTTTTTTATTACTGCTGCGTTATTCTGTAATTCCAGTGTAACCACCAAGCCTCCAAATCTGAGAGGCAGTACAGGCTTCTGTCACAGCTGTGTGCTGAGGAGGGAGGGAACCTAATCCCGTGAAACTTGCCTGGATGAGGACCCTGGGGACCAAGTGTTGAGACACAAAGTAGTTGTTCACCTGCAGAGAGTGGCTGGCTATTACACCATGGAATCAGAGCCAGGGTCGCTCTTGCAGTTTCTCAGGTTGAATTGGCATGAAAACCTGTAATTTTCTTTCTGATGGGTCTGAAGGGTATCAGTCTGGGACAGCTGGATATGAACTAATTACAATATAAATAAATAATAGTACCAATCATAGTACTGCATTCTGCTATTTAGGAAACTTATTTTGCATAGTGTATTCCTCTATGATCTCTAAAAATCAAGAAAAGGGGTTTGAAGTAGAATAGCTCCTGAATTTCTCTCTAAATACAGTACTTTTTATCAGGCCACATATTTCCTTCTTGTTCTTTAGAGTCTTTCTGTTCTTTTGGTTCTTTCTTACCTGAGACAGCTCTCATGCTGCTGATTCATCTGTGTTATTTCTGACTGACCTTACAAAGTGCTTTTTCTTTAGCTCACCAATTTTTGTCAGTTCCGCTAAGAATATCTGAATAGTTTATATATGAATTAACTCTAGCTCTTTGTATCTAGGGACATTCATTACAGTTTTCAGTGCCCATGAACAGTCATAAAAGCATTTACCATTAATGCAAATTTAAATTTAGTTGACTAGGTAATAAATCACTCTGTTTCAGTTTTTCCCCCCTTTTATCTTTTAGATCTCTATTGCATTTGCTATACAGCAGACGTACATTTTATTTACTGTTGCCACTCCTGTCTGATGCAGCTTTAACAAACCTCTCTACATTGGTTTTCATATTAATAACCTCTTTTCTGGTGATCAGAATACTTGATCTGAGACAGGTCTTTATTATTATTGTCATTGATATATAGAAGGTCCCTTTTAAGATTTTTCTGGTTGCATTTTTTACATCTTTGAAATAGATGGATTTGCCTGTGTGTGTACTTTGACACTTTGCATTTGGGAACACTCCCTTGCAAATAGACCTGCCGGCTGGTGAGTGGCATGCTGCATCTGCCTGGGAATCATTTTGTTCACTCTACCGAAACAGGATGAGGAAGCCGCATTTCAGTTCCCCCCTTTCCCTCTCCCATGACCACTGAAGGTGGGAAGCATGTAGCTTGGATCAAGAATGAACCCTTCCCTGAAGGCAATCCGTTAGGAAATCTCAGCCCAATCCTGCACCGATGATGACAGTAAGGTCCTGTACGTATGTCCAATACTGCAAGTGGGAAAACATTTTGCAAATCGCTGTGCTGGCTGATTGCTGCCCCCCAGCTCCAGGTGATGCCCATCATGGAGTGACCACACTTTAACCTGACTTATTTTTGATGGGCACTATTTTAGCAAATGAGTTAATCAAGTGACATTGAGCCTCTAGTAAACCATGCCTGGATAGTCCTTGTTTACAGAAGAAATACTGTTTACCTAATCCTCTTCTAGACCAGAGGTAGTTACAGAAGATAGTGGAGATCACTGACAAGTTCCTTAGAACTTGAACTTCTGCTGCTGGTCGCTTGAGTCAAATAAATAACGTTTCTAGCAGCTTCCACACGGAAGTGTTTCATTAAGTTGTCAGGCATGAAAATTGTATTGCCACCACATACAAATGTTTTTAGAAGTGACAGCTTTTTGATCTATGTGTCTTCAAGATTCTAGCTGAAGCTGGTGATGATATGTAACACCAAAGAGGAGAAAAGCTTTTTCACTGTGAGAGCTTAAGAAGGAAAAGTACTCTTTGTTGCTTCTCGCAATCCAAATTAAGCTTTCTGTTGGGCAATGAGAGACATTTTAAGACCGCATAGAAAGCAAGCTCTTTTTTAGAACCAGGCAAATATGACTCACCCTATTTAAGAGAAATGTTCCAGCTGTACTTAGAGGTTAGTCTTAGCTTCTTTGAATATGTACATGCTTGCGTTGAGAAGACTGGTTAAGTAGCGAGTGTTTCTGTGATCTAAATTCTTCCCAGAAAAGTTCCTACATTGAGGAAAGGAGGGGGAAGAGAAATCAATCTTGTATTTATGCTAGCTATTGTAATGTGTTTTGTGACATTTCCAGGGCTGACTAGAAGGACAAAGAGGAATAATTATAAAAGGTAACATTATTTATGTAAAAGCTTGAGGGTTTTTAAAGAATGAATTAGGGTATACACTCACTATTTTATATTATGAATCTGTTCCATCAACAGTCTTCTGATGTTCTAGATTCTGTTCTTGCTGTGCCACTTGTTTTGTAACTAAACCACTTCATATTCATTAATGTTCTCGCTCATGAATTTGTCTCTTGGGATGATTAAAATACACCAGAGAGTTTTCACTCTTTTATGTACTTTAGTTTCAAATGTGTGCAATCTATAAGGGAAAGGAAGTTAAAAATTTATTTTCCTAGTAGCAAGGAAAGGCAGATCTCAAACAAAAATATTATTGCTCTGGGTTTTTTCCTCTGGCACAGTTATAGGTTTTTAAGTATGGAATATCAAATACTGAAACATCTTTCTGAAGTTTCATTGTGAAAACTTTTTAATCACAGAACATATTAATCCCCTAAAACTGATGATGAAACAACATGAAATCTTTTCTCTCAGTATTTCTTAGTGAAATAAAATCTGACTAACCTGTGTTGGAAAAAAAAGAACAAACCCCCACAAAACCCCCAAAACCTATTCAATAAGTAGAGTCATGACTGTACTTTACTTTAAAACTCACAATTTCTTTATACTAAAAAGACTGTGAAACTGCAAGAGCCTGATTAGCTTCTTGAAGTGAAACTTTTTTTCTTCCTTAATGCAAGAAGCATGCAAATAAACAGCAGATGTTAAAATTCTCAGATATTTAAGACATCAACGTTTTCTTTCAGTAACATATATGGAAGATTTAAATAGATATCTCATTGTAAAATCAGCAGGAGATATCTGAGAAACATATTGCCAGGAAGAAATGAGAAATTCGCCTAGTACAATGCAGTCAATATATTATTGTATGCCAACAATCTGAGAAGAGTAGGATTGATATCTGAGAGTGTTTCAGCAGCGGTATCTGGTCAATAACTAAATCCAAACAGTCTCATTTGTTTCTTCAGAATAATTTCTTGAAATGAACTGTATTAGTTATGAAATACATATACACGCTTCCTGACCAGAGCATTTAGATTTTAACACTGTGCGTAGACCTCTCTTTCTCCCTAAGACAATAGTAGCCTCCAATTCCCCAATTTGTCTCATAACTTATGCCTAGACTGACAATTTAAAAATAAATAAATAAATTCAATAAAGAGATCCAGTCTTGTTTGAAACAATTCAAGTGGGAGAGTATCTACCCTGTCCCCTGGTATTTTTTTTCCATAAGGTTAATTACCTATACTGTTTATAGTTTGCTCTGAATCAGAGTACAGCTTATCAGAAGAACGCAGATCTCGGCTGCTTGTATTTTCTTTGTGGTCCCTTAATGTATTTTTTTCCTAAGCTGTATTTAGAGAGTGGGCCAGAAGGGCAGAAACAAACACACGTTTATTTCTGTCTTAGAACCTACCATTTGATCTTTTATTTTCTTTCAGTGGTGTATAGAGCCAGTTAAAACTCTTGCCGTTTAGAAGTGTGTCCCATTGATCTTTTGGAAGAGCGCTAGTTTGGACCTTCAGTTCTCAGCCAGAGTTTGGCACCACGCTGATCGCTTCTGTGCTGTGTAATGGATTTGTCACAGCGGTATATATAAAGAATCTTTTCTTGAAAATAAAGAGACATCGTCACCCCACCTCCCCTCCCCAAAAAGAGGAGTTAAAGAGGAAAAAAAAAAAAAAAAAAAAAAAAGGCAGACTGAAAAAGACACTGCCAAATTCTGTGGGAAGAAGAAAAGTAGGAAATAAAGTGGGAAGAAAATTTGTTAAATCTGATGCTTACGTAACAGCAACAACTTCACTAAATGGCAATATAGGACAAGATAAAAAGCATCTGGCAATTCATGTAATTTTTCAAAATTAAAAAAAGGCAAGCAAAAATCTGCTCTTTCCCTAAAAATACAGTTTTACAGTGATTTGGGCTTAGTGAATATGGAGATATACATACTTTGATAAATTAATGCTGCATTTTTAAAAAGGCACGTCACAATCACAGAGGAATTTCTGTTTAAATGCCTAGTTTCTAGCTTTCATGTAAGAAAATATATATAACCCATTTCCTTTACACTGTCACTCTTCTTAGAAGCACATGCATAATTATAATTGTAAATAAGCATTATATAATTAAAATATAAATCAGTACTAAAAACTTCAAAATTAGTTTTCCTTTGAATGCTTTCATTTCTGCTCTATTATAAACGATGGATTAATTTCCATTCACTCCTTTTAAATACCTTTGAGCAAAAGCAATGATTTCCCTGCTTAAAATCCGAACTTCCTGCAGCAATTTATTTCTTGTTATTATTTAATTACTCATACAGTGTGAACTATCATATCTTATCCTTAAACTTTATTTCCAGAGGAAAAAAAATTATAAAACCTTTCCAAATTCTTTAGTCTATACATTTTTTTCTGCTTGATGCATTAAAAAAGATCAATAGTAAATAGAGATTAAAGCACGCTATTAGATTCTGAAGTCCTCAGCTCTTGCTAATGAAAGATTTCAAGTCAAATAACACTGTGAAAGCTCAGTCAGGCTAACTGTAATACAGCAAAACCTGGATTTAATCATGAAAGACTCCATGCTCACAGGACCTTTTGTGTTCAATTTTGCTCTTCACAAAACCGTTACATCACAAACTGGCCCTGCAGAGTGAGCATATTCATCTCAGAAATGGCAGATTTGGAATGCTGCATCCAGAAGAGCAAAGGAGAAACTGCGAAGATCTCGGGGTGACTAAATAATCTTCTTTGAGCTATAGTCAGGCAAAAGAGCTAGAGGAAGTTGAACAGTATTTTTCTACAATGTACATACACATTTCTCTAGGCCTATACATATCTTGCTTGTGGTACTACCGCTTCTGTTATCATGATCTGAGCAAACATTCACGTAAAGGACTCGAGCCTTCCTTATCAGGGCTGCTGCTCAAATGTCTGCATGTCCATGAGCAATCTGCAATAAGTTTTCTGAGGTTCCCTAGCCCTAAAATACTTGTAATGTAGAGAGTCCCAGAGAGGTGTGTCCATGTTTTGTTGGTCTTAATTAAGGGTCTCTGGGTTTAGCAGCATAATTTTCAATGGAGTTTTATATTCTTTCTTGCATCCTCATGCAGGACGTACTTTTGTCCTCCAGAGAGAGGTTTTCAGAGACAACCTTCCCTACAGAAGGGACCGACCTTTCCAGTTACTGCCACTACATGGATTTTCAGAACAGGGAGAAATCCAATATAATAAATACTGACATTATATCAAGATGCCTTTGAGGTTTCTCATTCAGATAGTTCAGTGTAACTCTGCTACTACTTTTCCCATGATGAGCTTTCAAAGGCACTGAGTTCAAAGGTACACTGCACTTTTCAGCTATTAAACACCTAAGTACTTGATAAACTATTTTCTATGCTAAGGGAGAAATTTTAATTCCTAGACACTCCATCTCCCAAGCAATCCAAAGCGATGAATGCTGCATGCTGCTGATCAGCACTGCAATGTGTCATGTTTCCTCGGTGTGATCCAGGCAATGGTGAAGATGCAGAAAAAATTAATACATTCTTATTTCTGATAGTTTTATGATTTTTGCATAAATGATCATAAAATATTCTTATGGACTTGTAATTATAAATACACGTGCCTGTGTGTTTTACTGATTGCAATCAAGCTTGTTTAAAATATTAGCCTTCATAACTCTATTTCAGTCCTCTTTGGTGAAACGGTAACTGATTCCAAAGTTACGGTATTGATGGCCATAAGCTGTGTTTACAGAAAATTGGGTTTATTGCATTATGAAAAATGTGTAAGCAGCACTTGATTTGTGATTTTATTTTAATCCTGTACTTTGGAGGAAAGCGTTTGTGCTAATGGTTCTACGTGGCATCTCATTATTTAAACAGAGTGAACTATATCATTACTAGTGCTGTGGAAACCAGCACATCTAAGGTGCAGAAGCCAATTTTGTTCAAAAAATGAAATCTTGCTTAATCTGAAAATTTGGGGTTTGTGGGTTTTTTTCCAAATCTCAGTTTGTTGGGGTTTTTTTCTTCCTTTGAGTTTATCAGAAAACATTAAAGTAGGTTTGTCAGTTCCTAACTGCAGAAGGGCTACTAAGCTTTCAGTTACTTCCTTAAGGATTGTACTCATTACAATGGGACCCGAGTATGATCACCGAGTGCTTTCAGCAATTGTTCCTTTCCCACTACCTTTTCTGTTGTGCTTTTCCTCAGGGGTGGTAAGAAATAGCTGGTAAGACACGGGCCAAATAGGGTATGAAAAGTCACCGTCTGTCGTATAACGTGATGAGGTAGTTGTGACGCTCTACTTACATTAGGTCGTTACACGACGCATATTCCAGCCTCCCATCCTTTCTTCCACCTCTGTAAGACACACACAGAAAACAAAGGAGCAAAGGAGCGGACTGGAGGCCAGAAAGGCACAGGGTAGATGGGGGCTGTGAAAGGTCAAGGTTCAGAACGTGGCTGGAGGTAGAAATTGTACTCCTTAGTGCATGGGATGAATACGTCATCAAATCCTAGCAAAACGTCATGGACTCAAACAGGAAGTAATTTTGGTATCAAGGTGTAGTTATGAATAGAGGATGGCTGTGAAATAGTAACAGACTCAGCACACTGCTGTAGGGACAACCTTTTCCTGTTTCTTTCACCTTTTTGTGGTAAAATTCATGTCATTCTGTGAGAGGAAAATAAAACAGTACTCAGACGATGTTTTCTAATAACAAGATATGCCATCGGTACAAGGTGGACACAAGCAGGCTCTGTATTTTAAGATACCAAACCCAAGTTTATTCATTTAGGAGGAATAACAATCCAGTCTCTATTCCCAGTAAATGTACTGTAAATTGCCTGGCACGTCAGTACTTTCATCGCCCACCAGCGCCTTAAGACAGCCACCTCGCTGTGGATTAACAACCCCGACGCCCTGTCAGAGGCCCGGGCCTGGGCGTTGCCGCAGCAACGGCGGGAGATTTAAACGCGCTGTGAGTGAAAATAGCAGGCGGTGGCCGAGGTGAGCTGCCCCGGGGCACGCCGGGCCCGGGGCGGGCGGCAGGCAGGCAGATAGGCAGATCGATCATCTCTGCCCGCCGGGGGCGTCCTCAGGCAGGGAGAGACCCGCCAGGAGGAGCGCGGCCGCTCTCGCCAGCGACGCTGCCGAGGCCTGGGCGCTGCCGGAGCCACCGCGGCCTCCTCGCGCCTGTGGGAAGCGGCCTGGGAGCGCGGGCGCACGGGGCGTCGTCACCCCGCGGCTCCAAAGGTCCCTCCGGCCGGCGGGCATCGCCCCACCAGGAGGAGCGCGGCTACGGCGACCACCCGGCAGAAAGCCGCGTCCTCTGCGCTCACCAGAGCGGATGGGGCAACGCGGGGAGAGCTCCCGGGGAAACATGGAGCCGTCCGGGTCCGGGTCCCGGGCTGCGGGGCGCGGCAGAGCCTTCACCGGCACCCGGTGGCGGCAGGGAACAGCCGTGTGAGGGACGACGGAGTAGGTGATCTGCTCAGCCTGGCAGAGCTTCGTGGGGGAAGCAGAGAGGTTAAGGAGCATCAGGGAGGCCGAGAGAGACCGGTGGAACCATGCTCTGCCCTCCCTGAGGTAGAAACAGGAACCTCCACCAGAAAAACAAACAAACAAAAACCAAGATCAAGGGGATCCTGTATCCTCCCCCTGCCGGGCAGAAGGCATTAGCTTAAAGGAAAGGAGTAAATGGAGGCAAGTCCGTGCTCCGGGCAGCAGGCAAACCCCCTCCCTGCCTACCTCACCTTCCCAGGTGCCTCTGTACAACATGTACGAGGCTCTGGATGTGCAAGGCCAGTCAATGGATGATCTGAATGACTGTCCATCTACACCAGAGGTGGTGTCAATGTCAGAAAGGACTATGCCCCGTATCACAACCACCTCCATGAGGAAGAGAAGACAGATGAAAAGTTGTAGGTGATTCCTGCGGGGAAGAGAGTGTCCAATATGCTGGACAGACCCTCCTCTTAGGGAAGTCTGCTGCCTCCCTGGGGCCCAGGTTAAGGACATCACTGAGAAACTTCCTAGCCTGGTACGGCCCTCGGACTATTGCCCGTTATTGCTCTTCTGTGTGGGTGGCGATGAAGCTGCAACACGTAGTCCAAAGATGATCAAAAGAGGCTTCACAGCCTTGCAACAGCTGGCAATGGGATCTGGAGCACAGGTAATTTTTTCCTCTACCCTTCCAGTTGCAGGCAGCGATACTGAAAGAAACAGATGGACCCAGTCTATTAATGCATGGCTCCATGGCTGGTGTCACCGCCAGAAGTTTGGGGGTTTCAGTAATGGGAAGGTCTACGCGGCATCAGTCCTGCTGGTGTCAGATGGGGTTCACCTTTCCCAAAGGGAGAAGAGAGTCTTTGCTCATGAGTTAGTGGGGCTGATTGACAGAGCTTTAAACTGTACTTGAAGGGGGAAGAGGATAACATCAGGCTTACTTGTGACAAGCCATGAGGCTCACTGTAAGAGAGGATCAGGTTCGTGACCACCTGCGGAACCTGAACGTACATAAGTCTATGGGACCTGATGATGTGCATCCCAGAGTCCTGAGGGAACTGGCTGTTGTAATTACCAAGCCACTCTCCGTGATATTTGACAAGTCATGGCAGTCAGGTGAAGTCCCGGTGACTGGGAAAAGGGAAACATTGCTATAACGGGGCTTCATACTAGATGTAAGAAACATTTTCCCCATAAGGACAGCCAAGCAGTGCAGCAGGCTGCCTGGAGTAAGCTGTGCAGGATGCATCCTTGGAGTTCTTCAAGACCAACCAGTCAAAGCCCTGAGCAGCATGGACTGGCCTCTGAGCTGATCCTGCTGTGAGGAGCCAGTTGGACTAGGGACCTCCTGGGGTCCCTTCCCACCTGAATTATCCCATGGTCCTTTGAAGAGTCTATTCAGCTCTGTCATGAACAGTTTTTGAGGGTTATTAATAAAATAGGAAGAAATCAATGAAAAATTACAAAATCTAATTAAAGGATTGGAACACTTTTTTTTTTTTTACATAGACATAAAATCAATAATTTTGTGTGTTTTATTTATAAATAGGGCATTTAAATGGTAACTTGATGAGAGTGTGCCTGTACTTATTACATGGGAGGGGAAACTTTGATAATGTGTTCTTCAATCCAGCAGACAGAAATACAAGATTGGAGGCTGGAAGCAGATGATAGGTGTATTGAAATCAAATATTAGATGTTCCTAAAAGCAAAATACAATTAAAATGAGGTCATTTAACTGGAAAGCTAACTAAGTGTTTTGGTTGATTGGCCATCACTGGTATTTTTAAAATCAGGTTCAGATGCTGTTTCTAAATGAGGTCATCTGATTCAAATGGAACCAAATCAAAAAAATCATATGACCTGTGTTATGCAAGAAGATGAATTAGATGAGTACACTGAGTACCTCCAGTCCTCTAATTTATGGAAATGAAAAATAATTCAGTCCAACCTGACAGTGACGCCAACCTACACAGTGGTTTCTTTGGCTTAGAATAATTTTGAAAAATCAGATCACTTTCTTTCTCTAAAAAAGAAGGTTATTTAAGGAAGTGGGGTGTCCAGATATACTGAGTTTTAATGCTAAAATGCATAGAGTTGCACTGCATCCATGACAGTGGCACCAGCACAGACAGACCAAGAAACTGGCTATGAATATGTGGAAAAAAAGGAGGGGAAAAAACCAGATTTCTCTAGCTCAAGCGAGTGTGGGAGCTAAACAAAATCAAATAACTGTGAAGGGCACTCAATTCCTTTCCTTCCTCAATCTAGGCTACATTTTTTTCTATCCTTGGAGCCATTAATGATCACAATCAATAGTAAACTGATGGTTTCAGAACTTTAATGTGTTCTCAAGGAAAAATAATTACTACCTAATTTATCTGGAAATACCAGAGCATATTGAATTTTTCAGTAAGTTGTAGACATTGTTTTGTCAGAGCATTTTGCTTGGAAGCACAGTAATACAGTTTATGTCAACTCTAAGAAGTATTTTGACCAGTAAGCTGAAATCACTGAAATTAAACTTCACTATAAATCCTAAATCATTCAGCTTAACAATTCAGAAGCACTACAACAAGCTGCTTCAAAATTTCTATAATGCTTTTATAAATGTGTAACTCCACCATCTGACAGTCTCAGGACATGCCAGAATTGTGCCAAGCTATGATGCCTAGACCTACCTGTTGATAGACTATAGTAACCTGCAAATAAGATATATGTGTCAGCCCAGTACCAGGTTTGATCTGTTAAGGGTAACTGCAACCTTTAATTGGTCAGGTATAGGTCTGTGCTAAAATGGCTGTGCTGCCTCTGGATTAGACAGCCTGGTAGTGCTGCATGGCGCTGTGCTGCGTGGATGACTGGTGCCAGCTTGGTTTCACACAATGATGCATATGCACATATTTGCATGACCTCCTCCATGGGGGGGGGGGTGGGGGTGGTGGATAGAAAGATTTGTTTTCATGAAGCACTACAAGCTAAGTATCCCACCTTTGGAGGTTTTCGCAACCTGAAGAAAAAATTGGTTCTATGAATTTAAAAGGAATTCCACTGTTTTCTTCAAAATACAGGTAAGAGTTAAAAATGCTAAACAAACAGGTGAGGCACGTGGGTTTCAGTGGCTCCTTTCTTTTGCATGTTTGTGCCTTTTTTGTATCCATTTTACAGATACCACATTCGTGTCTTAAAGTACCACCTGCAGCTCATAAAAAGAATTAGTTTTACAAGCTTGAAGGAGTGAAAGGAGTAGGTGTGAATGAGAGGGAAACAAGTGCAGGGTGCTGCCTGTGTTGCCTGGCTGCATTAAACCCCATGTTGTACATCTTTTACTCTGTGTGTTCAGTGTAACTCTTCTCCTTTGCCATGTTGTTCTGCTCTCATGACTATGGAACCATCAGATACAAGCTTTGAGTAACTGCATAAATGTTAATCAAGCAGGGTAGGGGTCACTGGGTTAATTATTTATCTTATATCCCTCTGGAAAAGAAAACAACATAAACAACTTTTATTCATCTAAATGAGGCTGCTACATGTACCTAAACTGATACAGCCTCTGCCACTGATATGACTGACTGGGGTATAGTATGACATGAAAATGAAAAGCTGTAACAGTGAAAAGAAATTGCATGAATCTCATTATCATGAATATAGCACTACAGCAGCACTTAACAACACTCGTATTTTCTGATGGAAAGACGAACATTTTATGTCATCTGTTTTTAAGTCAGTCATCCCTTTTTTTTTCCCTTCAAACTAGTTAGAAAAGTGAGTTTACACCCCCTGCCGCCCCAAGGTAAAAGTTGGAGGATATTCTGTTCAAACCAGGCATACTGCTGTGGATGCCTTTCAGCTCGTGTACTATGGTTTCCTTCTTCATAAGAAATCAGGGTAAAGCTCTAGTCTAGGCATATCTGGTATAAATTGCATTCTAAGACAAATGAAAGAGTTCAGATGTTTTTATTTCAGTATTTTTAAAAGTCATAATCTACTTCAATTGTGCTGAAATTCTGAGCTCACATGAGTGACCTGAGGATTTGTGTTCCAGTGTTTTGATTAACTGAACAGGAAATTCCTGATAAGCCAAGTAACAGAAGCCTCTCCCCCAGATTTATTTATTTATTTATTTACTTATTTCTTTTCCTGTGGATGACAGAAGGTGTGCCCATGTAGCCACACCTTGAGAGCAGGGCAGAATTTGCACTGAGACCAGGAGCAGACTGGAAGCAGCAGCAGCTGATTTAGCATGGCCAAAAATCTGAGCCTGCCCCAGATGGTCTCATGTACAGAGGTTTACCCAGTTCCCACCTGACACCTATTACCTTCAGGGGGAATCAACACTGAAAACAGCTTTCTAAAAAAAGATAAGTAGTCTCAGTGGGTGTGAGCCTAGCCTAAAAACATATGGCTAGCCAGGGTAGCCAAGGAGCTTTGTAGCCTGCTGGTTTTCACCTGGTGTGGGTGACTCGAAGGGATATGCAACAGCTGTTGAGCCTCATCTTCCCCACCAGCCAGCATCAAATTGCATCCAAACACTGACAGGAATCCTTAAAGGGAAAAGGGATAACAAGCATCTGCCGGAGGCCCAGGTTTTCAGAATGAGAGAATGTAATCTAAGCACACAGTAAAACTCAGAAGGCACTATTTTAACAAGAAAAGCAAGTGGTGTGTTTACCTGTGAAGACATTTGGAAGGATTGAAGGAGGATTAAGAGGGAAGTAGCAGGGGAAAAGTAGTTTGTATTGCTAGAAAGGAGGAAGGATGGGGAGGGCTGAGTAGTCGGGGAGAAAGGAGGGAGAAGAAGCTACAGAGCAATACAAACAGTGGAAGAAGTTAGAGGTACATATTATCTATTTAAGTCCCACCTTTTCCTGTTTTTGCTCTGGAGTATGTGTAGTCTTTTCCTCTGGTGGGTTTATGCCTCCCTTGCTGTTCTTTGGTATGAGCTGCAGATGTTGGAGGGTAATGGCATTTTTCAAGAGGAGGAGAATATCTCTTCCCAGGCCTCCAGTGTGGAGTTACTGGTGGGGCTCTTGGGGGAACACGGAGGATTGGGAGGTTAGGCGGAAAGCAGAGTATTTCCCTTTGAGTCCTGTAGGAGAATATGGAAGGATGTTTTAGCCTTTTTTTGCTCGTAATCATTATCTTACTTGGTTGTATCTTCTGAGAAATTTTTCTATAACTTGTATTCAGCCCTAGCTTCCTAGTTTTAGTTTACAACCTCTGGATTTCTTGTATCAAAACTAGTACCCACGGAAGATCTTGCCTGTCTATGTTAACTGCATCAGAGCAGACTTCGTTTCTTCAAAGATGGATGTCTCAGTTCCTTTCTTTCAAAGTAAACTCTTGCGTTAGAGAGATTTAAATGTAGCAGAAGGTTTATTCAAAGTTCCTATGTGTAATGCAGTACTAGGGAAGAAAAAAGGCTTAAAAGTTTTCTTTGTATGACTGATTGTTAATTACCCCAGCTGAAATAAAATCAATAAATATACATACTAATTTTGAAGTTTAATATACTCTTGTGTTCACACACAATTTTCAACATGCAGTTCATTAAAGAAGAAAAGTCTAAAGCTGTACTTAGCATGACCTATTGTTGCTGACAACAATGAAATGAAAATCTTCAGTAGGTGTATTATATACTTTGGAGGTTAATAATTACTCAGTTCTCATTCTGTAAAGTAGCTGATAAAGATTTTTCTTTTTCTTTTTGTTTTTTTTTTTTTGACTGCTAGTTTATAGGGTCCTTTCTCTACACCCACTCTGGCCACGTTTGAATACATAATACCTGGTATTTACAATACTGTCAGGCAGGTAGGCATATCAAATGGAGTACCATAGCATGAGTAATTTATACCCACAAGTAAATTTGGGTCCCAAAATTGCATTTGCGAGCTTATAAACTGTTTTCCTTTAAAAATAGGGTTGACTTTCCTGAAATACATTTGTAATTGTTCCCCCAAGCATGCATAACTTGTTGTTCTGTTCTGGAAACTCAAAAAAAACCCCAAAAAAACAAAAAAAACCAAAAAAACCACCCAAACAAATCCTTTCTATTGACAAAGTATGTGAAGTTATGTTGGAATGAAGCCCTACTGAGACCTAATCTCTCCAGGCCCCTTTTGGAGTAGTGCAAAGATCCACAGCATACCCGCAGATAAGTAGGATCCCACTGTGATTTTCTAGGACTCTGAAAATAGACGAGTCTTTACCTTTGAAATTTACATTAGTGGAATGTACATAAGCAGGGGTTGATTCTGGCTGAGAATATGGCAGATGCTATTCATAATTGCAGTCTGTCCCTTTTATCAATGCAGTTTCATTGTCCATGAAACAGGAAAGCTTAAGTAATGCTCTTAATTTCTTTGAGATCTTATCCTCTAACAAAATGTGCTTATCCACAAGCATTTTCTAATTACTAATATTTTTTTCTTACCGAATTCTTTTGTAACTGCTGCAGTGATTTGTTGTAAATACTGTGTCAGCTCCAAGAAAATTAGTTTTCTGGAATTCTGTTTTTGATAAATCCACAACTTGGTATGCCCAAGGAAAGCAGGAGATGACAGAAGTAGCTAAACCCTTGACAAGTTAAGGGTCGCATTTGTATTAGGAAAAAAATAAGCATCAGTGGATTAATCTCTTCTTTTCTCAGTCCTGTTGATCAGTAGTAGGAAATATTAGTCTAGAAAAATATCAGGGTTCTTCTGAAATGCCTTTTTTCCTTTTTTTAAAGTCGCATAGATATATGAAGGCAAACAGGAGGAAACCTACCTTTTCAGAGTTCTTGTCACACCACAAAACTATGTGGTAACCACCAGTTTTATTGCTAATTTTATTATAAGACTTACCTAATTTTCTCAAAGTAATTTTTGTATGTGAGAAAAGGCAGGGAAAAGGTCTTTGCCTCTGCAATACATACCACTTATTTTATCTGTATATCTGCAACCCAGATTTCTCAGTTGACAGCTTTTTTGGCATGCTTACCACACATCACGGGTAAGAAATTGCAGCACCATCTATTAACAAATTTTGTGCGTATTTGCCTTGTATTTTTCCTGGGTTTAGATTTGTCCTCTGGCCTGAAATATTTTATGTTGGAGATAATCCAAATATGCTATGACATTTCAGAAAACAAGTCCGGCAAAAATGCGAATTTAACAATAAGGAGAAAAAAACCCCATTGAGTATCTTTTAGTAGAAAATATTTCTTGTTCTGTGATGTTATTCATCCTCCACACTGATTGAAACAGGATTCATAATAAATTTGGAATTGCACTTAGGTGATTGATGCAAACCTGATTTGTAAAAGAAAAAGTGTACACTGAGACAATAAAATCAATTTTAAATTAGCATTTTCTATATTTAAAGTACTTCAAACCTTAATGTTCTCTAGTATAGATTATATATTTCTCTTACATGTAAAAAGTCCAGAATTCTGCCTCCTTTTTTGTCATTTGTAATTCCTTGATTTTATGTAACTCCTCTAGATGTAACTATCTGATCTAGTTTTAACTCAACTTAAACTTGTACAATCTCATTAAAGTTGCACAGGTTTAAGTTAGGGCAGATCCAACCTGCTGTCCTATAGTATTTTCTGAGCAGGTTCTTGGTAGTATGGAGCTCTAATGGCTGGGTTTCCTTGGACTAGTTAACCAGGAGTGATCTGCTAAATCTTCTTTCAGTAATGATGCATTTATCCTGGGGTAGCTGGCTGAATCTCTTTGCCTACCCATTTGTAAAATGGTGATGAGTCTTTACTGACTTTTCATATAGAGGCTTAAATAGTTACGGTTTATATTGTTTAAACTATGGTTTTAGTGCTTTTGAAAATTGAAGACAGTTCGTAAGTATTAGTGGAAGGGGTCTACTTCAGCCTGTAAGGGCAGAATGTGATTGCGCAGGGAATAAAGTAACCTGCCTTGCACTCTGTTCGGTGTTAAATTGGATAGGAGTTTTCTTGTGTATTTTGGACCATATGGAGAAGTGTTACGTCACTACATACATACATAGACATCTGACTGTATTTGCTTGTGTCTCTATATACATCCATACATTAAAAAAAAAATCTTTTTCTGTGATGGCATGCAATATGTTCTGTCAATTAATATTCCAAGTTTAGAAATTAAAAAATATATGAAAAATCTAATCTTATCCACTTAAGTTGCCCTGCTGGCTTTATGGAAAACTAGTAAAAGTTGGGAAGCCAGTTCTATAGAATCTCACTGAGTTTCTGAATGAAGCTCCTGCTAATATCCAGGTGAAATCTCCACCTGCCCCAGAGATGAGACTATGTGACCCGGTATAGAAAAATCAAAGAGTGAGTACACATTTCTGAGAGAGAATGTTTAAAGAAGCTACTACTGAAAGACAACAACAACAACAAAGTAGAAATTCACTAGTAGTGGGAAACATTTATCAAATGGCTAATACAACAATAGGAAAGGATCAGAGTTAAGGTAAAAACAGGTTCCTAAGGAACAGGTAACGCTCTGGGTCATGAAGTTCATGACTTGGCATTAAGTATCTTTCAGTGTTACGTAACTATCGCTCTCACCTGAGAGAGGAATCACAGCAATGATGATCATCTTGATGCCAAAATGCAACCTCCTAGATTATTTACATTATTCGCATTAAGCTGACATTTACTAGAAAGACAAATATGAGTATTTGTCTGTTCAGTATGGTAGGTAGTTAAATGTATGTGGCTACTTGTGTAACAGTGAATGGAAATTGGTAGTGGGGACAGGCACATTTGGAGAATAAGAAACTTAGAATACCTATGTCCGTTTCAGAAACTGGAAATTCAAGGGTTACATTTAAAATATCGCACCCAAAGCAGACAGAGGTATTTAAGTGAAGAGCTGCCTTAAAATCAGTTACTGGGCTGAATGTAAAGGTTTCCCTTCAACCTGACCAGAGCAGGAGACCTGCCATGCAGGGAAGCTATTGTTGCAATGATAGCATAAATATATTACAAAGAATACATTGACAAGTTTCACAAGCAGCACGAATTGGTATCTCTTGACTGTCTGTGATGGCAATGTAATATGGGTGAAGTTTCCTTTTTTAAGTAAGCACTGTTTAGTGAGAAGCCAGCAACTGTATTTCCCAAAACATTTATTTCTTTGTCTTGCTAACCTAAAAAGAGAATGAAACAATTTAAATGCAATTTTGTGAGAACAAAATACAGCCAAAATAAGAAAATGTAAGTTGAGTTTCATCCTAGTGTGATTTTAAAATAGCTGAATTATAAACCACTCAAAAAAAAGAGACTGATGATGGGAATGGGCACAGAATTTTAAGCATAATGGTGCTGCCAGACTGATACTGAATTGCTGCAACTGTGATAGAGAATGTACTCAAGCTTTCATTCAACAGATTGGTATTTGCCTGAAATCTGCAAGGGGTTTTGTGATATCCACAAATGTGTCAGCCACAAAAGCCTAGAACAGTGTTACGATTATATCTGTTGACCTTTGTGAGTGAGGGGCTCTGAGTTTGGCAATAGTTGCACACCCACAGACACCCGTGGGACCTCGATTCAGTAATACTCAAAGCTTTTGTAAAGAGTTTGCTTAAGCAGAGACGCGATCAAAGTCCTCCTAAAATATGTGTTTTTTTCATAGATCAAATTTCAGCTCGTTTTGGATCTGCAAAGTTCTAAGTGTGATGTAAGCCTATAAATAACCACAGGAGGTTTTTACCATTGATTTGAGTGGTCTTCAGATAAGACTCTGTGCATCAACACATTCCATGCAGCATGTAAAATTCATTTTAGCTTAAAGTTTATGCATAATTTAAACTGAAAAACACCCTGGTAACTGGCTGCTTGTTTATTTTTATCTTCTGTTCCCCTCACCCTCTTCTGTGGTCTATGCCTCCATTTTTCAGGTTTTTTTTTTTCTAGGGATTTTCTTTCTTCTCTAGTGTATAATACTGTTGGCTTTTTGTTGTTGTTGCTGCTGGTTTTAATATCCTTCTTAATCCATTTCCACCCCCCTTTTTTCTTTTACTGACTGTTTCTTCTTTTTACTATCAAACTCTCTTCCCCCCCCCCCCCCCCCCCCCCAATATCTTCTGGTAAACAGTTCCTCCCTACTTCTCTCTCATGCCTGTCTAATCCAGCATTACTCGCTCTGCCTTATCTTTCCATCTCGTATGTCATGTTCCACCTGTTTTCCATGTATCTGCAGCTCCAGATCCTTGTCATCTTCTCATAAAAGTCCTACTCATCCTCTCTTAAGTATCTACTTTCAAGTCTCCCTCAATTTTCCACATTTATCTCAATTATTACTTCAATCTTCTGGAAAAAAAAATCTCCTATACTTGCAAAAAGCTCAAAGTTTGTAACTTTCTCACATCAAAATAGTAGTTTAGTCCTTTCTAAATTCCACTGCACCAATTCCTGCTCCTTTTGAACACACTTGCCCCATTTTCCTTTACTCCAATATACTGTTTAACACTTTGTTCAAATAACCAATTTCCACTGAGATGTTAACCCCTAATGTAGAGGTTTAAATGATGAAAAGGTGATTTTTATCAGAGTATACATAATCTAATATTTAATTCCCTAGTTGTGTTCACGCAAACATTACACAGAGCTGAATCAAGATTCTGCTCTGAAAGAATCTCCAGTTATTCAAGATCTTTCATTGAAACATAAAGGATTTGTATAGAATGTAAACTCTGAAGAAACATTCAGAAGAAAATAGGTAGTTATTTAAAATAATATTTTTTCTTTAAATCTTTGTTTAACACTAAGTGTAATCACCCTGGAAAGATGCAGCTTCTTGAACATGGCAAGCCCATGGTTGTGAGAGTTCGGTGGGCCTTTGAGAATGAAGTTTTATGATACACAATTCAGATGTTAGAAAGGCATGATCAACAATGAGAAAAAAAATCAATGGAATAATTAGCTCAACTCATCATAACAGGAAGTATTAGGCCAGTCTGAGACAAATAATACAGATGTCTCTATATAGGTTTGTCTAGAAGAATCTTAAAAAACTTATGCAGTACTATTTATTGTGTGCATGCTAGATAAACATTAACAGCTACGTAATACTTATGAAAGTCACAAGTAATCACAATTACAAAACTGTGTTTTCTTAAACAAGTTTATATACGTTATATATACGTGTTATTACATATAACACCCAGAAACACCCAGTGATACTGCAAAGCTCCAGAATATCAGCACTTTCAAAACAATTTGCTTAGCATATTTAAACAGACTTGATTAGGGACTGAGGCCCAGTTTCTCAAAGGTGATTAAGTACGTAAGTCCCACTGAAATCAATTTACCTATATATGAATTTAAAATGGCTACTGAGATGTATTTTGATATAAAATTCATTTTATATGTTTTCTCACCACTGTGGCACATATAGCAAGGTTAAACTCTGTTACCATAAACTATTTAAAGTTTTTTTTAAAATATATGATGTCAGCATTAAAAACAAAAAAAGAAACTGCTTAAGGAGACCTGTCATTTTTATAGCAAATTTATGATATTTTATTAAATGCTTTTGAAAATTTAACTTATATGGGACACAGGTATTACCATAGAAATAATTATAGTTACTTGGCACTTTCCAAAACTTGTTATTATCTTTTCAAACAGCAGTCCTAGTCAGAACTGTGCGGTAATTTAGCTGAAAATAATCAAATCGGTAACAAAACTTTAAAACACAATTCTTTTTAGAATTATTCTCAACTTCCTAAATCATGCTGTTAATTTGCACTTTTCTAAGTATACTTGTTAAGAAGAACTTTTAATATTTACTACTGAATTTCAATAGAAACAGCCTATGCTGTATTTCTGTGTTACAAGTTTCCTTTACTCTCTGTCGTGGCAATCAACACCTTCTATTTTTAACAGCTCATATGAAAAAGCAAATGAGAAGTGAAGAGACTGTATGTGAACTGCAGCATACAGACACAATGAAGTTTGCTTGTTTTCTCTCTTTGCACTTTAACCATGGAACCAGCACCTAGAGCAGTTGTTCAGTCCTCCATCCTGCTTTTAACTCTTTGCAGAAAGAAAGAAAAAGGAAGATCTCCTTCTACCACAAGAGTTAAATATTTATGTCTACATAGTTTTCTATCTTTTAAGCCAGAATTTATCCATGCAAGGACCTTTTCTATGGTACCAAGGCTTTTTACTTTCCCTCAAAGTCTTTGGTGAGTGATTCCTTTAATGTGGAACAGTGTATCAATGAGGTGACTCCATGTGCTCCAAGAGGTTTTTTAAGCAGGGCTTCCCTTTACAAACAAACATGCCAACTCTTTCCATGTCTACTATATGCATCCAAGTGAAGTTCCCAACAGGAGTCCATACTGCGATGTGTACTGTTCAGGATATGCATAAACAGCATAGAAATTGGTTAAGGAGTAGAATGAGTTGTTGATGATACGAGGTTCTTTGAGGCAGTAAATGCAGGTACCAGCTATAAAGAGTCACAGGACTTTGTGAGGGAATCTGACCTGGAAAACAAATGGCAGATGAAATTAATGTCTTTGTAGGTATGAAAATGATGGGAAAAATAATGGTAACTTCACATACAAAACAATGAGCTTTGAGGCATGTGTAATCACGTAGGAGCAACGTTGAGACAAGGGACATGATGCATGTGACATCATACCTTTACATGTTTACATCCATGAACCTCCAAAGTGTAGTCTTTATGAGGTGACTGATTTTAACTTGGTTAGTGGAGCACCTAAAAAAAGCATTTCTGTCGTTTTTGTATTTTTCTGCTTGTATTGCCTGAAAAGTCTTAGCTTTTCAGTCTGCCATGTTAAATTCAATATCATTCAAAAAGGTAAAAAAATTTAAAAAAAAAAATACCCAAACTAGTAAGTACAGTCAGAAAAGATTCCTGAAAGCAAACCTGTAATTCTTCTTTTATAGTAGTTAATGTTTAATAAATTGAAACAAAAAGGGAAAACAAAAAAAGAAAATCACAGGAAAAAGACACTTGAATCATGACCACAAACTTAATGTTCTGGATGATTAATTCTTGTAACTTCTTGATAGCTGTTATAAAATATTTAAAAACATTGACTATGTATAAAAGAGTTGAAAGGCTGCACGGTCTTTTTTGAAGTTGAGTAGTCTGTAGTAAAAGATCTTTGGGTTGTTGGGGTACTGACATCAATATAGAAACTTTGCACAAGAGCAAACTAGGATTTAGGAGGATTCTGGATAACTTTACACTGTTATTCTTAACAACAAAGAATCACAAGGACAATAAAGTTCCGACCATCCATTTAACTGTGAATTTAAATATGTTAAGAGATTTTACTGAGAAGCTTAATAGCAGAAAAAGTTTTAAGTGCTTTATGATGTATTCTCTTAATCTTTTATCTTTATTCCTATGAATACTTTTTGGATCATGAAGACAAAAAAGTTTGGCTACTCATTTTCAACTCTCTCTTCTTCTTCAATGCAAAAGCTAGCACAGTCGATATTGTCCTCTCAAATATATGCTGTGGGGCTGTGCTAATGGTGTTATGGTGCTTTGGGGGTTACCTCTCACTTCTGAATTATCCCTGCTTGCTTGCAGGAGGAAGAAGGACCTGCTGCTGGTGAGAGCTTTCCCTCCAAAGCATAGTAGTTGGCACAGCACATGCATTTAGCAGCAAGCTTTCTTACAGGGGTGCAGGTCCCACACACGCTATCTAGGGCACAAACTTAGTTTCTTAGTTTTGCCTCTATTAACTACGTCCCCAAACACTGGACAGGGAGGCAGGGGGAATGAAGGTGAGAAATAAATATTAAAATCATGGAGCTTAGTATTAAGCAAGGCTTAATGAAGGCTTGGAGTTACACTACTGGAAACAGTTTCAAAGAACTCTGTCTGCAGGGAGTGATTCAGCTCCCCTAATGCGGCCATTGAAAAGCTTAATCGTCCAGCTTAAGCTAATCACCTTATGTTTTCAGTTACCTGGATCATTGAATAATTTGGGTGAATATCCCCCAGCTTTCATAATGAATTCAAGAGCTAACAAACTAGGTAGGAAGAGAGCTGTTGATAAGTGTGATAGATAAGACTGTGTTTTAAGCTTTATTTCTCTTTGAAGCTGTTTTCCAGTAGTCCGTAAGGTAAAGCCCCCCACTTTGCTATTGTCCTGGGGATCTTTGTACTTGGTATCATACGCACAAACTGCATTATCTCCATAGTTGTGCTAATCTATATCCAGCCTCTCAGGCTTGATCCTTTCGTCTTTTTGGTGATTTAGAAGGAAAGGCTGAATTAATGCAGAGGAAAATTAAAAATAAATTATTTTTTTAAAAAATATATGCCACTTCTCCCCTCAAGTACAACACAGAGATAAAAGCATGTAAAATGACATTGCATTGCTATCTATTCCTAAGCTCTATTCTACCTTGTCAAGCAAAGTTTTTCATATTATGACAGACAGAATTGTCTTTTTTTTTTTCCTATTTAGTAATATCTGTCAGTGTTCATTATGGTCTCCAAGACATAAGCATGGACATTCATTCATAGTATTCGTAATGAAAAATAGTAAGGAAAAATCTACTTCTGAGAGTTTGTAATCTATTCAACGGAAAGATGACTGTTAGTAGTAGAATAGCCTGACAACTTTGATAGTAAGCAGTGGCTGGTTAGGTAAAAGATACTATTTCTTTGCAGAGAGAATTGAGCATTGCAGTCCATTCAAAAAAATATGTTTCAAGGAGAGAAAAGGTGAATATAACTTGTTTCCTAGTCCAGGGAGCTGTATAGTGTGAAGCATAAAAAAAAAAAAAGTGGAGATAAATATTTAAAAAAAAAGAAAATAACTTTCACCCTTATTCCATTTTGTGATGTCTGCTAGATAACTGTTCAGCCCAAACTCAAAACAAAATGCATCTTAAGTACATTCTTATGAATTCTCAGAATGGATACGCTTAATGTAAAGCAGGTTTCTATCATTATGGTTACTGTGAAATTTTTGAGATTTCTTTTTTTGGTGAACCAAGTACCCTTAGGTACTTGCCTGAGAAGCACACGTAAAAGTACAACATAATTCCGATGATTGTAAATAAAGTTTTCCTTGAATGAAACATTTTTTTATTCCCTAGAGAAATCTTCGTGTCCTTTAGGTATGCATTAGAAATGAAAGGATTATGATGCTTACTTGCTGTTTTTACTGAAATCTAGACTGCTAATTAAAACATGACATAGAATAATTGTCTTTCATACTCCTAAATCTTGTGTCTTTGGCTGCTTGAATTTCAAAGAGTACAACAGAGATAAGTAGTTAATTTAATTTTTCCAACTGATTGCTATGCTTGTTACTTGAATAAGCTGCAAAATAACATCAATTTGGGTTTTTTGGGGAATGAGCTCAAAGGTTATGAAATACTGCATAGTTATACAAATTTATGCAGGTGGATTTCCTTCACTTGTAAATCAGTTTTGAAACAAGATATATGGATATAATACATGGTAAAATCCTTTATGTAAATCTCAAAAGGTAATTCTATAGTCTTGCCATTTTTTATTTTTTTTTTTTTTTATTATTAATTTCCTACATTTTATTGCCTTTCCCATTCCTTAGACATTGTTACTGTCACATCTGAATCTAAAAGGATTGTAAAGGCATCTTAATTTTAGGGTAAAAGGGTGGTGGACTATTTTAAAATTTCACAGAAAGAAAGAGAGGACATTTCCAATTTCTATTTCTCAATGAAATGTTGCAATCAGTTATCTTGATCATTCATAAAAGTTTATATAGAACTATTAACTATAAGGAGGTTTAGTTACATTCCATGTGGAAAAAAACAAATATACAAAACAATAATAAAACCCCCTGAGTCCAAGAGGATATAAGAAGTCAGGAAAAATCTTTCCTATAAGTCTACATTCTGCTAGTTTCTCCTTACATCTTCATTCCTGTTATCAATCAAGAAGCATGAAGATGCATGCTTAATTCTGCCTGTTTTATAAAACTTAAGCATGTTTCTAAATGAGCGTAACTAGCTAAATTCAACAGATTTCCATGACACTTCAGAATTAATTTTTTTTTTTACTTAAAGCAAGTATTTATGAGCTTTGCTAAATATAGATTTTCTTTTTTGTATAAGATTATGCTTTTTATATTTGATAGGGAAGATAGAGAGAATAGGTCATATTGCTGACATGTAATTACAGAAATGCACAGTAAAATAGGCAAATTCTTTGATCAGTAAGACTCCTTATCATTATACAGCCTCTTATAGCCACATGCTCATTAGGAAACTCATGAATTCAAGTCTTTTATGAGAGCTTCATTGGTACAAAGTATTTATTTCAAGCACTAGTATCTCCAATTATCATTCTGATGCAGTTCAGCAGTGTTGAAAATTAGTGTCAATCACAAGATTTCCTTTGAAATTTCAGAAAAGCAGAGCTGGAGCAGAGTATACTGCTGCCTTCTGAACTTCAGAACAGTTTAGGCACCCTCTTTGCATACTATAGAGCGCAAGTCTTTGACTCTAGCATGGATAATGGCAGGAAGCTTGAAAATCAATTACCTTTAAATACTGCACAAGGAAACCCTTTTGATTTCTCATCAAAAGCACCTGGGATATGTGGTGTGTAATTGTAATTTAAATGATATGCAAATCTTGTTAAAGGTACCAAAATGAAAATATGTTGCCTGTTTCCCCTTTTGTAGAGTCACTATTAGCTCCCTGGCTTGTTGAGCTTGTTGTCTATAGCCAGTACGCTCCAGATTTCATATTTCATATTGGGGTTGGCTCTTGGGCTGTACGCATCTTGAATAGGTCAAATTGGCTGGCTTACGACCTGTGCTTACACTCGTGGTGCTCTAAGTAAGATGTCATAAAAATTTAAAAAATCCCAATGTTTCAAACACATGTCTGGACCTTAAATACTTTAAATACCAGCAAAAACTCAGCAGAAATCGGGGGGGAAATAGCAGCCAGTTGCCCTGTTCAGCAGTTCTTTCACCTGCAGTGCCACTAAAGGCATGTTGCTTGGGAGCCACTGCCTCACAGGGAAGGGGTGCATTTACAGCACTGAGACTGTAGTGTTAGGTTTGAAGCTATATCCTTTTGTCAGCCCATTCCTGGGGTTTTTTTTTTGGCGGGGAGGTGGGACAGATCATACTGTGAGCACCAAGCTTTTCTGGTTGTAAATCTGGGCTGTGGAAGAAGTGTCTTCTCCGCCACAGATAGAAATACAGTAAGGAGCAAATCAATGATTTGTGCAGAAATAAGTTGGTTGGTGCCAACCAAGTTCCTTCTTTACTCGTTTTCTCCCACAAGAAGGAACAGCACCCTGAGTCCATACCTGATCTGTGTGTTCCTCCAAGGCTTGTTTGACAGCTCAGTCAAGGCTGGGAGCATTTGCTTTTTTATATGTCTCTTGAGCAGTATGCATCTATAAGAAAAGTTGCAGCACTCCAAAGCTGCAAAGGAAACCAGAGACAGTGGAGCCAGAAGCTAGAGATTTCCCCTGCCCAGCTACCAATGACACTTCCTAGCTGGGACGAATTAGTCTATACCTGGCTCTCATCTTCCAAGTGGAAACCATGTGACATGTTCTGTCAGATCAGAAAAACACTGATGGCTGTCCATCTCAAAAAGGTGCTTCAAGAACAATTGTGTAAAATCAGGAATTAATTTATAGTATAAACTTCCACTGGTCGACTATAACCTTAGGGAAATTCATCTTACGTTTATCAAAATAATTATCCTGACACTTGCTTATTCTGGAAAGGGTGGTAGGATTTCCATTAAAATGTCTTGGTTTGTGCTTAAGTTTTTCAATTATGTAAAGAGACTTCAAATTGTTTGTTTTTCTAGTTGAATAATCTAAGCTCCATTTCTCTGAAAATCAAAGTTTAACCTTTTTTTATATTCTACAAATATTCATACCCTATTGCTTAGAGTATATCTGGGCTACTAGAGAAAATTTTAGTGACGATAGTAAAGACTGAAACAGAAAGATGGATATTTTTATGTGTTTAACTCAAACATGTCATTTGTTCAATAATTTAGAAGAAGGGTTTATGTAAAGAAAAATAAATATTATTTATCCTTCTTTAAGAGTTTTTTACAGCCATCACCCTTATAGAAAGTGGCTGAGCTCCAGAAATCAATATTTATTTCCAGCATATTTAAGCTTCTTAGATAACTAGAACATTAAGTTTATAGAGCTGTGTAAAATATCTCTTTTTAAGACTGTGACGAGTGTTTAGTGTGATATAAATTTATTTGTTGTGTTTATGTTGTCCCCTGAGGAATATATTACATGACAACAGTTGTGAGGGGTGAATCTTAACACTTTCTAGAAAAAGACACCCTGTTCTCTAGTTCACTAGTAGCCTGCCACAGAAAATATCAGTGAATTAAGTCCATCGCCAAAATTTCAACAACTTCTGCAGAGGTTCATTGAAATCTCAGATTTATTATCTAAGTTTTGAACTACAATACTAATACTTTTTCACTGTCTGAAGTTAAAGAACTAGAAGGGGTTAGAAATAATGGAGGAGAATCTGGATGATTTGGAGTTTGATTACTTGGAACAACCATTTTTAAATGGTATTTGGTCTTCTAAAATTATGCTCATACTTATCTTTAAGACATGAGTAAGTTCACTGAAATTTGTTTCTTTAAAGTTGGCTGAAAACTGAGACTCCAAATCAACAGTTTTTACAGCTCTGGGGTAAAATAACCTTTAAGAGCTGAAGTTGGTGATGTATTTTTATGCGTTGAAGTTGTATTTTCTGAATAACGCCTAACTTTCAAATAAGTGTAGTTCCACCTAAAGTAGTACCTGATAGTCAAGCTCTCCCTGTTATTGATATTCTTTTATGCAGTTTTGTTCAGAATTAACCTTTCTCTTTTAGTTCTCAGTAGATTAGCATGAAATGTATATTTTACAGCTATGACTTGAACACATAAGACAAGCATGTCATTAGAACTTGACTTTATCTTGTTCAGTACAGTCCTTTTGTTCTTATGTTTCCTGACTATATCAAAGCTACGTCACATTTCATAAATGTGTTGAAGTGTTGTTCTGGCTCTTGTTCTTCATTTCTTTTTCCCTAAAGCTCACAATTTCTTCCAGTCATTCCTGCCTAACCCCTGGCTTTAATCTTTCTTTTCCCTCTTTTAAAAAAAGAATCAAGAAAACCAGAGATAAAGAAGAAATGAAATATATTACCTATTCTTTATAAAGAATAATTATTTATGTATTGATATGGCTAAGCTGAATTAAATCTAAATTCTAATCAAGTAAGTTCCTTAGCTTGTTTTTTTCCCCTCCCCTTCTGATACTTTTAGATGTCTCCTGTTGCTAACACTGTTTTATATGGTCCTTATTCTGTACTTTTTAAATATACATCTAGCCATCATAGAGTCTGTCTTCCAAAAGTTATTTTGTAATGAAATATTTTTGTGAATACACTTTCTCACTCTTAAAACACAATTTTTTGTCCTGTGTGTCTGATGAGCTGTAAAGTTAGAATTTTTATTTGAACCATCTTGAAATTCGAAGGTCTTCTATTCATAGTTTAAGTTGATATGTATAATTAAATGTATACATTTCTATGCAGTTTAGAAACTATAAGCAACAGTGAAGAAGTGTCATCCAAAAGATAGAGTAATTCAAGTGCAGCTGAAGTGCTGGCTATCTTCTACCTATTTATTATCCTCCCAAATTTTAGATTAAATGAGTAAGGTTCCTCCACTTAAAAATGTAATTACTTACTTAGTCTTATCAGGTGTTCCCTGAGGGTTTAATGGGAAAAGGGGGAGAAATTTAAGAGAGGGGAGAAATAAGTGCTTCGTATGCAAAAGGCCTGTTGAGGCTTTTGTTGTTTTTCCCTAATAATCTGAAAAATTCAGTTGCTGTATTAATATCATACTGATTTTTAAATTTCTAAACGTAGACTTCTTTAAGATGGTATTTTGTAAACAGACAATTTTTCCTTTACTTATTTTAATTTAGATTTTATTCCAGTTTAAGGCTGAGGCCCTTCTAATATCAGTTAAAGAAAAAAATTGGAAAGATAAAAACGGCAGGACCCTCTTTCAGCAAAGCTGTATTTTAGATGTGCATAAATGTGTCAGTGAGTGAAATAGCAGGCCATATCTCTTATAATGAAACATTATTGCATAGAGTTTTAGATAGGGAAATTTGGTTAAAAATTAAAAGGCCTTCTTGCTCTTCCTAAATCTGATTTTCACAGGATGCTCATGTTAGTCTGAGACTATTGTAAAAGGTATTCTCTTCTTATTTCTTAATCTCTCTGAAAGAAAACATTTTAGTAGAATGGATGCTGTCCCAATTTAAAATAAAATTCTACCTAATGAGAGTCAGCTCTGAGCTGTACCAGCCATTGACTTGGAGGTGACTTTTGAATTACAAAGTGGGTGCATAGGCATTTCATCTTTGAAAGTAAGTCCTCAATTTTTCTTGAGACAGCATGAGGTTTCTCTGTCCCTCTAAAATCTATAGGTTTTGCAGAGAGATGTTCCCCATGGACTAACAATTTGTGTGTGGATTTTCTGGCAATCCCTATGAAATTGTTAGGTTTAAAATGATTTCTCCCAATATCTTCCTCCAGTAGCAATTTTCTATAGCTTTACTTTCATGAAATAGTACAAAATCAGGGAAGCAATGATCTTTATAATGGGAAATGCTTTCTGAGAATAATAATAATACCTGTTATAATATTCAAATCTCATTTTCATTGTATGCAAGAGATACACCAAGAGTAGATAATCAAGAGCTGTCTTTCAGGTTTTATACTCTCATTTGCATTGATGTTAATTTAATTAACACCACAATTAAGGATAACATTACTGTCATGGGAGTATGGAGTGTTATGGTGCAAGGATGACTAGAAATATAAGGAAGACAGCAAGACAAAACTAAGGCAAATGACAATAAAACTACATATGTGATTATCAACTGCTAAAATTATATTGATCGTGCTCTACTAAGTAGAGTATCAGTAACCATACAGATCAACCTAGGCAGCTTAACTACCTAGAAATAATTATACTAATTCTAATTCCATGGGGCACAAGAAGACTGTGTTGGACTTATGCAAACTTCTACAATGAAGGAGATGCCTGCTACTTTTCAAAGTACTTTTAGCTTGATACAAGTTCTGAAAAACAAAGCTTCAGATATTGTGGGCTTTCAGGACTAAACGTCTATTATTTTATTTTATAGCAATTCTTTATTCATATTAGGAATAAAAAGAAACAACCAACTACTTACCTAAAAACTATTTGGACCACATTGATCTGAAATGTTATGTGGAAGGTGCTGTGAGAAGTCTGCAAAGAGCCACATACAGTAAAGATGATGTAATCATGATGATGTCACTGCACGGGGGTAGTTATCAGGCAGCTAGGGCTCCCCCAGAAGCCTGCCCTCCCTTCTAACAATGTACAATGGAAATAATGATAATGTGCTTTTTGCAGTCAAATTTTGTTTTTTAAATCTCGCACTACAGGTTTACGATGTGAGTGGGATTTTTCAGAAACCTAGCTGGTATAACTCTGCCTTCATTAAATTCATGGGATTTCAGTGGGAACCAATAGAGACTCTGGTTTTATGTTTGTAAATTAAGAACTTCATGTCAGTGAAGGGAAGCCTGCATGAAAACCATTTCTGCCATTTTTATAGTAATCTTCTAAGTAAACAGCATTTTGAGGTTTTACTCTCATAGTGTTATTGTATAGAATGGTTTAGTTTCCTGGTTATAATGACAGTGTGTCTACACCTCTGTGCATCATGTTGCATTGTACTAGTTTATGCTTTTAAAGTGCAAGTATTTCAAAGGAACAACTGCTTTTTAGACAAATTTCATTTTAAATTTTTGGAAAATTACTCATATGCATGTTCACTTATTATCATGGCAAAACAATTCTCATATTATCTGACTTCAAAAACAGGTATATCAGTTAATCATAGCCATAAGTAATTTGGTAAACAACAGAGTTTAAGACTGTTTTAACACATTCATGTAGTGAATAGGAAGACAGCAGAGCAACCTGTGACCATCTTTGAAGACAGCAACTTTCAGGTTTAGATCGATCAGTTTAGATACATTTTAAAAAATTAACAGTACAAAGTTAAATGCAGTTTTCTGACTCAGATATGTGGTGCAATGACACAGAAAGAATGTAGAGTGACTATATTGAAAGAATGGTGATCTGCATTAGCCAATTGCTTATAATATATGGATTAAATCCCAATTTATCACTTACAATTAAGAATTAATAGCTAGTCTTCTAAAATATAAATTATGTAGTCTTAATTTCTTGTGTTTCTCTTTACATCCAGATCTTCAGTTGCATAGAAATACTGGGTTTACTTTTTTACTTGTGATTATTTTATCTGTTTGAGCAGAAAAATTCCGTCAGGCAATGTCCTTATTTGAGGGTGAAAATAAAAACGACAATGAAAGAAAACTCACTGCAAGCAGAAATTGTAATAGAAATCCTGAATTTTAATTAATTGATAATTACTATTCAAAACACTAGATAATGTCACTCAGACTATCAGAATGCATTCCTTTGTATAAAGGAATTATGCAGTCTTTTCCTTCTATTTTTGTTATACAAATTTCAAATTTCCTTTCATGTTACTGTTAATTCCACATGAAAAAGAATTTAGAAATTCTCTTTCCTCCTTTCTTTCTTGTAGGCATAGTATGTTTTAACATAATCATTGAATTAATTTCTTCCAGTTTAAGTTTGTAACTGTTTTGCATTTTGCCTTCCTCCTTTAATCCATAAGCTTCAACTTAAAAGGAACATATTTTTAGCTTTTTTTTTTTTAAATTTAAAAATATTTGTTCTCAAATATGCTTATATACCTGGTTAAATAAAAATCAGGATATACAAGGGACTGTGCAAGGTCACATAATTGAGTGACTGGAAACATGAGATTTGTAGTACACTAGAAGTGACAGGAAAACCTTAGGAAATGTTTTGATATAGCCTATCATTATTTATTTAATTGATACAAAGCTTACTCTTCTTTTCCTCAGTGTTTCCTGTAGCTTTCTCGCTATCCCTAAGCACATATTATTTGATAACTTCTCGTTTTATTTAGCTTTTTTTTTTTGTTTATTAATTTTGAAAAAAAGTCATTGCAATTACAAAATATCTCTTAGGACAAAAAGCAAAGCCCTGCCAATAAGAATTGTAATTAGAATATAGTCCTTGTTTACCCATTTCATTTTAATTGTTTTGAGGAAGATCTAGCACACGGTGGAATAATCTCAAGAGAAAAAAGTGGAAATACCCTTTCTCGCTTACAGTAAGTCATTCTTCAAATTCAGACTACATTTTCCTTTTCTCAATTTGATCTCATTATTTCTAGATATATCCCATTTGTATTCTTAAATAATTACTCTTGCCCCTTGGTGTTTACCTTCTCATTCCTTTTGACAGATGTATCTCCTCCCTCTCCCCCCACTTAATTGTTGGTTAGTCAAGCTGTACATATTTAATCTTTCTAAGCTTTTCTTATGTGTCATCCCTTCCAACCCATTAAGCTTTTTTCCCCCTTTGCTCTGAGTTCCTTTCAGTATGTCAAAGTACAAAAGATGGAGCTGATTGTACTTGTCAAGTGTTTTCCAGTTCAAATCTAAAAGGATAGTCTCATCTTCTTTGACTTGCAAAGAAAAGACAGCTCTATCCCTTGTTTATGCTAAGGTCCAGTTTCTACACTCTGACAATGCAAAAATATCCAAATAGGGATACTGATTTCATTGCTGCTGCAGTGAAATAGTCTAAGAACACCAAGGTTCTGGTTAATGTTTTACCAACTTAATTTAAAAATAGTCCAAACTTAATAATTCACATTTTTGTGAGTCTTTTGTTGTGGTATAGATACCTGTTTATATAGAGGGGTTATTATCATGAAAGGACCAGCAGGAATAAAAATATTTTCATGTTGTAACTTGAGAACTTGCCACATTTGAAAGGACATTGTGAGACTAAATGCATGGAAGGTTATGAGGATAAAGCGTAATGACTTGTTGCAGAAGGCAATGTTAATCTCTGATCATGAGCTGCAAAAGGGATTCTGCTACACGGATTACAACACAACGTAGACTATGCTAGTACAGACTTAGAATGGAAAAGATTTCTGAAAATAGCAGATCAGACTGACCATATTTGCCAACACCACAACCACTGCAGATTTTGTGTGATTTTTTTTTTTTTTTTCAGTTAAATGGTCTTCACTTTAAAAGTCCAAATTAGGTTGGTAGGGTTTATTTGAAACCATTACCTTATTGGCAGGTGATATTTCAGCTGAGAAACAGATGAGCAGTTCTTGCTGTTGCTCTGATGCCACTGTCTTCTTTTGCAATCTAAATAAGTTGCTGAAAACGGCTCTCTAAATCAGGGATTTGAAGCCTTGAAGAAGTAACATGGAAAAGACCCAAGCCAGGAAGAAGATGGGAGATTAATTTTCTCACTAAACCAAACAAATAAAACAACAATTAAAAAAAAGGGACATGCATTTGGAATTAATGTTATTTAAACTAACCATGGACTATCTATTATAACCATTCTCCCATGCTTATTGGCATGTTTCAGTTTCTAAAGAGATCGCTCTTGTTTACTGGAATGGTGGAAAAAAAAAATCCTAAAACTATACTGATAGGTAGAAATTTAATGCGCTGAAATCTATATATATATCAATTTGGGTTTCAATTAATATAAATTAAAATATTTCAAAAATATTTAGATCAACATCTTTTCATCTATTGCAACACCAATGTATTGTGAAAGCTGGTATATATGGTATATCATTACTGTTTAATGTTTAAAAAAATCATTAAAACGACAGTATTCACATTTAAGCCAAGTCCTAAACATTCAAGTCCAAAACATTTAGGTAGCCTCTAAATACATAAATAAAAATGAGAAGAAAAAAATGAGAATACTCTATTGAAGAGGTTAATGAAATCCTTATGAAAATAAGGTGCTCCTTTGAAAAAAAGAACATGAATCCTATGTCCTGGATGTACCTTCTCAAATATACTTGCTTGCCTGTGGATTTTAGCTTCTGAGATGGCTTAATTCTGAATATTTTCTTTATTTCTCTTTTAAAATATTGCTAGAACTCCAGTTTAATTTCCATTTCACTCTCTTTGCTCACTAACTCCTTAAGCTTTCTACTTCTGACAGATTACAAGGGTATCATTAAGTAATGCAAGTTCATGTCTTATTAGTAGACAATCCTGTTGACCTTCATTTCCCCATGTCCCATCTTGCATCGCATTTTAATGCTGGCAGTCTCATTTTTACTTTATCTAGGCTTTTAGCTCTTCACTTCTAAAACGAGCACAGAAAAACATCAGAGCTTTTGTGCCCTGATCTCACCTTGGAACTGTGGCTTTCCAAGGCAGGCTAAAGGGTAATGATCATCATTGGTTTTATTCCTCTGTTATTTATATTTGCATGCTATTGTTTTAATGGAAATTTATCCTTTCTTTCTGAAAAGACTGTAAAGTATAAAGGCGTAGGTAGTTTGTGCTCTCATGGTCATTAACTCTGGTGAGTCAAGACATGAGAATTATTTTTAAATCTCACCATTCTTCAGTCTTATCACCTGGTCCATTCTGTGCCTTTGATTTTAAAGTCCCTCTGTGGAACTAATACGGGCATGCATATATTATAACCTGTGACATTAACACTTGATGATAGTGGTTAGCTCAAGTTTCTCATGTGGTTTTTCTCCTTCTGTGCATGGGTCACTTTGATGTGGCTTTAATATGCATGATTTTATTGACCCCCCAACAAGTAATGTATAAAGCCCTGAAACAAATAAGGTCTGGTAACAATACTAATCACCCTCTAAATCTCTGTAACACAAACTGCTATGAAAAGGACATAGCAAATTTAATGCCAGTAACTTTGTTTTCTAGGCAGAGGGGTATTAAGCAAGCTTTCACAAAGTACATGTTGTACTGCCCATTCATTTCAAGCCAATGAAGGAAGCAAAGGCATCATCTGTCATGGGGGTGAAAAGCTGCCAGGTATCTCAAAATCTCATCAGTGAGGAAAACTGAAATTACCACTGCTGATATGAAGGAAAGTATAAAATCGTATGAGTTCAAAATGTGGATCTTGATACAGACATTCACCTAAAAATATGAAAGAGAAGGAAAGTGGAACTCTTCAGCTGGGTAAATCTTAGTAGTTCTGTGTATATGAGAAGCTGCTTCATAATTGTAAAGCATGAGGAAAAAGTAATTCCACATACTATACTGAAATCCCTTTTCAATGGAAGAATCACTTGCATTAGAATAGTTTTAGTGGAGATACCTATTTTACTTGTTTTGGAACCTTCTTTCAGCCAGCCAGTATAAACTAGGTAAAGCATTTGCATTTCTGGATTAAAGAAAATTGCCTGTAGTATTTCTTAAAAGCAGTAAATAGCCATGAGCCATTACCGATTGTTTAGTCAATACCCACAAACAGATTTTCCACTTTTATTATATGTGGCGCCTCTATTCAAAGATACCTCCACATATACCATATTTCTGTAAATATATTTTAAAACCTCATAGGATGCACAGTATTTCACAATAATCTTGTATTGTTTTTTTTAAATACTATCTATAAAATAACTTTTGATTAAGTGTAAGCTTTACATACCAGAACACTTGTGAAAATTAGCTTTCTATCTACCTAATCTTATTCCTCTAAAGAAAAGTTTTCTATCAAGTGTTCCCCATTCATTCTAGCTGTCTGGACATAGACATCCTGAAATATGGAGCTGCTGGCTGGGCGCGGGCTTTTACATGCTGTACACATCCTCCCCTAGGTTGCTGACAACCACGTGAGGACTGAGGCCCAGAAAATACCAAAACCTGCTCCCAACCCAATAGGCATTGTTTTCTGTGCAGCAGCAAAGAGACAGTCATTTTGCTTTCCTGTGATACATATTTGAATAGTCACATCTGTACGACACGGAATCAGATTTTTCTCGTAATATTAGAACTGATCAACTGTGTAACAAAAATTTCTTGTTGAAAATTGTGTTGTAAGCTTTACAAGAAGCGAAGAAAAGAGTGTTACAGTGAGGAATGATTTGAGGTGGTTTTAATATATCCAGCCTCTCCTTCAGACAAGAACCTTTTTTGTGTTATATCGAGTAATTACTGAATTAATGAATTCCATTATAAGGCAGACAAATTCATCATAAGTAAATTTCTCTGAGGTCTGACCTTTTTGTAAAACTTGGCTATTGATAGCATCGGGACACCTGATGTGATAGAAAAGGCTTAGAATGATGTGGCATAGGCTTTTATTTCATTGTTTACTAGAGATAACGATGAATAAATATAGGTTTTATTCAATTTCTAAATATATCTTCCTTTTTTAATAAATAAATCAGGTAATCTAGATAACATCAAGTAATCCAAATAAAGATCTCCTGGATCTTTACTCTAGAGAAATCTGTAGCTTTAAAGAGTTCAAAGATTTCTCACAAGCTTGAAACCATCTGAACAATTTACCCTTACTATGCTTTTTATTGAATATCGACAATATTAAACAAACGGTTGATTTTTGTCCTGAATGTGGAATAGTGTTGAGTTTCACTCATAATAAGTAAACAAGAAATAGTATTTTTTCTTCGGTGAGGTGATTTATTTTTACCAGCACTTCAGTGGAAGGTGCAGATGATTTTCTCTCTACTGTACTCCTTTAGCAATCGTGTTTGACTTCAACCACAAAAGAACAGATTGACATCAGGTATAAAAACTTAATTTGTGCTGTGCCAATGAATATCTGCAGTTTTATATATTGAAGGTGTGGCTCCAGCCTCTCTAGGCAGGAGTGTTTGCAGACAGAGGCCCTGAAACGAAGACTGCAGAAAGGCAAGTAGGATCTGTCAGCTTTTTCACGTTATGTGCATCTGCAGCACGCAGGCTTTAAAAATGTGTCTCTGGACATACAGGAAAGCAGACGTGAGATGTGGTTTAATTAGCAATGGAAATGATCAAGTCCTCTGAAAGTTTTTGGTGATTAGCTTATATGGATAAAGTTATAATTCCTCCCTCACCTATGGGATGCTCTGGTCTACAGCTGGGTCCCCATGCAGCTTTGCAGAAAGTAAAAAGGCAACAAAGAGAGAATACCTCTCTTAGCCAACCCACCATTAATAGAAATAGAAATCCCAGTCAAAGGAAGGAAAATAAGGCTATGCAGAAAGTTATTTTAAAAAAAAAGAAAAAAGTAAGGAATGTGTGGTTCTTTGTTATTCCTAGAGATGAGAACATGGTAACTTATGTCTCAAACATGACAGAAGCATCAGAGTATTGAGATTAGTTTATATATGTTTGATGATAAGGAGTGACTAAAGAGGAGAAATGGAGCAAGCAGTATCATCAGTAGATCTCACCAAACTGCACTCACACAGCGCTCTCTTGCATTGTACCTCACGATGGGAAGAGGAACCCTGAAATGTTCTCCCGAACTCTCCTGTGTGTTTTGCCTTTGTGCATGGTATAGCTTACCTTCTGAACAGGGGATAATTATGACAGCGGTTGTGGCTTCTGCAATAGGTCTTTGTCTCTAGAGAGTTGATGGAAATAGTTATGTTCATGTAGCATTTTGAATGTTATTTGGCACATGGAGCTAGAGAGATCCAGAGGAAAGGAGCGGTCTCTAGAGCCTGGGAGAATAACCAAAAAAACAGGTGCTTTCAGCATGAGGTGAAGGAAACAGAAAGATTGGCCTGGGGAAAATGAGATTTAAGGGAACTCCTTAACTATACAGAAGGCTTATGTGCAAGGAGAAATGGGATGTTGACTCTAGTTGTACTTTATTTGGTTATGTGAGCAGAGAAAAGTAAAAGGAGGGATACCAGGAACCCATGAAAGAGGGAGTGGGTAGGTTGATGTTACTATATTGTCTTTGGTATGTACCATAGGTTAGAATTCAGACCACGACTCCTAAATATCAGAATAGTTATTGCTGAGGTATTGTACTGTGCAGCCCAGTAGTTATTCAGAAGGATCAAGGCCAACCTAGAAATTACCTGAGGGACTACAAATATAATTCTGAACCACTGGATAGGATGAAGTAAAAATCAACAGCTTGTGAATCCAGTACTTCTGTTCTGTTTCATTTTGAGTAGCTTGATTGTTATATGTTCCTTTTTGAATGATTTTTTTTTTTTTCTCTCACTGTGGCAAGGAAAAAATCAAACATAATAATTAAAATTTGATCCAGCCCTTATCTATTTTTCCCTAACTGAGCATAGCTTCCTTTAACAAGTAAATAATCCTTCCTACCCTTGTAACTGTTGTGAGTTGTTTTAGATTAATTGTTTTACGTGAAATTGCTGCTTGATTGACAAACTAACATGCTTAAATCTTCTTTTTTTAGGACATAAGTCTGTCCTTCACTTACGAAACATAATTACATGATCAGGTTGGAAACTCCAGGAAAAATGTCAGCCCGAGAGTTAAGATTGACTGTTAAACAAAACCCAGACTTCCAATATTATAACCTCTGAGCAAAAATTAGCATGCCAGTTCCCTAGGCAATCAAAGCACACACAAAGCACAAAGGATCAGGATTTCATCCTGACAGATGTGTTATTGAGGAAATGGCCACTTTTGGCTTTGTGATTATTTGCTCAGATGTTTAATCTTCACATGATAGCAGAGCGTGCAGAAACTAGTTGCGAGGCTGTTCATATGTGCCTGAAGCTGAGAGCATCATAAGGCTTGTGCTCATTGAGCTAAGAAGTGAAACAGTGACCAGTTGAATACATTGCCCTGCCAATGAGGCAGAACCTGGAGATATAAGGGGGTCAGGTTCAACGCAATGAACTCCTCATGCCAAATGGGCCAGACCTAACCACAGAGACTGAGGACATGTTTACGCTACCCAGTGCAGCATGACACCAAAGCTCTGCAGTAACGAGCTCTGGCCCTGAGCCATGCTCATCCAGCTGTGTTGCTTCTGGTCCGGGTGCTAGATTACCCACAGCTAGATCAATGAGGTGCTGCGGGGTGGAAGAGCTCCCTGGAGCACCTGGGATTCAGAATAAGCAGCAGCCTGCTGAGCAAAGCCTCTTCTCTTGAGGTGTGATGCTTCTGGGGCCGAATCTGCCCCCTGCCCTCCTTTGCAAACCAGATATTGGAAGGAATTTTTTAAAAAACTTATCACATTTCCAAGACAACCACCCTGGCTATTCATGCTGTCATAGTGCCCCACTCTGAGAATCTGAAAATGATGAAAGGACAGGTTTTGGCATTGGTGTGCAACTGCCAGGTTGGTCAGCTCAAGCTAATGCCAGTACAAGGAGCAGGACTTGTATCAAATGTGCCTCTACACTCAAATTGGATGTGCCTCTACACTTTTTTCCTAATAGCTGGCAAGTTTGGTTTTTTGGTAAACCATTTAGACTCACCAAGGCTGGGAATTTATTTTCATCTTTCCTTGATAGAGCCATGCCCTTAGGGATGAGTGCTCCCTTCTCAGCTGCCTCCCATTCTGATATGGTCCCAGGTCAGGGTGGTTGGAATGGTTCCTTTATTTAACATTTCTTCTATTTATTCATGCATTGTGACACTTGTGACATAAACACCAGGATGGACTTGTCAGCAGAACAAGGTTGCTGCAGCCCCACTTCTCAATACAGACAGAGGGTGCTCCGCAACAGTCCCTGTATGGCACAGCCTCAGCACCCACGGAGGCAGCCTTGAATGCTGTGCAGTAGCTTGAGCAAAGAAATCGGGGAAAGAAATGCTAACATCAAAATGAAATCCTACCATTTGCACAATAGGCTTGTCTAACTGTTAGCATATAAAAGTAATTTTGTCTTAACTCACTAATTTCATTCTCTCAAATGTCTAAAACAAATTTACCAAGTGAATGTGCAAGGAAGTAAAGATATAGTCTAGTGAATCTGCATGGTCCTACACATCAAAGTAAAATACCATTTACATAAATATGAGGTGAAATAGGTCAGTGATATGCATAATAACTTCTCTAGTATAGAATGGTATCTATACAATAGGTGTTGTACAGTATGTAAATTAGTTGCTGTTCCTATAGTTCATATTTAATTCACGTCATGTTATCTCTGGTCATTAAAGAATAATATTCATAAGCATCAATTATATGGAAGGAAGTGTGTGGTTAATCTGCAACTTTTTAATTATGTATTTTAAGTAGGCCTCCAGTAACTCTATGCTTAAAAAGTACTGTGGAATAAAACATGCATCTCGGAGAGATATGCAATACTTCCACAAATTCTAACAGAATGCCTTCATCTTAGGAGACAAGGAGCACAAATCACAGCAATGAGCTATGTTTGTAAACATGCAGCGCAATATACATAATAAATACATAGACCATGTATATATATAATTTATTGTCAATGGTTAAATGTCAGTGCAAATATTTCTCAGAGTAACTCCTAAATATTTTAGCCTTTATTTATGTTTTGGTGTATGCCCATGCAGATAACTCTGGGTAAAATGTTGGGCTTGAGTCTTTACCACACATTGGTCTGCTCACGTTTATTTTGCTGCTGTTATTTCCAATTTACTCCAAAACTACTGAGAGGGGATGATTCAGGTCCTTCATATCATGGAATAGTAGTACCTCTCAAAGACACTTCACATTTCAGAAATACCAGGGTGAATAGCTTCCAGAAATAGATGTAGTAATGTGAACTAAATAGTGACTAAATGTACTAACATTATTGGGTGCATTTTCAGCTGTTTCATAAAATTCCTAGAAATTTTCTCAGTAACAGATTTTCACTGCATATTAAATTTGGACTCAGACAGAACTATTGCAATCAAGTATCTTGGGTTTCTTTTCTTGTATTAAATTAATTCACATCTCCAAATTCCAGAAAACCTTTTCCTGCAAATTGTCCAGATGCCTCAGAGACAGGGGTTACCTTTCCTGGTGATTATGGTGCATTCATGCAAAGGATAGAAAGGGCAAGAATATCTGGACAGAAAAGATTAACATATAACCCTGACAAGGGCACACACAGTGAATTTTAAGAAAGATGAGTTTCAGGATAAATGTCTGGAAAGAAAGGTTTTATATTTATGCAGCAAATTGTGTTTGGATCTTAGTATATTACAAATCCAACTGCTGATTGCAGGAAATTACATAATGAAAACTCACCTGCTTGATGGAGAGTAGCTGTCCTCATGCGTGAGGGCATATGCCAACAAACTGGGAGTCCGGCCAAGATGACAGATCAGAAAAATGAGGTACCAGATTTGCAGCACCCATAAGGGATCATGGCAGAATATCAGAATGGCACAAAATTCCAAGTTTGGTCTGCATAACTGATTTCACAGGATGTCATTTTTTTCCCCAGTTAGTGGAAATCACATATTTAAAAGAAAAATCTATCCACTGACAGATATTCCTTTTTTATGAAAATGCAAGCTGAAATACTTTGAGCAAGTCCAATGTCTGGTTTTTATGCAACAGTATTCTTATAAAATTATTTTTAATCTAATCATCTGCTAATCTTATTCCAAATTCTTAAAAAAAAAAAAGTTAATAGAATCAGAAGGAAAGAAAATTTGTTTTGCAGTCCAACCCAAAACTTCAGGTGGAACTTGGATAACTTCTCATGAAAATTCCTCCTCTCTGTCTGCAGTCTTCTCAACCATACCAACAGAGCTGACAGATTTAGGGAATTCTTTAGCTCAATGAGAACTCTAATTAATAATGGCTGTAAATATAGCAATTACAACACAAACAAATATAGTACAAGTGTGTTTAATGCTTAGTTTGATTGTTACTCGGTTTTGGTAATCAGTTATCTTTCCCCAGATTTAAAGCTTCGCACAGTTAATGAATGGCTTTCATCTAACTTCTGTAATTTTCCATTCTATACATTGTTAATTAATTTCAGTGAACACTGGATGAGAGAATATTACTATCTGCATCTCAAAAAAAAAAAGTCCTACCCTGGGAAAAGTTGCTATGAATGGAAACTAAATATTGCAATCTTACTGGTTTTTATTTGAGTGAAATACTGAATGATGTGAATCTGGAAAAAGTCTTGAGAGCATTCATTAGTTTCAAAATTAACAAATGAATGCACTTCCTAGATCACACATTTTAATGAGAAAAAGTTCATTTTACATTTTTATGGATAATAGAATACCAGAGTGTTCCTAAAAAATATTTGCTAGGCATTTCATTCTGGTAAAAAACGCATTGAGAATTACTTTGACTATTTTGGTTTTTTTCCTCTCTCTCTATGTATATGTGTTTTCAAATATGTATATATACACACACAGGAAAACAAGAAAATATGTGTATGTTTGTATACCTATACACACACACGCACTTGTGCATGCAGCTTTCTGGTACGTATTTTTAGGGTGAGATTTATTGATTCTCCATAGTTCTCTCTCCACAAAACTCCCTTCTGCTCTCCACTGTGAGTGAAGTGATTTCTCTGCTGGACTCGGGTGGTCCATCTCTGCAAGCTCTGTCATTCTTGTGCAGAAACAAAAGGCAGTAATCTCAATTTTTTGCAGTTGGCTACTCTTGCAAACAATTAATATCATGTACTGTTTACATAGTAACACACAGAAACAAGTATGTAGCAGAAATGATGGTCTTTGCATATAATCAAAGGTTAAAGGCAATATGAACCAAAACGAAAATAAAAAAAACCTGTGAATGACTGCTGTGTTTTCGCCACTTTCATAGAACAGTAGGGGGAAAAAAATTAACCCTTTTTTCCCATCTCGTTGCTCTATTGGTATTTTAAGAAAAATATGAGAACTATGGTTTTAAAGGTACAGCCTTTAGTATTTAGAATTTTTTTTTTAGTTACGTTCTACTCCAGATATGTATTTGTTCAGAGTCCCTCACACATAACCCTGGAAGTTTGGAGAAGAACAAGGAAACCTATATGTTTTGATCTAAACAGTACTTAAGTGGTAAGTCAGAGGAGCTCCTGCACGTAAAACCTAGAAGAGTGTTTTCCTGCATATTTTTACCTTCTCCTTGAAGCAACCTGATCTAGTTAGCGGTGTCCCTGCTCACTGCAGGGGGGTTGGACTAGATGACCTCTAGGGGTCCCTTCCAACCCAAAACATTCTATGATTCTATGAAGATGCATTTAAATAAATCTTTATTATAGTAGCAGTGTTCTGGTCATGACCTGCTATTGGTTCAGGTTGCATAGTATCTTTCCTTTAGTTGCTCTTTAGTCTCAGAAACGTTCACCATTCAGACTGGAAATCCTGCCTTTGTTCTGTACCTGGGGCTGAATTTTTATGGCAAGTTTGGGCAAAACCTGTTGTGCCATTTGTCAGTGAGGGGAGAATGAATAAACGCACAGCTCTTTTCATTGCAAAATTATTGCATCTGAACTTTTCTATTTTTTATTTTGGTTTTTGTCTTTTGTTTGAACTGAAGCACATTTTAGAAGTTATTTTCTTTTGCCAGCTGCTAATGTGCAGACACTAAATTGTATTCCTAAGGATTACTGGACTGTTTTCTGCACTTCACTAATATAATGCAAACATATATATTTACCTATAAGGAAAAGAAGTGGGGAGGGATGGTCTTGTCAGAAAAGCAATGAGGCAAAACTTAGGATACTTGGATTTCGTTTCCAACTAGGCTGTGCGTGTCTTGAATGGTCAAGCTGCTTAGGGAAAGATCTTTCAAAAGCACCTGAAGGCTTTCCAAGTGAAACTCGCTTGCTTTTTGGAAAGCACGATTCACATTTTTCTTTTCTCAGCACACTTCCAAGGTATTTTTGGTACCTCCTGGGGAAGATGGGCATGTAATAGATTTTCATAAATTCCATTGAAATTATTTTGTAAAAACGGAGATGATAACGCTTTTTTTCTTACCTCTACCTCATTCCTTTGTGAAAGAAGCTGTCTTTTATTGTATTTGCTTAGTACAATGAAGCTGGGAGCTGAATATCGATCTGCTCCACAGTGATGATGATACTATGGAAAAATTTATACTTCCTATGCTATTCATTTTACAGTCTGATGGAACTGTTCATAAATGGTAAGTTGCTCAAGGGCGCCAAATGTCACAAGAGGAATAGATGGCTAAGTATTTCCACAGACCACTGAAACTCAGCAATGAAGTTAATATAAGGGACCGCATTCATTATGGAGTTGGTTTAAATCATGGGTTTAAAGCTTCGATTAGGAAAACATTTGAAAACATGTTTAAGTCCCATCACAGGCAGAACTGCATTTAAGTTCAACTCTTCACTTGTCCACTTCTGCGTGTATACCCATGTACAAAAATAATTAAAAATGCACATTGCTGAGAAAATACAGTGTTACAGATGCAAAATAAAACCCAAATGAGATTGTCCTAAGTTACTTACATTCTGTATACTACCAAATATCAGGATAGAAAGTTACATTTCTAGTATTAAAAAATAAAATAGATGGTTAACTGTTGATTATTTTTTTTTTCTTCATACCAGGAATGTAAAATGAATTCTGATTAGTTCTGATTTTGCCTAGTAATTAATGGAAATTATAATGTTAGGTGCCCAGATATCAGATCTTGCTGTTCTATGTCCTTATCTTGTGAATCTGTTTCTATTTTTACATATGCATTAATACAAACTTTATTCAGGGATTTCCAAAGATGCTTTCAAGTGGTAGGCAGCAGTTTCTAAGTGTTAGCTGAGTGTCATCTGGGTTTGAATTATGCCAGTGATTAAAATCTCTGCACCTTTGGATCATTTGTCAGTGAATTGATATTCAGATAATAGTTTGGGGGGATATAATAATTTTAGATGTTAACAGATAATTATGAAAATTCACAATGAGATATCAAAATTTTACTAATTTATCTTGCAAAGTGTACTCCAAACAGTTAATAATGTTATGAAGATTAAAATAACTATATATGTATGCAGGCAACATAATTTTCTCATCCAATTTAAGCAACCAGGTGTGATGTTTTTCATGCTGTTATTTTCAATTTTGCTTAAGGGCTTGCTGTAAATTGTCTTAGTCTGTTATGTTTAAGAAAACAGTGAGTTAGTATGTAGAATTCTCTTATTTAAAACATGTGAGACACTGCTTTTCAGATGCAGGGGAAAAAAGGATACCATAAGTAGAAAGTGTTATTGCCACAGTGTTATATGCCACTGGTACTGTAAAAAAGGCAATCCGGGAAGCACTGTTAGTCGTGCATTTCTTCAGGCATCAAATGAATATGCAAAGGGGCTCGAAGGCATCTTTTATTCTGCAGGAGATGGGTCTGGAGAGAAGGGACTAGAGGTCCTGCTCCTGGTCCTGGCACTGTGAAGCCTGGTTTCTTCGTAGGGATGTAGGAGGACTGTCATGTCATGAGAGACCAGGCTGTTTGAACTATCTTTTTCTAACAGCTTTTGCAGGCATATATTGTGCTGGTATCTAGACTGACTTCTTTAGTCAGCTGTTTTTTTAATAAATCACATCTGGTTCAGGGGGATCACTGTAAGACCTATTTAATCACAGGTTAGAGAAATCAGATTTTTGGCAGGTCTGTGATGGGGGCAGGGGTCCCCCAGGTGGATTTAATTGAGAGGACTTGGGTGGCTATAATGCTTGTCCCAAGTCAGTTCACTGTGAAAACTGTCATCTTTGTGGAGTGACTTTCTTGGGCCAGTCACTTGTATTTCCCAACCTCGGTGAATTCCCTACACATTTCTCTGGCTACTGCCTCTCCCCAGAAAAGCTGCTTACTTAAAGATAAATTTGCAAGCTCTCTTCAGTCCTCCAAATGACTCATATCTAGCCCAGTCTCTCTTCCTGAACAAAATAGGAGAGTATGTAAAAGCAGTTTCTGGGATGTGCAAGGATCCTTCTTGCTGTCATTTATCTCTGTGAACACCCTGAATTATAATAACAAAGCAAATAAGAGTCAAACAAGTATTTTAAAGTATATATTTCTTGTGCTATATTACATTTGCATATGCTGAAATTATACGACATTTATAATAGTCCCAAATGACATGTACAAAGTAGAATTAGTATAAACCAGGAACTTCTCAAAGATGATTTCCATCACTGGATATAACCAGACCTATTACTCTTCCTCTGCAAATGGCTCCCAAGTTGGCCAAAAATACAAATAGGTTCTTTAAAAAACGTATTTGGTGACTGCTTTGAGTTTTGGTTGTTTCTGAGGAAGTTTTGCACCTTTAATTCATTGTTTGTAGTAATGGGGTATTTCCTCACTGTGCCATTATAAGTTACAATACAGATCCAGCTGAGTCCTCGGAACTGAGTGTAAATTTAGTATTAAAGTTTCTTGGGAATGTAGAACTTAATGAATAGGAAATTTATAAACGATTGTATTCTACTGAAGCAATATGCTTGTAAGCTCTTCGTTCTAAATACCATCCCTTGTGCACAGCCTCGAAAAATCCTCTGGGGGTGATGTGTAATGCACCAGAGTGAACAGAAGCTGGATTTGGAGAGAAGTCAGGATGTTTCTGATCATTTTGGAAAGAGACAATGTCATTATACTAAGTGAACACCAAAGTAATCTATGGGGTGGAAATTGCAAGATAAAGCTGAAGGTTTTATTTTTAATCCTTCATCTGCATGCTTTAGACCATTTAGGAAGACCGTGCTAGTTTTACAGAATGTTGCATTTAAAATAAATATATTAATAGAAGATATTAAAAATCACTGTGGCTTTAGGTAATGTTTTTAATGTTCAGCTCTGTTTGACACATCTGTCTGGAGCCATGGGAAAATTGCAAATTAAAAAGATCCACAAGATATGCACACCCCAGTGTCTGGGAGAGCTAGTCATTTGGGTAGGCCTTTTTTTTGCATGCTCTGACCCAAATAGCTTATTTTTCCCCTTTGATTTAGAACACAGGAGAAGTTATTTGCTATTTGCAGATCAGGTTATTTGGGTCAAAGCACTGGAGTAGGCCTAAAGTATCTGAACGGATGGGTTTTTTCTTTTTTTTTTTTTTTTTTTTTTTTTTTTTTTATCAGCTCTGTTCTACTTCACTGCTGCTCCACATTACAGCGTCAGTGACCGGCGCCAGCTCCCTGATCCCAGAACAGCAAAACTCCATCTGGGTCGGAGTGCAGGTGGGATAAGTGTGCCTGCGGGTGTGCGGCGCCTGTGTGTGGCAGGCACTTCTCTTTTCAAACAGAATTAAACATTAGTTGGCAAAGAATACGAGCAGCACACAACGCACATGATCTTTGATAAGCCACTTGATGCAGCATTTCTTAAGTGAAAACATAATTCAAAAATTATATTGGATGTGAGCTCTGCCATTAGGCAATGACAAGTAAAGGGTAATGATCAAAAAGTACTGTAGCTAGCAGAGAGCTGCAGGAATCATCGCTTAGTCCAGTTGTCCTTAACATCTGTGGAAAAGGAGGAGTAGCATATTACTGTTTTGGAGTGGATAGTTAGCTGGGAAATGTTGAAAATACCCGTACAGATAAAGAGAGGAGACTGAAGTGGATCTGGGAAGAGAAAAGATAAAAACTGCTGCTTAGAAAATTATCTGAAACAAGAATAATGTGGTGAAAAGTGATAATGATACAGACTTCAGAAGAGCAAAAGAGAACAGATTATTAGATGGGTCTCTGTATGTCAGTGTAATAGACAAAAATCAGTTTAGGTATATATATGCAGAATTAATGAACCGGGAAAGAATGAAATGATAGTGAGAGAGAATACAATACGCATACACTCTCCAAGTTTGCTTTGCCTGATGAGTCTGATAACTTTTCTTGTTATGCAAGAGGGAGTCACAGAGAGGCCAGCTATCAGAAGACTTCTGCTTTGGAGTCAGTCTGCTAAGTAGGTGTGGCTGACAAAACATTGTCGTTTATGCCCCAGCAAGGAGTGTCCTGTACTTCGCTGTCTCTGAATGCTTTTCTTTCCATTACAGTCTTCATTACTGTCCCACAAGTAGCATCTGAATAGGATTCTTCACTATTCATTGGGGGGACTGAATCCAGGAATGTTTGGCAAATGCTGTTTATCTGTGATCTAAATACATGAAGAATAGGTGTGAAGTGCTGCTCAGCTGTATCTCTGCTAGGTTTGGGGTTTCTGGATTTAAGCTGAAGTCAATACCCTTGTCTGTCCACTTCTTAATGAGATTGCTTGTAATCACACACCAATTGTGCATGAATTTTTACAGATCTCCATAGCAGCTGCATCCTTCAGGATATACAATCTGGTTTAGCTATGCTTTTTAAGCGGGATTAAAAAGGGAAGGGGAAAAAAAAAATCTTTGTAATGAGATTCCATCAAAGTGAACTGAAGCCTTTTATCATCTCCTGTTATGTACTCCAGCTCTTTACTAATACAGTTTGTCTCGATGGCACATGTGAATGTTCTTCTCCTTAATTCACTGTGTTAGGATAGTAGCAGCAGAGTGAGTGACCATTTAACCAGCCTTTGCTCAATAGAACTCAGATTGTTGCATCACCTCTTTTTAGATCTTCTAACACCTGAAAGAGGGTCAGGTTTCTTGTTAGCTTGCCTGTGGAGTGCCATGTTTAATAAGGAAAGTACAGTTTCCAGTTGCAGTGTTTTCGCATCAGGCATGGAACAACACTCGGCTAGGAGCCGCACCTAGAATTAATATCCCTAGAGAATGCCTCCAAAGGCTTCTTAGGTGCACTTAAGCTATGGAGGACAATTGCTGAATGGCATGCAGACTTCTGCATAACAGACAAAAATGTCATGGATATGAGAAAAGATAATTTTTTTCTGAGAAGCTAAGGAAAAGTTTTACTTGCATAAAAGCCTAGGAGGGATATTTGACATTCACTTTTCAGAAGATTTAGATGTTTAAAAATGTTCACACTATAAGTTTTATAATTAAGCAAACTATGTGCATTTTAACTACAATTTTGGCATGTAATATTATTAATTTTGCTCATTTGTGAAAATCTAGGGTCCTAAAATCAAAACCAAATATTGCTAAAATAAATGGAAAAAAAATCCAACCCTGTTGCTATCAATAGATTAAAAAATAGTTGAAGAAAAAGCCCCACAAAATTAAATGGGTTTTTCACAGATCCTTGCATTGTTGCATGAATGTCCTAAATGAATCCTTACTATATATATAAGAGTTTATTGTGTGATTCAGTGAATGATGAAATTACCTTCAATGGTATTTTTTTACAGGCAGCTGTTTCACATGCATTTCCATTAGAAAGAACAAAGTGTTCAGGATTAAGATGAGAGTGCTCTTTAGTGGCCTCAATAGCTGGCTCATTCAACTCTTCAAACTGTCAATATGCCAGATATTTCTATGTAGTGTTCCCATTAAACATTTTAATCAAGAAAAACTACTGTAATAGCACCAAATTGGGCATATAATTAAAACAGCAAAATTTCATATTTTCTCTTTCATGTAACTGTACTAATGCTCTAATAAATTTCATAAAGTTGACTCATAATTCTGCTTTGGCATTCTAACAATAGAACAGAATTCTTTGCAAGTGTGTGCTTAATTTCCATTTTTCAAACCTAATTTCAATTTTTATTGCTTCATTTTGAATATACTGATTAAGTCTTGCGAAGCTTTGCCAAAGAAAATGAAAGAATGAAATTATGTATATTTAATTAGCTACAGTTCTCATTGAGGAACAACTTATTCTTTTTCTTTTAAGGTTGATTTTTTTTATCAAGTAAACCCTAAATCACTCATAACTCATTAGTCAACCCTGTGAGAAATATGGGGGGCGAAAAAACCACTTTCATATTTAAAACCTGTTCATTTAAACAAGTTGATATACATCATTTAAAGAAAATTCAGAAAGCTATTTTATAAAATAGAAGCTCTCTGTCCTCCTCAAATCTCCACAAGATCTGTATTTCGATCTTATACAGCTCCAGTGCTGGTTTCAACATTGCTACTTCCAGGTAACAGGTTTCTGGAGAAACAAAGAATAAAACATGGCAACATATGAAAAAAAGCTTATATATATAAAAAAAATAAAATAATAGAGTTTAACTCCTGAAATTCCTGAGCATTCATTTCAGTTTAAAATATATTGTTAGGTATGGTTTCTATTAAAACAAGCAGGTATTAGTAGTGTTTGTTGGGGAGAGGAGTGCGTTTTCAGGTTTTCTGGCTTTAAGTAGCCTTCAAAATGCTTAAGCGCATAAGTATTTTTCTACCTTATTTTAAAATGCTTTTGTTTCATGGTCAAATATTTTGTTGAATTGGATTATGTTCAGCATCTTCTCAAAGAAGTCTTAAATGATCAAGCGATAACAATATTAAACGATGTCATGTGTCACATTACAGCATTAACAGAAAATATTTTTTAAAAAATAAATAAGTCTAAAACAACATAAAATAAAGAAAAATATTTAGAACTTACAATTCAACATCATACAGAACTAAAGGCTTGAATTCAGTATACCTTTGTTTATAGAAACTAATCAAGATTGAAGATGGCAATCTCTAAAAGCTGAAATTGTAAGGTCCTTTCTACGACAGCTTTCCCTTAATTCAGTAGAGAAGAAAACAAAATTTAAACTGCCCCCTTTTCCTCAGATCTGGGAAGCTTTATCCAGTGGAGCACTGAAGAAAAGTCAATACTTTCTCACTCATAAGCAACCTTTATACGTTAAAGAAAAAAATTGGGGGTAAAAGCAAAATACACTTACAAAGCCACCTGGCAAAACTGAATAATCTACCAAGGCTGAGAATGAGAATACTTGGAAACCACTTCTTCTGCTACAACTATAGAGTAGCTGATGAAGTAGTTAGTCATTCCCTTCTTCTCCCGGAAAAGCTCTTACAGTTTTTTGCCCAAGTCCCCCAAAAAATCTAGTCGGTCACTTAAACTCCAGCCACATAACCACTAAATGATATATTTTCTGTCATATGGATAAATACCTCAAATCATGAGTAATATTTAAAGGGAGCTCAGAATAATCCAACCACTAGAAAGACCACCCTCTTATCCTTGAAGTTATGAGTGATTTCCTCTTGTCACAGGCTGTTCTGCATTTTTCAGCATTTTAGCTAAAAACTAACCCCTAAGTAAAGGGTTCTCTTTTCTTTCCCCCTCTTCTTTTTTTTTTTTCCTCTCTCTCCTCCTTCATGGCTCCTTTATTCACTTTATTCACTGTGGTAGGCTGCAGTCAAGACGACACACATGCTAATCCACTTGGACATCATGTTCAACTATTCCAATATGAAGAGTAGTGTCACATTCATCCTAATATCCGACTCTAACAACTTAACATTGCAAATGTATCCACAAAACTGGTCTGTATTACACAATCAGGTTAGTCATGGCCCATGCTGCCGGTTTCTTGGTGCCAAAACATACCAGCAAAAAGGTGTTTCTTTAGTAGGACCCATAAACCCAGGAAACTCTGCATTGCTGTTATGGATTCCTTCAATGACAAAAAAAAAAAAAGTCCTATCTTTTAAGATTTAGACACAGACTTTTGAATGAAACAATGAAAGTTCTGTACTCTATATGTAGTGCTGTACAGCTTCCCTGGTCATCCATGATTTGCTAAGCTCTTTTAGTTTAAAAATATAACAGTAACCACAAGAACAAGGAAGAATGGCTTCTGGGTACAAATGGCTACAATGCTATAAAATTCTGTCATTTTCCCAATCAGTTGGGTTTTGAAGTACCACTGACAGAATGGTCTGTTTTCTGTATTCTGCTGTTGGAAATATTTCTCATGGTATATGCCATATAAAGTATATACCGCCTTATTTAGTTTTATTTAGTACATGTTTAATAAGAGTGTCTCAACCCGCTAATTAGAACAAGTAACCCAGAGGTCCATTATAAATTGCTAAAAGGACAGATATGACATCCCTAGGAAAGAAATATGACTGGCTTTATTTATTATTAATCATTACTATAGTTAACCAATTAACAAATCACTTTATCCTTTCAGGCTTATAAGGATAGGCATATTTCTGTGTTAATTATTATCACTGAGTTATTAATCCTATAGAATAAAAGAATGAAACATTTTATGTTACTTCGCTCCAAGCAAACAAAAGCTCTTAAGGTTTGGAACCTCCAACCCTCTAAATAATTTAATTAAATAGTAAAATAATTAATTTTCTAAATGATATAACCATCTTTACACTGCAAGCCCATTTTTCTATGTAAATGGGTAAATATGCTGCATTTAGGCAGAAGCGCCTCAGTCTTCACAGGAAGGAATATTGCTTTTCCCGCTTGTATGTCTCCGTATGTTATTCAGTCTCAGAGTACATTGAGGAGACTGGCTTTGATACAAAGCCAGCGGTGGCACTGCTCTATGGTTTTTCCATCTACTTGCTGGTGTCCCACTGCTGATTCTTAGTTTTGCGTTACGAGATTCAACAAAACATTTCATGCATAGCTCTAAAATAACTACTATACCAGCTAGGGAAGTAGGATGCGTCCTATTTTGTTCACTTTGTGTAGAGTAGTTCACTCTCTTGAGAGCAAATATTTTAGTTCTTGTTTCCGTGATTACCTTGTCAAGGTTTTCAGTGGAGCAAGAACTGGATTCATGGCTCTTCATCTATAAGGGGGGTACCCATACCCCCTGGCTAAGGAATTGCTCTCAAGTTTAGTTGGTTTTTTTTTTTTTTTTTTTGTGCATTGAATATTTAATTAGTTATTGCAAAGTGGAACAGCTTTCAGGCTGAAATGGGAGGGGGAAAATATTTTCCTCCCTCATGAATATCTTATGGGATATTCTCCTGGAAGGTAAGAATTCAAATCTTCTCAAGCAGAGAAGAGAGTGAACCCAGTTCTCTTACACTCAAGCTCAGGGCATAGGCTTGGAATTAAATTAACTAGAAAGCTGCCTAGTTCTAAATAGGTCAGCCTGCATGTGAGTAAAAATAGTCCAGGTAAGTTAAGTCACCTTGCTTTTGTTGCAATAGGCAGTCGCCCTGTGAATCCTAACTAGGGAGAAGGGTCTGCCTCTGACGGGATCCATACTTGAGGCACAATTTTCCACCATCACAATTTCTAATTGTTCCCTTAAGCATGCACACTGAATTTTTGTGAATCCTACTGTAATCCTACTGTTAGAGATTTAATTCTTCTCCTGCAATGTGTAAGAAATGTCCAAGCCAAAGGAAGGATGTAGACTTGACTAGGTAGCTACATACCAGAAAGCAGTTGTTTCGTCTAACTTTTAAGGATGTGTGAACCCTTACTGGAGCAAACACCTACAGATATCATGGCCCCCAGGCAAACCAAAGGGAATACCTTAGATGCCTGGCTTTCTCAATGCTATCCTATCCTGATAGACATTGACGAAAGGGAACATTAGGGAGTGAGTGAATCTCTTAAAAAAGTATGCTTGACTGGACATAAGCACTGTGAGAACCCAAAGATTATACTGGCTATCAGGCTGAGCTTCAATACTGGCTTCTTTTTGAGTGTGTGTGAACTATCTGTATTTTTTATTCGAAATGGCTTAGCAGCTAAGCTAAAAAAAAAAAAAAAAATTTAAAAAATGGGATCTATATCTGAAATGCTTACCTATCCAAGATTCATAGAAAATAGAAATCACAAATTGTTTCTCAATAACTTTCCACTTTCTTCTAACCTAGGTATTACCTTCTACTTCTGAAATCATCAGACCTTGATAGATAGCTTGGGTGTTCCATCACTTTGTTAAATATTGGAACACTCTGCAGATTTCCTCTTTTCAAGTTCATGTACCAAGTGAAAGATAAAATAGAAATAGTGACAAATTTTTTGTTAAATGAAAATTTTGTCAGTTTGAGGTTAATTCTCCCATTGTGACTATCTTCCTCCTAAACATACTTTCATCATTCAGTCAGCAAATACATTTTGGGATCCTATTTACAATAAGATCTCCAAATGGAAGATTTATCTGAGAAAACATTCTGGCAGCTCCGAATTATGGCAGTTGTTAATGATGTAAATAAACAAATAAACAAATATTTTTGTAAATTGGTGCTGAGTGCTTTCTTTGTGATAACTGAGAATTCCCTGACTCTCACTAAAATTGCTTTTCCTTGTGAATACCCTGCATTATTTGCAGCTTTTGTTGTTTTCCAACCTAAACTTATGCCATGACACAAAGCTTTTGTTGTCAAAGTCATTTGCATTTTAAAGGGCATCTATGCTACAAAGACATACTAGAAAATAGTTTGGGGAGAAAGGAAAATGGAGGGGATGAGGTTGATTTCACTTTGGTACTTTCACTTCCTATATTTACTTGATAAAACCTGCCAAATTTGATTTTGGAGTGTGCACATGTAGCATATATCAAAAGTGCTAGTAACTTCTCAGAATGGAAAATCAAGGCAATAATTCAGTGTGAAAAGCTCATTCTTAACTGACAGATTAGTTGAGGTTTCATGGCTCACTGTACATTATAAGAGCAACATAGAAGGTGCTGTTACTAATCATGGGAAGAAGTTAAGAGAAAAATTTGTTTGTGGAGGAATTTTGACTTCATAATATACTTTCTGCCCAAAAGGTCAGAAACTCCTGAAGCCATGTATTGATGCTACACTCCTAGAACAAAGGCCACAAAAGCAATGCTTTAGAATCAAAAAAAATCAAAATAGGGCTTGGGAAGCTTGATCCTGCTAAAAAGTAGGATCAGCCATACCTGTCTCTGTGTGGATAGATGTTTGTCTATCTGTTCTTTAAAACCGCTCCTCATTGATAGAAAATCCACAGCCTCCTTGAGTAATTCACCTCAGGTGTTAGCTATCTGAACTGTAGAAAAGATTTGTCTATCTTAATATCTAACACAGTGTAAGCAGCTATTAACACCAGTTATATAAAGACAAAATTTTAAATCTTTAAAAAAGTCCTTAAAATTTACATTGAGTAGATTTCATTATTCTCTTCCTTTTGTTAGAAGAAGAAAAGTTCAAAGAGAGTAACTGATACAACTGAGGTCAACAGTGCAAGTCTATAAAGAAAAACCTGGGCTGAGTGATCCACTTCAAGCTTGTTTCAAGGTAGTTTAAGGCAAAAGTCTTTTTCAGACTCCCCTCACTTTTTCAGTCATATAAAATTCTACAGCACAAGGATAAGCTATCTTTCTACACTCCTTGTGTAATCAGTCTGTGTTGTTAATAGCTCACCAGTGAGATGATATGTCTGCGTCACCAACCCTTTTGATGGACAGCTTTTTATCAGTAAGTTCCAGAAGCTATATAGTAACAAATTCCAAACTTTCTCTTTTCTAGAACAAAAATCTATTTATACAGCCATAGTCAGAGCTGTGTGCCAAAAAATGTAGAGGTATATACATTCCCTTAGAACAAACCCCACTTAAACTGATACATTTGCCAAAATTTCATTGATATTTTTATTCCTATCGATTCAAATTAATTATTTTTTTACCTCCTAGTGAGTTCCCCCTCTCTCCTTCTCTCTCTTTCATCAGTATCTCCTCAGTATCACCAGGAATCTGGATCAAAACTTTAAGGATTGTTGAATGCAGTAGAATGTGTCTTCTCAGCAGTGTAATGAAACAGTGGATGTATTAAATTTCACACCTGGCTTAGAAAAACAGGAGATAATCTGCACATAATGAGAAACACCCCCCCCCCCCCTTCTTTCCTGTCTCATTCATTTTTACAAAAAACAATTCTGAACAAATCAACGGCTAATGACATTGCCTATAGCTGGGAGTAGTGCTATGAGAGCTCCTTGCTTTGGCAGTGAACCTTATTCTTCAGCTGGATACAAAAAACCTACTTTGTCAAGCCAAAACTTCCAATTATGGCAAAATTTTCCATTATGAGGACTGATCAGAAACCTTTTCCAGGGCAGATTAAGTTATGAAGATCCTAATTCTGTTACCTATCTGTGGATAAAGTGGTAGCTTTATCCATAATGGTCTCTATCCATCTACAGAAAATATTAAGGTATGTTTTTGGAAAATTTACAATTTTTGCCAGCAAGTGAGAAAGAGTGGGGGAGATAAAGCTAGTGGTCTTTTTACTGATTCTGTGTCTTTTTATCTGAAAGACAATTGGGAAGAGAAAGAAGTTGGGCAAAAACTGATCCTAGGTGTGAGACTGCAGAGGGGAGAAACAAATGTCTGTTCAGATTTGCTGAAGCTCAGGAACAAAGGACAGATGTAGGGACTAACAGCTCTTTTCTGAACTGACTGTAACCTTTAAAAATAGTTCAGTTTGGGGTTGCATAAATCATAGTTCTGGTTTATCCATAATTTTTATTTTTAGCTTAGTTACCCATGCTTTTGCTGATTTCCATCAAGTAGCTTGCAGGATATATATCACCCTCCTACCTGTTGTGTCTACGCCTAAGGCTTTTTCACCTCTCCTCTACCTCCAGATGCTTCAAATGGTGCATCAAAATGTGACAGGAACGAGGTCCCTGGAAACACCGTGGGGACAACACATCAGAGGTCTTGTTCCTTTTATGGCTGCGGCAGCTGGCTGGGAGCGGAGTAGCTAGGTGGGTGGAGGAGGGAAATGGAGCAGCAAAGTGAAATTACCAGACACTGGAGCCTGCATTAGTGTCACTCTGCTGCTCCAAGCAGCTGGCAGCCCAGCAGCAGAGGTCAGAGTGGGACCTGGCGAGTCTCAGTGCATGCCCAGCATCCAGGCCGGCACCAATCTGCCCTGCACACCTCCATCAGGGGAGCAATATCAGACGCAGCTCTTGCTCCACACTTCATATCCAAATGCCAGCTTCCCCCCCCCTCCCCCCCCCCAGATACCTGAAGACAGTGTTGATCACAGACGGACAACACACTAATTTATATTAATTTATTTTTTTTTACTTAGCCTAGAAAATTGAGAACAATGAAATCTTATTTTATGATTAACCCAGGAATGCTAAAAACTTTTTGGAATATAGACTATCATCTTTGGCTCTAGGTATTACATAGTAATTAGTTACTTGCTATTACTTAGAAGATATTGCAGTTAAAATAATGTTATTTACTAGAAGTTAAATAAAAGTTAGTCAGAGATATATTGAGTAATTTAGTGAACAGTTTGGTAGACTTCTTTGTTTTACTATGGGCTTAATTATTTTCTCTGACAGCTTAAGTAAATGCTTGATCATACCCACTTCCACATTGCTCGTCTTGAAGGTGATAAATACGGTGTTATATCACAATAAACATCAGATAAACTGTATATGAAACTTCACATTTCCAGAAGGTACATGACTTCAGTGGTCTGTTGCAGTAAAGATGTTTTAAAAATTCTTAGCCCAGATTGTGTTTTTATAACAAAGATTAAAATCTACTTCCAAACCGCCAGTTTGAAATGCAAGTGTACAAGTTCCCTGCAGTATTGACTTTGAAGGACTAAGTGGTGATTTGCCGTTAAGTCTTCTTCACTGAAGTTTGAAGAGGGGGGGAAACTTTCTCGTTGCTAGGTAGCAGACCTATGTGTTGAAAGAGATCCCTTTGTGTGCTATAAGCTTTTCTGCAACATACTTCTTTAGGTACTTGAAGTATTTTAGTTAAACTAAGTACTGCAATGCAAGTGTAAGGTGAACTTTGCAATCACTTAGGACAGTTCACTGGTCACAGTAGGGTTGCAGAAGTTTCAAGAGATCATAGAGAGCTAGAAAAAACTATAATTCTTTAATGTTCATTATTTCATTGATTGAATTATAAAAAGATGAGAAATAACTTATAAGAAAGGTATTGAAATTGGGTTGTGATGAGAAGCAGCAGTAATTACTAATAAATTATTTCCTGTAGTCAAAAAACAGCTGACTTTTTAATGACTGGCAGCAGCTCAGTTCCTTCAAGGCAAAAGAAGGAATGGGGAAATGCTTTTATTTTTGCCCATTGTAATTATACATGCCTAAGGAAGAGAACGTATATTATGCAGAGGGTGACTGAGTACTGAAATTTTCTATAGCTTTATTTGCTCTGATTTGCTTTCTCCTTAAGACAAAATAAAAAACCAGTTTTATCTTTAATACTGAGAATTATACAACAAAAGGTTTCCAGCTTTCTGAGGAATTCAGCCTCTTTAGTGGCAATATTGCGATAAAATAAATCTCTGGCTTTTACTGAAATTATGTTATTTTTTTTTATGTACTCTGTTACATGTTGTATCAGAAATATCTCATGCTGAATGTTACTCTTAATAGCCATTTCCAAAAGGCTTTTTTTTTGTATGTCATGTTTAATAATAAAAGTTTTGACTGAGTTTGCTGCGGTTTATTTTCAGAATGACTTTCAAATGCACTGCTTGTCTGCACACTGAAGTGAAAATGTAAGCAATACTGGTGACAAGCATATTTTGCTTTTTTGCAGATTTCAAACACTTTCTAAGGTCGTGTGGGTATTGCTGGCCAAGCATCAGTAGTTTATTCATTGCTTGATTACAAGTGGAATTGTAAATGGAATGAAATAAGATGGATATGGAGGATTACCAACTGCTGTTGGCATACAACTGCATGCTTAAAGATGTCTTCATTCATTAACAGACTGTTTTAGCCTGCCAGGGTTGAAAATGAAATGCAAGTCACAGCTTGTACATTTATCACTATAAGGAAAGCATCCTGCCAGTACTGGTTAGGCAAAGTGTACTTGTAACCATTAGTAGTCCAGTCTGATTATCAGGCTCGATCTGTTTCTAATGGCAATCTTTGCAGTGACAGCATTGTTTCCATCTGTGCTCACATGAGAGATTTTAAATCTTAGCATTTAAAGTTCTGAAATCACCTTACAGACACAGTTATTTACTTTCGTAGGGATTGCTCCAGCTGGTGTATGACAAGCTGGTGTACCTGTGACAAGCAAGCTGGCCCCTACCTTCTGCTCAGCAAGCCAAATAGTAGTTAGCCAGTATTGCCTCTAAGTACAACAGGTACGCTGACTTGATATCTTAGGTTTGTTCTCTTAAACTACCTGCAGTTCTGCTATCTCTACAAAGAATGAGGGCACTGCTTCTCCTTCTCAGAGAGAGCTGGTACGTGCTTGTTAACAAACCTAAAGTGAAAATTGCTTGCAGGTGTTAATACATGTGTCAGGAGAAAAGTGAGATGTGGAGGGAGGGATGGAGGGCAGTAGGGAAAAGAAGGAAGGTGCAGGGGAAGGTGGTGGAAGTGTGCTGGTTGGTCTTGGAAAAAATATTGGGACAATATACAAGGAAAGAAGCAGTTGCATATAGCCTGGTGTTTTTACTGAGTTGTTACTTTTGCCACGATGTTATGCCTTGTACAACAAATTTTGATCACATACATGTTGTGCCATACATTATTTCAGCTTTGCTAAATCAAACTGATTATAAACTTTGTCTTTGTAATACATGTAAATATTTCTCCTTTAGTGCATAATTGTTTTAAGTCCAAAAAGCTGCATTAGAAAGTGGGTGTATCTATGTATTTTCTTGTGTTTTAAATGTGTCTGATGTAGTAGAATTTTTGTTTTCTGAAGGGCCTTCTTGTAGTTAGCTTGGAGGTCAGGAATAATAGGTAAACAAGCAGTCAAACTCTTATTTAAAATATAGGCATAATAATGTAAAAAGAGGTAATGCTTTTTCAATTCTTACCAAAATAAAATATGCTTACCTTTTGAACTGATGTATTTTTAAAAAGCTCTGTTTCTCTCCTTTATCTTCAGTAGGCCTTGGTAAATTTACAACTGGAATCCTTCCCCATCAAAGTTTTATTACCGTATAGAAGAAACAGCTATGCTAGTTTAAGATGTTACTGACTCTTGTCTGCCAGTACCTCTACTGTAATTTATTGACTTTCCAACACAACTGGAGAAACAAATTCATACCTCATGTGCCACCACTTTCTTAAGAGAAAACCTGGCAGTGTCACGCTAAACTGGCCTGGCTGACTTGACTTCGTGGTGAACTCCAGGAGAAGCAAGAAGTCAGACTGGTCCTAAGCTGGCATTTCTGCCCTGAGCATCTGACAGCAACTCAGGCACAGGGAGCCCTAGTCAGTACCTTTGTCCCAGGATAAAGACTGACTTAGCAATCCTTTTCTGTTCTCAAGTAGGAAAATCAGGAAACATTCAGCTCTCCCAGTGAATATGTGAGGATGGTGGCAAGTGTCTAAGTGTCTGCAGGAATGGATGATGACCATTTAAATATTTCTTAGTGTGAAAAAAGAAGAGTGAGAGTGCCTATGTGCAAGTTAAAAGCGAACATTTATGTTGAATGGCTAAAAAGCAAATCTTAGTATAGGATAAAGAGTGCTTTCCACAAGGCCATGGGAGGAATATAGCTGACTGAAAGAAAACACAGGGGGAAGGGAAGGTAAGGCAAGTTACTGAGGACACAAAGTCAAGAGAACAAAAATGGAACAAAAGAAAGGAAAATCAGGAACAACTATTGGGAGGAAATAAAAATGTTTTCATAGCTCTGATTATAACAAGTTGACAAGCGTTAAATAATTCCACAAAAATAGAAAGGAATGGATGCGCACATTATATGTTCGTGAACATCTTAATCTCTGAGTCATATCTGACAAATTGTGCCTTTTGGAAAAAAAAAACCACCACCACAAAACCAAACAACTGAATGACAGGGACTGTATCAAATAGTCTTAACCTCAACCTATTTTAAAGTCTGAACATACATCTTTTTCCAAATTTCATAAATAACTAATAAACTGAAACAGAGGTCAAAAGCCTTTGACATGGAGGTTTGAAATATCTGAGAACTGGGTTCATTAAAAGTAAAACCATTCAGGCAAAGCCTGAATATCTGATTTATCCAAATTCTTCCAAGATTTTTCAGCTACTACTGTGCACATTGCATTTCTGTGATAGTAATTTAGCGCAAGTCCCTCCTCCAAAACCAAAATTCAGCTTCCTTGACTGAAATTGAGAGAAAAATGGATGGAAGAAAGTGATTATATCTTCCAGGGTTTAGAGAACAGTAGGAGAAATTCACATAAAATAAAGACTCTTTTCTGGAGGTGAGGGTAAGATATTAAATTATTAATATCTTTCAAGACATTAAAGGCCAGTGGGATGTTTTGAACAAATAAACATAATTTAATACTTAATGAATTATCAAAAAAAACCCTCCCAAATGACTAGAAGCAAAAATTGAGTTACTACAATTTAATTTTAGCTTAATTCTGTTGCAGCAATCTTAATAAAATGGATTGAAACCGTGTTAACTGTTTGGTTAGTGAGCAGTGTAATAATTAACCTGCAATAAACAGGAAACTAGGTCAAAGAGCTCAGATATATTACAATAGGCCAAGGTTTAGAGTATCCCAAAATAACATTATATGGGAAATAACTAAACAGTGACTATTTCATTCCTATGCAGATCTACAAAGACTGAGACTGCAGCAATGTCTGGAGAAGTTAGAAGAGGAAAACTCTGAATCCAGAGGTGTGGATAGAACAATTGATTAGACAGAATGCATTTCTCAAGGTAAAACAAATGCTGAAATAAGGACTCTCTACAGATTCTTCCTTTTTCTGTCCCAAAGTCAGTTCCACGTGCTGTAGTTTTAATGAAAGTACATTGGAGAGAAAGAACACTGAGGCGGGTTCCAGATTTGATTATAGTTAATCACAGTTCAAAACAAAGACATGAAATCATCAAAGATTGGCAGAAAAAAGGCACAGGCACAAAAAGAAACATTAATGCTAAGGAAAGAAGTGGAGGGAGGGAAGTGGCTGCTCGCCAGGGCTGAGGGTTCGTGTGTTCCCGGGAAGGTGGCTGCCAGCCTGTGGGGAGCATATTAAACTATCCAGGTATTACACTCACCCCAAGCCATTGCAGTGTGTTTTAGCAATATATAATTGCGTATGCACCCATTTCAAGGGCAACTGTGCTCTCAAGTCTTTGCATTCAGTAAAGGCGATCGTCCAAATCAAAGCGACCCAAAGAGTTACAGGCAAAATTTGTGTCGTGAGGATGAAAGAATCTCACCTGAGCTTAGCTGCCTGCACTGCAAAAAAAGTAAATAAATTAAGACTTTTTTAGGGTGCAGATGTGCTGAATCTTACCTTAAATACGCTCTTTTTCTTCAAGTACTCATATGGGAAGTTTAACAGACTAGCTGAAATGCAATAACACATGTGGCAGTTCTCGCTGGTGAAAGGAATATTGTTCTCTGTGCCTCTATTATGTGCTGATATGAAAATTTTTAAAGGAGATCAAATTGAATTTTCTTCAGAAATATTTTTTTGGTGGTATATAAAGCTACTACTAAAGATGCTGTCATAAAGATTGGAAGAGTATTGTCAACTATCTGTGGACCCAAGTCAGTTGTACTAGGAGTTCATTCTCAATACTCTGCATCATGCTCACCTCTGAAAGTAGATATAAACATCTATGACTCAGTTAAACAATACTCAGAATTTAGTCAGTAGAAATACTATTTAATATTCATATGAGGCTTTTTTGTTTTATTTTCACTCCTCCTACAACAGTTGGTTAACATTTTCCTCCTTATCAAAATAACCCAGAGAAAAAAAACAGTGCTCTGAATTAGCATAATAGCATCTTTGGCACATTTATTGATAGCTGCAGAAATCAAACAATTAAACAGCTAATAAGGAAAAAAAAAACAAAACACAAACCCCTGCTCATGTCTCTTTGGTATACTTGTACCAACATCACAAATGTGCTCAAAAAATGAATGTAAAGAGGGTTAAAGTAGAAACATAAACTCAGCTATATTCAAATTAATTTGAAAGCATGAAATAATCACTGTTGAAAATTATGCTATTAAAAAAATTCAATTAAGATTTGTGACTCACTTCAGTTTTGATTTTATCCCTTCTGCTCTAGAAAATTACGAACTGCATATCAAGTGCCCAGTGGGGTTTGGGAGGCAATGACGAACAGTCATTTCGAGACATTTCTTTTGGATTAAGACAGTATTGACTCTACCAAAAAGGGATTAAGAAACCTCACTGAATTTGTTACATATTGCAACATTGTTGCAACTGACCTGTTTTTCTTCAGTGTAGAATGTTTTGATGTCGGTGATTTGTTTTAGAACATTTTGAGAAGAAAATGTTATTGATTATTTTTCAGGAACTCCATGTCAAGGGATTTTACATTTATGATACATTTTGAGTAAAATATTTATTTTGAAACCAGCAGCAGCATGTTTCTAACTTCCCCATTTTACTGTGTTTTCTAGCGTAAAGCTAGAGTAGAAAATCCAGAACTGTTGCACCTCTGTATCTGACACCTACACAAGCTGTCCAGCAGCGGGAGAGTGAAATACCCAGTTATATCTATTCCTTTCAGATTAGCAGTTATGGTATTTCTGTTGCTTTTATGGCACCTTCTCTCACGATCAGCCAAGCTCACGAGAAACTGAGGAAGAATCATAACAATGTTGGCTGGAAGGGGCCCCACTCTGATGCTTGGACCAAGACTTACGCCAGTAGTAGCTCAACTAAGCCTATTGTATGAAATAATAGCCATTAATCACATATCCTCCAAACCAGATTTACTTTCATTCCAGAGAGCCTTACCTGTATCAGGCATGGAACTTGCAAATTAAATATATTAAGGAAAACCAGGGACAGATAATATAAGAATATGACTTGTACCTGGTGCCCCTTATTACTGGTCTTGCTGCTTTATTCCCAGTCCTAAACACCAGGGTACAGACCTGAACCAGAGGAAAAGGAAGGCAGCGTATTGTATTTCATTAGCAATCCCTTAATTTTGCCAGTGAGACTCTCAGTAATCTCACAAATTTTCAAACCCAGTATATTGTCTCACTTTCTCTACCAACCCCAAAATATGTTATAAGGTCAAGTTTTCTAAATTTTATAAACAGATCATATTGCTTTTATGTGATCGTACCTCTCACCAAATACTTTTGGGAAAACAGAATTAGCAAGTGATTTTTCTTTTTTTCCATAATGAATGTTAACTTTGTTTTGAACATGTAGTAGATTTTTTTTTTTATGCCACAGGTAGGAATTTTAGATCGTACAGTTACATGAATTTATATTACAATATAATGGATCATACATAACAAATGTAAAAAATGGAAAACTCAAAGACCTAGACAAGCAAACATATTTATATATTCATACATATTTATATATTTTTTATTAATTATAATAATATAAGAAAAATCCAAATCAAATTAATTTTATATTAAATAATAGTTTATAGCTTTGTGTTCAAAAGATTAGATCTATGATTTCCATTTTCTGATTCAGTGTTAAGGCTCAGTTCTAAATGGGTCCCTTTCTTCCAAGAACCCACATGAGCTTAAATGTCAACTGTTACTCAGAGAGACTGCCTTTACAATTAATAATGTATGGAATTAATCTTTGGGCAAAAAGAAGAAATGGTAGATTCTGAATTCGACTTTTTTTTTTTCTACAAATTGAGTAGAAATGCAATCTGGTTTTCTTCACACCATAGAAGAGGCAGTTAGCATAGAACTGATTTTATTTACGTTAGCATTATGACAGTGTCAATGAAGATCCTATTCTGTTACTGTGGAACCAGTGAGAAGAAAATTAGGCCAATTTCTGCACACAGACAGCAATGAAGGAACCATTTGGGAATACCACATCTAAATTTAATAAATCTATGCCACATATGGCTCTGCTATTCAGACTGATCTCATACAAGCTGTATGTCTAAATGACATCAGGATCTGACCTACTAATTTTAGATTATGGGGAAAAAAAAGTTACTTCAGGTATGTGAGGGCAAACCCTGAAACCACAAGAGTTTGAAACGGTTTCATGACTGTGGTATTTCCAAAACACCTCCCCAGCTACCAAGTATTGTAGGAACATAATTTTTCGTATGGAGCTTGTATATTTACAGTTGAAGGTCTGTATTTGTATGTAGAAGAGGGAAAAAGGAAGCAAACCCAAGACCTGTATAAAAGAAACTAGAATTTTACTACTTAATGCAGCCTCAGGGTCTTGAATAAAAACTCCGACAGGTGTGAGAAATTATGACACAAGACTTGTCAGATGCCAGATGACCTTTTTAATATAATGATTTGTAAGGCTCATGTCACCTTGGAGTTAACCTCTGCATTAGATGATCTCACCCAGACAAGTTATTTAGGCTCCATTATAGTCGTCGGAGGAAGATATGCACTCAGAGAAGGCAGTTTCATCTCGCCCACATTAGAGCACAGAAAAATGTGGTCACAGCAGCAGTGAAGCAGGGGGGGGAGGATGCAATCCTAACAGGAAAGTGAGACAACCAGCCACAGGAAGAATGCACAGAAAACAGCTGCATTATGATAATGATGTTATATTGATTTTACAGCATCCTGCAAAGGAATCTTAGCAAGATTTTGAAGAGAGGGTTGTCATATGTGTCCCACCTCCAACATAAATTTTATCATTAGTTTTGAAAGGTAGTTTCACATGAAGTGGTAAACATCATCATTGTTTAATTCTGAGCATAATGGAACCACAAAACGTGCTGCAAATTTAATGCTAATGTAATGAAATCACTGAAGAAACTCTCTCTTGTGGTACATCAGGACAACTTCAGGTGTGCCAGTTGGCTGATATAGGCAAGGCTATGTGCAGTTCAGCCTGACTGCTTCAATTTATGAGTATTAACGTATGAAGAGCTCTGTTGTGGGGATTAGTTGTTGTCTCATTTCACCTCACATACAGGCTCTCTTTTTTGTCGTTTTCCTTTTCATTACAATTTATTAATTTTATTTCTATTTTTATTTTATTTTATTTTATTTTATTTCAATCATTAAACTCTTCTTCTCTCAACCCACAAGTTTTCTTACTTTTGCCCTTCTGATTCTCTCCCCCATCCCACCGGGGAGGGGAGGTAGAGCAAGTGGCTGGGTGGTGCTTGGTTGCCAACTGGGGTTGAACCACAATACAGCATCCTCACAATCACTCAACTGCTTCTAAATCTGAGGGACAATTTTAGATGATTTTTTGCCTCTGAGATCTGGTAATCATTTGTGGACAGATATTAAATGATTCAGCTAAACACATTCAACTGTTTTCTCCCATGAAGGAAATAATATTATTTTCCTTTTTTTCTTTCTTTAAATGAATTTAGTGGTTAATTAAAGCTCAAGAAGTTTACTGCACCCAGTGTTTGAATTGCACTACACTTCAAAACTATGAGCACTTAATTTATAGTGCACTTTTTAAATTAATGGCAAGCCTTACCATCAACATAGTATTATTCTTCTTCATTCTCCAGTCTTCTCAGGACAAGATTTTGCTCTCCCATCTCCTTTGTGCTGCTGCCCCCTCTGCACTCTGGTCTACCAAGAAGCACACTCATCAGAGGAATGACCTTGCAAGTCACTTACCATGGCAAATGTCTTTTATTGACAACTAGTGCTACATAGTGTAGCATCTCCGTAAAAAGCTCATTAAGTGCACTCCTTTCCCTGTGGCCAGCAGCACAGCATTCGTACAAAAGAAGCAGGGGTTGTAGCTGAAGAAAAAGAGTGGTGCCCTGCGTCACCCCTTCCAGTTTCAGTGCCACTAATAACTAACCTGACTATTAGAAACTCTTGGGCTTCTCTGACAAAATGTGAACAAGGAGCAGAAGGGACATGGGAGAACAAAGTTCATGTCTGCAATGCCTGGTCTGCGCTTCAGCTGCCTCTGAATACCATAAAGGCTCCTCAGCACCACTCATGCATTTCATGAGCTGTTACAAAGGTGTTTCCTCCCAAGTCTACCTATTGTCTTGCTAGTCTGCAAAATTTAACTGAAGCTGGCAAGTTCTTCTTTCATTTATATTAAAGGATAAAAGGAATCATTTTAACAAAACCTCAACTGAGCATGAGTTTATGAATTGCATCGGTGATAAACCAAGGCAGGGATTTGACCTGAAAGTATTAAACCCAGTTACGTTTGAGACTGAGTTGGAAATAAATAGGCAAAAAATGTGCATAAATCTGCTACAGTAGTTGCTTTGAAGTCTGTATTTACTACAAGCTCATAAGCTAATTAAGTTATCATAGTTACTTTTGCCTCGGCTCGTATTATATATAACCCAGCACAGTAATTTATAGCTTTGCTGCTAAACCAATGACGAGGCGTCTCGCCAGACGATCTGGATAGCTGGTCTACAATTTTTTTACTTTCTGATACAGAACAGAACAGCCACATCATGAAATTTCCAACAAAATAAACCAGTCCGTCTAGTGCCAGATGCTGATGAGCTGAGTTTGGGGCTGCCGTTTGCTTCAGTTAACAGAAGACGTGGTCTGACTGCGAGCCAGCCACAGAACCTACCCGACGTCTTGCCAGACCTCCCACCAGCTTCTTGGCTCCGCGTCTGACATACGCTGTCTTTCCACTAGCAGTCCCGACATAGCTCCTCCATTTGGAGTGAGAAAACTGTGAGCCACGGAACTTCTGCAACTCTTTGGATGTGACGTCTGACAAAGTGCCCGACTGCTAATTACGCCTAGAAAGCATAATGTGGCATTTAATCAGCCAGGGCAAAGCAACTTCCTTTTCAAAATGATGCAGTTTTGAGAGTCTACTCTCCTTTCATGTGATCAGAAAGAATTAAAATATATTACCACGGCATTATGGCAAGTTAAGAGGAAATTATGGAGTGGCTCTAAATGATGCTATTCTGATTGTTTCAAGTTTGGGGTCTGTGGATTGCTTTTTTTTAAAAAAAGTGCTACTAGTTCAAGAATCAAGCAACAATATAGCACAGGTGAAAAGAGCCAAGAAATTATGTGTTTCAGACGATAGGATTTTTTGTATTGTTGCTTATACCCATTTTTTAACCAGCTGAGTATTTTTCAACCAATTGTTTCATATACATATCTATGTGGATACTTATCTACACACATATTGCTGCAGCTTAAGGTACATACATAGGTGTATGAATGGCATCTATACACACGCACACATGCACGCACACACGCATATATATGTATGACATTTGCCCTAGTTTAAATTAGGTTTTCTATTTGCTGTGTGTTGGTTTTCTTTGCCTCCCAGAATTGACTTGGTAAACAAAAGGAAATGAACAACAGTCTTGTCTTCTGTGATTTTTTTCCTATGTTTAGTTTTAATATTATACATTCACTTTTCAAACTTACGTACGTTTATTATGTTCAGGTATTTTTTTCACTTCTTGCTATACATACCAGAATCTGTCCTTCACTGTCATCATCTTTATACTGCTCTAAAGCTAACTGCAGGGAAACTTTTCCGAGTTTAAAAAAAAAAAAAAAGGAAAGAAAAAAAGTGGCTCCTTTCTTGCAAATGTAAACATATCATATTTTGTTTTCAATTTGCCTTGACACCCACAGAGAAACTGGAGGTGAATTTAAGTCATCACCAGCTTTTTGCACATGTTTTTACTGACGCATTTAACTTTCTCTGTTTAGCCACAGCTACTTGAGATGCCTCCCACATTCACCGTAGAAGGCACACTGTTAACTAACTTCTTGTTTAAATGAAGGGCTATGCTGACAATTAAATGTAGGATTGTGCATGCTTCAGTGCCGTACCTTATTATAATCAACGTGAGTAGAAGCAGAGTGCCGAAATTATGGGTTTTAGTCTGCATCTGCATGGCATTATTATGCTTATCAAGGTGAAAATGTCGACACTGAAGAATGTAATTGTGTACCTTAAGCTGCAGCGATAGTTAAACTGAGCTCCTGCCTCCACTATTAATGCATCAGAGTGCTACTCTTAAGAGGCACTATAACTCTTTAGGTAGGCAGAGCTTTCAATTCATGAATTTATTTCCTTTCTTTCTTTCTTTTAAGAGTTTCAGAGATAAGGTTTTTCTGTTCGGGTATTAATTCAATATAGATTTTCTGATGCATTTTTTTCCTTTTTAACAAGCCAGGGACCAGAAAGACGAGTGTACATTTGTATATATAGTTCCACTGCCCTCCAGGAGGTCAAGTGTGAAATGAGTTGAGAGACACATTGACAGGCCGTGCGTGAGCTGAAGCAACTCAAGCTAGTTACCAGTAATTTGGATCTGTGGCTGTAGTCTGGGTTCTTATTACATAAAATCAAATCAAATAATCAAATAATTCAGTGAATTATCTATGTTTAGTAGATTATCATTTTCATCTGAACACTGTCTCTTACAAATTATGCATGTTTTATTTGCTGATTTTAATGTTTAGTCATCTTGAACATTTTGATTTGTTATTCATTTATGTTGCAAAACAAATGCAATTTTCTTAATACAATATATTACTTTGTTGGGTTTCGTATACGTGCATTGCTTGTAAGTCAGGCAGTCACTTGTAAGTTATCCGTATGGATGGGCAGACCACTTATCTTTACACAAAGAGGGAGGGAATGTTTCCCCACCAGAGTCATGGTGATTCTCTTGAGCTACTTAGACTGTGCTGAACCCATAGCACTGGGTCAACACATATGCCAGACTCATCCCCCCCCCGCCATGCCTACACAGTAGTATTGCTCAAATGATAATACTGCAAATTCTCTAAGTCAGTCCTACTTTTCTTTCTCCCCCTCCTCCCTCTCACCCCCATTTCCCTATACCATAGATTTTTGGCAAGAGGCCCCAGTAGGTATGCTAAGGCAAATTCTTTTGAAATTGTTTCAATTTCTTGAAAAAAAAGAAATTGCACAGGCTTCAGTATTACACAAATCATTATTTTAAACTGATTTACTTAGTTCTAAAATACTGTTTAGCTACTCTCAATCTGATTTTTGCCATGAAGAGAAGTACAAAGGCCACTCAAGTGTCTAAGGATTACATACATGCTGAAAGTTTGCTTTTCTACTCCTTTGCATAAAAGGAAGAAATTAGCTAGAAAATATTTGCCTTGAAGAAGCTTCAGTATTTATTAATTATTTGGTTATTTCCTTACAGATCAAATTAATCTTAGCTACAAGGAGAGAACATTTCACTTGCTGTTGTTTAAACATTTGGTAACCTAATTGAAAGCGCAGACTACTTGTATTTTTGAGCAGCTGTAATGAACTAACTGCGGCAGCGAAGGAGGACTACAGCTACACATTAAGCATAGGCAGAGCTCAGGAAAATTAATGCTTCTAGACTTACACCTATATAATTTGAGGAAGTGAAGAAGTTACCTATACTACTCAAAATAATTAAGAAAATTTTTTTCGCCATTGAAGCACCGAGCCTTGGCATGCTTTTCAGTTGTCTAGCACCAGATTTCTGCTCATCCATATATGAATAGAGCATGGTGAAAGAATTAATGCCCTGCCTGTTCCTATGTTATGGCTATCTCTGACTGTAGGTTGAAGTCATGCTGATTAGTGAAGGACTCCTTGCCTCTGTATGAGAAAGCAGTTGAAGCCCATCGATGGTTAAAGCATCACCGAGTCTTTCCTAGTGGACTACTGGGATCCGGACTTACACAAATGACGGGTGATGGCGTGTTCATTCTGCAGGGAGAAGACCACTTACAAGGCTAAGCAAGAGGGTCAGATTTCTATGAAACCCTACAGCATTAGAAGTCACAAAAAATATATTCACTGCCATTTAGCAGAAAAGGTGTATTATGGGACTGGGAAGCTTGGAACAGTAATGGATCAGTCTGAGAATCACAGTTTTCTTAATAATAAATATAAAAGTTGCAGATGTCGAGTTTGTTTTTAATCTTGCTTGAAAAATAGCTCCGTGAAACTGATGAAGTAAAACTAATATGAATCAGTATTTTAAAATGAGACAGTCAGCCACTTTTTACATATTACTGTCAGAGCTGCATATCTCCACTGATTTTATTAGCATTATATATCAAGATCAGGCTTTTAAATCATTCTAAAATCAAACCTCCTGTTGCAATGACAGGTAAGTCCTTTCTATTACATACATTGAAGCATATGTGAGAGGCCATTATCAATTCTGCAGCTGTAAAGTAGAGCCTGTGTTTCTGACTTTTTCTCCCTTACTCCCCACGTAGATTTTTCTATTCCTGTACAGGCAAATCTTTTAACTGTTCTCCAGGAGCAATAAGCCCATTGAGACACGATTACCAACAGGTTCAGGCTGGAAGGAACCTCTGGAGACCACCAAGTCCACCCCTCTCCCCGCTGAAGCACCGTCACCATGTCCAGAAGGCTTCTGAACATCTCCAAGGACGGACACTACACCACTTCTCCATGCAACCTCTCCTTGCTGGCGTAGCGCAGAGTGAAGCAGCTCAATGCCGTGTAGCTGGAGTGTAAGGTTGTGCTATACATGCCTGCAAGCCGGGTGGGGAGGAGGAGAGAGAGGGGAATAGGCTGTGACATGACATTGCTTTGAAGCCCTATCAAGTGCAAATAAGGCTCATACTAAGTCAGTCCCTGCTAGGGAGCTGTCTGTTTTTATTTATAGTGTTTAGCTTGCAACCAAAAATCTCTTTTGGTTCAATTCTTGCAGCATTCAGAAAAGCATCAAAATGACAATTTACTTCTGGTTCAAGAAAAATAATGGTTTGCATGATTATCAATTCAGCTTCGTGTTCAGTTTGATTACAGAAAGCCATGATTTTAAAATATTGAGCTTATCTCTGCCAAAAGATCAGACTTTGTAATTTTTTATCCAAACCCAACATTTTCCTAGTGCACGTAACCCCTCTCTGGCCTTCCTGTTGCTCTTTCGATAATAAACTGCTGACAAGCCATGTTTGATTGCCTCGTGAAGGCGAGAAGATCAACTACATACAGAGTATTAACAAAAAGAAAGAATGTCCTTAGGGAAAAAAATGTTGCAGAACATGAATTCAGTTGTTCTGCTGGAAAGAGTTGTCAGTCACTGTGAAAAACCAGTTCAGAGGCTGCCTGACACGGGAAGGGAGCGGGACCCCCGGCATCAAGATGGGGGCTCTTTTGGGAGGACTTTGCTCACCCTTGTCAGTCATGAGTTGGGCTGAGGGAGCGGCGCCGCTTCCAACTGCTGACATTACAGCTATTCCGCCCGTCTTTCTCACAAGTGGAAGGTAAAGAATTCTTCTCCAGCATGTTGCACTACCCAGAACCAAAGCCCTTTTTCTTCCTCAACAGCACAGTCTAGCTGCTGCTTGCTTGTTTACTCTTTTTCCCTGGTTTTTTGATTGCAACTTTTTTTTCCCCCCCAGTTAGTACCTCTCTCTGGAGAATGAAACAAACCAAGATGAATCGTTAGCCCTCTGGAATTAGGGCTGCTTGAGTGATGGTTGGGAAAGCAGGTAGGGGACTTGGCTTACCACAGGTTTGGCATCAGCAGTGATTCCCACAGGCTCTTTTACCGCCTGTGCGATTACACCACACACAGAACGCGAATCGTGGCCGCTTTGTACCGGGCAGGCTGGTAGCACTGCTCAGTGTGTTTAGGGAGCCAGAGCACAAAGGCTGACTTGCACCTTAACAGCCTTTGACATGTTGAAACATGTTGTATGAAAGCCCACTTTGAAGTTTAAGAACTGACCAAGTAGCAATAGCTTCCGAAAATGACTGAGAGGGATGTGCAAAATACTTGGCCCAATACCCATCTTTCGTATGCGCAACAAGCAACTCCTCAACAAAGGCAAGGCTGAGCCTCAGAGTGAAGAATTAAACCATAATTTAAAACACAGGTTTGGTTTTTGGTATTATATATGATCAATGCGTAATAATTAAGAACATAATTTTGCCTTGGAGTGTTGCTTAAGTACTATTACTTTGTACAGGTTCTATAAATGTTTGCATTTACTGTTCTACATATAGAAAAACATTCCGAACAATTTTCTGTCTATAGCTGATCCTTTGCTGGTATTTGTGATTTTTGTATCTCTCTCCTTAGTCTTGTCCATGACAGCTTACATTAAAAAACCATTCATTTGCTGCTAGCTTCAGAGCAGGTCCTCTTCTGTCCTCATACTCCAGCCAGAATTCAGATGTAGCACTGGACAGACAAAACAAAGGAAACCTAGAATCAAAGAAATAGAAAGAGATAGAATGAAAGTAAAAGTTTTCTTGCGAGAAAGAACAAGAAAAAGAGGTCAGTAGTCTTGAATTATTCACAAAGGGTCAGAAAAACTCAGGTTTATTTAGCACAGTGTATAAATGGTCTGTTTATTCTGATAAAGCAATTGCTTTATATGTATATCAAATGAAATATTCAGAAAGCTTATGAAGAAAACTCTATAGCCTCAGAGACAAACATTTCTCTTGAACATGGAGGAAAAGAAATCTCTAGAAGTTAATGTTTGTGCCTCTCCATCTGCACCAGTACCTCGACTAAGAACTTTCTTATTTTCATCGTGAGTTAATATACATACATTTTAACACACAGATGCACACACGCGTGCGCGCGCGCACACACACACACACACATTGAACCTTCATGTTTCCAAGCTGAATAATGCGGCAATTTGTTTTAATATGAATGAAACTGCGACTCATGCTTGACTTGAGCTTAATTTGAAACAAAAATTCTCTGGCACTGTGAGAGTACTGTAACTTCCCAGCTGCTGTCTTGACCCAGTTGACACGTAAATCAGGTACAGCTTTGTTTCTCCAAGGTTATCCGTTCCAGGGGTAAGTTTTCTGTTTGGTATGCAGGCTTGCAAAGCCACTCTTTGAAGATGTGGAGGTGTCTTGCTCTCCCTAGATCTTAAGCTTCCTTTAAACTGTGATGAAATTTAGGTAAAAGAGTTCTAATCACCAAAGAAATCCTTTAAAGCATTGATGTTTTCAGCTGTTAGATCACTTGTAAAAGCAGCAATGGAGAATTAAAACTCTTGTCCAGTTGCGTATAAAACTTTGGCTATGCATACGGGCCTCAGTGTGACAATAGAAGAAATCAAATATTGGACTTGTACCTGTTCTTGAGTCAGTCACTGTAAAAAAACTCTACTGCTAATTTGCTTCAGCTTACAACCTAATCCATTACTGATAGAGCAAAGCAAAGTCAGAAAACAAAACATTTTATTATGCATAAGTTTCTTATTAGAATAGAATAATGCAGCCAGAAATACCCTGCGATAGTAAATATTTGCAAGTTTGGCTAATACGCTTCCCATCATAATTGGCAGAATTGATCTTGCTGAGTATTCACTTCACAGTTCAAAATCATCCCTTCTCACAGGCAAGTCACATACAGACAGACCCCCCTTCCTTTTCAAATTTGTACTGACGAGTAGCTGGTACAAAATACAATTTCACTGCAGGTTAATTTAAAATTTATTAGAAAAGAAGGTGAGATTTTAGCTGAAAAAACCCCACATTACTTTTCAATCCTCTTTTCTGGAACTATGCTTATGTGTCACATAACCTCAATAAATACAATAATAGCATTGTATTGTTAGCATCCTAGCAGATAGGTTTTTTGCAGCCCTCTAATGTAGAAATCCCAAAATTTGCTTAGCATATTGGTATCTGATCCAAGAGGAATTTTAAAATCATTTCACAAGATGTGAATCTAACAGTTTCTGTAATTTCACAGCTCATTCAAGTTTGCTTTATCTTATGATGCCATTTGCACCTCTGTAAAGCATTAAAACTCAAGAGGAATGCCAGGACTTTAGGCTTTCTATGGGCACTGCAATTCACATAGACACAAAATACAGATGTTTTAGTATGGTCAAATGTCTTACAAACTATTGTGCTTGTTCATCAAACCACCTGTAAAGTAATGGCAGAGCAGTATGCGTGATGACAGAGCAGAGGTTGCGGGTTTATTGCATTTACCAAGGGCTGTTTCAGACGTGCTCCAGCTACTCAAGTTTGTTGCATTATGAGGCTTCAGTTGAATAAACTGAGATTTTGCTCTATGGAACAGTAAAGTACAAACTTAGGAATCAACAATGACTTTGATTTAAACTTTAGCACCGCTGACAGTTCAGCATTTCTGAATTCTATTCATTTGGAAAATTATTCTGCCTTAATTTGGCTGACGTCCCCAGAGAGCTGGTATTAGAGCAGAAGGACTTGCATGCGCAGTGCAGAGAAAAGCATTCTAGCGAGCTGCCTTCAGTGCTGATAGTCTAAAGCATGAGCATGGTTCTAGTCAAAAGATACAATTATTCCATTTCCAAAGCCAGGAAACTGTGGAGTACATAATCTATTTTACTGATGGAGTGCAAAGTCGCTTAGTAACCACAGAAGTCAAATAAGGCCATCTATTCCAGCTGATTTACAGTGAAGGAAGTACTTCACTGAATGCCATATGAAGACAAGCCATTATTCCATTTAAGTGAAAGCTTTACAAATATTTTTAAAAAACTACTATGATGAAATAACACCTTTCATTTTTTTGAGGAACTTCTAAACAAGGTATTGACTCAGCTTGATATTAAAAAGAGTGTTTATAGTCCATCCCATACTTCAAAGGGGTGCAAGGAGCAGCTTGCTTACCCTTCAGTATCAGCTTCAACTAATCCATTTAGCCATCCAGTGAAATAAAGCAGGAACGCTTCCTAAGTCAATTACAACAGATGATAGATGTTTTAGGAAATGTTGTCTCTCAGCTCAGTTCCTGTGACCGACTGCGCCAGGATGGTTTACTCCTCCATAGCCATGCAGCAAGGGGATGCGTACATAGCTGCACGGCGAGGATCCTGCTCCAGTTGCTCAGTTTTGTCACTTTCTGAATATTACTGGCTATATTAAGCACTCTTTAAGATAATCTCTGTGTGGCTACAAACTATACCATTGTGATACTGCATTTATATGGCTTTCTAACATGTCATCATTCCTAATGCTGAGGTTTTATGATCATCCTGAACTGACATAATGGTGGGTGTCTGCTCAGAGTCTCGCCTCCTCCTCTTCCCTGTCCTTGGGTACGTGTGCCCATCCCTACGCCTTCCCAGCACCAGCAGTCATGTTTCTTCATCTTAAGCTTGATCACAATGTGCTCAGACCACAAATATTTTTGTTTCCCCACACGTGCAAATCAGGCCCGTGATCCATCTCCCCGCGTGATCCCACGGGTGCAGCTGTGGGTACAGAGAAGGATGAAGCAGCGAGGGGCAGGAATAGAAACAGTGGTTGGGAGTGCCCCGCTGTGCATCAGCCTGCGTTCCGATGATCATCGCACTGCAGCCCAGGACGCCGGAGGTAAAGCTACTATATCTCTACTATCCCTAAAACGATCTGCTTTTCACTGGCAAAGAAATAAAATGTTTATAGTGCAAAAAGCTTAGAATTTCATTTCAAAGCATAATTAACTAAGCAATTCACAACAACTGTTTTGTTTTTCTGTACTCACCACTCAGTAATTACCACTTTAAGAAAAAAAACCCGGTTCCTTAATGTGAGCTCCTGACAGCAAAAGTACAGGGGAACCAATATACAGAGTTGCCATCAGGCTTACTGATCTCCCAGGCACAACATATAGCGGGAGCTTTGGTGATCATGAAGGTGAGCTGCAAAGAAGCCTACACATAAATGAGAACAAGTGTAACCTGGCAAACTACTGGGAAGAGCTTATAACTCTGTACCATGAGTGAGATTTCTCAGAGAAGGCCCACTTTGCAGGTGTGAATAATTCATGTGCTAAAACAAAGACAGAAGGTAACACTGAGGAAAGAGGGAAAAACAAGATGGAGGAAGCCGTGATGATACGAAAGTAAGTCACCAGAGTAAAGGAAGGGAAGGAAGTGAAACGGCAAAGTGAGAAGCAGGGGGGAAAAAAAAAGTGATGGGTTGCAACTCTGTGGTATCATGTAATGGAATAAAATGGGAAGAAAAAGGAATTGTAAAGCCTGAAATTAAAGCCAATCCATACATTTATTTTTTATTTGAGATGCAAACAATTGCTCAAGCCTAGTTTTCTAGTAGATGTTGCTTTGCAAAATCCAATTTCCTTTATAATTTTGTTGACTTCTTTTTTAAAAATTATTTTGGATTTCTAGAATAGTATGTAATATTATTTAAATATTTATCATGTGTATCTCAAAGCAACCAAGAGATAATAACTAAGAACTCCTTAAATTTTCTGACATTTTACAGTGCACGTAATGCAGAGATTTTATAGAATGCAGATAAATTTCCTTGACCTATTGCTGAAATCTGGATAAACATATAATTATGGGCTTTAAAATGTCTTTTTTATTTACAGTGGGACATTAGGACCTGATGTGGTAGGCTTAAAGTAGCATATTAGAAAATCTTTCAGCCTGCAGACAATTAGAGCTATTGAGGGATCATTGTGGGTTAACAATTTATTCCTGAAATGAATGGGAGTTTTGTCATTGATTTAACAGGATCAGTAAAGTACATTTTGCTTTTTAATTTTTTTTTTTTAATAGTTCTTCTGAATAGCACATTGTAGTCACAGAAATCTCAATCTTACTGGAAATCTAGCCCTGGAACAGGAAAGTTAAGAAACAGGTACACTTACACTGTGAGCTGGTCTTTCTGTACTCAGTCTTCACATGAGTGACAGCAGTCTGGTTGATTGACTGAGGTTTCTCCACATCTTTTGCCCAGTATAAACACATGGGTGAATCCAGTGAAAGAAAGTAAATCAGAAAACATCAAATTCCCTCAGAAGGTATTTGCACTAAAACTGTGAAATTATAATCCAATTTGAATTTTAAAAGCTATCTTGTTTACTTTTTATTTTTTATGATTCTGATGTATTTTTAACCTATAATACCATAATTAATATACAATAAAATATGCTATTCCTGCATGCTATAATATAAAAGCTGTATTTATAGAATTGATTCCAAAACTTAGGTCAGGATGAGAGGTGCTCTGCAGACACAAGGTAAAGGGTTATTTACTATGGAACATGAGAGGTGACCTGCAGGGTTAGCTGACTGTGTGGTAGAGCAGATACACAGCACTAATGCGTACTCAGAAAGGGTTATTGCACACTTAAAAAGTTCACATAGGGAACTGATATGGAATAACTAACATGTTGCACTTCCTCCCTTATTTCTTTGTCACGTCAGAGATAAGCCCTAAGGCTAAGCAGATAAATATGTCTTCACTGTAGCCGAATTTCCTACTGAAGGCAAAGTGTCACAGAAATATACGTTAAACATGGACATACTATTTGCTGAACAGGAATGGACTAACACAAGAGACTTCAGAGTGGTTAAGTGTTTTGCTGAAATAGGAGCTTTAATAGAAAAGACAGATAAAAATCTGATTGATTCGTGAATCTATCTGCACTGACAGCCTCAGGGTGTGTTTTACCTACACCTTCCCTATGGCCTCCTCTTCCTTACAGCCTCCTCTTCCAAAGGAAAGCACTTTCCTGCATGGACTCGTTGGGAGTCAGACTAGTATTCAGAGTTTACGGGTGCCAGATTCTGGCATGTGTCTCTTTCGTGTTTATAATACACACACACACACACACACACACACACACATATATATATATATATATGTAAAATGGATCGTAGCCTGCCTTGTCAAGCCCACACCAAATCTCTGTATCATCACTTACCTATGGTTAAAACCAGCAACATTGCTAATGTACTGTTTGTTGTTTGGGTTGCCTGATCCCAGGGGTCCAACCACCATCCCCTTTGTCTAATAAGGAATTTCTGCTTTGGTCTCAACCACAATATTAAATTATGATATTAGTGTTGTAAAATTAACACAGATATATATATCTTCAGTATCAGAGCTGGCATCAGATACAGATTCAGTACAAGCAGAGGCTAAATGGGATATGCGTAACTGATAGCAGTTTCATTCCTGTAATACAGTGAAAACACATTGAAATGAGTGTGTGTTTCCTTAAAAGGGATGGAAAGGGAAGTGATTCTGGGTCTGTCTGCATGTAGGTATTCAGGGTGGTGTAAATGCCAAGAAACAGCTCCCAGCTACTGCTGATGCTCGGTGCCCAGACCGTGCAGGCATCCCTCTCCCATCTCTCCTTCTCCTTCTCCAGTGTATTCCTTAGGGATTAAAGAACATTCGTAATGTTAATCGCTCTACTAAGAGGGATCCTTAAAATTTGTTCTGGAGCAGTTACCACTGTATAAAAGCAATTTGTCTGCTACTCATCTCCACTGAAGCATACAACACCTGAAAAAGTTCTTCAGCTTTATGCACCAGTGCATGGCTAGGCTAGGACTGCCCCAAAAGGCGCTGATTTGCAAACGACAGCTTATAGGAAACCTTTCATAGCCAACCTGAGGAAAAGTGTTCTGATTTTGCAAAGTGCCCGACACCATTATATTTAGATGCGAAGATGAAATCTACCAGTATAAAACTGACTTCGGACATCCCTAATGGAGGAGCTGTTTTTCAGCTCATTATTAGTAAACAGAAAATGTCAATTGAGCAGTGTCAATGTTTTTCAAACTGATTTGCCATTTTCTACAATATCAATATTTGTTATGTTAAATAATGCTGCTTCCTTTTAAGATCAAGCCAATCATTTATTGTTGTTATAAAAAAATAATACAAAATGGTTATTTTGAAAGGTTATTTTAGCTTAAGCTATTTTGTAGATTTCTCAGTTTTGTTTAGCATGCATTTTGAGTCCCTTTCTGACTGATCAGAGATTTTTCCAAGAGAATGACAAATTATCATTTTGATTTGCAGAACGCATTTTTCTGCCTTTCAAAATTAACATTAGATTTACTTCTTTTTTCCTTTTTATTTAAGAGGCTGAGAGATAAACATCACCCTTTCTTCTGGACACTAACAACAATGACTGTACAATAACAATAACCTGACCTTCTTTTGGAGAGCACAAGAAAAAGTGTTAATGAAGAAAATCTCAGAAGCCCCATATTTCCATTTCGATACCTTTTTTTGAACCGTGGACAAGTTTGAGGAGTCCTCTATGTGTACGTAAGTGTTTTATCCATGGAGGTGAGCATAGGCTCTTGTGCAAAGCTCAGTCTCCTTAATGACTGTATTTGGTTTGTGGACACTCTGTAAAAAAAAAGGTAAAAGACTGAAAGGGAAAGTCAGCTTTAGAAATCTGCTGAGGTACCTCACCCTTGAACTGAAATTCTGAGGAAATTTAGCAATAGGTAGTCATCAGAAATACAACGCAGATGCATGACTGGACAGTAAAGTCACAAAAGGGAGTTACCTACTATGCACTGGTACTTCATAATAGTTAAAGAGAAATTGTAAAAGCTCTTAAGCAGGTGCTTCTTGAACAGTTGACATCATTTGCTATCAGATACTAGCACTTCCACTGTGCAGTTCATTTAAAAAATGGGGAATCTTGTGAAAAAAAGGCAAACTTTGGTCCCAGTTTCAGTAAGGCAATGGCAGATATTTATATGGCAGAATTAATTGCTCAGAATATGAAATAAAAGAAACAGTTTCCTTCGGACTACTTTTCATACTACTTGGTTTTGCTTTATACTTGAGAGATGAAACTTTTCCAAGTAAAAATTCTGTTGCTCATTTGTCTTTGGGGATGCTTTAAATGTTGTTATCTATTTTAGAAAAGGAAATTTTACCTTTTTTTTTGCAGCATCTATGGAAGATCTTTAAAAGTCAGTACAGTATCTGCTTGTCTGTGCATGCAAACAGGAATAAATATCTGGGGAACATAATCATGGCAAAAGGTCATGTTTGCCTTTTATTTGAAATACTCTTAGACTGTCAAGTGGTTTAGAAGTCACTCAATCAATACCAGAAGTCAAGGAAAAGAGTTAGTTTTATCAACATTAATATATTTTGAGTTTTCTAAGATGGAATGTTATTTCCCTTGGCATTAATTGAGATTTCATAAAATCCCTGTTTTAGTGTATTTGGCAATGGTATTCTAAGTTGCACTATGCTGCATCAACACCTTGGGACACAAATGATTTAAAAACCTGAAAAACCCCCACAAGGACCCTTCCTCTCCCCTTCCCCCTTCTACCTTGCAAAGGCGAATCAGCATGAAAGCTGAGACTATAAACACCTCCATATACACGTAAGAGGGTGCTGAGGGATATATATTTAATCCATACGTACCATGGGTCAGTTCTGATTTTCTTGCTGCATGTTCCATGACACAAGAGGGACTTTTGGGTGCACACTGCAAAGCAGGAATAAGTCCTCCAGTGCATCCATGTTTGCTAAACACAAATGGTTTCATCTAAACCCAGAGATGGTTAAAAGAATGAAGCATGTCTGAGGTTTTGGGATAGGTGTTTTCAGATTATTTTACTGTATAGTCCATCCAAATTATTTTCATTTAAAGGCATTAATTTAAACAATTTTAAAAAATTCTCGCTGTCTGCAACTTATTGTCTAAGTAAAGAAAAAGGTTGTTTTCATGTAAGTAATTATGCAAAAAATCCTCTATAAAACAGAACCCCAAATCCACCTACTTCTTTCAGTTAAAAACAAAAAAAGACATGCAAAAGAACACATTTTTAAAGGACCGATGAAGTATTGTACTATACAAGACTGTATGGACGTGGACATAATAATCAACTGTATTAAAATAGCATTGCTTTGGTAAATACCATGTATCTCTTTGCAATCTGACAGCTGAACATTGTCAATTAAATAATGAAGTGGAAGAGCAATATGTCTTGAAACTGCAGAAGCAGCAAGAGTCCAGAGGGACCAGCGTTTAATACGGGCCACCGGAGTCTGTGAACCACGAAGGATTAGCTGAGTGAATGATGAGAGCAAGCTGCAAGATTAGAGTTAATATGGGGAGATGGGCTAAAAGAGGATGGAGAACTGGGTCCATGTCATGGGTGCTGCGCTGTAGCTGAGACTGGATTTCTGGAAATATGGTATTGTACATTGAGTTTTGATGCACCCTAAAAATCAACCGCTTTAATTACTCAAGGAACCTTAATCATTATTAAGCCCCAGTTCTTTCACTATGCCTTGCCAGCCCTTTTATTTAAAAAAAAAAACAATTAAAAATATCTGTAATGTTATGCTGAGATGCTATGTATTCACATGAAAAATAACTTGGTTAGAAAAAAAGGTAAATGCTCAGCCTGGGTGAGCATTTTCTTAAACAGTCATTATCTCAAAATTAGTATGAAGGCTGAAAAACTAAAATAGCTTATTAATGGACTGAGACTCCTTAAACTTTTTCTAATGGGAGTCAGGTGTGTAGAATCTTTTGAAAAACCTCACTAAGTACCTATCTGCATCTTTAGGCACTTAAATGCCTTTAAAAACTTGTTCCCTATTGTATGATTGTCAATTAATTTCAATTAGGGTGCTAGTATTGGAAAATATTCTAATGTCTTCACAGATATAAGATCATAAGCAGTCATAAAATAAGACTGCTTCAAAGGCACTTAAAGATACACAGGAATTTAACTTTTAATGGGTAAAATTTAACTTTTCATGAGAGAACCTCTACATTGCAGGTGGCAAAGTTTGCATTTCACTGCTATGCAGCTTTTTAAGTTAGGGGAGTCCAGTTGCGCAATAGGGAAAGTGGAGAATATGCCTATGACTGTCGTTAGGTTTTCTGGAAGTATAAAGGGGTATGGAGCAAAGGGTGGAACGAAAGCAGGGAGCCTGGTGGTACTCTCCAGACATGTGTTATATGTGATGGTCACTAGTGCGTTAAGTGGGAAGAAGCAAAACATGGCTCCTCCCACTTACAATGGGACATTTATGTGCCAAGATACGACATAATATTGTTGCTTGGGCTTAGCGCAGATTTTGGAGCTCAATGGATCCTAATACCTGAGCAATAGCTTCATTCTGACAACATTGCAAAAGTTACCGTGAGGAATAGGCTCCTCTTCTGTACTTTATAAGGAAAATTCACTGCATCTCCATTTTTAGTTTTCCTATTTTTCCATCTTTCCAAAAAAAAAAAAAAAATCACAATTCTTAACTCCTATAAAACGTTCCATACTTAAGCATTTCACACTTGTAAACAAAACAACTGAAAGCTGTCAGTTGGAAATGTAGTCTGCTGTCAACAGTTCATGAATAATTGACACTGAGATTACCTAGGGAAAGCTGCAATTATCCTGACTCATTAACATATGAACTAAGCCTGGTTTTGTTCTGTGGTTGTAGGATTTTCGTTTAACTCCTTGATGTAGGAGGTAAAAAAAATCCTGGCAGGATGTTGCTATAAAAAGAATAAAGCGGAATGAATAAACAATTCTGATACGTATCAGAATTTCAAGTAGTATCAGAATTTCAAGCAGTGTTTCATTTACTCTTGTATATACTCTTTTGCTCCAGTATTATTTTACAGGGCATATTGCTGTGATACATTTGTTTGCTAACCCAGGGCTTGGAGGATAGCTCTTCTTTGGAAACATACGCACATGAAATAGAGGCATGGACGGGAAGGTCTTCTTACCCATGTTGATATTGTCACACACAATGCAGCTGTAGAGGTCTACTCAGGAAGCAGAAGTAGCTGGTGATCAATCAGAGCACAAAGAGAAAAAAACTTCAAGCAAGCAAAGTCTCCTGGCTGACAACGGCGTCAAGAGAAGGAAAATATTTTTAATAGGAATTCCCTTTTTTAGAAAAAAAAGAACAACTGTTATCTTGATTTTAAGACTAAAGTTTAGCAAATCAACATCTACCGCTGAAAAAAGGAAGCCAAGGAAGGAGTCAGAAATTCTACAAGCCAGGAAAAACAGGTAAAGAAACAAACCCACAATATTTACAAAGATAATGTAAATTGCTACCTGCTGCTTCAGAGGCCATATATGTTAAATGCTTTCTCTCAATCTATATAATGTGACAGATTCAAAATGTTTTTGCTGCTGTGCAAAGTTGTAGGGCAGCCTTGAGGTTTAGGTTACAGACCGAGTTAAAAGTTCTTTTCTTGAAAAAAGCCCTTTGAATTGTAAGTTGAAGTGATGAAGCTATTTCCCACAAGTAATTACCATTTTGGATGTCCCTCACTGCTGGTTCCATTGCCTTTAGAAGCATACCATGAATTGGAGGCCATCATATCAACCTATAGAGCTGAATTATAACTTCTTTGGTATAATGAGCTCTCTTTGACAGCCGCACACAGTCAAAATCATTGCTCAGCAAGGATAACCAAGCTATTGCCTCTCAAGTGTAATACACTTCATTAAAATGCAAGTAATTTCTTTAGACACACATTCACTGAACCCCAACCCCTCATAAATCTTGTAACATTTCATTTCTTGTTCACAGCTCTGAAATCTTTAAATTGGGGCCTTTGGTCACTTCCCTCACACCCTTAAAACACATAGAAACTTCCCACTTCAGTCTTTTCTTTTTTCTTCCTTTTGTAAAAATTTGCAAGAGAAGACGACAAACAGTTTTGAAGATCTTGCCTGTTTGGCCCTTGTAGCACGGCTGTCAAAAGCAATTCTGCAGACGCTGGGTCTTCTCACACTGTTGAAGACTTCCTGACACCTGCCCAATTTTTCCATCCTTTTCTTTCATAATTTTGTTCTGGGTGATGATATCTTGGAAAAAAACCAAAGTATTTCTGTCTTGTTTTCATGGGTTATTTCTTTTATGTGGCCTTTAGATGGCCTTCATTTCCTCTTAGTGATTTAAATACAACACTATCCATCTCAACAGAAACACAGAAAATAAAACAAACTAAAAAAATCCCTAGGTGTGTAAATTAAACAGGAGGCTTAGGGGAATTATGAAGAAACAGAAGCCTGAAGTTTCCTTTCTGTCTTTCTAAGCACAGTATTAGTTTGAAACTTACTGCATAATAAGTGCCAAAGAAATACCAATGACAGATACCTACTTCACCTTCTCCAGTGATTTTATATTTTTTTCCAAATCCTCTTTTGTCTTTGAGTATTGATGTGGGGTTTTTTTTCACTTCTTGTTCTGCATGCAGTTCCTCCAGTATCCCACACAATGGCCCAGTCACCGTTTCTTCAAAACAGTGTGAACCTGGTGATGCTCAGATTTCCTTCCTAGAGTGGGTTCAGCATCAAGCAGTGTAATACATATTCCTATGAGGTTACAGCTGTATATACAGGATTGCACGCAGTACCCACAATTCTCAAGGAGCAGGGCAAGCCTATTTTAAAAACCCTCTTAAATATTTAAATTTACACCTACTGCCACATAATTCTGCAGTGATCTCTAGAAACTGTCAAATGAGAATCACTTTATATAGCTGAATGCAAATATGCATCATTTTTTCTTGGAATCTACAGAATGAAATCAATTGTGTATGAATATAAGCAAAAATACCACAATGTGTTCAAAGCCAACTGTATGTATAATCCATATGAGGGCGCAGCATTCTGCTTGTACTCAGGCAGAACCAGAAAAACCTCAGCAGACATTTCCCAGAAATATCTAAATTTACCTTTTCTTGGGATTGATTATTGCTTATGTACAGAAATTCCCTCACAGCAACATCAGGATGGGGGCTTAAGTATGTGTGTGCATGCATCATACGTGCATACATACGCAGTCTGTGCAATATGCCCATACATCCCTCTACAAAACCAGCCTCTGTCTGCACATTCCAGCACCGTTGCTGCTTTAAGTGACCTGGGGGTGGCTTTCCAGTCTCTGGAATTTAAATGCTTCTCTCTGTGGAGACTCAGAACAAGCCAAGAACTCTAACCGAAGATTAGAGCGGAGCGCCAGCCTTGCACACAGACACATCACTTACTCATGAGCACTTACATATGTAATGCTGTAAGTCCGCAGAGCGAGGTGTTTCACCACCCTCACCCTACGTAGGCAGCTCTTCGTTTCTCTTAACGCCCTAGGAGTCCGATGCTGAATCCCACTCTTTAGAGATGTAATTCACATATAGGCTAGTTGTCTTTAACTAGCGAAACCTTGTACACGGGAACGTTTCTCATTTTAAGAGACTGGTTTTTTTAATGTTGAGACAGCGATTTACACAACCAGCAGTCACTGGCTATTATTAACAGAAGACCACATTAAGGAAACAGGAACAGAAAACAGAATGTAACGTTTCCACTTTGAGGCTGTAGTAAAGCTGACAGTCTAGTAGAAAAGACTAATCAGTACATAAGAGATTCAAGGTTGCCGGCAATTAATTCTAACAGCAAACTGAGCATATTATGGGGTCTCGGTCAAATCCTAAGAGTCTTGCAAAAATTTAACTTAATCTTTGCCTTCCACTGAGAACTCGTCTGGGTCCAGACCATCATCGTATGGGGGAATATAAAATCCCCTTGCACTATTTTCTATAATTTATGAAGTATATGCTAGACACCTCTGAAGGAAAAAAAAAAAAAAAAAGAAAACCCCCCTACCCTTTGTTCCTTCATGGAAGGAGCACTTATTTGTCTTGCCACCCCATTTCTTTCAGCTGGTTTAGCTCCCCCTTTTTTTAGTCACTCTCTTAGGTATTGGTAAACTCAAGATGTCAAACATCACTTTAACTTTGTCATGCTAGCACATTTGCAGCTATGCTGTTGTCACTTTTTAATTCTAGCTTTTAGTCAGAAACACTTATGGTTACTTCCCAGCAGCATAATTTTACAGGCTGAGTAAAGAACCTGATTCTACACCAAACTGATAATCCACAGCATTTCCCAGAGAATTATCATTTTCACCTGGCTTCAGTGGCGACCATAGAAACTCAGAAACATCTTGTGTTCAAGAGGATTATCTTATGAAGGCAAATTAATTTGAGTGATGGCTCACAATATTTCAGATTTAACGTGCGAGTAGAACTTGAGCGACTCCATCAGCCCCCTTCTTACCCCGCACTGAAAGGGGAAGAGCCACAGAGACTCTTTTACTGGTCACAGGACAGCTAGGAATGACTGCAGACCTTTAGCTTAAAAGCATATAATAATGTCTCCATCTTAACGTCCTTAAGATTGCATGATGATCTGACAATGAAAAAAAGGAAAGCAGTGGTCTCCAGTGAACCCACAGACGCTGCTGCCCATCTGTTGCTCTTTTCCCTGCCTCTTCTCCAAATCCATCACTGGCTTGTTTCCTCGCAGGCTGGCTGCGGAGCTGTCTGCTCGGGAGTATTTATGGCCATCAAACATTGCTACTTGAATCACTTGACTTTTCTCTACAAGAACTTCATCCCTTGCTCCTCAAAACCCAAGGAGACCTTTCACATAACATACCATCTCTCACAGAAATAAATGAAAAGGAGTTTTGTGGATAATCAAGACAGTGTACATTTTGTTCCGAGCAATATTATAATTCCTTGGTTTAGAACACACATGGAATAAACATTTAGATGAGAAACTAATACACAAATTATTAAGAAATGGGGAGGCACATTTGTCAAAGTTTAGAGGACTTACAGAATCTGCCAATGAGTGGTAAAAAACAGCAAACCATTCTGTTATTGCACTTAAATTAAATGTGCTTGCTTGGTTGGGGTTTTTTTCTTGTTTTTGTTGGTGGCTTTGTTTTTTTATTTTGTTTTCATGAAATACCTTTCAGGAGATGAAGGAGAGGATGAGTTTTGCCTATTGTCTTTCTGTATAATGCGTCAATTGATTGCAAATTTTGGTGTGGCTGTACTGTTAGAAGCAGCAAGTCTTAAGTGGGAGAACATCTGAGACTGCCCTTTTGACTACACGTAACAACATTGGTTTATTCAATCTTACCTTCTAGACCCTTTCTTTTCACCATTTCTTTCTTTTCAGCTATTCCATAGGCTGTTTTCAGTTAACGTGTATCATTCCAGTTCTCCAAAGGGGGCACAGTAAGATCACAGGACATCCTGGGCTGGGAGGGACCCTGGGAGGTCTCCAGTCCCACCTGCAGCTGAAAGTGCTGGTTCAAGGCTGGGCAACACCGGGCTGTGCCCACTCAGGTCCTGAAACCCCCCGAGCACCCTAGGATGAAGCTGATGAAGCCCAGTGAGTTTGCCAGCACCTAACTTAAGTTTTCTCTAACTTGTTTCTTTGTAATTACAGTCTTGAGACCTTTCTTCTTATAATCAATAGGAACTGCGGTAACTAGATCCTTTTTTTAGTGGGAACTGAAAATGAAATAATCAGCTTTCCTTGGCATTGCTTGCTGATAATTTTGTCAAGTACCGGACCAACCTTTTCTTTGACTTTCTTCTAATAACAATACATGATGCTCGTTGTTAATCCTGGCATCTCTTGTGAACTGCATTTCATGTATGCCTTTGTTTTTCTTATTTAAACTTAGATTGCAAACTTCCTATTTTTTGTGTGCCCATTCATCTAAATGTAAGCTTAAAACCAAAATGTACTTATTTTTTCCATATAGTCTGTATTTTCCAGATCTGTAGTTAATCTCACATCTGCAGAACCGTGGATGAAAGGATTTATCAGGTAAACATATATAGAAAAATGTATGAGGAATGTTTGAGATACAGAAAAAAAGAAAAAAAAAATCAGTTTGCTCTTTCTTGCTCTTGACCTGACTGCAAAATGTAATACACGTTAATGTGTTACAATCTAATTTATTTTCTTTTTAACTTATAATCAGGTTCCAGGGTTAGTTTTTTGTAGGACACGTTTGAAAAAGAGAATAATTCACGACTCCAATTTCCCTTTATCTTGTTATATTGATGGCAGAGAGATGGGGCTGCTGAAGCATTACAAAGTCATTTTATGTTATTTTGTTGATGTTATTGTTTTATTATGAAATGATTTCTTCTTCTTTTGGGCTTTCTTAAACAGGATGATTCATATCCTTCATACATTAAAGGATAGCTTTATAGAAATATGCGAACAGAGCCACAAGACTGAATTATGTGTGAACAGATGAAGACACAGCTTAAGTACACAGAAGAGATTCAATCCACAGCATAAGTACAAAGAAAATTAGAAAAAAATAGTCTTAAGGACATTAGAGATCTGAGGTCGTCTTCTTCTCCAAAGCTATGGTTAGACTAGGTCAAGCTAAAATTGCAGGATAAAAAAAAAAAAAAAAAAAAAAAAAAAAGCTTGTTATGCTTAGGTAGAAGCATCAATATTTTAGAAATATCTAAACCATAAATGATACAGGGTTTTGTAATGTTGGTAAAAGACAAGAAGAGCAAAACGTAATTAAGGCAGCTTTAGTCTGTGGGTTGCAAAAGAAACATTTGTCCAAATGGTTTTTCATTTCTCTCCTTATTAGTTAAAGGACCTTTTATTTCAACAGCAGCAAGCAAGGCACTTCTCATCAGACTGAAATGCATTTGAAGATTGTGGTTTTAGCTATGTGACAGCAACAACAGCGTCAAAGACGGAGAGCTTTATTAGTGTTACTGCTAAAGGAGGCAGGGCTTGGACAGAGACAGTGAAGTGGGCATAACCAGCAATTGTGGGAAACAGAAGTATTACTACCTGCCATTGAAATGCAAACAGGTCAGGAGCACAGAGAGAGGGGGGTAGATCAAAAGTTCCCCCAGACTCAGCAGTCAGACTCAAACCTTAAGCCTTGCGTTCTTCTTCCTTTCTTAACTATTGAAAACACAAATCAAGAGGGTCAGAGATTGATCAGCATCAGTTTTCTGGGCAAAGATTTCTTCAAGTTTCTGTAGACATCCTGAGCTCTTTACCAAAATGTATTGCAATAATAAGTAGGAAATCAGCTATTTGAGGGTAAATAACTATTTTTCCATGAGAACTTTTTTTTTCAAGTTAATCTTTTCCAGCATTGCTGTCTGCAGGTTAGTATGTAATACATTTTGAGCTGCATAGTGGTTGGTCAGCCAAGAGATAGGGGACTATTTCAGTTCCTTTGAGAGAAATCTGGTTTCTTAAGGGCCCTCTTGCTGTTTGTAGATATGTGTGATTGTACCAGAAAGGAACTACAAAATACGAGGAACTGGTATTTTATAACTTTCAGCAGAGGACTCGTGCTTCTAAACACTTCATTGTTTCTGAAAACCTGGAGTTGATAATAAGCCAATTTTGTGTCTGAAATCAAAAGGGTAAATAAATGATGTGTGTAGAAAACCATGCGAAACAGTCTGATACTGCAAATGTCTAATCACATGATTTCAGCAGGAGGTTAGGAATGCAAACAGGAGTTAAGAACCCCTGCTGAACCTGGAGCACAGTTAACTTTATATACTTGAGTAGTATTTAAATCAATGGGAATTCAATATAACATTAACTAATCCCATGTTTAAAGGAATAAAGCTGAGATTATTCTTCTCGATTATGCACAGTTACTTACACATTATTTTATATCCTTTTTTTTTTAATCATTTAAATTCACAGTTCAGCTTTCCTTCTGGTTTGCTGAACTGAATAAACGTTTGGTTTATCAATATTTCGTGAATAATGAGGTCCACTAGAACATTCTCATCACTCATAAAATATCAGTGAGTTCCATCTTTATTCAGCACAATAGAAGTCATTTGAATTCTGAGTTGATAAAATGAAAGAAATTTCATCTTATTGATATTTGTAAGTGATGAGATCACTCAGTAGTATCACTCACCTCTAATACGTAAAAGTATTCTGCTTGACATGTCAGACTATTATTTTTGTAGTAGTATAAATACATTGTATTTTACCAATTCACTTAGAATCATAGAATGTTCTGGGTATGGTCATAGTATATATAAATACTTTCCATATCTAGATACAGATTTTGATTAAAATATTTCTGTTGTTCATATCTTTTACTGAATACAAAATTACTACTGTATTTGATGATTTTATATGCATGTGTCACATACCTTGATTACAGTCATATATAAACAGAACAGAAACAGTCCATCCTGTTATGAGAAAGGAGAAAACACCCCGCTCTGTCTCATCCTGGTCAGGTGTCCAGGTGTTCCCCGTCCTGGATCCTGAATGGAAAAATCAAGGCTTCAGGTAAATTCAGGTTTCAAAGCCTGAAGTCAGCTTTCTCTAGGCCAATATAATCTCTGTGTGATATTTTTGGTAATTAATCTCCGGTAACTAAGAAATATCGCAAGTATGTTATGTATATAAAAAGCAAAAGCATCATCAGAGCTTCTGTAATTTGAGAAGATTGGGTAGGCACAAACAGTTCTTCCAGCGTTAAGACAGAAGGGCTGCTGCAGATCTCCAGTTTGAAGAGTCCTACAGAGTCACTGATATCAAGAGAGCGTCTCTTCAAACCATCATTAAAAATGAAAGAAAAAAGTCTGATCTGTTTTTCATTGGTAAGTGTTGTTTTTCTCACATATTTTTATATATATATATGAGTGTGTGTGTGTGTGCACGCGTGTGCTTACGCCCAAGTTTGCTTTCTGGTTTCCTGTACAAAACTTTGACGCGTGACAAGCCAGGGTGTTTCACAGTCACCGCGTCTCCGGGCAAATGAAACAAAAAAGACAATTAGATGGCACAGTTGTAGCATGACATATTAAAATTGTCTTTTAACTTACAGCTTTCAATTTTACACTTGAAAAAAAATGCAAATGCATATCCTCATATCAAGATGTGCTGGGTAGTCAGATTACGACTACCAATTATATTCCAGACGTGAGGCTTCTTGCAGCAGCAAATGTTTCTTTAATAGTCTATACAACTTTTTACAAGATTTAGTTTGGGCAAACTTACTGTTATCCAAAGGTACCCTTTTTTGCCAAATTCATCCTTGTAGTCAACCAAACAAGAACTGTGTTTCCTCAGTCAGTTTGAAGCTTTTAAATTCTTATACTGAAACTTATGGTACAGAAACCTATCGAGAAGTAATACTGAAAGTGACGTACTGCTTTCCTAATGAAGAAAATACACGCTTCTAATTTAGACTACATTTACCTTTCTAAAGTCAGAGATAAATGAGAAATTGCATTTTAGGCTATTCCAAAATATTCATGATTTAATGCACCACAAGGCACTGGCTATGGAGGTTGTCCCAGGTATCAAGTGTACAATCTCTAGCATCTACAGCATTTTAATAGCAAATATTTGCACTTAAACGTAAAGCATGGAATAACTTCTCTAACAATTAAGATGGTATCTTTATGACCTACTAACCTTTGCTATATCTGATAGCGGGGGGTTAAAAGAAGAATGTTACCAACTCTCAAATTATCAAGGCTACATTAGAGACTTCTTTTTATAGCCTTTCAGTAGACAATAACAGTAGATTTATATGCTTTTGCTATTGATTTTAAACACCACATATTATCAGTGGATGAGGTCCCACCCATGGGAGAGCTATGGTGTCAGAAGTCTCAGAATGGCTGCAGCAATGATCTGCTTTATGTGTATTGCAATAGTATTGATTCTTTATGCGTCTGAAGCAGTGCCACCATTTCAGTTGCAGAACAGCTTTAATTGTGATCTGACAGTTTTAGTCTTGCACCCAAAAAGTTCGGAAACCTGTTAGAAACATCTGTACTTACAGCTGATATCAGCATTGCATCATGGATCTGTAACCTCAAATGTCATAACCATTTAGGGCCAAAAAGCTACTGCCATCCACATTGATTTTATTTTGACATTTTTAAATCAATTAGGGACAGACAAAAAAGCTATTAATTCTTATCCGTAAGTATTTCCAATTATTAACAAAACTGCTTAATTGTATTGAGGGGGTGCCAATATATTGCAAAAGTTGTCAGCCGCCAGAACTAAGTACATAATAGGTGGGAAAGAACTTATTTAACAGCAGATGTCAGCCCAGAAGCCCATTACAAACTCCTGCCTGCAAATTTGCCTGTAAACATTAAACCCAGTAAAATGCCATTGTACAAACAGTGACAGAGAAGGTAAGCAAGAAGAACCTCAAAAGAAAATTCACATAATAGGAAAATTTTTGCAAAAGTGTTTGCTAGGTGAGTTTTCAATATTACCACTTTTAATAGCGAGTCACAAAATCAAATGCTGCAAAAAGCATATATGAAGAAAAAAATTATTTCAGACCAATCTAATACATAAACTTAGTTATCCAACAAAATAATGAACGACAAATAACATTTCTCAAAAAAATCACTGAATTTTGTAACTTTGAGTCAGATTACCAGAGCATTCATTTTCAGTTGGTCTTCTTATTTTATTAGAATTATTGTTAATCTTAGAGAGGTGGAGTTGGTTTTTTTTTGTTGTTCATTTTTTGGTTCAGGATATTGTATTTTTGAAGCAAGGAAGACCTACATGATACAGAATCTTGCCAACTACTGATTAACAATAAAAATGTTAAGAGTACCGGACTGTAATATATTGAGAAGATTAAACTGTGAAACAGGTTTGATTATAAAAGACCTGGTCTGAAAAAATGTAATCCTGATATAAAATGTTGTATATTATGGCTGAGAAGGAATAATAAACCAACTTATGAATATATAAAATGTTAAATATTCAATTATATTTTAGAAGTCATTCTTATCAGTGAAACACACTTGCTCTACCAAAATAAAAGTTGCATGACTGGAAATGAAAAAGTTATAGCTGCGCCCTTCCAACTTTTTCTAAGGTGCCTGTTGATTTTTCTCTGGAATAACACTTGAGATTATCTTATTTCAGGGGGAAAAAAAACCCCAGCAACTTCCATTTTGTTCAGTCATTTTCCTCTTAGCTAAGCTACACTGTTCCTGTTCCAGTGCACATCATATTTCAGGGTAAGTATTCAAACTAGAAAACCAGGGACCTATGTGAACATTTGCTTATTCAATTTGCATACGGGAAAAATGCAGCAGACAGCTTTTCCATACACACACTCATACAAGAGTTTTTGGTTTGATTATTCAGTCAGTTTTGAGTACTTTACGCTTCTGCTAAAAAGCGCTTTCAGGTATCATGGTTGGTTTATTCAGGCTTTTATAGAGACATTGCTACCTCCTAATTCAGTTTCCAATACAAACACAGCATATTGGCTTCTGCAGAATGATCAAATACAGTGGCTGTTTGAATTAGATAAAATCAAAACATTAAATTTGCTGAACGGCACAAATATTTGACTGACAATTCATTTGCTCATCCCTGATTAAGAATAGGTTTTGTAAAAGCCTTCTCAAACCTAGAACAAACTCTAGGACTTAATCCCACTAATCCTCCAAAGCTGAAAAACCTAAAAAATATCAAGTTCATTTTGCAGCATGTCCTGGTGGTCATGCAGGTCACCAGATTCAGGCCCTAGGAAACAAAGTGGTAGGTTAACGGGTCAAGCTGAAGGCTGAAATGCATTTTTTGGGGTCCCAGAATCTAACCAGGTAACATTACGGCTCATGCGTCTGAATTCAGAGGCAGGGATCTAAACCCTCTCTTTCCATCCTCAGGATTCAAACAGTGTAAAGTGATCAAGAACTCGTAAAGGGAGCTGGCTCTTCAAGGGATTTGAAACAGCCAAGGATCACCAGTGAGCGCATTGGTAACTCCCATGCTGACACCCCCCTCTCTCATGCGACTTTTCATATACCTGGTATTGCGTTAACGAATCCTTCCCACCAATATTTAGCTTTCCTGTGACACAGTTTTCTGCTCATGGCAGAATTTCTTATTCGTCAGGCACCTGAGAACATTACAGAAGACACAGTTTTAGTTGAGAGGCACTAGGTTTCCTTATCTAGTTGAAACTGCACAGACTTTTGCAAAACGTTCACTGAGGGAAATGGAAAGTTGGGAGCTGGGAGCCAAAAGCTCAGTGTGAAGCAATGGGGAAGGGTGAATAAAAAGTATAACAATAAAGCAGGATTAAATCAGCCATAACTAGCCAAAAAGTGATCTGAGCAAGGTAACAATTTATGCCAACTATGCTATGCACCAGTTATTTTGTTGTTTTTCCCCAGTAGGGAGCTGAATGATGGACCATGAGAACATGCCACCTGTTGCTGTGCACAAATAGACGTCACTTCCATTAAAAGCAAGAAGGTGCTATTTTCTCCATTCCCTCATACAAACGTTAGGAGATACTATGACAAAAGCCATAAGGTTAATGGCAAATACCAAATTTTATGGTCTGCTACCTCCATAATTTTCAGGATTTCAGAAAAATGTTTTTGTTTCTACTCTAATTCTATTTAAGATATGGTATCGGAGGTTTTCATTTAGATAATGTGCATTTTTAAAATGAAAGTACTCAAAGATTTTCTAGATCACCAGGGAAAACCATTATATTACCTGCTGGTATGCTGTTGATCCTTTATAGATGTTTAAGCAGCACTCAGCATTTATTTTCCATTTTATTTTCTGCATCTAATGAGTGGATTAGTGGATTCTTTAATGGATTTCCCAATAAAGTGCAGTTCAGAGTACTCTACTCTTCATGTTGTTTCAAATTTTCTCTTCTTGACATACTATTTTACATGCAGTAATCTAGATATCAGCTGTCTTTCTCCATGGGCAATTTGCACTGTTCCAGTTCAACAACAGTCAGTTTCTATGCAATACGATAAGGGTTCTGTTACTTTTAATTATTAAGAAAATAAGCAGAAAGAAAATAGGCTTTAATGTTATATTTGAGGAGGCAGAACAGGACATGTAGGACACCCCCCTCTACGCCGATTGGCCTCAGTCATGCCATCTCCTGCAAGAGTCTCCATTTTGCCCACATAGATAAAGGAACACCAACAGCTACTATTTGTTTAAGAAAATATAAGACCGCTAAAGATTCAGCAGACTTTGATTTTGGAAGAAAGCTCTTAATAAAAGCTTACCTGCATAACTTCATGGTTAACTGAAAATATGCTAGTACAGCATCTTTACAAGTTATTGTTACACAGTTTGCAAAAGTCTAAACCTATTCCAAATGTCAACATAAATGCTAAGAACACCTCCGGGCTATGAAAAAACCCCACTGAGTCTGGGCTCATTTCATTTCATTTCATTTCATCAAACTTCACTCAAAGCAACTAAAAATATTTATTTAACGTTCACATGTAAAAAAAAAATCTTTATATTATCAAGTGCTGGCTGAATTTTGTATTGCTTTTCACTAAGTTCCCTCCTTTTAAAAATGCTGTAATCTATTCCATTTATTTGCAACAGCGTTACTGCATTTTAGCAAAACAAGTCAACGATACATCATCTTTCCAGTCAAAGTGTTGTAACATACATTTGCTGTACCCTAATTAAATTTATCCTTTCCTCCTTATTGAACCTCAATACTTTTGCTGCATCCATTTTGCAATTCTCTTAATGTGCTTCTTAACAGTATCTCATGGCAACAGTTTTGCTCCAGATCCTTGAATAAGAGTCTTGTAAAACACAGAAGTTTTGATGCATATGAATGCCATTAGAGTTATTTCCACCATGTGTATATGCTGGAAACAAGACTCAATCATCTGGCCAGTGCATTTTAAATTTGGCAATCTTTCTGCTCAATTGAGATCAGCAGATTGTTGAACATTCATGGGTCAGGACTTTTTATTAGAAGACCCCGGTCTTATGTTCTCGCTTAAAACAATTCATCATCACCCTTTCCGTCTGAGGAAGTTTTACGTTTTGAGAGTTAATTTACTATATAAAGTTTGATTTGATAGGCCCTGAACCTTCTGCTCATGAGTTAGTTAACATTATGTTTTTTCCTATTCTTTCTTTTTAAGATTCAAAATCATGGTTGATTTCCCTGTAATGAATAATTAATAAAGTAAACTCTTCTGCTGGATGAATTAGAAAGGAAACAGAATAGCAAAATAGCCTTTTTCCTTTATATTTGGGGTAGAAAAGTGCGATTGTGAAAGAAGAAAATGAATATACGCATAAATGTTCAACTCTTTCACAGACCAGCAGTGGCTATCTGGAGACATCCAGCGAAATTTAGCCGCAGGGCAAACTGGCTCACGTTCCATTCAATACCGTAGAAGGTATGTCCATTGAAGCCAGAGTAAAGGTGTTCTATCATGTTCATATTAGCTACATGCAAACAAACAAAATACCCAGGTTTTGGTACAGATAAACATTCAAAAACTGAACTAGAAGGGTTTACCTAAGGAAATCTCCAAACCAAATACCTGACCTGCTGAACTGCATTATTCCTTCTCTAACTTTTAAAATCTTTTTTAGCTCTTCTGAGTTTTTACATAAATCGAATTGTTATATTAATCACCGCAAAAATTAGAAAGCAAAACAAGGAATAAAAGCTAAAAAAGAACATTGGCACCGCGTCTGAGGAGCTAAACATACAGCTTCTACACTGAATTATTTTACACCAGTTGCTGACAACTGAAAATATTGTAGCTATGCTTCAGCACGTTCCACAGCAGGTCTGAAATCTCTGCTTTCTCTCAAAATCCCTGCATTCTGTTTGTATACCCCAGAAGAAAAACATATTTTCATCTTCAGAAACAGTATACAAATTTTTACTTGGTATACAAATACTTCAGTTGAATTAAAAAAGAAGTTGCAACAGCAAATTTTGCATCAGAAGATAGAAGACGTATGTTTCTTGATATATTGGAATCACCTTTATCTCCAGAACCCCAAGAATTCTTATCAAAGTAAATATGCAGCATACATCACGTTTCCCAGATTTAGTGAATTCCCTCTTTCTCTTCAAAATCCCCCAAGAAATTTCTTTACCCTGTTCTCTGGATTGTGAATCAGAATTTCTCAGGGGAATTAAAAAACGCATGCCTCTTGTTTCTAAGCTAATAACAGTTCCTGAATGAGTCTCTATCATAATTTAGGAAGCCTAAGGGTGTAATTACACAAATGAATTATTGAGAGGTAGATTTACTGTATTTCGGCCATTCTGTTAAAAGCCCACATATATATGCTCTCGCTCTGAGGTAACTGAAGCTATTTTACCTTATATTCACAAAGACACATGCATATTTACACCACATTGTCAGAACCTGCATTTTCTTGGCTTTATGCCTGTTCTGGAAAAAGTAAATGTAAAGTATTATGCAACAAATAATGATGCCCTATCTGTGGCATTATTAATATGTTCTTTCTTATGTTAGAAAAGAAAAAGAAAAGTGCAGAGTATTCGTTTCAAAATCTGTAGAAGAAACTTCTCATTAGGAAAAAGCACTTCCTTTAAAAAGCCCACTCTTCACTAACATCACACTACCAAAAATTAAAAGCTAGTATTTAAAAGTTCCTTGTTATTATTTGCCTCTGAGTTCTGAGCCTTGCGGGGCTTTTCACGATCATCCTTCGTAATCAAGAAAGACAAAGAGATTTTCACTACATGAATTCTGAAATATGTATGGGCTCATATAGCTCCAATTTAATTGCAACTGTAGTGATACTTCCAATTAAAAGTCACCTGCCATGCAGGGCAAAAACTGTAAATGTTTCAGTGCATGCAAGGAACGTCCTCAAGAAGAAATCTCAGTGACCTGAGAGTGCCTTTTTCACTGAGTATGAACCCATTAGTCCAGTGTTTCTTCAGCTTTTTCCACATTATGAAATGTCTAACATGCTCTAAGTAGATTTTTTTTTTTTTTATTATTGCAAAGGCATAGTTGCCATGATAGATAGCAACAGGAAAGCGTATTTGGAAAAATCAATAGTAAGAGCAAAGGTGTGAAACAGCTCGTCCTTTGTCACTGCAGTTTGGTTCCTGAGATGAACAAAAAACTTTAAAGAATAATGATATACCAAAAGCTGATCAGAAAATGGAAGGCAAGTCATTTCAAGGAATATTTTCTCTACAAAGTTAAGGCTTTTCTGGGCAATAAAAAAAAAACAGAACAACAAAAGTTCCCTTTGACCTTCGGATAAAAAATAAAATGTTATGGTCTTCAATTAATAGAGAGCCACATCATGGAAGCTGCAATTATAATTCCAAGTATTTCTACCCCGTCTATGTGCCAAAGTTCATTGTTAGATTAGAAATGGTGTTCTCACCGTTTCCCTTTGAAGATTATGATAGCTTCAGGACGATGATGCACGATGGGAGTTCAAGCCTCACGGAGGAGCCTCATGGCCTACAGAGGGTAATGGAGAACATTCTTAATGAACTATTTCATTTACTTCAACTCGAACTTGTGTCTGTTCTCATGCCCGCTTCCCAAATATTTCTGAAGCTATCAACAATAAAACCCATCATATTCTCTGGAATACTTCAGGTGACCAAGACAAATATAAGTAACTTTGTATTGTGAACAGATAGTGATATACTAACAGTTTTTTAGTCCATCTTTAAATGTAATAAAATTTAAAAAGCGATATTCCTCCCCCCACTTTCAGGTCACCTGTAATGCGCCTACTATTTTCGATTCACAGTTATCTAATTAATATCAATCTTAAAAAAAATGTGAATTTTTTTGCTAAGATTTCAGCAATTCCAATCTGGTGTCTTTTTTACTTTCAATTATTCCTTACAAAAAGACATATGCCATCCATTTGAACTTACGATACAGAGGAGGCAGTATACTACTATCCTTACTGTTGGAATGTAAACTTTTGGATTTCTTGACTTTGTGAATGTTCCAGTGAAATGCATTACCTTTCAGAACACTGCACTTTATTAAAGCCCACAAACACGCACAACCCCCAGAATCCTGCAAGTACAGCAGTGCCAGCTGCATACGCTGTATGAAGCGTGTTCAGGATACCGGGGTCTGGAGCAAAGTGGCTAAGCTATGATTTTGAGACCTTACTTGGCCTGCTATATTGTATAGCTTATCCCCAATAACGCTGTGCCAGCCTGAGCCTGAAACCAGCAGCTCATCAACTGGCAGTGCGAGGAACGGCGTTTAATTAAACAAACGTAGTTTTCATAATTATCCAAAGTAGTTTTTGACTTTGGCGGCATCCAGCAAAACACGCGAGCCAGCCACTGCAACACTCACCAAGGTGCCACCAATCTTTCCAGCAGATAATTCAACATAATTGGATAGAACGGGAAGGGAAAGGAGGTGTTCAATGAATTCACATATACAGGGCTAATACAGCGGGTGAGCTACTGAAAGCTGAAACCGTGCTGGCCTTAAACCAGCGTGTGGTGCAGAGGTGAGCTAAGGACTCGCCCCCCCCTTCCCCCTGCCCCCCCCCCCCCAAATTTGTTATATAAACTGTCATTGCAAAACCTCCCAGGAGCCCAAGCAAAACACTTCTGCACGCACCCAGGGACTATCACCGTCATGACTCTGGCTGGCCAGATAAACCAATTTTTACCTTTTAGTAGCATTCTCTGGTCCCATGGCCTCTCCTTGCTCTCAGCTAAGATGGCTGAATTGGCTTCTGCCCCTAAACGCTGCTAACTCCCACAGCGACCATGAATCAGAGCTCTTAGCCACGGTAGTTCATAGATCAATATATTAACACAGACTAAAATCAATGACGGTTTGCATTAATATGCTAGATTTTGAATTGCAGCACCTCAGGACCAGACCCACTGCTCTTCAGCCACTTTTGGGACTTGTAAGCGCCACTCTATGGATGTGATGGACAGCTGGAGGTGATAACCTCTTAAATTGTCCTAGCTTGGATCAGTAAAGGTTGTCAAACAGAACTCATTAAAAACTCCTTTTCTCCTAATGCAAAAGAACTACCCAGACCTTCCCCACTTCCTAGTCTCGCTTTCTACCCTTCTGCTGCTGGAAGAGAGTATCTTTTATTCATACTTTGCGTCTGCAAACTCTTCCCTTCCCTCATCTGTTTTTTCCATATTTCCCTCAGTTAAACTCAGAATACATACATACATATATATATATATATAAAAAAACCCCTCAGCTAATATTTTTCCCCTTGCCCATTGTTCAAGCCCTGTCATTTTGTTTAGCTGATTATCTTACCAGTACCTCTTGGCTTCTGCAGTAAATTAAGTCTCCTCTTGGCTTTACGTAATCTGACCAACATATAAAAATATATAGTGAGAAATCTGGAAGTTTTCATCTCAACAACTTTGAATACAGGTAAGTTATGATAGTATTATGGGTCATGACAATGCTTACAGCTAATTTTTGTTTCAGAAGCATATCCTGTAACTCAGAGAAGCAGACATGAGTTGATAAAAAGACCTAAAATACCTATATTTTATGAGTGCCTGGTAAATTCCTCCCCCTACACAAATACTGCAAAATCACATTCATTTTATACATAGTGTATCTATTTACTTAATACAAGGACACATAAATAGCGAACTTACCTGTCATATGGCTGCACAACAGAGGGAGCTAATTACAGCAGCCTTTCCTTTGCTTACTGTAAACCACAAGGGGTTGGTTTGGTTGTTTGTTCCTATTTAAATACAGTTGTGGAGAACACAAAGTGTGCAAGGTAGGAAGCAGAGCTGAGCATGCCCAAGGTTGTTCATGCATTCAGGTTTAACCAGGTTGCAGCTACAAAAGAATTTCCTCCCAGGCCGAGCTGCAGGAACTTAAAAATATTTTTGCTTTCACTCATAGCTTGAAGAGTTAGTTGCTCACTTCACGGGTTCTCCTGACAGTTTTGTCTGACAAATTCCTTCTTGCTGCTCCGTTGACCTAGGACAGCAGTGATCCCCTTCATCTTTTTCATTGCCACTCCATAGCTTTTGTTGGTTTTTTGCACTAAAGACTGAGGTTTGCTATAGAGTTTATCTGCAGTGGGAGTACGCAGGGGTAAATAGCAAACTGCCAGCTCCTGCAGGCTTCAATCTGAAGCACAGGGAAGGCAAGAATGGGCATAACCAACCTTCCCGTTCAGAACGGCCGTGGTTCCTGTCCTGTACAAAGAGTTCCCACCAGCAAACTGCACAAGCTGTTTAGGTACTTTAAGATGCCACAGGTGCTCACACCATTTTCCAAACCATATTTTGGCCACGACTGACTACAGTGCCGTGTAAATCACCAAAGACAGTCTACACATACAATTCATTCTGGAGAAAGCCAGTTGCAAGAACATAAAAACATCTGTGTGAACACAACACAGCCTGGTTAATGGGAAGAAATCCAGATGTTTTGCTCCTGTCTTACCTATAAATAATTTTCTGCTTGAGAAAATTAAACTGCAGCTATGTTCTTGTGCCTTTCCACACTGAAGCGCTCTGGTGGTCCAACTGATGATTTGTACACCAGCTCATCCTGTTTCAGTAAGTCACTCCCATAGTTTCTACTGCCTGCTGGGCACTGTCCCTTGTTTGTATGCCTGTTTGCTTTTCACTGCAAGGATCCACACTGCTTTGGTAGTACCTTGAGTATCTTGCCCGAAGGCAAGAGAACTCCTCCTTCCCGCCTGCCTGTTGACAGACACAGATGCAGCTCAGACAATCTTAGTCTATGGAAGAAAAAAAAAAAAAAAAGTTTACAAATTTTGTAAGATAAGGCACAGAAAAGAACATAGTGACTATGGCACTGCCTGAGCTGGGCCAAAATGCAAGTGCTGTAGACCTGCAGTTGGGATAAAGGAATTTGAAGCAGGAGAGCAAGGGGGAGGACCATACTTCAAAGACAGAAAACACATGTCTAACCAGACTCCAGCTCCCAAACCACAAAGAGCTGGACAGCACACCCGAATACAACTTAATTTCATGTCAACATGGGCAACAGTCATAAAAATATCAATACTGGGACTAATGATTCTTTTTGAGGAATGGACCTGGCATCTGAAACTCTTTCGTTTGCTGGAAATCCGTTCAGGCAGTACATAAATCATTCAGCCCCCTTTAACCCTCTTCCATCTCCGCTGACTGCTACAGAGCAGGAGGTTTCCCAGCGCCACAAGGGCAGAGAACGCTAAATACCTGCTACCTTGTTTTCGTGGCGCAAGTCGAACCATACACGGTGCATTGCAGACCAGCTCCGCCTCTTTTCGTAAGGGTATGAACGAGACCCTACCCTGACTTCCATTCCCACACCCTGCTTGGTAGTCTTTTACCAGTTGCTCAGAATTGTAACTGGTGCTTTGAGTAAAGATGCCTTCTTCCCTCTACCATTTGCCTGGTTAAAATGAAGCCCCCTGCACCCCTCCGACCTCTTCCACTCCCCCATCCTTGGCATAAGCAGTGCAGGAATCTCGCCACAGTTCATAGGGGAAAGCCAGGTCACTTTTGCTACCCACAGCGCTGCCTTCGCTACTCCGCCTTGCCACATCCCCTACTTCTTACAAACAGCATGCAGACACAGAAGAGAGAAAAATGTGATACAGAACGTGGGTTTTGAGCACTTGGGAATAGGATAAAAAAAGACAAGCAAAACTAGAATAAGGTAGGGAATTATTAGAGAAAAAAATCAGAGTACATTTATGGTGTGCACAATGACACTGTTAAAATGTCTTCAATTTTATAAAGGTAAAACTCTGAAATTCTTTTGTAAAACAAATTGTTTGGGGTTTGTTTGTTTGTTTGCTTAGGACCAATACATATATTTAAAAAGCTTTTTCAGTGTAAGCATAACTTTTAAAGTTTTTTTTATTTGTCCCTTTCTCCAGTAAAGCTTTTATCAACATCATTTCTCATTTAGACCGAGACATACAATAGTAATTTCCAAAGCATAAACAGGCAGCAAGCTGCAAATGCAAATTACCAGGAAACCATCACCCTTTTTCCCTTAAAAGCCTGAAATGTTCTGCACAACACAACACAATGATGCCTACACATGTTGCTAGCAACATGAAGCGGAATTTCAGAGGCAGAATGTGTACTAGCTGTAATATCACGCAAAAGGACTTGCATTTGGCTGTTTCTTGAGTAGGCAGGTATGGTTTTCTAGACAAGTAAGAAAAAAACCCCAGTGTTATTTCAGTGAACATCATTAATATGTACCTTACCAAACTCTACTTGCCTTTCTCCTATAGGTATATGGGATTTGCTCGCATGGATTAGCGCAAGGCTGCTTGAAGAACATTAGATGTAATCACCAACCTGACCTCATCAGAAACTGCATTCCCTTTCTCCCTCAACCTGTGCCCTCCTAATGTCATTAATTAGGGATCTGGCCTCACGCAGCCTCCTTAATGATAAATGTAATGCAGTGCAGCAGCAAAACAGCATAAAGACCACATCTATCAGCTCTGTGGGCAAATAGGATGAAAAGTGAAAAAAGGATTTTCTGTCTTCAGGGAAGACACTCTAAAAACAGCAATACAAGAACCCGTGTCGTGGAAGCAAACAGAAAAGCACTCCAAAAATGCAACAACAAACTCCCTTTGTGCCCTCACACAGACAAAAAAAGAGAACCAAAGGGGAAAAACCCTTCTTATTTACTACCACTGACACTAAAAATCAGCACAGGACTACAGCAGGTGGGTTTTTTGAACACCCTTCCCAGAATACGAATACTCTCCCACGTACCTGTTAACTCTGGATGGTGAAGCCAGGCTTGTGAGAGCGCACCCGACTGTCAGAAGGCAGTCATTGCCAGGACGTCTCCAACGTAAAAAAAAACAAAAAAAAGGAAACTGAGTTCACAATAACCCCAGAGGAGGTTGTGGACCAAATGCTAAAGGAAAAGGGAGAGCTTCTGGTAGAAGGAAAGGCAGGCAGAGAGGCGCACACACAGAAGACGGACAGAAAGTCACATCCTTGCCCCAAGAAAGGAAGAGATTTGGTGCAGGGAATGGCATGAATGGGGCTGACAGCAGCTGAGGAAGAGATGGGGAATCCTATGCTGCAACAGCTTGCAGACATTACTAAGCCTGTGCCAAAGGCGCTGCTTGCCTTATACAGCCAGTTAGTGATCTTTATGGTTTCTCCAGGTGCGAGGGTACTCCTAAACCCCAAATGTCAGCATGGAAATCATGATGCTGCGACTTAAGACGGATCCAGTAAGAGAAGCTGTCCTGTTGAAAGCCCTCGTAATGAATGTCACCCCCATTCTTACAGCTCACTGAGTTAATTTTATTTTATTTTCATTTTTTACTTTTCCCACCGATTCCACTTTATAAGCACAAAGTCCAAACAGCTCCTATGGAAACATCATATTTTCAAGCCAGCCACACAGATCAACAAAACAAACGCAGAGCTTCAGGTTTTGTTATTCAGACATCAAAGTGCACTTGGTCCTGAGCACAGGGTGCCAATGAATTAATTCCAGGGTACTAAAAGCTAAATATACACGCACTGAAAGATGCGTGCACGAACCCAAACGAGACACGGGCAGATCCTGTTTAAGATCAAGTGCATCTTCCTACACCTTCAAACGTTCCCATGGGCCATCAGGCCTTAATCTAACATTAAAATACATGAGGATAATCAAGATTTTCTGTAAAGACTTCTTGCGCTCTCTCTCATCAGCAGAAGCACACTGTGCTCTATTCCACGTAAATTTGAGTCTGTTTTAGAACATCTGTGATATAATATTAATGTGGTCAGAAGAAACTGTTCTTTTTTTACTCATTAAGTACCGAGCCTCAGTCAGTTTTCCATTTCTAAAGGTACTTCCTACTGAGAAAAATGACCATGCTCACAAGTTGAACAGATTTGTAACTCTTCGAAGTTTTAGCACACGTACATAATTTTAATTTCTCTCTGAATTCATCTACTGATTTCAACAGGAACGTTCCTAGCGCATTAACTTAAGCATGAGTGGTCATCGTAGCACGAGGCCCCTGAACAACTGTCTGTGCTAGCAATGCCGTGCATCGCAATAATCAAATTTTCAAATGTAAATGCCCCACAGAGAAAGCAATATTCTCTCCATTAAGCCACAGCAAAAAAGGTAAGTCTGACTCATTTTCGCCCTATTTTTAAAGCACTCTTTTAAGTATCTCCCTCAGGCAATGAAACAATTTGCAAAGAGTTTTGGTGAAACATTAAAAAAAAAATCTCACTTTTAATGTTTTGAAATCTTGCTCATTTAATTTTTTTCAACTCCACAGCATTTTTAACACACAGAAGAAAGCAGATCACATTAAAATACTTGCTGCTTGATATACGCTGAATATAATAGACCAAATAGGACATGATAATGGCTTCGAGGTAAAGAACAGGAGAATAGTGCCAGTTGTACAGCTGCCTCAAAATACACAGTGTTGTGTGAACTGAAGAACGGCATTTGCTTCTATGCTACCATAAATGTTATAGATGCAATCCAGTAATGTACTGACATGAGGCACTGCATGGTTTTATGTTTCTAACATGAAATTATAACTTTTCCAGGTAATTGCAGTGCAGTTGTATTTCTCTTAGGTTCACAGACAAGGCATTTATGTATATTAAAACCCAGTTATTTCAACTAGTATGGCAAACCGATGAACGAAATCATCACACTAATTTCACCATTGGAAAAGCTTAAATAAAGGCTATTAATCCTTTACATCAAGTCTAGAGTCATCTATAAATGCCTATTCACGTTCTAAGGGTACATCTTTTACAGGTGGAGACAAGATTCTTCTATCTCATTTTGGAACTTACGGAACATAAATTATTCTTGGCCTTGGGTCACTCTTAGTCACCCTTAGTTTCCTGCTCATGTATCTCTGTGAAACTGAAATATGATTTTGAGGACTGGCAAATAATAACAGAGAGACTGTAGCATTTAATTTTCTTCCTTCTGAGTTGCTTAAACTAGAAAAACAAATTTTCAAGTCAGACAAAGGGCCCTTTTTTGTTGAAAATTTCTTTTTTCTACCATACCCAATAAAAATTCAAGAAATAACGTTACTCCTGTGAAAAAGCATAAATCCAGCACAATTAATTCTTTTGGAATTTTACTATAAGAGTCGCTACTCAGAAAAACAAAGAGGTTAAAGAAAATTTAGGAACATTCTGGAAAGTACAATGCAGTGTATGCAGCTATCAAATTGCAGTGGCTTCAGAGTTGCTTCAATATGTTTGAAGTTGACAGATGCATTGTCCTTTCTCATGAAGACTAATTTTTTTCTATCCTGTTGATTTTTATTAACATAAATACAAATATTAGTCACACAGCAATAACGTAGTGACTTTTTCTTTTGCAGCCCTAATTGTTGCTAAAGTATCTCTAATCATTTTACAAAATCCAAATATAAACAAGTTTTAACTCACACATCAGAGTTTTTCTCAGAAGCTGAAGACAACATAAAGGAATTAAGACGATGTAGAAATTATGAGGTCAAAAGAGTATTTCTATGGGCAATTCAAGGAAGCCAGAACTTGATTATAAGATACAGCAATGTGAACACCAAAAAAAGGTATACGCATTTTTGAGTATGTGTAGCGTCATGCTATTAGACACTACACAAAACAAAAGTTTGTGGTCACATAAAGGAGAGTGTCTAAATTCTAAGTTTCCTTGATCTTGAATATATTTTTCACAAGAGAGGGATGAAATACTGGCAATTATATAAAGGTAGTTATCTTGAATCTCAAATCCTCATGCGAGCTATACTAACCCTTTCAAAATGTCATCTTTGCTTGTTTGCTTGTTTCTTTCCATTAGGCAGGGATGGAAGAAATCCAACAAATACAGTGGTACAGAAACCACAGAAATCGCTTCTTCCTGCTATTGAGCAAGGAGTTTTATTTGATTGTGGAAACTGGCTTCTCTGTCTTCCGGTTTTACCTCATTTTTTCTGATGTGTATCCATCTAGATCTCCTTGCTTTCATTCTTTTGAAAAGCATCATGCATTTGCAATGACCACAAGTTAAAACATATGAATGCTTTTTCTCCTCTCCTTTTCCTGCTTATAATGTGGACAACTGAAAGCAGCTGAGCTAAGACAAATCTTTTACTTAATCAAAACCTCACAGCCTCTGATATTCTTTCATTATCGGGATTCATCAGCTCCTGTACCAGAGGGTACAGGATAACAAGAGCTAAGTGAGTTGCTTAGGGAAAAATCCTTCTAGGAGTAAGTCTAGTTGTCAATATTGAAAAGATAATCTAATAATCTATTATCCCACAGAGATTCATATTTTAATTTAACTTGGCTAATTAGACCTACAGCTCTAAGGATCTGCAAATACCCTTTAATGCTACTGATGGCAGAAAGCTGACTGAAAGTAAAGCTGCGACATTAGTTTGTCGGAGACTTAGATCATCTCTTTGTCTTCTAAATATTTAATGCAAAACCCAAGTCCTTTGAGGAAGCGTCATCTTCTAGCTCTCCCAAAAGAAGGTCAAAATAGGTCTCTCGTTAGGTCCCTTAGAAAAGAGTCTGATACGACTGTAAAGATAAAGCCTAATTTACAAATTTGTTCAAAGACCAGGAAGCTGGCATAAGAAATTAATTGATGGAATATTAAAAACAATTAAAAGCTGGTAGTATTTTGACAGTGGCGTTTCAAGTTTCTCTTAAACATACATTCCAGGTAAAGAGGAATGACAGTTTCCATTCACCAGCTTTTGATAACTGGATTTTTACCTTCCTTAGCTTTCTTTCAAACCTGTTAAATAAACAGCTTATGCTATTAATTTCTCTCATTTCAACTTTCAAAAATAATAGAATAGAATAGAATAGAATAGAATATTTCAGTTGGAAAGGACCCACAACAATAATTTAGTCCAACTTCCTAACCACTTCAGGGCTGACCAAAATCTAAAGCATGTTGTAAGGGGCATTGGCCAAATGCCTCTTAAACACTGACAGGCTTGGGGCATTGACCAACTCTCTGGGAAGCCTGTTCCGGTGTTTGACCACACTCTTGATAAAGAAATGCTTCCTAATTTCCAGTCTAAACTTCCCCTGGCGCAGCTTTGAACCATTCCCACGTGTCCTATCACTGCATACTCAGGAAGCTTTGGAGAGCGATGAGGTTGCCCCTCAGCCTCCTTTTCTCCAAACCAGACAAACCCAGAGCCCTTAGCCGCTCCTCACAGGACTTTCCTTCCAGCCCTGTCACCAGCAATGTCTTTTGAGGACCCCTTACTACTGACTGCTGGGCCCCAAGAGGTCTGTCAGGAGACCAGCACTGTAAGACGTGGGAGAGCAAAACACAGGCCAAGAGCGTCTGCTTTGACAAATTACTTCTAGCTCACAAAACAAAAAGAAAAAAGAGAAATAAAAAGGTCTGTTCCTTCCTCCTTGTTTTCCCTCACTTGCAGCTGCCAGACGCTCACTACAATCAGTCACTAAACCGAGTGGCTGACTGCAATGCTCTCTGCAACCTCTAACACCACTGTTATTTTACCCACGTTTACTCCCTTGGATGCAAACTCGCCCAAAGCTAGCCTGGTGAATCAAAGAGACAGTTTCAGAATAACTGCCTGTTTTCTTCTGTTGTTTTAAATTTTAATAACCACCTAAGACTAGTTGCCAGAATGGATCCGTGCAGAGTTAAGTGTGGGGTTTGCAGTAAGTGTGGGCGGTAGTTAAAGGAACGGGGAAATGACAAAATTTCACAACTGACCTTTTGCTAATGGTTGTTTCAGAAGCAACAGAAAACAATCTTCTGTAACCGGCAGAGAGGATTATGCCGAGTGTGAATGCTACAGTTACTCAGCAATAGATGAAACAGAGATGTCAGTCCTGTTTTCAAGTCGGAATCTCAAGCTATGCTTGAAAAAGGAGTAGTGGTTAATATCTCCCATAAAAGAAAATCGCAACATTATTTGTTATGTAAACCTCCAAACTTTAGGAATATGTAGTATATCCACATACATAGGCTAACTTATTACTAAATGGGGTTTTTTGGTAAATACATGACATACTGAAATTTCATTCTCTGTCACTCAGATCAATATGATTATTAATCTTCTAATTCATTACCATGAGTCACATATATTGAACTACATGCAGATACAAAATCTCCTTGATTATTTCTTCTTCTGTATGACTTTCGTGAAATTGTTGTTTGCTTTCAGCATCAGTAAGAGGAAATAATATTCACAGAATACAAACTGAACTTGAACAGTGAACTCATGATATCTATGCCCAAAGTTACCTAAGTTGGGCATGAAATCCAGAAAGTTTAAATGTTTTCCGGCTACACTTGCTCAGCGAAAGCTAGAAACTAGAAATCTGCTCATTCCCTCCCCTTGCACAGCTGCTGTATGTACTATCCAACTCTGAAATCACTTAAAAACATACTGAAGGAAGAATCCCAGGGTTACAATATCTTTTAAGGTTATATGAAGGTTTTTTTAAAGTCTCAAAGCTAAATCTATGCTTAGGCAGCCATCCAGTAGCTATACATTACATAGTTAAGCGTTAAACAAGTGGTTACATGCTACGATGAACTAGTGTTCAGGAACATTTGGTTCAAAATCAATAAAAATGATTTGTCAGATTTGTTGACAGATAAGACACGTCATGGAGATAATGATCAGTCTCCACTGCAGGTTGCAAGAAAGTCCTGGTATATCATATTGACTAGAGTGCCTATAAATAAATGTAACTTTCTTCTTTGAGGTCATCTGTATTACCCTCAGCCCTTTACTGACAATCATCTTTTGGTAGGCAGCAGTGCTAAGGAAACTTAAGATTAAATACAGGAGGTAGATGCGCAAGCAAGGCAGGCTGATAAATCCAAATAGGCTGCTGCTGCACCATGGAGACTAGCAGCTTTGGACCGAAAGTCCAACTCAAAACCTGTGGGTTTTATAACCTTGGATGTAATTCTGTATTCTTAACACTACACTGATTTCAGGCACAAGCTGACTCAAACAGAGCCCTTCTGAATGCATTTCTGGCCAATGTTTCCAGTTCAAAGGCTGACTTGTTCTCTTCCAGGTCAGTAGGATCTGCAATGCTCACCTCCTCCCCAGCTTTCTTCCCTTCCCAGGGGTAGATGCAACTTAATGCCTCATGGAAAACAAGGCTGACGAGTTATCCTGGTGAATTCCTGCTGTAGTATATAGAAATCCTACACCTGAGGATGCCATACTTGGTTTCAAACTTTATTTAAAGTCTGCAGGTCAGAAGGAGTGAAATACATTTTTCAGATTTGGCAAAGGAAAACAGAAGTGAATAATGGCAAAAACAAAACTGAGTAAGATCAGTATGAACAAATGATCTCAAGCGATCATTAATATGCTGTCTGGAAACCCTAAGTAAATGAGTTGTCTAATGACTAGTGATTGAAACAGAAAAATATCCATCTAAAAGCAATGCAAAGTTTTTAGGCGTAATGAAAATGTGAAAAAATCAGCAGTTTTCAATTAAAAACTCTCTTATGATGATTCATTATGACTGCATTTCAGGTCTTTTTGAATTACTTTTGAATTCCTCATTTTACGAGATTTCCCTTTAACATAGAGTTACTCTAAAAGTATTTCCTCTCTTCCCAGTGTAGGTGTGAGTGACTGCACTTTGACTTGCTTGCATAACTTATTTATTATAACCCTGATTAAATATTTAATGCTATGGATAGGTTATGGAAATTGTTATGAATTGCTGACAGTGGTGGGTGTTAACAGTCACTTGTCATTTAGGAGAGATGTAAAGAACCATTAAGCTCCTTTATGCATTAGGCAGCTGAAGCAACAACTATTGGACAACTCTGACACCAGATACTGTCCTTCTTCCTGTCCCCCAACACCGTAATTTTGGGAGCTAGCTAGGCCCAAGGATGGGGACGAGTTCAACTACTGCTTGGGGAGAATTAGTAAATTATTTTAGAGGACAAAGCAGAAATATGAAACATAGTAAGCAAGCAAAAAACTGTCTCAACAGGTACAGCAGCATGTCTCCAAAAAAGCATTAAAAGCAAGTTCTCATTTCTTGGCTGAGTGATGGTCATAGGAGGCCATAAACAAGGCATCTTCTCTAAGTCAGGAACATAGGATCTGGGAAGATTCTTACACATAAATTGTAAGAATTTCATCAGTGATACCTGATCCTAAAACTTTTTGCTGTTAACACCAAAACACAATGACCAAACTTTGGAAAACACTTCAAGCAGTAAAAATAACCAAGTTACACTATTTCTCTATTTCATTAGCCATTGTTCTCTTTGGGGGAAAGTCACCCTATTTTGCACTGGCAAAAATTTGAACAATTGTTTCTGTAAAATGCTACATACAGTTAAAAAATTAGGCATGGTGTTGTTACTTACCACGTGTCTGAAAGGAATAATGTCTCACAGCCATGGAGAGAACCAGATGGTACGACAAAGGAAATTGGGAGTCATTAAATTGCAGAGAGAGAGAGAAAGATGTTGTGGAAGAAAATTAAAGAGCTAAAAGGCACATATGCCATGTAAAGCAAAAAAAAACCAAACCCAAAAAAAAACCTGGAGAAAATACTTTTGTATCTCCCTGTGAACTATTAAAGGCAGAGAGAGTGAAAAATATTTTGAGATTTCTTTTTTATTTTGTTTTGGGGATTTTTTTTTGCTTTGTTTTCTAAAGGAGAGTTTTGCTAATAGTTTTATGAGAGTCAGTATCCGTTCAGATAAAAGTGTCTTCAAAACTCTTCCTGTGAGCCATTTTCTTGTTTCATTATTTTATTCTCAAAGAAGTAGTTGCTTATTTTCTCCTCCTTTGAAGAGTAAAAAGACTATCAAAACTATCAACTACCAGATTTAAGAAAAAAAAAAAAAGTCTTTGAACTAAAATTAACTATGGTATTTCAAGCTATTATTATTAAGTTGCAATCTTCTGTACCATCAAAGAAATCAGTCAGTATAAACCTAGTATCACTTATTAGTTCTTAAGATTGGCTGCAAATGTAAAGCTGGCAAAAATCAATATAGGCTACCAGCTGCTGTAAAGCTCTGTTGATACATGCTTGTCCTGCTCTCACCGCCAGTTGTGAAAATCTAGAAGTTATTTACTGGGCTGGGTGGGTACAGTGTATGGATAGCAACCTCTATTCCAAGACTTCTGCTCTAGGACACTCAAGACACCTGACACTCCCACAAATCAAGGCTACTGGTACCAGGAACAAGGCATTCACCAAAACCAGTCTGCACGTCAAGTCCTGGATGGCAATTTGGCCCCTGCACATAGCAGCTCCACCTCATCTACTCTTCCCAGGGAGGGCTACAGCTCATTATAACTTACCTATTGGTCCTTTGTTTTTCCAGCTCCTACCAGATTATCTAGTATCTTAAAGCTGAGCAGATGTGATCAAGGCCTCAGTTATCCAGAGGTATAAGAAGAGGTGCTTCTGGGTAGGCTTCACCCTACACAATCTCACTGTCCAAAGAACAGCAAAGAAGTTGGTGAAAGGTCTAATGCAGAAGTCCTATAAGGATTGGCTGAGGGAACTGGGGTTGTTCAGCTGGGAGAAAAGGAGGCTGAGGGAAGGCCTTATCACCCTTTACAACCACCTGACAGGAGGGTGTAGCGAGGTGGGTGTTGGTCTCTTCTCCCAAGTAACGAGCTGTGGGACAAGAGGAAATGGCCTCAAGTTGCACCAGTGAGGTTTCAATTGGATATTGGGAAAAATTTCTTCACCAAAAGGGGTGTCAAGCACCAAGCATGATGGCCAGTATGGTATCAGGAAATTTGAGTGTCCTGACCATTTGTGGATTACTCTTGACATAACTCTTCCCATTTCAGGCTCCCATTGCTGAGCTTCAGCGCTGAATCTCATCAACACTTGACAATTTGATCATAACTGCAAAGCAAATGGTAGTTGTCAGACTTGTTTTACCTGAAGTCTCCGAAATACATTCTTACAGATGATACATATGACAACCCTATTTTTCTGAGAAAACGTAGTTCAGAAATTTGTCAAGCCATTCCAACAAAGTGGAATTTCCACCACAGATTTTAAGTAGGGTATAGCATTAAATCCCTCATGTTTAATTCACTTTTCCATATAAATAATACCAAATTACATTAGCTTTGCCTTGACTTGTCTATCACTCTGCAGATAGAACTCCATTAGAAAGCTTGTTCTTGAAGGACAAGAAATCAGGCTTAAAGATAATAATTCTAATAAATTCAGAGTTCTCACAAAATTGGCTTCCCAAGTAAAGGCAACAGTACTCTGTGTTACCTGTGCTCATGTGGATCACTGAAAAACTATACATATACAGGGGCTTAGTAATTTCCTTTTCTATGTAGAGTTTGAGCAACATGATTACAGTTCCTGAACTTTGATTGAGAAGAAGAGGTTTCAAACTATATGGGAACGTTGTAGTTCAGAACTCGTATATGACAACCCCTCCTTCCTGCCCCACAATAAAGTGGGAAAAGGATTGAGAGGATGTAGTTTCTGCACCAGGCAGGAAAATGCCACATTCTGGAGGGTGAGAAAGTTACACATGCAATCAATAATCTTCAGCAGCCAAATCTGTAATTTAATGTCATAGATACTGATACATAGATACTGTCATGTAGGTTACCATATCATACTGAGATTGTTAATAGGAATACCGCTCCAGAGAAGCTGATAAATACCTGCCTCTTCTGAAACACTACCTTATTGTCAAGGATGGAAAAGGTTATGCAAATGATTAAACAGGTAAAGAAACAGATTTAACAATCAACATAGCTAAGACAGCAGTGTTGAATGAATATCCAGAAATGCTGAGCAATGAATTCGAGGTTGGAAGATATTACCTGGTAAGAAGTAAAAAAGGATCTGTAATTTGCAGGTGTTCACCCACAACTCTGAAATGGCCAAGTAAAGTCTATCATGGGCACTGGAGGACACATTTTCATTGCTAATTTTACCACTTCCTGACAAAGCCCAAGGCCTACTGCCAAATCTGGTATCCATCCATGGCACAATGCTCTGCCTCCCAATCACATTTCCCAACTTCAGGCACACATAGAAAGTGTAAATTCACTTTTACAATGTGTCCAGAAAGAGTGACAGGAGGAGGGCTGCAGCTGTATGAGCCTTTGCATTGCCCTGTGTGCTCTGTGGAGAGGGGCCCAATCCACTGCTATCCTATATGTGCTTATCCACAAGTTGTCTGGTTGGATGCCAGACACAAGCACGTGGAATTGGGAAGTTAACCTGAAGCAAACAATCATCAAAGTGATCCAGTATCCGTCAGAGCCCCATGAATGCCCATGTGGTGTGGATAAAACTTGACTGAGCTAATTCTTTAAACAGTGATCAAACACATTACAAACTGTAGCCTCTTTTACTTCATGTGCTGCCTCTTCCAACTTAGCAGTTAGTTTGTTCCTAGGTTGGTCCATAATTCATAACAAGGTAACAATATGAAGATGAATACCTAAAATATTTAGAGATGCTTATGTTATGAAAAAAGCAAACAAATAACCATCCCTTCTGTGTTTTTAGAAGTTTTCAATCATTTAAGCTTCTAACTATCTCTCAGTGATACATTTTTATGGAGAGTGATGTTATTGCTCATCCATAGGATGCTCTACGGCCCTGTTTAACAGTAAAAAGATTGCATGATCATGATTCTATACAGGAACTATTCTTCATAGATGTGAAATTATTACCTGATGGTCAGAAGATCCACACTGGAAGTGCCTGCATGTGCAGTCAGTCCCATCTTCAACACAGTGTCTTCCATATTTTATCTGATCCAATACTTCACACAGTCTGAAAAGTATCAAATAGCAGAAGAAACAGTCTTGAGACCAACTCATACAAGTTAAAACAACATTCAGAGAAAAAGAATCATCAAATAATAATAATTTAGTAGGAAACTACAGTCTGTTCTACAAGAAGAGAAATCAGCTAAATACGCTGAATAAATCATTCTGTGAAATTTATTCACTCAAACCTAGCACAAATAGTAAATTTTACAAGTCCACAAAATTGAACGAGTATCTGGTGCTTCTTTCACAGCGACTCCTTGTACTTGTAAAACTTGCTTGTCTGTCAAATTCTTTCTGCAAAAATGACAGTCTAAAGGGCTTGTCATGTACAGCATCTGCTTTCAGATAATCCAACTGCACCATTCCAGTCATCTTTCCCACCAATTTAAATGAGGGAGGAATCAAGTGCAAAGTCATCACTGTGCTTCTGACAGTGCTTTGCTGTGTCAGGAAGCATAAAGTGTCTGCAGGTATACTCTTTAATTATGAATTGATGTGCCATAAGTGAAGTCATACCAATTGGCATTAGATAACACACAGAGCAGCAAATTATTCTAACAGCTAGGCTGTGTTATAAGAGCAAGTGCTCACGCACCACCCAGAAGTCTGTTTTGCTGTCATCAGCAAAGCAAGCATCGTTATTTTGGTAAAGCCAGGTATGTAATTTTGTCTAACCACTGCGAGTAAGGGGAGGTAGAGAATGGAAACCACCAACACATTTTCTTCTAATATTTTAACAAACAGCCGTATTGAAGCAAATGGAACGCATTAAGATTATCTCAAAAAGGCAGACAATAGCTTTCCTTAGATTGCTTGCCTCAGCCTAGAAGTGGTGGGAACGTTATAAAAGTAATTTGTATCAACTCATTACTATGTCACCTCATTTCAAGCCCATGTTAGATAAGTAGCAATAAGCTCTGGGTTAAGGATTCCACATTATAACCATTAGTACAAACTCTAACGGCACCCAGCTGTTGAAGATTACCCTAGACAGTTATTGAGATTTAGGAGGGGCAGCTTGCTACTGATTTAGGACAGATTCTGTAGACAATTTTACCATTTATTCTAGAACCGTGGTAAAAAGCTAATTTCATGAAGAGCACTCATGAATTATTTCCTTCCTATAGGTGTGATAATGCTCCCAGTAGAATGCTCTTCTTGCTCTTTAATTCAAGGTAATGATGTTGCTGCATCTTCTGTTGGCACTTAAAACGCAGTTTAATGCTGCATCGTCAGTCAAAACTTTGGTATGATTTCCAAAGGCATTAAATTATCTGAAAAACTGAGCTGAGAAATGAACAGCGTTGATGTGTTTGAACTTTTCTGGGCTTTTTAAGGGACTTCCCCTCACTCCCCCCGGACTGTGGAATGAAGACGACTTTCTTACTATGTGAGCAAATCTGTTTGCATGAATGTCTGCTCCGAGTTTCATAGGAGGTATGTGTATGAAACTACTTTTTTGTGCTCCTCTGCAGTGACTTACATGGAATAATTCTTGCAGGTGCCTCTGACAGCTACTCTGCACTTCTTTGTAATCAGCGACTCTGACAAGATGGTGTATTTATTAATTTATTTACACCCTCCTGCAATAAAGTATCTGACATAAAAAACCCTAATCTACTGTATATTCAGTGGGCTTTTTTTCCCTGTAGATCAAAACTCAGAGTCCTAAATCAGCTTTGTTTTTCCTTTCTTCTTACAATGAACGGGGATTGGTAATAGTATTTCTTGGATCTGCAGGAGCAGATCAAACTGAATACATACTTTCATTTCATCATGGCCCATCCTAAAATAATGACTAAAACACCTGTAGAGGTTAATATGGGTGTTCAGAGATTTTTGTAAGTGTTAAATAATAACTACATGTTTACCAATCACTTTGTTTTCATATTTAGTCACATGTATAGCAGGAAAAAAAACCCCAAAGTGGTAAGAGGTTTTTTTTTTGCTTCTTTAAATTGAAGACCTTACGCAAGATAGAGCTAAATTGTTTTTTTTTTAATAGGAGAACACTTACTTTAAGTTTTATAGTATTTCCAAAATTTCAACAGCCAGTTTATCTATTTACTAGAGTATACACTTTAGCTAACACTTGATTATATATCTTTTTCTTACATTGTATTACACAAAGCTCTAATAACTGCATCCAATATAAGTCCATGCTTTGAGCAGATAATAAAGTGATAGAATAGGTATTAATAATTATGGTTTCATGTTTATGTCTCTAATAAAGATGGAATTTATGCCAAAATTTAAAGGATTCTTGCTGTTGAACATAGATTTAATGTACTGCTTTTGCCTCTGGGTCAAAACCCAAAGAAAAAGCAATACAGAGTTACAGTGCCCAAGCAGAAACATTGACAAGCACCAAGAGATAATATATCTGCTCTGGGGAGAAGGCAGAGTCCCTTGTAATATTCATTAAAGACTTCCCAGGTCAGCAGGCTGAGCGTACGAAGGATGAAGAGGAATTATAGGTTGCACTATCCCTTCCTGGTGAGCACATGGTGTTCTTTCCTTCGCCACGTTTAGATGTGTCAATAGGAGCAGGCAAAACCAGAGTACTAAAAAATTCTCTAATTTTTATACTAATAATGGTATTTATACTAATATAAAATAATCTTTGGACCATCACTAAGCATGCAGATTTATCGTTTTGTACTTATTTCTCACTTCTGAGGAGAAAGCTGGAGGACGTCTTGGCTCGCCTTTTTCAAAGCATTTGTTCCTGTCATAGATAAGCTTTTGGGTGAAGGAGGGGAGGTGGTGGGGAGAATTGCTTGGATGGTTTTTGTTTGTTCATTTGTTTGTTTCCAGCTACAGAATATTTGCTCGTGACATATTACATTGTTAGAATTTGCTGTGTTTATCAGGAACACACAGCCTAGTCAAATGAGTTTTCAGTTTGAAGAACGCTGGTGTGCAAATTCAGAGGAGCACAGACACTTATCAAGGCTGCTCTTTTGTTCATGGAGAATGTTAACAACGATGGTTCAGAGTTTACTGATAAACTCACTCAACACGCTAAGTTACAGGACAACATTGTGCACTTAACAGAAGAGCAGATGTCAGGAAAAGAGTATTTTTGTACTCTACAGGAGCAGGTCACAGTCTTAAAATGTTGGCAAAAATGTCACAAACGCAGGTCATTTCTGAGTCCTAAGTCTTTTTTCTTAAAACTTAATTTTTAAAAAAAAATGTTTCAACAATAAAAAGAAATACACAGAGCCCCCAGCAGAAAAAAAAGCTGGAGGAGAGCACACTCCAACCACAGCACTTGTCTGGTTTTAAGTGTGCTCCAGGAACAGGAATGCCTACGTGCGAGATGTGGAACATGGGCTGCATAAGGATTACCGTGTTTTCTGCTCTGTTCAGATGCTCGCTCCGCTAAGGTTATGGCGACAAGACTACATGACAGCAAATAGTTTTCTACCATAAAATAAAGCTAACTAACTGAAGGCATAAATGAAGAAACCGTGGGAGAGAGATATTTACTGTCATTTTTCAGTCTTTTCTGGTTTCCATTTCTCATGTTTTCTTTCTTCAAAAGTGATTATTCTTGGAAAGTTCATGCTCAAGTGAAAATGTATTTGGCACATTCTAAACCACTTGCAATCAAGGAGTTCATCTGAAAGGAGCAATATTTAAACAATGACAGAACACACCGATAGGGGCTATTCAGCTTTAGTAGCTGAGAAATGAATTTGTTCCTATGAATAATTCTTTCTTCATCTATTAAACACTATAGCATTTCTCCTAGCAGTCTCAATTAAAGTGTAAATTTTACAATATAAAAAGATAATAAGAATCATACCTGGAAAGTTCTACAAGACAGAAAATTAATGGCTTATTTAAATACATGTTGGCATATACGTATGTAGAGCTACAACTTTAAAAAGGGAATGAAAGCTGACAGGATTGCAACATCAAGAGAAGAGAGAACTGTATCTTGTTTTCAATTACCCCAAAACACACGCTTATTATTGTGGGGTTTTCAGAGTCTTTTCTATTCCCTGTCCCCTCCAGGCAAAGAGATACTGGTTGAGGAGCGGATGGAGTCACGTTCCTGCTCTCCTCTGACTTCGTATATAAAGAGCAGTGATGGGAGACCGAGGAAACTCTGCCCCATGCACCTGCAGCAGCTTCAATAGGTAAAACAGGCATTGGCCCAGTGAAGTCAACAGATGCTGGCAATGTGCACTTTCACATCGTTTGCCCTTAATCAAATACGTATCCTTTTACAGTCCTGAAAGAATAAGTCCTAATCCAAAACTCATTTCAGCTTTTGCTTCAGTAGTAGACAGGTTATAGATATACTGATGTTTTAAGAACAAATGAAAAATGTGGGGCTCCTGTGAAAAATTTTATGAGAAAATTATTTTATACATGTAGCTTGTGTCTGTGCGGCGCTGCTCACTGTGTCCTCAAAAGATTAAAGGTAAAATAATGAAATAAAAAGTGAAAACAATACATTGAATATATATCTCTCCCTCTTTGATCTGTAGATCTATTAAGTGATATGTAGGCTTCCACATTGTAAAAAGATCTGACAGACAATCAATAGCAATAGGGGACACACAAACCACTAATAATAGGAGATGAGGAGACAGGTTCCAGCTCCTGTCAACCAGAAAAAGACTGACCTCCTCAACTAATCATTTGAATTCATTCTACCAGAAAACATGGGTAAGAAAATTCACTAAAACCAAGAGTGCAATTCCATTAGTTATTGCTCTGGAAGGGTTAAGAAGCCGATAGCAATTAGCCTCATTGTACGTAATTTTCCTGCTGAAAACTGTGTCTTTTGCTCAACAAGTTTTAAATGAGTGAATTAACATGATTGCTCATTTCTGTCTAAATCGCATTTACAACTTTCTAAGTGTGACCCTTAGTAGCATAATCAAAAATACAGTTTGTAAGCAATTCGTGCATCTCAAAGAATAAACACCTCAAATTCTGCCTCATCAGCAATCTCTGTGTTCGTAACCGACTTAAGCTAAAAACATTAAGCAAAGGTAACAGTTGATACAAATTTCAGAGTGCACCACTAAATGCTTCAATATTTTGATTTAGAAAGATTAGCCCCTATAAATAAGGCATCAAAAGTAGTTTTAAGTATTTTGCACAAAAGACACCTTTCCCATCGTTCATTGTTCTTTGCGATGCAGAACAGAAGCACTATGCTTGAGGACAGCATATCATATCAATATATTTAAATAGCTCAGAATAACTCGGAGTGAAAGCAACCTACTGCTCAAACATTCTGGCAGGGCACATTTTGGTCTTAACAGTAAATGAACCTTGCAAGGAACCTCAATTATTTATTTATAGACTTTCCAACATATGTCAATCAAAGTAAAGGACAACTAAAGAATACTAACTCCAGGAGTTTTGGCAGGCAACGTGTCTAACTCCATCACCTTTTGATATGAAGAAATGCGGTGTAACTACAAAATCTAAGACCTACTTCCTCCCTATTAACATTTGCTACCAAATGTACTTCCTATCTAAGAACTGAGAATTGACATAGTCACCTAATGAAAAAGATGTTTAAGTTCTAATTCAGACACTCAGTTCAAAAGAACGCATCTGAACAAGAACTTATTTTGTCATGCAAGATTCAAAAATTCATAGTTCATAAATTTCAACATGCAAGATAATCAAAGGAATTATGTACTAGAGTAGGGAAAGCTTAGAAAATGTCTTATGGCAAAAATGATCTTTATTTCTCCCTGCAGATTTAATCTCGCCATTTTTTGAGTAACTTTTAAGCAGCTCTGGGCACCTCTAGCAGTCATTGACTTCTTTGACTCCTGAGACTACGGTATAATGGAGTATTAAGACACAAGTCAGTAATCTTTAGAAAAAAAATAATAAAAGTCAGTGAAAGTTAAAGAGAAATAGAAGCAGAAAAAAATCAATCATCTGCCAAAATTGGGTAAGAGATGGTCAATGAAACTATTTCAGATCTGTTCTCCAGTAAGCCGGTTTCCCATCCTGAAAGTAGCATTGCTCATTTTTATCAGCGGAAAATGGCTCTCAGTTTTGTTTCTCTTCTGAAATGATATTATGGACAGTTGTGGTAGGAAGATGGAATAAAGCACACGTGAGAAGTCAGAGGTATCAGGGATGACAGTATTCCGTGTTCTAATTACCTATATATTCCTTTGTTCTGGAAGTTAATGCTAAAAGCTTATAAGCCACGCTTACTTCAGACAGCAATAATAGCAAAATATATTTATATTCAGAAACATGACATAGAATACTTTATATCCTACAAAAAAAGAGGCAGAACACTGAAAAGTGCTTTGAGGAAGTTTAGAATCTGAGAAATATTAGTATTCATATGACGTATTTACCAGGAAATTGCCAAATATTTTCACATATTTTCTTAGCCGTTATTCATATCTGATGTCCAGGATAATAATTTACCTTTATTTTTTGAGAGAGGCTTTCAGAGTACAATGGCAAAAAATATTTATTTGCATTTCATCAGGTGCAAATAATAAAACAGGGTTAGAACAAAGGTCCACGTGGCCTTGTGCCCTACCTCTGGCCTGCCAGAGTTAATGCCTAAAGAAGGTGTAAAAAAGGGAAGAAAAACACCAATGGTGCTTATTTCAGAAAACCTGCCCACCTTTCAGAAACCTGTGTGGTAGCACTTCTTTTGTATGTCACAGATGGTGATAATGCTTTCTTTTGTGAACATGTTCAAGGCTTTTTTGAACCCATGTAAAGTTTTGGCATTCAAAATATATTGTGTAATTTAATGCCACTCTGGTATGAAGAAATACTTCATTTGTTTTAAACAAATTGGTTGTTTTATAAGCATGTTGTTTGCTTTAAATCTGTTGTTTCATTGATGTGCTTAGTACTTGGATTGTGATCACCTTATTGTCACTCTTTTTTTATTGCTCGTGTTTTAGAAACGTATATCATGCCCTACCTTGATTGTCTTTCTTTTTTCCAGGATGAAGAGCTTTAGTCCAAATAAGCTCTCCTTGTGTGAAAGCAATTCCAGACTTTGATAACCCTTATAACTCTTTCTGTACACTTTTAACTTTCACTTTTCAAAATATAGGCTCCAGAGAGACGCCCAATATTCAACAAGTGCTGTTATCTCATGGGCATATATAGGGGAACTGTTGGATGGTTTCTGTTTCGCTGTCTATTCATCAACTAATGTTCTTAAAATTCTGTTTGCTTCTGAGCTGATGGTTTCACAGACCTGTCAAACATACTGCCATTTCATCTTGGATAGGAATAGATAATTTAGAGCTCACTACTGTTTATAAACTTAAACCTACTTTTCCACAGGAATATTGCCTTGCATTTATCAATTTTGAATTTCATCTGTGATTTTATTGCCCTATCACTCAGTAATGGGACTCTTCACAATAAAACAACATCTTGTGTTTAGAATCTTAAATACAATCTGCAGAGCCTCATCTGTAGCTTTGCTGGTGACTCCCTCTCCGCATCGGTTGTACAGCTCAGCTCTCAGACCACATTACCGGGTGCCTCCAGTAGCAAGTCCTCTCCGTCATGATAACGCATCATTTTCTACTGCCTTTTTTTTTTTTTTCCTTATAACACGCGCTTGCATGCAATCACCAAAGTAACCATCTTTATCCTTTGTTCTTTGAAAGTTTAGGGGATATTTTTAAAGGCCATTTGAGGACAAACATTGCCAAACAGGTTTTGAAAGTAGAAATAGATTGTAACAACCACAGCGTGCTTACCTACCCAGGCAGTACCACATCACAGCCTTCTCACAGGTTTCTAGAACTTTTAGAACCCTACTATTTTCTTATATATTTTTAGCTGTAATATATGACTAAACTTAACCATGCTTCTAAGCTTGAAATTAATCTGAAATGAGACACGATCCCAATTTTCATTGCATGGACCCCACTGTAAGAGAGGTAATGTATCAAGAAGCACTTTCTCATGCTCACAGTTAAATAAAAAGCTTACTCTACAACTTGCTTTAACATGATCCTCTAACTGAATATAATGTCTGTAATATAAAATACCTTACCTGGATAAGTAGAATTAAATTTTTAGATTAGTGCAATTTAGCAGCCAGAAATGAAGACGAGAATTGGAAGTAGTATCAAAGCAGTTTACAGGGAACAACATCCAGAGGCTGGACCCTACTTTAGGTCATCTTCTCAACAATATCACCTTCTATTCCCCATTAATCTCAGAATTAACCTCAGAATAATTCCCACACTATCAGTGAATTATCAGTTACAAAACTTGTTTCCACTAGGAAACCCTGAACTAAACAAAACATTACGTCACACTGAAATGTTTGCAGAACTGAAGTACTGGGTAAGAATGTAATGTTATTATTAACAGCGTTGTTATAGGTATGATAGTACCTCAAGAAGACAACATGTTATACTAGACAAACTCTTCTAGCCAGTCTTTTAGTAACAGACATTCTTCTCCTGATCTGAAAAAAAAAAAAAAAGAACAATTTTCAAAGGTAATGCAAGCAGGGAACACTAGCTCTGAGATTAAATAGATATGTTAATGGGGAAATACCTAAGAGAAAAGGTGGTTGGGACTATTGGAACAGAGGAAATATTATAACAGGGAAAGGTGATAAGATAGTTTTCTCTTATAGTGAAGGATGAGAGAAGATTTATTGCTGGTAGCACGTGACATGATAGTTTGGGAGGGAGAGGGGAAATTATCACATGTCATAAAATGGGTATCTCTATCAGGTCCATGATTTTTACTATCCAGTAAAGTTATATTGTGAACTTTTATGAGTAAACCCGGCCCTGTCTGTAAATTTTGCTTGACTGATTTATCATTTTCTATTTAAAGAATAATGTATCAAGGTTTTCCACAGCTTGGCATAAAAAAAACCAGAGGAAAAACAATCTTGTTCAGCTCAGCATTTTGTTTTACAATGGTTCAAACATGAAGCCTCAGTAAATGCTAAGATTTTACACTCACTGGACCTGAAAGCAAGCCTACCCCTCAAAAATACCAGATTTCACATACTTGTACATAAATTCCTGCATAATAAATTTTTCAGGCAATGAAAATTAAGATTAACATCTTTTCAATAATCAGTAAGGATAATATGCACTTAGCAAAAGTTGGTGGGTTTTTTTTTTTTAATCTTGAAATTATTACTTGAGGTTATTTTCAGAACAGCCCTGCAATAACAAGCTAATCAGATAATTACAACTTTCACTATCGACAGAGAATTAGTACATCACCAGAGAGACAAGATAAACAGCAAGAAAAAAGATTTACAAAATATTTTCAACATTTTTAGAATTCAACTTGTTTAAAATCGCAATAACAACCAAAACAACAGACCTGAAGTATATTATCATGATAACCTGAAAAAACAAGTTCCAAAGCCATTGCTAGCAGCTATACCTCTACTATGAAAAACATAGCACTGCATAAATGATTTTTTATTATATGTATAATTAAATGATACGACAGTCACACAGATTCTGATTATGGGTAATGAACATGCTATATTAGGAAATATTAAAAAATATAATGTATTATTATTCATTGATTGATTTATATATTGAAGGTATTGTAAAAGGTGCATTTAAAACAGTTTTCTAGCTACAATGTTAATATTATTTGCAGTAGATCTGGCTTCCTGCCTCAGCAAGTGCTCCATCATAGAAACCTTCCTACCTGCTATCACTATGTAAAAAAATGTATTGACTTCTAATTGAAGAATAAAGTTGTTTGAGGTGCCTGCCCAGTGATACAGGTTTAATGAATAGGCAGCCATTCTAGATGGAATAGAATCTCTGCTTTCAATATAAATTAATATGTTTCTAACAAATGCTATGAAATAAAGCTTGATTGCTTTTTCTTCTACATTGTGATAAAAGTGCATTATAGAAAAGAAGTGGGGAGTTAAAAAAAACCACTTTAAATGTAAATATAATAGATTGTGCACAGTAAGTTTAAAGAGTTACCATCCTGTCCTCAGTGATTTACAGCTCTACACACTTGCTTTATCAGTCTATCAAGGTTTCCTGTTTGTTTTGTTTCTGCTCTGCTTTGTTTAATTCATAAAATCAGAGTGGAATGGAAATCTGTAGTCACGTCCTAAGGCACAGTCTTCAGTACAAACAAAACCGTCAAAGAAACCAGTAACAACAGTCTTCCTTGCTTTCATAACAACATGGTTAATATTTATATTATGGGTATCGCTTGTTCATTCATTTTGTCCCAGGCAAAGCACAGAACAGTCGTAAGTATGTTTTAGTTTTTGCTACGGGTGCGGTACCTCCGTTGTGCACGTGTGGAACAGTGGCAGACAGGAGGGTTACTGATGAAGACGGTGGCCCCATTTTACTCTTCATAGTCAGTGAAAAAAGAATAAGGGCCTTTCTCCTAATAGTGATTTTGCCTTTTTCCCAATAGTGATTTCAAATGCTTGAGGTCATTAAGTTCAGATCTGAATAGCTGTGGTGTTGTGTCTGTGTGTGTCCGTCCCCCCCCCAGCTGATTATAAAAACACCCTAGGGTGGTCAGGCTGTTGTAACTCAAGTTAGGCATTGCACGGGTCTGAATCTCTGAGAGACCACCACTTGCTGTAAATCCTCTGCACCTACCTGAGCTTTTGTACATGTAAATGTGTACATAGTCAGCCCCATGAAAAGGCAACCTAATAGAAACCGCTCTCATTATAACATTTTCTACTTTCCAGAAGTATATTTTTACCACATGTAAAGCCACAGGCTCCATCAAAACAGGGTTATGTTCAGTCTAAACCCTGGCAACGAAGGCTGAGGCTGTTGGCTTCTACAGGGCAGGAAACGAAGGTGGCAGACTGCCTAAGCTACAGGTTGAGACATTCTTCTCTTTATTTAATCCCAAAACTACTGAATGCAAAAGATGGAAGCATGCAAAGGAAGCAAAGGCTACCAAGTAAACACACAAAAGATTTGCCCAGTTTCTCAAACACACACTTTGAGAAGTCTAAGAGTTGAATTAGAGGAACCTTGTTCTAATTCCTCAAAATCAACACCTTAACCCTTTTCTTAACTGTTTGTATTTTAATTTTAAAATGGGAGGGAACGATTAGCAGTACTGTGATTTAAATATTAGTAAAAACTTAATTGCGTTAGCTGAGCTGATTCCCACTCGCAAACTACCCATCTCATACTGCCGTCACAGAAAATGTAACTATATCTAAGCTTTCTTTTGGGTGATATTGAGCTACCTGCAACCTTACAAACAGATGTTCGGTCACTCTTTGCCTGCCCGCCTTCCTCCCACATGTACCAGCTCCGTATCACGGTAGCTGTGCTTTCCTTGGCGGGTGCCCGATTTACAAAGGTACACACGGAAGGAGAATCAAGAGTCACATCATCTCTCGGCATTCGTCAGTATAAATAACCAGGTGCTATAGACTACAAGAGAACTAAGTTATACAATAAAAATTTGTATTGCAACACAACAATAATTCTAATGCCAGTACAGTAGCATCAGCTACCAGGCACATATGAATAATAGCAAAGTTTGCAGTATTTATCCTAAAATGATCCCTCATTTTAAAATTTATTGCTGCCTGTGTAATACCAACCATGTTGTAATCCCTACTCAGTGCATTTGGACTCTCAGTAAATAATCACGGCCACAGCATTATAAATCATTTACAGTAGATAGTCTCACTTGAAGAGCCCCCAAAACAAACACTCACAGTCTGTAAGGACTGTAAATCATCACTTCAGAGGAACGGTGCATGTGGCAGCCAGGCCAACATCAGTCAGCCCCATTAATTATTAATTTATTTATTTATTTATTAGCATGTGTTCTTGAGAATTTAGCCAGCTCACACAGATTGTCTCCAGGGAAACCATTACAAAATTAATACGGGACCAGCTTCCTCACTTGTAGAACTATACTAAAATAACTGGGATAGGGCCAGCATTTTATACCTTGCCCTAATCAGTAGGCACCTGCCTAACCATGAAACAGGCAGTTTGCCTGCAAAGGCCCCTGTCCACCCACACTCTTGAAAACAGCATTGAAAACAGCATTAGGCCATTGCCAACAATGGCATGCCATGTCTTATGATCTTAGAATAATTATTTGCTGGCTATCGAAACATCATCTCCCAAAAGAAAAAAGGGAAAGAGGTGGATGGCCACAAAAAAAAATAAAAATTAGCACAGGGTGAAGCATTTACCTTATCCAGGCAGAGCTCAAGTTCCACGCAGACACTGCTTTGCAAATAACTCACAGGAAAGAAAAAGATGAAGCTGGAAATCCAGCTAACTCTATGGTGTGTTTCTAGTGGCAACAATTAATCAATGTAACTCAAAGGCACGGATCAACAATGTAGACTCTCTCTCCTCTGATTTTCACTTTTAAGATAAATATTGATACACAAGTTACTCTGTTATTGTGTATATACACTGGTAATAGATGTATATGCCTATACTTAACTCAAACACTCAAACCTCTGATTGGAAAAAAATAGCTTATTGTATGTACAGTGCTACAAAATCCTTATTTCCACAGCTGCTGAGCCAGTTACTCTTGCCTGATGGACTTAGGACACAAAATCCCAACAAGTGCCATTTGGGTACTTGGTAGATAAAAACCGAACCCCTTCCCTCAGAAAATGTATTTCCCCTACAAGCAGAATGGTATCTACAAAAATGATTCCATCAGCGCTTGAAATATCTGTAACACCCCACCCCAAGAAAACGCAGGCACAGATTTGCCTTTCTGAGAACAAACACTGTACACTTCTGTCAGATGATTCTTTCATTAAAACCACAGCTTTTGAATGACTTCCAGCACTGCTGGTAAGAACAATCTTTAAAGATTTAAACGTATCAGCCAACAAGGAGTCTGCCACACTTCCCACAGTTTGGGCCAACATTTGATTCCTGTCACTGTGAGAAAATCTCAGCTTTATTTACTGGCTGAATTTATCCAAACTGGAATTTGCAGTTTCCAGCTATTAGAACTTAATTATCTTATATGAATCTTTTGCTAAATTCGTTGTTCAACACGTGCTTTAAAATTGCATCTATACATATTTCATGTTAGTCCTTGTTTGTCAGGTGTTTTTATTTAAACATGTTCTATTTTATCTATTTTGAAAAGAGAAAGAGAGAAAAAATCATCATCATCATCTGCATCTGCTGAGAATGTTATGCTTACAGTTACAAAGGGTAAATCTACAGCAATGTCACTCAACCAAGGGTCTTACTCCAGAATTACAGATGCAGAGTGTGGGTCTACATCATTAAATCTGTTTGGTCCAAATAGTGGTTGAGTTACCACTGAAGGTCAAGTTACCAGTCAAAATTCTGGGCATTTCTGTGCACCTCTGAAAGCTTGTCAGACCGAAAACAAGCAGTGCTGACACCTCTGTCTCCATTTATACATACAGTCAATGACTACACCATTCAGTCATCCAGCACAACACATTTAAACTTTCTTTTCTCCCTTCATTTGGGCATTCTCTGCTTGAGGCCTTCTGGATGAGCACAGGGGCTTCTGCTGCATCTGTGCTCACGCTTGCTGCTTAAGAAATAGAAGATAAGCCACGACACATTTCTTGAACGATTGGTGTTGCTTTTAAGCTGGTTTATTTCCCTTTTGTGTGTTACCTGAAACTTGGCAATCCGGAGGTATATAGTGAAAAACGCATCTTTGCTGATTTCTGACAAACCTTGCAGGATTAATGCGATTGAGGTAAGTATACCAGAATAGGGCAATTTGAAGACACTGGAGTATAAATGGAAGACATACTACCACATGTACTATTGCACTTCCAAGTTCAGAATATATATTACCTTTAATTATCTTGCATTTTTATGCTTTTTTAAATTTATATTCTGGTGGTCTGTCTCATTCAGAGCCCGACACCTTTCTTTTGGCAGTTCCCGCGTCACAATTCCCTGCTTTGATTTCACTATACATAGCACACCAGTATTTACAGGGGAACTTTAGGTCAGAATCTCTATGTTAGACAATAAGTGCTTTAGAAATATTTATTCTGAGGTGGGGCTTAAGGTCCCCTTGAGTTTCAAAGAGTAACTTCATTTAATGGGAGTTTACTTGCTATAATATCTTTCCTCCTCTTTGAAATACAGGTACGCAATCTTTTCAAAGGTCACAGTCAACATCTTTTTTATTTAAAATTTTTAATTCACCAGTCTGTTGAACTACATCTGTTGATTCTATGAACCTGAGAAGAAATATAATTACCAAAAAAGTTGCAGAATACAAGAAAAGAGGCAGGAACCACAGTCACATTCAAAGGAATGTGGATGTTACAGAACTGTCTACAAAAATAAACATAGTCATTTATAGGACTGCTGACAACCTCTGTGATTCTTTACCAGAAGATAGCTTCCCTGCAGCGCTGCCTCCCAGTGTCAGGCAACAGGGCACTAGTCCAGTCTGGACCTGAGCCTCTTCAAACGGAGAGGTCACTAAAGAAGACAGCCATAAAGATAATTTCTGTGAAGCCACGGTTACATATAAATGTTGTTTATGGCTGTCTTCCATCAGTGTGCAATTTATGCCCTGTCTCCCAGTCTCCAACCTGATACATTCACAGCACCAACTGTATTAAATTACGGTTGAGTCTCATATTTTCATCCATACCTGCCTGTAAAATCACAATGGTAAGGAAAAGCTCTGATCCAATTTCTGAGTAGCAACCTTCTACCAACACAGGCACCTGCTAGGCAGCTCCTTCTTCTGTTATTGCATGGCCCATCATTTCTGTCACCTGACCCTGGATATGTTATGAGAGTTTGGTGGCTTGAGCCCATGCTGTTACCCATCATGTAACCTGGTGTAACAGCATCTTAGATGTCAATATTCAGCTAAGTCAAGATGTTTATGTAGCCTGGGACACAAAAGGCTCGGTCTTTTCATCATCCATTGTTTCCTAATGGGTGAAAGTACACTTTCATCCATTTGCATGATCATTGTTTGAATCAAATAGAAATGAAAAAAAAATCTGTATTTACTATTGCATTAGTTGACAAAAACCATGTGAAAGAAATTGCTTAAGAAACAATAGACCATGTCCAAATGCCGATTTAATGTTACGATACCTGAACTGGAAGAGAATGCATACAGTCCCTACAGACATACAGTGATTTGCTTGTAAGTCCCACGAATTTCAGTCATAAGTCTGTAAGTCATAGATGGTCCACACAGCTGGGAATATAGAATACTCTGCAAAATATGTCCAGTCAGAAGTGTAAAAAAGAAAATACAAGATTCGGCCTCAAATTCTCAGAGCAGAAATCTGCCTAGGAAGTAACTGCCCCCGGCGTCAGCTGTCCTGAGCCCAGATAATTGCATTTGACCTCAACCTCCTCAGAAACTACTTCACTAGGTTGACATTTGCACCTCCTGAGAACAGACACACACCACTGAGCTGATGCTGGATACTGATTCGGCTGTGTCAGTCCTGACTGTATATACGTACCTACAAGATTCTCAGAGGGCACAGCTTAGAAAACCTTATCGGTTGCTTTGTGACTTTTTTGAGGAAAGAAATCCCTGTGCTCTTCTGCCTTAACAGCCCGGTGACACAAGACACCAGCATACTTTCAGAGGTCTGTCTACTTTGCATACTCTGTTTTACAATTTAAGCTTACACATTATTAATGTTATGGTTCTTGAAAAGTCATTCTGGGGTGTACATTTATTAAGATGGTATTAAAATGTACTGAAAGACACTAACACAGCACGAAGAAATTCTCAGAGCTCTGTCTGAACGTAGATAAGACTGTACTGAAATAAAATTATACCATGTCCCACTTTAGTAAGATAAAAAAAAAAATATCTTTTTTGAGACATGTTATCTTTGGATAGGAAATAACTGTTGGGCAACTAAAGCATGGCAGTATCAAGTACTAAAAATCAGCACTCCACATTAGTTTAGATGATTTAACTCAGGGTCTGCCACATTCACCCTACATTTGGAAATAGGTGTGGCTCCCTGTAGATCTTCACACATTTTTCCAGATAGTCATGCATTAATAACCTTACACTAGATTCACACAATTCCCTTTTCCCTACATGCCTCTAGATTGCAGGATTACAGTACTAACATTAAGCATAAATTAAGCTCAGGCTTCCTTCCCCCCCTTCTGGAAACAATGACTGCAGTGATTAGAAAAGAAACGTTTTCTTTTTGAACATATCAAAAGAAAAACAGTTTAAATTACTAAACCAAAAGCACTATGCTAATTTATATACATGCTTTTTCTGTAGCTTTTCTTTGAAGCCTTGCTTTCTTTCAAATTTGAAAAGTCCCAAATCCTTACAGAGACTGCCAACTCTCCTCCCCATCAGAGTTCTCTAATAATTGACCTTTCTTCTTCTAATCATAATGTATATACACACACACACGCACACGTATGTATATATTCCTAGGTGCAAACTGTCCTCAGCAGTGAGCTCAGCATGGACAGGAAGACCGAGCCCAGAAACAGGTTGAACTACCGAGCTCTTGGCTGCCTGATGCACGCCTGTGATGTAGTGTAATGTGTAATTGCTGTGACCGCACCATAGGTATATCCTAAATTGACAATTTCCAATTGTTTCTACTTTCCTACTTCCAATCATAATTCTGGACTTGCAGCTCCAGGAAGGGTAGTGATCCAGAGTTTGGGAATTGCTCCCCTGTTTTCTCATATATTGCTTGTCTAAAAGTAATTCTTCTGTATTCATTCTTTCTGAACACTTTAATCAACAGAGATGTATGATAATCTTATAGCTCAGTAAATTCTCTTTGCTGAGAAAATCCTGCAGTCCTCATAAAATTGTCAAAGATAACTATTTTTACTATATTAAAACTTTCCATACTATTCATAGAAAGTATCAGCTCTATTTTCACTCCAACATATTTACTGATGTTAAATAAATATCAAAGATATCTAAAAGTGAATTTACAAAGTTTTTAAAAAGTATTAATACATGTACTCGAGAGGTTACAAGCATGCTACAGACATAGGAATGATACAAGCTCCTGATAACGCCTTTTGGGGGCTCCAACAAACTGTTAATTATTTCCTTACTAAAATATTGACCAATTATTGGCTAGCCTTTGTGATTTTATATCCTTAATACAAAGCATGACCAAAATATGACCGTGTGCAACATGTTCCTATGCGCTATTATTATCCCTTGAGTAAGTAGCTCCCCTGCATCATGCTGTTTCTCCATTCAATTTTAGCACGGGACTACTGGCCATTGTAATAATCACGGACCTGGATGCTGAGCTCTCTCTGGTAGTGGCCACCCCCAATTCTTGCCACAGGGAACGCGACATGAGGTTGTCAGGCATTTTGCAGAGCAGGTCCAACATTTGAAAGATATAAATGTGTTTGCTGCCTTGTGTATGATACCACTGGAGTCTTCTAAAAAGAGACAAGGTACAGACAACTGTATGGATTCACAGTGATACCATATAACAAACACAATTTTGATGACTTTTTAAGCAAATGGCTCTTTGTTTTCTGTCTTGCACCCTTACTAAAAAGGCAAGAAAAACAGACTTCTGCCGACAAACACCTCAAATGAGCACCAAGCAAAAATAACTTTAAGTCAAGAGTACAACAACAATCACAGACTCCTAGAATATCTGAAGTTGGAAGGGACCCATAAGGATCACCGAGTCCAATTCCATGGCTCCTCACAGGACTACCTAAAACTAAACCATATGACTAAGAGCATCATCCAGACTCTCCTTGAACTCTGGCAGGCAATGAACAGTGAAAAAACAAAGGAGAAGCAAACCCATTCTTTGCCCCAAAGTAGGCAAACCTTGTTTAAATGCTTCCCTGCTGAAAGTTACTGGGCAACATGAATCTCTGCCAGCCCAGTCTCTGCTTCTTGCTCACAAGGTGTTCACAGTTTTCTTTTCTCGGTTTCTGAAAGAACATACTCTTTCCAGCAGCTTCTACTTGCAAAGCAAAAAATAAAAGCATAGCAAAACAAAAACAAAGGCACAAGTTCAAAACCTTCAAATGTCACCCGTTCTGAAAAAAGAAAACAGGAATTGTGCGAATTCCTTCCCAAAAAAGTATGTGAACGTCATCCTGTAATTTACAGACTATTCCTTTTTTAGACAACTTTAGGATTGAAAAGTCCCAATTGCCTTTTCATGTGGAGCCAGCTCTTGTTGCTCCTACCCAAGAGTCTCTCAACCAACCTTCAGAGTGTTGTCTGAGTAGATCATCAACAATATCTGAGATGCAGTCAACAGAAAAAGAAGAGATGTAGGCAAACTCAAACACCACTGTGCCTAACAAGCTGAAACAATACGGCTGGTGTAACTCAAAACCACTGTGATACTAGAAAATCATAATACTGTAGAGATGACAAAAGCCCCAGGTTCAGGCATGGGTCTGGATGTCAAGTATATCTGCACTTGATTTTGCCATATTTGTCAGTTTGATATGAAGTTAAGACAGTATTTGGACTGCCCAGGTTAAGGGGAGAGTTCAACAATTCTGTAGGTGGGGCTGTTTTCCTTAAACTCACATTCTGGGTCTATACCTCACTAAGTTCGCTCAGTCCCTTATCAGGACACTCAGAACCTAAAAATGGCACCTTGGCCAAGAAGAGCAGAATGAACCGTCGGGTGTGAAAACAGGCAGGAGCTTCTAGAAATAACTGGCCCACAGTGGCAGCTAGCTAAGGAGCTTGCTGCCCCTGAAGTACAACTCTACAAAGCACTTTTTCTGGATGGATTTAAGTGATTCAAGCCAAGCACTCGTAACGAAAAAAAAATTTAAAAAAAAAAAGAGGAGAGAAGAGTGACTTGTGCTTTTGGCACCTGTTTGCTTCCTGCGGTCTCCAAATGGAACCCCATATTGTTTTTGCTAATCCATCTCTGAGCTGACAGAGGTGCAAGTTGTGAGCCACAGCTTGCATGCTGTGCTAGAGAATGGCAGAGCTCAATAAAAACAATTATTTCAAAGCCTATATCTCATCTATTATTAAACCTGTGAAAAGAGTTTTAATTTCCTGTGCAATTATATGGCGCAATGTCATATTTTAGGGAGTGGGAGGGGGGAAAAAAAGAGGGCTCGCTTTTGATCAAAAACCTGGTTTTCATATTTTATGGTTTGGATAGCTATGTACCTTGGGACCTAATTTGCAGCTCATATACTTTTCTTCAGTCAGAATTTGCGTAAGTCCACTTAGCTATTTAATTATTCCATTTTTTCCTCATAAAGAAAGATAAATTATTAACATCTTGCAGTTTGGAACACCACAAGCAAATATTGCCTTTTTATCCATGTGCAGATATCTTGCTAATGTGTAGTAGCAAGGGATGATTAATGCATTTTGCAATGAATTCGTACTATTACTTTGACTAATGCTTCCCGTGTCATGTGTGACACAAATCAAGATTCCCTATTACTATTATTTGTTTTCTACTTAGCAGTGATTATTAAACAATCCATAACAATGACCACTTTCCTTTAAAAATACAGCATCAATTTATATTCTTACTGGAGATAAGCTCACAGCAAATGGATCTTTGGCAAAGGAAAAACAAACCCAAAAGACTCCCCATTTAAACAGTTCCAGGGCTTCTCTGCATAGTGACAGAAGCAGAAAGCCCCAGTGGGGCTGGAGTCTCACCTGCGAGACTGCAGAAAAGAAGCAGCTTCTGACATTTAGACCTCTTGTAACCAGCCTCAGCTATGTGCTGTATCTTTATGGAATTAAAATTCTTTCATTCTGCTCTGGTGTTTCAGAAGACATTTGGAATAAACATTTCAGGGAAAATTAGGACTTCCACCATTTACACAGGGACTGCATCTTTACGTGCCTCAGCATTCAGCATCCAAATGTACTGCCGCTTTGATTATATACAAGATAATGAAATATTGAATAAATATTCATAGGAATTCAGGAAGGGATTATGATACAAGGAAATGAAACCACTATGTACAAGACAAAGTGAGAAATGATTAGCTATCTCAGATCAGGGAAGGTATAGCTGCAGGTCATGTAAAGGAAGGGGAAGCTTGCATTGTGCCTGTATCAGGTAGAAGCCAAATCACTGCAGATCATTGACAAGGAAATGAAACAGATCTAGTTTTAGAAAGAGCTTACTAGAAGTACACAAAAGAATCCAAGGGCGTTATTTACAGACCGGGACATACAGAAACACATATGAATATACACCTCCATATATATATATATGTGTATATATATATGTATTTATGCCTGGGAGAGAGAGATGGAGAGAAAGAATAGATCTGGAAATCAATTTCTTCTTTCTTAAATTTAGAGAGACAGGAAAAGAGAGATTGATTTCCAAATGCGTTTCCAAAGCAGGACTCACTCTGGAGAAAATCTGAGGTTCTGTGTGCCAAAACTGAATGCGCAAGCTAGCAAACTGCCACATTGGTTCTTGTGAACCAAAATATATGTACATGGAAAACACCACTGCATTTTATGAATGGTAACAAAGAGAGCATTTCCATGGATAACATCAAGATTTCCTTCTGGTCTGTTAACCATTCATACAGGGAACAGAAAAGCACACCAAAAGAAGAAAGAATAAAATGAATGATTTTTTTTTTAATAAACGATTCATCAAATACTTCAAAATACAATAAAGTAGAACTCAATATTCATGGAATAAGAGTTTTCCTGAGTTATCATGTGTATGAGTAATCTATTGTACTATTCATCTGCTCTTACTAGAGGAAAAACATCCAGCAGATTATATGGTCAAACTGTCCTCTTAGAAACCCCTGTGCGATCTGTGCGGTCTTTGAAGTTCACCTACACCAGACATCACCTTTTCTGACAGTCTTTAGAAGTATAACTGGTATCAGAGTTTCTCCATGAAAGTGGAATTTACTTAAATATTCTGTCTCAAATTTGCTGGTACAGCTCTGCTGTTTTCCGCTCTTCCAGGCAGTTAACCTGCCTCAGCTTTACTAAAAAGCTTTACTAAACTGCAGTTTATCCTGAAAGTTGCATAAAACTGTTCACCTGCCCCCCACCCAGTGCAAGCATATGAGAAAGAATAGGACCTAGTCCAATTTTTTCCAGACTAGACTTCCCTAGACTAGAAGAAGAAAAAGGAGCAAAACTGCTTTACCTGTTAAGCCAATATGATTTTCATTGACACATATTCTCTTATCAGGCAGGGCTCTGACAAGGTACAGAAGTCAGCACAATACTAGAGAGCATTGTGCAAAAGTCAAAACTGAAGAAACAATAAGGGAAAGGAAGGATCTAAATCTTTCCCTTCAAATAACAAAAATACATTGCTTTTTGTGCTGTAGTATTCTGCAAGTTTTTGCCATCATTTTATGATTTACACTTCTACAACTCAGTCCTGAAAACCTGTTTAACATTACTCTTCATTAAACTAGCACGACAGAGGGTAGTTAAGCTTCTGCTATTTGATGCTTCAGCTATATTCTTTTCTGCAGTGCCCAAAACAAACAAGATGTTATTCAGTTATGAATTACTTTATTGATTGACTTAAATAGTACATGAATTTCATGTACAATACACATGGTTTATCCTCGCTGTCATAAATTATTCCTTATTCTACGGAAAGGAGATATTTAAAATTAGCAGGAACCTTTCTTAATCACAGGGCTTTTTCTGGAAAATCACTGTTACAGAGTAGCTGCTAGTAAAGCTAAAACAAACACTTAACAAATTATTATGGTGAAGTTCTCCATTCATCAGCAAGAAACATATCTTCTTATAATTCCTTCCTTTAAAGAAAACTAAGAGTACCATGTGGCAACATTAATGGTGCAAGGAGCCATTTGTTTTTTATTGTAACTAACTGACATTATATTGTATTGTCTTAAAGTTCTGTGGTGCACGCTGCAAACTAGAAGACCTCCTGATTTTTTAGGATCCGTGCAGTACTAACGAATTGATAGCACAATGACATTAGGCATTTTTAAATGTTTAAATAAATCTACAAATCTGGCCCAAAGGAATTCAGATTTCATTTAAATTTAATTAAGCCAATCATTTCGGTCCATTGCTTGAAGACAGAAGTATAAATCACAAAAAGTCCTACTGATACATCACAGGGACTGAAACTGAACTGACTCCTTATTGGAAATGACCTCCATGATTGTCTACAAATAAAAAAACTTGTTATAAGCTGTATAGCTAACAAATCTAGCCTGATAGCAAAGTTAATCAGAGAAGTATTTGAGATGTTTCCATTACACTGCTCCTGTTATGTTCACATCTGTTAGCATTCAGAGAATATTTTCATAAATGTAGAAATCTTTTCTCTTCCAATATTTGTGTATAGATTTAAAAACTCCCTATATATAAAAATTGCATTATTAAGACAGGAGAAACAAATTAAACTCAGCCTGCAGTCTGAATGTCTTGCATCAGGGTACGGATTTAACCCACCGTAGAAGGTAATAAACCATGAAGTTCAGATAAACCTTCAGATACTATGATTCCTCAAACCTCAAAACGTTCAGGAATTTTATGTGATCCTTTTGTAGTCATCACATATCAGTGAACTTACTCAAATTCTGCAAATAGTAGCTGATGTTGGCTGATGTTTCCTTGCCATTGAGTCAAGCCACATCTCTGCACACCGCTACTTCTTCTGAGGGCTGACATTAGCCTTGGTTCATTTTGTAAAAAGGAGAAAACTAATATATTCCATGGTTTAGCTTCATGATTGCACTTCTCATCAAAACCAGCAGACTCTGTGAGACAGTTTGAAAGATGCGACACGAAATGCCATGAAGAGGAGCACTTGGTAACTGTGCCTACTCGACGACTGAGGGTCAGTGCATGATGGTGGTTTTGGCAGAAAGTTTTGTTTTGAATTTGCTGGACAGAATGAAAGGCAGCCACCTCTCCTATGAAAATACACACTGAAATGTGAAAATGACTCACAGGTCTCTAATCAGTCCTGAGATTTCAAGACTTAATTGCTCCTTTTTAGTAATCAAAACTTGCAATATAGATTAGTTGCTAGGCAGTCTTCCTTGCAGGCAAAGGAGCTTGGGAAATAGAAAACTTTGTATATTTTTAAAATTATTTTTATTTTCTTCTAGAGTCACTTGGGCATCTCACTGTGTCACAGTCATTGATGGAAGAATAGCCCTGATAGCACATGGTCCAAACTTCCCTGTGTGAAGCTGGAAAAAGCTTTCCTGTATCTGATTTGAAAATGATAGTTCTGAAGAGCCAGATATGATTTGTGAGGCAACTCAAACACCACTAAAAGCAAAAAGCTGTTAACAAATAAACAGATACTAGCAACTAGCAGATACTAACTGGCAACTAACAGTCATTAATAGATAATAGATTTGTTCTGCATTTGGAGAAAGCAATGAGTTTTAAGAGACGATTAAGTATTTTCATTCTACAGAACGCGTCAGTTAAACAGTTAAGTCATTTTAAGTCAGTAAGCCTAGAAAACTTGCATCTGAGAGTTCTCTGAGAACCACTTTCAACCACTAATGTTCCTTTCCATTAAGTCTTGTAATGCTGAGGAAGAACTAGACAACTGATAGAAAACTAATGCGTTGATAATGTGCATATAAAAAGATAAACAGGATGAGGTATGTAATTACAGGCTTATTAGTCTCAAAAAAAAAAAAAAAAAGCATGCTAAAACCCCAAAAATAAAGAACTGAAGAATTAAAAGTGGTAATATAATTAATTCCTGTCTATGTAAGCAGATTTAAATAAATCCTACCAAACCTATCTGTTTTCTACATATGAAAAGGAGAAATTTAATAAAGATACATTTATGTAACGGACAATGTGTACATGAAGTTTTGACGGAGTTTCTAGAAAAACACAAAATCAATACAGCATCTAGTATTTGCATTAAAAACTGACTGCCTGGCTCTCCAAATATTTTTTTTTGTGATGATTTGTTGCTGAGAAGTACTTTTGGCAATCCACAAGAAGGGACTCCTGCTCGCCCTACTTCAGAATTTTAGCACTGAAGTAAAATCCACAAGATCACGTCAGAGAACTAATATGTGAAGGGAATAATAAATAATTAAGACTGATGACTGATACAAAAAAATGCAATAGCTTGGTAAAGCAGACATATGCAAATTGTATTTACCTAATGAATGTTCTCATGAAAGTGAAGAAGCCAGAAAAAAACCCCTACAAATTCACCAGCTCTCCCCTAAGAATTGGTAGGGCATAAAGCTTTTAGCAGAATATTGTGATCCAAGGCCAATGGCTCTGTTGGATATACAAGTGGGAGAGACTGAGGTTGGAGCAGAAAAATGAAGGTACCTCTGCCCTACACGTTGGATGAATGCATGTATTTCTGTAGCATAAAATTACAATTAAACACAAACATATTTGAACCTTTTTTTTAGTAAAAATATTAAACTACTATTAACAGATTGAAAAAATAATCATAATTTCTATTAAAGCAAATATAATGCAAATAAAATGTAACTGTTAATTTTCTTATAAAATTTAATTTGTTTGAAACCCTGAAGGCTCTCTTTTAGTTAACACTATTTGCTGTACTGACCATCAAGACTGTATTTTTGGAGAACAATCCCAATAAAGCATGAACTGTTTTTGTTTTTACATATTCCCTTCTGCTTTGTTGAAACCGGATGACAAATTACCCTTACCAAAAAACAAAGTAGCAGAATTTTTAAGATATAGGAAATAAAAGAAATATACGACGGTTACATCTTAACATCGAACAACATTAACACTTATGGAATGAATATGCATGGCAATATTGTACCATGCAGGAACTACATCATATGACAATATATTCACATATTTTTTTACACTCCAACTTGCCAACTTCTGGTAAAACAGGAATAAAATTATGAAGAATAAGGCCATTTAGAACTTAAACTTCTATAATCAGTTTGAAAAGTTTACGAGTGTAAGTATGGCTACATTTTATTTCTGAGTAAACAGGCAGAGAGTTAAGGTTAAAGGCCAGTATAGTTTTTGGTACTTTGATAAAGCTGAGTACCAAAAATTGTATCAAGGAATCTAAATTTTTTTTTTAGAGAATCTTAGATACAGCTATATCTCTATTTGTTTTAGAGATATTTGATATCCACCATTTCAATGAAAAATGTAACAACAACTACAAGCAGTGGATCTGGCAAATTTGTCCTGTATTTCGAGACAGAGATGGATTTAGGTCCTCCATTTTTTTGACAAAAAAGTGAGGTCTTTGTCAAGTCTTGTCCAGAGTTTCCTTTCAATCATTTGTGGAGCTCCTCAAGCACACTGATGAAATAACTGATTTAATACAGTTCCAACTTTACAGTGACTGCCTGTAATTACATGACTTTCCCAGTTAACTGTAAAACTATGCATACTTATTCAGGTAACATTTGTTCACTTGTTAATAAGGTTTATCCAAGCCTTCGTGTCAATCTAAGCTGTTGAAAGCTCAGTTTCCCAGCCCCACTGTTTTATGAGGAAGGGCAGTTTTCTCCTTTTTGTTTACCTAAAGCTAGAAAGATACCACTCTTGCATCCACCCTCAGAGCATAAGATGAATGTGAGGTCTTGTTCTTAAGGTTATATATCAATACGTATGGGATTCGGTGTGGCAGTTGCTCACTCCACAGTAGGAATCAAGTAACTAAACAAAAAGTCAGAACTTAGACATACTGGCATCTGAGGGATCTACATGGCTAGAGTCAGGTTAATATGCATTAAGTATTATTGGCATAAAACAGCTTATTGGCGGGCATGCTTAGACATACCCCGATATGTGTACTCGACTTTTAAATAACACCGTTCAACACTTTTTCTAAGGAGATAAATCTGAAAATGTACATTGGCAGCAAGGAACTGATTGATAGGAAAATACATTTTAAATAAATTTTCCTAATTAATATTGTCATTCTGAATTTACCATTACAGTATGTGCCATTCTAATTTACTACCAGTTTACAGTCTTCTAGCCTGGATTTCTGTACCGCTGCCTTTTAGAGAGAAGGCCAGAAGCAGCAGCTGGCTCAATATTATAAATTTTAATTAAAATCTTCATTTTCTGATAAGTCACCAAGTTCGTCAATGGGAAAAAGCAAAAACAGGGATGAAAATACAGTTTCAGTGTTCTTACATTGCACTGTGTAAAAATACATGCTGTTGGCTTTTTCACTCTACAGGTGCCATTCTTTTCAGATGTTAGCTGACAGAATCTAGCTGACTTTTAAATTTTATTTCAGTTCTTAGAGTTCATTGTATCTGGCTCCCACAAGATGTACACGACTGCTAAAAATTAAAGGTGGAACTTTACATGGAAATTTTATTTTGGTGTTACAAATAACTGATTTCTCTCATCTCTTACATACGTGCATGTGGATTCTGTATGAATTAGATCACTTGGGGCACATGAATCTTGTGCCATGCAGTAGGCACTGCACTGCTGTCAGCCCTGCCCATTACAATACCCCTCAGCGTGTCTCTTCCTGAGCTGGACTAACATCTGAATATCAGCTTGAGGGCTGAGCAGGTAACTCAGTGGGTCTCTGATTATCAAACAAAAAAAGCGTAGCTTAATATTAAAAGTTTCTATAATTGGTCTCCTAGGCTATCACCTGGTCATCTAATGGCTGTATCTATAATTGTGGATTATAAACTGCCCAGGATCATCACCGAGAAGGACTCCAGTCCCTGAAACCCACTGGTCCTTGAGAAGCTGGTGTCCTGCAGTATCTTCCAGCAGCTTCCCCAACCCCAACATCTGGGTTGCAACTGGAAGTAGGGAAGCTTAATGGGAGATACAGACCTTGGAAAGGAGGCTGGGTGGGGCCACTGTTGGATCCTGGGGAGCACAGTGGAAACCAGATGTTTTGCTGATACCAGGGGCCTAAGTTAACAGGCTTAAAAGCAACAAGAACTTGTTATAACATTTTCCTTCAACTCCCATGCAAGAGAGATACCAGCCCTCCCCTTATCCTTACAGAGGATACAAAGGTCTGGGCAGTGACACGGGTCAGATGATTAAGTCATAAAGTTCCCTGTTCATCAGTATTGACCTCACCCAAATCTTCAGTGTTCTTGGTGTCTTTCCCTAAACAGTGTGTAGGAAGAACAAACCTGCTTGCTGGAGATGCAAGGAGCAGTCAGGGCCAGGGAGGCAGCACAGAGCTCCAGAGGGCTTAGGAAGCAGCAGATATACCACCTCAAATTTTGAATTGTGCCTTGGACAGTGAAGGCAAGCTTGGAGAGTGGACAACTTGCATGATCACTGACCCTGAGGACAAGCATCTCTGCAACATATGAGGATGGCATGCAAGAAAAACCAATAAAAGCACATGAAAATAAAACTATCCTCTGCTTCTGCTTTTTTTATAATTCAAGACATCTGCTTGCTGAAGGGCAGAGTCTGGTCACTCCAGGCTGGCCACTAAAGACTAGACACTCCTCAAAGCCACCGTGAGGGCTGGCTTCACCCTGGCTAAGCTGTCCCATGAGCACACTTGGTTTGCCCAAGATATCTCTGCCAGATTGGGTCTTTCTAGGGGCCCTGCCTCCAGCTGCTGGGCCAAACAACACAAATGGGCCCATGCCAGACTGGCTGAGTTTTATTATTTTCTGTGCGTGATTTGTGCCTCTGTGCAGCTGTTGTTTCTGCTCATCCTCCTTCTGTTTTCCTTCTAACACTTTTAACTGAGGCCCTTTAACAGATCTGTAGTTCTGCTGCTTCCCTACCCCATGTGAAATGCCCGACTTTCCCACTGCATTCGGCTGTTACCAGCTGAGCAGCACAAGATGGCTCTCAAAGAGGCGTTGTCAGCTATTCTGCCCCACAACAGACATTTTACTGTTAGTTGCTTGGGGTTGAGGTGAATCACTTCCACATATGACGTCAACACCATGTCACTATTACTAACCTCCTTGCCCTTGCAGCTGACCCATGGGGATTGCCAGAGCTCTCATCACTGCAACCGCTCCTAAGCATGAGGCGGTGAAGGCAAGAAAAGGGGATGTCTACTTCTTCCATGGGGAATATATTTTTTTTTTTCTGGGTATCAGCTTAGACTATCAAATTAATTCCATAGAGGACATTTAATAGTTATCTTATGCTATCTCAATTTTAAATGACTTACACTGAGAACTTTTCCAAAGGAACGTCAATTTGGATAGAAGCTTATTTGTACAGACTGACAGGAAATATTGAATGTTTTGTGTCTTTTTTTTTTTTTTTTATACACAGATTTTAACCATAGTTACTTGTGCCAACATTATACACGCTTCACACCATATACAGTTAAACATTACCAGATTTGATCTTTCATATGTTTTTTAAAATACCACTTTCATAGAAACCATATACACATGAGAATATATTTGAAAGGCATTCATGATCTCTGTAATCAAATTGTCTAGGCAAATACAGGAGCAAAAAGCCATTTCCTTCTGGGTAAAACAATGAGCCATACCAGGTATGTAATCTTCAGCCTATGCATATTTGCTCTTCTGCTCAATACTTAATTTAGACATTTGTATATAAGCAAAAGGTAAATCTACCTTTCAAAAAAAGATGAGGGCTGCCAAAATATGCAGTCTGAATTGTTGTACCCAATGCATAAACCACCAAATTCTTATTAAACGTGCATACAGTGCAGACAGTTGTTTTCCTCCTACCGTGTGCCTTTTGTGTTCTTTGAGACTAAATTGCAATTCCAAAAATCATTCAGATACACTTACTTTTTCTGGCACTAAAAACTGAGGAGACTTGAAGTGCCTGAGCAGGCAGCCGTCCATTGGGAAAAAAAAAAAAATTACAATGTAGCAGTAAAATATCCAAGTGAAGTTTAGCAGAGCAAATCACAAGAACAATCGGGAAAAAGGGCCCATTTCAAAAACAAAGTTGGCAAGGAAGAAAAAAAAAAAAAAGCCCGGAAATATATGGCAATATATCACAAAGTTAGATCTGTTGCTCGAATCTTTCAGCAGCCGAAGTCTGAGTATGAACGACTGTGATAAACAAAACTCTGAAAGCTCTTGTAAGTTATGAAATCTTGTTCTGCCTCTAAACTAGCTCACTGCTAAGTCCTAGACTTTAGCTCAACCAAGCCAAGCTGTGAGGAACCACCTCATCTTCTCAGTTACAGTTTAATACTGTAAGCAATGCAATTGCTCCGTAACACTGGAGCAATACGTGAGCCACGATCAAGATGCAGCTTCTCTCTCATTTCACATAACTTTTCTAAATAGTTCTCACCACCTCTGAAGGAAAAAACCCAACTCCCTGAAACGTAATTCTTACGGCTTAGTTGTTAGTGTGAGGATATCCCATTAAGGGTGGAATTCATACTGGAATGATTCCTTACTGGAGGTGTGATTAGTTTAGTCTCCTACATGGCTGCTTATTTTCATGTAACTTGAGAGTTGCAATCTGTCACACATCAGTATTTGCTCTGACTAATCTGGATGAAATTGGCCACTGGATTCAAAATTCAACAAGGAACTAAAACGGTATTGCAGGTGCGTGTATGCTCACCAGCCGCCCTTTCTTTTTGTCTCACACGCAGAGGGAACTAGGCACTGTTCTACGGAATTGGCTTCCTCCTGATGTGCCCTCAGCATACACAGAAGCACAGAGCCTCGAGGAGAGGTAGTGGGGAAGAGTGAGCAGCAAGGATTTGTCTCATAGACAAAAGAAAAAAAAAGTCTGAGAAATACTTGAATAAGAATAAACCAAGGCAACACTAGAAACCATCGATAAGAATTGCTCTTTAAAGCTAGGTCCAAATCTTAAAGCCGTGGATAATGATACTTGTACATGCCATGTGATATAGGGTAACCTGATTTAGCTATAGGTTGGGAAGAGGTGAAGGGGAGAGGGTGCTTCTAGGAACCTGACTTACGGAAGATAGAGAACCTGACATTTTTATACAGATGAAGAAAAAATATCCTTGACATAATTTTTAAGGCTACTCCACTTTGAAAGGCTAGCGTTGCTGTTGTTATTTGAAATATACACAAATGCAATGTCAAATCTTCAAGGGCTGCTTCTTCTCTTGAGACTGCTACCACAGCATGATTTATAGTGGGTGTTATTGCTTGGGTACAAATCTCAGAAAAATTAAAACACTAAGTTATTGGTTTTTTAGAAAATATTAGTAAGTGAAGGGAATTCCATCTGGTTAAATATTCAAAAAGCCTTAAGAGATGCTCTTTCGCAGGATTTCCTGTTTGTTTTAGACATCGGTCTTGTTTACCTGACTACTACCTTGTGAAATACAGGAGCAGATGACATTAAAAAAAAATATATAAATCAGAGGATTTATTGGAAAATGGCTTAAACTTGAAGTAGATCTAGGCAGTCAAGGTTACTTTGCAATTTTTCAAAACTATGCAACATATTTCTTTTTTTGGTATCTCCTTCTCTATAACAATGTCTTCCTAGCTGAATAGGCCTTTCCTTCTAGGTTGTTCTGTTATTATACCATTCTTCTCCATTTTTGTTTCTCCCTACTCAAGTTTTTGAAAGTTTTGTTGGTACCACTTTCCTGTATGGGATCAAATCAGTATTTCTCAACATTTTCTCTCTAGTTTCTTCAGGGAACTGCCATCTTGCACTGCTGCACAAATTTTTCTACTCTTAATTATGTTATGTACCTATTATTAATCAAGACAGATAGGCAGTCACAGATATACACACGTGGAACTGGAAGAGGTTCTCAACTGGAAAAGCTTGTAAAAAAAGACAGCATCTATCAATACCTGCCTTCTTTGACCAAGCAGTAAACTGTAAGAAATATGGTAGATGTGTAATTTTTACAGAAAGTACACCAAACTAAAACCATACATTTGACCTATTAAGAAAAACGGCAACAAAAATATTCATTAGCAATAAAATTTGTAATTCTTTCTTCATTGAGTAAGCAATGGGCTATTTTTGTCATTTTGTAAATGACATTGAAATGGGAAGCCTGTCATTTTGCCACTAGATTTTTCTGCTTTGATTAGAAAACAGCAGCTCATTAGTTCCTCTTCCTGTGTATGTCCCCATCATCACTCTGAAGAATGCCAGCACTTGAAATAGGACAATTATTTTTATTTTTTTTTTCTAACTCAAGTGCATTTCGCCTTTGGACTTTACACAAAATTAATTATAATTTTCTCTTCTAATCTCTAGTACATCATTAGGACTCTGAGACTGGGAATCTGTTTTCTCTAACAAATGGCTAAATGCCAAACACTAGTGGCATTTTAAAATGGAACTGAGTAAATGCAGCAAAATTCATTCTCCTTCCCTGGCACTTCCCCTCTGTTTTTTCCTTGTGTTTCTGAGAATGTCCTCTAGAATGACTTTACTTGCATTAACTTTTTTTCTGACTAAGAAAGAAGGAAGTATTTTAATAAGAGCATAGCTTTCATGAGTGGGCATATGGAAAAACCCAACAAGAGTATACACAGACACAGAGACACTCATCCAAGTGTTTGAATAACCAGCCATCGCTTAGGATTCCTATTCCCAGTCTACGTTCCCTTGCACATCTGTTTTTCCACCTTTCACAAACAATCCAACAGAAATGAGCTCTGAAACATTCCCACAGGGTAGCTAGATATTACAGAAGGCAGCAGAGAAGAATGATGAAGTTGAAGTCTCACTGCAGGGCTCTGCCTGCAGATATTTCTCCTTTATAGAGAAAGGGCCACCACCTCAACACTTCTGCTTTGTGAAGAGCTGCTGCACTACAGCATGAAGCTGTGATCCCTGATCTGTTCCTTAAATCTTTTTGCTCTCTCCTTTTTGGCGCTGGGGACTTAAGCAAGGAGGAAAACAGGGATTGTTTAGAGAGGAACATAGCTCACTGGCCACACTCTTGCTCAGCTTTACAACTAAGCCTCTACACACTGAAGGAGACTGATATGATGGAAGGCTCTAGCCCTTCACAACATTATTATCTTAGACTCACTAAGGAGCGTATTGACACTCTTTTTGCAGTTGCACCAAATGAAAAGGAATGTAGCAACTCCACAGCATTCAGGAAAGTCCTAAAGTGGGAAAACAGTAGCACATCATAGTCGAGAATAGGGACCTGAAAGCTGACGCAGCTAGATTTGGATGAACATCTAATACCTATTGATTAGACAAAAGGGTAAGTGTGGATTGTGCATGACACTCAAAAAGCAATGGGGACAAGGAGTCTTTTAAGCAAATAATTACTTATAAAAGGAATAAGCTTCTTTTCATCACTGTTTTCCCCCCAAAAGAACACAAAATCTGGCCAGATATTGATCTGTTATCAACGCCAAGGGATAAAGTCTTGAACACTTCTAAGCAGTTTCTGTGCAGTATCTGTTGACCCTCTGTGTTCTTTACTCTGTTAATAGAATTAAAACAGATCACAACTCGAATAAAATGGAGGAATAAGAAAAGGTTAAGAGGAGCCTGCCAGTGAGTACCAAGTTTTTCTTTGTGCTTTATTTCAGTATTTTTAATAACCGTGAGTTTAGTTATTTTGCCCAAGAAATCAAAATTTATATATTCAGAAGGAAATATCAGGGATGTTAAATACGGGAAAGAAAGAAAGAAAGCATGAAGAAGGAATAAACAAGGTCTGACAAAGCCACATGCATAGCAACCTGTCAATGACAATTAAAACCTAATTATTCCTGACAGCAGTACTTTTCTTTCTCAAGGGTATAAAGAGGACTTAGTTTGCATCCTAAACAAGAGTTAAAATATAACTTCATATATTCTGTAGGAACGAAGAAGTTATAGATTGTTCACAGCACTGACAAAGAATGCGAACAGAGAGCAAAAATAATACATAGAAGACAAAAAGTGAAAATCAAACAAACAGTAGCCCAAGCGCCACCTTAAATTCCACACTGTGAAACCCTATTCAAGTTAGTATGAATATAAGCCAAGGAAAAATACATCATCATACTTACATACACGCATTCTTCGTTCTAAATTTGAAAAGTGAAGGCATATTCAAAGCGTGCATAAACGCTCAGTATATACACATTTTTCCCTTCAGAAATCTCCGCTTGTTATGTTAACTTGTAAAGAAATGGGTTTGTCAAAGTTATTGTAGTATATGAGAAAGCTGTTCCGAACAAAACATCCTCCTCTTAGATCACATTGATAAATGCTCTCATTAACCTTAGTCTCAACAAGGTTAATTTAAATGATACCCAACAGCACTAGGATCTGCCTTATTAAAAGTACGGCAATAAACTAAAAACAAAAAGGTCGCTTTTTTTTTCTTTAACCAGCAGAAATGGATTTATATTAATACTGTTTTAATGCCCAGACAATTGTAAGAGAATCTCTAGGTACTACTTGCCTTTTATTGTCACCTTTCTGCTTTATTGTCTCTAGCATCGTGGAATTTCTGCTTCCTCTCTTGCTCCTGACCATTATCAGACATATAATCTACCACTTAATTGACATTTTGAAATAATATGATTGAAATAAAGCATCTAAAAGATGCAAAGAAAGAAAAGAAAAACACAATATTTAATTATCGTTAGCTACTTTACACTATGACCTCATCAAATCCCACTCCAGGTTATCGGAATAAAGTCAATGCTAAATAAACATTAATGTTTCTATTATCTTTAATTGGACAGGATCAGGAACTTGAAGGATAATTTTAGATTAGATTAGTAGATTCCACCAAAATTTCACTCCTTTCTTTACAATGTGAAGTCTGTCCACTTGCTTTTTTTTGCATGCTTTTATAGAAATATCTTCAGCCACATTAAGATGCGGATTAATTCAATTTTCTTTTATTTTTTTTAATTCTTTATGGATGTATCAATAAATGTGTTTGCATACAGAGTGCTTAGAAGTACATTGCTGAATCTGAAGGAGCAATGAGTTTAGCTACTTATGTCCTTTTGACTGAATTATAATGATTATCACTTTCCAAACCATGTATTATGCTAACCTTCCTTTCCATAGGTTCTGTAAGGGGCCAGTTTAAGATTCCACTTCAAAAGAAAATTCCAAATATTAAGATCTGTGCTATGCAACATTTCTTACTCCTATCCCTGCATATTACCAATAACTACAACAAGCTGTTACACCAACTACCACCAAGGTACAGCACCGAGGCACTGCTATTTTACAAAACCAGCCACCTTCAAGATATTCTAATCTGGAGAGCCATTTAGAAATCAGTCTGATGGTTGGTGCACAATGTCTTTTTAAGAAACTTCTATGTATTATTCTCTAGTAATTACAACATATAAACTATTTTTAGATCACTGATACAGAGGTGATTCAGTTAACATTTCAACAAATTGCTAGGATACAGATCCATAGGTCTAGGGGACCTATGCTTTTCAGATCCAAAAGGTAAAGTTCTTAAAATTGCTATTGATCAAAAAATTTAGATGAAAAATTAAATCACAGCCTTTAAGCCTCTCTAGAATTTTCACCAGCAAACTGTCAAGGCTCCTAGAAACTGTGTCTTGGCATACTTACAGGAATTTTCAGGCATTTATCTTGCAAACCAAGCTCTCCCAGGAAGCACAGAGGGGCTGGTCTCCCATGTATGATGCTTCAGATACATAAACCAACAGGAATTCTCAGCAGATGAACAACATCTACTCTGTTGTCAAAGGAGAAGGATGCTCCTCCACCAAGCAAAAGAAACAAACTTTACCTCTCAGAAAGGTTTCAACAGACAACAACTTCCTCACTTATGATTTTCATTTTTTAGCTATATTGTCATTCTTCCTGGTGATCTTCTGATCCCTTTCTAGGCCCTAATACTTCCTGGCCTTCCATCTATTCAGGTGTAGGCACAAGCTATTAGTATGGAAGTCTGTTGTACATTTCTCTCAGTATACTAAGAATTATGCTGTCCTACAGTTTTTCTAAATATCTGTATAAGATACCAGAGTCCCTCAGTTAAAGAATTAAACCACTGCAAGTAAAACTGACTGCTTGCATAACTTACGCTATCACATTTCACAATCATGATAACTGCATCGGTCCTAAGTGATTACTTGTAGTGAGTGTTCTAGAATCAGTTTTTCCTATCATCGTTTTATGTGATAAACATTTGCAACAACCTATTTGCATTCTTGATTTATTTATAATTTGTTTTGGTTGAAGAACTACATCTATGTCTTCTTCACATGCATATGCCTTCCTGCCAAGTAAAAGTCTTTGGCAGCAGAGTGGAACTGGCTGAGATGTATCATTGCTTATTTTCCTCTATTTTCACTCACATTCGAGACAACTTTTATTTGGCTTCAAATACCAATACCATTTTAAAAATGAAACTTTCTGATTTAAGAGGTCAGAGTTTAAGTCATATTGAGTCAGACAATACTAGGTCACAGCTTCACATGGGGATTTTGAAGCTGTTCTCAAGTGCAATTTTACAGATAGCTAAAGGTTCACAAGCCATCAGGAAATACCCTTCAGATCTCTCAAAATGCAGTATGATAGTTACTATGCTCAGGTCAGCAGGTTGAAGATGCTGTTTAATGCTGTCTCCTCAGAGTGGACACTTCTGACTTAATGAAAGTTTTGATCATCCTTGAATACTCCTCCACATGAAAGAAAAGAAGAGACTATGGCATTCCAACCCAGACACATTTTTGTCTTTAGTTGGGCAACCACCATGTGCTTGAAATCAAATTTTGATCAAAATAGGATGCAAGAATAAGAAATAAAACAAAATGAGCAAATAGCACGCAGGTTCTTAGGCTTGACAATATGGTATTTCCCTTTAAGATTCCAGTTGCTTAAATGCCTGGAAAAAATTCTCCTTACTCTGGCCCACGGCATGTATCAAGTGTTAAGCATTTTGTTGCTTTGCTATACATCGGCACAGCAGGCTTCTCCATTGCTAACAGTTAAACTCTTTTCTTCCTTCAAGAAGCAATCCTAAATGCTAGCTTCCTTGTGCTGCCTGCTCCAGACAGTCTGGCAGTGTCTTAGTAGGAAAATCTCAACACTGCATAAAAATCACTCAAACCAACATTTCATTGCATAAAATCTGTTCTATCCTTCACAAGCCAGTGCTGGCACCCAGGATAGAAAGTAACCTCTTCTGTTCTCCTCTGTCATTTGTTTTGCTGCTTCCCTCCAAGCTAGAGCAATTCCACTATTGTAAAATGTAGTATTATGGATCCTTATATAGCGTTCTACAGTATTCGGTGTAGGACTCCAGAAAATAAAGTTTCAAGCAGGAAAAGACAAAGGTAGGCAGAGTAAGCAGTAATGTAATCATCAACATAGCAAGAGATTTCTTTGAAGGTTTAATTTCATGAAACAATCCTCTGTGATTTTTTAAAAAGAATTTGGAACTGTATTTTATATTTGCCATTGACAGACACAATTGGCTTGCTACAGTAATGACTTTTGCTGACATTACTGTCTAGATTATTATTAACATCTGTACTTTGATAGAAGCTTGATTCCTATTTTTTTTATGTATTCTACCAGTATAACGTACACAAACATCTCTTCTTGCAAGTGCATGACTAATTAAGCAGACATACATGGATTTCAATATATTACATAATTAGCTGCGCAAGTCACTAGTTATGATCAATAAGCAATTTGAGTAATCATTCATCTCTGCATTGAAATACAGTAAATAGAGATGATTTCAAGCCTTTTTTCTACACATATGCTACTGGAAGCAGACAGAGAGGTTCTGCCTTTCAGTAATGTTGTCTTCAGATTTCCACTGCTTAATATGCTTATTAAAAAACACAATGACTGAGAATATAATAATGAGTAGAAAGAAGCCAAGGTCAAAAATCTATAGCTCTTCCTTCCTCATTCCCCTCCTCTTTCCTTCCTGTTGTGTAATGAGTTACTATTTATTTTCACTCTTGAAATACAGAAGTAAAAGCATCCACAAAACACGGGTCTACGTTCTTTTTGTGCAGGAGACTTTATCTCAGGAAAGAGAAAGAAAATGAAACATTAGTACAAGTTCAGTTGTTAACTGATTCTCAAGATACATTCAGAAAATTAAGAAAAAGCTTTTAAAAATCAAAACTAAAATAAATGGAATAGCTCCAGATAGCAAAAATTAAAACTATGCACCTTTCTGTGTCCAGCTGTGATCCAACTGGTGAGTTCAAGTATCAGTTCAGCATCCTACACATGTACTTTTTCTTTTATATTATGAATTCCAGAAAAAAGCCTAAGTCCATTTGGTTAACTGTATAACTCACAAACTGTTCTCTAATCTTTACCCCATTCTTAGCTGTCCAGACATGCTTACTTCCCCCCACCCCCCGATTGTAACTGCAGGGATCTGGCATCTTCATTATATCTTTGGGTTCTTACTCTAGCTATTGTAAACAAGAAATTCCTTTCCTTTTGAGAAAGTAAAAGAATTTGGCTCATAGCAGTCAGTCCTGACATCTTATTATTCTGTGCTTGATAGCTGAGAAAAGATTAAATGCAGTTAATTCAACAAAAGAACATGAGAGTTCCTTAGAAATCTTCGGTCTTCCTTAGGATTATGAATTTGACATAATCACATTTAGTGAAAACAAATTTATTTAGACTAGAATTTGAGCCCCCAAAGAAATATATCATCAGTGATCTACTAAAAACATCTGAAACAAGATAAGTACATTATTTGATCACTGATGTCAACATCATTCGAGCAAATTCAAATTATATGCAGTAAATGATCTAGGTGAGTCTGTTCTTCATAATATCTTTGAAAGAATCAATGAAGTCCTGGACAGTCTTAAAGTCAACAAACACAGCATCCCTTTCACAATGATATATTCTGAGACTTATTAACTCTCTTACTATGAACACTTGTGGCTCATTTTCCTACATGGCTGAATAAATTATGGATGTAGATCACTGCATACGTGTGGATGCTGCATACAACAGAAGTGCTTAGGCTATCGAGGAGGAAAAGTATCTGTACCTTTTACATTTTATAAGCATAATACAGAAGAGGTTTATTAAGAGTAACAAATTAATGGCCTGACAGTACAGAATTGTTCCCTTCAGTACTCTGTATTTCAGAACATGTTATGCAACCCAATCACGAAAGTGCTAAGTGATAGGAGTATCATTAGTCCCCCTTGGGAGATTATTCCTCATACTTAACTGACAGGAATTGCTTTTATCCCTCACATTAAACCTATTTTCCCTCCTCTTCTTAACTACACTCAGTTTTTAATATTTGAGTCTTGAAAAGAACCATTTTCCATCCGTGATTTCACACTCTTTCAAAAATTGTAACCTCTTTCTGTATTTCTCCTTTATTGCTGTTTGGTCCTGTTGTGCAAACTCAATCCCGGACCTCTTTGTGAGTGTCACACCAGTGACTTCATTCTTGGTGGGATGTCACTGTGATCTGGATGATCCAGGTACCAAAAGCTGTTCTACCTCTACATTTATTCAGAGCTTAGAGAGTATTAATAAATAAATGAATACATAAATAAATAAATAAATTCTACCTTTGGTTATTAGTAGCTCTTCACTGCTTTTTTGTTGCTCTTTCTCTACGAGAGGAAGGATGTTTGTTTTCAATTGAGCAAATAAATCAAGTATTTTTCTGTAATGTTTTCATCATCTCTAATTACTTCCATAACTCTGCAACAGAAGCAAAAACCTTCTTGCTTTGGATATACTTATCTCTGTTCTTTTTAATACTAGCTAATTGCTCCTCAAATTTTCACTTACTTGCTAATTTCCATTTTACATTTAAACTCCTACAGTTTATATGCTTTTCTCTGACATTGCTCACTAGAGCTTTTGAGGCAAAATACTTGAACTCTTCGCTCTGTATTTTTCTATATATTATTACTTAACTACAGGCCTTTTTGCCTTTCTTGCACCTGCCTTGTCCATGTAGGGATATTGTAGATGATACAAAAAAAAACCCAACAAACAAACCCAAACCAACCAAACTCGTCTTTAATTTAATGTTCAGGAAACTGGACTTGAATTTATAGTGCACTGTTTCTGACTGATACTTTGTTCTCTAAACCAGAGCAGAACAGGGCATGATGTAGAAATTTTGAAGTTAGCAGAGACCTTGTTGAGTAAATTTGTTCCATGACATAGGACCATCCAGGCTTAGCAGCCATGTCTCCATGAATTATATACATTTTTTTCAATGTTACAAATATTAGCTCATGTCCAGTACTGTGAATCCAGACACTGTGTTTGTGTACCAGCTTGCAGCCTACGAAAGGCCAGTCTGCAATTGTCACTGCAGATGGGTTAACAGGTCTTCACAAGGAAACTTGCAGCTATGTAGACTTGCACTGTAATTTTAACTGACCAGTAAAATAATTTTGACCCATACTGCATCACATACTAACTTCCTAGAGCAGACGATCCTTACCAGCTTGCAGTGTGAAAAACTGACTTATAGCTACCATAGGAACCAACTCCTTTGTATAATAATATATGCGTAGGGGAGTATAACCTCTGCTTGTGTGCAGCAAGCAGTCATTTAAAGTACTAGCGCACTGCCTCTCTAAGTATGTCCTGATGTGAAAGAAGGAATTTGGCAAATACAGTCCCCCTGCAACCTATACATAGTCTTCTGTTCCTCTTTTAGGAACCAGCAGCACTGAAACACCCCTGGCTTCTATGGCCAGATAATCAGCCCATCCCTGTGAAAACAGCAGGGCATGGCTTTCCATCTGTTTTAAAAGCAAGAGCAGAGAGCTACAAACCCAAGGGACACTACTGCTGTTCTAGGCATTTCAGGGTACTTGTTACCTCTGGCTTAGGTTTGAATGAGTTTATATTTCTAAACTTAGCAGCAGGCATGGTGATTATTTTTCTTGCCATTTAATTGTCCACCAGCAAGGTTGATAAATACAGACTCCCTAAACAGACAGGAGTACATACTACTCTGATGAAGACACCTTGTTTTATCAAGTCATGATGTACTATCATTGTCCTTGGCTGCACTAATGAAAACTGGACAATTCCTACCCACTTCCATTAACTCACACTCCACAGTGTTCAGGTTCAATGTTGTCCAACTATTCTGGTCCCCCAGCACAGAGGATTTAATGTTGATTTTTCTCTCAGACCGCTTTTAAGTCTAGTCACTACAGGAGGCAGTAAAAAAACTGCAAGTAGCCAGACAGTTTCCAGTAACTTTAAAGAAAAAAAACTTGAGTAAAGATCTAACTAAAACTTCGCTGCAAAAATATTTCTAATAAACTTTAACTTTTTATATATAGTAATTTCACCTTAACAACTGTCCAACAAAGCACCCAGACATCCTAATGATGGACACGTTTCCTATCACGCACAAAACCTCCTTCAACTCCACATCCTCTTTCACCTAGTGGTCTCTGCAATACCAGCCTGAATTTCTTCCTAATGTGCAAATAAACCTCAACAACCAACATTAGTATGTATGGAAATTTACAATTCTCATTTGTAAGCAGCAGAATAAAGCTGTATGCAGGGAACATTAACGTATTAAACTTGAAAAGAGTATTAATGCCACTACTAATGATACTATTACTAGTGTCCCACATTTGGATCTGCCTTGTAGAAAGAACATTAATAAGCTGGATGTTTTTCAAAGACTTGCAAGAACAACTGGTAGTCCTGAAAACAGTACAAAAATATTGATGAAATTAATTACTTAGAGAAATTTGATTTTCCACTGCTTGAAGCACCAAAAAAGTTAGCTTTAGTTTCTAAAGATTTTTCTCTAATCAGTCAGAAGTAATAGGAATTATCTGGAAATACGTAAAATAATACTTTTATTATGGTGAACGTCAAATATTTATCCCTTCTGTTTGTAAAAAAGATAAACAGAATGGCTATAGCATTGACATAATACTGTGCTTATATGCCTTTGACACGGTTCCCCACAACATCCTTCTCTCTAAATTGGAGAGCTATGGATTTGATGGGTGGACTGTTCGGTGGATAAGGAACTGGCTGGATGGTCGCATCCAGAGGGTAGTGGTCAATGGCTCGATGTCCAGATGGAGACCGGTGACGAGTGGTGTCCCTCAGGGGTCCGTACTGGGACCGGTGCTGTTTAATGTTTTCATCAATGACTTAGACAGCAAGATTGAGTGCACCCTCAGCAAGTCTGCGGATGACACCAAGCTGAGTGGTGCAGTTGACACACCAGAAGGATGGGATGTCATCCAGAGAGACCTGGACAAGCTGGAGAGGTGGGCTCGTGTGAACCTCGTGAGGTTCAACAAGGCCAAGTGCAAGGTCCTGCACCTGGGTCAGGGTAACCCCCAGTATCAGTACAGGCTGGGGGAAGAAAGGATCGAGAGCAGCCCTGCCGAGAGGGACCTGGGGGTGCTGGTGGATGAAAAGCTGGACATGAGCTGGCAATGTGCGCTGGCAGCCCAGAAGGCCAACCGTACCCTGGGCTGCATCAGGAGAAGCGTGGCCAGCAGGTCAAGGGAGGGGATTCTGCCCCTCTACTCTTCTCTGGTGAGACCTCACCTGGAGTACTGCGTCCAGCTCTGGAGCCCTCAGCACAAGAAGGACATGGAAGTGTTGGAGCGGGTCCAGAGGAGGGCCACAAAAATGATCCGAGGGCTGGAGCACCTCTCCTATGAGGACAGGCTGAGAGAGTTGGGCTTGTTCAGCCTGGAGAAGAGAAGGCTGCGGGGAGACCTGATTGTGGCCTTTCAGTACCTAAAGGGGGCCTATAGGAAAGATGGGGAAAATCTTTTTAGTAGGGCCAGCTGTGACAGGACAAGGGGTAATGGTTTTAAACTGAAGCAGGGTAGGTTTAGACTGGATATAAGGAGGAAATTCTTTACAACGAGGGTGGTGAAACACTGGAATGGGTTGCCCAGAGAGGTAGTGGAGGCCCCATCCCTGGAAACATTCAAGGTCAGCTTGGACGGGGCTCTGAGCAACCTGATCTAGTTAGCAGTGTCCCTGCTCCCTGCAGGGGGGTTGGACTAGATGACCTCTAGGGTTCCCTGCCAACCCAAAACATTCTATGATTCTATGATATCATGAAAGACTTCAAATAACATAGCACACATTTTTCCTCTTTCAAATGCTATGCTTAGAATAGGCCTCTTGCTACACAGGTTTTCTTGCTACAGAAAGGGGGATGGGAGGTGCCCCTCAAAAGGTAAAAAGTTTATTATCAAATATATTTGACATAATTCACAGATTCACAGAATGGCTGAGGTCGGAAGGGACCTCTGGAGGGCATCTTGTTCAACCCCCCCAACTCAAACAGGACCACCTAGAACTGGTTGCCCAGGACTGTGTCCAGCAGGCTTCTGAATATCTCCGAGGAAGGAGACTCCACAGCCTCTCTGGGCAACCTGTGCCAGTGCTCAGTCACCCTGACAGTGAAAAAGTCTTTCCTGATATTTGAAGGAACCTGATGTGTCTCACTTTGTGCTCATTATCTCTTGCTTGTCACTGGGCACCACTGGAAAAAGCCTGGCTCCATCCTCTTTGTAGCCTTCCTTCAGATATTTGGACACATTGATGAGATCCCCCCTAAGCCTTCTCTTCACCAGGCTAAACAGTCATTTGTTCACTTTATAATTCTTCGTCTATATATTTTCACAGCTTACCTGCCATGCTGTAAGTGGATGATTATAAGACACTTTGTAAGGACATAGGGTGTGAACAGTAGAATCATAGAATCATTTAGGTTGGAAAAGACCTTTCAGACCAAGTCCAACCGTTAATCTAACCCTGCCATCCCATCACTAAACCATGTCCCTAAACACCTCATCTACCCGTCTTTTAAATACATCCAGGGATGCGCACTCAACAACTTCCCTTGGCAGCCCGTTCCAGTGCTTGACAACCCTTTTGATAAGAAATTTTTCCCAATATCCAAAAGCCAAAAACTGCTTTACAGGTGACTCAAGTTTTTGTTTACTTTTTACTGGAGCACAAAAAGCTTTCTTTAGGGTTATGGATTTTTGATTTGTCTCCTGCTTCTAAATGCCAGTTCTGCAATTCAATGTGAAATCATGAAGTTAAACACATTATTGCTAATTAGAAGCATACTGGCATATTAATAGACTAAGTAACTGCTGGTAGGTTGATACCATAATTTTACTGCAGAAGTACAGTGAGAACCAAAATGAAATTAAGATTTCATTGTGCCCAGAAACATGTAAAAAGCAGGCTGAATCCAGTTGCTGTCTAAGCACAGGATCACCACCTACGTCCTATGCCACACCAAATGGTGCTCAAGAGTACACAAGCGTGTAGATCAGCACTGTAGTTCTGGCAGTGCCAAATGCAATTGGTACCTGCAGCTCCCAAGGTCTCAAGCTGCCAAGGTGGTGCTGTACAAGGGCAGTTCCCACTTCAGCTCGTGGAAGACAACGCTCAGCAACTTGCAGAACCTCTAAAGAGTCTCCAAGGATCTTCTGTTAATTCTCTGTCTTCCAGCAGATATAGTTTCAATCTCTAACACTCTATACAAGAGAGGAGGTAATTTCTATGCTTATCCCCAGGCCTTATTTACAAAGGCATCACAAGCAGCTGATTATCTAGATGGACTGGACAGATACACAAACACAGCAGCATGGTATCATTTGAAAATATGCACTGCAGCAGGGGACAGAGAGATCCTCCCCTCAGAAACTCCTTCTCCACTGTGTAAGGTTGCAAACCATATTTTTTCTCGAACTCCAGTTTACTGATGACTTTACAAGACCTCAGATTTGTACTCTACACAGGCTTCAAAGTAATCTGGGGTTCTTTTGGGTAAGCCAAAAGAACAAATCCAAAAGCTATATTTTTGAGTGTTTGAGATGTAACTAATACTTTCTCTTAAGAGGTTCTAGTTTTATTTCAAATCTATGCTAATACCAGTTATTAGTTACTATTTTTAACAGTACTGAACTTAAAACTTTTATAATTTGTTTTGTGAAAGGCCTTCGCTACTTGTTACGATAAAAAAAGAAAGTTTGTAAAGAAGATGTGAACTGTACAACAGCAAGGATTTCAAGCTACTCAGACATTATCAGCTATTCATTTTTTCCTTTTAAATGACAGATAAGTGTTAGGAGTTTCTTTAGCTTTTTGTAAGTAGCATAAATCAGAGCAATAGAAGTTTCATCAAATTTGAGCTGGCAAGCGCTCACTTCTCTTCAGCAATTATAAATTCCCAAACCTTTACTTTAGGGCCCCAAGACTGACTCTAAGTTTAGAAGCAAAAGAGAACAATTACTGTATTGTTCCATGTTTCCAGTCATAGCCAAGCACCAGGACAGAGACTTGCACATTCTTCATCAATAACCAGCAAATCAGTAAATCACCCAAAAACATAACAGAACAGAAAATCTGATCTGTTCTTACTGACAGGTTTGAGAACCTTGTCCAGTATGTTGATAACTCTGGTCCAAACTTTGAGTTTCAACATATCCAGTTGGTAGGTAAGATGTCACTCCCATTATCATTATAAAGCTTGGGTTTGCTTTTTTTTTTTTTAATAAATGCTTAGCAGAATGCAATATGCACGATCCCAGACCTTTTCTTTTTTTAAAAAAAAACCAAAGTAGAGCACAAATAACTCCCATCAAAACCTGTATGACAGTGGGATTTATTAGCATCCTATGGCAAGAAAGCAGGAACCTTAAATGTTTATAAGCCTACGCTCGCTGGAACTTCTCCATGAAGAGTGGGTGTCAGCTGTGTAGAAAGAGACAAATTAAGAAGGTTCTGTTCTACCCTTGATGTGTGCACAGACTTTAACTTCAACTAGTGTCATTAATCAAGAGGAGAATTGGCTCCCAAGCCTACTGTAATTTGATGTTGGTGTCTCATCAGGTGCCCCGTGTGCTGAGAAAAGACACACCCAAACGCTGACAATGACGTATCGCCTTGCTGTCAGCTCAAGTCATATGCCATACGCTTAAACTGAGAGATAGCCGACAACTGTGACAGGACATCAGTTACTGTCATCCAGCCATGTACCAAAACACACATGGGTTCATTCCAGCTTCCTTGTCATAGCGCTACATGAACCCGTTAAGTGTTCTGTATTGAAAGCCCTTGCTTTTCTCTACAAACTGTAATTAATCTAATTGCAGTTGACAGAAGGGCTCAAGTCAGGCAAGGATGTAGCCTGCAAGGGCTAGTAGAGTTAAAGCTGACACCACCACAGCCAGCAGTCTCAAAGCCACTTCTCGGAAAACTGCTTCTGCGACTTGACCTGTTTGAATTTCAATGGGAATTTAAAGACATACTTTGACTTCTTAACTCCTTACATAAATAAAGGTGAGAAACAGATGATCTAAAAATTGGTTTACCGTCTTGAGTGAGGATGCGTTTTAATTCTGTCTGAAGTCTTTAGTTGTGGCTGGGGAGACAGTCAGAACCCGGCCCATGCAAAACACCACAACTCAAACTGCCTGGGGCTGTAACGGGGTGAACTGAACCCAAAGCTGTTGTTTCGCTCCCCTGACTGACAGTGACAGGTAAAAATGTGCAACCCCCCCTCCCAAAGACTGTTTCTCATGCATGAAGACTTTTACCCTGAGTACCTGATTATTACTTGCCGTTCTGGAAAACATTTTTACCATTATTCAAGGATCAGAACTAGAATCACACCTATATTCCTTCTGTTCACTGATGTGACTTCTAAGACCTTAGATTAGAATGAGCATAGAAACTGCAAGTGGCAGAGATAAAAAAAAAAAAATCATACTTAGAATGCAGAAAAAAGACCATCAAAACATTTTCTTATGTGAAATAGCTATTATACATTGGAAAAACAAACCTTAGAAGATCACATGATAAAAGATATTTATACATTTCCTGCATTGGAACAGGACAATCTATTGCAATGTTTCTGGTTTCCCTAACATTTTTGATGATTCTTGAGCTTCCCATTTCAGCATTAGCATTATTTCGTTAGTTAGCATTATTTAGTAAGTTTTTGGGAAGTTTTAAAGTTTGTTACATTTGTCCTTCAAAACTTGTATCGACTGTTTTTAATAGTATAGATTTAAGCAACCTATGTTAAATGGTATGAAAACATATCTTAGACATTAGATAAAAATGCAACTTTGAATGGTATTTGTATTCTTGCATAAGGATTTCTTCCTTTTCCTACATACTGAGTAAAATATCAGGATTAAAAGGAAACATTAATGAACATCATAATAAATACATGTTATTTTAAATCCTGATTTCAAAAAGCAATTAAAGATACTTATCTATTAATATTATAAGGAGTATTTGAGAGCCTGGCTTTAAAAAAAGCTCTATTTGGTACCTATTTGCACTTTTGAAGCGGAAATTCTTTAGAAATACACTTACTATATACAAACAAGACATGCAGGGAAGTTACTGGATACCACTGACACTGGCAATTGTTGCCTGTATCGTGTGTGAAGGCCCCTTGGCGTTCTGATTGTGGGCCAAATTATCTCCGAAGGCCATGCATTTGCTATGGACTAAATCACAATTATTGCAAAGTGAAGGCAATTACTGCATAGCAGCTGTGGCTTGGTAACATATGGCCCTGAAGCAACTTCGCTGTGTAACTTAGCCCTACGTGATATTGAAAATCCATGTGGTTAAGGCTCCTTAAGGGCTAGGATTAAGCTGCCTAGTAAAAAGCAGGTGCTTTTGAAATTTGTAACTTTCACTAATATTGATGTTTGCTTTTTGGTTTGTTTTTTTCCCTTTTTTGCTTTCTTCAGCTCTCGGTGTTGATATCATCAACTTGTAGAAGCATAATTTAAAAAATGTTCTCTGCCCTCTCTATTGAATTTTTATTGTTGTTTTAATCTTACGTGTTTTTTTCACAATTTTGAGGTTTGTTTTGTTTTTTGTGACATTAAATGGGAAAAATACTTGATAAAAATGATACAAAGCCTATATTAAACTTTGCTTATGATTTGGGAGTGGAGGGTGACTAGTAATCTAGTCAGCATGTTAAGAATTTGAAATTCTTAATAATGTTTGATATGTTAAGGATATTTTAACCTGTCAGCCCTGAAAACTAAGCATGAGATCTGCATCTCCCAATGGATTCTTTCTTTTCCATGCCTCAGCAGTCCTGGTAATAAAAGACGACTTGGATTTTACTTCTATTTACTTGATTCACTGTTCTTCATTGTGTTTCTTTTTTTATTATCACTCAAATACACTCATACTACTCACTGAATGGTTATGGGGTTCACAAGTATGCAAGTGTAATATTCACAAAATGATTTTGAATTACTGATGGAAATACTCTGTAAAAGAGAAGTCCACAGGAAAAAGAGGGGTGTCATTTCTTTTAAAGTACCCACTTATTCTCAAGGCTTAGTTTTTTTGTTAGTGGTTTTTTTTTTTGTTAACTTTTACATTCATAAGGAAGCCTGAAATAAGTATGCTAAGTTGAAAAGATGCTTTCACAGAAGGGTTTTAACAGGGTATTAGTTATTTTCTTTTTATTTTCCTAGCCTTCATTTCATTGCACACATTGAAAAAGGGTGAGATTGAACTGAATATGAGAAGCCTACAACTGTCCCTATTTTATACAGAAGTTCATTCTACCATTTCATCCCCTTCCCAAAAAGACGCACTCTCTTGAGCCCAAGGTCTAGAAAGTTCTAGGGTACCTGACACATACAACTTTGGATTACTTCCTATCTCACAAATATTTGGTGTTAACTGAAATTGCCACCTGAGAAAGCCGCACTGTAGTGACACTTACAGCTCTGATCTTATAAGATCTTCGTGTCTTAGTAAAGTGCGTTATTAGGGAATGAAGATAAAGAAAGGCATGCAAAATTCATGACCAGACATGGTACAGGGATTCTTGGAAGACTGAAACCTTAGAAAAGAGAGCAAGAACGCTTATGCATCAAATAGTCACATGTGAAATTCAACAGGTATCCTGGATCCCTCCAAAATGCCTATAAGGTGATACATTACCATCACTTCTGACTACAGACTCTGCCTGCTCTCCCGTGATGACCTTGCAGATCTCCCACCCGTCCTATACGGTTCCTCTGAGAATCCCAGCTGGCTTTCACCGACTCATAACAGGGAAAATTATGTTTGCTTGCTTTATCTCACCAAACAGAGGTAAGGCTCAGTAAAGCAGGCTACGCAAAGAACCACTTGAATTCAGTTATAAAAGGTCTGCAGTGATTTTGAAAGCCAAACATGGAGGAACAAACAGCTGACCACTTTCTGACTGGTGTTTTTAAGTGTCATGCAGATATTGCACACAGCAGAAAAGGTAGATCTAGAACAAGCTTATTCTATTTACACAAAAGAATAAAAGCCCTGAATGGTTTTAAAAAAGCAAATGGCTTCAGAGAAGATCCTGATGAATGGGGAAGATGAACATTTTGCATAGTGTTAGTGCTATGCTGCCTACATACTAATTTCACTAATTACTGACTAATTCCTGCTAGCTTCCACACGCGCTGTGTGGTAACACAGTGAAATGCGTAGAAAATGTGCAAACACATAGAAAACCTTATCAGTATACGTCTATTTGGCAAGACAGGTAACTTTGTCCTAGTTTTTGTATCAACAGCTTCTTCGTTACACAAGCTAATAAATATCCCAAAAAATCCTATATATCAGCAAAAAAGTTTCACCATAGCTGCAGCTATCAGCAAAACAAGAGCTTAGTAGTTTACAGCGTACGTGAGTGAGCGGTAAGAAAGTGTATTTGTCAGCCCATGCTCAGCCACAGTCCTGTATTAGCCTGAGCAGGCCTATGAAGTCTACTAAATGCACAACTTACAGACATAGCCTGTAGACCTATTTCTGTGCTTTAACATCTATACTTTCAACTGGCTACTGAAAAAAGCTGGATTCTACATTTGAAGATGTATCTTTCAAATCTTGACGTTGTACTGGTAGATGACCCAGATGAGAGTTAGTACAATAGCAAGAAGCTATTTGTAGAACAGGTTTTTATTTTTTATTAACAGATTTTAAGTGTCAATTATTAAACAGGAAAATTTTGTAAGAGTCCACATGTGAAATGATTAGAGCCTATACCACTAATTAGTCTAATGGCACCCACTGTTAAATATTTATAACCATTAAGAAGGCTAAACTATCAACAGCAATATGATTGAGATTCACGGTATTCAGAGTCTAGAGATGAAGAACATTTTCCATCAAAATTAGGTACTCCAGGGATGTGGATAGAAATAAAGAATAATGTAGGAATAGGGAGTGAAAATTGATAACTGAAGAGGCTCCTAAAGAAGAATTCCAGTTTGTATTGTGGTATTACCTATAAGAAGATGAAGTCAGCAAGTCATTTTTAAGAGCAGTTAAAATTTTAGGCACCTGGTAAGAGAAAAAAAAAAAATCAAGTAAAAGGGTCAAGAGTGAATAGTACTGTATCATCGCATACGTGCTAGTTTTAGAGATCAACTTTGTTAGAAAAAACCTTAAACAATTTTTTAGCCTAAGCTTTGTATTTAGATTCCTTTGTGATTTCAAAGGTGATGAGGTAAAAAAGCATCAACTTAAGTTCTGAAAATGAAGAAATGGAGTAGTGTCATCATAAGTATTATATATCAATGTCATTTAATACCAAACACTTCAACTGGTGTAAGATTGATTAACCAGATGCCGCTGGTATAAACACATTTTGGCTACTAAATTCCATCTTCATTCATTGAATAGAAAATCACATGTTCCTTGACCAACAGTTTGCAAAGTTAACCCTCCTAAGAACTCAAGTCTTTGCTGATGCATTTTGATCAGCTAATGCAACTAAGAAAATTATACACAGTGCATCACCTTTACATGTAAGCAAACCCCAGTGGCACCCCAGCGTCCGAGTAGGGATTGCACAGAGCCTCCTGTGTTTCAGTTTGTGCCTACTGCTTCTTGTCCTGCCTCTGGGCACCACTAGAAAGAGCCTGGCTCTGTCTTTACACTCTTGCCAGATCCACCAAAATTAGCCTTTTAACTGGCCCAAAGAGGAAATATTTTGTATCTTTCTCCATGAAATGGCACACACTCATGTCTACTGTCTTCAACAAGTAACACCACAAGTTTTAATATTTCTCAAGACCACCACTGGACAAATTCAGACAAAAAAAATTTGACTGCTTAATGGTAATGCTTACTTCAGTATTAAAAAAAAATAAATAATATATTCATCACATTTTTTGCTTTAGTGTACGTTACCTGCCTAATTCCCCATTTGTATGTGGACATTCTGTGCAAGTACTTGGAATTACTATTTTTCAGTATCTGTGTATCAATTAGCATTTTGATCTACTTAACCAACAGTACATAAAAAATCAGCCGCATAGCTTCTTTGTAAGAATTATGCTCTTACAAAGCAAAGATCTTTGGCTTTATTTTTCCTGCAGTATTTGTCAGAAAAGCTTAGTTTCCCTTCTAAAATTCTTCATGGTCAGTGGCATTGCAAATAAGCCCACTAATATGTTTTGCCTTCTCAAGTATTACATTTGTTCAACAGATTTAAAAATATGTAACTCCACATGCTCATTATCGTTTTCAGTTTGGTAAGAAGGCTGTCAACCTTGTCAATTATATTGCTTCACAGACTTCCCTTTTATTTTTTCCTCCCATGTTTTCCAGCCTTTCTGATCATGATCTACAGAAATTTTCTCTATGCTCTCACTTTGTCTTCAAATAGCCTTTTTTGAAAGAATCTCCCCTTTACTTTTTCATCAGACTTTGTAGTGCACGAGTAGTGTATCTTTATTATTCCAGTGTTGCTTTCCATCTTTTATGGATTCAATTTTCACTATGTATTATATTCCGCAGAGCTATTGTCCTCTTCACCTCCTCAGTTCACCTTTCTGTTCTTTTTTACCTGTAATCCCCTTCTCCCTGCTGTGACCTTTCCCAGTCCTTTGAAATCTCCTCAGTTTGTGCCTGTCCTTCAAGTCACACTGCTACCCTTCAGAATAATTTTGCTGACTGCAGGCTGGACCTCTGTTTGAAGATTTTTATTCTAAACTACTTTTCAGACATATTCTAACTGGAGACAACCCAGAGAAAAAAAAAAATCAACTGTCTTTTGATCTGAGAACCTACCAAACCAGGGAAGCAATGCCATGCCGTTCAGGCCTCTGATTGCTACCAAAAAAGTGCTGCTTTCTCTGAAGAGTTTCAATAGTCAGAAGGTAAAAGTGCTGAATTTCATTGGAAAAAAAAGACTGGAGAGAGAAGAAATGAGGATATTGAGTAACTTCCTTAAAACATACCCATTTAATCAATGTTCCACTTCATATTTTCACACAATCCGAGGTGAAGGTTTTCAATCACTTCTGAAAAATCTGTATGTGACCTTACTGACGAAGAGATGTAATAAATCACGGGTTTACAATTTTAGCCGCTACATGCAGATTAAGCAAGTTTGATATTTAAGCTTTGACAGACAGTCTTAGATGTAGATAAGCAATAAATTTAACTGTATTTCAGGGGGTGTCATGTCACTTTTCTGGGACACAGACTTCATGCTGAACCCATGTTCACCAAATGCTCGCAAAATGAGCAAACATCCTTAAAGGCTGTCGGCCATATTCTGTCATTTCTAATTTTCATTTCATGCTTATCATTGCAATCTGAGCTGTGAAAATTTACAGGTCAAATACAGAACAAGGAACATGCTTTGTCTCCAGTAATAGTCTGGCAGATCCTATTTCCTCCTGGTATTCTCCCACTTGCTGCAAGAATAGTATTTTCAACATACAAAATCTTGTACATGCCTCAATACCTCAGGTTTTACGTTGGACAAATTTGCTCCTTCCTCATCTTCTACGGTACAAGATTGCTCTAGCATCAAATGAATAAAGTATAAGAGCAGGAAATAGAAAAATCAATCTCAAATACACTGAAAGATTTTTGAGAATTAAAAACATTAGTCTAATACAAATCTAAACAGAAATCACATTTAATAATAACTGCTCCATTTCTTTAGTCATTGATTTTACAGTAGAAGATGCCACCTCACAAATGTTCATTTGCCTAATATGGCAACAGTAGATACGGCAAAGTTGTCCGAAGGAGTAAGAAAACTCAACTTTATTTTCCTTCATTAGCCTTCTGCTTTTGGACTTGCCCTCTTACTGGTTTTTATCATGTTCTTTTCAACTCCTTTTCAGGAATGTTTATGGACTGTTTCTTTGTAATTAAGAGCTACATGCATACCCCTGTGACTCTCGCACATTTTTAGCCACTCTTACTTTATTAAGTAAGCTTCCTAGGAAGCTACAGTCTGGTGGCACAGAAGCTGACAATGGTTGGAACTAGACTTTTGAAATTAATGAAAGCTATGCCGCTTTATGGTGGAATCATTATTCAGGGCTAGGGACAGGGACTTCTCTGATACAAGAGATATCTTAAAAGCAAAACTAAACAAGCACTTTCTTATGTCCTTAAGGTTTCGTTTTTAGGGGATCACTAAAATGAAAGATGAAATATTAACAAATAGCTATCAGGTTCTTAAGTTACAGTTATTTTCAAATATTTGTTTTAAGCGTTTATTGATGAAACAGTGTCATGTCATAATTGGCTCTAGTAGTTTAATGCTAAGAGAGGAAGAGGCTTCATAATAATGGTGCTAACTTCTAAAAAGCTCTGCCAGTCCCCTTTGTTAACAGAGATAAAATTTCAGTTCACAAGGAACATGATTTCAATACACATGCAGTGATAATCCAGGTAAAAAAAGAGACCTATTCAACTCAATCTATTGAAGCTGCAAAGTGCGTTGAAGAGTTCTAACACAGTTTATTCCTTTTTCGTGAAGGAGTAACTATGAAAATGGAACTCTGCATTAAGAATTTCTTTAAGGCATTATATGGAAACTTCTTTGTTTTCTTCCAAGATTTTATATCCTGTATCATATATTTCAGTGCAGTTAACATCTTTTTCCAAATGAAAGGGAATTGCCTCCCCCTTTTGAAAGTTTTAAGCTGTACAATATTGTTAGGTCTGAACTAAAAAAAAAAAAAAAAAAAAAAAAAAATCTAAGTTAAGCTACACATCTTTTAAAATCAAATATAATTAAAGGAAATAATACAACATATTCAAGAACATAACTATCTCAAAAATAGCTTGACAGCTGTTTCATGTTGTAAATGCTTTGGGAACTTTTAAATCCTATTTACTTTTTTAACCTTGCTTAAGAAATACACAAAAAATAAAAGTACTCTGGTGTAGTCCATGGCCAACAGGAACGTCTCAACTCCTTTCTTTTGGGTGATCACAGAGAGCAAGACGCAGTGTGTAGAAACTCTGCCTCTTTAAAGGCTACAGAAAGGAACAAGAGCGCTCTATCCTCTTGCAAACCTGGTCTGGTGAATACCTAAGGTATCACCTCTGTTTAGGCTGCTCAGAGCAAGTGGGCAGTACAGCATATAGGATATAGACTGTCACACAGGATAGCTTATAAAACAAGGTTATTACAATCAGTTTGATCTCAGCAGCTGAGCTCAGCAGACACAAGGATTTAGAAGGATATGTATTTGGAAAGCCTTGCTGGTAAAAACATTGAGTTTACCCTATGCTTGCTTTCCACTGTTGAGAACAGTCAAGGTAGCATGTAGGAAGTTGTCTGTAAGAAAGTGTAAGAACACTCATCGTTGAGCTATTCATCCTGAGAGGTACGGAAACACTCTTATGCCTCTTTCAAATAAGAGGTACAGAAACAATAAGGTGCATGAAAAGACTTGGGAACGTAAATCAAGGCAGACGTCCCTAAAATCCACACGCAACCATTCACCCACATTTTCCTCAGATCCAAGTGGATCCAGACATAACGGACTTATTCAGGAAGCACGTTGCACTATTTTCTAGCAAACAGCCTAACAGATTTAAGAGAAACAAGAACAGCCATAGAAAGAGTCCCTAAAATTAATGGCAGAATTCCTAATACTGGGATTTAAGTTAAGCAGAAAAACGAAAGTGGTCTTCAGCTATTCAAGAGGTATTTCAATATCTCACCAAGAAATAAAAAAAAACATAAAAAAGGTTTTTTGAATAAGTGAGATATATATGTATCAATGTAAACATTTTAACAACCAACATAAATAACTGTAGATATGAATAAAGTCAGAAAGCATAACTGAACTCTAGTCTATCTCTTAATACAAATCTCAGTGTCTTGTAAACCAAGCCTGCTATTTCTAGTCCAGTGAACAAATTTCATTATTTAAAAATGTGATTGATAAGATTTAACACTGTGTGCAAGTATGTAACACTTCCCTTGAAAGAATTCTGAAAAAAATGTGAAATGATAGATGGTAAAGTTTCTTGCTAGATTCACCTAAAATCTTCTACGCATACCAGTTACATCATTAGTTACTAATGTACTTATGAAAACTGTTGGTCATTAACCATTTATTATAATTTTTAAAGGCATGAATAAATGAAACATTAATTGAAGTCTAACCCTTAAATATCAGTCACGAATTTAATTTTCCTTCAACTAATAATGTAAAATAACCTATTTCTCTAGATCATTATTACTTTTGCTTCCTTTTGTCTTACAGTCTAATCTCATTTCTAGCATTTTCAATATACCTCAATATTAATTAGTAAAAATATTGTCAATTTGTTTGGTTTCTGATCCAAATTTTGCTCTGATCCTCTAATGCATGTTGCATCATTGCCTACAAAAAGTCACTTAAATTTAATAGAATTCCTTGAAGGCAGTAAGACTTGTTCATTCATGTACAACATGGTATTGACTCAGCATCTTAGAATACAATTGTTATATATTCCTGTTTATGACAGGGAAGGTAAGTTTTATATTTATGCCGATACATACAAATGATAAAACCATCAATGTGTCTTTCTCTTCAGATGAAACATCCGTACACTTGCAGTAAACATTTAATTCAGCTAGTAATATCCTGACACCGCTTTCACCTACTTTATAAATTTATCTCTGTCAAATGACATTTTTCATACTCTATTGTACTTATTCTGAATTATTTATGTTAAATTACATCAAGAAGAGATCTAGAATGAATGACAATAAGGTTTCCATGGAATAATCAGACATCTGTTGTTGTTTTTCACTCAAAGGCATTTTTCTAACCTCAGCTTTTTAAAATCCTGGTCCATCTTTCTACAATGAAGAAACAACATAGAAAAGATATTCTGGAGAACATTTCTTTACCCCACAAAACCATAGATTGAGATGTGAATATATTATTCTGAGATTACAGTTCAATGAAGTCAGAACATAGCTAAAAGGATTTTCCTTCTTCCCCTGTGGACTGTGATTGAAAATGTGTGTTGGGGAAAGGCTGGCCATAGCTGCTAAAGCAGAGAACAGTCAATTTAAGCATCATTATTTTGTAATTTTTTTTTTTTTTTTTTTTTTTTTTTGCTGCTTGTCATTGCAGTCCTTGAGGGTTTTTTTCAGTGGCTTCTCTTCCCAATCACCTACAACTCAGTAAATCATCATCCAGTCTCAGTGAAGCATAAAACATCTTGAGGTGGACTGTATTTGCTTGTTTTTAGCTTCTTTTCCCAGGGAAAATGTAGATAGCCTCCAGGTCACTTTCGCAGTAGAGAAAGTATATATACTGCAGGCACTTGTATGCATAATTGATAAGGTAGGGGAGAAAGAGGAAGAGATTCTTAAGAGAATTCATGTAATCTAATCACATTTTCTTGGGAAGTTTTAAAAAAATATATATAAGCTATCCTCCGTCCTTGTGCCCTTCCCCTTTCACTTCTCACTGACACACACTGGAAATACAATGTTTTTCAGCCTCTTTTAGGATGTGAAAAATATTTGTATAGTATCCAAAAATATATGCCAAGTTACAATAAAAATTTACTCAGTTTGCACAGTAGGATATACTTTTAATGTAATGCAGATTTTTCTTATTAAAGGTCATTTTTGTTCCCCAGAAAGGTGCATGAGCTCAGCCTTAGACTGACCCCTAGTCCTCCCTGGGAACTGGCTCTGCAGAACTGGCTAACCGTGAAATCCATACCAAATCAAGCACAGATAACTTTTTCAGAAAGGCAAGCCAGTATAAACATTTCTTCTTAAACACATTAGGACCTACATTTCATACCTGAAAACATGTATCAGAACTGATGTAAAAAAAAAAAAAAAAAAAAAAAAAAAAAAGGTTTAATATCAAACTCCACATTTGGTAATATCTGAGCTACAAACACTTGCCATCTAAGGATCAGTGGTGGAAAAAAAGCGCCTCCTTTATTTTTTTCATGGGGGTCATTGTAGATGAAATGATGGTATCCCCATGGCAGAAACCTTCCAAATGATGCTGGTACAATTCCTCTGTACCACAGCCAGCTTACACTTACACCACTTCCTTTTGTCATTACAAAAGTCAGTGGATACGTTGATTCTCCAAATGCACTGGAACTCCCAGCACAGAAAAAAACCCCCACAACATCAAAATGTGGTATCTGTGCCTTCTTGGCCTTACCATCCTGTTGGGTTTTGGCCACTAAAGGTGAAAGAAGAGAAGCATTCACTTAGCTCAAGCCTATGAGATACACATGTGAACTAGGGAGCTCGCCTTCGGAGTTGTATTGTGCAAGAATCTCATCCTGGAGTTCTAATCCAAGGAGCTGCCTGCTGTTTAGAGAGCCATGGAGATGCACCTTCAATATCATATGCTGGTACCCACTGAGTAACCACTCCCTCCCTCCCTCTCTCCACAAACAATATGTAATTTCTTGCCAGTAGGGAGCTTGGATTTCTTTGAAAATTAAAACCGAGAGTAATCTTGCATGTAACCATTTCAGAACTTAATTATGACAGAAACATTCAAGTAAAAATATCAGAAAACCTCAGAACTTGGCTGATACCAAAACATAGACTTGTTAAAAGAAACTCTTTGGTTCCCAGAACTATGGGGATATAAAATTAACCGCTGTAGTATGAAGTACTTGGAAAAAACTGTGTTCATGGACTGCATAATTTAAAAGATTGTGCAATTAAAGATCTGTATAATTCTTCATAACGTTCTAACTGCAGTTTCCGTAAAAGCCATAAACTAGATGGTAGCATATAATTATTAGGCCAGCATTTACGGCTTAACTTATTATAGCACTGTTATTTTCACACCATTATTGATAGAAACCAATGCTAAGTAAGCATAGCTCTAAGTAGCAGTAAGCATTTGCATGAGATTCTGCAGAAGTAAAAAATGCAGTTCAGTTCCCATCAGTGCTAGTCAATACAAATTTTTGGAGAAGAGTAAGGGAGACAAAGATCTTTCTTGGGAAACAAAATGTGTTTTGTTTTGGGTTTTTTTTTTTTAAGCAAAAGAAAACCTGTTGAAGCAGTAAGTGGTACATAGGAACAGGGTGGTAGAAAGCCTGCAGTTTACCATCATTCGTTGATAACGCTCAGAGCTTAAGTGGAGGAATGAAAACAAAAGCAAACAGGAAAAAAAAAACCAAACCAAATATCTGAAGGTAAGCTTGCTTGCTCCCAGTGAAAATCACGCAACTTTGTTTGGAATCTTTAAATGTAACAGGAAAGACAGTTACATCATGACATCTTTTCATGTGCCCTTTCACGTTTTCCACTATTTATATTCAACATTATCTTAAAAAAACAGAAGTAGGAAGTAAGAAAATTCTCATTAACTGTGAAGATAAATCCTCCCAAGCAACATTTGCAAAATGTATTCTTATTTCTATTATTTTTTAAAATACTTATGCTGCAGTTTCACATGCTTTACAGGTAGGCACTCATTTTTATCTGGGTTAAAATTTTCAGATCTCCACAAGCTAACCTGAATCTGCTCAGCATGGCTGGGCAAACGTCCCTTGTGTTGGTGCTACACCAGCCACAGAGCCCTAGGGCTGCTCGCTTCTGCCAGGCTCCTGCGATTAGTTGCCAGAGGTGATGGTTGGATTACCATGGGATTTTCCCTTAGGAATGACTGATTTATGCCCATCAAGTCCTCTCTCATTTCCATTGCACACCAGTTTGAAATAAAATGTGAAAAGGTAAACAATGACAGTTAATCATAAGCTCAGCCCTGTTCTCCTCCACATTTAAGAAGATGATGGTTTCCATTACTACTCGTATTTCATAAACTGGCATAAAACAGACAAGTGTCTCACCTGACTTCAGCCATCTTCCCTTACGAATGTGACACCGCGAAGGGACTATTTCTGTGTGACTGCTTTTGAGTACACACGTGGAGAATGAAGGCATTTTTAGCAAACAGACAAGGAGTCAGGTCTACTCTGACCCTTTCTATAGGAATTGTTCACCTTCATCAGAAAACAAAGTAGTAATGCCAGCCCAGACTTAGGAACCTTTGAGCAATTATATGTTGTGTATGCATGTCCCCAAACCTAGATGCTACCACCACATTAACACCAGAAAAATCACCTTATCACAGAGAACTGAAACAGGCCCTACCAAACCGCCCTCAAAACCATAATGTATAGTGAGAAAGAAGATCACTTTTCCCCTCTCGGACTGTGGAGCAGTTTTGTAGTGACCTTGCAGTGTTTGTTCCAGCCTAAGGCTTTATTCACTCTACAGGGATTCTGCAGGTTTTCCTCCAGTAAATATCCCAGGGATACTGATTAATGCCAAGCCCTGCGTGTGTTACACGATCTCACAGGTCCCTCTGACTCAGGTCTAGCTTTTGGTTCTCAGTGTACATGAGAAATTCTTAACCTTTTTAACAGCCTATTCTTAGCTGAAATGCAAGCTGATCTTTTTTTTTTTTTGTCTGTTTTGGTTTACAACATAAAAACTCCCAAAAGAGCTACTGCTTCTAACCTGAATTGTGACTATGATATCTTGCATTTTCCATGTTTTATTTCCTTTGTCGCAGGCATCATTCATTTCCAGAAAGATTCCTACAGAGGAGTCGCACAACATTCTTGTCTAGAGGAATAACATAGGGAATAGCAGTTTCCTCCTTCCCCTTCCCTTTTTCTTAGCCCTGTAAAATGTGGACTTCAGTAAAACATAAGACCAAAATAAGTCTAACCTATCTTTATAGTTTTGGAAGCTTCTACATACTTTTTTTTTGTGTGTGTCTGAAACCTTAGGTCATGTGTCTGAAAAGCACAGTTGTTATATGAGGACAGAATAATACATCAGATGTAATGATTATTAATAAACTGTGCTTCACTTTTTCCAGATGTACTGACAAAAGCTTTTCATGCAAACTGTACTCACCTATTTGCAAGGAATTTTTTAGTATTTTTGAACACAGATTTTTTTTTTTCCTGTTAATTTTGGAGGTGGCGAAAGAATTAAAAGATTGATCTTACAGTTTTTCATCTTCTCAAGGTTTATGTGGGAGTCACAACATGATTTTGAAGACGGTTATCTCACAAAAGATGTATTTAGTGGCCTTTCTCTCGCAGTCTTTTTAGCAGTGGATGGGGCAGCCAGTGTTCATTACTTAATGGGAAAGAAAGTGTGGTTAATTTTCATTGCTATTCTTTATTCATGGTGTGAAAAGATGATGTAGTTAGATAAATGGAAGTTTTCTTTGGAAATCTTTGCTATGCTATGTCTAGACTCCTTTAAGTAAACTTGCATGTTTCAGTAGTGCTCAGGGCTACAGAAAGAGGCAACTGGTCCTTTCTACCTTCAATAACTGGAATAATCAATCTAAACCACTTTGTACACATAAAGTTGTAACACTGGTAATACCTATTTTTGTATGATCAAACCCTCTGATTACAGAAGTCCCTCGATCTGTTACTTTTTGATAAACTGCAAATCCTGCTAAAAAAAAAAAGAATACAGTATATGATATTAAGGGTTCAAGATAACAGGATAAAACAAGAAACCTGGTTTAATACAAGTAAAGAGATTATGCAGGCTGCTTGGTGATTCAGAAAAATGATAGCCATACTTTCACTGTCATGGGTAAGGGAAAGAGAGTTTGTGTGCCTGAAAACCTCCCTGCATTTTTTCCCTGATTTAGTAATTATATTTATTTTCCCTACTAACCTTACACCTTTTGCAACTGTAGTTTAGAGAAAATGATCTACTAACCAAAAATAACCGATTTCTTAAAATCTGACTTCAAGTTATTTTTTCATAGACTTAAAAAGCTAACTCAGGGCTTCCAAACAATAATCTTTATGTATTCCTGCTAGCACAATTCAGTGCACTAAAAATAATTTAAAATTTTCCTCCTCAGAGTTAACTGAAAGAAACCCTCACAAGCAGCTGACTATTAAGAAACAGTATAACAATATTTGATTAAAACTCAACTCTACTTTTACATTCATATAAACGATTTTATTTTTTTAAATTAAAAAACCCCACCTAAAATAAGATGAGTTTGCATGGAATGGAAGAGACAATGGAAATAAGCAAAAAGCATATTTTACTGACTCTGTATATTCCTTACCCAATTTATTACACTAATGTATGTTGCAAAAGGAAAAGACAATGAAAAAGAAGCAATGGGTACTAGGGGTGAGAATGGAAGTCAAATCTTACTCCTGCCTTGAATTTAAAAAGAAAAATTTAAACCTTACATTGAATTAATAAAAAAATACATAGATGCTTATAAGCTAGAATCAACAATGATGTTACTACTGCTTATTCTACACTTGACAGATAACAGCTAGAGATCTTGAAATATAGCTTTGTGGTTATGCGAATCTTCTACCTTCAGATGCTTTTACCTACATAAAATATCAGGCCTGAAAACTGAACTCTTCCAAAAGATATTTTCCTTTCAGAGGGAAGGTGTTGAAACAACTTGAATCAAATTCAGAAGGGAAAGGAGGAAAGTAATCCTACTGTATTTATCTGAACCTGTTGAGCACCTATTGATCACATTTTTAGTTTTCAATTACACATTGCAGGATTAAAGGCAGACAGTAGTTTGCCGAAAAAGATATTCTATGTGGAGAAAGCTTCTCTTGAGATCTTATTTTATGGCTTAAGAGAAAATAAGGAGAAAAACAAGAAAAATGAATCTGCTAACAACACTATCAGACATATTCTGGACTAGATCTGTGTGTGTATGAGATTTCTTAAGAGTGCGGGAAAACACACCTACCAATGTACAGAAACAGGCAAGTAGAAACCCACAGCAAATTCTGTTTCACTCATAATTGAAAGAGCATTTCTAGATGAAAATCAGCAAGGGAGAGAAAGTTCCTGCTAATGAACCATCAGCAGCAGAAAGACTGATGAAGAAATTGTGGGTGGGGCAACTCCCAAGAGAAAGGATAAAAGCTCAAGTCCTAAAGGATTTGGATGCTTAGGTGCAACATACCTCTATCTTTAGGACAGGCCTGCATTATACTACACAGAGCTGGTCATGAGTCGACTCTATCTTGATGAGTGAAATGGCACGGCACAGGAGCATGCAGACATCTCATCCCAGCTTCTGGATAAAACAGGTTTTGCTGGGACAACTGTGCCTGAACTAACAATCTCCGCTCGTTATCAGGGCCCACTAGTATGCACAGCACACTACTTTTACATATCTATGTTACTATCAGATCTGAATCTCCAAACCTCTTTCTGAGACAGTTTCGATGTCCTTGGATGTCCTACTACAAACACCCTCTAAACAGCTCAAAATTCTTGAAAACACAGAGTTAAATGCTTTGTCCCATTATGTAAAGTCTTGAAAATTTAGGTACTTTCTCTTAACATTCAGACTTCCTCTAATGTCTCAGATTGGGCATGTCTATCTTTTCTGAAACCTTCAAGTCTGCCTTTGAAGAAAAGCCCACAGAATTGAACTCAGGAGGAAGATGGAACTTTTTACTTAAACAAAACCAGCCTGATTTTGTTTAAAGTGTCAACCTTTCGATACAACATTCTCATGGTAAGGTAGTTTCCATCAGCATGGACTGCTCAGGAATAATATTCTATTGCGCAGTTGCATTTATTTAAATAGAAATCAGGAAATTAAACTAATTAACTCAAACAACTGACATGCTTAGAAGCAAAACGGTGATTTAAAACTCTGAAGGTGTGAGATTTACTCTTGCTTTTTCAAATAGCATTTTGCATTTAAACTTGAAGAATTAAAAGGTGAGCACATATTACTTTTCTCAAATTTTTCAGTTTAACTATTCCCATTGTTTCATTTAGAAATTCTGTCACAGATGTCTGAAACTGTTAATTTATTTATATATTTATTTTTATCTCCACCATGCAGAATAGTCATTTACATAAATCAGCTCACTTCTGTATAACACAATTCAGCAGCAAACTGTATGTCTAAAAGGAAGGAAATGATTATAAATACTTCAAACAGACTGAAAGGCTACTTATAAAAGTCAATGAACCTTCTGAAGCAGACACCAAGATTCATGTCACCAAAACTGAATCTCGTAGCACATCAGGCCTGATTTTTCTGGCGAATGTGAAAAAAACCAGTAGTTATAGTAAAGATTCAGTTAGGGGAGAAAAAAAAAAAAAGTCCTGCTTACAATTGTTTCAGAAATTAGTACAGTAACTTTCCCACAAGCATGTAACACCCATTTACAAGTTCAAAGTAGATAGAAGAATGAAGACGACCAAAAAACCCCAAACAAAAAGTCACATCAACTGCTTTTACTAATCCTCCCTTGCAGAAGCAATGGATACGCCATGCAACTACAAGCAGTAAACCGCTGATCTGCTTGGGGAAAGACAAACAGCTGCAGAAAAGAACCTGCACACCTGAAGCAGAAAGCAGAAAGAATTAACGTACCTTTTCCAGAAAATCACGTTTGCTCATTTCTTTCGGGGTAAGGGAGGATTAATGAAAAGAGAAAAAAAGATAACGTGGTCCACTTCATGAGAGGCTTCTGGGCTGGCAGTCTTGAGTGAAGGCAAGAATGTCTGGTAATTCTAGGTTGTTCCCTAAGTCTTAGCAAAATAACCAAAATACAGAGCACATACCTTTGCTCTTTATTTTCTCCTTGCTATCACTAAACAATCTTCAATTACCATGTTTTCATTCAGGATTATATAGTGTTTTACTTCTTACACACACACCGTATGGGAAAATTACGCATCTATCAGAGTTCTTGATTTTCACATTATGGCTTAATACCTACTAGGGAAACATGGTGATGCATAATTCTTAAGAGCCAGAAGTCAGGTGTATTTGATACTCATTTTAATTATGTATTTAAAGACAGAAGTCTCTCTTCAAATTAATTAGGAATATATATATTAATTGAAAGGAGCATACATTATTACAAGTGTGAACTTAAACACATACTAGAAACACCTGCAATTTCCATGTTTACTTAACAATAGTAGGTGTAAGGAAATTTCACCCTTTTCACATACCTAAGTATAATTCCAAAGTATCTCAGGCTGATTGTTGTACTCGTGCTTCTCAACAGAATAGTGAGTCCACTGTCTCTGACATCAAAACCATTCAGGAAAAGAAGGAAAAAAAAAAAAAGACCGCTTGCATTTCACCCTGTAGTGAACTGAATTAAAAACTTTTTTGTTGTTGTTTTCTTTCAGTGGGAGAATGTTAGGTGTTGTGAAACAGAACGTGTGAAAAGAGACACCAGCAACACGCTATTTTACAATGCAGCATGTACCACAAAGGAGAGATGTTTAAAACCCCCAGAGCAAAATTACACATCTTTTGTTTCATTATGAACGTAATGATAAACCAATTTTTCCAGACGGCCTTACTCACCAGGTATCATTCAGTAAATGTCAGAACTATACAAGAGTTTCTCATCTATATTAAAAGGGACAAGTCAAGTAAGGTACTCATCAAAATGATACTAGCATATCATTCTTGTGGTTTTTCTTGTTTGCGTTTTTGGAAAGTTAGCTTCTGGAAGAATAGAAAGAGGCACATTAAATACGAATGTGCTAAGATGGTAAAGCCCACAAAGCAATAGTTCTGGTATGAAAATTGATAAATACGGATTAGAACTGAAAAACAGCATCTGAATTTTGCTTTGAGAAATAATTAGTAAAGCAGAAAATAACAATGAAAAATCCGATCCTTTTTGATTGAATTTTTATTTTGTTGCAAAACCAGGAGGGTAGATATTTAACAAAACAAATCTTAAGTAACAGATGGAATAGGCAAAGGATGGGACTGGAATCGTAAGTTGACAGGAACACAGGAAGAGAGCAGAAAGCAGAGGCAGGACGAGGTCAAGAATATCAGCAGACAATAGATGGTAAGAGATTTACCACAGAGAACAAATGTCTATTCTAGATTTTAGAATTTCACAGGGTTTCAAGAGTCACACCATTCCTCTGTTACCTAAGAAATAGTTTTTGGTCTCAGTGGAGAAACATGTTTCTTGTTCCTGAGATAATAAGAAATGCATACAAAGGAGAATAAATTACTGACACCATTTTATTTTACACACAGACTTCTGTGCTGTTAACTGTTGCAAACATTAGTGCAGTCAAGCACTACATTAGACACCCGGCCTTTATCCCAAAAAGCTGCACTTAACACTGGGTAAGTATATGAATCAAAGTTATTCTAAATATGCATTAATTCATTTTTCAGGGTGCTTACCCTGAGAGGTAGAGATTTGGTCAAATTGACTATTCACAGTTACATTGGAAGTTGAGGAGGGCAGTTCTTTAAGCACACAGAGAAGTCTGTTCTCTGACTTACCAACTTTTCTACCCCAAATTTTCAATCTAAATTCTCAGTATCTCACTTCTACCCCTCTAAAATGACGGCAACATTAACTTGCTTTGAAATTCTCCACTGGAGTTCCTTGCTTGTTGTTCCCTGGCGGCAAGTGTCATTTCATCAACCTTGAAACACGTCGAAGCAGGAGAAATAGATGCCATTCCTTTAGACAGACATGCTTATGTGTGCACCCAGCCCCGCAGGTGAGGCCCCATGGACACAGATTGCCAGGCTCCCCACCGAGTACCTCCATTCCTAACGCAACCACTTGATCCCCCAGAGGGTGGGATCCATGATCCATACAAAGCTGTAGCTCCTGGCTTTTAAACCAGCATCACCCTTCGTATCTGTGGGATGATCACGATAATACTGTGAATACCTGCACATACAGTAACACCGTGCATGGACTCTGAAAGTGAAAAATAGGTACTGCTCACCTAATTAAAGATGATGACATACATGGAAAGGCCAATTAAGCTTGCATGGAAAAAAATCTTCATTCTGGTATTTCCTACATTTTAAATGAGTTACTTTGCTATATTAATAACGTTCTCATAATATTTTTCCCTGAACGTGTATCTCTGTATATTAAATATATACATACAAATTATTCTACTTAATAAAAAGACTCTGCTCTTAGATATAAAATGGAATCCTTTCTGCTATAATACCAATTCAGTGAAAAAAAAAAAAATCTAGGGAAGCAATGAAAACTATCAGAAGATTGAATTACAATTGTGTTGGGCTAAAGAAACCCTACAAAAAGAAAAGAAAAAGAAAAGCTGCGGCATGGCAAAATCAAACCACTGCTGAAACTAACATCCAGCAAAAAGAGCAAAGCATAAGATACATCAAAAAAATCACATTTTTCAGTAGCACACCAGTCTTTAGTATCAGTGAAGACTATCTAGTTGACAGATAATTTGATATTCTTGAGGTGAGCTACCTTTAAAATCACAGACAAGATCACTGAATGGAAAGCTAAATCTCAGTGGATGAAACAGATTAAAAATTGAATCTGATGTCTCTCCAATTACCAAGCTAAGTGTTCCAGCAACAGGCATAGGCAGACGTGTGACAAGATTCTGTGCGAGACTGGTAATATTATCTTGGACATTTAGCTCAGAGGAATAAATGAAACAATATCCTCAAAAAAATAGTACGTATAACAGAAGGGCTGATAGGATTTTTAGCAGAACCAATTGTATACTGAATTGCTAAAACACGTATCAATGTTAGAAGATAAATACATAAGACTCTCATATGCCTAGAGCTGAAAAAGCAGAGAAAGAGCATTAAACAAACCTGAAGTCATCTGATAAACTTTCTTTTTGCATTCACATGAAATCCTTATAACTTTGCTGGCAACAGATTGAATACATATACCATTTCCCTTGATAGATGAATCCATTATCCTCTGTTTAGAAACAGTTGCCAGTGGAAATATCTGCATTAGCGGAGTCTCCTATAAAAACATTTTTGAAGAAAAACTTCTTACAACTGACCAGATGTTATCTCTAATGAACCAAAATATCTCCTAAACTGAAGTTCTGTAGAAAGCAAACATTCTCATTATAGGAATTCCACTGAGTGAGTTCCATGAACTTAATGAATCAACGGTCTTTTTATTTATTACTTAAACTGAAACTTTGTTTCACTAGGAAATACTGCTTTTCCTTTTTCAATGTTTCATGTAAGGCTACATCGTCTATGTTATATGGGAAAGAACGAGTTTTTCTTCATAAATATATAAAAAGCAGCCATGTCATTCAAGCCAATATAAAATGCTGAAATGCTATGAAGGTTAGTGAGTGTAGAGTTCTGTCTGAAATTTTTATTTCATTTAGCAAAACTACCCTAAGATTTAGCAGATCTTTCACAGCCACTATCTGCTCCAGCTCCCTTTTGCCCCCCACAAAATCTGTACTTTTCATGTGTTTTGTATCAGTGATCAGTTCACGCTCCAAGCACACTAGCCACTGTTGAAATTACTTCATTTAAGAGAAATGTTCAGCCAGAAGCAGCTGCGGGGGTGCAGTAACTGCAAGAACAGAATAACTATTTCTTTTGGGGAAACAAATACCTAGCAGTTACTTGCTGTGCTACGTTGAGGGAAAAACTAGACACGTAAGGGAATGTCTATTTTCTGCTTAAAGGCTCGAGGCTGCCAAAGAAATATGATTGGGACCTTGGTTTTAGTTTCAGTTATGGTTTAATCTCCCTACAGCAAAGTTGGCATAGACTGGCTTTTATTTTTAGATGTTGGGAAATATTGCTAAGCATTCTAATAAAGCAATGACGAGTGGCTGTTTTTAAGAAAGCCTATCAGTTTGATTTTTTTTTAAAACTTCTCAAGACAAGATAACAAATCTAATCCTCACAGCTCCATCATAACACTCTTCCCTCCCTCCCTCTCTCCACCCTGTCTCAGAGAGTGGTTGCATCCGTAATTAAAAGTGCCAGCACCCAGGTGGTATGCAAGGCTTCTGGTACCGGGCCACTTCTGCAACAGGTGGACAATACCATTAATCAGGAAGCAATCCAGGCTTCCACCAGAGAAGAATCATGACCTGCCCTATTTGAATTAGTGCTGGATACTTCCCAGATGAGTTAGTACAGCTGAAACCTAATTAAATCAGATCCCTCATATCTTCACTGTGTTCCTGTGTGCCTAGGACAATGAATGAGCACACGTCTTTTAGGGATAGATCTTTCAAAAAAATAAAAAAAGAGAGAATTAAAAGCCTCCTTTTAGATTAACTATCAGTCAGAGCGCAAAGAATTCAGCTGTAGCTGTTGTGATTTGTCTGTCCAAAATGAACCTCTCCACAGAGACATACTCATAACAGCAGGCTCCGTCGAATGTTCCTATTAAGCTGCTGCTAAAGAAACAACTTCCGAGGAAGAAGCTTTTAGTTCTAGCATCCAACTTGAGGAAGTTAGAGAAGTGCTGAAGGTCAAGGCCACTAGAAACTTTCATGAAAGTGCCAGAGTGGTGTTAAAGGAGAGAACATCCACTAGCATCTTTACAAACCACAAAGAAATTCAGCTTTATTTAAGAAGGGTCCTTGTAGGAGCCTTCCAGTCTACTTAGTTAACAATAAGACAAATGAAGGTTTCAGGAGTAAAACCAGGATACAATTATACAGAGAATGAAAAAATAATAGAGACTGAAAGAAGAGATGACACCTAATCCATAGCTAAAATAAATTTCTGCACTTCCTCTGTGTTTACCTGAGCTGGTCTGTCCCAGAGCTGAGCAAAGGCAAAGGGTCATCCTTGGATCAATTCTGTAGATCCCAAGACCATATATGTTATAGGTTCATCAGCGAAATTAAGTCTGTCTTAAGGCATACAGGGCTCAGGAAGCCCTGAGCTGGTAAGCATTTTGTGGGAAAGCGCTGTAATTGAAAGCACGTTGGAGAAGACCAACACTATCTCATCAGTGGTCTGACCTTCACAATAAGAAAAACTACCTCCCTTACAGTTTTAAAATGATACCATTTAAAATTATTTTTGGGGAATTTGGTTTGGTTAAAAAAAAAAAAAAAAGAATAAAAAAAATTTCTTGTATCATTGTCATTTAGTCATTTCCATCCTGGCATTAAAGGGTTTCTAAATTATTTGATTGCTAAACAAAGAGATAATAAAGTTAAAACTGTAAAGTTTTGGTTCTTCAGTTTCAGGCCAGGGAGCCTTTGCCATTACCCTTTTCCCAGAAGTATGGCTGCTCAGTCTGAATTTCTACTCCACATAAGGGAAAGAAAAAAATTGCCTTTTAATAAGACAATTTATGAGTCTGTCCTTTAATTCTTTGTAAGTTCTAGTCATAGCTCCTTATAACCTTGCTCTTCCTTATTAGTGTTTGTGTGCATACACATATTTCTAACTTGTTTTGTTATATTTAATTTACTTGTATTTGACATTTTACTGTAGAAAGTGTTAAAAAAACCTAATTAAAAAGGTTCTAAAAATTCATTGTTGTCATCTGGAAAACAGTAATGCAATCTCTATTTAGAATGCACATTCTTAACAGCAGCAGTTTCGGTACCAAAAGCTTCTTTGAAGTATCTATAATGTCATGGCAACCTGTCATGGTATTCATATTGCATATAAATTCAATTATTTAATAGCTTTGAGTGTGCTATCTGCAAAACCCTATTAATCATTTTATTAAACAAAAAACATCCTTTGCCTATACATGTACATTTCCAAAATAATTCTTAATTCTGCATTACTGTTTATAATTAATACAGCAATACTCTTTTTAACCCTTGATTTAACTTTCTAACTTTGCTTTTGGTATGCAATCTAAATATCTGAGCTTTAAAAACAAGCTCAACTCTCTTATTTGGGCAGGGAGGTGTAAGATACAGAATTGAACACTTGTGTTGTGGTTACTGAATTTTCCAATTACATCAATATTTGCAAAGGAAATGGACTTATAGTAATGGATCCCCTGTAATCTTGGTATATTTTGAGAGTCTCATCCATGTAGACATACAGCACACAAACACACACCTGCTACTTGTATTACCTGAAAAAGTATAACTCACTACAATGTAGATGGCAACACTGCCTGTATTATCAGTGAATCAAGCACAGAACTGTTTTTATGTTTTCATCATATTGCAACAGCATCAGAACATACAGTTAAGTAATGATGTTTCTGGATTAAATTCAATGTCCTGAATAAAGGTCATGCACTATTTCTCTGTGTTCTTTAGGAATATAATCTGTGTATTCTGTATTCTCTAAATGGACCACTTTACTCTTTTTGCCTCAGAGCAAGCTTCTGCACTTCCCAAAGATTAGGCCTCTTATGTTGCATGAACATTCCCACAACCTTCTCTGGAAGCTGAATCTTCTTATTTTCCCTCACTCTACAGAAAACATGTACTTATATGAATGATTTTGGTGTTTGAATCCACAAATTTGTGTTAAACTGGTAAGGGAAAAAAAAAAAAACAACAGGCTGAAATAAGCATGCACAGGAAAGCAGGTAATCTCTAACCTTTCCAAGATGATACCTAAGTACATATGTATAAGTGAATCTGTAAATGCCATGAGGAACTTATGCTAGGGAAGGCTTTTTCTGAGGCATATCTTGATCAAATAGCACTCACGCACTTTGGCAATACTTCTAGACCAAAATCAAACTGGAATGGAAAGAACTTCAGGAAGGAAGCCTGAAATTCATCAGAACAACTCAGAAAGTTGCTTAAGGTATGCTGCCACCTAAGCCACGTTGTCACTGTTAAAAAAAAATCTGAAACAGCTCTTAGGATGAAAAAATCATGCCTTCTTGTGCATGCCTGCTTCAATACATTTCTTTTTGCATCAGTTTAATTTAAATTGATTTTTAGATCCAAACTCCGTCAATAACATTTTCAACATTATTTCCCAAAAGGGCAATGTATGCCACATGCAAGTTAAGAACAACACTGAAATATTAAAGAAAATGGGATTTCAAGTTCAGTCCCAAGGTATATTCAAAACAAGCGAGGAGCTTCTTTCTCAGATATAGGAATTCCATGTAATTAAAATGTTACTGAACTATGTTTAACAACAGAAAGTGGGATAGTATGTTTCAGAAAACATAGTTATTAAAAAGCATCTTTTATGAAGAAGTTCTTTGGTTGTCTGTCTTCTTCTGGACTTGGGCATCAGGTAATGAACAGACATAGTCTGCTTCCGCTATGCATGGAAAATGTTACTGAGGTAATACTCACCCGAATAGTACAAGTCACTATAACTCAGTATTATACTTTTGTCATTTGGATAGAGATGAGAACACGACGTCTGGCGATTAACTCATACAGCCATTGCTGTTACTACATGACATATTTTAATAATTCTAAAATGTTTGCTTTAAAAATTTTGCACCCCTCACCCCCTTCCACATGAGTATCTCTTGTTTTGAGAAATCATCATTTTACAGACAGACTATGTTAGGAATAAGTACTAAGTCAAGTTAGGTAGTTAAAATTATCCTGCATTTGTAATACATTTGTAAATGTTGAAATACATTTTCAGGTGTGAATTTTGAAAAGAAAAAAATAAATGTTTTAGTGGCTAGTTTTATTAGTTGAAGCATTTTGGATACTTAAAGTAACTCCTAGAAAGTCAGTATTTTTCAAGCAACCAGCAGCTTTGAAAAACTTCAAGTACAATACTGTCTCCCCTCTGTATACCATATCACCTCCGATCATTACTATTTTCTTTCATATGATTAACTGAATTGTTATTAAAATGCCATATCTGCATGAAGTTTTACTGATTCCTTTTTGTGAAGCACATTCTGATTTGTGGATGAAAGTACTGTAGACCATAATCGCAAGGTTTGCTTAGCATCCTTCAAGGAAAATTCAGGCAAGTTTCAAGGACTTTAAACATAGAATCATAGAATGTTTTGGGTTGGAAGGGACCCCTAGAGGTCATCTAGTCCAACCCCCCTGCAGGGAGCAGGGACACTGCTAACCAGATCAGGTTGCTCAGAGCCCCGTCCAAGCTGACCTTGAATGTTTCCAGGGATGGGGCCTCCACTACCTCTCTGGGCAACCCGTTCCAGTGTTTCACCAGCCTCGTTGTAAAGAATTTCCTCCTTATATCCAGTCTAAACCTACCCTGCTTCAGTTTAAAACCATTACCCCTTGTCCTGTCACAGCCGGCCCTACTAAAAAGATTATCCCCATCTTTCCTATAGGCCCCCTTTAGGTACTGAAAGGCCACAATCAGGTCTCCCCGCAGCCTTCTCTTCTCCAGGCTGAACAACCCCAACTCCCTCAGCCTGTCCTCATAGGAGAGGTGCTCCAGCCCTCGGATCATTTTAGTAGCCCTCCTCTGGACCCGCTCCAACACTTCCATGTCCTTCTTGTGCTGAGGGCTCCAGAGCTGGACGCAGTACTCTAGGTGAGGTCTCACCAGAGCAGAGTAGAGGGGCAGAATCCCCTCCCTTGACCTGCTGGCTATGCTTCTCCTGATGCAGCCCAGGGTACGGTTGGCCTTCTGGGCTGCCAGCGCACATTGCCGGCTCGTGTCCAGCTTTTCATCCACCAGCACCCCCAGGTCCCTCTCGGCAGGGCTGCTCTCGATCCTTTCTTCCCCCAGCCTGTATTGATACCAGGGGTTACCCCGACCCAGGTGCGGGACCTTGCACTTGGCCTTGTTGAACCTCATGAGGTTCACATGAGCCCACCTCTCCAGCCTGTCCAGGTCTCTCTGGATGACATCCCGTCCTTCTGGTGTGTCAACTGCACCACTCAGCTTGGTGTCATCCGCAAACTTGCTGAGGGTGCACTCGATCTCGCTGTCTAAGTCATTGATGAAAACATTAAACAGCACCGGTCCCAGTACGGACCCCTGAGGGACACCACTCGTCACCGGTCTCCATCTGGACATCGAGCCATTGACCACTACCCTCTGGATGCGGCCATCCAGCCAGTTCCTTATCCACCGAACAGTCCACCCATCAAATCCATAGCTCTCCAATTTAGAGAGAAGGATGTTGTGGGGGACCGTGTCAAAGGCTTTGCAGAAGTCCAGATAGATGACATCCATTGGTTTTCCCTTGTCCACTGATGCTGTCACACCATCACATGAAAAGTAGTGGATAGGATTTGTTTTGAATGTGGCCCAAAATCTTAACAGTCCTTCTCTCGACTATTATGTAGAAAAGAGTGTTTTATTTTCTCTACTACACAAGCATATTTCATACAAAAAGGTTTTTATGCTTTCAATTTTTTTAAAAGCATTCTTTTAAGGACAGCATTCTTATCTGACACTTCCATTTAAAAGCAAGTGAAAGTTTACAAAAATAACATTACGTAGCTACATACACCCTGATCATTTAATACTGTCCCTATTTATTAAAATGAATTATTTAAATACAGAATAGACTTGCATTCCTTTGTGAAATATGCAGGAAATATAAGTAGATTCCAGAGCACAGCTATTATAGGCAGAGCGCTTCCTGCATGCAGATTAAATCCAGACAGCTCATGTGCCTACACACATGTAGACACAGTGCTACCAAGCAAAACAAGCATTTTATCTACTAACACCAGTTTAGTGAAATATCTCAACAAAAGACTGCACGTAAGCATAAGCTAAAACTCCAAATTATGAAGATATTCATAAACACCAGATGTTCTCCTGATGTGTGTGCATTAGCAGAAAAGGTACTGACGAGCTAAAAAGGCTCAATGAATTAAATCAGAAACAGATACTCAGCATCAAGAGAACTAATGTCTGAAGACTCACCTTTTCTCACACCATTCAAAAGAGAAAGCAACAAATAAGAATGCACCATACCAAATCAAAGGTTAAAACTGTAACAGTAAGAAGCTTTCTAAATCACAGTAAAAAGAGATAGATTATCGTAACAGAATCATAGAATGCTTTGGGTTGGAAAAGACCTTCAGAGGTCATCTAGTCCAACCCCCCCCCAATGACCAGGGACACGTGCTTACAATACAATTTAGGTCAGACCTCTAAATATCTCTGCAATGCTTTCTTCAGAAATCTTGCACCCCTGCTGGTAACAGCAAAAGAAATTGTCCTCAAACAGCAAGATCGAACACACTGGCAAATAGTTGTGTCTATTACCCTTACATCCTGCTACACTGCCAATTACAATCTTCATCTTCTTGATATTCCATATCAAAATTACCTACTGATTCCTGGGCCTGGGACATTCCCATCCAGCTGCAATGCAATGTTTCATTTACTTCTCTAACCTACCAAAACTCTCTAACTCAACCCTATCTCAGACACCAAGGAGCTGAGCATCCCCACCCTAAATGGTTCAAGTATGGATACGGCTGCAGTTAACATACTTTTCTGAAGACGGCAACTGTTTCTTCATATACAATATCATAAGCCTACATGCAAAATTCAGGTTAGTCTTACTGCGACAAATTTTGCCCTGGACAAAATTATAAAAGTAATAAATTTAAACATACAGTATCCAAATGGAATTGTAGCCCACTATGAATTTAGCTACTGCTATACTAATGCCACTCTTGAAACAAAGGTCTTCTGTCAGTACCTTTCCTTTAGATACCTCCTGCCAGAATCACTTTGTCCTATGTGGTTTGCAGCCACAAGGTGCAACTGTTTTACAGACCCACGATAGCTACAAAAATAAAGTTAGAGCTCAGTAACAAACAGTACTCTGAAAGGGCTAAATAGAGATGTATTCCAACTTGTATGCACAGAATGAAGTAACCCTAGCACCCTTACAGAGGTTAATTATCTTAATTAAGTCAGACATATCTGCACCGCTTACAAGTCTCAGTCTAGAGGATGCAATACTCAAGACAATCTGTAAAAAATGTATACACAGCTGAACACAATATTCCTGCTTTTCCACCCTGGGAAATACTATGGTAAATTCACATATCTGGTCAATAGAGAAAGGTCAACACTTCCTGAGAGCCTCTAAAAAGCAATCCAGACGCTCTAAATAAACTGCTGAGATAAAATGGGAGCCATCAAGACACAATTAGGAAACAGCAGGTTCAGGAACACCGGTAGAATTCAGGCCATTTGAATACAGCTACATTTTCTCTTTTCATTAGAGTACATTTGATCTCTACTTAATGCTGCAATAAAATAGGCACAATGACCATGTACATAAATTAATTATGATTGCATTTTTCCAAGTTATTTGATGCAGGATGGTAGGCCATGATTTTTATCTATGTATCATGTTGAACAACAGCTTTCATGTGACAAACTCCAAGAATGATATATTGTATAAAGCATATGGTAAAATTAGAGGGTTTTCCTTTGAAATCCTCAGTTGCAAACCAGGCATGGCTTTCTCCACGGACAATTATAAAAGGGAAAATTTGAAAGGTAAGGCAAGTTACAAGATTTGACATACAGTAGAAAATGTTTTCAATACTTTGGATTTACTCAATTTCGTTCTTTCTTGCTCTAAAGGAGAGGCATTATGGACTTAAGCAGAGGAGTTAAGGTATATACACACACATACACATACATTTGAAACAAATTCTATTTTCAATTTATTAAACCAGAGCAAATCTAAAGAGCATTAAAATGCCACTGCAGGTCTACTACTACGTAGCATTAAATGTACCTTACTTAGCAATCACAGCCTCTAGCCTATTTATTATCCAAAACCATACCTCAGTTATCTCCCCTAGGACAATATGTTATGTAAGAAAGAAAGGGTGCACAGTGCTAAATGGACTCATTGAAACAGAGAACAAAAAAGCGTGATCTCTGTGCCAAAAATATAGGCTTTTTTTCTTCCCTATTCTTTCAGAGTTTCGTTTTGGGTTTACATGTTTTTCTTTTTTTTTAAACAGGCCCCAAGTTCATTACTATCTTTCAAAAAGGCAACTGATGATTACTTTTTTGTTTAAAACTTTTTTAAAAAACCCCATTGCAATTCAAGTGCAAATAAAGCAAATCACATTGATCTATTTGATGCCATCTTGCAAGCTGAATTACGTAGTGCTAACAAAACAGCAACAGCAGTGCAAGCCTTCAGACAGCAGGTTTTGTGTAGTGGACCAGTACAAGAGATTTTCACAAGAGATCACCAGGAGAATTACTAGGTAGTCCTCCTAAACACACAAAGCAAACACAACATTCATTCTTCCATAGCCAGTGAAGTCAATCTCTGAAGCTTAAAGAAAAGGAAGCAAAAAAAAAGACAATTCAGAAAACTGATTTTTTTGTAATCTCACAAGAGGCTACACACAAATATTGTCCCGTGTGCATTCAGAAAGCTCACCCGAAGGAACATGCTAGCCAAAGCAGGCGTGTAGTACCTACCAGAGGAATTGCTTTGCATGATGAGATGTTCTCTCATTTTTCTTCAGGTAAAAGTTATACATGAAGACAAAGCAGAGTAGGTCATTCCTCGGATTTTGAGATCATATTGTAGGACAACTGAGTATCCTGGTGCCTAAGGCAGGAAGCCTAGAACTGCTTGGATGATTGCATGACTTTTCCATGGCTAAGGTTAGATGAGATCAGCCTCACCTCAGGTGTCTGACGCTTCTGAATGTGTATTCAGACATAAAACACACGTATCTTCTAGGAAGAAAGTGAATCATCAAGATATGCCAGCTATGGTGGGACATTTTCAGACTAATCAGCTAGGATACACATTTAATTCTGCCTCTTTTCAGATGATACAAAACTTTGTTTACAAGGGTGAGAGGGGGGAAAAGCAGTAAAGCTGCTGCACAAGGCAAAAGCACTGTTATTATCCTTCAGCAGTTAAGTAGATCTGCCAGGACAACATGCTTTGTTACCATCTTAGCACTGTAACTCATAGCAGATTAGAAAAGACAGCACACTATGTAGCATGGAGGGAAGGGGATGAAGGGTGAATACAGTGTGATTGGGCTCTTGTTACGACTGTTATTAATCTGCTGGGTAAGCATCAGCACCCACAAGTCCCATCCACTTTTGAGCTGTGTCCATCAAGAGCTGAGATAATCGGGCAATTGTTAGAACCAGAACAGTTTCAAGCAAAGCAAACTTAATCTAAAAGCATACATATATATATTTAAAGCAATAGTTTATTCATGAAAATATCTGAGAGCACATCTATTTATGAAAGAGCAACTGAGAAAAGATCCCTAAATTCCATTTTATTACATATTGCCACATTCTTTAATTGACTTGACAGTTGCTGTAGCACGGATTTGAGACAACTATCAATTACAAAGTCTTCACACTCTCCTGCTAGGCCTACCAATCTTACCGAAGAATCAGTCTCTTCATTAAAATATTGATTGTATTCCAGCAGTTCTAATTTAAAGCTTTATTGAAGAGGTTATAAAGATATTCTCAACACTCAGACACAGACAAATATTCTCAAATACAAGCTAAGTAAAAAGAATACAAATATTCGTATAATAACATACGCTGTAATCTGCTGAAATTCAGTGCCCACATTTTTATTTAGATGAATGATGCAGAAGTGACGGGAGCATTAATTGACACAAACATTCCTCATTTCTAAAGTGGCTCATTTGGTAGAGCCACTATCAAATATAATTCCATAATGGCTAAATTAGAGGGCATTTCAAGGCAGCAAATTGATCAAAGTGGTTATTTTTTTCTTGCTTCTAACATAAACAGCAAATAATTTTAGCGTGGTGGTGTGCTTGCGTACTTTGTACTTGAAATTTAACACAATGAAGATCTGTAATCCCTGTTTCTTCCTGTGTACAGTTTAAAAACAGTAAGATGAATAAATATGTCAAGATATATAAAGATGGTGATCCTATCAGAATTTCTGCACTTAACTCTTTCCCCATTAAATTGCCAATGTGCAACAACAGAAGCTGTATCCACCTGAGAAGCTTTCCGAAGCCCTGCTTGCAAGGCAATATTCACAGTAGGATTTGCATGTTTTCTTCAAAAAAAAACTTTTCCTCTTCTGACTGAAGGTTCATCAATATTTCCATTTGTCAAGATTCCCATCCACACTATGGTCACCAAGGCCAACAGGATTGCAAAGTAGACTTTAATCATACCTAAGCGATGTTACAGACCTGATTTTGTATGTTTCTCTAATAAAATCTTACAACTTCCAGTATTCGCAAGGATAAAGACTGAATGCACCAAGACACTGCTTCCTAACAGAAGATACTTCAAACCAGCGGAAGGTGATGACAGGGAAGATAATATTCATGGTTACCTCAGACATCTGTATTAGCCATTGTGCTTTACTGTGGAAAACTGAAATTCTTCCCCAGCTTGCAAACAACATCAAATATAAACCCACTATAGATTTAAAACGTCAAAGTATGCCTTCTTAATACCTGGCTTCCTGATAGTATTTCATCCTTTGTGTCCCACACATACACACACATCTGAAACGTGGCCTGTATGCAAGTGCTTAAGCAAGGAAGTCTGCAAAAATTCAAATAGATTCTTGACCCCTATCACAAACTGCTGTGAGATGACAGCTCAAAACCAACCAACCAACCTACCTCACGGGAAACATAGAAAACACTTTTCCTGGGGTTTCCTGGGCCAAGGCAAAACAAAATGAAACAGAATCAGTCGTCTTTTACCACCAAATCCAATACATTTCCCTTCTCCATTCATATATCCTCTGAACTTTGCTCCATTTCACACATTTGCTCCCATATCCTAGGTATTCCCTTCCTCAAGAAAAATAAGAAATGGGAAAATACTGCCTGACAGTATATAGGAGAGCTAAGAATTGGGAAAATAGGGGAACAGCTGGAAAATAGGAAAGTGGAAGGAAAACAGGCATCAGAAAAGAAGAGAAGGTCCTCTAACTAAAGGAGGTCCATTCCAAACTAAAACTGTTCTGAACTGTTTCCTGTACCTCTAGTTGTATAACTTTGCTTTTAAAAGTTTTATGACCAGTGTTGATCAGATTACTGCCAGTCAAAAAAAACCTGGCATGATGGATGTTGATCCCATCTTTTCCTTACCCCTCTACCATCTCTCACTCCCTGCTTTAGTGAATATCAAATGATTTCCCCTGGGAAAAGGGGAGTGTTTATCTGAAATAGCTTTACGTTTTTATTTATTTTAACAAAACTCTTGATACTGTTTATAAAAACTCTACAAGTTCTGTAAAACCCCAAATTATATTCCTTCTAGTCTAAAATGATTTGACTTAAAATGCATTTTTCTGATAGCTCTCCAGCTAGCAAACTCTCTTCTTTTTTTATATTTCCAGATACAGGGACCCAAAAGGTTTTTTATTTAACAGCAGCTCAATAATTACCTTTTCTAACTTCCCATCTCTCCACTATTGTTTCTGGCATATTAGTTTTCAAGGTCTCAAAGTTCACGGCAGTTTTTTTCAAGAACAGTGAAAAAGTGCTTGCATTATGAATAGCAATTTTATTCTCTGCCACTGTAGCTGAATACAGTGACATACAGGCTACCTGGTTCCAGCACTCCATTGCAAATTCCTCAGGTTTCTGTGTCAGCAAGCAACATATTTAGCAACCTTGAAGAAACCTTTTCTTTATGTTGATGGTTTTATTTATTTAAAAGCCATCATCATCAGGGCAGCCACAGGACAACGCAAGGACTCACCGACAGGAAGATCCAATGGTATGGCAAACATTCTAAAATTCTCAACAGCTGCTAAATCAGATTTAAAAACAAGCACACTTTCAACTGCTAGTTAGATACTGTATTTCAACGAGACAAGCACATCACATAATTATCCTGCTTTGAATGTCTTTTGATCTGGGATGTGAGGATCTGAAGGATCTTGCAAACATTAACATTCTAGCTCACTCTTGCTTAGTTGGTGTTAACTAATTAATTAAGTCTTGTTACACTGAGCTACTGCTATCTCTGATTTAAAATTTGAAGCACGTGCTTTTTTCTTTATACAGATTACAACTTCAGGTTATACATGTATTTAATTTCAGGCTTATGTGGTTGTATGGAAATGTATGATCTTGCAAAAATCCTAATTTAGAAGAAATATTTTCATCTATATAAATTGCTTATGAAAAAGAAGCAATATCTGTTGAAGTTATTTTGTTTCGGTTAGCAAAATAAAGTATCAGTTTTATGCTTGAGCCAAACTTCACAAATGAGACACTTTTTAATTTACTTAAACAGAAAAATATTCTATACTATTCCCTTTTCTTCCTTATACAGAGTATAATGGAAATAATACAGTCTCCACAAACTACATTGTTAAAACTATCCATCTAAAAAGTGATTTTCATTACACAGATTTAAATTTTTGATTCAAATGCAACTTAACAGTTCTTCCCCAGTATACTAAAAGTATATATATATGTAGTCTGAACTACAAAACATCAGGGTTTTTTTATAGCAACTTCCAATCAATATAAAATGAGAAATTCTTAATGAATTTAAATGAAATTTTTAAACTCAATCAGACCTTCTTAAAATAGCATTTTGTGCAAGTGGCTAATAGAAAATCTCTCTTTACATGTGTCTCACACACACATTTATTACTAAGTTTCAGAATTTATCTTTCTAAGATGTTTCCATAGATTTCCAGATTTTTAAGACAGTAAACTTCTATTGCATTTAAGTTAGACAACAAAAAATTTCTGTAAAAATCCATTCGTTGTATTTCCATTGTTGACACTCTAAATAAACAGCACAGATTGAAAAAAAAAAAACCAAAACCCTAGTTCTTAAACATTATTTCTTTTAACGTTGTTAAGTTAGTCTCAAATCCTAATGTTACTAAGTTAACTACAGGAAATAACGTTACACTGAAGCTACCTGAGTTTCAACTTGTTACAGCTCCTTAGGAATGCTTATTTTTTAACGTAGTATAATTTTTACTGGCTCTATATTTGTATCACAATTCTGTAATTTTAATGCATCCTAATTCAGATTAACTGGATGAACAACGCAGCAGGTAAGAAGGGCTTCAGCTCTATGGAAGCCTTCATGACTCCTGCGCTCATGCAGCAAAGTATAAACCCCTCAGCTAATTTAAATGGATAGAATTGCACAATATCTAAATGAACATATTATTTGATCAGAAAGTGACAGGCTTTGAATACAGTACAGTGACAGTGAGGATACTGTTGCTCTTCCTTATGCTTGATGGGCTACTCCAGTTAACATGCCTAATTTCACATTCTGAAGCTCTGATGGCTTCCCAAATTAGATAGTATGGAAGAAGCATTAACTGAGTCAGGTTATTCTGTTTACCCACCTGTTACAAAAAAATAAAAAATAAATATTGAACTGGCTAGGCAGAGAAAATTCACTAGCCAAGTTTTACCATATATCAGAAATGAATGAGTTCTCTCAGCTGTGTTATCTATGTTTAGAAGTACTTTCATAACAATAATTTTTAGCTGCCTCTAGCCCACTAAAAATAAATTAAAACTACATTCACAAGGTTAAAACCATCTTTACCCTTCAAGAATTTGAACCCAAATTTAGGAGCACTCAATACTTGCCTTGAACCACAACACGAGTTCTAACTTTGAATATTGAGAATATTATGAAAAGGTCTGAATATACGCACTAAGTGTGAACAGGAAATACATGAACTAATATTTAACTGAAAATTTGGGAACAATTTGTTTAAAAAACCTCATTAATAAATTCAGATGATCAAATTTTTAACCATTTCAGGCCCACTGACATGTCTGTAGTTCTTGTGTGGGATATATCAAATTTGAACTGAAACTGATAAGAACCACAGATGTTAGATGTGCAGTAAGCTACATTTTGGTATAAATCCAGACTTCACAAGAGCCAGAAAAACTGTACATTTAGATGCATGGTCCTTCCTTAATGAATATGAGGTTGGAAATTCTATACTGTCTACACATAATTGTAAAATTTGCATTTCATTGAAGCAAAATGAACACCAAATTAAATTAAGTTTCTGGATTTTTTTAATCCATATATATTTCTTGTACTCTATGTTCACAACACTGGCTTAACCTATAATCACTAGTTTAACATATAGTAATTTTGGTGTCATTTGCCCTTCTGAAAATGTCTTAAAATGCAAATACACTTGCATGAACAACATATTTTTCCTGTCACTTTTTATATTAATCATCACTACTGGTAATAAAAATATCATATTAATCATTAGAAATAAGTTAAAACTACAAGACTATTTCAGGGGAAAGGACAGGGAAGGGGTAGATAGGAAGATTTTGGGTCTTTGATGACAAGGAAGGATAATTAGAGATTATTAACATACTCCAATTTTTCCCCCCCTCCAGTGAAATTCTTGTAGAAATAGGTCAAGTGAGATTGATTTTACCGTGGCTTTGAGCTGTTTTCACACCATGTGCCCATCTTTTTGAAGGGCAGAAGTACAATCTAAGTCCTAAAAAAGTATTTACAGAGGGCAGAGTAAAGTAGATTTTTCAGACATATACATCTAAGCAAAAGTAATCCAAGTCCTATTGTATCTGCAGTACTAGGTCAAGAAACGTTGATCTCCCATCATGAACAGGGTGGAATATCCAATCTCCTAGTAAATATACATATATGTATTTCTACACTACTTTATCCTCAGAAATTTTCTTAAACATTTTTAGAAAATTTATTTCTGCATTACCAAAAATCAGAGAAACTATGTGAAAAATTAGATCCAAGGATTAAAGGAGAAGTGCAGGTACACAATTTAGGCCAGAAGAGTTAGACTATTTAGGTCAGAATAACCAAGTGCACAGATACAGGGTGAAAAACAAGTCTAAGAGACAATTTATTTTCAGGAAATTACCTGTGGGATATAATGGTTTACATGTGAGACATGCTGTAGTGAAAAAGGCAGAAACTTTCCTCTGAATGTACAGGCAAAGAGTCTTCAGAACATATGAAGTTATTTCTTTCTGCTTTTCTCACCTCAGTACTGTACTCAATTTTGGACACTGCAATCCAAGACTGATACAAACAAATTGGACAGAGTCCAAAAAAAGCACTGGAAATAACCAGAGATCTAGAAAATAAGATCTTTCTTACAGATTGCACAAGCTGGAGTTATTTATAACAAGAGGAAAGAGCAATAGGGAAGATACAGATTACTCAAAAATATAAAGAGGCCACAGAGGAAAGGAATATATTTTGTTTTCAGTGACCATGGTGAGTGGTTCAAGAACTGAGGAGCTTAAGAAGATTTAAATTAGATGATGAATAGAAAAAAAGCCAAACAAAATTCCCACTTCTATACTTTAAAAACAGATTTCAATTGCCTAAGAATAGAAGAAATTTAACTGGAAAAGTTACCGAGGACTTCAAGAGCAGGTTGGATTACCATCTGTAACATATTGCATGAATGTTACTAATGTTGCTTTGGGATCAAGATGAAGACTAGCTAGCCTCTTGAGGTCAACACGCAGTTCCATTTCCTCATGTTTCAAGAGCTTTATAAGAGAACAGGTAACATCCCATTGGAGATAAATTCCACTCAGCTCCCGCTTCAAAATAATCCATTCCTAAGTAAAATAAATTACATGCAACTGCTTTTATTTTCTCTGCAACTGCCTCGAAGAGAGCAAACAAAACATATTCCTGGTTTCTAAGCAAACAGGATAGAACAACTTCTTCTTGTGAATTTCAACACATTGAATATTTTTAATCAGAAGAGGATGTTTATTACAATTTATAACAAGAGATGTATATTACAATTTATAACAAGACGGCTCTGTCTGAAATGATGACTAAAATGAATACTTGCCACAGTAATTTGCCACGCTAAAATTGTCTAGTGATACAGCTGAAAGGAAAAGGCAAACAAACAGAAGATAGAAAAAAAAACTTCAGATATGGTAGAAAGAGGGATAGGAGGATTATAGACAGGGTGTTGGAAATCATCTTCTGGGAGCACTCCAGTTATGTCCTTTCTTCCACATAGCTGCTGTACTATACTAGCATAGTAAAGGGACAAAATGAAGACAATGAACCTTTTGCCTGATTAAGGACACAAGGACATTAAAGTAATAATAATTAAAATCAGGGCCCTAATACTTATACACTTCATCTCATTTGGACTAATCAAAGTGGCAGAATGAAGCACTTGTTCCTGCAGTATCAATGATTAGGTGCACATTTAAAGTAATTCTCCAAGTAAATTCTTGTAGGATTGTATAATTTTGACAAGGTAACAGAGATGAGATTGAAAAACATAGGCTTGAATGATCTGCGCAATGCTTGAGCTCGGAAAAATATATACTTCAAGACTACTTTAAATATTAATGGTTGATTTGTTCATTACAACTTTGTAAGACTGGCTGTAAATATTAAGAGAATGTTAATAAAAAATTACTCATTACAATCTTTTTGACTTGCATTTTCAAACATTGTCATATGTAAATATCCTCATTGCCATATTATTTCTTGTTGACTGTTTTTTGTTGTATTTGCTGAAAATCTAAGTACTAATAAATAACATTTTTTTCCAATACCAAGAGTAGACTACTTAAGAATTCTGTGCATTATTCATGCACTCCATTTTCTTCTAAATCATACTTTGCTTAGAATGTTATTCTTAGCTCATTTTTTGTTTCATTAATATAAAGACACATATGATATGAAGTAACTTTTAGCATTTCTGCTAGAATATCTTGTTCATGTGCTTTAATCTTTTGCACTTAATAGCCTCATCAGACTAAAGTACTCAAACCACTTTTCTAAATATTGTGTTATCAGCAGAAGCTGTCAAGCCTGGATTCAGTTGCACTGGAGTTAGGATGAGTTTTGCACTGGTAACTGCAGCTTACCTTCCCATAATTTTTGGTGCTAAAAATATACTCCCAGATTTCAGATGAAAGTCAGAATGACATTTCTTGATAAACCCCAAACCCTCAAACATTACTTTTCCCAGCAGCTGGCTTTAAAATCATCACAAAATCAAAGGGGGAAAAAAACCCCTGCAGAGTTAATAATCTTACAGCATTTTCGTTTTCAGCATTAAAGCCAAGCTTGAAGAAAAGAAGCTGAATAGAGGCAGATATGTATCTCAGGAACTTTGGCTGGGAACATTTATATGCCTTTTTGTTTGTAGAAAACACTGTATGGAAGCACCTTGCGATACTGGCTGTGCTCACCCAGTGTAATGACATCTTAAGACCCAGTCTGTGAATAGATGGCTCTTGGCAGCAGATGTACTTGGTCCCTAAGCCAGTCTACCTTCCGGTGGGGAAGGGAAAAAATAAAGGTGGCACTATAGGTTTAGACATATTTGGTTTACAAACATCTTTGCTTCCCCATACCTGAGTTCTAAACTGAGGAAACCTCAGAGAGAGCTGAAAATCCTACCTGCTGCTGTAGGTTGAGCTTTTAGCTGAAATCCTTCTACACAGTGAATTAGAAATACCTAACACTCAAAACCCACCACTCACTCCAAACCATAGAAACACAGTAATTTTTTCAACAGCTATGCATTGCCTATTTTACTTTAAAAAAATACTTTTTTTTTCCCAAAACTTTATTTCTAATTTAAACATGGTACTAATGATGGTTCCTGTCAAAGAATATTTATTATGTAACTTGAGATCTTCTTGACATGGTCTCACTTCAGAGCACTTTGTTATCTTTAAAAGGCATCAGAAAATGGTTTAACTTTTATCCAACTTCTTTTACTAGATGAACTCTCCTTGAAGAAGATTTACCAGATACTCTCCCGGTCCACATCAAGGATGAGTAGAAGTAATTTGGGGATGATAAAGTGTTATTTGATAGGTTTGCACTTTGTCACCTTTATCTCTATGATTGTTGAAACTTACCCAGCAATGCCATTTGCAGTGAGCCATAAGCAGTATACTTTGCCCTAATTAATTTTGTCATAATCTTACACACTGTTAGCTGACATTTTAAAACTTCCAGCCTTTTGAGATAGTGTTCCATAATGAATATAACCTTTAACATGTTACTTCCAGGCTAGTGAGCACTACTGACTTCAGTACATCTTCTTGTTGAACTTGTCAGTGAGAATATGTAAGCTGTAAGGATCCAACACATCCTACGAAATGTTAAACTCACCAGGTCCATTGTTTATAAAGGACCAACAGACCCTTTTGACATAAGACGGATATTACATGTATGGACAGCTCTGTATGTAGCTCTTAAAGTACAATCTATAGCTGACAGTGCTTGGGTTATTTAGTGTTACACTAGAAAATGCCACATATTCTAACAGAAACAGCAAGATGTTTGAACTTAGTGCCATTTTTTAAATAACCTCAAACCTCTTTAGGAACAGAATGATGCTCTTGCTTTGTCCTCTCTTGAAACATAGCCAAGAAGGAATTTGTTACCTGCATAGCAGGAGAGAGCAAGGCTGTAGTTTGGCAATGGAGATTAAAAAAATATTGTCTCTAATTGAAAAGGCAAGGTAAAAGACATAGGAAAATTATATTTCAGAATTTGTTGAAGAAACCAGTTAACTTTCAGCCCTTTCTGAAAAGAATCATGGGGGTTTGGTGCATCATTTCTCATCTGTGTGTGAATTTCTGGTTGATTCTAAATAATTCTATCACTGCTTCCCAAAACTACACACTATACAGCACAAGAAATTAATGTAGCCTCTGGAAATACAGAAATAATTTAATCTTAATCTTGTAGTAATGCTTCCAAACCACAAGGATTTCTTTTCTCTTTAAACTCAAGAAAAAAAAAATTTGTTCTCTGTTCCTTAGAAGGAAAGACAGGTTGGAGTCTTGCATATATATCTAATAGTACAGGCCTACTGTGGTTTCTTGAAGGCATACAATAGATTTTGGGAAATGTGGATGAAATACAAGAATAACTGTAAGAAAACAGTACTTCAATGCAGATTCCCCAAAGGACTGACATATAACGTTAAAACTGATGTGGTCCTGTGTGATAGCTAAGGGAAAAAAAGATTAAGGAAAGTAGTACATGGTATGATTCTGATTAATTCATATTGCCTTTCTGGGAGATTCAAAGGCAGACACACACACACAAAAAGGCTAAATATGATGACAGTAAAGCCTTTAATGAATTCAGGTGAAAAAAAAATCTCAAAGGTTTTTTAAAGATCTTACTGAATAGAAGTATATTCCCAGCAAAGAATTTGGAAATCTGCCATGGTAGATACGGGTTAGTAAGTCAGAAATTTATTCAGAAGGCAAAGTTAAGCACCTTGGAAGTCAATATGCTAATCCTGAATTCAGTCTTTCCTTTAATAGTCACCTCAAGTGAAGTTCCTATGAACCTGGTATGACAGGAATTGTACAGTTAGGCTGAATAATGCTGGGGTTTACCTATTGGAAGTCTGAAGGTACACTATAGAGACTGACATACATTAAGGAGCATTAAACTTGTGGTATAAATGTTATTCTTCAGAGAATCAAGAAAGCAGAAACAGAAGAGCTCTTACTGCACTTGATACCTCAGAGTATGCTGAAAAGTCAACAAATGACAATAAAAAAAAAAATGTTCCCTAAAAGATGATAAATTAGACACAGTTTGACATACACAGCCAAGCAGCTAGAAATGAGCTTTAAAGAAAAATATCATGTTAACAGCAGCAATGATGAAATGAAGTTCATTTCGTATGCATATTTGTCTTGTTGATAAGAACAATAATTACTTTTTTTCCCACATAAACTATTTTTCACTGGTTACCAGAGCACACGTTCAAGCCCACAAACTACTTAACCCTACCTTTGGCTAGGGGGGTGGGGTGCATGATGGATGGTCTATAAAGTAACTTTTAATTATTTATGTCACATGAAGCCTTAAACTCATTTCTTTCTATAGACAGCACTAAAAACCATAATTGCATTAATTGAGTATGAGGTTTGAAAAGCTCTCACAGGCTGATTTATTTCACAATGAATTTTTTTTAATGAATTTCTTTTTCTTCTCACATAGGGATTCCCTTGGGACTCTCATTGACTGACCTTTGGACGTGCAAAAACATAGAATTTTTGAGGCAGCAGACACTGCTTTTCAGTAGCTGCAAACTGTGGTACTGTCCAGGCTCTTCTGTTATTCTTGTCCACATTAAGATTTTTTAAAATGCAACTTATAGAAGGTATTAGCAATAATACCAATGTAGCAATAGCCATAGTCCAGAAAATAATGGATTCAAACACTCCACAGAAAAAGTCTCGGAAATGAAAACAATTATATAGTGGAGACTCCCAGAACATGCAGCATGAAGACTGACAGAAGTTACCAAAAGCCACTTTGATCAAAAGTCTGTAATGTATTGTTACATTATATAGTAACAGAAGACATGCAAGATAGAGAATCCTGGTACCCCAATGCTAGACCAAATGAAAATAATTACATCTTCCCATGATAAGAGTTATAGGGCAAAGCAATGCATTATAAAGTAATGCACAGCCCTGGGAAAACATTGGCCTGGAAATAAATCTAAAAAAATCTAATTACTTGTTCTAAGCCTGTAGCACATCCCGCTAAGCAGTGAAAAACATAAGGGCACTATCAAATTGAAAAACTTATACTACACAATTTGTCTTCATTAACACATATCTACTATGTTGTAACACATATCTAGTCTTTTGCTCAAAATATATTTCCCTTTCACATCTTCCAGTGCTTCAACAGTATCAGGGTTTTCAATGTTACGCTGGAGTATTTAATTTACTGGGTTTTTCACATTGTGTACAAGAAAAGTAAATTGTTACGTTTGCCAAATTTAAAACAATTAATTCAGTGATGTCCCACTCTACCATGGCAAATTGTCTGAATCTTATTCTTGACCTTCATTTCTTGCCATTTATATTATAGTAACACCACTTCTTGCTGAGATTTTAACAATTAGGTTTTCCTTAAATTAATAATTACTTCTGGTAACTCATTATCAATCTGTCTTCTACCCTGTCTCTCAAGTGCTCCTTCTCACAGCTGAAGAGGCTCTGAAAAATGATTTTTTTTTCCCCCTTTATTCTCTTCTGATGAACCAAGCAGAACCAAACATTTACGGAGAAACTATTAGTTCTTATGCACTGTGTGTATTTCATGGAGCTGCACTTTAGCATGATCACAAATATTTCATTTCTACTTCATGGCACTAGCTGCATCTCCCTAGGAGCTGGGTGCTTACCAACGGTAGCATGATGAAGTATTACTGTGTTTCCTCATCTGGAAACTGACAACTTTTCCTACCACTGAAATGTACGCTGTGCGTTACAGATCTCTCCAAGATCCACATGAAGAAAAGAATGAGTCTACAGGTCAAAAAGGCATGCTTTAGGAAACTTGGAAAGAATGAGTAGTGTCATAAACAAAATAGGTTTACAATTGCCTCCGAGAACTACTTCATCAAATCGTCCTCCTCAGGGAAATAACAAAATTAACTACTGCTCTGGACTCAAAAAATCATTGCACATCCCTTTAAGAAACAGTTTTCCCAAATGTTTTTTCTTTTTTTCCGGGAATGTTCCTGAGTGTCAAGAAAATACACACTTCCATTCATCAAAAGAACAATAAAATATTTTTGCAAGAACCTGCTCTTTCCTCCTGTTAAGTGTTAAGATATATTGGGAGGCTTCAACTGAGATGCAAACCTTAATAGATTTTTATATTAACTCAGGGCCAAAAAATTTCTAAGATAACCACCTAGGGATCTCCTATAGAATGTAAACCAGATTCCATACAGTAAAAGTCACATTCTTATTCTTTTGACAGGTAATTTTCTTCATGGTACGACTACTGCAGACCCTTATGGATCACCTCTCTCTTTGGGGGGTGAAAATACCCCTCCAGCAGGTTACAATAGTTAATCTAATTGCAAGAACAAGCTTAGGTACATTGTGCCCGAAATTTTTGTGGTCTTGTTTTGTTCTTTTAACAAAGCTTGTGCTTTGGAATTTCATTATATTGTACAGGAGAAAGCTGAAGTATTACCCAGATTGTAAATACAGATTGCAAATACAGATCTTGTGGCTCCACTGCAGGAGCATCTAGCTTTATGTACATATTAAATAGTCGCGCTCCCAAATACATTTTCTAAGGTCTCACAAATTAACACCTGACCCTGTCAGGACTTCTTGACTTTAACAGGTCTTCAAATCGTGTAGGAAATTTTTTGGCTTATGTATGTAGCAGGATTGGAATCTGACTGGGTAATACAAAGAAAAGAAAAAAGTGCTTTTTCCACACTTTGCAGGTGGGAAACCACAATACTTAACATTATGAGAATATTAACAAATATGAACTTTTTTTTTAACTGTGAGCAATTGTTTAACTTCATCTCTGTTCACTGACAATTCTCTTTACATTGATCATGAAAGCAGTCCAGTTAAAACTTCACGAGGAAGAATGTATATAAAGTTAAGCACTGTTTACCTGGGATAAGTAACAGTTTGCTCGAGGTCATATGAAATCTATTAACAAAGGTGGCATTTTGAGACTGCTAGTTAAAATCTACTGCCTTAAGCATCAGCTCTTCTTTTATTTAAATAGCATTTTCATCCACACATACTTGTGACTACTGAGAGCTAATTGACCTAGACCTTCCTGACCTAGGAATAAGGCAGGAAAGTAGAATTCAAAATGCAGGCTGTGCCTTTTAATTATAACCATGTGTGTGTTTGTGTGTATATAAATACATACATATATACACACGCACATGCCCTGTGCGTAATTACAGTGCTCAAACTCTCCAGTCAAGGTATATTCAAGTCTCTTCCTTCCATTTTGGACCATTTTGGTAATGCAGAAAGATGCGTGGGTCTATGCAGATCTGGAGGTGTCCATTCCCTATTCATAAACTCAAATTAGTCCAACCTCAGTATTCATTGCTGCAAGACTGTCTCTAAATAAAGCTCTGCAGGTTACCATTTGCATTCACACATTCACATCCCTTTCTGATAACACAGTGCTTGGCCATCTCGTTGGACTTCTGCTGAGAGACTCTACTCATCTCTGGTCTAGAGTGTACTACAGACGCTGCACTTCCATATGGTGAATATGGAACCCTGTCATGCAAATGCTATGAGAAAAAGTAAGAAATCACCAGATCTTTTCATCATTGCTGTGACTGCGACAGGAATCTACCTGGCTCAAATTCTCATGAATCTGTAAGGTTCCCTAATCCTAAATCAGAGCTATTGAAATTTTAAGTGCAAGGACTGGGATGCAGCAGTTATATAGACAATCAGCCAAATACAAACCTCCTCCTTGCTTGTCCATATTGGATTCCTTGAAGGGAAGCTACAGTGCTTCATGTAATCTACAGATTTTCACTTCAACAGCTGTATTTGAAAAGCCTGATGACAGCTGAACTTATTCACCCTAATTACTAGGAAAAAAAATATTATAACTGCTGTGAGAAGCAAAACTCTTTACTGGAATTGCAATTGTCAGAAAGTTCCTAAAACAACATCATCCGGCTATTCCATGTAAATGATTATTTGTTCTTCAGGATTTTCTTTAAACACTGGTACCCTTCAGGACTGTTCTATCAAATTTGAACTGAATACACCAGAATAGTCTTGTGAAATTAAAATCCAAAGCAGAAAGTGAGGCTTGTTAGCTGACCTGATATAGTGGATGCAGTCACACCTTAACAAAAAAGATCTACCATGTGTAGTAGCTTGCCTCTCCGTGCTAAGAGAATGAGGAAGGACCCTCAGAATATTTGGTGATATCCAAGCTGACCCAAGATTACGATTCTAACAGAAATTGCTGAAGCTGAAATTGCTGAATTTTTCAAGCACAAAAGCTCTACCTTGTGCTACACTCTCCCACACCTGAGCAGAACTTGCAGTTTCTGCAGCTCCATTTTCAGTTAATTTTTTATATCGAAATTCAGGTTTGCACTGTGTGCAGTTGTTCCACAGAATGAGATCCCCCCCCAGTCAATATTCTGAAGATGAGATTTTCTATTCCAAGCTACATATTTTTGTCTTTCTCTGCATTCAGCATATCCATAACCAAGACAAATACAGTCATAATGCTACTATTTCCCAATCCTACACATCTCACAAACTGGAGTCTTTCCTTATCAGGAAAATACCAGCTTCAGAACTTGAAACTCCCCAAGTCAAAATCACAAGAAAAAAGTTAATACTGTATTTTGCTAGTTAGGTCCTAGGTCCTCAGTTTCATGATGACTGGTGTACTGGACTAAGCTAATGTTATCAAATTCAAAAGCACTTTGTGGGTATGACAGAAGGTGAATAAACCTTTATTTCCTTGGCACTCTCCTGGCATTAAACCAGATGGAGACATTTGCAAATAGTGGATGGCAAATCTTGGGAAGGTCTGGCATTCTCACCACTTCTATGTTGCTCAGAATCTGCAGGTGTACCAATATTTCAAACACATCTTTTGGGTTCAAATTTCTACTTGCAATACTGTATCTAAGTCTTCCATATATAATCTTTATCTGTTTCTTTTCCCTTCTAATACAGACCACTGGTGTCAAGTATACTTTCCAGTTTTGTTTTGCAGTAAGATTACTACAGGACAGTCATGAAGTGGAGCTGGTTGCCCAGAGAGGCTGTGCAGTCTTCATCCTGGGAACTTTTAAAGACCAACTGGATAAAGCCATAAGGAGCCTGGCCTGACCTCAGAGCTGATCCTGCTGTGAGCACCAAGTTGGAGCAGAGACCTCCTGAGGTCCCTTCCTACCTGAATTATCTTGTGGTCACTGCTTCACACAGTAACTGTACAGGTGTGAGTGTAGGAGTTTTAACTGTTAACTACAAGTCTGTATCATTAAGTCTCCAAGCCCATTCTGGACTCTGATGTCATGGCCTCCTAACATAACACAGCCAAACCAAACTATCAAATGTGTTTTCTTCTTTTATCTCCATATTTTATCTGAACTTGGTCAGCTCCAGCCTTTCTGAATTAATATTGCCATATAAAAGAGTATTTTAAACTGTATGCCAGATTTTCTGAGACCTGCACCTGATGTGCTTTTGTTCTTCATTTTCTTGTAACTCCTTCTTCCTATCTTTTGGGATCTTTTCCCTCAACAGCAAGAAAAACAATGCCTTTCAGTGTGTGAAGAACAGATAGCTGATAACCCACTGTCATTTTATCCCAACCTCAGTGGCATAAAATAACTTCTCTTCTAAAGAGCTTTATCCAGCATTTCTTGCCACACTTCTCCTTAGTTTCAGATAGGTCCAGTTTTTCTCTGTATCCCATTTCTCCCTGTAACCTGTTTCTTCAAGTTAACTGAGACATTTCCAGGAACTGGAAACTGTTGTTTCTTTTGGCATAATTACTGCCTTCTTGATCAAGCCCACAGATAAGAGCAGTTTAAGTTGTTCATGCCAATTATTAACATTGTGAAGCCTGACTTCAGGGTAGTAAAGTCACAGTCCTGGGCACAAAATGAGCAAGCTCCTTAACTATATCCTCAATTCAGTCGAGCAAAGTTTCATCCCTAGTTGAAAAACCATCAACAAATTTATTCTGATAATCATAAGCACACCCTATTTTTGTTTTAAGTATATATGCTCTGTATCAACTTATTGCACTAGAACATTATAGCAAAACATTTGAAGGTCTCGCAATGTTCCTTTTCATACAGGTCTGAAAGTAACCTATTTTACAAATCACCTTGTATATATATTCCCAGGGTACTGCTGAATAGTAGCTAAAATTTCAGCAGTGAAAGTTGCATCCAGTAAGTACTTTGCCAGCTCTGACATTGTCTCACAGGCTCAGTCAGCTGGTAGATAGTGGCATGCAAAAGTTTCTTCACAAGCAGGAACAGAGAACAATCTCCTTTCCTTTCTCTACATTCCCCGTATTAGGCTAAAGTACAGGAACTGTACTCAACATATTCAAGAGACTGATTTCTGTCAGCAGAGAAATTGGGTCTAAACCACTAAAAAGAAAATTGAGAGAGATATGAAATCCAAAACCAGTGAGTATTATCATCTGTTGTGGTTGTTAATTTTAACTTATGACCAGGTATCACAAAAGCAAAATCTGACAACTTATTATTTCCAAGGAATGTTTTTTTTTCTCTTCATCTATACTAACACTCTGGAGGAAACAGATAAAGTATGCGAGAGATTAATCACAAAATTAGAAAAAAATCCATTCCAACCAGAAATTAAACGTTACTTTTTAGAGTCAAGATTTTTAAGAGGAGAAGGATATCCTATTCAATTAAAACAGTCTTCCCTACCAAAAAGCATGAATACTTTGATTTACATATATTTTCTATTAAATAAATCACCATTTTATCATTATTTTATGTATTACTTGTACTACAAATACTTTTCTTCATACTTTTTAAAGAATGCAACTGAAAAATCCTTCGGAAAAAATCACTTGTTTTCTCTTACAAAACCAGGATTTTCAGTTCCTTTCATCTCTAGAAAGTTGAAGTGATAATTCTTTATACTCAATTGACATTCTTCACTGGGCAACTCTCAGTAAAAAAAAATATAATGCTACTTCATTTTGCTAAACTACTATTTCTTCATTGTAACTTGGCATTGACATTTTCAAAACATATTTTGGTGACACTTTCAATTCACTAACATTTCAGGTATCTTCTTAACCTGGTTTGCAGATAAATTGACTGACATAACATATTGTCTCAGAGAAAACAAACATCCTGGTTTATGAGAAATAAAAATTAAATTATATAAAACTTAAAAGCAGAAATGCTTAAACCTTGGGTATTTTCTCGAAAGTATGAAGTAGAGTCTAGTTTCATTGGCATTGGCTAATTTATTTTTGTCTTTATAAATTGTATGTTTAAAATAGATTAAAGGCACAGCATTCTTCAGAATATCATTTTATTATTGCATAGTATTGCTTATACCCAGTCCTTGTGGTTCTCATTGATTTACCCAGTCAAATCCATATTCACAAAATTTAAATGTTTTTTATGCCTTGACTTTTTTTCCCTCCATATTGATATTCACTTGAACACAGAAGGTTGCACTTTCCTCATCATTAGAGCAAGTATCGTAACTACCTTTGAGGAAAACAAGATATTCAAGATCTGACTGCGTATGCAGTGCTTTGTGTTTGCTACAAACCTCGTAGGTGAAGAGACCTCCTTAATACCCAAATACTGTTTGGAACACGCAGGGCAGGAGTTGCACCTATGGATATAGCTGGAAGTGGCTGATCTGTGAGGTCCTGTAACAACCCTGCACTTGCAGAACAGCTAGGAGTTTGCAAGTCAGTAAATGGCACTGTGGATTTTATATATATATATTTTTTAATATAGAGCATTACAGAAAAATTCAGCTATTCGCTCAAAATTATTACAAAACCAGACTTTCTGAAATAAAAAAAAAACAAACCAGCTCAGAATACAGACAGCTCAGTATACCTTGTGAATAATAAACTGACAGAACTTGGTAAAATGCCACCCTTTCAATGCAATCTGCAACCACCGAACAAACTTAAGAAAGACGTTCATTATCAAAAAAGGTTCCGTTTGGAGGATGTAGGAACAAGAGAGATTAAACCCATGTAAAAATCCACTAATGACATTAATGGGAAGCAAACAAACAGTATTAGCACTAGACATTAGTAACTGCTGTTTCAAACAAAACAATGCTGCCAACTTCAAAACCAGAACTTGGACACACCAGATTCTCAGCTGGTATTGTCACTGTAGCTGAAGATTAAAAAACCCAAGGAAAATAAGAGCTGTAGAGACTGGTTTATTAAGCTTTAGGTGATTTGAATGTCTTATTTTCAATTTAGGCAGCAGCACTTGATGCTGAGTCTGTATTAAAAGATAAGAGCTAGAGTTAGAACTGAGGTTAATGTTCAGGTTTAGAAAGACTGGGGTTGCACAGCCTGAACCATTGCTAAATCCTGTCAGGTTGGTGGAGCAAGCTGACAGCTGACATCAGGAGATAAAAGTACCTTAGTTTTAATTTTTAGCTTAGTTCTTACTCCTCCACCTCAATGAAGGCTGTGTTTGGGATCAGAATCTGAGAGAGCAAGCGATGAAATTAATGCTGTAGTTAGCAAGAGCTATAGAAGAGAACTGAAAGCTGGTATAAGTAGCTGAGTACTCAATTTTTCATTTCCAGGCTTCAACAGATTCCTGATCTTCAGTAAAGTTTAACTGTAGAACTGGAGTTAGTTTGTAAGGCAATACGGCTGAAGAAACTATTCTTGATTAATTTTTCCAGGACTGTAATGATAAACAGAGTGCTACCATCACCCATCAGGAGACTCAAAAACCTTGATTTAGGAGCATTGGTCTCCTTTTCATACAGAGGTTACAGATAGTTCCTGAAGGCAAGGAAGCCAAAGCTTCGGTTTGACAAGTCAACAGCAGCCAACTACTGCCAGGTGTGAAGCGAATGTACAGCTGTACGGAGCATCGATACCTGGAGTAGCCCTATCAAAAGGCACCCATAACTGTTTTTCAAATTCCTGCCCACTTTCCTCATCCTGTGATTGTTAAATGGCCCAAATGGACTGTTCACACTAGTTGTGCAGCCTGAGGAGATTTACTACCACCACAACTGCTGTTCTGACTGTATTTTTGGTGATTTGGGGGCTATTTCAGTTAATCTGAAGTAGCACTGTTCTCATCATTGTGAAGCAACTGGTCAAAATCTCAAACTGCTGGAAGATGCCTTTGGGTAGGCTCCTTTATTGCCTCTTTTCATTGCTTGCAATTCAAAGCATGAGAGAGGACTAAGTTAGAGGCCAGATTTGCAACAAGAGATTTCTCTGTGAGTGCCATTTGCCCTCTTGCCTCCTTTAGCACCTATTTTGTTTGCTTCCTCGGTAATTCTTCCCTACAACACTGAAGGGGTTGGTAAGATACAGCAATTGAGGAGACTGAAAGGGTACAATACATTTGCTTTGCTTTTCTAGGCCAGAAAGACAAGATAATTACAAAGCCACTTATTTTAGTGCGTGCAGGAGCTCCATTTCCCCTCAGTATCTCAAAGACTTCATAGATCCTAAAGGCTGAAAAAGTCACAGCAGGATAGACTCCTTCTACCCATCCACTACATTAAAAAAACAAACAAAAAAAACCAAAAACAAAAACACAACACAAAAAATAAATGAGGTGCTAGTCCAGAATATGACTTGTTGAGTGAGTTTGTTATGAAGAACGTTATTAAGAAAGTTCACATCAACATTTCTATTAAACTGAAAAATGAATACTAACAAGTAGTAGGTTTTTTTTCTTTGCCTTTTACCAGTATGCACAAGTCATACTATCTTAACTGTGAACTGTTAGAATACATACTGAACACAACAACAGCCAGATGTTCAAGGTCTCTTGGAAAGATGTGATAAATCCATTAGTGGCCATTAAGCACAATGATCTGGAATGCAATTCCTGAGGAAATTGCTAATGCCATTGATTGGACATGTGAGGAAAGGATCATTCTACTCTGCTCTGCTCCTTCTGTATTTGTTTATTGGATGCTGTTGAAGATATTAGGAGAGATGAACCTACAGTCTGAACCAATATAGTGGTTGTTTTGTTCTTAAAGCTCAAGATGTGTGCCCAAGATGCATCCTAACCATTACATTTTCTGGTACATCTAGGATACTGATAAAAAAGGGCAGGTGATGGTAAGATAACATGGAAATACAACAACTGGTAAGTGTGTCACTCTTCAGAGCATGCTAAAGAAAAGAATTATTCTGAAAATCCTTGCACTCAAACAAGAATGAAGAATGAAAAAAAATAATTGGATATGCTGACACTTACCTGTTGTGGAGCTCAAGATCCTACTTCTGTGATCTGCAGAGAAGGGGCTATATCAGCATCCACAGACAGAGAAGCTATTCTACTAAACTAAATGATAGTTAAAACGACCTGACAATTCATAACAGGTGAAACATTTGGGAGTTATAAGCAAACCTGGCAAGGACAGGAAGAAAAAATAAAGTTGTTTTCATAGCTATCATTACAATCTGGCCCAAGTAAGAAAATCATAGAATCATAGAATGCTATGGGTAGGAAAGGACCTTTGAAGGTCATCTAGTCCAACCCTCCTGCAATGTGGAACCCCATCCAGCCTGACCTTGAATGCTTCCAGGGATGGGGCATCTACCACCTCGCTGGGCAACCTGTGCCAGTGTTTCACCACTCTCATTGTGAAAAATTTCTTCCTTATATCTAGTCTGAATCTACTCTATTTAGTTTAAAACAATTACCCCTTGTCCTATTGCAACAGTCCTGCTAAAACATCTGTCCCCATCTTTCTTATAAACCCCCTTTAAGTACAGAAAGGCTGCAATAAGGTTGCAGGACCCTGCACTTTGCCTTGTTGAACCTGATGAAGTTCACATGGGCCCACTTCTTGAGTCTTGTAAGTATGTACTGCTGAAAAGAAATGGGACAAAGCTGGTATTACTTGAAATTCTTGGATGACAAAGACTGAAATGTTAAAATATTGTTTAAAATATGTCTGGGATGAACATGGTATAGAAGATGCATATTAAAAATATGATTACTTTCTTCTTTGTTTTTTTTTAATCATGGATAACAAGGATCCACAGACCTTGAAAACACACACAACAGAAAAATACAGGCTAGAACTGTGTTACAGAACATTGAAGAAAACTGGAGAATAATGAACCTATATTTGGTCCAGCCTGTAATGCAGAAGAAAAAAAACCCCTCAACTTCACATTACTGAATATTTCAAATGCTGAAAAGGATACTGACTCATAACAAAACATCGTTAATGACGATCATGAAATAGCTTCCAGTTTTTATTTTTTAAGGAGAGAAGTACTGTGACTATGGATCAGGAACTTCTTTTAGACCAGCAAGCCTCACTCTTTAGTGCTCAGGAGTCATAAGTGAGTCACCAGAGGAGCTCCCCAATTTGGAGATGTTAATTTTGGATAACTCGTACATAACAGGGATATTCTAGAGATCAGGGGTGTTCAAGTTATGGTTTTTAATGGCAGGCAGCACCATTAAGGAATATATGGGGCAACTGGTGCAGCATCAACCACAGGAAAAAAAGATGATAAGCATTAAAGGAAAGTAAACTACATTTAACATGATTTATACAGAATAGTCCACTCTGGCTTCCACAGTTAACCATATAAACTAATAAATACCTTTGTAAGAAGTTTGATTTACTAGCATATATTGCTTGGCAAAACCCGCTTAAATTACAGTATTAGCTCTATACAGTATTGCCAAAGCTTACACTAATTTGAATTCAGAACAGATTGGCAGATATATGCCCAAAGCAGCTTTCAAACAAAAGTCATTGGTCAAATATAAATACAATTCCTTGGAAGTTAGATTTAGGGTTTATGTTATGTAACATATACATCATTAAGAAATTAAAAAAATATGGGTGATGACCTCAAAAATGGTAGCATGGTAAATGATGTTTAGGGCAGGAATTATAAAGAATGATCTCAAACCATTCAAAAGGAGGTAAAAAATTTATTTCACTGTTGCTTGTAAAAATGTTCAGAGATGTCAGTCTGCTCAGTTCATCGAAGAAAATTTGAGAGGTAACTTGACAGCAGTATACAAGCACTTCCAATGGGAGAAAATATGGGCTTCTACAGGTTTCCAACACAAAAAGGCTTAACACAACAGTAGCTGAAAGCTGAAGCCAGACAAATTCAAACTAACCATTAGGAAAAAACTACCAAGAAAAGTAATTCATTTTCTACTTCTTGATGTCTTCAAATGAAAACTAGACATCTATCTAAAAACCACACTTTAATCAAAGTCAAGCTGTTCTATTCAGCGCCTGAATACACTGACAAAAGAACTGTTTGCAATACACATAAGATCAAAATACATATTCACAGGTCAGGCTTGGTCTTAGATTTTATACACCTAGTTTCAGCAACTATGTATACATAACACTAAACACTGTTCTTTTGTTTCATTTTCTTTGCCATGAAATGTTTTCTCAATCGTAGCAATCCTTGCTCTTGGAAACATTTACAAAGAGAGACCCCCTATAGTGATATTTATGTTCTTTCTAAGGTTCTCATATACCATTTCTTACTGTTAATAGCGTGAAAACTATATATAACTGTTCTACACTTCAAATTACTCAATTTACCTGAGATTCTTTTTTTTTCTGCTAAATATGCATTCTGCAACTTTGTCATTTGTGTACAAGAATATAACTTGAAGTTTTCTTTTAACAGTTTTCTATATAACAGATTCCATTTTTTTCTTGTTCAGTTTGATACTTCATTACTTTCCACCCTCAGAAAGAGTTACAGCATGCTTGAATCATTACAATTCTTTTTCCACGACTTGCAGTTCACCCTATAATTCTATTCCAAATTATACGATGTGTAAAATACATACTCAACAAAATGTGTGAATATTCGCAGCTCTATTAAAAACCAATCTAACTTCTTTGGTATTTCTCAATACCAAAAGTATTATGCTCAAAAATTTCTTGAGATTGTTACAATACTAGGACTCTGAATAAGGAAGCAATTTTCCCTCTTACTCATACTTTTTTTCAAATGTGAATGTATAAAGTTCTTGGAGTCCATTCTCCTGCACAGTCCTAAGTTTGGCACACTGGAGCTGTGGACTATCTGACTTTTGCATTTACTATGCAAAAATCTGATCTATTTCTTTGAAAGCTTAACACTTTTAGGTTGGTGAACTTCAATTACTTTTTTATTATTTTTTAAAAAACTTTAAGAATACCTTTATATTTCATGCTGACACCATGTAATATTAACAAGAAACACTCAGCCACACTTCTGGTCAGTCAACCATCTTTCTTCAAGCGCTTTCCAGAGTAACAGCCTGCACATCACATACCTGGGAACTGCTGAGTGAAATGAGTTGCATTCTCTGCCAATCCAGTAGAAAAGTCTCATCTTGACTGAACTATACCATTATCCAAAATAGCATTACTGAAGTGTGCTTTGTTCACCATGCCTTGGACATTAACAGAGGCAACCAGGCATGCTGGCAGCCTTAGTAAGCTAGTGGTAGACTTTCAAAGCATTTTGAGTATTGCTCTGCATCCGCACATAAATTAAGCAACTTAAACACAAAGTTTGACTTGCTTGCTTTTGTGCTATCCAATGTTTCCACTTATTCAGGATGGAGATAATCTATTCGGAGAAGCACAGTGCAATGTTTATTAAACAAATGCTGTATAAACTTAAGCTCATCAAATACTTCATTACCGAGTTGATACTTACAAACAACAAAAACGGTCAACTGCAAACACAGATTCTTGTGGCCCTACTCTCATGAAATATGTTGATTATATGAGTGGCCCCTTGAAGCCAATGAGACTGTTGGTGGAGCAAAGTGACAGTGAAACACAGTACAAGAACCACAAATGTGTGTATTTGAGAACTAAATTGCAATGACAGTATCATAAGTGTGGCCCATGCTAACAGAGGGATTTTGTATGTGCTTTGTAACAGTGAGCTTCAGAAGAAAGAAGCTATGATAGCTGAGCCTACGAGCCCTCACTCTGTTTTACCGCAGACGCCTCTGTGCAGGTGACTTGGGAGATCGTTGCTCCTTGTTTTCTCAGTCCACATAGTCTGCACAATGCTTACCAGCTCGCTTCCCAGACATGTACGCCTAAATATTTAATACTTCTGTTACTACTGGTCCCACTGCAGTATGACTTCTGCAATGACTGAAATGTGCTGAATAAAATGAGCATGTAACTCATGATTTCATGAAACTCCTACTTCCTGCTCTTCATGTTCATCTTAATAGTGACAAATTTTTCCCATCTGTAACATTAATGCCTTTGTTAAATTTATTTACTCTGTTGTTTCTAATTGAAAATAAGAAATTTAAATTTTTTTGTGCTTCAGTCACTGAAGTTATGATTACATTGTGAAGTTTGTAGAAAATAAACTATAACATAGTTATATTCATGTAAAATATGTAAGACTTACTTCTGCTTTCAGGCATCTGAATGACTGAAACCAAACTGAAGAGCAGGCAAAAACCGTATGATAAAAAATAGTTTTAAAAAAATCAAGAGAAGTTTAAAACTAAATTAAAAACTGCAAAGTTCACTTAGTTCTGATTTAGATTATGCATATGCATAAAGATTAATACGTCTACTCCAGTAACTGTCTAACTACACTAGGAAAAAGTCAATCTTTTCCAGGATCAGAGCCAGCATTACCCAAATTACAACCATATTTTTCTCTCACAGCATGCTAAAAAAAATTAGATTTGTCATAACTGAGACTAATATCTGGATTGTCCTGCCATTTAACAGATGAGGGGCCCGCATGTAAATATTAAATTGCTTAAAAAACAGCTACAGAAAAGACAATAATTACCAGAGATGAGCAGCCACAAATTCTGAAAACTCAAAGCCATTTTTTACATTTATAGAGATATAAGAAGAATGTGACCTATTGCATGAGAACTTTTTATAAAATGATTTTCTTTTGTAGATGCAGTATGCAAAGCCAAGCCACTGTTACGTTACAAAGGATAGTATGCAGTGAACAGCTTTTTTTTTTTTCATCAATTGTAAATATCTAATTTACTATCCTGAAGACTAGAAAGCAGATTTGCCTAACTTGTATTACGAAAACTGACTTTCACAGAACCATTATAAAGATCACTATGTTATCTTAATATCCTAAAGTCGTCAAAATTTTAGTGAAAGAAAGAAGATTAAAGAAGGATTTTGTGCCCATTCTCTATACAGCTAAATCCCTAAACTAATGATTAGTCATAAAAGCTGCAGCCCATTAGCTAAACACCATAATAAGGGGCTACCATCTTGATTATATAATGTTCTTTGAATGGCTGACTACAGGATTTTAGCATTTTAAACTGATGACGGAACACTCACTGTTTGCTAACTTCTAATGCTCATCCAACACCATCCTTTTTAAAACTACAAAATAACATGAGTTTCTAGAGCCTTTTTCCAATTCTAAAGTCAATACTGGAACTTGCTATAATGTTTCTGCTTTTTTTTCAATCAATGAAATAGCAACAGATTTTGAAAAATTCATATGTTTAAGAGTTTGCAGAGTTTTTTTTAAAGTACTGACACAACTGGAAGACAGAAATCAAGTTCATTTGAAAATATCTTTGTGCACTATTAACATTACTTTTAAACAAAAGAAGAATGTTGTGAGATGGTGATGGTGCCTACTGACCAGCCATACATAGATCTGCCCCACGGCTCTACAGAGATCTAAAATGATTGCTGCTTTGCCACATTTTCTAAGAGGAACTATAATGACGTATTCTAGACATATCTAAAGCCCTTATTAATTCATTATTTAGCCAAAACATTTTCCATACTTCATTAGTATGTGCAGAAGAGCCATACAATCCATTTCTCTAGATTCACCAGGATAAGCTACTTGCAAGACCAACCAGGTGTGTGGTGATACTACTAAAAGACAGAGAGGACACTGTATTCAAGGCATAGCCTACCACTACCATCAAACCACTGAGATCATTCTGGTAAATGGCATGTGTGTGTTTGTTTACTTACTGTGGCAGGTTGGTAATTTTATAAAATAGCTTTGCATTTGTCTTCCTTTTATTCAGTTGCTTAGAATCACCAGGAATATTTTGGCAAAGCAAACGCACGCACAAGATCTGTTTCTTTCTTGTTTATTGGTTCCTGTGGTTATTTTTCATTTAAGATGGTGAATTGGATCTTAGATAAATAGGGAAACCTTTACCAAAGGTAATTTGAACAGGAAGACAGTATAGAATCATAGAATGTTTTGGGTTGGAAGGGACCCCTAGAGGTCATCTAGTCCAACCCCCCTGCAGTGAGCAGGGTCACCGCTAACTAGATCAGGTTGCTCAGAGCCCCATCCAACCTGACCTTGAATGTTCCCAGGGATGGGGCCTCCACCACCTCTCTGGGCAACCTGTTCCAGTGTTTCACCAGCCTCATTGTAAAGAATTTCCTCCTTATATCCAGTCTAAACCTACCCTGGTTTAGTTTAAAATCATTACCCCTTGTCCTCTCACAGCTGGCCCTACTAAAAAGATTTTCCCCATCTTTCCTATAGGCCCCCTTTAGGTACTGAAAGGCCACAATCAGGTCTCCCCGCAGCCTTCTCTTCTCCAGGCTGAACAAGCCCAACTCCCTCAGCCTGTCCTCATAAGAGAGGTGCTCCAGCCCTCGGATCATTTTAGTAGCCCTCCTCTGGACCCACTCCAACAGTTCCATGTCCTTCTTGTGCTGAGGGCTCCAGAGTTGGACACAATACTCCAGGTGAGGTCTCACCAGAGCAGAGTAGAGGGGCAGAATCCCCTCCCTCGACCTGCTGGCCACGCTTCTCCTGATGCAGCCCAGGGTACGGTTGGCCTTCTGGGCTGCCAGTGCACATTGCCGGCTCATGTCCAGCTTTTCATCCACCAGCACCCCCAGGTCCCTCTCGGCAGGGCTGCTCTCGATCCTTTCTTCCCCCAGCCTGTATTGATACCAGGGGTTACCCCGACCCAGGTGCGGGACCTTGCACTTGGCCTTGTTGAACCTCATGAGGTTCACACAGGCCCACCTCTCCAGCCTGTCCAGGTCTCTCTGGATGACATCCCGTCCTTCTGGTGTGTCAACCGCACCACTCAGTTTGGTGTCATATAATGAGCAACAAATTATTTCAAGCAAAATACAAAAGAGTGACGGGTAAGCAACTGATATTTTCTTGCATTAAAAAAAAAACAAAAAAACCAACCAAAAAACCCCCCAATTAGCAGATATTTCTTTTTTTCAAATACAAGTTTTCCTAATTTTTTCACAGGCATTAATAACTATGTATTACAATGTTTCAGCTATTCATGCTGTAGTTACATGAGATGGTATTTTAAAGACAGCTAAATCAAACTAACGTCTGTTCTCTTCCCTGTGGCTCCAGCCGTGGGTTAGGCCAGCAATGAGAAGTTGGTGTTAGCTCAATACACTGAGTAGTCTCTGTGAACCCAGCTAGGATAATTTGTTTAAAAGCAATACACTCTGATCACCAGGTGATGGAAAGTCTCTTCCTTGTGGATGCAAACACTGATGATAAGAGGATGAAGAGGAAAGATTTAGGGCATGACAAATAAATCTCTTTTCTTCCTCTCACAGAAATTAATAACAATAATACCCCCTCCAAATTACAAATCAAATTTGAAATAATATATGCGGGATTTTGTATGGTATCGTTTAGGTCTGTCTCACAGAACACCTTAACACAGCTCTTCATTTTCAATCTAATGTAGCAGATCGGAATGCAGATACATAGTTTATCATTTTTAATTAAAATACAAAGCCTACGGCGAAACATGTGCTCATAATTTATTCACTTAAGAAGTAATATGTTCCAAATATGTAACTGAAAGAGAGTCAGATGGATGGGTCGTGTGTAACTAAGAATTGGGACCAAGAGGCTAAGAGCTTTCTACTTGAAAGGACTAAACCAAACAACAGTTTCTGACAGTTTTAGCACAACATCATTTGTATCTCAGTTGCATCAACAGCATCAAATCTCTGCCTCATTTTACCTTAATGCAACATTAAACAAAATTTGCAGTAGAAAGTATACTTTTGGTTAAAAAGTATGTCTGCAGGAATTTTCAAAACATTTACAAGTATGTAGCAAACAACTTTGGTAATCCAACTTTCATGGAATGGGACTTATCTGCCTCTTGGTTTTAATTGCTACATATTTTTCAAGAAAAAACCCAGATTGTTTAATTCTCTTTGCTGTGCTCTGTCAAACCACATTTCTTGTCTTCAAACAACAGGATCCAAAAGGATTTTGGATGAATAGGGGTTAGAGTTACGGATTACTATTTTATATTAGGGATGCAGAGAAAGCAATAATGGGCAATGACTAATGGTGATTAAAAGAAAGCGTACAATCTGGATAGAACCTAAATAAAAACTGCAGCAAAACCTTCACAATTCTTAAGTGTGGGAAGTACTACTTGTGATTTAGAAACAGTAAATACTGAACACATGATGAAAAGGACTATAAAAATTTGTGGACGTATGCAAACACACCTAAGAGACTGTAAGATTCTAACAGTAGGATGGTACTAGAAGTGTAAAATTCTGCAACATCAGATGAATTTAAGAGGATGTTCAGTTCAGATGAAGTATCAAGAAAAATTATAGTGATACTCCATCAGAAATGTTATTTGGAGAAAAATGATGGAAGCTCCTTTTTTGAACTAGTTAAAATTGGCAATGAGGTAGGGGGAAATGTTAAAGGAAAAAGCCTGTGCTGAGAGGCAATTGAGGAAGGACACATTGACAGGATGACAGATCAGTTTGTTTCTAGTATCTGTGATTTCTAAAGCACCGTCAATATTCTGCAGGAATTTGCCACTAATGCTTTGCAGAATATATACTAAGGGTTAGGAGGCAATGCATACATTGCACTAGGCGTACTTCATCTTTTTTTCTCAATGACCACCTGAACTTTATGAATGGCAGATTAAGCCTGCACTCCATTCTAAAGTTCTGACTTCTACTTTGCCTTATGATTTTGCTTGAATGAATTTTACCAATACCTCATTCAGAAGCTTTGCAATTCCACTTCTCCAAACCAATAAATACATTTGAAGGATTTTAATGAGTCTTGTAACATTTTAAAACAAGCTATCAACATGCACATTTACAAGGCAATGTAATTTTGCTTAACAAATAACTTTCTGATGTTTTAAATCTTCCTGAGGCAAGACAGGACACCACAAAGGTTAAAAAACCCACAAGCCCTGACCCTTAGTAATGTTGCTGTCAGCAGTAGGGATGTAACACACAGTTGCAGATCATATTGTCACTGCTTTAAAACATACAGAAATGGGTAGAGACTCACAATGATTCACTAGATCAGCATCAGAACCATTTAGCTGCAAAATCACTCATTGGACTTAGACACCACGCTGAACACAGAAAGTCTCCTTGATTTAAAATCATATTGGAAGCATTTCAGAGGAGAAGGACCTCTGTACTATGGGACCGTATTCCATGCTTCTAAAAGTAAAAGCAGCAGATTCCATCCTAAATTCAATCCTAACCCCAATCAGCTTCGACTCCAACACATCTGAAGAGCAGAGGGGTCATCAGCACAGGTATTCACAGCAAACACAAAGCAAGCATAGCAGCCCTTTGCTTCTCCTGTCATGCTAATGGTATTACCACAAACAAACCACAAAGCCAGGATAACACCACAGTGGGCTGGTTCTTGGCTGCCAAAGGTATCGTTAGGAAATAAGATTATTACCTTGAGCAAACTACAAAGATTCGGTCATTCTAGCCCACTCATCTGTTTTGGATTAGCCAACTGAACACTTAAATATCACGATAGGTTGCTTAATGATTTGGTTCAGACAGCACTACTGATTGTAAATTGTCAAAGCTCTATTTTGCCAGACTTTTTCATGAGCTTTACAAATACACAAAAATACAAGCTGCGACATCTTTTTCATTGAATTCTAATGTATGTCCTCATATACTCCATGTGGTGTACTCTCCTGAAAAGCTGAAGCAAAAGGCAGTACTCTGTAATGACAGAGCAGCAAAAAGGATATCTTGACAACACATGACACTAAGGTGATACCTCACATCGAACACCAGATCAATTCCCTACTAGCAAAGGCTAATGAAAAAAGCTACTTTATGAAATAAATCAAACTGTAAATTTATGCCCCTATCCGACATCCCCTTTTAGACATATATGCTGAAAACCACCTGATTACACTTGTGGCTTAGTGAAATGTACATACATATACAGGAGATTAAACCTGTTTCGTCCACCTTTTAGTCCTATGATACAATAAATCTAAGTAACAGCTTCAACAACACTTCCAGTTAAATCTTGAAACAGACTTTTGATATCAGTATCCATTTTCATGCCAACATCACTTACAGAAAAAGCTTTTAAAGCTTTTTTCATATAAATTAATAAACTAAATTATGGAATCTATTTAGTATATATTTAGTAATGTAGTAAACATTTATCTAGAAATATTCCTCTAGAAATTTAGCTTACAGTCACAGGCACTGTAACGTTATCACAAGTCTCACAGTATTCAACTTTTTTCTCTCTCAATAACTCATGATACTGGAGCCCTGAATTTACATGAAAATGTCATGTTTCAGTTAAAACCAAGCAGATGAGTTTCAAGAACAGGGAGAAAAGTATTAAATCCAGCATTAAGAAGCAAATGCAATATTTTCCTACTTACTAACCAAATCTCATGCTCCCTTACTGAGAAGGCAACAGTCATTTATCATTTTAACATGCATGGAGAGAATGCTGCAACATACCCACAGATGCAGAGCAGCATCACATCACTAGTTTAAAAAGAAAAAAAAAAAAAACCCCCTTTTTTTTTTTTTAAATTGAGATATATCACTTGAACACTTAATTTTCAAGTGTAATTTCCTGTATTTTAGAAACTTACTACTGTAGGCATTGACGTAAGATAAAGCCAGAGATTCTGATCAGATTTGAAACTTCCTGGACTTGATTCACAGTATTATCTCCATTTGATTTCCTACAGCTGGTCTGAAGAGGAGTAAAGAGCTGATTAGATTGGAGACAAACATTTTCAGCAGGTGGAAGTAGAGAGCAGAAAAAACCCCCATACTTGCTTGTACACAAAGCAGACAGTTTTGGGGGTGATCTTTTCTTTTTGAAAAGCTATTTCGGCGCTCGCTAAAACCATTAACAAAATCTAAAGAATAATTTACCACAGTTTTAGCACGTTATATAAGGCCTATGAAAGACGCAAGCACTAGGTTTTTCATGAGAACCCAGTTCTCTCCAGTCCGACGGCCCCTACTTGTCTATGAAATAGCGCTACTTAGTTTAAATTATTGCATGCAAAAAACCCGCCACCAACACCAGTATTTCACATTGAAGTAAGATCCCCTACACGGCTCTAGTACTGAGTATTTCAGCTAAATCCTGGCTCCGTCCTATGGCCACTGGGACGCAGTGCCCTAGAGCACTACAGAAAATCATCTTACTGGAAGAGGACAAACTGCCTCAAGACTGCTGACATAACAAAGCATGCGATACAATGCCTTATGATTAAATGTATGAATTACATATGCCTTCTGCTTCTTCCTTACATTGTCACTAAAATGATATTTCTTATATACCTGTCTTTACTGTCTCTCTTGGCTGACCTGCTACTTCAATTAATTGTTTGGCTGGCAATAAATGAACCGTCGTTTAAACGATACCTTTCTTAGTCATTCTTCAAAGTCAAGCCTGAGAAAAATTTTCAAAGATAATTAAAACACTTTCAAGCATTAACAATTCCCTTTGTTAGAACAGAGATTTGGTTTTTTGTTAGCATCCAATGAAATATACTGAAAAATATTTGCATCTGCAAATATCTTCCCTAATACATCGAAATCAACCCTATAGTACATATGCATGGAGTACTGTATAAAGCACAATTCATCCTACTTTTAACTGTTTTCTTAATAGACCTAGATAATTATTACAATTCTTCTGTGACTTCATCAAGAAGATCATACAAAAGATGTTTTAACTCTGATCTCAACATTATTGACGAATTTCAAACTACAGGGCTCAGTCCTGCACTGCCGTAATCAAAAGCACAGATTCCACGTTAAAAATATACACTCAAACCAAACATTCTGATCCAGATTAGTCTTACTTCTTTGCAATTTCATTAAAACTACATTGAAATAATGCAAATGGAACAGCCACAACAACCAATGAACAGAACCTTTTTTTTAATCGTCTGTATCTCCAGTTGATTGAATCAATTTATAATATTAAAACCAAAAAAAAAAAAAAAAGAAAAAAGAAATAACTCATGTCTATGCTTCATTTCTTAATGGTTTACTTCAGTTCATGAAAGAAAAGTAGCAGTTAATCAGGTAATTGGAACACTTCTGCTCACCTAAATGGTATGCCAATTCCAAACTGGAACACATAGATTTTTGCACCCTTATGGTATAGATGCATTGAGAGTTGAGGAAAGCTTATTCTCTCCTCTACCTTAAAAGCAGCAGTCATGCCCTCACAAGCCTTTTCTTGTGAAACAGACCACGTAACAAAGACAAACCAATTCTCCTCCACCCCAGAAGTCTGCATACAGATATCTCCAATATCCAGCACGACCTCAGAGGTCACAAAACCAAAAAAGGACCAGACTGAGGTCCTCTTTTATACAGCAAGAAATAAATATCCCTTTTTGATACCGTGAGAAATAAATATTTCTCATTCAAACTTGTCACTTTTTCAGTAAAGTTACATATGTAACAGAAAAAAGTTCACATTATGCAAGACAGGCTGAGCCTACAAGCAAGGGTAGTGCCCTGATAAATACATAGACAACAAATATTTTGGAGGTGGGTGGGGGAAACGTGTTCCTTTTTCTCTCCAGAATTTTTGAAAATTGGAAGCTTGTGTGTAGAGGCACGTCTGCCTACACCTACATGGTTCAACAGAACAAAGAAGGTATTCCTTCACTGAATATTTCCTACTGTACTGCTGGAAAACCCCTACTGCGGAAACAGCTCCCATTGCAAGACTGTTTGGCACGGCAGCCATGCAGCGCAGCCTGAAGGAGCTACTGTCACGCTGGAAGTGATGCTGCGTGCCTCTACCCCCAGGCCAGGATGCTCCATTGCAAGTAAAGAGTAGCAGCGACTTTAATCTCTGCTACCAGACAATTCTGCCTCCAGGGCAGGCCTCTAACTTAGCAGCAGATATTTTTTCATGTCAGCCCCACAGCCCAGCAAGGCCTCCTGCCTAGAGCGACGCAGCTCCGGCTCCAGCATACAAACCCAGACCGCGCTGTGCCTCGAGGTCAGAACTACAACCACCCTTTCCTTTGTTGCAATGATTTAACTTCTGTTTCCATCACAGCTAGGTATGCAGCGCTTTGTCGGAAGCGGAAGACTCCAATATTACGCTGACGAACCGTCCCGGCAGACACGACATCCTTGCTGCAGCGGGCTGACACGCTGGGGCAAGTGCTGGAGGTCCTGTGGGCCCCAGGGCAGAACTATCAGCACCGTCACCTCCTGGGACACGATCACCTGGCCATTTTGTCAACCTCGGCAGCTCCTGCCTCAGCAAAGCTGCACAAAACCAGAGGCTGCAATCCCAGTTTGGAAGCGTGCTGGCAAATGACACTTGGCGTGCCCACCGCCTGCGGGGCAGGTACTGCTTTGGAAGCAGACGTGCTGTACATCACAGTAATGATCCAACCCTTCTTTCTTGGCAGCATAATGAAGTCCCACCCTGCAGCACTAACACTGCAATTTCTGCTTTTCAAGGTAAAGCTCTCATTGCTAAGCAATCCGCACTACAGGTTCACTACAACACCGTGAGGAAAATGTGGAGGCAGTGTTGCAGTGCTTCCCTAGAAATGACCAGTGAAACTCATCCGTGACAACTAGTGAAACTAATCCATAAAAATCTGTAAGACTGGTCATATGAACTGAACTTCATTGGAGGGAAGGACTTCAACAAGGCCCACAGCTTATTTCTGCCAGAAACCTCTTGTTTGGTCCTTAGAAGAGCATCACAAATGAGAAACAGAGCTGTTTCTGTGGAATGTGGGAAGCCCTTCCCCAGCCTCATGGGGCATTCATTAAAGCATCGTATTTTCCATGCATGGCCTAAATGAAATATAATCCTTTGTTTGCCAAAATACAATTTTTCTTATCTAAACCTGCAATAGATTCTTCTATCTTACTTCAAAATAAATAAAGCTTTGCAGTATATTGATTAAACTCACGCCATCTGAGGTAACTGCGTGTGTAAAGATATTCATTTACCTATAAAAATTTACTTCTATAAGTACATATATTTACACACACTTAACACACCTAAATTTAAACTAACAACTTGTAGCACTTTCATTCAAAAGACACCACGCAAAACAGTTGGAACGATGGTTACTCATGACTGGGTTTAGTGTGTTACAAGTGTTATAGCTGTTAATGTCTCCCTGGATGATCTGCTGTTTCAAAGCCACAAGGACATGATCTAACTCAATTATAACCCACAGCTGACCTGTGAAGCTGTTATTAGCTGAACTTACAAAAGAACCACCAGTACCGCAAAATAACTCAGTACACACGAGTCTGATTTTCATGGTTCGCGTGTCATGTTTCACCGGTCATGGAGATACCTCTAAAAGGAGATTTTGACAGACTAAGTACAGTATGTAAGATTAATAGAGCAAACAAAAACAAAATAACACTGTTGTTCTTGTAAGTACAACAGAGACATCTATATTTTTAGAAAATCTTTATACCACATCACAGCACATCTTTCTCAATAGAAACAAACATTTTTCCTCCCATATGTACTGCTTTTCTCAAACCACATAAAGTGCTATATACATTACTGTCATATTGCTTGCAAGGATTTCATCAGACAATCTATGTCAGCTTGTAATTTATGGAGAAATGGAAATGACTTTGTAAGTACTGTGTGTGAACAGGAGGAAAACTATCAAATATCCAAGAAAATCCTTCAATTAGTTGGTTTTTTCCCTTCCCATTCTTCTTACAGTCCTAGGAAATGGTACAAGAGATGGGGAAAGATGGAACTAGGGCACATGTAATTCTGAATGTTTATAATAGTATTAGTTAAATGTGTTATATTGCCTAGTTCCCAGCAATCCAATGCTACAATCACACAGCCGTATACAGGAGCAAACACCTGCTGTAAATAGTCATTGAAAAGCAGTAATAATATTAAAAACAAAAAAGACATTTCAAGACAACACAAAATGGAAGTGACCCTGCTGGCTACTAACTTCAGCATCAGTTGCTCTACAGCCAGCTTGAAATGACTGACTGCCAAGTCTTTACTATATATTTATAGTATATTTATTCTTATATAAACATATTTCTACATTATATAAACATTTATTTTTTTTTCCCCATTGTTGATACACTTTTCCCTATGACCCAATAAGAAGGCTATTTATGTACCAACAAAGTGTTCCTTAAGATGTGGGGGCCATATCTACCATCACAGTATGAGTGTCCACAGTATCACTGTGGATACTCAGATGGGCTTCTGCTCCTCAAAAGACCATATGCCTCGTGTGCGTGTGTACATGTGCACGCGTGTGTGAGCATGAGCACGTGTAAAATTGTGCTTAGAGAGGCACGTCACAACATCCTCAAGCATTCCCCTTAACCTGAGGTGGTATAGCCCACAGACTTTTAAGAGAAAAATTGAAATCCCACAAACTTTCTAGGCACAATATGACTGCAATACAACTTTTTGGCCTGTATTTGTAGAAGCACTATTTCACATACCTCTCATGGATTTCGGCACGAGCAGTGTCTGTTCAGTGCTTGTGAAAATGAGATGACATAAATTTATCACGGTATGACAAGAATTCAACCCACCATAATCTGAGAGGTCCTTCTGAGGTGCAAAAGGCCAATAAAATAGGCTTCATTAAAACAAATGCTGCAAGACAATTGTTCTGCAGTTCCCTGAGAACAATCCTTTCAACACTGACACTAGACATATTTCTCAGTGGGAAATACCCTAACTTATTTTTATTCTTTTCATTGTGAGGTAGCAAGAACCTGAATTTCTAATAGTAATCTGCCAAACCCCCTAGATTTCAGGGAGAATTTTATTCATCGTTTTATATATATATGAAAGAACAGCTCCTGTACAGAAGAAAAAAAACCCCTATGATTTTAGATATCTTCACAGAATTATTGCTGATGGGACAAGATTATTATTAAGAGATGACTTACTTTAAAAGCAGATGGAGTGTATTTTAAAAATTGGTTTACTGGAAGACTTGAATCTTACGTAAACCAACATGATACTTCAAGATGTAATCCCAGTGCAGTTGGTATTGTAAAACTAGAAGCTAAACATTCAAAGCAGAAAAACCATATCCCTCTCTAGTCAAAGCTCTTAGCAGGGTGATAAATATTTTGGAAGTGATTATACATTTATCAAGTGAGTCTGTTTATTTAAAGCCATTAAGGGAGAGTATAGCTGCCCATGGATATTAAGATTTATCTCACCTGGTCTTAGACTGTTGTACTAGAGACATCTGGTTTTGAGCTAATCACCCTGAGCTCTTTTTAAAATTGTTGAGGCTAAACAGGCACTTTGTGTGATATATGCGGCCTGTTTCAGACATCTACCTCAGGATGAGATGAACTGTATCTCAGAAGTGCTTATTTTTCTCCATTTGCTGTAAAAACAATGATAAGGATAATAAGCTACTAGTCTAATTTAAACAAAAGCAATGTCTACAGTGTGGTGGGACGTCACTTGTAAAACTTAAATCCGGCAAGGTTGTAAATATCCTAGAGAAGGCCTACCTCATATATCTGACCTTGGTGCTACAGCCTAACGAGCAACACTAAGGATTCAGACACAGCAGCGGAACAGGCATACAAAATGGTACACTTGAAAACATAACAGAAGCAAATGTTTGCTCTTGTTCTTACAAAAAAAGTATATAATAGAATCATAGAATGTTTTGGGTTGGAAGGGACCCCTAGAGGTCATCTAGTCCAACCCCCCTGCAGGGAGCAGAGACACTGCTAACTACATCAGGTTGCTCAGAGCCCCATCCAACCTGGCCTTGAATGTTCCCAGGGATGGGGCCTCCACCAACTCTCTGGGCAACCCGTTCCAGTGTTTCACCACCCTCACTGTAAAGAATTTCTTCCTTATATCTAGTCTAAACCTACCCTGGTTTAGTTTAAAACCATTACCCCTTGTCCTATCACAGCCGGCCCTACTAAAAAGATTTTCCCCATCTTTCCTAGGCCCCCTTTAGGTACTGAAAGGCCGTAATCAGGTCTCCCCGCAGCCTTCTCTTCTCCAGGCTGAACAACCCCAACTCCCTCAGCCTGTCCTCATAGGAGAGGTGCTCCAGCCCTCGGATCATTTTAGTAGCCCTCCTCTGGACCCGCTCCAACACTTCCATGTCCTTCTTGTGCTGAGGGCTCCAGAGTTGGACACAATACTCCAGGTGAGGTCTCACCAGAGCAGAGTAGAGGGGCACAATCACCTCCCTCGACCTGCTGGCCACGCTTCTCCTGATGCAGCCCAGGGTACGGTTGGCCTTCTGGGCTGCCAGTGCACATTGCCGGCTCATGTCCAGCTTTTCATCCACCAGCACGCCCAAGTCCCTCTCGGCAGGGCTGCTCTCGATCCTTTCTTCCCCCAGCCTGTATTGATACTGGGGGTTACCCCGACCCAGGTGCGGGACCTTGCACTTGGCCTTGTTGAACCTCATGACCTCTCCAGCCTCTGGTCCAGGTCTCTCTGGATGACATCCTGTCCTTCTGGTGTGTCAACCGCACCACTCAGTTTGGTGTCATCTGCAAACTTGCTGAGGGTGCGCTCGATCTCGCTAAATCATTGATGAAAACGTTAAACAGCACCGGTCCCAGTACGGACCCCTGAGGGACACCACTCGTCACCGGTCTCCATTCGGACATCGAGCCATTGACCACTACCCTCTGGATGCGGCCATCCAGCCAGTTCCTTATCCACCGAACAGTCCACCCGTCAAATCCATAGCTCTCCAATTTAGAGAGAAGGATGTTGTGGGGGACCGTGTCAAAGGCTTTGCAGAAGTCCAGATAGATGACATCCATTGCTTTTCCCTTGTCCACTGATGCTGTCACACCATCATAGAAAGACACTAGGTTCGTCAGGCAGGACTTGCCCTTGGTGAAGCCATGCTGGCTATCTCGAATTATCTCCCTGGCCTCCATGTGCCTTAGCATAGCTTCTAGGAGGATCTGTTCCATGATCTTCCCAGGCACAGAGGTGAGGCTGACAGGTCGGTAGTTCCCAGGGTCTTCCTTTCTACCCTTTTTGAAAATGGGCACCATGTTTCCCTTCTTCCAGTCACCAGGGACTTCACCTGACTGCCATGACTTTTCAAATATCATGGAGAGTGGCTTGGTGACTACATCGGCCAATTCCCTCAGGACTCTGGGATGCATCTCATCAGGTCCCATGGACTTATGTGCGTTCAGGTTCCTCAGGTGGTCACGAACCTGATCTTCTCCTACAGCAGGAGGGGTTTTGCCCTCCCGGTCCCCCTCATGCCATCCATCAACTCGGGTGGAGTGGGGAGAGAGGCTGCCAGTGAAAACTGAGGCAAAAAAGTTGTTGAGTACCTCAGCCTTCTCTTCATCTGCTGTTACCAGCTTGCCGGTCTCGCTCATCAGCGGGGGTACGCTTTCTTTAACCATCCTTTTCCGGCTGATATACCTGTAGAAACCCTTCTTGTTATTCTTTGCATCCCTAGCCAAGTTTAGCTCCAGCTGAGCCTTGGCTTTCCTGACCCCATTCCTACACAACCGGACCACGTCCCTATACTCTTCCCAGGATGCCTGTCCCTGCTTCCACTGCCTGTGCAGCTCCCTCTTCCTCCTTAGTTTGACCAGCATCTCTCGTCTCAGCCATGCCGGTCTCTTCCCTTCTTTGCCCGATTTCTTACACCTAGGGATCGAGAGCTCTTGCGCTCTGTGGATCACATCCTTAAAGATCTGCCAGCTCTGTTCTGTTCCCCTGCCTAATGCCACTGCCATTCAGAAAGTTGGGTAGGGTCCTATGATACCTTGACCATCAGTCAAGGAGCTACTGGTCTATCGTAAGGCCCAAGTTGTTCTTGATGTATGGATGACTAAGCCCTGCTGGAGACTCACTCAGTACGTGTTCTTTCACATTTACTTTGATATACAGAGCAAGCTTAGGAAAGATACAGTCACTTTCAGTTTGAGACTTTTACAGGCTATTTTCTTCTTAAATTGAAATCATATCTACGCTATTGCAGTTTATTGACAATTCTTACTCATACGTTATCAATTGCTGACATGGTTTGTCAGCTGAGTTTATATTACATGTAGTAATTGTTAATATGACAATTATTTCATTAACTTTGTTTACTTTTTATGATACACTGTTTTTGATCACTCTGTTCCAACCAAACAAGAGGTCAGTAATTGTTTTGTCTCAAGGTATGCAGGATTCCTGACTGGCTAACTTTCACTCTACCGTGTACTTTAAAAGAAACAAAGGTTGTTAACAGCCATCCCCCCAGCCTAGTCTGAATGTTTTCCACCAACCTGTAACATGGATTTCATTGACCTAGTCTGATGGTATGAGCATTCCCTGTGCAAAATTTAAAAAGACAAGCTACTTAGCAAAGATATTCTCAATATTTATCAAATAATTTACAAGTACACACCAAACAATGTAAAGCATCAATAGATGCTTCAACTGCATGATCAGCCAGCTGAGTTCTAAGTGGGAATAAGCGAAGATATTTTTTACTCAGCTGTAGAAGATGCAGAGGCTGCACTAACCCAGAAGTAAGCATACTTGAAATGGATTAACCTTAAACTCATGTTTGAAAAGATTCATTTTGCTAGACTGCCCATAAATGGAGTGATATTCTTCAGGGCTGCTGGAGCTTTGATATCAGCTGTTATCAACTTGAATAAGGGCACAAAGCAAATGTACTGACCCAGTCTTACCATTCACATGTTCAGTATTTTTGTTATTTTCAAATGCACGAGTGGCAGTAAGATGCCCACATTCTACTTGCTTTTAAAAGAACGGAAGCAAATAGCCACTCTTACTGATTCTGATTCCTTTTCCCAGACAACCACAATATAAAATTTGTAGAGGTTTTTTTTTCATTAAATACAGCAAGAATGGACTCTCTTGATTCAGTCACCAATCAGGCAACTGATTTATATTGTGGCATAGAATACCATAATATATGGAATGGAGTATTATCGTAAGGAAGACAGAAGATATAGTCTGGTTAAAATATAAATGTTTTAGAGTTGTGCTTTTCCAATAAAGCAAAAAAATAAGCAAAATTCCAAATAATTTCAATTAAATGCTAAAAATGTCATTCTATTCGAAAGAGGTTGGTTTATCTATTTGGGAGTTCAAATACTTCTTAGGCTAGATCAATTTTCAAAGAAGACCTGCTGCAAGAAGTCATATGTATTGCTTTGCATATATTGAACTGAAATGGTCACAATTTCTGAAACAAACTATTTATTTAAACGTATTAAAATTGCTTTCTTTTTATGAGATAAGTAAGTTGTCAGATACTTGAATTTGCAATAATTTCAACCTCCTGTCCTGTACAATGCTTACTTGTAGTTCACAGATATACTTCACATAGACTCATGGTATTTTCTTAAAAATCCAGAAAACTTACCAAAAGGCCTTACGTTATCTATGGAGGAAAAAAAACATGTGGATAGTTCAAAGTATACTTTTCCTTGGTCCAAGCAGTATGCTAAAATAATCTAGAGTAAATACTGTATTCTCACTAACACTGATTTGGAAATAAAAAAATTTACATGTAAATACAGTTAATCAATGCAATGTGAGATAATGCAAGTTCAGCAATATTCAGAATTAAATATCCTGGCTGAATAGTTTAATTAAAGTCACACTCGCATTGGCTGCTCTTTAATCTTTGTTCTTTAACATTTACTGAAATGTCAGCAAAAGGATGATGGGAGACTCGCAATAATTAAACAGACAATAAAATAAAAGAAAAAACAAATATATGTACTGGAGAAAAATTAATGTATGTGCTGGGATTCCGTGTTTTAATTCCTGAAATGGGAAGGCCACTAGATTTCTGCTGTTCCACAGTCCCAAACAGCCTCCAGAATGGAGAACTGCAGTGCAAGGACCGTGAAGCAAACCACTAAGTACACTCTGAAGCCCCGATGCAGTCCTGAGTTTCTAATAAGTTTAGAGAAGTGGAAAAGCAAGCTCCTTTGCAAAGAAACTCCAGTATCTGAAGAAGCTTTATAACTTTGCAGACAACTCCAATCAGCTGTTCAAGACTTTTCCCACACTTTTAATGCAACAGACATACTTTTTCCAGACTCTCCACTGGCTTTTGCTGCTGTAAAAATGGAGTTGGCTTTGTATTAAGGGAAATGTAATAAATTACGCTGTTCACCTACAAGACCACAGAAGACAGCAATGAAAAAAAAAATACTGCTAACTTGAAAAAACAAAACCAGAATTAATCAGGGGGTGATTAATACGAGAAATCTAGAAATACATTTTCAGACTTCATCAAGCAGGAAACACTATGCTGAAATGAATAGGTAGGCCCAGTTCACTCCACAGATAGTGTAGTTGTGCAACAGACAGATTAGTAATGTGCATTCTAGTAACTCTTATATTTGGATTATTGTTGTTCAACTATACCTATATGGTTAGAATCACCGTAAGCAATGTAGCTACAAGGCAATCACAACTCCAGAATTAGAAAAGGAATCCACAGAACTCACTAAACCTGACAAAAAAAATTAAAATCAGAGTGAAGGTATGTGTTTTCTTCTGAGATATAATTGTAGACCCCATCTGTTAGACTTTAAATAGGAAAATATGTGCCTTCAAAAAAAGCCCCAGAACGTGGTGGGGGCGTTTGAGGAAAGACAGCTGAGAGGTTACCAAGCAGAAGCTCTTTTCCACCGGCACCAAAGGGAAATACTGGACATAATTGTAATGTCTCTTTAAAATATCTACGGTAACTACATAAAGCCACCAAGTGAAACGCAACAGCACGAAGAACTGAAGGTTACAAAGAAAGTACTTAGGAAGAATTTTAGCTGAAGACCAGAGCTGTCATCACAGGTTAGAGGGAAACACAAGCATCTCGTACAGAGCTGTGGAAAGGACCGGTTTGCACATAGTGGATGGACGGATGGATGAGCAAATCAACAAATAAAGCTGCTATAGGTATCTCAGTAAGTCTCAGCATGGCTGTATGGTGCACTGAGAAATAGCATAGTAAGTAGCGATCTCTAACGGAAAAAAATAATTTAACATTTACTACAAACTTAAAATATCATTACTACCGTTGCTGAAACCATAATCTTTATAAAGGACAGCTCCACGAGCCATAGAAAATGTTAGCCATTATTAAATATCTTGAAATTAGGTGTGATTGTTCCTTCCTGAGGGCTAACCAAATTCTTTTCAGATTCTTTTTGTATCTTTGTGTCATTGGGGAAAGAGGAAAGTGATTTAGAGACAAATTCTAAGTCAGTTTTCTTTTCACTTTGGCAGTTTGAATTTAATAGGAAGATTATGCAAGTCTCGCTGCCTTTTCCTTCCATCTCATGTCAGTCGGAGTGGAAGAGTTTGCATTATTCAAGGTCAATTAAGCCATGCAAATGCATTCTAAATGATTTTACAGTAGTAATAATAACTCTCTCCTCCTCAGAAGGATGTGCTGAATTTGTTAAAAAAAATTAACTTACAATAAAAATGCTGTAGGTGTTTTGGAATTTTATTCTCTGCTCAAAATAACTGAACAGATGCATGAATATAATAATCTTGAACTGGCTGTGTTATAGGTTTTAGGTACAAATTCCTCAGGAACTTGATCCATAGCTCTATCCTCGGAGCTACAGTGATGTAAGTCATAAAAAATGTCTCATATTCTGCTGCCTGCATTTCAGAAAAATTGTTGTGTTTGTTTAATTATCAAATTATTGCAACTTTTTAGCTTGAAATCAGGTTTTCAAAAACATGCTCTGACAACATTCAGTCCTGAATATAAATGATGGAAAAACTGAGATATATAATTTATTAATGTTTTTAAACTCTTAACACTATGTATTTTGATAAACATTGCTTGTAACATAAGCTACATTTGAAAAGCCAGGTCTCAGTGAAGATGGCTTTGCAAGTGTAAGAGTACCATTACAAGATAAGAAAACATTCCTAGTCAATGGGATGTTTTAAACCAAATAAAACTACGCTTCCCACGCAGCTCAGTCCAAGCCTCTCCCCCCAGAACAGGGACAGGTATACTGGCCAAAGATCAGTTCTGCAGCAAACATCTGTTTGAACAGTGTGACCCAGCACAATAAGGGGCACATCTGTGGCACTGTGAATTCAAGCTCTTGAGTATAAACTCAGTCATGTTGTGTTCATATTTAACAAACACAGCAATTACATAGCAATTACACTTGCAGCTACATTGACATAGAGTCTCTCCCTGAGGATCACAGGTAACTGCTGAAAAAGGCAAGGAAACCACCTCAATCTGCTGCTTTGCTGTATCTGACAATAGGAACACACCTAGTCCCTTTCAGACCAAAAGGGTTGTAGGTTGAGGCTTAAAACTGCTGAAGATGGTTTGACCTTCCCTTGACACGGCCAACTTAAAGCACAAAGGAATTGCCCATCTGAGACCAGTCAACCATGTACTTCTGTCTATTCCATTCCAGTATAAGCCAGGAGTAAATAAGCAACACAGAACAGACCAAGAGAAAGGATCACACAGAAATACACTCTTCTCATGTGGGAGGGATACACCTTCTGGGTGAAACAACAGCCCAGCTGCGTGATCAACTGCCTCTACTCTGTACCACCATAAAACAGCATTTGAGATGGAGCTGCAGGTGCAGTCAGGGTCTTCTTTCAGGTGGGAAGCAGCAGTAGCTACTTCACCCCACCCGTGCCTACCGGAGGCTGCCAGGTGATATCACTCCTCCTGCAATGTGAATCACTCCTGAAAGATGTGAGTGTCTGCATTTTAATTATTTTCAATAGTTCATAAAGTTGTCCATTTCTCTTCACCAAACACATTGTAGAACTGTACCCTGAAAAACTATCTAACCTAGAATCACGTTCAACTCAATCTTTTTAATAAAAGTATGACATCGAAAGCCATTTCTTGGGGAACAAGAGTCAGGAATTTGGGCGTAAGGGGTAATTTTTTTTTTTTTTTTTTTTTTCTAAGTAGAACATATTGTACTTTTCTTTGAAAAATATTGTAGAAAGATAAAAAGAAAGCCATTCATTTTATATTGCTGATATTTAGATGGAATCTTCCATGCTGATTAGATATTTTACACAAAACACTTGGAAATTACACCTCTTCTCAACACTCATTGTATTTAGCCCATGTCCCCTTTAATAGAGAGCTAACAATATTTACCACATATTTATGTTAAAATCACAGATCCAAGGATTCATTCACAATTCTCTCTTTTATGCAATTACGATGTTTGTGAAAAACGCAGATGCCTCATTGAACGTGCACATTTAAAATGATGTGATTGTATTCACATCTGTACAATATTTAAAGCCATATAATACATATAAATAGAGTCCTCAAGCTACTATGAAATGCCTAACACCTGGCAGATGAGATAGCGGCTCGTAGTAGTTTAAATACTGTATTTTAATTCATTTTTCTGAGGCACTCAGGCTATGCAATTACTAAGTCAGAAAGTTGAAAATATGGCTGCATAAAACGTTCCCTTTCAGATATATCTGACAGAACACACAGGTAATGTTTAAACACTTGTACTTGATGTCTTATGTCTTAACATACGCTTCTTTCATCTTCTTGATTACTCTTTTCTGTTTCTTTTTTCATGCCCTTTCGCATTCTGATGCCATTTACCTGGCCAATTACCTAGAATCCCCTCATCCTTTTTGATTAGTCTTTCATTCCCCATTATGTTTTTCCTCACTTTATTTCATTTTTTTCTGATAATTTCATCCTGTACTTCCCACATTCCTTGGAGTATGGTCAATGGAAAACGAGTGCTTTTATCCTGTATTACCACCTGAGTGTAAATTGTGGTTGCAGCTCATGAATGAAGCCAGGCCTCCTTGTCATTTGGAGTGGCCATGTCAGCTGGTCTCAGGCTGTGACCGCAAGCAAGAATAAGAGGAAGTTTTGTGCATCTGCTCCAGACTGAAGTAGGAGGAATAGGAATGACAACTTGTTCTTGCGTGTTTTCCACAGTCTCAACTGCACTAGCTCTTCCTGCCACTTAGGATTTTTCATATAACTAAGCAAAAGTATAATACAAATATCACTAACCCAGTAGATGGGCTGCGGGAAGGAGGGGAATCTGAAGAAAAATGTGGTCTACAACTTGATATATGGAATCTTTAACAGGTGTTTTTGTTATAAAGACAAGTAAACATGGGTAATACTTTAAACGATGTTTCAAATGTGACTCTAATTTAGCTCATTAAAGGTGAATGAATAACCAAATTAATATTTCATACCAGGAAAGGAATAAAATATTCATCACACTATGGTATTTCTACATTATTGTGTGCCACGTATAATACAATCAGAGCGCTGGTGGGTATGATACGTTCCAGGAGCCCTATGTAGCTGCTGTTCATTCCTCACCAGTGCTGTAGGACAGATACTGTGGTGTCCACACTTAGAAGCTCATCACTGAACCATTTCTTTTCCTAATGGAAAAGCTTTAATGAATCTGTGGCTGTTGGAAAAACGGCAGGTTTTCAAAAATGAAACATTTCAGTCAAAGTAAGTCAGCTTTGACACAACATCCACCGGGAAAGAAGGCAAACTGTGTTAATAATTTAAGAGCTTGACTTGGGATGTCAGCACAGGTACTTGACTATCACACACTGGTGTGTCTGAGGTTTTCTTTTTAATGCTTGTCTCATCTTATTTCTCTTCTATATTGCTCTTCTCTGTCTATGAAAATCAACTTCTATGCACGCTCATACGCACACTTGTTAAGCCTTTTTTCCCAAGTCCTTAAGAAAGATGGGGAGAGAACTTGGAAAGTTGAAGAGTTTCACAGTATAGAAAACTGTTTTCCATGTAAGCTCTCTTACTGCTATAGTTAAGAGGCTCTACTATTGCTTAGGGCTGAGTCTTGTCAATAGAGAAATAATGTTGTAATTCCTAAAATATGAAAACTGCACAGCACTGTAATGTGTGTCCAATATATGGAAAATCTTCCAGAATTCTTTCAGAAATCCATACCACTTCTATTTTAGTATGTTCTCCCAGTGGCTATCCGCTGCTAAAAACTGTACTGGTTTAAACAAGAAAACTGCATAGTCTAATTCTATATGCATAAAATCGTTCCATTGTTCCTGCAGGTAAAAAGGGTTGCTTTTGAGCATGAAGCACCGAAAGCACGAAGGGTACTGGGACAGTGCTTCTGGCAGCAGTCTTTCAAACAAAGGATTCTACCTATAGTGTTCTCTTGTTTGGGTCAGGGATAATATCTGAGATAGATATATATATTTATTTATTTGCATATGTTTTACAATAAAGAGCTGCTAGGTGTCTGTCTGTTCAGGTATTCAGAAGAAATACATATATATGTGTGTTAAGTAGTAATTGTTCTGTTGTTTTTTCTTACTGTTTTAAGTAGCATATTCTAATAAAGTGGTTTGTAAAAGCTTTACCCTAAAAGATCCCTGTTATTCCATAATGTGGATTATCACCCATTAAAATAATGAAATCAATCACCAAAACTACAGTGGAGTTTGTGTCTGTATTTGTATGTGTGCATGATAGTTATAAAAGAAAGCATCCATTTATAAAAATGGGCCATTTGGGTGATTAAGCAGATGTGCTCTTTGCCCTATATCAGGACAAATTTCTGAAATGAACAGTCATCTGCTTCTGCAGATGGAGAGCTCTGAGGGAGGATTAGCACTTTCCTATTGCTCATTGTAAACAACCGCAGCCCTAGAGAAGCACAAAATGATCTCCAGTGACTAACTGTGACCATACGAGCAACTTACTATAAAATTAATGTCTCTGAGCACATAGTAACTGGCCTATATGGTATGTGCATGCACAGAGTAGCAATCTGAATGAATTTTGCACATACATGCAATAGAAACTTTTGATTATTGTATTCAGTAAGAAGCAATAAATGCAGTTTATGGTGTTAAAGTAAATTAACTAATTGTCAATTTATTTTCCCACATGTTAGAAGAGGAAGAAAACCCCATACAATTAGTCCAATGTGCACTGTGATACTGACAAAAAAATTAGTTCTTTAAATGATGGCTATTGAGTCAGAGAAATATATCTTATCATCACCAAGGTAAGAAGAAATGCAGTACAAATGAGAAAGGATTATCAATCTGCCAGTTTACTGTTTGATCACTAGGGCACAACTGACACTAGTTTGTATTACAGATAACCACGGAGCCACAGGTGGTAAGATGTCAATAACAATAAGTTTGTCCAAAACAAGAAAGTAACTTACCAAAAATCATACAAGAAATACAATGATGCTCTTGGTTGAAGAATGAAGATAGTATGTAAAGATTGAGCTGCCAAAACAACCAAATAAAACCAACCCTTATCATACCACTTTTGGGAATGAATTTATAGTGCATTTGCCTAATGAAAACAGTATTGCATACTTCAGAGTAAAAGCCAGGGATTACGGAAGACTGTGTTTAATCCTCAAAGAGTTTGGAATGTTCTTGTTGTAAACTAAAGTACTGGCTTCATTCCTTTCACTGTGGATGCTCTGCAACCATCTGGATTCAAAATTGCAAACACTCAAAATTGCTGTTGGAGACCCTTTGCTCAAATACACACAGAGAAGTATAGCACTAATGGTTTCCTGGAAACCCTGGGGAATATGTTAACATTTCTGTAGCTGACAAAAACTGTAGAGCAACAATAGCAAAAATCAAAATAATTGCTGAAGATTTTATCAAACTAATTTGCCAAATTCATTGCAAGCTGGTAATTAGTACACAGTGAGAGGAGGGTACAATATACATTATATCTTTACATTAAGAAATTAATGAAGCCAAATATTGCAAGAGAACAAAACAAATAAAAATAGGCAACAGAAGCTTGTATCTATTATTTAAATTCAATACTTAAAAACCTTTTGCTTGAGCAAACTTCCCTTGCTTACCATTTTTTTCCCTGAACACTTTCATTTCTACAAAAGAATAAATAAACACAAATAAATGGTAACTAGTGTAAATATTATTTAAATAGTCAGGCATAAATTTGGAGAGCCTTCTAAAAACTGTAATAAAAAAGAAAGCGATTCACTACAATTAATGGTCATTCAGCAGCATCAGATTTATGATCACTAACGCCGTGCATTAAAGCAATGACATCAGGTAGGCTTAACAAACTAGACATTTAAAGTGACAGAGTAATTTAAAACTAATTACTTGAGAGAAGATCAGGAACTACATGTAGGAATACAAGCAAAAGTCTTCAAAAGCTTGTACAGTGCAACTGAATGCCACAAAACTGTCAGCTAGGAAAACACACTTAGCAAGAAGTTAGGGTAGGAAGGCTCTACAGAGGGATCTGGACAGGCTGGATCGATGGCCCAACTGTATATGAGGGTCAACAAGGCCCAGTGCTGAGTCCTGCACTTGGGTCACAACAACCCCATGCAATGCTACAGGTTTGGGGATGAGTGCTGGAAAGTTACCTGGCAGAAAAGGACCTGCAGCTGTTGGACGAAAGTCGACTGAATATGAGCCAGCAGCGTGCACAGGTGGCCAAGAGGGCCAATAGCATCCTGGCTTGTATCAGAAATACTGTGACCAGCAGGAGCAGGGAAGTTGTTCTCCCCCTGTACTCAGCACTGGTGAGGCTGCACCTTGAATACTGTGTTCAGTTTTGGGCCCCTCACTACAAGAAAGACATTGAGCGCATACAAAGAAGGGCAACAGAGCTGGTGAGAGGTCTGGAGCACAAGTCTTACTAGGAGCGGCTGAGAGAACTGGGATTGTTTATTCTGGAGAAAAGGAGGCTGAGGGGAGACCTTATCACTCTCTGCAACCACCTGACAGGAGGGTGAAACTAGGTGGGTGTTGGTCTCTTCTCCCAAGTAACAAGTGATAAGACAAGAGGAAATGGCCTCAAGTTGTACCAGGGGAGGTTTCAATTGGATATTGGAAAAAAATTCTTCACCAAAAGGGTTGTCAGGCATTGGAACAGGCTACCCAGGGAAGTGGTTGAGTGCGCATCCCTGGAGGTATTTAAAAGATGGGTAGATGAGGTGCTTAGGGACATGGTTTAGTGGTGGACGTGGCAGTGTTAGGTTAGCGGTTGGACTCAATGACCTTGAAGGTCTTTTCCAACCTAAACGATTCTGTGATTCTAAGTTCCAGCATTTTTTACTTGTTTTTATAAACCAGCCATTGTTCTGTTTATGAAAGGCATTCTAAATAGAGTGCTCTCTTTTTGCAGGAAAAAGCCAACACTAAAAGACAGATGAAAAGAACTAGAAAATGCAATTTTCCTCTAGAAAAAGTAGGGAGAAAACACAATAAAAATAATCCTTCCCTAGAATTCTTTGACCAGTGTGAGGCTGGTAGCTCTTATGAGTCTATTTGGGCGCCAAAGCTGAAGCAAAAGGGGAAAGGTGCTATCAGAAGTTACAGACATGCAAACACTCGGGTATCTGACATGTCTGAAGGCAGACTCCTGAGTCTTACTGCAAAATACATTCTTATCTTTTTTTCTGCCAACACAAAGAGAGGTGGCGGGGACCTCCTGGAGTAAGACTTTGTGAAGCATAGCATTATCTGCGATCACATACGAGACTAGTGAGAAGATGCTGAAAGTAATTACTGTACAATTTTATTTGTGGTTTGAATCACTTTCAATCAAAAACTTCATAGCAGAAGAATTCTTTGAACACAATCAGAAATATACACGCGTATGTTCTGTTTTAAATGCCTTCTGTATTTAACAATGTGCTTTCTTCAATACTGCATAAGTATGCTACCTTGCACTTTGTGTTATGCAATCACTGTTTACTTCAAAATCAGTGATAAAAATACTGGTGCTTCCAATCAAAATATGAATTAAGCAACTACTACATGCTCTGAAAATCCTGTCATAATAACAGGGTCTATAACAAAGCCACAGGGCCTCACTTTTATGCAATACTGGGGACAGGGCATCTCCATAGATATGTATCTGTGCTCTCCTCCCTTACCTGTCCCTGGATTTCTATTTTGATCTGTGCATGAAGATCATTTACTTTTTATCTAATTCTCCTATTAATTTTGGGGCAGCCTTTATGAAGGCTTTATATAAAGCCAGAAGCAAGCAAACTGGGGAGAAACAAAGCTTCATTACTGAGTATGTGCATGCAATAAAACCTGATTTGTAAGATTATCTATTCTTTCCAGATGAGTAAGGTCTAGAGACCTCTGTCATGTTCCAGGTCCACACAGTACTACGCCCTTCCATGAACAGACCTGGTCATCTAGGTTGGGACTAGCGATATCCTCCAGACTGTAAGGAAGCCATTAATTTTATAGAACAGAAAGGAAACATGTACCTAATCAGCTTATCAGCACTTGATTGGGGAAAAAAGTTACTAAGTAATGCTTGACGAGTCAATAGCTTTTGACAGCCTTTGTGCATACTAACATGAAACTGCCACGCATTCAAAAGAGCTCTCTTAATGTTTTATATTTTGTCCATTGATGATTGTCTAGTTTCATCCTCTGATAATTCCAGTCACTTCAAGTGGAATTTACACAAGGGTTAAATCTGGCCTCATGTGTCCTGCGGCTTGCAGTGAGCATGACCCACCTTTTCTGGCATTTGCTGTATTGTATAGAGAACCATGACTCTCTTCTCTTTTGGGAGTCTTTTGAACTTGTATAAAGTAGCTATTCCCAAGTGATTACTTCCTTTCTCAATTGATGCAACAAAAGATCATCATATAAAAAAGAGAGTCCTACAGTGATTTTTCTTTTGAACAGACAGGCAATGCTGAAAACACAAATGCACATGTGCAAAAGCTCTCATCTCTTGCCCCTTTCTGATACCTATTAGCTCCACGGGAAAGTAAAGGAAAAGGACCATATTAAAGCTTTCTGCATCATCAGGGTGAATCACTCTTTTCACTTTTATTATTGCAAGGACGCCACTGATAACCAGAGAAAAGGATGAACATACCTGTAGTTCTTCAAATTGTTACAGTTTAATGTAAAGTCTAGAAGGAAGTCTAAAAGGGGGAAAAAAAAATAATCCACTTACTCGTGAGTGCAAGTCGCTACTTTTTCTTGCCTTTCTACCACTCCAGACAGGAAAGCAAATGTCTTGCAGGCTTCTTCTTCCTTTTCCTACCTGGGAATCTCTTTGGTTCTTTGACAATGACGAGTTCTGTAAATTCATGCCTAGAAACAAGCAGAATATCTGTTAAAAATGTGGTTGAGTGGATAGAGCTTTCTTTACTGAAAACTGTTTTTAAGTATCACCTATATCCAGCCTTATGTGAACGGGGAAGTGTATGCAGACCACCTGACAGTGTCTCCATTTCTCTGCATGCTGTTACACCAGAAAACTTTAGATTACATCTGACATTTTCCAAAAGATAGGCTCTCACAACAGTAAAGTAACTGTAAGGAAACCAAACTTAGTTCAAAGAATTTCACAGGCCTTTATTATTCAGTAAATTAAACACCTTAGTAGGCCATCAGTCTGGCTTCAGATTGGATTAGAGCCACCTCCTGCCTTCAGACCCACACTACTAATGCTACTTGTGCATTTTAGGTATTCACATAACTGTAAAATTCACAAGTAATCCCTGAAGTTGTGACTGCCTTCAATGAGCTGACGCTTACAGAACCAGGCTTCCTCTAGTTTATTCTTTACTCCTCAAACCCCAGTTTGCATTTCTTTCTACTCAGCAGCCTGTTATGTGAAGAAGCAGGGAGGATGGTCCAATCTGTAGCCCCATAGACTGTGCAGTTAGGAAACCTTCAAAGCTAAAGGATGTGGTGGGTCCCTTCTCTCCAACTTCGGAGCCCAGCGTTCCCCTTTTTGGGCAAGTTTTCTAATCAATAGGCTCTTTTATAAAAGCTGGGAGAAACTTCTTCCCTCGTTTCAGGTCGAACTCTACTATTTGTCAGTGTTTGTTTTGGCTTGAGGATCACAAAGCCTAATGGATTTGCTCCTTCAGCAGATTTAAAAAGAGGTTTAAACTTTCGAAATTACAGTTTAAGTGCCTATTTCTTACATGACCTTAAACATCTATCAGCTAGAGCTGTAAATTTTTGGAGCATGTGCAGCAATATAGCTTTATTTACCAACTATACACAGACATTTCCAGACCAGAACACCTTAGACTGCAGTGGGCTAAATTGAACCTAGACCTCTCAATCTCACCTAATTCTTCATTATTTATCACACTGGCCATCAGAAGAGAGACTCTTACATCAGAATCTGTTAGTAAGAAGTTTACTTTCCAAAGTAACAGAAGAATAAATTAGACTATTTCTTTCTTCAAATGTAAGCATCTCTGTGTTTGAAAACTGGTGATGGATAAACATTAAAAACAATTCTCAAACACAATTTTACCCATAATTTATTGATAATTTTATAGATTAATTAATTTGGAAAAATAGTGACATACACATCATTGATATGACCCATCAGCTTGTTTTCCACCTTGGCAGAAAGAGAGATGGAATTCTTTTATCCAGCTGAACTGCAAGATTTAAAGCAGTATCCACCAGATATTGAATTAATAAAATTATCCAGGTCTTAAAGGAAGCTTCAGATTTCTGATTCAAGATTAGAATGTCAACAGGAAATAAAAAGAAAAATTAAAAAAAAAAAAAAAAAGCATTTTAGTGCTGAGAAACAGATGGATAATTCCAAGAATTTTGACTTTTTAACCATATCCTGACAAGCATGGTAAAATGAGGCAGGATGAAACTATCCTTCAGATACAAAAAAATCAAATAATCAGAAGTTTTATCAACTCTACTCTTCTCATCAGTACATGAAAAGCTAAATGCCAGCATTCTTCTAATAATCAGCTGCACACCTGCATTTGAGATGTCAGCTTAGTATTGGTAATTTTATCAATTGTTATCCCCTGTCTAAACTGCCTGTAGCAAAGAAGGTGACTGAGAAGTTTATGTTAAACAGCTGTTATGCCATCTGGCATCTTTGACTTCCACGACCCTTTCCAATCTGGCTTTCAGCCTAGGTAAGGTACAAAGACTACATTGGCTTAATTGGTCTATGATCTCCTCTTGACCTCTGTATTTTGCCAAGTTTCCATGCTGATTATTGTAGATTTGTCAGCAACCTTTGTTAACATGAACCATTAAGTTTTGTTGACTCATCTGCACACACTGGCAAGGATGGCCAAAAATCAGTGTAGTGACTCTGGTCTCTCCTCTCCGGGAGGTCTCAGAGGGTGATGTTGGACAATTGCTCATCTGCCCAGAGGGCTCTTGCGAGCAGGATTTTCATCATTCCACTCTGTTGCCTTTCTTGTTCAATGTTTACGTGAAGCTTCTCAGGGACAGAGCAAGACTGTTCAGGGCTGTCATTTCATCAAAACGCATGCGACATTCACCTTTGGTCACTGTGCTTTTTTATCTGATGCAGATGGTCAAGTTGAGCCATCTCCCAGCACCTGAGTAGTTTGGAGATTGAGGCAGGCAGACTGGTTTAAATTCTACCTGCACTACTTACTGTTTTTTAAGAAAGATATTAATGAGTGTGGGAAAGCAGAAGGTGAGGCTGGCTTGGAATCTGTAAGTCACAGCTGTAGGTTTAAAGTTCAAAAGAATTATTTGGCTCAGTTCTATAGAAAGGCTGCTCGCAAAAGAGCAAGAGAGCCGCTAATTATACTCTTTGAAATGAGGAGAAATTAAAACAATTTCTTAGTCCACAAGGAATACTTCAATCCTGAAAATGTGAATTTAGCTCTTTATCCTATTACTAGGCTTTTCCTACAATTCTAATATAAGTAAGTGTACTATATTAGGGTAAAAATAGTAGCATACACTGGCTTTTTTTGTTAATATACACATATCTTGACTTTGCAAACCAGGAGTTTCATACTTGAAGCTGCTTATGAGGTATTAAATGAAGCATTAGTGCTGGAAAAGCAAAACTGCCAGTGCTTATTTGCTAATAAAAAAAGATATCAAATGATTAAGAGAAGTTCAGATAATTATCAATTATTTTAAGTTAGGTTATCAATAGTTCATTGATAAAACAAAAAAATACACCTGGTTGTTCACTGACCACTGCCCAAATAAAGCTATTACTGTTATCAATTCTTTAGACTTCCTTGGAAATACCTTTGCATCACCTCATAAAGCGCATGGGGGAAAGCAGCAGTATCTGAGTCATACCACGTTTGTCAGTTACAGCAATGCAACAAAATTTGCCATTTCTTTTGTAGAAGTGTTCTATACATATCACCTTAGGAGCTAAGCAGTGCTTAAACTTAACATTTGCAAAAATTTCATATTGAAATTGGGGCACCCAGAAGCAGAGCTTTAAATAAATACAATCTACAGTGCAAAAACTATTTTTAAAATAATAAGCAGGCACACTGCAGATCATTAGATAGCATGTCCCAAAACAACTATCACTATAAAAAGAATACATTTAGTAGAAATAGATTTTTAGACTGTGCACAAGACCCAACATTTGCCTGCTTGGTGTTTTACCTGTACACTAGATCACATGCATTAATTTATACATTATTCTATTTGACCCAATGCTCTCAATTGTATACCAAAGCCATTTCTGCCCTGTTCCTCCTTGCAGAAGGCCTAAGTTATCAGTGGCAACATAGTGCCAAATGATTCTGGAGAAGGGCAGAGACCTCAGGATGATGCGGAAGGAGGTGAAACACAGCAAAGGGTTTCTGGACCCTCACAACTGCAGGACAAAGTGGAAACTGCCCAACCTCTCCTCCTCTAACAGCCTACCTCCTTCACTGTGAGCTCCTGCTGCCAGGTTTTAATCTTCTGTAATCCAGGTATTATGAGATCCTTCGCTAGCAACAACTTAAAACAAAAAAAAAAAAATCCTACTTCTTCCTGTGAGATCCAGAGAATGGAAGTCAACAGCATACTTTGAGGACTCAAATCTTCTACCTGCTCAGACAAACGAGACAGAAGAGTGTGCTTCCCTGCTCTTCCCTAACCAACCCATTTTATACGAGGAAACTGAAAGGGAAAGGATATGAAGCTTCTAATATGAAAGCTTGCAGGGTGCTCCTTGAACAATACTGGCATTCAGATAAGGATGGCCAGAGGAATACCATTAGGCTACTCCTGTTTCTTGAGAAATTACACACTAATGTCATCTGAGCAACATCATATCCTTCAAAGTCCCCAAGCTGAATATCAACATACAGAGTTCATACATTTAACTTCTTAAGAGTGCAGTTATTCAAGTTCGGAAGCACGACTGCAAGCACGAAGTAAGATTCAAGCACATACATGAGTTCAGTCTGTTGGACTTGTCAAAGCCTGCTGTACAAAACAAAACCGCTATTATTCCTCTACTCAAGGTTTTGATATTTGTTTGTGGCCATACTTAATTACAATACTTTATATCCAATAGTAATTCATTTCTCCTGCTGAAAGTAAAGCAAGATCATGCTCAACATATAAAATACATTCAATATTCCTGCAAAAATTACACAAGTGGTTATCTTGTATACATAAGGTATGTGTCAGAGAGTATGTATGTGTGTTCAACACAATATAAAGGTATTTCTAGATTTAAAGTATAATTACAATTGCCAGTAATTTAAAAGGTAAGCTATTAAAACAATATGAAAATTTGAGCAAAATGAAGTAGTACATGAATATGAAAAAGCAGTTAAGGTTAATGTAAAAGATTTCCAGACATGTAGGAACAGACATGAGAGGCATCAGCTTGCTCCTGTTACTGATTCTATACATTAATCATGAAGACATGATAAAAGCCTTTTAGTGATCAAGATGCCAGCTTGGAGAAAAGTGATTTTAGAAGATAAAGATTTACTTTTTCCTCCTGGTGTCACTACAGGGCTGAGTTAAGGTTGAGTGTCTCAAGTCTCTGCTTCTGCAATTTACGTCCATTTCAAGACTTCTTCCTAAAATGCATTGCAAATGTAAAAAAAACCCTATTGTATCCTTGCCTTTACATTATTGATAAATACTGTTGCCTAAGCTCGCATTTTTGAAAGGTAATTTCTATATTTATCTGTTGAGGAAAAACAAATACACCTTCCTCTCTCCTCTCACCCCAAATTCCTTATTTCCCACTTTATTTCTATTTATACTGGTACATTTGTACATGTAGGAAGAATAATTTGCTCATTAATTAACTCAATACATGTGTTTATTGCTCCTTTAGAGAATCCATTGCCCTACGTATGCACAGAAATCTTCAGTTTTCTATAGCCCTTCTGACTGAAGAAATCTCCACTTACATTTTCTCCTTATGAGTTCTATTGGATATTTTACACCAGTTAGTCAATGGAAGAAGCATAATCTGTATCAACTGTAATTTTGAAAGCAGAGAAGAGTTTGGATGGACCCTCAGTTCAACATCTTTGTAATGAAAAAACTTATACTCCCACTTTCTTATTTGCTAGCATGCAGTTTTAAACTACAGTTACCTTAAGCCACTAATGAAACTTCAAAGCCTTCCAAAAGAAATCAAAGCAGGTTTCTAAGTCACTGACTATATAACAAATACAAGAAATACAGCAAATTATAGTGATGGCTTGAATAATACTAATTTTCTTAGTATTTAGCTAGACAGGTACTGAATAAATCAATTATTTCAGAGTTCTAATTAAATACTATTAAGAATTAAAATACCTTCCTTTCTCTCTGGAAAAGTTTAAGTATTCATCCTACCATTAATATTCAAACTTTTATCAGTCCCTACTCAGAGAGGTGAATATTGCAGTGTGGAAATTCACTTTTCATCAGAACAGATGTTCAATTGTTCCAGTACTGCAAACCTGAATTTCAGAAGTCTCATCTACGATACAATTACCACAATTACTTATCAAATTCATAAAATATCTGTATTTCACATCGATTTTCAATACCTAGCAACACAAAGTTAACTCAATTACAGTATTTATTACAGAAGGTGATGTCTTTTTTTTTTTTTTTTTAAAATACTGACATTCACTGCCAAATACAAAGGAAGTTCCATCCTTCTTTGAAGAAAGACATAAAGCCATGCATTAGCCTCCTACTTGCACACAGAAGCAGATGTTGCTGTTACCTGAATGATAAAACTAATGGAAAAGGTGTGTTCCAAGGAAAAGCCAGTTGGAAAGGAGGCCTTGATTTATTCTATTACATTGAACAATGTGTTTATATGTGCTTATACCGATAGTATTTAATTCTTAATTAATTCTACAGTTAAAAATAGTTGTTCATGTTTTAACTAAGACTCACTTTTTTGCAGCTGTAGTTTTAACTTTGGTTTTGTTTACCATTTTCTCACAGAAATCTGTCTCCCTCTGAAGGAAGTTTTCAACAGGGGCTACATCCTAGAAAGTCACCCTTTTCTCAGATAGGACTCACTGCTGGTTAGTAAGTATTTAACTTTTGCTTATTTTATCTGAGTTACAGAAAACTCAGACAAAGTGTAAAGGGGCAAAAAAATAAATTTTGGCCTCCTGATCCTATTTTCTATAGCATGGATAAATAGAATATGCAGTAAGGTAGCAGTTCTGAGTATCAAGAAACTGAAGGAAGCTTACTATTTTCTATCCATGGGGTGTTTTGTGTTTTACTGCCTCAAACTCTTAATGTATAAACAACAACAACAACAGCAGCAGCATAATTTCTTTTCAGCTACTTTTAAAGAGGGTTTTTATTTTTTGTTTGTTTCTGGTTTTTGTCTTCTGCTTAGTGCAGAGAAGGCTAAGCATTGCCGGTCAACGAATTAATATGTCCAAGATTATATGAATTAGGGACTTATGTTAGTGAAATGTTTCCTGATTTTAAAAACTGTTATTGCTGAATGCCCTATACTTCTCAATATCATACTCCACCATTTACCTAAAAATCATATTGGCAATTATATCATAGGTTATATGTATAAGGAAAATACTTGTAAGTATGTACCTTCAACACATAAGAATTTTATGTGATCAAAGAACAGCAAGAGTTTAACTTTTAAGCCCAAGCATGTTAGCAATAACTTAAGGAACTGATATTTGAAAGTGGTTTTAAAATTAAATTATTTCAGTAAACATAGTGCCATATCACTCAGGAAATCAGTCAGAACAAACCTCAGCCTTGGTATCACCCAAAATGACTGGTTACCAACCATCATATCATGCCTCAAAAGACAGCCAGTAATGGAGTGCTTGTCTTAATCCCGTTTATAGGGCTGTATTAGGTGTGACTGGCAATGTCCATCTTTATATATAATACAAATGTCAAAAATACACAGAAGGCTTTTATTCCCACACTGAACAATATCCAGGCAATTAAAAATAACATTTTGTGTGATACTGCCTTCACAATACATTTCTGGCTGGCCTAGTTGTTAACCTACTTGGAAAGGACTTGGATAGACAACTGCATCTACCAATGCCCAATGGTTATTCATGCTTCTACTGCTAAAGCGCAAAGAAAAGTTGAAACTGATTTCTTATAATATTAAAGACTAAGGCATTCTTTAAAAAGAAGATCCCCTTAAGTGAAAGATATGGAAGTTATACATCAGAAAGTGTGGATCCCCCAAACCGCAACTTCTTTCCATGAGGGAGACCTGACACCACAAGGTTGCAAAAAAAAAAAAAAAAAAAAAAAAAAGCAGAACATCAGCCTACAAAAAATTGTAAAACATCTGTCAATTGTCAGCTGTATACATAGAAAGTGAGGAGAAAAAAAAGAGCTAATTAAATATTTTGTAAATACAGTTTTGGTTTTCATTGTCCTCTGTCTGTACCCCTATAAAGTTTTTTTCAACTGTGTTTAGTCTGCAATCTTGTAAAAGGAGAAAAAAACCAAACAACAACAATACAAAGATACTTTTATTTTATCTTAACCAAGGCTGAGCTAAAGCAAATGGCTAACTTTATCATAGTCTGTTCCTGAACTGGGTGACTCATAAAACCAAGTTCAGAACCGACTTTCACAGAAACCAGAACCTTTATATACGGAGTATATTCAAAGAACAATAGACAATACTGATAGTGTAGCTCCCTATTTGGCTGTAAGGGCTTGTTTGGGAAGTGAAACAAGCTCCAGTGATCAGAACTGCCACACTAGGGAGTCCCTGATTCCTGATCTGGAATGAGTAGCGTATTTATATACATATAAAAATCCCTGTGAGGATCTCATTTGGAGTGATAAAGAGCAGCACTGCTGTAAGACATACAGTTGTGACAAAACATTGCTACCTGATCTTAATAAAAATAATTCTTAACATTCTTTGGATCTTCTTTGAGAGAACCTCCAAACAGCCTGGTGACTTAGATGCTTGATAAGGCAGGTATTTTGTTTGCCTCTTCAAATAATCTCAAGATCTACAAGCTCATAGATCACACTGTCTTCGTACCATTTGATATTAACAAAACATACAAGTTGCCCAGTACAAGCAGAAATTATAGCATCTAATGGGTACATCTGCCTTCCATAAAAAGAATAACAAATCCAACCAGAGCATTAAAGGCAAAATTGATATAATGATTCATTCTGGAATCTGTTAAAATATGGTAGCCTAGGTATCTTTAATACTTTGACACCAAAATCCAGTTGTCTGGGAACAGAGTCATCCTAAGAAATCTCAGTCATTAATTTCATGAGCACTACCATCTTATTAAAAAAACTACAAATCCAACTAGCTCCCAGAAATCCCAAAGAAACACGGCTCATCAGTACACTAAAATGGCTTGAAAAGACTTAAGTTTTCTTTTACTATATGCTGCCTTACAAACAGTACCTTAAAATTCAAGCCCCCTTCTGAAAACTGTCTTTTTCCTGATCCACCATAATATTAGTACTGCTATTAATCCACCTTAACATATTGTTCACATACATGAGGCATTTCCACTTGCAAAAAATAACCTTTTCTTCATGAGGAATTACTATTACAAAGCAAATGAGATCTCATATCAAGTATATAAATTGGCAAGATGGCTTTAGTTTTACTTCTCTACTAAAGAATTATTTTAAAGCTCTGAGCTTATGCAACTAAAAACTAAGATAAAAGAAGAGCTAAGAAAAAAAAAAAATTTTTTTTTTTTTTTTTATTCCTATAACTGTTCTTCCTAACCTATACTACTCACAGATCTAATCTGGAATAGCTGTAGTTAAGATTTACATTTCCAGATTATAGATTTATAAATCTCTTCAAGATGGACCTTTCGTTTAATTCAAGAGTTGAAGTTAGCAGCTGAGGAATTCATGAAATTTTCAGAGATAACCTGAAAGTGTTTTTCCAGTAACATCTCTAATGACCAGTTTGCTAAAGCTCTACTGTAAGAAAATATTTCTCTCTCAATACTTGGCAGAGGTGGCATAAAAATGGATTATAGAGTGTATTGGAAAGGACACTGAGCTATTTTGCCTATATCAGAATAACCCCTCACTTGTCACCAATCATATTTCCTCTCCTAAGCACAGCCAGTGCCCAGCAGGCATTCTTCAAGTCAAGTCCCAATCCTCATACCAGTAAGATACTCAGAGTGGAGGGGCAGGAGGGAGAGCAATCTCTCAGGCTTCCATGTTGGCTAAGAAATAAAAAAGCGAATGAATAAGCGTCTTCTTTACTGAATTGGACCTAACGACAAAATAGCCAGGCAATCTATTGTGGAAGTGCAATATATCATACATACTTCACAGTATACACTTTCACATTTTATGTGTACAGTTTCATATTTTATGTGTAATATACACACATGAGGAACATCCAGATCAGAAGCAGAATAATATTCCCCTCTACGTTCTTCCTTTTCATACAGTTGCCATCTTCTCCTGGGGCACAAGTAGCCGTTAAAAATGTGAGAGAAATTGCCTTTAAAGCAATATTTGGGTCTGCACTGAGTTTATCAGTGGCAGAAGCTGGAGAATATAGAACATAAAAGCTCACATATCTGATAAGGCATGCAGTTTACGTGGGCAATAAATAAGCGTGGGGTTTTCTTTTCTTCTTTCAAAGTATCTCAGTACTGGGAGTATGGTGGAGGAGCAGTTTGTATCTTTAAAGCAGTCAAAAGACTTTAATTAGCTCTGAATTAGAATAAATTGAGGTAGTGCTGTGAAATGCATTTAGCAGACATGTGAAGTACATCTAGTATCATTGGCTCTGTTCTTGTCTATTGTATAAAATCATGAATTAAATGTTCAGGTCCCAGATAATCTAAGATGGAAATATCTACAGGGCTCTTCAGTATCTCACAGGCCTGCCTGTATCCCATGATACAGGTTTCTTAATCAGATACAATTTCTGACACGTAATAGGGAACAAAGCTATTATTTTAGATACTTTGTTATACTTAACAGGGTACTCCAGATCCCACTGAAACAGATCAATAGGTCATTCAAGTGCAAATTACTGTAAACAGATGACAACAATACAATTGCCCAAAAATATTCTTCAGATTTCCTGACAATGGTGTTTTTAAGACTGGCTGGGCATGAAACAAGCTGCTCTTGGATAAAGGTATAAATGCCTACAGTTCGGGAAAACTTGGGTGTTACAAGTGGTGATTATTTTGGCAGAAGAAGAAAAGAAAACCTGGAGGTCCAAGTAGTAAAAAATAGATATTAATCCCATGGAAAAATAATAAAAGTTAACCAAAATATAGAAGACTTAAGGAGATAAAATATGATATAAATAGCATGCCATTTATCACTATTTTCCAGTGGTTACGTGAACTTAATCCGTAACACCCCAGTACAAGTATTTTTTCAAATGCACAACTTGCCAAAACAAATTAGAATTTCATTAATTTGGGGGTTTTGCCAAAGAAATATTAACTAAACAGTTTCATGTTTGTGGCATATGCACGAGATATTTAGGCCAACAATCTATAGAATGACAGGGCAATAAACAGTATTTCAGCTAGTGATCTGTGTTGTACATATTCGTTAAAACAGACAAGGATAAAGAAATGCTATTTTTGAGGAAGGGAAGGAAGAACATTTCCCCATGTTTTACCTACTCAATGCACAGGTACCTTCCTCCTGCACATCTCTTCTATACCACCTCTCCATCTTAACTGCACTGGTAAGACTTCCCAGCTCCACCTCACTTTTTAAGTAGCCTCTCAAGCTCTCATTAAAACGTCAGGAGCTTCCTTTTCTCTCTCATTTCCTTCCTTTCTGCTTTTATCATAATTTTTTACCTTTATAGTATTTTAAGGGATTCTATCCTATGATATAATGGGATATGCATGTTTTTATGCTTGAACCTCTTGCCTCTTCTGTTGCTTCACTTGGTTACGACTGGGACAAGCCCCATAGAAAGGGGAGGCAGGTAAGACCCTTTTTTAGTTTTGAATATACTGCCGTCATGATTTAAACAACTACTCAAATATTTTTTGTTTCAAGCTCACACAAATGACATCAGATTTTGTTTCAAAGAATGGAATCGTCTGCTTCTCGAGCACAACCAATATACTACCTGGAAAATCAGGTACTTATCCGCCACACTTTTGCGTACACTCCATTTATCAATCACATATCTTCACATGGTTTCAGGTCTCAGTTTTGACTTAGACATTCAGCTCTAGACTTGCAAAAATTTTTGATCTATCAACTTCCAATCAGTAAACTGAAGTGATGCTACTTCTCTGGACTTTCTGCCACCACTTTTAAAACAGAGCTGCAGGATTGATGCTTGTTACAGTTTTGAAGCCAGGTTCCTGAAACTTTTTTTGAATTGCATTCTGTGCTTATTTTCCCTAGTAAGCTATGATTTATTGGCCAATTTTAACCCAGTTTGAGAGAAGGATAGACATATCAAAAAGACGAAGTTTCTACAAGCTCTGTGAAAAATCAGTTGGAGTCTGAAAAACTGATATAGGGAAAATACCCACGTTAAATGTTTCCAACTTGAAAAGGCAAGCATAACATCAATAGTTAGCTGTGTCTTCTGAGTGGCCAACATGAATGCATGGAATTGTCAACCAGGCAAAAGATGTACTCTTAATTAAGGGACACGAGAACAAGCTGAGGCTACTCGCTGAAAAGGAACAGTGGGGCAACTGGAAGCATTACAGAATTATAAACTTTGAAGGGAATAAATGAAGAGCTGGAATTAGTGCAGTACAGGGATCAAGGAAAACAGGCTTTCATTTTTAAACTTGATGAAAAGACACGTTCTCTATTGCTCGATGCAACGTCACGCATTGACTGAGATACTAAACTAATATTAAGTGGTAACTTCTGCAAACCTCTGCATTTTAAAGTTCCAGGCCAGTAATTTGGGAGAGAGGATACTTCTTGCATCAACAGCATGCCAAGACTACAAGAGCTTAATATGAAGATCATTTCAAATACCTGCTGGGCTACTGAGGTGTGACCTAAGCTATCCTATGTATTCTAAAATAATTGTGCACTGAAAGAAAAAATGGATTCACTACAAATCACAGGCCTCCAGTCGAGGATTCAAGTTTTCTAACTACTGAAATGTAAATATGGATCAGATATAAACAAGTTCAAACTAGAAATGAAGGAGGGAAAAAAAAGCACCTGAACAAGCTTCTCACTTTTTACTGGCAAGTAATCCTATTGTTCTTTGCATTTCAGAGCACTCCCCATCTGAGAAAACCAAACTAAATTTAATAAAGCAGATTTCTCTACTGTTCTACTTTATGGATAACGAAACACAAAGGAAGAGTTTTATGTCCTTTTGCCAAAAGCACTACAGTAAACCTATGTATTCTTATACTAGAAGAGAATTCGCCAGTTATAGATGGAAGTGGTATTCTATGTTGGCAAGATTTCCAAGGGTAAACATTATTTTCACTCATAGGAAGTCTCAAATTTTGCTGTAACTAATGTGATGGTAAAATATTAATATTTAAGATTGAGAGGTCTAGCTAGGAAGTTAACTTTACTAGAAAAAACTTTCCTTCTGACTAAAAGCTAACAGCCTGTGATCGTTTCCAACTCCCCACTTCTGATCTAAGATAGCACTGGTGTGCCACTCCCACAGAGAGCCCTCTCCCCATACTTTCACATTATCTTGTTTGATTCCTTCTTCAAACTGTGGCAGTTAGCAAGCTACTTTAGGAGTCCATCCCTCCCAAGGATGGGTACCTGGCTTTGTTAACAAGGAAATGCTCGGGTTTGCAACCTTTCTTTTTTTCCTGAAACAGTAGATAGGCGAGGTGTCTGCACTGCCTTGGCAGGGAACAGGCGAGCAGAGGGGGAGTGTTCTCTCTCTATTGATCATAGTCAATAAAGCTTCTGTCAGACCTGTCCTAAATCGTAGAAGTGTTACAATGAACTTGGAGTCCCCAGCTTCTCTGACACTGACAAGAAACACAGAAGTACTGTGCCTCAGTTTTTACTAGAATGTTTTCCCCATTCTGTCACCAAATCAGTAACAGAAGCAAAAAAATAATACTTGATATGCTCCAGTTATGTTTGCCTATTTATACTGTAGGAGTTACTCTAGGAATACACCATTGTGCATTTAATACAGATACTATCTCCTCTTCTTGCTTCTAAGAGTGTTATAGTCTAATCACAGTAACTTGTAACTTCTTCTCCCTAATAGGCCCATTAGAACTAATTTTCTGTCAAGACAGAAATTAGAATGCTTTTGACATAATGTTTTTGGCAGAACAGCTTGGGCTGTTTCTTCTCACCTTTGGAGGCTTTTAAAATGCTTACTAACTTATTTCAAAGTTTTCCTTGTTATCAACATTAGTCTGACTCGTTCAGAATTTTAGACCTTCCTTCCTCTGCTTCTGTAAGTGTGCCAGATGACTTCCATTCATGTAGAGTCCTACTGACCCTACGATAATTTTCAAAGACTATATATTCAGAGT